>CM041789.1:65088735-67488735 GCA_023375725.1 Nephotettix cincticeps | reverse complement strand
TATATGATTATTTATTATTATATATCGATTTGGAAATTCGCTGAGTACACAGGCCTGCTGTGACGGGGGTATTTTTGAAAATATCCTCTAACTGAATTCAGAGTAAACCTGTTATCTCTGTATCCAAGCACAGCAGAGAAACAAACAAACCAGTCGTCAGTCTTCATTCGGCTCAACCTCTGAGAGTCCGTGGAGATCCTGGGTGTGAGATTGGACAGTGGTTTGACATGGGTAGACCAAATTGATAAAATTTAGAACCGAATCTCTTCAGGGCTCTTCGTACTGAGAAGAACTAGTTCTCTCAGGAACGAAAAACTCTCAAAGATAGTTTACCATATCCTCATCGAATCCCACATTGTGTATTCCACCGCCCTTTGGGGAGGATATAAAACTCATCTTGATCAAATCTTTGTCCTGCAAAAAAAGCAGTAAGATCCATTTTCAGATTACCGCCATGGGCACATTGTAAAGATCTTTTCAAAAAATTGGGTATTAAGACAGTTCCTTCTTAGTATTTTATGAAGTCTCAACCTATATTAGGATTCAACACATTTTGGACTATGGTTTAAGATATCACAACTATAACACTAGATTTAACAACTCTGAAACCCCAATCTTGCCTTCTTTGAGAGGAAACCACAATATCAAGGACTAAAATTCTACCAATCAATTTTAAAAGTTTGTAACAGAGTCATTGACTCTAAATTCAAGCTAGCACTTTAGAATTATTTAGTAAAACACTGTTCTTTGAATTGGAGCACCCTAACAGACCATATGAAATCATGTACACCAGCTTGTAAACTCCTAAACACCCAGAAAGTTACCTAAACTAACCTAGCCCTACCTACCTACCGGACTCAACCAATCCTACCTTACCCTTATGTGGCCATACTGCTATGGCACATTGACCTGTTCAACACTCGCACAGAGCATATGGACAGAAAGTAAGTATCAATTAAGTATGCACATTCCAACACAGTGTTGAAAAGTTCTAAGTTGGTAATAAGTAGTACCATATCAAAACACCTCAGAGCTGCTAACTGCGATACTCTGACTCTGGCTACGAAAAGCCTCTGGCCTCACAGAATATGAACGACAGCCCAACAAGCCACCCTTGTCCGTTGAAGCCCTCAGGCTTCATCACATCCTGTCTCATGCAAGTTTGCTAAGATAATCCTGATTCCAAACAGACAAGAGTACAATTTTTTGTTGAAAACCATCATCCTATTTCCTTAATCTTGGCAGTCTTGAAGCTCTTTGAACGCCTCTTCCTATCCAGAATATCCCCATTATTGGACAGGCAAAAAAGACTGGAACAGTTTGGATTTCGGCGCCATCTCTTGTCTACTCAGCTACTTAGTGGTCGAAAATTGTAAATAATTAGTTATGAGCGATGGTCAGTGGATGTGATATTCTCTGGTGTGGATTGACATCCGCACTATTGAATACTATGTTCATCCGCAGACTATTATCATAATTAGACTAGTTTGTAATTTATAGGCAAAAGTGGTTAGAATTCCATGTTTAACAGTAGGTCCATTAGAGCCATTGGCTGTTGGGCTATTATTTAACAGTCCTGTCTAAGAAACATGCCAACCTTAGTTAGTAACAAGATTAAAATATCGTGCCACAACCTTCTTACACACAGCATCTTAGTAGCCACAGTCTACCTCATTAGATGATGCCTCGAGAGCTATCAATTCCAGATAGCCTACACAAGGGGACATTCAGCTACGATCCGCCCCATGGAGGCTGGGATATACTTACCCCAGGGTAGGCAGTCCTGGGGCCAGTTCTGTACCTATACACTAATTGCTTCTCTGTTCTAGGAGTAACACTGTCGCTTTACGCTGACAGCGCTTTCTGTCCCCTAAAGGAGCTGCCACTCAGACCACACTGCAAAAATGATGTACACACAAATGGACACCAAATCACTGTGGCTCCATCAGTGGCGTAAAAAAGTCAATGCCATTTGTTTCAGGAAGAAGTGCCAATTGTTAAAAGCTGTGCCACCAGTGATGGACTGGGAAGAATATTATAAAATCCCTATTGTCACACACGGATTTAGGTCTCCATTTCAAACACGTTCTACTTTGGTAACCTACAAATAATACGGGAAGGTTGTTCAATTGATTTAAGAGCTAAAGTTAAAATACAAACCCGGAAAATACACTTCAGTTGCTAATTTTTGAGATCACACCATCTAACCAATATAATCTCACTGGGAAGGAAGAATGACTAGACACTCTTATCTACAATGAAATGGAAATTCAAAATTTTGAGACTTTGACGTCACACCAATAACAGTAATAATTTACGCCTTCTTCATCGGAGTACGATTCAAGAGCCAGGGTCAATGTGATTCTACCCTCACCAGCCACTGACAGCACTCAACACTGATGTTAGCCACTAGGCCAAAGCAAAGCCACTAACACTAACTGACTGGTTAGAGCTGCCTGAACTGAGAGTGGAGACTGACTGAATTGAACGACGTGATGTTAAATGTTGATGTTCGTCATTAGCAGCTAAATCCAGGCTTTTGTGAGTGATGTTGAGGAGCAGCTTTTGAAGGATAAGTGGGATAAGCGAATGAGGACCAGATACTAATGTCGACTACGTATCAACAACCAAAGATGAACGGATAATCCGTTACTCTCCGTTACAACTCAACCACTAGCATAACCTTACGCTTATTTATTGTAAAAGATTCTAGAAGTTAAGTTTAAAAAATATATTTTGTTTATTGTTTCCTTTAAAATTTATTATCTAGCTGGAGCCAATTTATGAATATTCCATATGAAATTGATCACCTTTGCAAAGTGAACAATCACGGTTGGCAGTGAAATCGCTAAAATCCTTTAGAACTACCGAATCGCTAGCGTATCGAATCGAGTCTACGACTTATTGAAGTTAATGTCATCGCTTCCCCCACTCTTCCTTCAAAAGCTGCTCCTCAATCTCACTCGCAAAAGCCTGGATTTAGATGCTAGTATGATCGTCGAGCGAACCGTCGATCTGATGGGTTCCCAAACAGCTGAACAGCTGCAGCCTGCAGCTGAGTATTGAGACAGCACACACTGCAAGTAGTGACGTCATCGTTTTAGTCAGGTCCAATTGTCCGACCGTAAACGAATTTAACTACTGACCTGTTCTCTGTTTCTTCGGCCATCAGCGTGAATGTAGTCAATAAATTGAATTTCTACTACCTGCCTGCTTCACTACTTTCAAGCAGAGTGGTTATTCAAACTAGTAAAATGTACTGCATTGCATCTGTCACGACTTTGATTCATTCAAAATAGCGCCTTTTTGTAACAATAAAGCGATATTTAGGCAATACTGAACTTTAAACATTAAAGATGTTGTTTAAAGATTGATTCAAGATGGTCGTTTTGAAATTTACTTAAGGGAGAAAGTATATATGTCAGTCCCCTGATACAGTTAATTTAAAAATGGATGAGTTTATTATGTTTTATTACTCTGTTTAAGATTCTGTCTATTTCTGATGAGTTTTCCAGAGTCTGCCATCAATTTTCTAGCACCCAGTCTGTCAGATCAGATCCATCACACTTTCGGTTTGGCTTGGTTTACCAAGGGTTATGAAGTGTGTGTTAAAAAGATTACATATTTCGGTTTGGTGTTTTAGCGAATTTCCCATAGGGAAGAAGCTATTACCGTAGGTCTCATGGTAAGACTTAAGCCCATGACCATGTTTTTTTTCTCGTCTTTAGGTGCCCAGAGTCCAAAAACAATAGTCGTTAAAATTTATATATATATATATGTATATGTGTCTGTGAACACGATAACTCTCGTAAAAATGGTCCGATAAAGACCAAATTTGGTAGAGACGTGTATTTCTACAAATGCTCGGACGAGTTCGTAAACCAGACATATCGGTCAATGGGAACGGGTAGTTTGGGGGGGTTTTGTACCCCAAAATGGGGGTTTTTGCGTTTTTCACATGTAATTTTTAAAAATTTATAATTTTATATTTCACCATTGGAATCAGCTTAAAAAACTACACAATTAAGTTCCTTAAAGTTTTTCTCTATCTCCAACGGTTACTGAGATATTAAAAAATCTAAACACAGTACGTTGTATTGTGGGGCTCCAATGTTAATCTTATGGAGGATAGGGAAAAATTAATATTTTCCATATTAATCAATATTTTTGGATAAAACTTGATATTTAGCTTCATGCGGTTGAGATCTATCCATTTATGCTTAAAAATCATAGTTTATATGTTAATCATGGCAGCAAACCTACATACTCTTTTCCCATATTAATCATATAGGGAATAGGCAAACGCCTTTATTTATGGACAGATGTTGAAGAAAGTTGGTATTAATGTTAAGATAGAAATTATTTATGGTAAAAATTACTACTTCCAGTGTTCCAAGTTTGGTAGTTTCTATGGAAACCTGTTACATGTTTTCCATCTTAAAAATCACCAACACCCCCCCCCCCCAGAGCTAAGACATATCCATGTCAAAATGTTTTAAAAAACTGGAACAGAAACATTGGATCTAAAAAAGCAGCTATCCTGGAACTAAATATAAATTGATAAACTAAAATTTAAATAAAAACACTGACTCAATGATAAAGGACATTAACCGCCTATCCACTATAAAACTAATTTTTTATTTTTAGACCCGAAAAATGAAATAATTAAACACTTATGGCAATAAAATATAATGCCATATGGTCTCTTGACTCATAAGTTATTTCAGAACAAAGCATGTGAAAATATCCACTGAAAGAACAATTAATTAATTCATTATTCCTGTAGCTGCATTAGGTTAAGCCACATATGAAGTTTTATCAATGCATTTATTCTCCATTATATTAAAATGAGGAATGAGTAAGCTTATTCTGTTACATGAGATACACTAAATTAGGATTCTAGGCATATTAGTATTATTTTTAGAATTCAACTGAGTTGAGGATGTCACTGAAATTTATAATACAGAAATAGTTCTTCACTTTGAACCGATTTTTAATTTTAAGAGGTTAATACGATATGGGGAAGAACATGAAAGCTTTATAAGGACATATGGAAAACCATGCAACAGAGATTCATGTTCAAACTGTAAAATAGTGTTTGTCTTGACACTCAGGTACCACACAAGGACTTTAAATGTACCTTCATATATCGCCATACAAACTTTCTTATATACAGTGCAACCTCGATTAACTGTCACCCTCGGGACTGGGACCTAGACGGATAACAGAAATAATAATAGTGCCGCAGAAACTTAACACCTTGACAGTGTTTGGCACTGTCAACAATAAACGGTAACAAGCATGAACACTAGTAGGCACGAAATCGGGAAAACCCTAGGTTCACTGTAGTAAACCATAGTGCAGGTGTGCAGTTCAGTCGTCACTACTCATCATAGAGCCTCGACAGACGATCCGGCTCTGCGCTGATGTGGAAACATCAATTTTTTGTGCTAGCGGCGTGGTGGTTAAAAGAGACTGACGGTTAATTGAGGTTCTACTGTACTATTGTTAAAGTAAACCCATTGATTTAAATTACCATGACATTGACCTTGTTGATGCTCATTGATTTCATCCCATTGACTAAATTTATATTTAAGTCAAGTAACTGTTGATGTAGATGCCAATGCCAACCTAGCCAAATTTTTGATTTGTGAAAACCTCATAATGGTAGCAAGCCCTAAGCTCCTCAATGTCTAAAGTTTCACTGGAACAGGTTTCAGCCATATAATGATGGGAGGAAATTCATTACAGCTTGGAAGACTTGGCATCCATTAACAAATATTCTCAGTAGAACAAGATGGTAACATTGGTAAATGAGACAACATAATGTTTTTAAGCATTTTTATTAAAAAGTACATTTAAAAATATTACATTTAATGGTTATTTATGTATTAAGGAAGTAAAACATAACATTGCCACCTTGAGGAAAATTGCTGTCATCTTTGGGCAATTCCGTTAGAATAAATTTTCCCAAGTGAGTCAATGTAAATTACAACCTTGATACACAAACAATGACCACCCCACCTGTACAATGAATAAACATCTATTGCATTAAACATGAAATGCATGTCTCTGAATCAATATTCCATTCATTTTAATTTTTGAGTATAGATTAAAACTTATATTGTTGTTAAGGTCGACTGAATGTCATGTTCTAGTTTTGTCATAGTTTCAAAACTAATGTCATTAGAGTATTATCCGACTGTGACTGTTATCGTCTTTGTTGCTTTTCTCATACACTAAAACCTCACTAACTCAATACTTTGAGGACGCAAAGGTTGTTGGTAATCACTGCACAATGGAACACTGCAATTTTTCATGGGTTTTCATGAGTTAATTTCATTAATACATAACAGATTCAAATTTCACATACAAATATACTAGGTCTACAGTACAATACTTATATGAGTATTGTTATATACTGAGTAAAGAGCCTTTGAAGAAATTTCAAATACTCAATAATTAAAACTACGTGATCCGAAAAAATGACTAATAACTGATAACTGTTTTTCTTTCGATGATGCAACGTTCTTCCGCAAATAAGTAAATAATAGCGAGCAACTCTATTCCAAACTATGCCTGGGTCTTTGACCTTGTAACAATCTAAAGGCGCGAAATAGATTGACTGTCCATATTGACTCGTTTTCCATGGCCTTGAAATGTCGAACACATTATTGAGTCATATGGTTCAATAAAAATAATAAGGTTTTAATAATAATATGGTTCAATAGGGTTTTAGTTGTCCTTTGTACTAGATAAAGGGAGTTTTGTCAGCTACTGACTGTCCAGTTACTTTAGACTTTAGAGTTACCGGATGTTGAGTTAGTCAGGTTTTACTGTATTTCCCAAGTATAATCAACAGCTATTTTTGTCTCTTAGCTAATGATTCAGAAAAACAACTCACAAAATAGTTGAACTCATTTCATACTTTTAATGGTATTTATTAAACTTACAAAAGTAATTAAAAAACAAAATAATCTAATAATATTTTGATGTAACGAATGGGAACAAAGGGGAAACATGCTAAATAAGTATTTGCCATCAAGAAAAGTGAAGTGAACATACAAAACGCAAACCCAGCCTCTGTATTGCCACTAATGCAAAACATAAAATTGTTGTGGTCACATTAAGTATATAGATTCAGTATAGTATAGTTTTGTGACATAGTTAAATAAATGTAAGTTTAAATATGTTACCTGTACTGTCACTCGTCTTGAGATACTTTTTGTCCTGTTAATTTACTAGATGATTAAACAAATTAAAACTGTGAAATTTTACAATCAGTTATTGGTCTAGTCTCTAATTGTGTTTAAATGTGAACTATTAGCTAATATTTAAAGTAGAACAATAAAAATTTAAAGTTCAGCAGTGTTTAAAAGAATGAGCATTATGAAAATCAAACCAGATTTTGAGTTTAAAATTAAGAACCCACTGGTTTCAAATCAAGAGAATATATTATAAGTAGCCTATATATTCCAATAAAACCAATATTTTAGAATGTTTAGGTTGTATACTGTACGCAGAGTGAAAATTCTTGAGTGTTTTCCAGATTCATAATTTTCTCTAAAGATATTGTACATCAATCTTGAGGAAGTTACCTTCCAACACTGTATCATCAATTACAAATCCGAGATTCAGGTTGAATAAGAATAAAAAGTTTGATTAGATAATAAAATAAAATTGTCATAAAGTAACATATTAATCTTAAACTCCACAAGTCAAAACTGAAGTCCTCTTGTCATAAGTCAACAACACCAAGCAAAAGAAGCAAACACAAGTAGGCACTATCACTAGAGTGTAGTATAGTAAGTGAGTGGGTGCATCCATGGTCTGTTTAGTCTAAGTCAAGACTCACTGTCTCCCCTGCTCTGTGAACACAGAAACTAAAATAAGCAAAAGCTATTTGTACCATTCAAAGCCTAAAAAATCTGTTTCAAATATGTTCCACACACTAGACAAGAATAAAGTTTATTTTTTATTTTTTTAAACACAATCTAAAAGATACCATACTTCACTGCTTCCCTTAATAATTTTCTGAATATACTATACAAATTCATACATGAAATAGGTTTTTACATTAGGAATGTATAAAATTAACATGTTTATGATTTTAAAATTTAAAAAAAAACCTCAACTGCCTATCACCTTGGGCCTAGGACCTGTGTGGTGAGTTAAAGCCAGCAGCGCGATCACATAGGCTAGCCAAAAGATGACCGCTCATGATCTGTAGGGAGTCGCATGTAGGGTTCTCAATCCCGGGATTCAGGATCCTGGTCACTTTTGGTTACCTATCAATCCAGGGATTAGAGTATCTCAATCTTGGGATTATCAGGATTGCAAAAAATCATTATTTAAGAATTTTTTGGGGATTTGAATATTTAAACTACTGCAAAAGTCAACTTACAAACATACATTTATGTAAACATTTTAAATGTCATCATTTATGTTTGAATATAATAAATAATAGTTTTTGTTTTATTATGTCCCTCTAAACTGGTATTTACCAATTTACCTTTCTCAAAGTTTAATTTTTCCTTAAAACCGTAGCATAATTCAACAATGAAAACTTCTTCCTGGAATATAATGATACAGCACTGAGTAGTTTTCTTATCGCTCCGAACTTCCGTTGCAGATAATTCCCTTGATTCAAGGATGGCCTCGGGTGGCTTTATTTTGATATATTTTTGCTTCATTATGTCCTACTAATCATCAACATTTATCGTTGCTATCAGGCTTTCTTTTAGCAAACAGCTGTGTGAGTCGGGAGGGATTTGTGAAGTGGGAGTGAGTAGAATGTGCCGAAAATAAAAAAAATTAGCATTCGTGATTTGTTTAAAATTCCTAAAGCTAGCAGATTCTACACTTTTATAGGATTCAACTGTTGATAGTTTACAACTTTAATAAAAAACTCATTTATGGGTATCTTCACCAAACAAAACATTCTAGATTTATAAAAACGACTGATCCCAGGATCGGCTTTGATAAATCCTGAAATCCCGGGATTGAAATTTAGGTTCGGGATTGAGATCCCAAGTCGCATGCCACTGGTTCCAATCCAGTAAACTTTACTTACTGGAGCAGCATATTCCCCTGAGCTACCAAGCTGGTCTGGATTATATGAGGATATGACTTATATCCTACACTCCATTGAATAATTTATAGATTTTTCTGAATTCTGATTTTCTGAAAGGATTTAAATTAAAGTGACAACGATTAATTGGGAGTAGTTTCAGCAAATAGTTGTCGGTAGTTCCCAACACTGTCTATTTTTCAGTTCAGACTTGGGTATAATTTATTTATTACAAGTTATATTAAGCTATATGACCAGTGCTGGAGTCGTTAGTCTCAACATAATGGATGCATTAAGTTTTCAGATTCAGAGTCAGTGTAATATTGATAAGGTAATATTAATATTGGTTTTAGTGAAGGATTCTAATTCTTAAGAATTTGTACATGGTTGTGCAGTCAATTAGTTTTCAGTAAGCAAATCAGTTACTGCTAGTGTTGTATGAAAATGTTTTGAAAAAAGATTTAGTAAGCCAAATAATTTAAAACTTTACTAGGCGAAAATAAAAACAATACGTTCTCAGAATTTTCCCGTGCCACTTAAAAATACTATTGATTATTTAAATTATAAACACACAAGATAAATAAAGCATCTGACTGTCTTTAATATCCTTGTACCTATCTCTAATACAGATTAAAAACAAAAACATACAAGTTTCAATCCAATGATATATTTTGCACAAAAAAAAAATATATATATATATGTTGCATTTATAAATTTTATAGATTTATTCAACATATATATATGTTGAACAAATCTATCAAATTTATAAATGCAACATTACTATAAATGTACTTATTGTTTTACTTGGGATTCTATTACAATATTGTCATATATATTTAAAAAAATTAATTTCGATAAAATTAGTTGTCCAGCTTTGTTATTATATTTTACGATAAATTATCTCTATAAAGAATATTAAATATGTGTACAGTAGAACCTCGACAAATCGAATCCCAAGGGGAATAGGAAAACATTGAATTATTGAGTATTTCAAATAAAAACTGTTTTATTTTCCCTTACTTTTATTAGGGTTCAGTTCAGTGTGAGCAATGAATACAGTCAGGAGTTTCAGTAGCTTCAAAATAAGGTGTTTTGTATATTGTGCATCAATAATAATTACATATTGTAATGGTTATTACAGTAATATACACGTACAGAATAAAATTCAATAATGTGTGTAAGTAAAAATTGAAGATATATTTAATTTATGTTCCTCTATTGAACTAACTTTACTATTAGTGGCCATTTTTAAGTGGACAGGTTTTAGACTAACTTTAACCTTTTCGTCATAGGTAAGTGCCTTACACACGTTTTGCCACACTGGCTAAAAACAAAAACACACTCACTTGACCACGAATAACTTAAAAAAAAATTAAACACTAATAAATACAGTACGATCACTTTCAAATCGATCCTACGCTCGACGAAGAGTTTGGAATTTCCTGTTTAAACGCAAAGCAGTAAAATATCAATGTTTTTCATTTAACAAACTTAATTTGATTTTGAATAATCAAGGATTGCCTTTACTTGTTTTACTTACAATGATTTACTTACCTCGGATTACTTTACAGTGATTGCATCATTTCAAATCACAGAGGTTTTTAATAACTTTGAATTATAGAGGTATTTTAAGCAAAAATACCGTTAAAATTAGAATTATCAAGGTATTTCTCAAGAACTGTTCGATTTGAAGAGGTAGAATTATTATTGAAAGAAAAGGTAGTTCACGGGGTATAAAAATAATCGAATTAAGGAGGATTTCAAATTATTGAGGTTCGATTTATGGAGTTTCCACTGTTTTATAATATTACAAGGTGTTTAATATATTATGCGTATATAAAGTGTTTCAAGTGTTTAAGTTTTGATTGCTGTACTTTGTCATAATTACTAGTATAAGTTGTTAGGTTTGTAACAACACGATTGAATGTGTGGTGGCGTCCATTCCTAGGGTATCCTATCCCATATTTTGAAAGGAATTCCTGGAGTATCAAATTCCATAGATATCCAATTCTATCATCTTTTTTATACTATCAGACCATAAAAGAGAATATATATATGAAGAACTTGGATTTTCTCCAATATTTGAAATTTGATTTTTCCTTAAAAATACAATTAAGTGAGAAATAAACAATGAAACCAGTCACATTTATCGTAATTATTTTTTCTTTTGATGTTTAAAAATTGACACTTGCATGTTTCCCCATAGTAGCCTATACAGTTGGGAAGTAACTATAGTTGATAGTAAATCTTTTATTGTATGTCAAGTGACTGTCAACCTATGTGGCAATCCTCCAAGCAAGCAAAGCAAAATTTGTCGGAAAGGCATATCTGTGTAGTTCGCTAGTTCGCCCCCTTCTTTGATGAGTTTCAAGTTAAGTTTCGGCAATCATACTGCTTTCATCAGATCCGTAAAACCAAAAACCCACAAGTATTTCCCCACCAGTTGGTGCTTCAAAAACTACTATGGACACATAACTACACACTCTAACACTATTTACAGAAGAAAAGATTAGGCCTGGGTATTCATTTTGTCCTCAGACTCAACTGAGGAAAGAAGTTGGTATAGTCGACTCCCTCTAATCCGGACACCTTAGAACTGGACTCCTATCTGGATTTAAAAAATTCCAGACCATCCGATGGTTATGTATAAATTACAACCTTTAATAGCGTACAGTATCTATATAAATCACATTTTAAGATGATTTTAAAGCGTATTTTCTCAACTATTATAGGTTTTTAGTTCCAACTCACTGGATCGTAGTTTTATGGTAACATTGATATGTACATTTAATTGGTCACCATAAAATAGGAATGAACATGAAATTATAAAGCGCCGCAAATTGAACCTTTAAAAACGCATTTTACTGAATGAAAAATGGAACTTTAACTGTATGTTAATAGGACTATCTCAAACGTATTTACTACAACCTAGGAAGAATAAAAATCTTGGCTTTACAATACTGAACATATTAAAATAAATCTGTTATTTTCTTCTGCTTTTTTGCTGAAACTTTTTTTTTCTTAAACGCATAATCACGCATTTCCTCATAAACGTTACATCCACAGCTGACACACTGATCTGTTGCTCGAAATAAGTTGTTAATGAGTCAAAATTTCCAAATCGGGGTTGCCATTTCCCGCTTCACTGAAGATCCCTACCGTACACAATTGTGAACTGAACTGATGATATGATGTTTTATTTATAGTTAGGTCGGAAATAAACAAATATGTTCAATCCTGTTGAGTTCTGCCATGAGAAATGCGACCGCATGCTTATGACTCATTTCCAACAAGTAGTCCGGACCAGAGGGCCAACTGTATAATGAATATCAACTCTAAGCATACCTTGATTGTTGGTTGAATTGTACTCATAATTAATTGTATCAAGGTAATACACATTGCTTCCTCAGGTGATCAGGAATAAACCCCTAAGTA
Source organism: Nephotettix cincticeps (assembly GCA_023375725.1). Taxonomy (NCBI): domain Eukaryota; kingdom Metazoa; phylum Arthropoda; class Insecta; order Hemiptera; family Cicadellidae; genus Nephotettix; species Nephotettix cincticeps. The sequence continues at coordinate 67,476,230 of CM041789.1, read as the reverse complement.
ATACTCTATCAGAACTTTATGTCATAAATTTACTATGGTATTATTATTTGTGTTTTGATGATCACATACCTGTACCAGTACCAGTACCAATCAGTATGATAGCCTGGTCTTCCTGGGACTGGTTGCATGTTGGCCTCTCAAATAAATCTGCTAGTGTGTACACAAGTTTAAAAAAAAATGGACCTCAAAGGGTTGAGCAAATTTACCTAGTTGGTTAAGGATACTTCATAAATTTCATATTTATATTTATTTTCTAATTCATGAAGAATCTTTTTCACTAAATATGAATCCGTTAGACAATCTTGTTGGAACAAAAAATTAAAAATAGGCAAAATAAGTTGTTTTGTAATTTACAGTTTGTGATATGTATTCTGGAATCTTTTGAACCCTCAACACACCAGAGAGATGTTATATTCTGAAGGATTAGGATGCCCCAGCAAAGCTGGCTACTATCGTCATCCTGGGGAATATTGTACATCCGCCGGAAATAAGGGATTTATATGGGTGGGAAGTTAGGACATTGTTAGTCTACCTACTTCTCAGAAAAGTAAAAAAGAACCTCCAAACCAATCCAGATCTGGGCTGATCATGCCCTAGGACCGTACGTTTCCCGGCTTGGCAAACTACGAGGATAAGTATCCCTCCTGCTAGGTACACCTCATAGGTGGACAGTGAGGAGATACACCTGTTCCCGAGAATTCTGGTCAGACTCGGTACTCAGGCTCAGCCGAGAGTTAAACCCCCCAGGAGAGACATGAAGGCACCAGTTTAGTAGAGAAGCCCTGAGAAGAGCTGTCACATTGGACAACTCTTTTTGATGTACCCAATTTTGATCTCTGAACCAGTAAAAATTAGCGAGAGGGATAAGCATTGACTAAATATGGAGATGAAGTGATCTAATGATGGTAGTAATATTACCAAAACCAGATTAATCTACATTTCATCAAAAAGACTAATCAAACGGCAAACTGCACAGGTATATTAACTTTTTAGCAGTCTATCCGGAACACAAAAAAGACGAAATCAAAAATTTCTTACCTGGATGGTTTTAATTTCCCGGATCCATCTTCAGACGTTTCCTACTGTCACTCTTTGGGGGATCTGCTAGAGTTACCTTCAACCTCAATTGGCACACTTCTGCACCATGTAACAGCTACAACAAACAGTGGATGAAATATAAAATGAAATTAAGAGAAACGCTTATTTACAGAACCACTTTTCAATTTCTTTATTACCACATAGACATAACATATTTTGTTTAGTACAGCTACAAAAGGTGATAGTGTCATATAAAATATATGATTAACAATGGTTTACACGGTTTTTTTATATGAGTAATTAGTGTGGTTAATCACACTTCTATTAATCTATCATTTCTATCTATGAAAAGGTACATTTACATTATAGGATAGATTCATACCTCCATAGCTCTTTCAGCTGATTCCTTCTTCCCATAGTTAACAAAACCACAATTCTTGCCATTGATTATGTACACATCGATGAGCTCCCCAAATCGGCCAAACACGTCCCAAAGAGCGTTTCGAGATGGTAAAGACGGTTGGCCAACAATGAACAACCTAAAAAAAGTTCCACATACATTTTTGTCTACTTAACATTAAAAAATAAACTAAGACCAAAAGAAAAATTTAAAACAGAATTACTTCCAGGTTATTCAGTAGAAACCCTCTAATCCGACCTTGGATGGTCCGTCACTCAGGTTAGTCTGACCATGCTCAGACTTGTGAACACATGTTGACTTGTCACTGACAAGAATCGCTTGCTTGCTTCCACTTCAATACTTGTTTCTTGTTCGGTATCTATCGCTGTGATTAGTAAAGGTGCATTATTGACTATGCAGAACAAGTATTCAGTAAAGTTCACCAGTATAAAATGAAAATTATAACTGGATGATAAAAACAAAATTTTTTTAGATTATCTCGGTGACACGTAACGTTTTAGATTGAACAAGAGTGTTGAAACAGATGACAAAATTTCGCAATTCATAAACTATTGGAATGCAAGAACGAACATCACATTGGTCGGTCCAAGGATGCGGTATGATTATTCGATTATTCAATTATTCAACTACGTATTCCAGTAACCGATAAAGTCCAATAAGATATTGCATTTTGTTGGGAATCAAGCCCCCCAGGAGAGATGAGGAGGTCTCCAAGGCTGGAGAACATTGTCACATTGAATAGCCAAAGTACTTACCAATAATGTGGCAGCTTCTTTTTAATATACCCAATTAGGATCTCAGAAAAGAAAATTAGAGCCAACTAGGGCTATCATTAATGGATTCGTATAAAAATACCTTAAATGAAAGCTGCCTCCTCTTACCTTTCAGCAATTTTGGACTCTACCCGGGCCAGTGGCTGGGGTGGGGGCAGTCGGACGGAGCAGATTGATGAGTCATACGCATCCGACGACGTACCTCCGCCATGTCTGCTGGCTCCTGCCAGTGCTCCTGCAAAAATTTTGAAAAAGAAAGAGTTGAGAACTGACAATGAATTTTAATTTTATTCAATCTGAAAATGACAAGGAATCTAGAAGAGTTACTAGAAGACAGAGGCCACCTTCAAGAATATAATGGAAGTAAGAGAATGGAATAGTTACTTTTACTCTTATAGAAATACTATGGAATAGTATGGAATAATTGTAACATTAAAAAATCAACCAGTTGTAAACCTTTTTTCAAAATGCTCAATATTCTTCCAAATGTCTTAAAACAACTTAGCGTATGAACAGCTCCCACAATTTTTATTTCTGAATCTGATAACTAAATTGAAACTCAAAACATCCAACCGACCTTTATAAACCACAGATACAACACCCGTAAAAAAGGTGTCCATGCAATCCAACACAGGCTAATTGTTTTTGTACATAAACCCAACTATTTTGAGATGAAATTGTTTCAGGCTCTGCCAGAAAGATTACAAAACATTAAGAATTTGTCTAAGTTTAAATTAGAGGCAAAATAGCTATTTGTGTAACTAGAGTGCGAACAATGTCATATCACACGAGAGGCAGCACGAAGCATCAGCTAAGTGCTGCCGTATGAACCTCGAGAACTGCGAGGGTGGCCGTGACAGTTTGCACTCGTATTACACACAAAATTTTTCCTACAATAAAAGTGATTTAGATTATGTTTGATTTTCCTATTGGGATGAATGTGAACATAACTTTTATATTTCCGGTAGCCCCAGTTTCATTACACAAAACCGGAACTTAAGTGTTGTAGGAAAGTCAACCGTCTATCAGCTGACTGAGCGCTTAGCACATGCTATTGGTTAGTTTCATATAGATTTGGAGCGTTCAGCGCATGTGATTGGCTGATTACTTATCCGTCTCAGTACGGATATCTACTGTTTATATGTTCTGCCAATAGTACAAAATGTGCCTGTTATCGTGCAGTTGTAGGAAAAGGTGTCTTCAAGTAGAGTCCAGTTTTTAAATCTTACTATTACTTAACAATAAAAATTCTATCAAATTTTGACAGCGGTTTGGATGAAAATTTTTTCACAATTATTACACTATGTTTAGAAATATTACCCAATATCCAGACATCGTCTGCAACTTCTTGAAAAATCACCTTCCTTTATAAGTAAGAAATTGTTTAATAGGTTGCCTGCTGAATTAAAAAATAATTAATTGATATCAAATTGATTGTAAATAATCGATGGTCCAACACTTAAATGTAAAGTAACCAATTTTACTTTTGAAAGGTATTATTATAGCATTAAAGATTTTTTCAGGATATTTTCTTTTTTTGTGAATTGAATCAATAAATTTTTTTGTTTGATTATTTTTCTCTTCTTTTAAATAATCTCCAATGATTTTCAATAGTTAAATTTATTAATTTAATTATTTTATTGATTGCTGTATTTTTTATTTTACTTGTATTTTTTAGCTAATCTGTATGCCGTTATGCTGTATGCTAAAAATGTAGCAATATCTGATTTAATTTAGTAATGGTTCTAAAGAAAAGTTAACTTTATGGTTCACGGGAAACACCGTAGGTTATCTAATAACGTCCCATGTTATGTCTTATGGAGAACACTGAAAAAAATAACTTCCTTATTTATAGACCGGTTTTAATGAAACTTGGTATGCAGTGTAAGATAACATCACCCAACACAACCCACATACAAAAGTTTGTTATTACCTCGTAAGGTGAGGGAAGCTAAATTGCCAAAAATACTTCATCTTGTGGGAAAGGGTGTCTTAAAATTTAGTTTTATTAAAGGTATATTTTATTTACTATTTATTATTTAAGGAAGGAATTATCTGTCAGTTTACAACAGTAAACTGATAAGTAAACTGATACAGTAACAACTGTATATTTAACATGGAGTTCATTATTTTATTTTTTGGAAGCACGTAATTTTTATATATTGTTGAGCTGGTATGTTTTTAGGAAACGATCAAATAAAGATGTTTGGAGAATTGGGTACTGTGAGAAGGAAGGTCAATTTCTGGTAAAATAGTTATGGCTATGGTTTATTTTGAAGAATCTGTCTGAATTTTACTGAACAAATAAAAAATAATGAAAAATAAATATTCAAGAAAGAGATAGTAGAGCTTTACCTTTAGAAATGATATTTGCAGTGATCCCTACAGCCAAAATCTGAAATCAGTCAAATTACCCTTTTTGGGTAGTTTTGGATAAGTCCCCTCTAAAACTCTAAATTCTTCATTTGAGTTTCCCCAGAAAATTAAACAATAAGAGCTAAGAGAGCGAAAATATGTGAAGAGAAAGAACAAAACATTAGTGTTGGAGAGGAATAAACAATGTCACGTCAATGAAAAGGAAAGCCAACATACCTCCAACCTGCAGTTTGATCATGTTCGTAGCCTCGGCCAGGGCCTTGGTCAATGTTGCCAACTCCTGGGTGATCTCAGGTGCTGATTTGGCTGCCACCAGACCCATGGCATCCCTCTTGCCCGTCACACCACCGACCAGACTGAAACATAGAAAACCCGCTCATGAAACCTTTCTTAACCCTTGAGTGGGCGCTTCACTGTTATAACGGGAGAGGGTGCATGCCAAGTTTTATCCCGCAACGCTAAATCACACAAATTCAACCCATCTTACTTGTTAAAAACAAGTAAGATGGGTTTATAAACATTATTTTATTTAACCCTCTCAGTGCCAACGTCCGTGTATACGGACGTCGGCAAAACGTGCAAGAAGAGCCAGCGTCCGTATATACGGACGTCCAAAAAAATTAATTTTTTTTTCAAAAATTTTTTTTATTTTTTTTCAATTTTTTTACATTTGTGTTTAGGATATAAAGAGCATATTAAATATAATTATTTAAGTTAAAATGTTATTCTAACTATTTTTGACTGCAGTCCACATCAACTTCTGTTGTTTGTTTACTTGTTTAGGTAGCAGTGAGACTTAAGAAGTTTCAGGTTATTATTATTTTTTGTTTAGTTTCTTTTGTAAATTGTTTTGATTCACCTGTCAATGATAAAACAATTCTAAGAGTGTTAAAAAGGTGATTTTTTGATGGTTTTTCCATGGGTAATTTGAGTGGGAGTGGTGAGTTGTCAAGTTTAGGCTTTGACAACATGGACAGTGATCCAGATTATGATCCTGATATTCAGAAACTCTTAAAAGTAAAAAGGAAAATAGTTTGAATCATTGTATTCATTTACTCAGCTATAGAATAAGTTAAAATATTCCATGTCTAATGTAAAATATTTTCAGGTGTGAATAGTTTCAGTAACTTATGGAAAAACCAAAACTCACGATATTTTCTAAAATAATCACAAAAACTTTATTTTTAAAGATAAATGTTCAAACTTTTTGCATTTATGTACAAAACTAAGTATAGTTCAACAAAAATACACAATTTTAAGCACGAGGAATTTTCTACTGGCAATTTTTTTACTTCAAACTGAAAAATTCATTATAAAATATTAATTAAGTAATCGTTTTTCATAATTTATTTTATGAATAAAAATATTAAGTATATTAATTTTATCTGTTACATTTACCTAACTTATTTATGAACAAAACAAAATCAAAAGTATCCATTTTCATCAATAAATAATAAAACAATGACAGTTTTTCTCAAACAGCTAAAAACTGCTCATTTTAACCTGGCATTTCTTGCACACGCTATGGGAGTAACACCTGGCACTGAAAGGGTTAAATGTCTAATAAATTGATAAAGTACAAGGTTCAATCATTTATTTCATTAGTTAATTATTAAATTTGAGTAATAATTTAAATAAACATAGTTAGTAATTTTCTAATATAAGAGTAGTGTCACTGTTGGTATTACGGGAGAGGGTGCATGCGGAGCTATCTTCAGCAATAATGAAATTGACCGTCAATGCCTACCAAATACATTAAATTACAATTTTATAAATTAAATAAGGACAAAAATATATTTTGATTAACACACACGGTCATACGTTTATTCCATTTATAAAAATTGCATTTGACGTAATCTCTCGTCTTCTAATTCTTCTTGTGTTCTTTGTGGAAACACAAAATACTCGCATACTTGAACAGTCACATTTCAGACAGCAATTTCAGACTTATCGAAAGGAGTGAAAACACATTTGAAAGAACAGCCAAAAAATTTTAGATGTCAGTGCCTACTCAGTAAAATATAAGAATTTTTAAGGGTTATTTTAAAAAGAGATTGGCAGACTATTTTGTCTATAATTTACTCTCCCACATAGAACCAACTAACTTACAGTTTATCATCAGTTTCTTTATCCACAGGTGATTGATCCATAGCAGATTTAAAACTGGTTCTTCTTATGGAAGAAAATAACTGAACCTTTAGCCAAATACATTCTGAACTATTTTGGTAAGCTATAGATACAGATATAAAATGTAGTTTATAATTAAAGAACAAAGAAAGATTTTATTTGATGATTTGATTAGATTTTTCAGTGAGCTTAAGTTGAAACGATCATAATAATACATCGACCGGTTTAGTCGACAACAGCCTATCAGCAATGAACAGTAGGTTGGCCTAATGGCCTAATCTCTTGACTCTTGAATAAGCTATGGATGAAACCCAAGGAAATATTCATATCACTCACCCATCACCACCGTCGTATTCAGTCTTCACAACAATCTTCTTCCCTGGAGGGTACTCGAAACCGTGCAGCTTCTCCAGAGCGTAGGATGCAGTACTAGGGCTCACATAATCCAGCAACACTCTCCTGAGCAATGGCTGGAAAACACTCAAATAAGCTCTTTGAAACAAATTTCACAGTTAAAGTTCTGTAAAATCTGTCTCCATTTTCTTTTGCTGTTTGAGACACTGTCCTAGTACTCTAGATAGGTTTGTCCTTTAAGATGGAAAAGTGTGATAACTCTAACGTCTGATTTAATGACATTTAGCTTTATTAATGACTAGATGGCCTGGCCAACTTTGTAACGCCTAACAGTAAATACATTATTTACTTTACAATTGATTGTACTTTTCCTATTGCTATTGTGTTTTAAACTACACAACGTTTCTGGAGGTGGAGAAACTCCTCCTGTTTCAAGTGATTACCTAATAATTTGCTTTAAAAATTATATGTTAATTTACAGATATTAATTATATCATGTTGTCAATAATACTATACTTACCTATTATGCACAATACAAAAACTAACAAAAGACTTTTAGGGATACTGAAACGATAAGGACATATTAATAACATTCCTACAAAACGAATAAATCTGAGTGGCTTGATTCAAAATTTTCTAATCCAATCTAAACCCAAACCAAACCTAACTGTAATATGGCTTTTATAGGAAGGATATATGACAGCTGATTATTATAATAAATTCAATATGTATAAACATTGTAATTATTTTTTATTTGGCCAACATATAAACACTTGACTCTTAATCAGACAGAAAATAAAATATTTAATTACATAATCCCCATATAAGGCGATAAAGTAAGTAAAGGCTTGATTTGGCCAAAGTTACAAATAATGTAATAATAAATTAAAATAAATTAATAAATAAATTTGATCCCCAGATTCTTAACTGTTTCAGCTTTGTATAATCTTCAGTAGCTGACTCAAATTTTTTAAAACTAAAAATGATCAACAGTCTGACATACGGTACTTACAGTGCGATTGTAGTTTGAAGATTCATTGACGAAACGGCAGAACTTGAGTCCTGGCATGAGGTCAAACAGGCGTTCGACCTGATCTTCAGAGAGCTGTGTGGAAACAAGCGCAGTAAGCCGAGTGGTGTCCAGACGACCCGCATAGTTGTTGACCATGTCCATAGCACTGGGCCCTTGATAGCCTAAACAATTCCCAGAATTTAAAAAAATTGACATGTAACTGAATAATGCCTAACATATTTATTTTTGAAAAAGATTCATAAAATGCAGAGACTATTTGCATGTTGACGCACACTGTAACTGTACACCTCTGTTCATGTGAAATCAACATTTCTTAGAAAAACTAGTATCCAGGAACAGTAGAGGTTAAATGGTTGATTGTATCTTTTAAAAAGAACCTAACCTAAGCTGAGCATCAGTATGCTCATTAGGACGTGTGAATTGACACTTTGTTTAAAAAATATAAATTGGTAACTTTATAAATTCAGCCTAAGTATTTCTTAAGTAATAATATAAATTTGAGATATTTTCTAAGACTTCATTGCTTATTCAAAATTTTTATTGATCCTTTTTCTAATTTAAGACTAGTTCCATATATTCCTAGGGATGGGTCGATTCCAATTTGTTTTCGATTCCGATTCCATTGATTTGACCTCCGCCAATGAATGTATAGGAAATTACAAGTCTTTAAATACCTTTATTTATTCTAGATATATAATTTTGTTCAGTACTAAAATGAAAATTTAAAAAATGTTAAAAAAGTAAGTAAATTATAAATATAAATATTTAATATTTATATGAACAAATAATTAAATACAATACATATACGAAAATCTTTTTTTTTATGTTTACGGTTGTGTACTTTATATGTACACAAACACAACATACATGAAAACAAATTATAAAAGCAAATATTCCTAAAATTTAATGGTGAAACCAATATACTTATGAATAGTTAATTTGAACAAAATAAACCGTTGCTAGTGGAAAAATCATGAAAATTGCAAAAATCACAAAAACTCATATTTTAGTCCAAGCAATTCCCTTATATCACTGTTTCGAAAATAATCTCCTATTTTGATGACAAAACAATAAATAATAACTAATTAATACATTGCTCCATTAAAAACTTTTTAAAACACAAATAAAAACACTGTAAACAAATGTGTTGCATAACAATAACAGTCAACAGCGCGATGACAGCGGACAGACTATGCCATTTAGGAAAAAATAATATTGCAATCCATCATACTTCAATGATTTGTTTTTTGATGACAACACAATAAATGTATTTTACTACTGAAACTTTGTTGCACAATAATAATAGACGACAAACACAAAGTATTATAATTAAGAATCCATGATCAGATGGCGGCAGACGACATGGGCAACAAAAGTATTTTCACGATACAATTATATCCGCAAAATGATTGTGCCTGCTTTTAGAGTAAATTGATATAATCGGATTGTTATAACTTACTGATCAGAGAACACCATTTTTATAAAACTATCAACATTTAAAAACTTCTATCAAATGTTAGCAAACTCATCAATGGATACCAAAATGGCACTATGTCGTTGTAGGCTACTTTGTATCCTTGGTATTGTATCGTAGTTTGTGAATCTGATTCAAAAAAATAGTCTGTTATATCAAAATATTGTAACTAATTATTTGAAAACAGAAGTATTAAATGGGCTTATTGTTTTTTACAACTAATCCCGTTAATAATTATAAAAAAAACAAAAAAAGTTATTTATTAATTGGAAATAAATAAACTTTGCTGTAGAATTTCAGATCTTCGTAGTTTTGTTGCTGAAGAGTTCATTTCACGGAATAATATAATTAACAGTATTCTGATAATCAACATAGACGACGACATTCAATATTAAGATTCAATATCGTATTGAAGTTTATCATTAACTAAAATAAGAATAATTATGAGATATGTTGCAACCTTGAACCGACCAATGACGTTGTTACATTATTTTTAAAATGATACGAATTACATCATTTATCGTCTGCACTTTTGTGTTCTAGCAAAGATATTTTGTATCTATTGATATACATCATCAATAGATACAAAATATTTGAAAAGAACATTTCTGTTAATTTTAATTTTTATATGGTCTATCAGTAATTTCGGATATTTATTGAATTCTACTGAGTACTTGTAACTTTCGTTTTGGAGCCGGATATTTGATTGCTTTGAAATGAAATACTGGATTTTACTTGCACGGCTTCGACAATAAACTGAAAGAGAAGGATAATTTTGAGTCAGCAGGGCGGCGATTGGTTTCCTGATCCAAGTTTTATCAAAATAATGACAAACTGTATCTTTTTATTATTAGATTACTTATTACAGTGTAACTCGGTTATTGCGGCCTCGGCCATAACGTCAACTCGGATATAACGTCATTTATTTTTAGGTCCCGCCAAACTATATGTATTTACATAGGAAAAAACCTTGGATATATCGTCAGTAAATTCTCAAACCTCGTATATAACGTCAAGAAAATCGGGCCGAGATGAAGGCAACATATAGATAGCTAAATAGAGAAAGTTTGGTCGGTAGTGCAACGTGAGGGCTGCGGCTATTGTTTAGCTATATTCTATTTTTAGAAACAGCATTTTATTGCTGTCTTACTGCGAACCAACAGTTGAATTCACCAAGCCGAACTTCATTGCAATATTTTCAAATTCGATTTTTTATATAGTAGAGTAGTCAGTCAGTCATAAACATAAACTTACGGTGTATTTCAAATTACCTTCATTAAATGTCGTAATTTCATGTAAAAAATGTGTTTCCCTATTTTTCCTCGGTTTTAAATTGAAATTATGTAACCTCTTTTATAGCATCACTCTGATATAGCGTCATTAATTGTGTGGTCCCTTCAATGACGTTATAACCAAGTTCCACTGTATATAACGACATCGTGACGAGGAAAACAAACATAACTCTTTCTTTTGCCGTTCGTCTTTGGCGGACCGACAAACGCTTGGAATCGACTTTGGACGATCATTTTCGATTCCAATTCCAACCCTGAGAATCGATTGATGGTAAAATTGAGAATCGATGTTTGAAATCAACACAATCCTATATATTCCAAACTTTTACAAACACTAGGCGCGCTTCTGACTCAAATCACAATGTGTAGCACAATTAAAATTCAAAACCACATACCTTGGCGACTGTGAGATGCCAAGTCCATGTATGGTGGTGGGGAAGGCTGAGACATCGAGTTGTACGAGTTTGACTGCATTGATTTGTAAGGGTGATCAAATGGGTCCACGTAGCGATCATGCTGACTTGACTTCTTCTGTAAGTCCTGCTCCTTCGGTCGTGCAAATACTGCCTTATAGCTTCGGTCACACTCCTCAAATGCTGTGGCTGCATGTGACACTCTAACAAAGCAAAGCAAATAAAAAAATTAACCTTTCTTTGTAGTCATTTTTTTAAACTGGCATTTTTAAATCTCAATACCATCTAAAATTTAGGCCAAGATTTTTTTTAGGTAAAAACCGCTTTATAGCAAACCCAGTCAATTTCCATTGTTTTAAAAACACTTGTGTTGTACCCAGCTTCATTAAATCTATTTATAAAAAATTCACAACTTTGCTGTCTTTTTATAAAATTAACATTAGGAATTTAAGGATGTAAGTTTATTAATAGACTAGATACAATGATTAACCCTACCAGTGACCAATGTTGGAAGTGAGAAATGGCCAGGCAGATTTGGCAAATTTGCAGATCCTTTGTGAAAATTTATATAAATTCTGAAAATAATTAAATAAAATAACTACTGGTGATTTTTGCAATAAAATAAAAAATGGAAATTGAATTTTTTTTAATTTCAATAGTAGCCTCTGCAAAAATGTTTCCTGAATTTTATTTCAAAAATCCATTATATACATATTGTACACAATTTATTTCTGTACATAAAAATATGGCACATGTAGGGGATTTCTTTTTGACATGGATATGTCTAGGCTTGGGGGTGGGGATGTTGGTGATTTTTAAGATGGAAAAAATGTAACAGGTTTCCATAGAACCGTCAGAGCTATTGTATTGCATTTTTAATATTAAAGAATAAGAACAGCTTATGATGCTTTTGATGAAGTGAAAACATTCACTTTAGACATATCCATGATCTAACCTGTTTCCCACAGGGAAGAAAATACAAATATTTTCATGGGTTACGTAAAAATATAAAAATAACCGTACAAACATCAAATTTTACGATGTGAACTTTTTATAGATATAGATCATGTAATTATATTTTTACTGGCTATGAACAAGTTATTTTTGTAATCTCAATGAAATAAGGAAATTTGTCATAAAATGTATTTTACATTTTAAAAATAATACATATAATAATAATAATACAAAAATACATTGTACAGCAGCTTCGTGCCCATGTATGAGGGTTTCTTTTCATATTGGGTGAGATGGTGAGATAGTAGACAGTATCTTGTACCATGTCGAGTGTTGTTTTCAAGGAACTGTCTATTTTGTGTAAGTATTTTTCCATTGGCATACGGATGATGTAATAATCTTTAACCCTAGAACTGGCAAAGTCGTAATTTACGACGCATTTACATATTCAATAAGAAGTGGCAGGTGGAGGCATCTGTCGTCAGTTTAATGAACTTGTTAGACACTAGCGGCTACGTGACCATGTTGCCCTCTGGGGGCAAACAACCGAACCTATTCTGGTAGTTCACTAGACTGCCACCGGGCAGGTCTTATAACCAAGTAAGCGCTTTCAACTCCTATGCACTGGTGGCCTAACCGGCTAAAGCGCTGCGCTGACGTGCGTAACATTCTAGCCATTTGGAAGTGCTAGGGTTCGAATCCCGACCATGAGCAATCCCAATTTGGCTTGCAAATGTGTGGTAGAGCGGAGAGGAGGGCCCACCTTAAATAAACGGTGACCGGCTTGGGTGGAAGTTGACGGCATTTGTAGGCTTAATTGGGATTGCAGTGGACACCTGTTTTGCTTTTGTGGTTAGTGATTATAAGGGGGGGCATGTTTTATGCTTTTTTTTTGTTTAAACTTTGATATTTCAAGAAGATATTAGTAATTATTTTTATGTTACAGTTAAGAGTGAAAAACTTGCCACTTCTAGGGTTAAAGTCTTGAAAGCTTTTCTACAACTTTCTCTAATATTCAGCTCAGCTAAGGCTCTTACAGCCCTCTTTTGCAGTATAAAAATCCTAAAGATTTCTTAGTTCCTCCCCTCCTTGAGGTTGTACCTGAGAAGTGCTTCAAACAGAGAAGGGTAGGCTATGTTTTCAATAGAACTGTTACTAATAGTGTAGTATAAATAGTAAATACTGTTTTGTTGAATTACCGAAAAGGTAAGTTATGGCAAAAGGGTAAAAAAATAAAAGGTACCCCGAATGCAGCAAGAGAAATATCCATAAAAGGATCGTTTGACATAGCGCCAAGTGTGAGGACCAGCCGGGATTGTGTGACACGTGTATCCTAAGTGTTTTGATGACTGGCACAAAAACCCATCAAATATTGAGTAAAAACATACGGTAAAAAAAATTTAGCATATACGACTCCCTATTGCATGCATTTTAGCAGCGAACATGTTAAACCACATACCATATTGTATCCAAATGTGTTAAAAAAAGCAATATGTATTATTTTATTATTACACATAGTAACAACCTGGACAAAGAGGAAACTATGTCGATAGCAAAGTTACATCCTACCATCAAAACGATTACAGTCATCCTTCTCAGGAGAAGGATGGACGGACGAGCATTCTTCTGCCATGATTTTCATCTTTGGCAATTATTTGTAAGTAAAAGAAATTGGTGACAGATTGGTTATTTCCCATCCACATTACATGAGAATATAAAGGGTCCAAACTTATTCAAGCTTTATCACAAAAAATACTTCTTAACTCAAATTACTGAAAATGCAAAGCAACACAAACTAAACAGCTAGTATTGATCTTATTTATACAGAAAACTTATAAATAGTGACTGGGTCCAGAACTGAACTGGTGGTTACAGGTAGGGTTAAGGATTACATGGTGAGCTCATTACCTTTGAACTATCCAGCAATAATATTATTTGAAGTGTTACTTTGGTGTTTGTTTAAAATGGCAACAGAGCATTTCCACCCACCAATATCCCTTTCAATGACCACCTTTCCATGTTGTTATTTGGGTAAATTATGAAAGAGTTAGTGTATAGTTCAAGATAGAAAATAATTCTATAATTAACGGTCAATTAAAGAGAAATGTATTCCACTAATACAACAACAACATTTATATGATAGTGACGAATAACAGTTAGTTATGTAGTTCCATATCTTTATTTATCAAATTGATGTCTTGATAAAAATTGAGAAAACACTTACTTCCTGTACTTGACAAAAGCGTAGCCTTTGCTTTCCTTGGTTTCCCGATCTTTGATAATGGAGATGTAATCGATCTCTCCATATTTTTTGAATTCATCATTGATATCCTGCTCAGTCATGCTCTTGGAAACCACTATGAACAGCCGTAGAAGTCGTTCCATGTCATCACCTTTCCCAACTGTATTGGGCTGGTCTCGTCTGTAAATATGAACATAAATACAGTTATATATAGGAAGAGCATGAAACATGATAGAATTATCATGTTTCTACACTATTAACACTACTACACTATTAACAGTGTATGTGAATACATACACTGTTAATAGTTATAATAACATGCAGGCCTACTGTCAAAAGTGACACACAAAAAAACACTTATGCAAATCCAAGTACCAGATGGACCAGTAATTCATGTAGGACCCCCTACTCTAAGACAACATTACCTGTAGGTAGGACTTTCAAAAGGTCAGAATATTTTCAACAAAATTTTTTTACCATAATTAATGCATTACTACATCTAACATTAGGGGTTTAAAAATCCCTTGCAGCTGATGCACCTAGAGAATATCTATCCCTTTCAAATTGATGGATTTTGGAGAAAAGTTTCAGAGGTCTAAGGATTCATCCCAGTTGGGCCATCTGTTATGGTTTAATATAGTTGTATCTCACTTGTGAAAATGCTGAAAAGATTCCTTAACAGTAAACATTTCCTTTAAACAAATAAAAAACAAAGTCCTGGCTGGATATAGAACCGCTTACCAAGATACACAATCAGGATTGTGTTCTTATTGTCTTAAAGTGCTTTTCCCATGGAGTATGAGACCAGTTTTGTAATCCTAGACTATTATTTCATATAATTAAGGGATTAAATTATTTTCATATAATAACGGGCGATGAAAGGGCATATGGCTGTGCTATCTGAATCACTGGTCCACAGAGCTTGTGGTGTCGGTTCAAATCCTACCTGTAAAGGCTGTTAACAACAAATGAAATCGAAAAATGAAGTCCCCCAAGGTTCAAATTTAAAACCAGGCATGTATAGGCCTACAGAAAGATATAGTACAGTAAAGTCCGGTTTATCCGGATTTATGTGGCGGGGTCCTGATCTGGATAGCCGAAAATCCGGATGATCTGAAACTATACTGGAAGTATACCATTATCGGCATTCACGCCGCATAGACAAGAATCGTGAATAGCGCCTGCAATATTAGTGCTACAGACTGCATCAAACCTCTGAACAACAATGTAGCCATGAAATATCGTTACATTTTAATAATCTGTTTTTAATTTTATTAAAAGTTAAAAAATTATTATTATTAGTTTAGGTGGGAAATAAAACATTATTCTGAGGCCAAAACATCTTTCTTCCTTTTACAAAAATCATTCACTCTGAACCAAGGATTTTGCTCTTTTTAGCGAATTTCCCATAGGGAAGAAGCTATTACCGTAGGTCTCATGGTGAGATTTAAGCCCGGGACCATGTTATTTTTTCTTCTTTAGGTGCCCAGAGTCCAAAAACAATAGAAACACAACAAACAAAACAATTAAAACAATTAAAACTTATATATATATATAATTTATATATGTATATATATGTGTGTGTGTGTGTGTCTGTGAACACGATAACTCTCGTAAAAATGGTCCGATCAAGACCAAATTTGGTAGAGACGTGTATTCCTACAAATGCTCGGACGAGTTCGTAAACCAGACATATCGGTCAATGGAAACGTGTAGTTAGGTGAGGTTTTGTACCCCAAAATGTTTTTTTTTGTGTTTTTCACGTGTGATTTTTAAAAATTTCTAATTTTATATTTCACCATTAGAATCGGCTTAAAAAACTACACAATTAAGTTCCTTAAAGTTTTTCTGTATCTCCAACCGTTACCGAGATATTAAAAAATCTAAACACAGTACGTTTATTGTGGGGCTCCAATGTTAATCTTATGGAGGATAGGGAAAAATTAATATTTTCCATATTAATCAATATTTTTCGATAAAACTTTATATTTAGCTTCATGTGGTTGAGATCTATCCATTTATGCAAAAAAATCATAGTTTATGTGTTTATCATGGCAGCAAACATGCATACTCTTTTCCTATATTAATACTTACTTACTTACTTTATACTTTTAACTGAAATGGCGACCTACCCAGGTAGGTATTTTAAGCCAAGTATGAATGAGGAATGAATGTTAGATGATTGTGGCGCGATCTTGTAGTCTTGTTACTGACTAAGGCTGACATGTTCCTTAGACAGGACTGTTACAGTTTAACGTGGAATTCGAACCACGACCTCTGAATTACGAATTGGTCTAATTATAGGGAATAGGCAAACTTTATTTATGGACAGATGTTGATGAAAGTTGGTATAAATGTTAAAAATAAAAATTGTTTATGGTAGAAATGACTACTTTCAGCGTTCCTCACAGCAGCTAACCTGCACACTCTTTCCCATGTTAATCTTATGGAGAATAGGCAAATAATTCTCATGTTTATGGACAGATTTTTATAAAACTTGTCATATATTATTATAATTATTATATTATTGATTTGGAAATACGCTTGAGTACACAGGTCTGCTGCGACGGGGGTATTTTGCTATAAGTGTATCGCTCTGTGAAGAAAGAGAGAAAGAAACCAAAATGCTTTTATTGGAGCTAGCGTTATCTCAGCTGTCACAACTGGTTTTCAGATATAACTATTATGAATTGGCATTAACAAGAATAATGATAAACTTAACAAGAACAACATCAACTAAGTTCTAAATAAATAAACTTTTTTATAAAAATGAAATATAAATAGTATAGTCAAGCAATAAATTATTACATTTAAAAACTCTTTTGTATAGTATTTTTTACTTTACTTTTAAAAGACATTACACTACTATTTTTTATCACAGGCGGGATTGAATTATAAGGTGGGTTATGAAAAAGCCCTCCTTCCACACTCAAGGCGTACTATTGGTAAATGAATTAGCTTGTCACTCCGAGTGTGACGCACCAAGACATCCTGCCTAGCTCCTAATTTTTCCAGGAGATATTTGGGCTCCACAAGAGTTAATGTCTTATGAATTAAAGAGTATCGCACTGGGCATCTTTCCTATGCCCAGAGCGATACTCATGATCACAGATTCAGTATGCACTTTGAACGTAAAAATAATTCTGAAACAAACAACCACTATACGTCTACACAACCTCAAACACCCAACACTTTGCCATTTCAGTATTGAAATGTCAAACAAGTTCTTGCAGCGCTCCGCTTAGAAACACCCCCAATATACAGTGTGTGTTCATCATATTACACATTTATAGTTAGTAACACTTGCCACGTCCAGCAAGGTACTGTGGTTAGATCTAAAATTTTGTTAAAATTCACATCTTAACTGTTATTTATATAATTTTTTTTTCAAAATCCGATATGGATGATTTGGATTTGGATAAACCAGATTTACTGTATTTGCTAGCCTGTAGATGTATTTTAGAGACATTAGTATTAAAAAATTTAATGAGTTAAATGAGTTTACTTGATTTTAGCGAATTTCCCATAGGGAAGAAGCTATTACCGTAGGTCTCATGGCAAGAGTTAAGCCCAAGACCATGTTATTTTTTCTTCTTTAGGTGCCCAGAGACCAAAAACAATAGTCGTTAAAATTTATATATATATATATATATATATATATATATATATATATATATATATATATTAAATAATTATGCATAACTTAGCACCCTTTTTTTTTTGAGAAATTTTTTTATTTAAAAATTCACAACATGTTTCAGACTTAAGTCCATTATCAAGTGGTGTATTAATAAGAACATAACCTTGATGTAAATAAAATTTATAAATGTCATATGGTTAATTTTGAAAAGTAAAGAAGAGAGGAGATGGATGTTGTATGTATATGTGTTTATGTTTTTCTCAAAAAAAAAAAAAAAGGTGCTAAGTTATGCATAATTATTTAATATTAATAGTAGCCCTCATTTACCAACTCAATATATATATATATATATATATATATATGTCTGTGAACACGATAACTCTCGTAAAAAAGGTCCGATCGAGACCAAATTTGGTAGAGACGTGTATTCCTACAAATGCTCGGACGAGTTCGTAAACCAGACATATCGGTCAATGGGAACGGGTAGTTTGGGGGGGTTTTGTACCCCAAAATGGGGTTTTTTTGCGTTTTTCACATGTAATTTTTAAAAATTTCTAATTTTATATTTCACCATTGGAATCAGCTTAAAAAACTACACAATTAAGTTCCTTAAAGTTTTTCTCTATCTTAAACGGTTACCGAGATATAAAAAAATCTAAACACAGTACGTTGTATTTTGAGGCTCCAATGTTAATCTTATGGAGGATTAGGAAAAATTAATTTTTCACTTATTATCTAATATTTTTTGATGAAACTTGATATTTAGCTTCATGTGGTTGAGATCCATACATTTGTGCTAAAAAATCATAGTTTATGTGTTTATCATGGCAGCAAACCTGCATACTCTTTTCCCATGTTAATCATATGGAGATTAGGCAAACTCCTTTATTTATGGACAGATGTTGATAAAAGTTGGTATAAATGTTAAAAATAAAATTTTTGATGGTATACTTTCAGTGTTCCTCACAGCAGCAAACCTACTTACTCTTTCCCATTTTAATCTTATGGAGAATAGGCAAATAACTCCCATGTTTATCGACAGATTCACCAAACTTGTCATATATTATAATTATTATATTATTGATTTGGAAATTCGCTGAGTACGCAGGTCTGCTGCGACGGGGTATTTTTAATCATTTACTTTGATTCCCCTTTTAACCCTAGAAATGGCAAAGTCGTAATTTACGACGCATTTACATATTCAATAAGAATTGGCAGGTGGAGGCATCTGTCGTCAGTTTTGTGGAATTGTTAGACACTATCGCCTACGCTACCGTGTTTCCCTCTGGGGGCCAACAACCGAAACTGCTCTTGTAGTACACGAGCCTGCCACCGGGCAGGTCTATAACCAAGTAAGCGCTTTCTTTTCCTAGGCACTGGATGGCCGTGGTGGCTAACGCGCTACGCTGACGAGCGTAACGTTCTAGCCATTCGGAAGTGCTAGGGTTCGAATCCCGACCATGAGCAATCCCAATTTGGCTTGCAAATGTGTGGTGTAGCGGAGTGGAGGGCCCACCTTAAATAAACGGTGACCGGCTTGGGTGGAAGTTCACGGCATTTGTAGACTTAATTGGGATTGCAGTGGACACCTGTTTTGCTTTTGTGGTTAGTGGTTATAAGGGGGGGGGCATGTTTTAAGCTTTTTTTGTTTAAACTTTGATATTTCAAGAAGATATTAGTAATTATTTTTATGCTACAGTTAAGAGTAAAAAGCTTGCCACTTCTAGGGTTAATTTGTTATTATTACATTTAGGGCCTATATATTACAAAAATATTACATGTCAAATAAACTAATGTCTAAAGCTTTATGTATGACAGAAAATAATTAAATGAAAACCGAGGATGGATTTTGTTTCAGAAATATACAAAATTCCTTAAACTTTGTAGGAAAAAATTCTGGGATCTCCAGGAATTTCCAAGAAATTTACTGACTACTGATTTTGAATTTACTGACTGGATGCCATTGCCTGGCAACAGATATAAGTCACTAAATATTCCAACAAACTGCTATATTGGTTTCGTGAGTGCATTGAGGCAAAAGCAACATCACCATGCACTCTATTGGTTGTTTCACGAACTACAGTATGGTACATAAAGCATTACAGCGGTAGTAATTGTGGTTAACCCTAGAAGTGGCAAGCTTTTTACTCTTAACTGTAACATAAATATAATTACTAATATCTTATGGAAATATCAAAGTTTAAACAAAAAAAGCTTAAAACATGCCTTCCCCCCCTTATAACCACTAACCACAAAAGCAAAACAGGTGTCCACTGCAATCCCAATTAAGCCTACAAATGCCGTCAACTTCCACCCAAGCCGGTCACCGTTTATTTAAGGTGGGCCCTCCCGCCACTGTACCACACATTTGCAAGCCAAATTGGGATTGCTCATGGTCGGGATTCGAACCCTAGCACTTCCGAATGGCTAGAACGTTACGCTCGTCAGCGCAGCGCTCTAGCCGATTAGGCCACATGTGCATAGGAGTTGAAAGCGCTTACTAGGTTACAAGACCTGCCCGGTGGCAGGCTAGTGTACTACGAAAGCAGTTTCGGTTGTTTGCCCCCAGATGGCAACACGGTCACGTAGGCGATAGTGTCTAACAAATTCACTAAACTGACCACAGATGCCTCCACCTGCCAATTCTTATTGAATATGTAAATGCGTCGTAAATTACGACTTTGCCATTTCTAGGGTTAAATGATTGGCCGCGTCTATAGACGATAGCCAGAGATTACAGACATACTGCGCTGTGTTTAAAGGTGCTAGCCGCCCGGTAAAGGTTAAAATAATATTTATTTAGGTTCAGCAATTTGAACATTCGGTAGATTCCTTTTATATGTGTGTTGTGTGACTTTACTGATTGTTTTATTCATCCCTGCCATATTCCAAACGAACAATTTTGGTAATTTATAAATATAATGTCATTTTCAAGACATGCACAGCCAATCTCCAACTCATCTTTGAAGTGGTAGTAGATAGGGAACAAATTAGGAGGGGATGTTAAAAATGAATTTTTTCTTATTGTATTAAGTGGTGTAGGGACAGTTTTGTTCTGAATGTACATATTAATTCTTAACTTACACAAAATGTGTGAGGGATTCTACTTGAGTTAATTTTCGTAAATTAAAAAATTTTTATATTAACCCTAGAAATGGCAAAGTCGTAATTTACGACGCATTTACATATTCAATAAGAATTGGCAGGTGGAGGCATCTGTGGTCAGTTTAGTGAATTTGTTAGACACTATCGCCTACGTGACCGTGTTGCCATCTGGGGGCAAACAACCGAAACTGCTTTTGTAGTACACACTAGCCTGCCACCGGGCAGGTCTTATAACCAAGTAAGCGCTTTCAACTCCTATGCACATGTGGCCTAATCGGCTAGAGCGCTGCGCTGACGAGCGTAACGTTCTAGCCATTCGGAAGTGCTAGGGTTCGAATCCCGACCATGATCAATCCCAATTTGGCTTGCAAATGTGTGGTACAGTGGCGGGAGGGCCCACCTTAAATAAACGGTGACCGGCTTGGGTGGAAGTTGACGGCATTTGTAGGCTTAATTGGGATTGCAGTGGACACCTGTTTTGCTTTTGTGGTTAGTGGTTATAAGGGGGGGGGGCATGTTTTAAGCTTTTTTTGTTTAAACTTTGATATTTCATGAAGATATTAGTAATTATATTTATGTTACAGTTAAGAGTAAAAAGCTTGCCACTTCTAGGGTTAAAGCAGGCCTAATTGTTCGAAAAGACCCATGCTTGTATCAAACATTAGTCCTTGAAATTGCACCACTCTTAGTATTCAACCTATTAGCTGCATTATACTAATTCCGACCTTTAAAATAGAAAATCTATACTTTTACCGTACTTAAGCAGAGGCGACCTTTAGTTTGCCAGTCTTAAAGCTAAGTAGTCTATTCGAACATCACTCTTTTTGGAAATCTCGAATCGAATCAAGAATCACGTTATCTATTTGATTTAAAAAGTTAAAATTTTGAGAATTCGCAAACCCCTTTCCTTAATGATCCATATCCTAATCCTCCTATCTATCTTTAGGGCTTTTCCAAAGACTCAACTATTCTGTTTGACCACAAATTAAATCTATAAATTCACAAATTTACTTACGACAAAGCAACTGTGACTTTAATTGGCTTAGAATGTCCTTCAAGAGTTCTACCATTCAATCCTTCCATAGCACGAGCAGCATCTGATGTTTTGGTAAACTTAATAAATGCAATATCTGAAATTAAATAATGAAAATTAAATATTACAATAGTAGCATATTATGTATGACAAGGTAAAAGGAAGAAGACCTTAGCAATAAAATAAACTGTTAGATTTCATCGAGAGGTTCAGTTCCTTAAAGAAACAATAGTAAGTTTAGTAGGATATAATAGTATGGTAGTAGTTAAATTGGATTTACTAGCTCCCTAGATCTAAACACAATTGAAAATTTGGCAGCTAGAATATATAGTTCAGGCATATGTCGCCAGACACCGACACCTGTATTTAGTACACAAGCACTACTGGTAGCATGTCAGTCCAATTTTAGATCAATACAATAAGACCCTTTAAGGCCTTTATTAGCCGAGGCATCCAGTCGCGCCACTGGTGGTAGCCCTCTGGATGTAGATGGGAAAGTATGTCCAGGTCACCGGTGGCGCCACCAGTATCTATTATAAAAATATCCCAGACCAAGGAATAGTTAAAATAGCAAATGTATTGAAATTATATATTGATATAATTTATATAACAACAAACTATATATAGTTTTTTTGTCTAAAAATGTGTGTAGTTTTTGAAAATATGATCATGTGTTAGGTTGTTTGAACGATTACCATTGTTATTATGTGAAAAATGAGAGCGTAATAAAATTTTATGCGGAAATTCTGATTTAAAAAAATGAAATAGCCTAGAAAAAAAATTATTGCAAATTATTAAAAGATTAAAAGCCAAAATATACAAAATGTTATAGAAAACAAATAAATAGGCTATACATATTGTTTGATAAAATCAGCAAAGTTACAGCCTTTTACGAAGTTTTTTTTCAAAATGTTATAGAAAACAAATAAATAGGCTATACATATTTTTTGATAAAATCAGCAAAGTTACAGCCTTTTATGAAGTTTTTTTTCATACAAATGTCAAAACATTTTTTATTACAAGATCTGGTATTTGTAATGTAATAAAATAATAATATTAATACAATACAGGGTGACTTGAACTGATATTGTGTGCTAGCTGGACCATCACAGTCAGGTTAGGACGGGAATGTGATGCGTGCGTATCCAATCACAGATAACAGTGACCCGTTTGGTTGCTTTGGCTAGTAAGCTACCCTAACCCCGAGTGCAAGTTATTTTACTCAAATGCCCTGGAAAGTTGCTGAGCAACCCAAAGTGGAAGGCACGGTTGCGGGGCTCAATCGATTTGTTTCGGTGGAATGTCTGGTGGCATGCCTGGTTGTCTAAAATAATGGGACTCATTTTATTCTATACCCCATGACTGACAAGATCCACCGGTGGAAGGCTCAGTGGTGCGTCTAGTTGCCTTGGCTAATAGAGGCATTAGGCTTTTGTAGTTGAAGATGGAACCACTCAATTTCACAAAATATGAAGCATTGAGATACAGCGCTATCAGGAGTTAAGTTAGGTGTTATTAATATTTATGTACTGTGCTATTAAAAAAATATGTACAGCTTAAAATCTTTATATTTCAAGCAACATTCATAAGTCATTTGAAGAGATAGATCTCAGCTTTCTGCATTTAAAAAGGATCAAGGGAAGACTTAGGAAGGCAAGGAAGCTTTGGGAGCAAGGGAAGTAGGGTTCAAGGGAAGGGAGGCCTTGTGTACCTTGCCTTTCTGAAACATGGAAAGGGATGGTGGCGTCATCCGGTAATCCAGCTACTTGGAGGTCACGAATTGTGGATAGTTGTGAGTGATGGTGATGGTGTGAGCGAATTGTGGTGGGTGTGGTGTTCTCTTGTGCGGATTAACGTCTGCACTATTGAATACTACGTTAATCCACAAAGACCATCCTCATAATTAAGGATCATCTTCGTAATTCAGAGGCCTTGGTTCGGATTCCACGTTAAACTGTAGGTCCCTTAGTTGCCTTCGGCTTTTGGGCTATTATTAAGTCCTGTCTAAGGAACATGTCAGCCTTAGTCAGTAACAAGACTACAAGATCGTGCCACAATCATCTTACACTCAATCATCATCCATACTTGGCTTAAAACACCTACCTTGTAGTATAGTCGCCATCTCAATAATCTAATCCAGTGACCTCCCAAATTTAAATCTAATAATGTTAAAGTCTAGGTTTTTCATTGGTGAATGCATCAAAATAACTTCACTAAAGAGTCAAGGTTACCAGCCCGCTACATTATAACAACCCTGGTTTACTAAATTTAAGCTTAATAAATTTTAAATTAAATGTTACCAAATTGGAATCATTAAGTAATTATTTATCCTAGTTAGCTAGAGATCATCTTGATCGTTTGATGAACTTACTCTTTGGCTCTCCTGTGTGTTTATCTTTGCAGATCCAAACGTCCTCCACTTCTCCATATTTACCAAATGCTTCCCTTAACTCTTCATCAGATACATCTTTAATCTGAGCAACAAAAAGCCTAGAGTTAGGAGGATCATCAAGTTTTGAAAATTTATCGTGGTCTTTAGAGTGGCTATCCCTCATTTTAGTTCGGGATTAACGGTAATATGATTGATTTAGTGATTTTGAGGATTTAAGTGTTTGTAAAACTTAAGTCAGTTACAGTCTTCTATCGGGAACAAAACGTAAACAAATATTCAGCTAATACGTTGTCAAAAGAAAACAGATTGAGCTTCACTGACAGACCGACCAAATAATGGACCAATGTGAGGAAGAGGAAAGTGACAGTATGTATAGATAGAGAAACCTGAAGAAGAAGCAAACCAGGCAAGAAGAAAATAATTTTATATAAAACCGAGAGCATAGAGGTCAAAACATTGTTGCCAAAAATGTTTGTATTTACTTTGCTGTGGGAAATCGGTTAGATCATGGATCTAGAGGGAATGTTTTCAGTTCATCTAAACAGCTCTTCTTATTCTTTTCTTATAATTTAACTATGACGTCACTAACCTTATTATGTCACTGTTTCAAATTTCGGTCGTGCAGTGTCAACATCCCCCAGAGCTAAAACATCGACATAGCCAGTGAGTATCCATACCGCTCGTCTGGATACTCTCTGATATAGCAGACCCTCTTGGAGAAAGCTATGCAAATGTATATGCTCTAAAACAGGTTTCACAATGACTTAATGTGACGGATGAACCGGAACGCAAGACTATTAGTGCAGTATATGTAGTATGATTTCCCACATAGATGGAAGATCCAATTGCTAAAAGACCTAAATATATTAGGTCTGATGTAAATTAATCTCATCGATACGGTACACCATTAGCAAACAGACGTCAACCAAAATTAATTGGTTGGCGCCATCATCACCACAGGACTTTTTTTGTCCCGGGCAAGTTTGACAAATCCTACGCCACTGCGGCCAAAGGAGGTACAATAGGTACAAGCATAGATGAACGGATAGTAAAATATATACTTTACTATCCGTTCCTCTCTGGTACAAGGTATTAGGAACTAACCCCGAGACAGCTGAGGACAGAGAAGAGTGGAGGAAGAGGCATCGTTGGCGAGGCCAAAACCTATTGGGGTTTCAATGGTCAAGGAGGTAAGGCAGTCCAACTTCGCTGAAACTTATGAGTATGAGCACGTCCTGTTAACCCTATTGGACCACAAGATCGGGACATTACTTTTCAATCTAGATTTTTAACGACTTGTCTATAATAATGAAGGTACTCATAAAGAAGGATATCTCTTTGCAAATGAGTTTGACCTTATAGCAAAAGAAAATTTATATACTTTTAACATTGGATATAAAAATCCAATTGTCTTTGGTAAAAGCTAGTTGTTTGTAATTCATATACCTTATACCTATATTTTCATCTGTTGACAACATAGTGGGATTGACTAAAAACAACTTATATTAAACACTTAAGCTCTAAAACTGATGTAGAAAATAGTTATTTGGTTAGTTGCTCTTTCATACTAATGATTAGCGTGCTAGCTAGTGATAATATGTCTATGACTTGGATTAATGCCATCCAGAATCATTCATTACTGTAAAACTATGAAGTAAATATGTGCAGTCCAAAATGAAGCGGTTTAATTCACCATCTAATAGTTTACAGATTTTAGGGGATTATGTATTTATATATTTTTTCTGTCTAATTAAAAGTCACATGTTTATATGTTGGCCAAATAAAATATAAGTACCTGGTGACCGAGCTTTGCTCGGATAGAATAAGACATGTATTTTACAAGTTAATAAGCAAAATTAAAACAAATTTACTGCTCAATGAAAACATTTATGTGGTTTAAATAAAACCGTTTTCATACCCCTTAATTAATATGGCATAAATAGTGAACAAAAATATAGCCCGCGGGTGGAGATCGATCACGCGACCTTGCGTACGTGAGATCTGAGCGCTACTAACTGAGCTACGGCGTCGACCAAGTTCGCGTCATCGTTTAAGAGTTTTTGGCCAACCTCCATAGTTTTAGCTAATCTTATACGGAATTTAAATGTCTATACAGTTTATTATTATTATCCTGCGATCAACTGATTTTGCTAGAAAAGGAATGAGGATTGAAAAGCAAAAGATAAATTTAATTTACACCAGTTAATTTGGTTTGTTACAGTGGCTTCAAGCAATAGAATGAATACGTTTTCTTTCAAAACACAAAAGATTTTGGAAATAATTTTTTCTGCTTTTATTTCGCACAGTTATTTTACCCTTTAGTTTTTACAAATTGTTTAGTAATTTGATATTTTTTCATTTATTGCCAAAAATGTTTTACCCTTGCTGTGAAGTGGCATCCTCAGTGGCTAGGCCGAGACTGAGGATGCCACTTCACAGCAAGGGTAAAACATTTGGCAATACATACAACATGTTGACGCCGAAAAATCAACTTGACATTGTTGACACAGGCCGTGAAGATATATTTAGATGTTTATTCTTATTATCTCTTTTAATTAATTATCCTTCTCTCAAAAATAATTCTTTAACATTTAATACAATCAACACATTTTCCAATAATAGTAAAATCAGTTTGATTATGACATTTAAAACACATATCTATTTATTTAAAATAAAATTATATTAGTAAATGGAAGAACTATTCATTGTCACAAATTTAAGAAAAAACTAAAAATATCAATCCTAAAATTGTTGAAATGAAAAATGGGTTGTTTAGAATTGCTACTAAATGTGCAATTTGAAATTAATAAAATTTTTAGATGGATTGATATTTTACCAAAAATAATTAAACTAAAAAATAGAATATAATGATTCATATCATTCAACAATCAAAATTAAACCAATTTATGTAAAGAAAAAATGAAAAAGATCTATTAGATACAGTTTTTATTAGAAAACAGAATCTACATTAATAATTTAATGTTAATCATTAGTTTGGGTTTCTATTGATCAAAAATGGAACATATACACCTATATACAAATGTTATGTCCACGGATATATCCGCCGACCGTCCGCTAGGCCAAAAAATTTAGCAAATATTTCCGCCGACCGTCCACTAAGCCCAAACATTTAGCGGATTTCTCAGCCTGTAGTCCGGGAAGGGTTAATATAAGCACATTACCATGTAAACACATATTCAATTATTATGATGGGAAGTTCTATGAAATTCGTTCTACTCATGGCAGCATGCTATCTCGTTTTAGTGTTTAAATTAAGCTATATATAAAGCTTAGTTGTAAAGACTTTCAAAAACTGTTTGTAGATGACAATAATTATTATTAACACAGACAGGATTGTAAAATAAGTTAGACGTGAATGGTAACAGCATAATATTTATTTTATAGATTACAATTGTTTAACATGACAGGTAAACATCAAACCTTCATAAAAAAGTGTCTGTTTGAAACTGCTTGTATTCAGTTAACTGATAAATATTGGACATTCAAACTGCAAAATATGATTGTTATAAAACATAGAATGTAAAGTGTGTAATAATGATCCATCCTAAGCTGAGAGTATCACGTGATTGAAGATGTTAATGTTCAAAGTTTCGATAGAATTTAAAATCAACACTCACTAAAACATATCTAATCAAAATTTTAGAATATCAAATAATTTTCTAAGATAATTCCTCTTCCCCTCACAAGGTGCAAAGTCAGTACAGGTTAGGAAACCTATCTAATGTTTATATTATGTTATAATAAATGAAGATTTTTGCAAACACATTTCTCTTTTACATTTTAACACATTGAGTACGGCGATATCTATATCGATACCTGGAGTCTATAAAAAGATTTTCAACATGTTTTTACGATATTTTTTGTTTGTTTATCTGAGATTTATCAGCCATACAAGTTTTTACGAGCTTAAATGAACACCCTGTATATTCCATAAAGCTGCAAGGGTCTACTAGTAGTATGGTATAAAAATTAAAATAATTTTATAAGTGAAAAAATCAGCAGTCATGATCCACTTTACCAACTTTATTTTTCTATAAATATTATGTACAACTACTGGACCTGGCGAACTTCGTACCTCATGAAATATCTAAATTTTAAGGAAAATTCAAATTATAGGTAAACTAAATGACGTTAGCTGATTGACTGATGAAAATAAAGCAACAGAAAATCAGCTGTTAATAAAATATTTGCATTATTGATGCATCCATATGATCAAAATGCATCAAGTCTTTTCCTCATAAGCTTGACATATACTTAACAGGCCATTGGCCAAAACTGAATATGCCTATGTTACTCGGAGCAAGGACAACTAAAAAAAATCGAAGATCGTTAAAATCAGTCCAGCTGTTCTCGAGTTATAAGTGGTGCAACTGTCACGACTTTGTTTTGTATATATAGATTGAATCTTTTATTAGTTTTTTTTCATTTGGGTCATATAACTACAATACCAAATAAAACTCCATTATATTTAAATTCAAATTTGTACAGTTTGAATGCCTTATATAATTATACATATAAAATAAAAAGATTCACACCAAAAAATGACAGGGTACAAGTAATTATGTTTGGAATGTTATTTGAATAAAAGTTAAAATAAGGGATGAAAATTAAAAGGAAATATACAATGAAAATAATAAAATTAAGATAATTTAACTCAATAATTTTAACTTTAATATCTATTAAATACATTAGCCTATAAATAATAATATACTGGTAAAATAAGTTTAAATCGGTAGGCTTACCCTGCTTATATATTCTAATAAAAAAATTATATCTTTGTGGTAGGGTTTTCCAAAATCTACTTAAGATATACTTTCCATCATACATGGTTAAATATATGATATAGGATATAAAAATAAATTATTTGCACCAAAAAAGAAATCTATTTTTAGTGGTAACTTTAACTTAGTACATTTCATCTGCTTCTTCATCTGATACTTAGATTCAATTTTACCTTCAGGTTTGATTAGATTATCTACAGGGTGTTCATTAAAGTCGGGGACAAACTTCGAGGGGTGATAGTAGTCATCAAAATAAACAAAAAAATACCTATGACCATTTGTCAAAAAATCCTTCGTTTAGCCGCCATTTTCTATTTTTTACAAAAATCGTTATATATTATGAACTATTTAACTTTAAGTATCATTTAATTTGCTTTTATTTCAAACTGGTGGCGGTTAAAAATATTTTAATTAAAATAACAAAAACCCATTAACTTTATAAAATTTTTACAAGATACAAAAAAGATTGGAATTTTAATTTTAAATCTGTCCATGGATAACTGAGAAAATGCAATTTTAATGTAAGAATACAGGGCCCATGCGCCACTGCGGTGCGGCTGTGGCTAAGAAGCGGAGTTCAGCTGGCACAACACGGCTTCTTTGCCACCTCTCAAAGGTTTGTCCCCGACTTTAATGAACACCCTTTAGATATTTTGATATTCTTTGGTTTCAACAGAGATTGATAATATTTGGAAATTTTTAATTAAATTTTCTTCTTAAACTCTAGATGGAGAATATTTTAAGGGATGAACAACACAATCTGTATGTAAGGAAATTTTACTTGTATCAATGTCTAGTTTTAATTTTATCAATGTTAGCAGAGGATACACTCATATGTTGTGTATATTCAACACGTGACTGACCTACTTTTATTTACTGTGGTATTCCCAAAAGATTCTAATGGTTTATTCATTTCAGGAATAGAATAAGATAAAGAAAATCTGGGATCTAAACTAGGATTAGGTTTGTCAGCAGTTTATTTTGATTCAGTTATGGAATCTGTACATTCATCTTTTACGTTTCCACCTGAAATAAACATTTCATATATATAATTTGGTTCAATCACAATGTAAATGATGTTATGTTAAGAAATCAATTTTTGTTTGAACTCTGATATCAGCGTAAAAAAATTTTTAAACTTGCTCAAAATTACTCTGAAACAAATTTATTTCACATTCATCAGCAAACTTTACCTTCAAGGGGTTCACCCCTATTCAGCATTTTCCCAGAAATTTATTTAAACCATTTTGAAAAAAACACATCTTTCAAAACAATAAGTTTGCTTGAAATTTTTTTACAAAAGGAATGTTGATGATTTTTCATAATTTTGATGAATGCTTCATAGTTTTTAATGGCAATTTAAGATAACAGTTAATAAATCCCTTGTTACAACATTTCCCCTGTATTCAATTCACATCACATTGGAAATAGAGAAAAATAATTCCAATTTTATTAGATTCAACAAGAAAAAAACATTAATTCCCCATTTTCAGGAACCAACCACCACAGATCACACAGTCCATGCCACATCTAGCCACCCTCAATCACATAAAATGGTTGCTTTCCACAGCTTTGTCAATAGACTTCTGAAAGTTCCTATGTCACCAGAAGATTATAACAATGAATACATAATTTTTAAAACACATTGCTATTACCAATGATTATTCCAATAAAATTATTGACAATATTATGAATAAATAACAGATAGTTGAAAAAGAACAGAGTAAGACAAGAAATTAATATCAATAGAATTTGGCAGTAACTTATATTTCACCTTAAAAAATGAACATAGTAAACATTACTTTAACAACCAGCACATCAAATAGATTAGAAAACCATTCACCGTAAATACACAAAAACGATCCGAACAAATCAACAGTAGCCTAGAAGACTCGGGAGTATACAAACTGACATGTAGTGACTGCCCGAAATTATACATTAGACAATTAGGGCATTCTTTAAAAAACAATTTAATGAACATCTCTTCAAAACAAAATTACAAAATCAACGATCTAAGTTGCTCAACATCAAAAAAATGCCAACCACAATATTCACAACTATAGAGAATATCTATAAATTTTTCAAAAATGTAAAAAAAGGCCCCCTGATGAATACTTTAGATTCATTTGAGATATAGTGATGAGAAAAACTCCCGGCAAAGTATTAAATGAAAAAATAAATTTTGGATCAAATATATTTTTGAAAGTATTGAATAAATTACTAAAGTACTGCCTATTATCTCTAATTATCTGCTTTCCCCACCCCAAGGTCAATGTCAGCAGACTGGTATCGGGTAATATGTGTCATGTTCATCTGCTGCTCAAACATAAATATTTTTGTTTATGTATTTTGTATTACTGTCCATCATGTGTGAAAAGCTGTGTTAATTTAAATTTGAAAATTGATTTTTCAATACCGAAACTAGTCGCCTGATTACTGCAAATAAATTGAGTTGTTTGACAAAGGTACTATGACTTATTATTAGTCTAAAAAACAAATTCAGAAGACAAGAATGTTTAAACTTGAGTAGTTAGATGAAATTTACTGAAATCATCAGCTAGTACAGTAATTTTCAACTTGTTTCCTAGTACATCTTCATATATTTTCTTTTTCAAAAGAGCTTGAGCATGGTTTTTAGAAGTGTGCCTATCTGGAAATTTTGTATCTCCAGTTCTCGGACTTACAAATTCGTCAGTTTAAAATATAGGTTAAATTAGGTAGTAAATTATGAAAGTAACATCACTTGAGGTCATAAAACCTGATAACAGTGAGGAGAATGGCTAGGACGAACTGTTATTATTTTATATTGATAATCCTCAGAAATAATAAATAAACATTAAAACTCTCATATAGTACAAATGCAAAAAGTATGCATAAATATGTAGGCCCTAATGAAAAACCAGCCTTGAATATAAAATTCTAATTCTGAAAAAACTAATAAAAAATATCCTTAGAGCTATAAAACAATAAAATAGCATTAAACTATAGTGGAACTTGGATAATTCAAAATTTCCTTCAATTCAAACTTTTTTCTCAATCCCTACAATATTATAAATCTTAATAATTAGTAGTTGATTGAAACAAAACATTGGTTGGTCGAACAACACAAGATTGGATTAATGAGAAAAAAAGCTAGCTGGAAATGAAACTGTTGCCCGAAATAAAACGTTATATTATAGGTAATATCTATTTTAGACGCAAGGGTTGGGATTAGGGTAACTTCAAGGACTAAGTACTCACACTTCTCCTTCACTACGCTACTTAGTATGAAGTTATGAAGTTCCGCCTATAGTAAAATAAAGAAGGTTTTATAGCCAAACAGAAGTTCCTTAAAGGAATTTACAAATATAAATACAGTGGAACTTGGTTATAACGTCATTGAAGGGACCACACAATTAATGACGCTATATCAGAGTGACGCTATAAAAGAGGTTACATAATTTCAATTTAAAACCGAGGAAAAACAGGGAAACACATTTTTTACATGAAACTACGACATTTAATGAAGGTAATTTGAAATACACCGTAAGTTTATGTTTATGACTGACTGACTACTCTACTATATAAAAAATCGAATTTGAAAATATTGCAATGAAGTTTGGCTTGGTGAATTCAACTGTTGGTTCGATTTTAAAAAACAAGCCCGAACACACGTCTGCTATCTTACGTCCCTCCTCACACGCTCTTATAACTCACACCTTTTCTTCAGCAAAACCTTTCTCTTAACACTTGCCATTATTTTTCAATACTGTTTTCGTAAATTAAAATAACGAAAAACAAACTGTAAAAGACATACACTGAACTAACGATATCTACTCGAACTGTAGGTACGTACGAACGGCATCACAGTGCTTTGATGCGACGTGAGTCTCTGACACTGACCTTGATGACCGGCGACAGCGGATATAGGGTAGGGGAGGGGGCTGGGTGGTTAGTGGTAAGACAGCAATAAAATGCCGTTTCTAAAAATAGAATGTAGCTAAACAATAGCCGCAGCCCTCACGTTGCACCACCGACCAAACTTTCTCTATTTAGCTATATGTTACCTTCATCTCGGCCCGATTTTCTTGACGTTATATACGAGGTTTGAGAATTTACTGACGATATATCTGAGGTTTTTTCCTATGTAAATACATATAGTTTGACGGGACCTAAAAATAAATGACGTTATATCCGAGTTGACGTTATGGCCGAGGCCGCAATAAACGAGTTGCACTGTATTACTTAAAGTGGAGATGGAGGTAGCCAACCAAAGAGCCCTTAAAAATCTCCCTCCACAAATGAGTGAAGACCTACATAAAAATACAAGCGACGGTAGTTTTGTGAATAAATAAAAAAAAAACATATTATTTCATAATTAAAGTCACCGAAAGTGGGTCCAAGAACTAAAGACAACAAATTTTCAGATGGACACAAGTCTCAAAATCATCAAGCTCTTTGAAATAAGAAGACACATTTGACGATGCACCAGAAAATAAGGAGAATATTACTGTACAAGCTGATGATTTGAATCTTCATCTAATCACAACAGGGAAAATCAAACCAAGACTTGATGACTTCACTGGGTTTTGCATTTCAGAGTCCACTACAACTATGAGTGTTGGTTTTAATATGAGCTAAGAGCACCCAGTATTCTTACAATACTACCTAAGATACTCATAATAACAGTGGTTCATCGTCGAGTATATAGGCACTGAATTTCAGTCAAAATATCCTATCAATTGGACAGAAGATAGCCATAATAACGGTGAAATTTGACATTTGAAGAAGGAGAATTTGATTGTGAAGTGTTATTAAAGCTGACAAATAATTGGGTAAAGAATGTGAACCTATCACAGTAACCCTAGTTAGCCTTTTAGTCGTGATGCCATCTTCTGACAAACATAACCTAAATGAAACCTATATTTTAACTGAAACATTTGTAAACATAGCTCATATTAGAGACATTATTTGGTGGGTTACCAAATTGTTGGCGAACCTAATTCTAGTTTAGATCCCAGATTTATTTTACCTGACTCCATTCCTGAAATTACTAAACCATTAGAACCTTCTGGTAATTATATGGTGATGTTGTGAATTATTGCCATGACATTACATTTCCAAGATAAAAGGAAAATTAGTATTTCAGAGGCAAACAAATTTAAATTAAATGGTTTAAATACCTGTATAAAAAAATTTAAAAATCTGTAGCAATCCTAAGTAAATAAAAATAAAAATAAAGTAAATAAAAATATGAGCTATGATAAAAAATATTAGTTTTTAAACACTATGTAATGTTAAAATCAAAGAAACTGCAGTTGCAGGGAATGTGTCACAGAGACTAGACATAAATTTCGGAAAATTGGAAGCTTGTTATTTTATATTTTGTTATTAAAATTACGTTCCCATATATTATTCATGGCAATAAACATCTCTCAACTTGAACAACTTGAATTTCATACATTTTCATTAAAAGTTATTGGGGATTTTTAGTTCAAATGTTTTCATGTTCCCTTGAGGTTGGATTTATCCATGTTCTACAGTATTTATTATACTAAAATAAGTAACGTCACATAGTACACATAAGTATACTTATGAATCTTTGGACAATAAAAATGTAATAACAATTAATGTTAAATTAATTAATACAAAAATAAGAAACCCTCTTGTATATCAATAACTCAAACTATAAATAAATGTAATGCACATTTCTACCAACTATTACTTTTTGTGTAAAATAAGTAGATCCAAAAACACAATAAACAATGTTTATAACATAACCATGTTAGAATTAATAAAAAAACAAACAATATTTTGTGTCAAAACAGGGCTTAAATTGTTTTAAATACAATAAATATATCAAAAGTAAGGTATAACTGTTTTGACATCAATTTGATATCATAACTTAGAAGTAGGCCTACTTCAAGTGGAAAAGTTAGACTTTTCATGTTACAAAATATCAAAAAGAACTCATGAGGCTATATGAACCGTCTTGGATAGATGTATCAATTTTGAATGAGTGACCGTTCACTTGCAAACCATACAAATCCAGGAAACTATAAAAATGTAATCTTACTGATGTAACACAACAAATGCTTTCTGAGAAAAATCAACCAATTAATGATGCTAAGCTTCTTAAAAATAAAAGTCTTGCTAATTCAAAACTAATACAGGTACGAATATTTACAATAAAATATTTACAATATATATGAACAAATAAATACACAAGGCGTTATGACAACTCTAGTTGTTTACATTTATACACAAAAATGGGTGTTCTTAAATTTTTTCTTGATATTTTGGCAAGATAAAAAACAAAACAGATATGTTTTAGTTCATACTCAAATTCAATATTGAACTGTCACATAGGCCATAAGAAAAGATTGCTTTGAACGATAAACAACAACAAAAATCAGTTTGAATCTGACTAAATCCACTGCTAAATTGAATTTTCAAACTGAATTAATAAACGATTATTTCAGTTTAAATTAAAATGGGAAATGATAAATAAATATTGTAAAATCCAAACAAAACTCTTCAATTCTTAACTACAAGAATGAAAATATTGTTTTATAATTCCTATTTCCCTTCACTATGAACACCTCTGTTAATTAATCTGTCAAATTATGATCTCTAATAAGATCAATAAATTTTATAAATAGTGAAAACGGTTCAGTAAGCAAACAAATTACAATGTTCACTTACGACATCTCAGTCCAGATGGTCAGTGACGGGACTTAAATATAGGTAATCTTGGTACCCAACCAACGGAAAGTGCTATTTCAACAGTTAATTGTGTTTTACTTTTGTTTTATTTCCATTATGCTCAATATGTTATTTTATTTTTTAACTTATTTGGTTCACTGACCACTCTCTTCGGTACTATGTAAGAGAATTACATAATAATTGTTTTTTGACCACAGATCAATCCATTGTTGCTTAAATAAAATATTTGCATTGAAGATGAATAACTAAAATAAAGAAAACAAAATATTTAATAATAATTCATGAACAATACTCTACCCAGACCTATGTGATTATTTAATCATCGATGTATTGTAAATTTTAAGAATTGCAAAATAGCCTATCCATTTTAATCTGTAATTTCTTTTAGTAATCACATTGAATTTATCAATCAAACGACCTATAAATGACACTATTCATTGTAATTATATACAACTATTATTGAATTAAGTGACTGATTGATTAATCCTATGAACAGGTTATATCTGTGAGATTACTATTTTTAGCTAACAGGAATAGCTATTTGTAGGAATGTTAGGAATAACTAACATCAAAATCCTTCAACATAAACTAAATAGAACAAACGAGAAAATAATTAACCTATTAAACAAACTAATATCATCAATTATTGCATTAAGTCAACATTCTAGTGAATAATTATCACAAAAATAGCGCTAATACATTATTATTCTATTTTTAAAACAGTCATATAAAAATAAATCTAACATCAAAATATGATAAAATATAGTTTTGAGCAGGTAGCTAATTGATAGAACTTACTAAATAACTCTTAAAGCAAAGCTTAAGTATAAATATCGTTTACAGTTGATTAATTTACGATCCGGATAAAATAAAGGAGTGTTAGGTGGAAAGAATGAGAGGAACGACAGACGACAAAGTGACGAGTTATCGTACATCTAAGTGGCTATTGTCTAGTGTATGCACCTCTGACCAAAGACTGTTTACTGGAACATGTTCTGCTGACTTGCATCACTCTCAAACTCACTCCAAGCGTTGTTTAGCTCCATGAAAATGAGCTTCGCCATTTGCTCATTTGGTGTCCCGATGTGCTAAACATAAAGCTCAAATTGATAAATTTACTTTAAACTAACAAACCAATTATTTCACCACGTAATCCTAATATATTAAAATAGTTCTTTAAATGTTTGTATGTACAAAATGTTTTCTAGCAAACATAGTTTAATGGGTTAGCTTTTGACAACTTGCCCACCCATGGTTGACATGGTGCCAGTGCCAGATGCTTAACACGTTCGCTGCGGCTAAAATCAAGTATAACCTACCCACTGCCCTGAAAATGTTTTTTGTATAAAAGATTTTGGTGTCAGAAGTTCACTTGATACCCTGAAATATGGTTCCATTAGTTTATTTGTCATCAGCCGCCATTTGGAAAGTAGCGCTCACCGGTGTGTGATCAGCCCCTGACACCCTTCCCCACAGGCTTTCCATGCCATAAATAAACGTTTACGCACACAAATAAAGTTCTAATATGTTTTTTTATTGCCTAAGACCTCCAGTGCTGATATGCCAAACAGGAGGATTAATTTCAATTTCAACCTCTGAATCAGTCAGAAATTGTTCCTCGTCAGTTGCATTTTGGCAGCTGTCCACTGAACAAAGAGAAAGTCACTTTCACTTGACAGCATGGGTCGTTTCCATGAAGTTGAGGCCTTGTTATAATACAAAAACCAGTTATACTAATATATTAAGTCACTAAAACACAAAACATACATTTAAAACTAATTAACAAATACGTATAGTCTAAAAACCAAACGCGTAGATGTAGCCAGAAACGTTTTCCGGCGAAAAACAGTTTGAACCGTATACAAAACACTAACAAAAAATCTCCGGTCTGTCGCTGTGTGCTGCCAAGCACCAATTGAATAGAGTTAAAGCGTAGCGAGCACAAACGGGTGTGCGCTTAGCGTGGCGGCAAGTAACTAGACCATACACTGTTGAGTGGTCCGCAGCGAACATGTTAAAAAACTGTATCCTCAATATATGATAGGAGAAATAAACTATAGGAATGAAGATATAATCTCTATTACTTTTAAGTGTTCACAATCTCTTATTTTTCTAATAGAAGGTAAGGTTTATGACTATGAGGTATACTATTATCATATTACCATTTCCATTTCTCCCCAATAAACAGAACAGTAGAAACACTCACACTCAACACACTGTGATATTGAGTTTTAAGACACTAGAGAATTTTAAATGGTTATCATAATCGTTATAATAATAATCGGTTATAATAAGACATATTTGGCTCGCTCACATGGTTCATCCTTATCTTTCCTATGACTTTCTTTGAAGCTAATATTCATACTTGTCAAATTTATATATATATATATATATATATATAAATTTGACAAATAAAAAAATATATATACTACTTTAGTATTTTCAACTAATTTCAAAACCACCTTATAGAAATAACGGTTGAAAGCTACGAGGATTATAATATATAAATCTGAATTGTATGCATTACATTACATACCTTGTCAGGGTGGACGGCAATGCACGCTTTTCGATAAGCCTTCTTGACATCAGCTGGTGACACAAGCTGTGCCATCTCTATCTTGATAAACTTGCAGTCCGGCCACAGAACGCGGTCCATGGAGCACAGAAGTGCTCGGATGTTACGGGTCTTGCCTTCCGTCCACTCCATTACCTGCATCAAAATAATATATTTAACCCGATTGACAAATATCGTAGTGTATACCCACTAGCCTCACCATAATATATAGCCTCTCTTGGTCAAGCTAATCTTAATGTTGATCCCGGTGTGGGTTCTATCCACTAGTAAAAAAACCTCAATTTAAATTGAATCTAGGGAACCAAAATGTTACATGGTAATTCAGAAAGGAATGGGTTAAAGAACCACAACTGCCCATCATCATCGGCCTACAACCTCAGCTGTGAATTAAAGACAGCGAGATATTAGTCTTGCCAGAAGTGACTGAAAAATTGTTCCTGTTTATCATTACATCAACAATTTGAGGTCTTGTCATACAAACTAAAAAACGTAAACACGTAAACTAATTATTTAGTTACAATTTTATATGAGTCAGGATTTATTTGCTACTGAATTAAATGTACTGAGATACTCTATATTTTAATGCATAAGCCCTATTACTATTTAGTATGGTTTATAACTTTGTCTTTTAAAAATTTATTCATTTACATTGAATCCAAATCCACAAATTTGTAATTAGCATTCTTGGCCTGATTTTTTATAACATTTTCAAGTACGGAAAGAAAATCCAATCCCAAACCAAAATTTCAATTTTGCCTATCCTTATTTATCAGGAATCGGGGAGGCTAAACATATCTTCAAATTAATACTTCCAAAGTTGTTTCCACAATCAAAATATTTATAGCTAAGGTTTTTTACCAGATATAATACATAGTGATAACATTCATGAGATATTCTTTGTAATAAAGCATTATTCCACTCAAACTACCTTGAGTTTTTCAGGATCCATTTCTTTGGCTAGTTCCGTCTTCCTCATTTCATTTATTGTTTTTGGACCACTGTCTTTCTTCGACGAGAATTCGTAGCCCTGGCTGCCCAGTAAGTCTCCAAAAACATCTCCTACCTTCTTCCCTGAAAAATGTAACAATTAGCATTATAACTAATTACTGGGGAGGGGGGGTCAGAGGTTTCTGGGTAAAACAAACAAATATTATAAACAAAAATCTGAAGAATAATCCAGAAGCCCATAATAACTGTTATCATCTCATAAATACTATCTAAAATCAAACAAGAATCCATTATTATTACAGTGAACATTCAATAGTCAGATATTGGCGGACAAAAGTGAGCTTCAAGGGTATTGTAGGAATATACAATCAGCTGTTTTTATAAATTACAATCATCTGCTTTTGTTTTTGTTTACTTGTTGTTGTTCTAGAAAATAAATTTTTTGTTTTAATGTACTTCAAATGTTATAATTAATTATTCTATATTGGCGACGAGAAAATGCCAATGAAAACTAATCAGTCACAGTTTAAAGATGTAAATAATGATAATGATATGTCTTGCATACAAGACAGAATGAGCAGGTTTTCATTCAAGGAATATAACAGTGAAAATGTGTGGGAGGATTACATAGCTCGTTTTGAATTGACCTGCAGAGTAAAGGGACTTGGTGGTGATGAATCGGAAGAACAAGCAGCTCGGCGAGATCTTCTTTTGGCAAGTATTGGAGAGGAACACCTCAGGGCACTGACGGACCAGATGTATCCAAAGGCCTGGGAGGAGTGCACCTACAAAGAAGTCAAAGAGGCAGCCGACCGGTTATTCAAGCCCAGGAGAACCCTTTTTGCATCAAGGTTTGAGTTTGAAAGAGCTATCAGAAAAGAGGGTGAGACGTTTATTATGTTTTATAACAGATTGAAATCCCTAGCTAGAAGTTGTGAGTATGGAAATAGTTTAGACGAACGAGTAAGAGACAGGTTTGCAGTGGGGGGCAACTGTCCGGAATTTGAAGTAGAAATCAGACAAAGATGGCCCGATGGAGTGGATAACCGAGGTGATAAAATTAAGTCATCAGTAGTTCTAGAGTTAGCTCAATCCATGGAACGCGCAAGAGAAGAGATTTCCAAGGAGTCATGTAAGAACGGGATTTGTAAAGTAAGTAGGCCTAACAGTAAGGAAAATAAGAACCCATACGTCCAAAAACCTAGTAGTTTCAATAGGCCGATGTCCTGCTCTTTCTGCTGTTTGCAAGAAATGTTCAAAGAAAGGCCAGAATGTGTAAAAGTAGAAATAATTTTGTAAGAAGTAGTGATAGAAATTTAAGGAGGGTAGATGATCCTTCTAATCAAATTCACGAGGATGAGTATAGTTCTGATAGAGATTTAAGTGAAAGCCAAATTAGGTCTGTTAAGAGTAAATTTCCCCGTGCCACAATAGATGTAGACTTGAACGGGTATAATGTTAGAATGGAATTTGATTCCGGGGCTAGGGTAAGTGCTATCAGTTTATCTCTATGGGATCAGATAAAATTAGAGGGCGAAACTCTAAAAAAGACGTCTGATGTCATCACTGGCTACGGAAAGAAGAAGCTGGAAGTCATGGGTAAAACTTTTGTTACTTTATGCAATCGTACTAAACGTCTGCTGGTGATTGTATTGCTGAAAGATGATGTTCCATTATTTGGGTTGCCATGGAGTGTAGCTTTCAATCTCAGTTTGCCTAAGGAAGTTAATGTAAGACGCGTGGACAATGAAAAAATAGTAATGAAGGAAATACGTAAGAGTGATGAAACATATGTTAAAAAAATGCTAAAAGAAGTTGAAGGATTAACAAAGGAGTTTTCTAAGCTTTTTCGTGATGAGCTAGGAACGATATCTGATTCTAATGAACTTATCCACCTGAAAAGCAGGGCGAAGCCTGTAGCTTTTGGGGCACATAGGGTTCCATTTCCCTTAAGGAAGGCTGTAGAGCGAGAGTTACAGCGATTGGTACAGGAAGGAGTTTTGGAAACAGTGGATCCTTCTGAAACACTGATAGAATGGAGTACGCCAACAGTTAATGTAGACAAAGGTGGAGGTAGAGTCAGGATCTGTGGTGATTTCCGCACAACTTTGAATCCAAACATCGTACCAGAAAAACATCTCTTACCGACCTTTGATGACTTAACATCAAAACTGACAGGTGGAAAGATATTTTCAGTCATAGATCTGCGAGATGCTTATTTGCAAATGAAGGTACACCCCAAATCCCAGAAATATCTTACAATAGCAACACATTCGTTATACAAGGTTACCATTTGGACTTTCCTCGAGTCCGGCAAAGTTTCAGAGGTATATGGAAGGTTTACTAAAGGGTCTCAATGTCTGAATTTTGTTAGATGACATAATCATATCTAGCAGAGATAAGACCACACATATAACCACACTCCGAGAAGTGTTGAAGCGACTTGAATCAAGTGGAATAAGAGCAAAACTGTCACAATGTAAGTTCTTTCAGACGTCCGTGAAGTATCTAGGACACACAATAGATGCAAATCCCTCAGAAGACAAAGTGGAAACAATAAGACACGCACCAAGGCCAAAGAATGTGAAAGAGTTACGAGCTTTCCTTGGGGCACTAAACTTTTATGAGAGATACATACCTAACTTACATGCGATTGCTGCAAACTTGCATAGGCTAACTGGTACGAAGACTAAATGGAAATGGAATGAAACTGAACAATCTACATTCGACAAATTGAAGAATATCCTATCGTTAGAAAAGACTTTGGTTCCATATGATATACACAAGACAGTCATTGTTGTATGTGATGCCTGTGAACAAGGGGTTGGTGCAGCACTATTGCATTTGCTGCCGGATGGACCAGTTATGTATGCTTCAAGGACTCTGACAGAAGCAGAAAAAAGGTATGCCACAGTTGACAAGGAAGCACTGGCGTTGGTTTTCGCTGTAAAGAAGTTCAGGCAATACCTTAGTGGAAGACAATTTAAAGTGAGGACAGACCACAAGCCACTTGAAAGAATCTTTGGGACTAACCGAGACCTTACTAAAGTAGTAAACAACCGCTTGGTTTGTTGGGCTTTGTATTTAATGGAATACGATTTTGACATTCAGTACATTAAAGGGCAAGACAATTGTTTAGTAGACTTTTTGTCTCGTTTTTCACTCAAGACACTAGACGTGTTGGATCCTGAGGAAAAAGAAATTTGAGCATTGGTTCAAGAGAAGATCGATGTGGTTTATCTAAATCATGAGCTTGTGCTTGAGTGTAAGAAAGATTCGGATATGAAGAAACTTGTCGATCACCTTGAACATGGTTGGCCCAAAGATCCGGGGTGCTTGCCATTGTCCCTTAAACCATATTGGAACAAGAAGGATGAACTAACACTGGAAAACGGCATGGTCATGAGGTTGGGAAGAATTGTAGTACCGCAAGTGTTGAGGGAAAATGTATTGAAAGAACTCCACAAAGGGCATCCTGGAATAGAAGCTATGCGATCCTTATCAAGGTATTATGTTTGGTGGCCTAATCTAAATAAAGATGTTGAGTTGTATGTTCGAAGATGCCACCCTTGCCAGAGTAACAGAACATTTGATGCAGAAGTTCCCCTCTACCCTTGGAATGTTCCCAGTGGCCCCTGGGAGCGCATTCATTTGGACTTTGCAAGGCCATTTGACAACCGGTTCTGGCTAGTAGGAATCGATGCATACTCGAAATGGGTGGAGATAGAAGTAATGGACCGCATGACAACAACTACTCTCATCAATAGGTTGAGGACATGGTTTTCTCGGTATGGTGTTCCTAAGAAAATCGTATCTGATAACAGCACTCAGTTTACGTCCCGTGAGTTCAAGCTATTCTGTAATAATAATAACATTGGTCATATCACTTCGTCACCATATCATCCAAAAACCAATGGTTTGGTAGAAAGGATAATTAGAACCTTCAAGAGTAGATACAATGCTTGCAAACAAGAAGGACTCAGATCTTCACTTGCACTGTTACAAGTATTGCTGGCATATCGGAACACTCCACAAAAGACCACAGGACAGTCACCCTCTGTCCTATTCTATGGAAGAAGGATACCAACAGCTCTGGATAGATGGAGGTCTGATAGTAGA
Source organism: Nephotettix cincticeps (assembly GCA_023375725.1). Lineage (NCBI taxonomy): Eukaryota > Metazoa > Arthropoda > Insecta > Hemiptera > Cicadellidae > Nephotettix > Nephotettix cincticeps. The sequence continues at coordinate 67,432,414 of CM041789.1, read as the reverse complement.
GAGAGAATTGAAAACCAAGTGTGGCGACAAAAATACTATCACGACTTGAAAGCAAAACTTAAAGAGTTTACTCCTAAACAAGAAGTGTGGGTCCAAAATGAGACGAAGAAAGGTTGGAGACCAGGAACAGTAAAAGAAAGGACGGGAGAGTTATCGTACACAGTTTTAGTTGGGGGAGAAATCAAGAGGAAACATTCTGATCAGTTAAGAGCAAGAGAAGACTGATCCACCTCAATGGAAAATACAACCGGAGCCAGAAGACGACCTTGAAGATGAGTTTTCGAAATTGGGTCCATTGACCCAATTTCGAAAACTCAGCCTAAATTGAACGGAGAGAAATGTAGGAATATACAATCAGCTGTTTTTATAAATTACAATCATCTCATTTTTTTGTCATCATGCTCTTTTTTGTTTACTTGTTGTTGTTCTAGAAAATAAATGTTTTGTTTTAATGTACTTCAAACATTTATGTGGTTTAAATAAAACCGTTTAATACACCTTAATTAATATAGCGTAAACAATGAACAAAAATCCCAGAGAGGGGATTGATCTTGATCCCTTCGACTCGTGTTACTTTAACATTAGCCTTGAACTACGGCGTCGGCCAAGTCAGGGAGGTTGTTTAAAGGGTTTTGGCCAACCTCCATTGTTTAACTGATCTTATACTGAATTTAATTATCCATACAGTTATTATTGGCCTGAGATTAACTGATTTTGTTAGAAAAGGAATGAGGATTGAAAAGCAAAGGAGAAATTAATTTACACCAATTAATTGGTTTGTTACAGTGGCTTCAAGCAATAGAATGAATAAGTTTTCTATCAAAACAAGAAAGATTTTGAAAATACTCTTCTCTATTTCGCAAAGTTATTTTACCCTTTAGTTTTTACACATTGTTTAGTAATTTGATAATTTTTCATTTATGCATAAAATAAATATATATGCAAAACCTCTATTCACATATTGTTCACCACCATCTTTAATCAACAACTGTCAAACGGTTATAAACAGATGTTTTAAGTTGTATTGTTTACATTTGATTCTCCGTAAGATTAATGTTAATTTTTAAGATTTAAAACTCAATATTATAAGAAAACCGAAATTTTGCTGGACATTAGACCTGTCTAGAACTTATTTTCTATTCGGAAATTAATTATTTCCAAAATTTAAAGAAATTCGTTAGACCCGTTATCGAGATTCTTGTGGAAATATATATACAAACCTTGCTCGTATTATAGTATTGGATTTACTGTAATCGAATTAAGTTTTTTTACACTACAGTGACTATAGTTTTTGATTGTTTATTGTGCTTCTAATTAAAGACCTAAATGTTGCCTTAATTTTCATCTAGTAGACATATTCAACGCACCTGAATGTTCTGTGGGTTTGAAGGCGTTGTCGAAGTGTGTCCTGCTGTAGTTAGGCTCACAAGGAGACCTCGCATGATGTACTGGACTGCCTGCAATGTCATTTTTATTTTTATTTTATTTTTACTTGCTTTAATACAGTTTATAACCAATTACATTAAAGCAGTACAATATAAATCAACAGTCCATTTGGAGGTATTGAGTCTTTTTGAGGCGATGTTCACTTCACAACAATAATTTAGTTAAATAAAACATAGATTAGAAGTTAATTAATTCTGACATTTTAACATCATCCAGGAGAAATAGCCTATGGCCAATAACAAATAATATAACAACAATAAATAACACAGTCATGAATGATTAAGGAACAACAAACAATTATACATGATAAATAAATAGCAAATAACAATAATAATAAATAATAAGTCTTAAACAACAAATATAAATAACAAGATATAAATACTGAACATAATAAATATTTAAATTGCAGTTGCATCAATTGGGTATAAAATGTTGACATTTTGATTTGTAACAATTCAGAGTGTCGCCAAATATGTCTAAATCACAGCCCTTCTGAACAATAATATTATAATCTCTCATCACCCGGTAGAGGGGGGACGAGGCATGCACATTAGTTCGGGATCGAGGAAGTGAAAAGAGAAGTCTGCTCCTACTATTAAATACCTACTGTCATCATTAAGTAGACTAAAACCTCGTTTATCCTGTACTCACTTATCCAGAACAGTACATTCCCTGAATTAATTAGATAAATAATTGACTGTCAGTAGCAACCAGAATTACTCATTCAGCTCCGTAGAAGCACGGTACATTTATGAAAAAATTAGAATTGAAAAGCCATAATGTGTTTGAACAAAGCGATAAAAATTAAATTATTTGTTAAGATTTATGTATTGGCTCTGGGGCTAAAAAATATGGAGTTTAATTAAAAAGAGTAAACTATAGGTTTAAATAAACAACAATCTAATATGGAACATATTAGACTAGTCAACTAACAAAATGTAGTTAGGTTATTTTTTGTCGGTTGTTAATAAACTACGTTAACTAGGCTATTGATTAATGGGTCTTATCAATTAACTCATCTTTGTGAATTTGTACAATGTGATCAATATTTAAATTTATTTCAAATCAAGGATATATGAAATAAATTTGTGTGGATCAATGAGTATTACAATTGACAAATAAGTTTACAGAATTTATTTTCTTAGATGAATATATCAAACCTATGTCAGCATTTTTTCCTTACTTCAAAAATTAATAAATTTAATCGAAAATGCATGGGTAAGGATACAAAATTCTATAAGGTGTCATTTTTCACCCCTCCCACTAAGGAAATTCCTATTGGGAACAAAACACAGTGATTCACATAATGTGCCTATTGGGTGTTTTTAAGTCCTACCTTATCATTCATCCAAGTAGGCTTGCTATATTCATGCCTTTCATAATAATTTGAAATAAAATCAATGTTTAATCTAAACTGAAAATTTGATCTCAAGATTTTTAGAATTTTCTATGGTAAAGAAGCTATTTATATATATATATATATATATATGTGTGTGTGTGTGTGTGTGTGTGTGTGTGTGTGTGTGTGTGTGTGTGTGTGTGTGTCTGTGAACAAGTTAACTCTTGTAAAAATGGTCCGATCAAGACCAAATTTGGTAGGGATGTGTATTACTACATTTGCTTAGACGAGTTCGTAAACCAAGATAACAGTCTATGGGAATGGGTAGTTAGAGGGGGTCTTATACTCAAAATATGCATTTTTCATATGTAATTTAAAAAATTGTATATTTCACCATTAGAATCAGCTTAAAAAACTACACAATTTATTTTATTAAAGTTTTTCTCTATCTCCAACGGTTACTGAGATATTAAAAAATCTAAACACAGTACGCTGTATTTTGGGGCTCCAATGTTAATCTTATGGAGGATAAGGACAAATTAATATTTCACTTATAAATCAATATTTTTGGATTAAACCTGGTATTTACCTTCATGTGGTTGAGATCTATCCATTAATGCTTAAAAATCATAGTTTATGTGTTTATCATGGCAGCAAACCTGCATACTCTTTTCCCATGTTAATCATAAAGGGAATAGGCAAACTCCTTTATTTATGGACAGCTGTTGATGAAAGTTGGTATAAATGTTAAAAATAATAATGTTTAAATGCCAACTTTCAGTGTTCCTCACAGCAGCAAACCAGCACACTCTTTCCCATGTTAATCTTATGGAGAATAGGCAAATTTTATGTTTCATGTTTATGGACAGAATTTAATAAAAGTTGTTATATATTATTGTTATTATATTATTGATTCGCTGAGTACGCAGGTCTGCTGTGACGGGGGTATTTACAATATCAGAATGACAAAAATGAATGAATGAAATGAGTAGTTTGAAAATATAAGATTATTTTCCAGATTTCAAATCCATATATCTCAATAAGCAAATATGACTGAAAGCAAATGTGATGTGTTTTGGGGTTTTGACATTTACCTGCAGGTGTGTAGACCGGTGTGCTGGGAGGGTAGGGTGTGGGGTTCCAACTGGAGGGGGGCTTGTGCTGCGGAGACAGCCCCGGCGTAATTCCCCCACCACCGAGACTCGAGCTTAAGTTACCAGCTACACAACCACATAATGTTATGGAGAAACTCAGTAAAAAAACATTTTTAACTTATATCCTATCTTGTTTTTTGATCGTTTCTTTGGTTTTGATAACCTTATTGCCCTTTGTTTTATCAAATCTAAATTAAGTTGAAACAGTTGCTTTCATTGAAATAGATACAATCTTAAAATTTCAATAAATAATGAAATACCCCTAATAAAATTAAAAATTTTGAGTTTTTGCTAACTTATCTCTCAGATAGAATAAAATCTTAACATGTTTATTATCTTGGATTTGATTTAGTAAAGCCGCGTCTCCACCAACCGAACATGTTTCCCGAACATAACAACGGACAACCAATACACACTAAGTTCACCAAACATGTACAACGAAGCTTTTCAATATGCAGTATTGTGTTAATAATTCATGAAATATTGCATCTAAGTACATGCAAAGCTCAGTAAAGCCATAAACACACTGACTGTAGAGTGAACTCCTACAGCCAAAGAAAAGTCCAGCAGATTGGAACTGATTTAATTATTTTAATGGCATGAACCCCGCCTGGATCGTTAAAATAAATCCAAATACCACGACTGGTTATTGTTATCAAATGATATCATTGAAATAACCTTGAAAATAAATTCATCCATTTTTATGATTTTAACATACAAATCCTCAATTAAGCTAGGTGCGTTACTACATTGTGTGCCGCTGCCCTCTCACAGCACTCTTGCACTGCCCGGTCAGAGTCCAACAAGTGTTGCTTGACCAACACAATTAATATAGCGTGGTTATGAATGAATCTAAGACGCTTTTATAAATAGGAGACTCACTTAATAAATAGGAGGTATTTGTCAAACCTCACATGTTAGTAAAATAAACAAAATAAAAGTAAAATTAACAAATCTGCATAAATCCAAGATGCCCGACCCAATATCCATAATTTAACAGGCATCGTTCACACCGTAGCAGGCGCGGGTTACGACTGTGCGATCCTTGCAGAACTTATCATAAGCGTGTATAGTAAGTTTCATGCAATGTAGAGTTTCACGCTCGTTTGGAGACCCAATAAGTGACAAAAGTGAATTAGATAATTTCAACGGTTAAACCATAGCTATATAGTTTTGCAAGTCTAAATACATGAAAAAGCTGTGTTAGTTACACCATTTATAACTCAAGAATGGCTGGACTGATATTAACGATCTTTGATTATTTACATTCATCTTTACTCTGAGAAACACATGGGCATAAAAATTCAGTTTTGCATTTAACCTTAGAGCTAAGCCCCAAGGTATGTAAAGTTATAAACCTAAGTAAGTTATAAAGGCCTGTACATGTTAAGCTTATGAAGAAATGATGATGTAAAAATGGTCTCTGATCAAGACCAAATTTGGTAGAGACGTGATGTATTACTACATTTACTCGGACGAGTTCGTAATTGAGACATATTGCTCAATCGAACCGGGTAGACTTGGGGGTTTGTTGCCTAAAAATGGGGTTCTTACATTTTTCACATTTAATTTAAATTTTATCCTTTACCATTAGAATCAGCTAAAAAACTACACAATTTAGTGTTTTAAAATTTAGCACTATCTCAAATAGTTACAGAGATATTGAAAAGTCTAAACACAGTAGCCTACGTTGTTAGCCCCAATGTTAATCTTATGGCCATTGAGGGGGAGTTATATCGGCGTCATCCTCGTCTGAACTTCTAGAGCTGGATTCAGACTCTTCCTCACTGTCAGAAAACTCATTTTCTATCAGTTTGGTGTCATCCATTGCACTAAATCAAAGTCAACACTCCAAACAATAGAAAACACAAACAGGAAGCACTATCAAAGCATGGAAACGAAGCGCGTCCAAAGTTGTGACACAACACATATAAAAAGCTGCCGGGCTGAGTAGCACATCTAACTGCTACTGCTACTACTAAATGCTTTGAGTTTGATCTTATCAGGATATGCCGTTCAACAGTTGCAGCATCAATTAACCCTAGAACTGGCAAGGTCGTAATTCACGAAGCATTTACAAATTCAATAAGAAATGGCAGGTGGAAGTATCTGTCGTCAGTTTAGTGAACTTGTTCAACACTAGCGCACTTGTGACCATGTTGCCCTCTGGGGGCAAGCAACCGAACCTGCTCATGAAGTGTACTAGACTGCCACCGGGCATGTCTTATAACCGGCTAAAGCGCTGCGCTGACAGGCGTAACGTTCTAGCCATTTGAAAGTGCTAGGGTTCGAATCCCGACCATAGGCATTCCCAATTTGGCTTGCAAATGTGAGGTATAGCGGAGTGGGGGCCCACCTAAAATAAACGTTGGCCGGCTTGGATGGAAGTTGACGGCATTTGTAGGCTTAATTGCAGTGACACCTGTTTTGCTTTTGTGGTTAGTGGTTACAAGGGGGAGGGGCATGTTTATGCTTTTTTTGTTTATACTTAATATTTCAAGAAGATATTAGTATTTATTTTTTTGTTACAGTTAAAATTAAAAAGCTTGCCACTTCTAGTGTTAAAACAAACATATTTTAGGCATGAAGCTGATAGCGTTTTACTTTTTACAGGAACCAATGATATTACTCATGGTACACCATGCTCATCAATTAAAAATAAATTGTTGTCACTTGTGAAATTAATCAGGAAATGACTGTCATCGAAAAACATGTTTATCGTTTTAATAACCCACTTTTTCAATTAATTTTGCTCCTATTTAAAAAAATCACCATTTTGAGCTATCAAATAGTAATGCCCAAACATGGTTGCTAAATCACCCTTGACAAGTAGATTGCTAGATGGGTCACTCTTATCAATTCATTTCAGTTCTCTGGGCACGGTGAAGTTAGTGTGATTTTGTTGCTTTATCCAGTGATATTCAAGTGTCTTAATGACTTTTGGACAAACAAACGCTGTATAGATTTCAGAGAGGAGAAAATACTTCGCAATTTAGTAGATAGTGTTGACAAAGAAGTGAACCAAGAGGAAGCAAACCTAAGAAATCCAAAAGTGATTAGACAAGAACGTTTTGTGAACAAACCTCCTGCGTTGCCTGTTGACGGAAGTTTGGTCTCAGACTTTTTTGTTGAAAAAGAATAAAAGAGTAAGAAAACATGCAACACTGCGACATGCAGAGATCATACAATTTTCACAGGCATGAACTGTGCAGAAGAGTAACCTCCCGCTAGTGAGGACTACAAGTACTAATAGACTTTGATGTTTTGAGATTTTGCTGCTCTTGGACATAACTCTTGTATTTAACTATCAAAATACTAATTATTGTTATTTATTTATTTTAATTTACTAAAAACTGTGTATAGATAATAATGTTGACTATTCCAGTAAAAACTTATTTGTTTTTAGATATAAAAAACTAGCCAAAGTACCCGTTCTTCGCACGGGTAAAAAAGGCTGAGAGGTGTAGGCTCTACAGATACATTTAAGTTATTGATAATTAATTCTTTATTGTTTACAAAATGACAAAACACGTGTCTAAGTATATATCTAAACATGACAAAGTAACATATGTCAAATATTGGGAGAGGATAAGCATTAACGTAATAGAGGCAGGCATCGGGAGAAAATTAAAAATCTACCATTCCACTATTTCGATCCAGCAGTTTATGTGTAAAAATTAACTTTATATATTTTCCTTCCCGAACTGTCAAAATGTAAAGTAATCGGATGTTGACATTAAAAACTGTAAACATTGAATCCCACGGTATTTACAGCAACCATGTCTTCTGCTTCTCGAACTGTCAAATTTTAGTGTTCACAGCTGTTGACATTCAAGTAATTTTATGTTTTCATTTTCTAAAAATGTAAACATTGAAACTCAGGACGTTCACAGGGCGTAGCCCGAGAGGATTTTAAGGAAATGAGTTTGCCTATGTGTTGCATGAGTTTAAGATCTGTCTTTGTGTAAAATTTCAGACTGTTTGGTTCAGTATTTTTTGCGTTCACTTGCCACAACAAACCCACAAACACACAAACATACAGAAACCACCTCTTCTTTATAATATTATAGAAGATATCAGGGTCTAAGTGCATTAATTTATTCCAAAACTTATTTCATACATTCTCAACTAGAGATACAACACTACAATGATACTTTTAAAAGATTTTTTATAGCCCAGTGGAATCCACCGTGTACGACTCCTGACGTAACTATTATGACACGGCCCCTCATGGATTAAAATAGAAAAAATTCAAACACAAATTTGAGCGTGAAAAAATTTCTATTGGAACTTAGACTTAGGTTTATTTTAGACTTGGATTTCATTTGATGATAAAATTAAACTTATGTAAAAAATTTAAAGAAGTTTGATTTTGTTAAAAATACATTCTAAAAATAAACAAACACAGTAAATGTTCCAGTTATATTGACTTACCGAGATCAGCAAAAGGGTCGCGGTTGAGATTGGGCGTACTGACATTACGAGGCATGTTATTGGCAGATCCCGAGGCGGAGGGGGGCCAAGCTCCGCCCAGCAGGTTGGGCGAGGGGCTCGGGGTCAATACGATGTTGTCTGCTACCAGATTGGGAGTACTCACATTACGATGCATATTCTTTGTCGTAGGGTCCAAGAGATCATCCTAATCAGATTAATCATGGCAATCAGGTTTCAATAGGCATGATAAAAATTAAAAATGTTTAAAAGTTCGAAAAACATGAAAAAGTATAAGGTTTGCAGCTTAATAAAATTTTGCTGATGCTATAGAATTCAATTCAGTTCAATTTATTTCTCACAAGCGTAATCAATTTACACAACAATGCCATTCTTTACCTCTCGAGCATTACTGCTATTTGAGAGGAAATCACAAAATTTGATATTATTCAATCATACAAACAGGCAAATTTACTTCATAAAGTTAACAATAAACTTTGAGAAAATAAAAACAATAAACCAACAAGTGAGAGTTTAAAAAACAATTTTCTCAGTGGGGAGAATAACAATTTGAACAATAAGTAATTTTGCATTAAATAACAATTTTTATGTGTTCAGTAAAAGAAACAGGTTGGCCTTACACATGAAAAACTGAGGTGACAAATGTCACTTTCTACAATAATTGAAACAAAATAGCCCATACTTAAACTCAAGGCAATTGTTCTAACCAGCAAGTCAGCATTTTTACCTGATTCCTATGAATCTTTTAATTTACCATAAAAATCATTTTCCATTTTATTCTTATGAAGTCTAAATAAATTTATATCTTCTTTAAGTGGCTTACCTGTAACTAAGCATAATATATTTGATCGTCGGTAATTCCTTAATCAATGGAAATGTTCTCAGGGCGTAGGTATGCTGATGCTGGAATATTTAATCTATGGTCATCATCTGTGCAAAAATGTTCATTAAAGAACCATTTGTCTACCACTGACAACAATTTTACTCATTCATGTTCATACATGAATGGGATCTTAAGTAAACTCAATGAGGTTCACTTACTTTAACATTAGAATCCGACCCAAAAGGGTCAAAGGCGAGAGGGTCGGCAGGCTTGGTGGGCTGGGGCGGCACTGCACTCACAAACTGTCCCAACCCGAGCAGGTCCGCGTTGTTGCCCCCGCCACCTCCACCACTAATGTTCAACAGGTCAGTTTGTGGTTCCGAGGTTGATAAATTAAGGAAATCAGCCTCTACATCTGTATCATTCAATAAACTCTCTCTTTCTTCCGGTCTTCTCTGTAAAAAATAATAGAAGATGATAAAGGTGGTTATATACTGCTGGTTTGACATAAAGAGTTTAAAACAATCTAAATTTGTTATTATTAACTTATTGTGGTATACACACAAGTCTGACTCGTGGCATCAAGCGCAGACTGAGTCATGAAACCAACTCATGATCACGATACACAGTATTTTTCCACGTAGTTCTAAATTTTCCAAACAGGTGGTGCTGCTTTGTCTTTAAAAAACCTTTTATAAATACTGTTTTGCTCCTTTGGCCAGCTTGTAGAGTTGTCATTTGGCAATGTTTTGATTTCTCAGCTGATAGTCACAGCGTGCCAATTAGTGTGTTGTGAGTTAATTTGTTTTATTTTTCTGAAATACATTTTTAGCTGTAAATTAAATGTAAGGTTTTTGTTTCATACGTAACAAAATATGTTGATGTTTACAATATATGATTCGGATGGTTTTAAAGAATATTCTAATAAAAAAATAACCCTTACTCTAGGGAAAAATCACTATTTCTTCATATATTACCAGCAAAAAAAGATACCAGCTTATTTTATATATAAGCGATTTATGCAACTATTTCTAAATACTACAAAATGGGCCATTTTAATTGCTACTTAAGGGTCTACCCATGCTCGATACAATTACTACCTCAAAGAGTTAGTAATGTTCTCACCATAGGAGGTGTATCTGGTGCATCTCTGTACTCGGTTCCCTTGGTGGGGGGAGGCACAGGTCTTGGTGGGGGGCCAGGTCGTGGTGGAGGAGGACCAGGTCTAGGCGGGGGCCCTGCCTTGGGGGCTGCAGGAACTGTGAAAACAAAATTAGTATCATTACTCCGTTGTTTATTTATATAAAGAAACAAAATGTTATTTGTTGGCCACTCAGACAAACTAGTTGTGTCTCAGCATGGGCAACTTTTGCTGCATGGCACATGGCAACATGGCACCAAATATTTTTGACTTTCAAGGATAATGATCACCTGAAGGTCTTACTTCTCTTACTGAAGGTTTTCTATTCTATTACTATTAGTTCTTCTTTTACTTTAACCCACCAGTTGTAGGGTTATAGGTTTAAATGTACCTTTTAACTTTTTAATTGCTAAGGGTAGCAGAATTTTAACTGGTCAAAGAATTCAAATACCTCGGAGTCACAATAATTAAAAAAAATTCAGAAGAAATTGAGATACAACTCAGAATATATTCAGAAAACAGATATTTATAAGCATGCAATCAATTATTCACATCCAAATCACTGTCACACAAAACAAAACTAGGTTGTATAAATCAATCGTTTTTCCAGTTACACTCTATTGATCCCAAAAATGGATACTAAACAGAAAAGGAGGAAGCTAATTGTGTTCGAAAACAAAGCCTTGAGAAATATAATAATACATAGACCAATATAAAATAAATATATACATAAGAGATATAATAGAGAAATCAAAGATCATCAGTATATAACACTATAACAGTGCAGACATTATGGGTGAAATCAAATGTAGGAAATTAAGATGGGCATGTGACAAGAGAAGAAATCTTTACTGAAGGCAATCATCAAAAATAACTCTGATGGAAGACAATCTAGTATGAGACCGAAACAAAGGTGGTGGCACCAGGTCAACTTCGACATGTACAGATAAGAGCCACAAAACAGGATACAGTGGACAGGTTGAATTGAAGAGGAATTGTTGTGACTAATTATTATCTGCAATAACAATGATCCTGGGAGAAAGAGTAAGTTAGGATAGCTCATGGTTTACCATGCTGGCCTAGAATGTTCAAAACAGAAGTCCAAAATCGTAAGTCCAAAATTCCACGTTCAAAATCACATGATGTCATAGGCAGTCACCTGACTAGCCTAAAAAATTATTATACATACCAAAGGTCTCCCTAGTCTCCTCAGCTTCCATGGTAGAGGAGAAGAGTACATCGGGAGAGTAGTTGTTGGCGGCATGACCGAGCCACGGTGTCGCGCAGGACTCTGTGGGTTTGAGCAGTTCTATGTAGAGCACCACTGAGAACTTGTCACCCTGGTAGTGTTCCCCTTCTGACAGGTCATCCAACTCCGTCCTGCAACGCATACCCATTCACTCACTCATCTAACTTTTTGTAACAGTTCATAATTCTAAAAATAAAATATTCCTGTCACAGCAGACCTGGGTACTAAGCAAAATTCCAAATCAATAATATCATAATAATAATAATGATATATGACAAGTCTTATCAATATCTGTTAAAAACATGAGTTATTTGCCTTTTCTCCATAAGATTAATATGGGAAAAAGTATGCAGGTTTGCTGCTGTGAGGAACATTGAAAGTTGGAATTACTAGCATAGAAAATGTTTATTTTGACCATTTATACCAAGTTTCATAAACATCTGTCCATAAATAAAGGAGTTTGCCTATTCTCTTTAAGATTAAAATAGGAAAAGAGTAAGCAGGTTAGCTGCCATGATGAACAAATTAAATATGATTTTAAGCATAATCGGGCAGATATCAAACACTTGAAGGTAAATACCAAGTTTAATAAAAAAATATTGATTGATAAGTGAAATATTAATTTTTCTTTATCCTCCATAAGATTAACATTGGAGCCCCACATAACGTATTGTGTTTAAATTTTTTAATATTTAAAATGAGATGTGCACACCTTATTGAAGTTCTTCGATTCCAGACATTTCCCCTTCAGAAATCTCGCTTTCAGACAAATCATTGTCATCGTCGTCGGATTCAGAGTTAGCTCCTAAGTGTATCACAATCTGTTCTACAGCATTTTCCACTGCTGTTTGGTTTCCCAAAAATTCCCTTTCGTTTTTTAGCGTTTTCACACACTTTCTTCCAATCATATACTGTTACCTTCTCAAATTCTTCTCTAGTCAACTTTTCTAAATCTTCAATATTAAAAGTAACATTTTTTGCTGCAACGCTGTTTTTTATTTTTGCCCATATCAACTCAGTAGGATTCAACTCAGGGTGGTAGGGTGGTCTTAATACATCATGGTTATGATTCATTAGTAGCTCATCAATTGCATATCTAATAAACTGTGGTTTGTGTGTTTTTACTAACTCATACAGTTGTACTTTAAGCATATTAGCAGAAAACGGTATATTCTTATTTCTCAGCCATTCTTGCATTTCATCCTTTCTTGAGTTTGGACTTTTGTCTATTTGTACGTTATGGTAAGCGGCATTGTCAATTACTAACACGGATTTCGGCGGAAGGTTTGGTATTAACTTTTTATTCAACCATTTGAGGTAGTTAGTGTGGTTCATATTTTCATGATAGTCTCCTGTCTTATGATTTGCCTGCCACATTACCAAGGCATCTTTAACAAACCCCATTTCACCTCCTGCGTGAACAAATATCAGTCTCTTTCCCTTGTTAATAGGAGCGCCATCATTTGAGTCGTCAGACCACCCTTTCGAGCTAACGTGGGATGAATCTTTATACAATTCATCGGCGTACACAATAGGACTACCTTCTTCTCGGTACCGTTAAATTTTTGGTAGAAAAACAAACCTTTTATAGGCCACATCGTGATTCTCCATGAGAATGTGCTTATTGGTTTTGGTTTTCCTCCATTTGAACCCAATTTTCTTTAGAATTCTTGTTACACTAGTTTTAGATCCACTAAAATTTAGTTCCTGATTTAATTTAGTTTGCATTTTTACTAGGTAGGCGAACATTTATCCACTGTGTACATATTTTTAACAATCCTTCTCACAGCCCCTAAATCAAAATCATCTAGGCCAGTTACTAGTTACTAGTTGGGCGTTTTCTTTTCTTATTTGGGGTTTCAAAAGAAGTTGTTCCTCCATCCACCTGCAAAATTTTTCTTTTTTCCGAATTGATTCTTTTTTGCGTACTTTTAGAAGCATCTGTTGCAGCCGTTACTCTCTCTCTCTCTCACTTTTTTACAATCTATCAGCCCTAGCTTCTGCCTCCATAAAATCCATTACATTAGAAATCATTTCTCTCGTTTGACTTTTATAAACTTTTCCTTTTAATTTTGAATGTATTTCTGCTTGGTTCTCCATCGCGAATCATATAGCACTAAAAATTAAATTAATTCTGCACAAATAAAGAATTATTATTATCACAACAAATCACGAACAATACAATCTGACCAATCTGTCACTGTAAGACACACTGAGGCAGGCCAAGGATGTGAGCAGTGGCCTTGCGTTGACTGTACGCGTGACGTCAGAGTCAAGTGGAAGGAGAAAGCCCTAAGTGTGCATGCGTCAGCGACGCTTCACCCTGGCTGGCGCTAACTGTAGTTGGAAATTTTGAAACTTTAAAAAAAATTTTAAGTTGGCATCTTATTACGACATCAATTTGAATCTGAATCTTAAGTACAGTATAGATTTTTTTAAATGCAAATTTAGTTTTTACTTTTTACACAATGGTATCACATCATACACTAATTGTGACATTTTGATTAGGTTGTGTGGGGTTTTATTCCACTACCTCAACATTAGGTAAATATTAAAGACTGGTTACTTGTTGAAGGTAAGCGTGTGACCGGCGATGAAGCCTGAGTGCAGCTGAAGCTGTAGTATCTTGATGCCTGTGGGCCGGCCTAGCACGTGCCTCGCGTGGTACACCACCACCGTCGTGTCCCCCACCACTGTCACGTTCAGCGGCAACGTGACCTGGAACACCGCACGCTGCTCAGTGTTACCAACCCACTGGTTAAGTACATAGCAACAGATATAGAATTATAGGTATGGTACAGTAAACATCTGAAACTCTGGCACTCAATACTTCAACACGGTCTCACGAGTTTTGGTTCTGGTACCCGGTTTTCACTAAACAATGCCCAATCAGTAACCATGTAAATAAACGTAACCAGTAACCATAAGTATGAACTCCAAAATTATTTTGTTTTCATTACATTACCTTTCTGAAATGGTGACCAATAATTATAAATATTGGTTTTTATTTTATGTGCACACATTTCATGTATTTAAACTCAAAATTAATAATTTTTAGAAACATCATGAGAGACAAAATAATGTTCTTCTGCTCCTGATTGTTGAAATCTAAGCTAATTTGCACAACAACAACACAGGTTTTCTATAGAAATTAATTTAAATGACAACACAATTTTTAATAGATTACCTTTCCATGGGTGATGTTGAACAATGTCATGCGCTCATACTCCTGCTGTGTGGTCAGCACCCTGTCTTCCCCTTGGTAAACCTCTACGTACGGCCGGCACCCATCCCTGCATCAGCAACAACCCAGAGAATTAGGGAGAACCATTATCATTATTAACCCTCCAGCAGTCCCACCAAAATATTTACTTGATCAGAACTGTATCTGTGAGATACTTTACTTTAAAATTGTATTTTACAACTTTAATAATAATACCTGGCACATTATAATTTATAAATACTGATAGTGTATCCTTTTTTCTGAAGAACCCCATATTTGGTAATGGAAAAATTGTTAGGTTTGACAGGGAGAAAATACAAACTAAAGTATTACATTTTCTTACACAAGTCCAGCACAAGGAGGGTCGTATGGTATCAGTAAGATACCGATGAAGTTTTATTGTCAAAAGCTCACGGTTCTTAGAAAATATCTTCATAAAATTTGACTTTTGGGTTGTGTTACAAAGTTGTCACTGTAATTTATTTATATAAAATATTTTTAAAATGTCATTTTTAAAAAGACCTTTTTTCATGAAGGTGTTTCAATGTGCTATTTTTTACTTTAAACGACAAGAAATTACACAATTTGGTACAAATATACTTTATTACATAGAAATATTCTATACTTACAATAGTATAAAAGAGACATAAAGAGTAAGATATTTATGGAATTACAAAGTTATTTATCTGAATCATCTTCATCATCGAGGGTGTTAGCATAGTTTAGGAGCACATCTCATGCATATTATAAACCATAAACGCCAAAAGATGTAAATTTAAAAACAACAAGAAGAGTTGTACAGTATCTGTATGATTTCTACGGATAATTTTTAAATTTGGTTTGTGTTTTTAAAAAATGACTCTACATGTTTAGAGGTTTTTTTACATTTGTTTCCAATGGAATTAGTCTCTCACATTGTGGAACAAACTAACCTTTACTTTCAAGAAGTAGTTTCTAAACTACCAAATGTATCTGAAGCTGAGCTAAATACATGGCACAATACTAATGAGAGTGAAATCTTATGCTTTATAGCATTGTGCATTTTAATGTCTCATGTAAAAAAGAATAAAATCAGAGACTACTGGTCTACTGACACCTTAATTCAAACTCCGATTTTCGGCCAGGTAATGAGCCGGAACCGGTTTATCATGTTATGCAGAATGCTGCATTTCAACAACACTTCTGTTTCAAACTCTAACACAGTAGGAAGATTGCATAAAATTAACCCTATTCTGTGTACAATCAACAAATCTTTTTCAAATATATTTACACCATACGAGAAAATTGCACTGGATGAGACTATTTTTGTACAAAGGGAGACTTGTGTTTCGCCAACATATCCCTTCAAAGCGGGCAAGGTTTGGCATAAAACTATTTCTGATATCTGATTGCAAAACAGGTTTTGTGCTAAATATTGTAAATTTAAAAACAACAAGAAGAGTTGTACAGTATCTGTATGATTTCTACGGATAATTTTTAAATTTGGTATGTGTTTAACACTAGTAGACTACTATTATTAATAACTATTAATATTATGCTCTTAGACAACGTATACTTTGACTAATAACTCAAAATACTAATTTGTTTAGTTTTTAAACTGATTTTATTACTCAAAATACTAATTTGTTTTTGTTTTTAAAGCTGGTTTTATTAGTAATAGTCAAATTATTTTATAACATTAGTTTTTTCACATTCGAAAGTCCTTAACTTTTTGAACCATTAATTTTAGACAAACAAGTGGTGTCATATTACTTGTGTCATCTATATAAAATTTCATAAATATTGGACGACCAGTGTGATTTCGGGGTTCATACACAGACAGACAGACAGATAATATCAGTCCAAAAAAAAACTTTTTGGATTCAGGGAGCCTCAAAACGGATATACCCACTCTCAACTCAAATTTTCAAATTTTGGTCGCGCAAATTGCTAACACCCCCTCAGAGCTAAGACATATCCATGTCAAAATGATGGAGATCAGGTTCATCTGAATCTGTTTTACTGAACTGACCTGACTTTATTAAAGAGAGGCACAGGCTGCATTGTGATCGACACCAGCTTCATCATTTGGTATGTGTTTAACACTAGTAGACTACTATTATTAATAACTATTAATATTATGCTCTTAGACAACGTATACTTTGACTAATAACTCAAAATACTAATTTGTTTAGTTTTTAAACTGATTTTATTACTCAAAATACTAATTTGTTTTTGTTTTTAAAGCTGGTTTTATTAGTAATAGTCAAATTATTTTATAACATTAGTTTTTTCACATTCGAAAGTCCTTAACTTTTTGAACCATTAATTTTAGACAAACAAGTGGTGTCATATTACTTGTGTCATCTATATAAAATTTCATAAATATTGGACGACCAGACAGAGACAGATAATATCAGTCCAAAAAAAAACTTTTTGGATTCAGGGAGCCTCAAAACGGATATACCCACTCTCAACTCAAATTTTCAAATTTTGGTCGCGCAAATTGCTAACACCCCCTCAGAGCTAAGACATATCCATGTCAAAATGATGGAGATCAGGTTCATCTGAATCTGTTTTACTGAACTGACCTGACTTTATTAAAGAGAGGCACAGGCTGCATTGTGATCGACACCAGCTTCATCGGCTGGAAGTGAGGCGAGTACGGCGGTGACCTCAGCACGTCCGCCAGGTAGTGAAGGTACCTGACACATTTGAAACCACACTCAACCAGAACTGAAGTAAAAACTTGTTGAAGCATACATCATACACAGCAAATTTACATTGCTTTAATTATCATGAATCTACATGTCAATCTCAATCTTAAGTGAGCTTTCCATAAAAAAATTAAAGAATTTATGCCTCCCCCATAAGAACAAAACTAGATAAGTCTATGCAGGTGTTGCAACAAGGGTTACATCATGCACAGGGTTTTAAGCGCAGTTAAGGGTAGTACCTAGGCTAAGCCACATATTTGATTTTGGCAAGATACGTTCCAAAGAGAATCATAACAATTACTTAGTTTCTATAAAAAGACATAGGAAAAGCATAGAAAGATTTGCTCCATGAGAAACAAGAAAATCTGAAGTTTTAAGCTTACAGCACTTTAACTTTACAAAATCTAGTTTTATAGTTATATTTTGAATGAATAGAGAGATAGCCTTTCCCATCCCTGAACCCATCGTGGCTGTACAATAATCCACTGTAAGACATGCCAAGAAGCCTCATTATCCTTTAAAATTCAACTCTCCAGAAGATTTACACCGTTGCTCTATTAGGCAACATTCTGTGTTATTAACCTGAATATTGTAGTAAACATGTATCATAGCAGTGATTCCACTATATTATTTAGCAAAATACGTAACGGTTCTAGGGTTAAGCTAACATGACACCTTACCATTTTTAAATTCAAACTCCAGTAACTTTGATCACAAACCTCATTTCAGAGGGTTGCAGTCCTGGAGGGGATCTTCTGACAGCAAACAATTGCAAAGCATCCTCCGGACTGTTGACAAACCCGACAAACAGAAGGAAAGCACTCACAAGCATTGCCGAGCTGGCTTTGCCATCCTGAAAATGAATGTTGTTGTCTTAACTAATATGTTTAAAAAATTGATAATCCACCCTTGAATATTAAAACCTATGAAATTTAAATGACAATAATTTTACTAATCCTTCATTGGAATTCAAAGATTAGAAATGAGAAGTGAATGTAACAGCATTAAAAAATAGCTTATTATAAAATAATCTAAACTTTACTCAGTTTCCCAAATTCCTCAAAGATCTAACATAAACTGAGAGACTCTCAAATACAATATCCTCTGATTTTTAGCAGCTAGACTTTTTAAGAAGGAAAAACATTTTAAATAGTTGTGGAAGGGTTATAGGATTTTAATGTTGAAAAACATGTATAATTTGCAAATTTATTACAATTTACAAACAATTAATTAATTAACAATTAATTATAATTACAATTAATTTCCAAACCAAATTAGGATATATTTTTAATTAATTTATAGGTAAATTAATTAAAAATATATCCTAATTTTGTTTGTATAAATTTTAGTAGAATATGCGGGTATTTTCCATGAGCTATGTTGTTTTAAAGTAAATGGGATCTTACATAAATATCAAACTCTACATCAGAATAAACATTATTAGAGCTCATTATAGAGTCTGTAAAATATGTGAAGTAAGTAAATAAGTATGTTTTATATAATTTTAAATTATATTTTATGCATAACATTTTCGAGATCAATAAATACTTTGTAATCTTGTGTCTTTTGTTGATTAGGAAATACCTCTGTTTACCTCTGTTATCGAAACAAGCGGCCGGCATCATGAGCGGTCATCTCTGGCTAGTCCATCTAACTAATGCCGCTACGGTACCTTGCTGTCTTTAATTCACCATAGAGGCCCTAGGCCTATCATAATAGGCAGTTGAAGTTTTTTTTATAAAAAAATATTTATTTATGATTGGGATAAATATATGTTACAATACAAATTCTGTATACACTTTTACTTATATGAAAAAAATAAGTAGATTAACTCAAATGTAAGTTGAGTTATCTTCAGACCTACCATACAGTGAACGACACAGACATTGCGCGGGTCCAACGTGAGGAACTCATACATGTCCTGGCACAAGGTGTAGAGAGAATGGAGGGGAGGCGCTCGACGCAACACCCCTCCCCACCCGCAGTCGACAACCTGCGTCATAAACAATTAAATTACAAGCATTTTAGGTTTTTTATGGAGTATGAAAATATTATATTTAATTAGTAGAATGTTTAATTCCATGGTCCCAATAAAGCTTTTTTAATACATTTTCTGTTCCTGCTGTGTAAATTTCTTACAGAGATTTAAAACACTTCCCACACAATAGGTTAGCCCACAACTTATTAAGTAAACTACAGTTTAACTCTCTTTCTTTGTGAAAATACTGAAAAAATTCCCTGTCATTAGTTAATGTTTTAAATTTAGGTTATTCTCACCATTTTTTTAAAATTACTTTTTTATTGTAGGAAAAATCTTATATATGTTACAATACAAATTCTGTATACACTTTTACTTATATGAAAAAAATAAGTAGATTAACTCAAATGTAAGTTGAGTTATCTTCAGACCTACCATACAGTGAACGACACAGACATTGCGCGGGTCCAACGTGAGGAACTCATACATGTCCTGGCACAAGGTGTAGAGAGAATGGAGGGGAGGCGCTCGACGCAACACCCCTCCCCACCCGCAGTCGACAACCTGCGTCATAAACAATTAAATTACAAGCATTTTAGGTTTTTTATGGAGTATGAAAATATTATATTTAATTAGTAGAATGTTTAATTCCATGGTCCCAATAAAGCTTTTTTAATACATTTTCTGTTCCTGCTGTGTAAATTTCTTACAGAGATTTAAAACACTTCCCACACAATAGGTTAGCCCACAACTTATTAAGTAAACTACAGTTTAACTCTCTTTCTTTGTGAAAATACTGAAAAAATTCCCTGTCATTAGTTAATGTTTTAAATTTAGGTTATTCTCACCATTTTTTTAAAATTACTTTTTTATTGTAGGAAAAATCTTGTGTGTAATACAAGTACAAACTGTCATGGCCGCCCTCGAAGTTCTGGCAAACACTCAGCTGACAAGTGCTGCTATATGAACCTCTCATGCAATGACATCCTTTGCGCTCTAGTTAAACAAATAGGTATAAAAGTTGGAAATGTCTTTTATAGGGATGTGCGAATAGTGATATTTGGGTTCAAATCGAACCCGAATCGAATATTGTTTTACTATTTCGAATATCGAATATTTTCGAATCAAATATTAGCGTAAGTGTTTATTTTCATCCGTTTAGGTGATCTTCAAAACTTGGGTGTGAACAGCCTAATTTTAAAAATGTAGTAATTGCATGTTTGTAGTTGTAAATGATGTAGGGCCTGTATATATGATTTTCTATTCAATCCTCTCAATTCATAAATGGTATCAGTGGACTGACACATACTTTCTCCCTTAAGTAAATTTTAAAAAGACAATCTATAATAAAACTATCATGTTCTTCAAAGTTTATCTAAATATCTTCTAATAATTTACTGTTACAAAATAATCATCATATTTCTGAAGAGAAAAACGAGAGATGAAGTTAAATTAATTGTTTAAATTGTATGGGGTAATTTGTATTTTTGGATTCAGGGGACCCCAAAACGGATATATCCATCCGCTCTCAACTCAAATTCGAAAATTTTGAGGAAAACAATACTTTCTCCATATAGTATAAGGGGAGAAAGTAAAAATATAAAAACTGATTTAACCATTGTTACAATTAAACAAATCAATCTCCTTAAAAAATAATACATATTGAAAAATTTAATACATACATAAACTTAATACATTTAATTTAATACATAAGTTTTGAAATGATAGCTTTCCATTGTAATTGTCCCTTTTGAATGTTGCATTATCCTCTAAAGGTTTTTTTTGGAATAGCTATTATCAGTGAAAATATGGAACTACTTTTATGCTGCGTAAGGAAGGAAACGAAAGCTGTCAGTTCAGCATCCGATCGAGAATCGGTATCTTTATCCGTCTGTAGTCAGATGATAAAGCATTGGTTACATTATTAGTTTTCAACTGAATTAGCTGCATAATGGTATGCTAATTCTGAACTTTGAAATGGAAACTCTATAGCTTTGAGACATGCGTCACTTTTATATTATTTATCGTCTTTGAATATTCGACCGTCTTCGAATATTCGACCGACACCGAACTTTGTCAGATATCTCGAGTCGAACCGAATATCGGCGATATTCGAGACTCAAATATTCGAAGTTCGAATATTCGCACACCCCTAGTCTTTTACTTAGATAAGGAAATATATTTACAAAGCATATTGTAATTTCTTCATACAATTTTTTTCATAAGTTTTGTTTTAATTCCTTACAGTCTAAGGGCCACGGAAAATTGCCCCAAGGGCTGCATGCAACCTGCCGGCTGTATAGTTAGAATCCCTGTCTGTTGTGTAACAAAAAAAAGTGGAAAGTGTTTAACAACAGTTTGACCTAATCTGTAAAATTCAAGAACCTAATACCACTAGGGAAAATACCACCTGTTACCCTTTACACCACTACATAAGATTAACTAACCCGTCCCTTGCCGAGGCGGCCAGCAGGGTAGGAGCGACCCGACACATTGTACACGCAGTAGTGTGCGCCTGGGTGACGAGTCTCCAGGTACACCTTCACATCCTCAGCGTAGTTGCTGCGAGTGGTCATGTCCAGACCTTCTGCCGGGTACGGCATCACCACGACACGGGATGTGATGTAGCTAACATCCACCTCACTGCGGGCCATGCTCCTGTCAAATGGTAAGACAAAGTGTACATAAGATGAACTAACTTTGATACTGGAGGCCCCAGCAAAGCTAGACAGGTGTGTTTTCCAGTGGAAAATTGTACAGCTACAGGAGAAGGGATTCACAAGGATGAGAAAGATAGGACATGGACAGTCCATCTAATTCCCAGAGAAGTAGAGAGAACCTCCAAACCAATCCAGATCTGGGCTTGAACAATAGAACACCCTAAGAGAATTTATATTATAACTTCACAACCCCAAAAGTCCCTGACAAGATTAGATTAGATAATTGAACTGGCAACCTACCCAGGTAGGTATAAAAGGGTCTACCCTAGTGAGCCCTCAACTTTTTATTTGAAGGTACACACCTTGGAAGAGTACATACCCCCTGTCAGGAAATAAGCAACCTCAACAGTTCCTTACAAATTAAGAATGAGAATAAGGGCATAATGAGGTAAGGTTTCATACTTTAATTAGAGTTCATTGCATTCCAAGAGCATGCAAAAAAAGGCACCACTACCATATGGACAGTAAGAAAACTCATCACCCCCTGAGAATTCTGGTTAGACTTGATGCTTAGGGTCAGCCGGAAGACAAGCCCCCAGGAAAGGCACCCCAGGACTGTTCTGGGGGTTACCTGATTGTTGTTTATGATTTGTTGGATTCTAGTTTCTAATTTCATTCCTTTTGTTATTATCGTCTTCGTATTCACCACATGCGTTTTCAACAAATTCTCAAAACTATTTTCATCTGCAGAAGTGACGTCCTCCAGAGCGAACAAACAAACGTTCTCGAAAAACTAGAGTCATTTAATTTTACTCTTTTATTCTTATTGATTCGCTGTGTACGACGCTGCGCACCCAAAAGGTTAATTAGTAGACCAATGACAAAATGGCAACTGGGTTGAGGTGCATCAAAAACCTTTTTGGAAATGTGTCAACATTTTATTGAGAGCTAATTTTTTAGATATAGTTTATCATGTAGTCACTGAGTAAATGAGAGTAACATTTTAGACCAAAGAGATTGCTAAATTTTAAATCGCCTCTAAAATACGCCCTAAAGTTAAGAGTTGAGAACAATGGTAAAAAAACAATGTTTTGCAGCCTATTTGAATTAAACATTGTTGTTATGGGAAGCGATTGAAAAAAGGTGCAGTTACTGTAGAAGATTAGCCATCAAGCTTAAATATAGCTTATCTAACTATGAAGAAGTCTTGAAGTATTTTTATCACTGCTTAATGATAATATTATAAACGAGTATAAGTTTGCTTGTGTGAAGTATTATATTATAAATTATGTGGGATAAAACATCAATACATCACATTCTCAAACAATGATTTGGTTAAGCCATAAAAAAGGTTTTCAGAATAGTTACAAATAAAAACTAGAATGTTATACTAGTTCAAAAGAGATTATAATTATACTTACTGTCATTAATCGTGGTATATTTTACTATGATTAGTTTTGAACCTTAAAGATGCCTCATTATAATTTTTTTAAATTATGCTGTGTTCTACTAATACTATATACAACTGTATAACTATATAATAACTGTGTTCATTGTAAATAAATGAGCCTCAAATACACAAATATGATCACAATACTCGCAATAAATAAAAGGGACAAGAAAGATATGGCTGGCCAATTAATTAAAACTTCAGACTTGAGGATGTTGAAGTCATACAGTTCACAATAGTCCTTGTGTGGCTTCAGCATCTCCCGGTCTGGAGTTTTTAATTACATTGGAACTTGGTTCAAACTTCTTTAGTTCAAAATCTTCTTCAATTCAAATATTTCTCATGATCCCTCGCAATTTGTATTCAGACAATGCTAAAAAATCGTGGATAATTCGAAATTTATTTTTCATAGTCCGAAATTTTCCACATGGTAAATTAAGATTTAAAAATTAATCTCCAACACAAAATAATTACAACTTGAAAAATATGTATTTCAAATGATATTTAGGGAAAATTTTGCATTAGACCAAGTGTGAACCAGCGTCAACGAAAAGACTGTTGACTCACACCTAGGCAACAAACTGAGAAAGATCTGGAGACGAAATCGCTGAATCACCTACAGAAGAATTACCGGTGCCGAATCCAAGCGATGCTTTGATTCACAAACAATAACTGAAAACTATTTGAGAGCAGAGTTAATGTAAGTTATTTATACTTTAAATTGTTGGAGGTTTAACCCTAGAACTAGCAAAGTCATAATTCACGACGCATTTACATATTCAATAAGAAGTGGCTGGTGGAGGCATCTATCGTCAGTGTAGTGAAATTGTTAGACACTAGCGCCTACGTGACCGTGTTGCCCTCTGGGGGCAAGCAACCGAACCTGCTTAGTGGCCAGTTAGTGGAAATAGAAAAAAAAACTGTCCAGACAGTGAACAAGGAAACCAAAGACGTTAAAAAAACATATGGGAGTATTCAAAGCACCGTAAAACACATATTATACAAAGTATTGGCAGCTGATGATATATCGCCAGCGGAGTTTTTCGCAGTACCGGGCACTGACGATATATCATCAGTGTGGTGTTTTTTGCTAATAATCTTGCTGACGATATATCGTCGGTTGGTCCTCAAAGGGTTAAGAATCTTTTATATAATGGTGGCTTAATTTGTAGAAATAGGCAAAAAGCTTCTCCCTTTTAAAAACAATTGATTTATTTTTGTGTTAAATGCGGTTTGTTTTCTGTTTTTTGTTCAGTATGTTACTCTTTCGGTCAAAACAGTACTAAATATTTTTGTCTCTTTGGTTCACAGATTTCAATTTCAGAATTTTCGTATTAACTTGTTTAAGTTATAATCACATATGTTCAAATTAAGTTTGCACCAATGTAGCCTATATCAGTTCTGATAGGTTTAGCTACAATATGTTATTGCCAAAAGGAGGGAATAAATACCGGTGATGACTGCAGCCAATGGCTTTGACTCACATAGGCTCTCTGGACCTGATTGTGTGAAGCAATAAAGTATGATATGTTACTGTACTTTGTTTCATAATCCATTATAATCAATTAATTGATAGAAATGGGCATTTAAAAATGAATTGATATTCAAATATAGTGTCAATTTAATAAAGAATTATTTTCATTTAAAATGTGTATTTATTGTTTTCGGGACCGTTTATAAGATTTTCTTTAGTTCAAATTTTTGGATACTTTGAAGTTTTTGGTTGATTCCTTGAGGTTTGAATGATCGAAGTTTCACTGTAATTGGCCAGATAATTAATTAGTTTTAATTAGTGTTTCTAGTCCCTATCTATATGTTTATGTGTAGTTTGATCTATTTATTTATGTTAAAGACAATCGTTCAACAAGTTTCACCATTTGACAAAGGATTTTAAGAGTCTTTAGTACCTTTGCTTTATTTAACTCATTTCCCAAAGAAAAAAATAAAATCCAACAATCAATGTGATGTTTTTTGCCAAAAATATTTGTACTTGGTGTAATTTAAATGGAAATTATTGTAATGTCTATCTTATACAATCAAAATTCTATTTTTTTCAATTATTCAGTGGACACATGGACACATTTTTTTAACTATTGCTAAAATATTACCTCTACAAAATTATCATTTATACACTCTTGGTAATTAATCTCAGATTAATTAATTACTTACACTAAACTATTTTCAAGAAAAACTTTAATTTCTTTTATATGTATTATCTGATTTCAATGATTTTAAAAATACCAACTGTTATCATTTTGCATCTTTTAGGCATACTCAAGAATGTATTTTCAAATTAATTTGAAGATTTTTTGCTTTAAAAAAAGTAATGGCCTTAATTATTATGATTGATAAAAGCTGGATATTTTAGATTGAATTCATAAATATAAAGGTAAACCTTTACTAAGATTTTATTATATTTAGGCTAACGTTAGGATTTTAGAAATTTCTTATATGAAATTAACGAATTAGTGAATGTATGAAAAATACATTTACTAATTGGGGTCAAAGTGAGTAAGGCTCAATATCTGTTTGTTTTTTAACCAATGTAACAATAAAATTTTTTCATAGCATGTCCAAAAAAATTATATTATTTATCAACAACCATGTAACATATTGACGTACCTCCATCTTTTCCTTTTAAGAAAAAGTATCCTTAATGGAGTGTTTTTCATCCTAAACCTAAGCTCATAATCCATTTCTGACTGGTCGGTTTCAACACAGTGAAGGAAAACAATGGAATGTGCTGTTTGTTATCTTGATGAGTTATAGCCAGCGCATAATGTTGACAACAGTACAACTGTTTTATTACTTATTCATATGGCTTTGCAGGAAGTAAAGAATAGTCTGCATTCAGAAAGTTGATGATAAATAATTTTACAAACAATTTTTGTCTTCTACAAATATTATTTTCTTGAAATTTCATTTGGTGTAGTTATAACTATTTTTCAAAATTTAATGACATAAAATGTAATTAATTAACAATTAGTATTATTAGTTCATATAATAAAGTGGATTACAAAGGGAAAATTTAAAGATATTTTTGAAAATTGGTAGATTAAAAGCCATCATTACGTTATTAACTGACCTGAAGTGACTGATTTGAATGTTGTAAAAATATGATAAGATTACCAACTAAACTAAAGCTAGAACTAAATTTCTAAAAATAAAAGGAAACTCAAAGTAAAAGTATTATTAATACACATAAAAGAGACATTGCTTATAGCTATTGAAAATTGAAATAAGCTTAAGACATGTATGAAAAAAATAAATCTTAGCAAAATAATATATATATATAAGTATGTAACCTCTGTATTATTCAAGTTTCCGTGTATCTAAGGTGACTCAGTCCCAATTACCTTGGATAATCGGACGTAAAAGTACAATCAAATTGTAATAATGAAAAATATAAATATAAAAAAATTAACTAAAGTAAAATTGACACATTGCCTGGGTATTTTCTTGAATACAACAAATACAGTATATATATATATATATATATATATATATATATATATATATATATATAAAGTAAAGTTAAAATAATTAACTGAGTATCCTTGACAAACATTATTTTATTTTAACAACATGTTTCAACCTTTAAAGGCCATTTTCAAGTATATATATATATATATATAAAATCCAATTTAATTTATCTTTATATTTTTTTAAATAGTTTTTAAACAGTGAATAGAAGGTTTTTATGGAATTTCATTCAATTAGTATTGAGAATAGTTTATGAAAAAATTAAAAATTACTCTAAAAAAAAATCACCGAATTCTTGGGGAACATTTGCATTTGGTCACCCATTTTGGTTAACTTTATGTTTAACCCCTGCAAAATAGGTGTCCACTGTAATCCGAATTAAGACTACAAATGCCGTCATTCCACCCAAGCCAGCCACCGTTTATTTAAGGAGGGCCCCCACTCCACATTTGCAAGCCGAATTGAGATTGAGATTGCGAATGGCTAGAATTTTACACTCGTCAGTATAGCGCTCTAAATGACTCAGCCAAAGTGCATAGTGGTTTAAAACGCTTACTTGGCTGGAAACACGGTTAAGAAGGTGATGGTGTCTACCAAGTTCACTAAATTGACAACAGATACCTCCACTTGCCACTTCTAATTGAATTTGTAAATGTTTCGTGAATTACGACTTTTCCAGTTTTAGGGTTAAAAACCAACCAAAGTTAGTTTAAAGGAAACAAATAAAATATTTTCTATGTACTCACTGTTGAACAGACTGAACAACCTTTGAAGACGTGTCCTTAAGTCCTTTGAAGAAACTTCCAGCCCCACCCTTGATGGTAGAGAACAAGCCCCCACCACTAGCAGGGACCCCAGACGGGGGCACAGGTTGGTGCATTGGGGGAGGTCTGCAACAGTTACCACTACTCTCAACTTTGAAGTATAACAGATCATCCTCATCATGGATTTAAGTAATGACTAACAGAAAACCTTTTTTACTAAAGAAAAAGGGAGCGTAATTTTTTTTGCTTTAAAATATTTAACAACTAATAAATCAATTTAATTTAATACCTTAAACAAGGTAAATTTAGTGCTCACAATAATATGTCCAAGTTAAATATAAAACTACATTATAAAGTAATGTGTAATGCGTATAGGCTACTATTAAGGTGTCAAACACTTTACTTTTCTATTTTAACCCACAGAGGGTCTTCATCAGGTGTTAACTACAAGACGTCAAGTTCATCCAACGGACTTTGTCAACTTACACATCCATAAAAACTGAGCGTCTATAATAGTCCATCATACGCAACACGCATAAACGCCGGTACAGGTAGTAATGTTTATAACCTTGAGTATTTTTTAGTGTTTTTGTTCTCTCAGGTTCTCTCAACTGCTGTTTCAACCAGCAGAGGGTTTGGTTGAAACAGCAGTTGTGAGGAAAAAACTACAGCACAATAAGTATAACGTGTAAGTATGGTTTTAAATTGTTTATAAATTTAAACAAATATTTTTTTTAATTTCCAAAACTTTGCATATATCCCTGATATCTATATAAAGTTTGCAGCACTATTGCACATGGCAATACTGGCGTATTTTAAGACAAGGAAAGGTTAGATATTTTCTTGAGAAAGTAGTTTGACACATTTTTGGCATTGATGTAGCCACATTACACCTATAGGGTGTCTTGGCTTTGATCATTTATAAAATAAATTGATACATTCCCAAACTGTACTGGCCTGGTTAATTACATCTTAACCACAAACACAAAAACACATCAAAACAAATTGATACCAACCTGGCGGGGGGAGGTGGGTGAGGCGGAGGTACTCGGCGGGGGGATTCAGGCATCTGTGGATGTGTTGGTGGGGGACGGTCCATCCCATTATTAGTTGGCCCGTTGTTGATGAGTGGCGGACCTAGTGGAAAAAGTCTCATACTGTATTTGTTGTATTCAAGAAAATACCCAGGCAATGTGTCAATTTTACTTTAGATAATTTTTTTATATTTATATTTTTCATTATTACAATTTGATTGTACAGTAGACGTCCGATTATCCAAGGTAATCGGGACTGAGTCACCTTAGATACACGGAAACTTGAATAATACAGAGGTTATATACTTATATACTATAGTTCAAAAAATGGGGGAAATACACATTTTATGTGGAGATTTTATTCATTACTAAAAAAACTTTAAATCCTCAATTTCACATGGTACTTTATACTTGAACTGAAATGGTAAACAAGCCATCTTTTTTTACCTTAGTCTTACAGCGCTGGGATATAAGAATCCGTCTCAGACATTTTTATGAATGATTAATAAATACTTGCTACTGATTAAGCCGGCTACAATATTTCACTTGAAGCACCTTTCATCTGTTTGGCTGGGTACTAGTGCCCCGTGTATTTCAATGTGAGATGCCTCACAACATTAGCTTGATAAGTGTGCAGGCCTCCATTGAAATACATGGGGCACATGTCCCCAGCGAAAAATTTTGCCTCCCAAAACTTGCTTCAGGAGAAATGCTGCATCAGTGTGCAACCAGCCTAATTGTATTTCTGTCCATTTAAATTAGTCTCATCTCCTTATTTAATGCTTAAAGTTCCAAATAAATAGTTTTGCATTGTCCTGTACTATATAAAATTATTTTTATTAATTTACACTAATGTATTTGTATGAAAACATTGATTATATGGCTTGTTTCAATATGTTTTTTGTAAATTTGTCCAATATATATGATTCTCTTTAAATGTGATTCTTATAACTTATCAGCCTATTTTCTGTTAAATTAAGTTACAAGCTAATTTTTCACAAAAAATTGTGAGTATGTAAGATGCTGCAATGTAATTGGATTGCAAAATCTGTTTTGTAGCATTAACTAAATAAATAAACCTAAATGGTGCAAACAAATACATAAGAGAACAAGTCGTCAAAAGATTTAGGACACCCTGACCTGGAACAGAGGCTGTGGGCTGTCTACTACTGTAGTTGTAGTTGGAGTTGAGGTTAAGCTCCAAGCAAAAATTGAGGATTCAACTTCGGGGTGTGGTGCAAATGGCTCATCATCAATAACAAGGTCATCTTTCAACTAATTTAGTTTAAATTAAATGGTTTATATACCTCTCTATAACAATCTTAGTAGTTGAAGTGGCGAAACTATAGTTTCGGCCTAATTAATTGGTTTATAGAGAGGTATATAAACCATTTAATTTATTCTTAAAAATCTGGAGGCTTAATAATATCATAATTTAGTTTGACAATATGTCTTCTTTTTACATGGTTATTTAGCCTGTCAAATAATAAAAGCTTCGTCAACTACTGTTTGAGTAGTTTGACGTTTTGCGACTGGTGGTCACATTCTTACAATATGGCAATACTGATATTAATTTTGTGAGCCAATGACACGTAGTACATAACGTAGTACAAGCAACAAAGTTGTGCAAGCACACAGTGCAGTTATGAATGTTCCATTTAATGAATTGAGAAGAACCATTGAGATTGTAATTGTAACAAACTGTCACTTAGCAATAAATAATTCATAAGCGGAATTTCTCGATAAGAAACATTTAGATTGTTTCAACATCTTGCTGAGCAATCAAAACTATCTATAATCGTAACCTCTCAAAGGGAATATCTCGTAATCACACAACACTTTAAAAAACAACCGATCTACACAAGTTAAGGCGAGTGAGCAAACCATATCTACAATTAGCCAAAATAATATGACCAGAAATAAACTGCTCATCCTAGCAACCATTAGAGCCAAATTACTTAACCTACTAATAGTGATCAATTTAAAATATTGCACGGGCTACGAATAAATACATTTTTCGTATTGGTTTTCATAATTTTAAGAGCTTTATTTAAATTTTTTGAGAACCAGCTTAGTTAACCCGACTTTGAATAATCGAGCGCCTACTGTATATCTCAATTTTGCCCTTGAATTTAAAATTTTAAACTTAAATTTTTAAAATCAGTAGTTTGACATATATTAACACCTGGGAAAATCAAGGGTAATGTGCCCTCCTCGTGATTCGAGGATCGCCAGTTTGATTCTGGACCCAGTCCCCATTTGCAATTGAGCTATTAATTCATTATCCTCCCACCAACATATCGAAACAAGGTGGTAACAAGTACCATAGTCTGAACCACCCCCTACCAAAATTTAAAAAAGCGAAGTTCCCCTGGATGGAATCATTAGGTTTCTGGAGCCATAACAAGTGGTAAAATAAAGTGATTGCTTGGTAAAAATTCTCAACTTCACTAATTGCCTAGTTTTCACCATCAAACTTAACTATACTGAGACTGGAATGCCCTTTCCATACGTTGTGGTTATATTGCCAAATAAACAGAGGCCAGTTAGGTATGATTGGCTAGCCATTTGTCAACATCGATTTTGACACTTCACAACTTTAATGTTAACAAAACTCTTCTTCTGAAGTCAGCTGTGTCCCAATCCTGATCAATCATTGATTCAACTTATTTTCCACTTGAGAGCATGTT
Organism: Nephotettix cincticeps; assembly: GCA_023375725.1. Taxonomy (NCBI): domain Eukaryota; kingdom Metazoa; phylum Arthropoda; class Insecta; order Hemiptera; family Cicadellidae; genus Nephotettix; species Nephotettix cincticeps. Next base: position 67,400,832 of record CM041789.1, on the reverse strand, counting down.
CCAATGTTAATATAATTCAATAGGTTTCACCGACACAATTTACAATATATTTTTCTCTCAAAGTTATTTTTTTATATGATCAATTGAAATTTTGACTTGAGAAATGTTTAATACCGAAATTTTCAATCACTTATTATTAAAAACAAAGTTTTACTTTTTAATAATAATAGATGGAAAAATCTACAACTTATCCTCAAGCAACACACAATCTTTGTAATATTATGGCCTTTCTATTTGTTACTCTGGGTATTTTGCATTTGACAGACATTCCTGACAAAATAGGGTTGTGCAAGAATTAGAAACTTGAGAGTTCAAGTTTATCAAGTTATTAAATTTCAATTCCATGTTTTAAAAGAACACATTGGTTATAGGTAGCTCATTTCCATAGGCAATCATATTTGAACTTACTATATAAAAGCTCATGGCTAAAATATGATAACAGTGTTTCTACTGAATTCTGAATTTGTAACATGTTTGGTTATGGTGAAAATCACACGACACATTTTCTTTGCCTAAATGATGCAATTAGATCACATTCAATGCAGATATGTTCATGTACAAGTTCACCAGTTACCTCTATTGGCAAATTGGAAATACACAGCACAGCTGTAGCGGCCAGCCTGATTGGGTCATCACTTTGCAACAACCGACCTAAATACGCCAACCTGATTACCTTTTCCTAGACTGTAGACTAGATCAGTATTTTAATATATTTTTCTGAACCATCTGTTGTTGTTCGCAATCCTAGAAGATGCGTTTTCTAACACCATCATAACGTTATACATTTCAAATGGCATTGCTCAAAATATAAGAAGTTTTAATATTATTTTTAGTTGGGCGATTCAATAAATAGTCAACAATCTCTAAACAAACATTCAAGATTTGACTTTGAATTGTCAAATTTGCCAGGATCTAAAATACCAGATTTTTAAAGACACTTAAATTTTAGTGTTAGAAAGAAAGGGAAAGAGATTATCATTAACCTTTTGAATGCCACAGAAATTTCCACGATTCTCACGCATAAAGTGCCACGGCGTTTTTTATGAAAATGAAACGTTTGCCAAGAAAATAAAGATCATAAAAAATTTAATTTTACAGATATTAATATAATTTTTTTAACTGGAGACAATTAAAATTTCTTTTTAGACATTCTATGTTACACTACAAATTAATTTTTCTTCTCAACCTAAAATAAAGTTTGGAGTTCAATAAATTGTATAAAACAATACAGTAGAACTTGGATAATTCGAACCTCAAGGGACCAGAAAAAAATTCGAATTATCCAAAAATTCGAATTAGAAAAGTTTATGCAAGTGGTTGAAATAAACAATCAAACATCATGTTTTAACATTGTATATTAAAAAAGTTAGGTTAATGAAGATATTATTGATTAAAAATCCTAATTTTTGTTAAATGTCAATAATGTGTTTGGAGGGATCCCGAAACTAGCTATTACAAACTTTTTCAAATCCCTTCTCTACCTCCTTGATCGCCGCTATTTATTATTGCAACGTCAGAGATTTGTAGGTTCTCTTTGACGAAGCCATCATACACACGACGTGTTAACATGAAAGCAGACGACGAGTATCGGAACAAACCACCACCGATGATACACACAGATGTCAATGTTGTGATTTATGAGCAGTAGTGGACTAGTGAGTGGGGTGGGCGCGTTGATCTAGCTAAAAATAGTCTGAGGACAGGAAGCCCGAACGTCGTTTCCTGGAAAATCGCACACAATGACTTGTTCACTTATACACACACTATAGATTTCCGCTGTAAAAACTTCGAATTATCCAAAATATTATTCGAATTAACCAAGATATTTTAACATTGTTTTTATATAAAATTCTAGGGACCAAGACAAAACTTCGAAATAAAGAAGTTTTCGAATTACAGAAGTTCGAATTATCCAAGTTCCACTGTATTACACAGATCTTTCATTACTACATTTAAAAAGAGCAAGAAATTTTAAGTAAAATTCATCACGATTGTTTGAAATTAAGACATCACAGAGATAAAAACCAAGCCAAGCCAAGTTTTGTACGTAGCCATGGTTACCGTTTTTGCCGTGTTTATGAATACGGCACACTTTTACATTGTTACTCATGGGAAAAACAGCTTTAAAACAATGATAACAAACTAGTATTAACATATAAACACTTTTCAAGCAATTTTATAACTTTTAACAATTGTAAACACATATTTGTAACCTAACCACAAATAAAACAATCGCGGCAGACGACGACAAAATCATTACGATAAAAACAAAGAGTACGAAAACTAAAAAACAGACGGAAGGCAAGATAAACATCATAAATTAATTGCCGATAGTTTTTGGAACGCAAAAAGTTTAAGTCAGTAAATTAAATAATAATTTAGTTATAACCGATTTACAGAGAGTCGCTGTCAGGGACGCCGGCACTTTATGCATAGGTCCTAGAGTTGATGTGAGCGACGCTGCGGCACTCAAAGGATTGAGAATAGGACAAAAATATATTACTAAAAATTGTTTAATTAATGTGAAGGGTATTTTTTTAATTTCTTGTTAAAAACTGTCCTACACTAATTTGTTGGATGTTATTTATAAAAAAATTAGGGTTTGGTCGATTCCACAGATTCTCAGGGTTGGAATCGGAATTGAAAATGATCGTCTAAAGTCGATTCAGATTCCTCGATTCCAAGCATTCCTTGTACCACTATCGACGAACGGCGAAAAAAAGAATTATGTTCGTTTTCCTCGTCATGATGTCATAATAAGATACAGTCATCATTGTTTTGATGAAACTCGGATCAGAAAACCAAAATTATTGGTTTTATTACCTATGTATACTTGAAATTTATTATCCAAATTTATCTATGACTATTAGGGTTGAGTCGATTCCAAACATTGATTCTCAATTCCACCGAGTCTCAGGGTTGGAATCGGAATCGAAAATGATCGTCTAAAGTCAATTCTAGTTCTTTGATTCCAAGCATTCATTGTACCGCTGTCGACGAACGGCGAAAGAAAGAATGATGCTAGTTTCCCTTGTCCATCATTGTTTTGATGAAACTCGGATCAGAAAACCAATCGTCGCCCTGCCAACTCAAAATTATTGTTCACTTTCAGTTTATTGTCGTAGCTACGTAAATAAAAACCAATATTTCATTTCAAAGCAATCGGATATCCGGCTCCAAAACGAAAGTAAGAAGTACCCAGTAGAATTCAATAAATATCCGAGTGAAAACGAAATATCTTTGTTCAAACACAAAAGTGCAGACGACGAATGACGCAATTCGTATCCTTTTTAAAATAATGCAAGAATGTCATTGATCGGTTCAAGGTTGTAACATAACTCGTAACTATTCTTATTTCATTTACTGATAAACTTCAATACGATATTGAATCTCGATATTTTATGTCGTCATCGATGCCGACTATCAGAATACTGTTAATTATATTATTCCGGGAAATTAACTTTTCGGCAATAAAACTACTAAGATCTAAAATTCTACAGCAAAGTATATTCATTTTCCATGATAATTATTAACGGGATTAGTTGTAAAATATAATAAGCCCATTTAATACTTTTGTTTTCATACAAATAATTAGTTACAATATTTTGTAATAACGGACTATTTTTCTTAATCAGATTCACAAACTATGATACGAGACCAAGGATACAAAGTAGCCTACAAGACATAGTGGCATTTTTGTTTGTTCGTTGATGAATTTGCTAACATGATGCTAATTTCATGGGAGTTAATTATATTATTATTACATTGATAGTTTGATAAAAAACGTGTTCTCTGATCAGTAAGTTACAATAATCCAATTACATCAATTTACTCTAAAAGCCGGCACAATCACTTTGCTGGTATATTTGTATTGCAAAAACACCTTTGTTGCCCATGTCGTCTGCCGCCATCTGATCATGGATTCGTAATTAATTCTTTGTCTCTGTTGTATGTTGTTATTGTGCAACAAAGTTTCAGTGGTGAAATACATCAATTATTATTTATTGTGTTGTCATCAAAATACGGAAAATTGAAGGATGATGGATTGCAATATTATTTTTTCCTACATGGAGTAGTCTGTCCGCTGTTGTCACACGTTGTTGACTGTTATTGTTGTGTAACGCATTTGTTTACAGTGTTATATTTGTGCTTTAAATAATTTTTAGTGGAGAAATTAATTAATTATTTATTGTTTTGTCATCAAAATAGGGGATTATTTTCAAAACAGGAAATAAGAGAATTGATTGGACTCAAATAAGAGTTTTTGTGATTTTTTGCAACTTTCATGATTTTTACCACTAGCAACGGTTAATATTAATTTTGTTATTTTGTTCAAATTAAGCATACATAAGTATATATTTTTGGTTTCACCATTAAATATAAGCAAATCTGCTTTTATAATTGTTTTTCAGGTATGTTGTGTTTGTGTATATATAAAATGCAGAACTGTAAACATAAATAAAAGACTTTCATACATGTATTTATTTTTTTGTTCTTCTAAATACTAAATATTTATATTTATAATTTACATACTTTTTTTAACATTTCTTAATTCTTCATTTTAGTACTAAACAAAATTATATATCTTAACTTCTAGAATTAATAAAGATTTTTTTAAGCGCTTGTTAATTTCTATAAACCTAGTAACACTGAAAAAAATATTTTGGACAGTTTTAGGGTTAAAGCATTACATTCATTAGGAGGTCAAATCAATGCCTGGAATCATTGGAATCAAAATCGAGAATCGGGAATTGATTTTAAAGAATCGGCACCGGAATCGAAAAAATTTGGATTCGATCCATCCCTAAAAAAAATATCATTTACATTGATCCTATGAGCTGGTAATCAGGAGTAATGACTTAAAAATATTGTAAATCATATTTTATTGACAGCAGAAAAAGTACATGCACCAATTAAAATAATAAGTAGTTTCTAAAAACTTTATAACAGAAAATTAATATTTTAGTATATTAATGTTTGGAAGTGATAGTTTTTTATTTTCACATTTCTTAGGTGTAAAGGTGTTATCATGCAAACAGGCTACTGCCAAGTGCAGGCATAGGGGTTATCACCTGGCCGAGCTGTGGCGTCGATCCTCTTGCCCTCCAGGTTCAATGGCTCGCGCAGGTTGACGCCTCGAGTCTCTGCAATAGCTGCCACACGTTCTAGCAGGTCAGACACTGTCAGTCTCTGCTCTGGATTCACTTGAAGACAACCACCTGAAGGTAGAAGAAATTAATCAGGTGTGTTTGGCTCAGTTGAAAGTGTAGTGTTACCAAATTTCCAGAAAGAAAATCGTTTTTGTATGTTGATTAATAAAGGGGATGTGAGACCTTATCTAACCCACAGAAAATTTCCTGCGAGTGGGCGCTAATGGAAGTTTATTCAGTGGTGTAGTGGTGCGGGAATGGATGAGAATAGTGTTCCCACACTGGTTTTTTACAGTGAAAAATTTAAAATTTATTGATAAATACTGATTTAATGTGAAATAATTTTTGTATATAGCCTATTATAAAACAATACTCAAGAAACATTTGTAAACTCTGCTGATTCTTTAATGATGATATGAATTTGCATTGTAAACAGATTTACATATTTAGTTACTTGAACTTTGTATTATGCACAGGAAAGTAGCCTGTGATTCGGGAGTTTACCAAGCCAACAGCGATGGCCGGACGGTAGTTTGGCACTACTCCCTTTGCAGATTTAAAAATGTCTTTAAAATTTGATAAAAATATTTAATTAGCGTTCCCACACCGCAAAAATTTGCACTACACCACTGGGTTTATTTCACTAGCCACCACAACGAAATTGCACCCAGTATGCAGAGAATAAGTATGAGATAGGAGAATGGGTTAGAACTGGGTGAAAACTGGTTTGGTTGGCTGACCATACCGGCAGGCTCTTGCCCAGGCCTGCTGGGCCCCTGACTTCTAATCTGGAGACTAGGAATCTGGTGTCTCTAGCTATGCCTTGAGCCCAAAACCACTCTGAAAGTGTTTAAATAAAAATAAGTTCGTTCACTTGAAGTACAGGTATAAAACTCAAAATAGGATCAAAATTCTTTAATGTATCTAGTATTGGTAACTAGTATCTAATATAATATAAAAGGTCAACTAGAATCCCCCTTTGGATAAAATGTGCTCACGCTAAACTAGTTTTGTCTCATTGTAGGCTCCTATTGAGTCAGAAAATATTGACTAAGTTGATTGTTACTAACGAGTAAAATACCAAAAAAGAGAGACTCACGGATCAGTGGATGAAAGTCAGCGTACTTGACATCGCCGGCAGGGAGGGTGTAGTTGGCGTTGAGGATCCGCAGCTTGGCAGAGTCCTCGAAGGGATGTTTGTTGAAGCAGAGCATGTACAGCATGCAGCCAAGGGCCCATACGTCACTAGCCGTAGTGATCGGGTAGTTGTTCCACGTGTCCACCATCTCCGGGGCCCGGTACATAGGCGTTGTGCACCGGTTCATCTTTCACACAAAAACACAAAACACAATGATTTTTATTTACAAAAACAATCCAAAAATAAATATATAACCAAATAACTTTGTTCAAGGAGTCTGCGGGCCAGACATTTTAAGTTCAAGTCAGGCCATTATTCTAGTGATCAGGTGTCGGGCAAAAATCAGGTTGGACCATAATCCATTAATTGGTTTCATAATTATAAACGACGCTGCACTTAACTTGTATGGTGCTTACCTGGTCTTCAAGCATTGCCCTCTGCTGAGCTGTCCAGTTATTGTCTGGGTGGTAAGACTGAGTTGTAGCGCTCCCAAAATCACAGAGTTTTATTTTTCCATCATCGTCCAGCAATAAATTTTCTATCTGTAAACATCAAAAGCTTTATTACATACTAATAAGAGGAAACATTAAATCTGATTTAAAGTTTTTGTAAAATTCTTTAAAATACTTTAAAATATGGACGGAGTCACTGCATATACTTTTTTCAAATAATTAAAGAAGAATAGTTTGGCTAAAGAGCCTTTGTACAAATTCATATTATGGTTGAATTCTGATTTTTTTAAATTCTGTTTACAAAACAATGAATAAATTCTTCAACCTAATTTTCTTTGGACCATTACTTCAATTTCTCCATACATCAACATATATTTGAACATCATCATGTAGATTGTTGAGACATAAGTATGAGATGATTTTGTCATTTCTGTTCTCCTGAGAATTGCATAGGCCTAAATTATTTTACACATTAAATTTACAGGACTTGTTCATTATGTATTGTTTAAAATAAATTGCCTTCAATACCTTGAGATCACGATGTATGATAGGAGGATTTTGGTTGTGCATGTGTTTGACGGCATGGCACACCTGCCAAAACACTCGGCAGACCACATCCGGAGGCAAGGGTGTGGTGCGAGATGTCAGGACGTCTATCAGGCTTCCACCTGCATCAAATGACATAATAACGCCTATGACCTCTATAAGCTATGAAAATCTAAACTTCATAATCAAAATCATAAAATTCATTGACCTTATGATTCATCATAAGACTCATTACATTTATGACAATTTCATCTACCTACCAAGTATTTATTTACTAGGTATGTATTTTGTGTCTACTAATTTATCATTTTGGCATTTTAATATTGTGATGCATTAAACAATTCTCAAATATAAAGGATTTTTAATCCTGACATATATAAAATGGGAAGTTTTGAATGGGAAATTGGAGAACTTTACGAGTATGATTTTACCTGTGGTATTATGGGTCAGTTATGTTCACTCGGTAAAAATCAGAAAATAAGCTGATAGTCTCTATAAATAAAATTCTTAAATCAATTTTAGGTCCCACTTGTGATCAACAAGTGTGGAGGATATGGACCAACCTAGAACCCAGAAATCTATAAAGATCCTGACATGATGGCTTTGAGTAGGAAGATGGGCTGGCCATGTAAATGGAAGGGAGCTGGACTCAAATCTAAAAATGGCAGCAAAAAATCTTCCACAAGGGAGACGACCTCTGGCCCAAGACTAAAATGGAAGGATCAGGTGCAGAAGGACATACACAGGCTCAACGTAGGATAAGACCTCATGCAAGACAGAATACCCCCGTCGCAGCAGACCTGCGTACTCAGCGAATTTCCAAATCAATAATTTAATATATGACAAGTTTTATAAAAATATATCTATAAACATGAGAATTATTTGCCATAAGATCTTATCTCCATAAGATTAACATAGGAAAGAGTGTGCAGGTTAGCTGCTGTGAGGAACACTGAAAGAAGTCATTTCTACCATGAATATTTTTTATCTTAACATTTATACCAACTTTCATCAACATCTGTCCATAAATAAAGGAGTTTGCCTATTCCCTATATGATTAATATGGGAAAAGAGTATGCAGGTTTGCTGCCATGATAAACACATAAACTATGATTTTTAAGCATAAACAGATAGATCTCAACCACATGAAGCTAAATATCAAGTTTTATCCAAAAATATTCATTAATATGGGAAATATTAATTTTTCCCTATCCTCCATAAGATTAACATTGGAGCCCCAAAATACAACATACTGTGTTTAGATTTTTTTATATCTCGGTAACCGTTGGAGATAGAGAAAAACTTTAAGGAACTTAATTGTGTAGTTTTTTAAGGTGATTCTAATGGTGAAATATAAAATTAGAAATTTTTAAAAATTACATGTGAAAAACGCAAAAAACCCCATTTTGGGGTACAAAACCCCCCCAAACTACCCGTTCCCATTGACCGATATGTCTGGTTTACGAACTCGTCCGAGCATTTATAGGAATACACGTCTCTACCAAATTTGGTCTCGATCGGACCATTTTTACGAGAGTTATCGTGCTAACAGACACATACATATATACATACATACATATATATATATAAATTTTAACGACTATTGTTTTTGGTCTCTCGGCACCTAAAGACGAAAAAATAACATGGTCCCGGGCTTAAGTCTTACCATGAGACCTACGGTAATAGCTTCTTCCCTATGGGAAATTCGCTAAAAGGAAGGTGAGCAGCTGTTGGCAAGGCCATAAACCTTTTAGAGGTTGAATAGTGATGTAGCTACCCCAGTTCCCTGGGGCCCGACCTCACCCAGGTTCACCTCGGTTTACCCAGCACCGGAAACCTGATGTACCAGGGGTCACTCATTGCAATGCAGAGCCTAACCTCTGCATCCATACCACACTCCCTGACCAAGAACCGAAGTGGCTGGCCTCTGACGACACACCTAAGACACCCATGGGCAGTGCGAGGCACACATCAGTCCCACAACAAGGGCCCTTGTTGCAACACAAAAATGGCACTCCCAGTGTGTCCCCAGTGTGCGCCGGTCGAAAAGAAGAAGGGAGATTAGATTAGATTATTGAAATGGCAACCATACCACAAGGTAGGTATTTTAAGCCAAGTATGAATGAGGATTGAGTGTAAGATGAAGTGGAGGGCAAGTGTAGTCTAGAAAAGACCAAAGACATTGGGCTAGGACCTGAAAGATGGAAGAAAGGCCCTAGCTAGCTCTAAGAAGAACTGTGAGTAGAGTCCCACAGCTTGGCTAAGGTACCCCTGGGGTCGCCAGCCCTCGGAAAGGAATGGGAGGCCCCTGTTGAAGCCCCTGAGGGTTATGAAGAGGTACTGAGAATATATTTTCATTCAAAACAATTTAAAATCCAAATTGTATTCCACTAGTTTGTATTTGAGGAATTGAATAGTATTTATCTCAGCACATAACTTTATGAGACTCACCAACACATAACTCTGTGAGAATTAAGTACTCAGCCATTCCGTGTCCTGATTGGTTCTTATCAATGAAGGCGGCAGATAAGAACTGTATGATATGAGGGTGACCCGCAAGCTGCTTCTGTTAAAAGGCTAAGGAGAAATCATTGCAGCTTATTGGAGCATTATTTATATATAAATTTACTTCAAATTAGAGGAAAAGGAAAAATAATAATATAAACATAAAATCAGATTGAATATTAAGCTATTTATAGAAAGAATTTGATCAAATCGTCTTCCTGATATGCACAAAACAGACAGACAGTAAACACATGATAGAGATTAATTCTATGACAGACAGAACAAGGCTTACAAACACACGTATCTAAAATATTAAGCTCAATAAACTACTTAGTTAGTTGTAGATATTAAGATTAAGTTTTGATTACGTATTTTTTCAGGATCATCCATTAAGCGCCCAATGAACAAAGAAAGCTAGGTCCAGTATCGAACCATCACAAAATTTTGATATGAATTTGCTCAAGACCTTTATATAATGTAGGTGTTACTAAAACCACTGAACCATGAGATTGCCAACCATGTGAAATCATTTATTTGCTGTAAAAACTTCTTCAACACTATTTTGATCTCGATGCCTCTTTTTAAATTGTTTTCAAAATAATATCAATATTGTTCACTTCCTCTATATAAATAACTATTACTCACCAACAAAACTAGTAAAAAAGGATACAAGTATGTTTATTTCTTGCGAAACAGCTTTATTTGACTCATCATCAGCTGCCATTAACCTCTGAAAACAATAAAGCCACTGTAACAGGTGTTCAATAAGCTATATTAATATAAAGCCTCATCAGACCTGAAAAAAGGTGAAGCCTCATATATGAAAATTGTGTAAACTTAACTTATACACAAAGGTTTGTAAATATGTATATTTTCTTAACAGCCGATTTTGTGCAACATTTTCACCAGTCTAGAGCTAACGTCATTGTGCTTCATTTTCAGTGAATGTTTTAAAAAATGTACAGATTACTGGTTTGTAAACTGTACATTAACCAACCATTACTTGGTTGGATTTAATGAATGTTAGATTACACGAGTATTATTAACAATGGTGCGATTCAGAAAATATTGTCTTTCCTAATTAAATATTAAAAAAGCCAAATAGCAGTTAGGTTTTTAATTTTTCACAACGAAAATAAAAAATTTTAATAACAATAAACTAAAATATTTAGGCATAAAGAACTCCTATTAAATAAAATATAGAACAGATTTGCTATGAAAACAATAATGAACTAAATATATACTAATTTTGTCATTTTATGGACCCAATTAAGTAGATATTCAAACAGATTTTTCTCAAACTTCTTTCTCATTTTACCGCCATAACTTTATGCTGTCTATACAATATTCTATTATTCTTATAACATGTGTCAATGTAATAATAAAAATTTAATTCGACCTCAAAAATCATTTATCTGGTTAAGGTGGTCACTACAGGAAACTTATCAACCACAAAGATATAAGTTGCCTTATCAAATCTTGCTTTAATGGTTATCTACATCACTCCTAGAACATGATGAACACTAATTTTTTGTTCTGACAAATCTGTCATAAGTGCAAGTGATGATTTTATTAAGCCATTAATCGAATCTGTGGACAAGGGGAAGAATGTAGCTTTGGTTATCAGTTTTCATGGATCTCAGTAAAGCTTTTGATAGTGAAAAACCTAAAATTAATGTATGTGTTAGACTCCTTGAGAATATGAGAGAGATATTTTCTCATTTAATTCATATCCCTACCATAGAAAACAGAAAAAAGTAAAAAAAACACAAAAACATTTGCAAAATTTCAGTTCCCCCATCTCTGGAGAGTGTTGAGATATTGTGTGCCACAAAGGTCAATCTTGGGGGCCAATATCACCATATGTTATTTGGGAGGATTTCCAAGTATAGTACATGAGTCTAAAATTTGCTTGAATAGCATACTAATAATATTAATCTACAGAATACCAGCAGTTGATTTTTTTGCAACCATCAACCATAAGTCAGTATTTAGGTAATGTGAGCCTCTTGATCAATCCCGAAACAGATCAAAGAAATGTTTTTTCAACAGTGAAAAATAAGGGTTTCTGCACTAATAACATTTTATTTGATTATTAATCTAAATAAGGCTTTTGTATTCTGTTTGTTCATTAATTTACTAAAATTATTCATTACTAACATACGGTAATTATCATTAATTTACTGATTATTAACTAAAAAAATATATATTTACAAATTCCTCACTCACTGGCTCAGGGCAGATAGCTGTGCCAAGTTCGAGATGTTAATGTTTTTTAAACTTGCAAGCTAGAGTTTTTGTATAGTTATATTCTTACACCAAAGATGTTACTTTATTATTTCGGGTGTTATAATTGATTTATTTTTAATGTGGGTGAAGTGTTTATTTTAAATATCCATTGAAAAGTGATTTATTGAAAACTCATTGTTTGATAAGAAATATCTTCACTAGTTTTGTAGATGAACTTATCAAAAATATACGTTGATCTGGTTATGATACTAATTCAGAAAATGAAGTGTGTGAATTAAATGGCCCAGCCAAAGGTCCTAACATTGAACTGAGTGACTAAGAAGTGTACCTACATTAAAAACAATTATCAGCTACACCATTTATAAGAATAAATTGACAAAACACAATATCCTATTCATTCCTGAATTTTACAATAAGATTTGAAACGTTAAATATTCTTTTATTGAAAAAAGAAATAATGTTCCGTTCACATTCCTCTGGCGGAATTTTCCATGGTATCATAATAAACAGCATTTGGTCAGCATAGTGCAATACCCCGTTAGTACTAGCTTTCTTGTACAGGATGTGCTACCGAAGTTGTCACTTCCCAATCGTCTCAGAAGACAAAATTGTTTTTGTTAACTTAATTTGGAACTCTCCCTAATAAATTATAATTGTGTATCTTTTAATAGCAAGCAAATCATGCAACAAACATTGTTCCTTTCTCCATTAACCTGCAAGCGCATATTAAGCTACCGTCCATTTTTATTCTACTTGGTTGCTCAGACAACCTGAAAACATTTGTTGGGCAAGACTCAAATTCTATACTAGGAGTTTACTAAAACTTATTACTAGATTCAATGATCAAACCGCCAACCTTGAGAGCATACTCTTTCCCTGAATCCGCAGCCTGGGCAACAAAGACAAATCCAAATCCACCTGAAAATTAGTTGATTAATAGAATAAGAACTTATAATGAATGCATTGTAAGCATAATACATCTAACCATAACAAAAACTTTTAGCATGTATTACCATGCTTTGTTTGTGATTATTTATCCCCTAAATTGATTGAATACTAAAATTACAGTATAACCTGTTATGACACAATTCCTGTCATCAAACGTTGACTAATTTAGTTTTGGATAAAAAAAAACTGAAACACAATTTCAAATCTTCAAATCGTAATAATGATGTAGGCCCTATTCATATTTTTCAATGGTGTGCAAAAGAAAGTGTTATAACAAGGAATGTGAAATAATAACTAATTGATAGGCCAAACCCACGCAATATCATCAAATAATAATGGAGGCAAACTGAATGAGAATAAATATAATGTGGTCATTTATGGATATAATGTGGCTTCGCTACAATAAGAGAATAACATGCAAGTCCTGATTGTTAACTTGTATTTGAATTGTTTGTGTCGTTCTATGCCTCTGGGGATTTTTTATCATTTTGATCAGGAATGGTCCAAACCCCAGCCTTGTTACTATTAATGTCGACCTGTTGTTAGGAAGCATCATTTATGGTGACGAAATGGCAACTAGGTCCAGATTCAACCCTTGCGGGATTCAATCCGCCGCCCTTTGAAATGCAGTCACTATAACTCTGCCACCCGACCAGTTTTTTCATTCTCAGTTGACAGTGACTGCAACCGAGAGTTGATACCATATGGTAGTTTATGCAAAATGAACATTTCAGTCAAGCAAACACAAATTATCATAATGTTAAGAAGATAGTCTCATGGTTAGCTTCATTTTCAGCAAATTTATTGTCTAGGGCATAGGCCTATTTCAAAAACACCAAGTGCTTGTCTGTATTTTATTTGCTGCATACACATAAAATGACATGAGTTTATAAATCACTAGACCTGCTTTAAATCTAATTATATAATGATGTTTGATGACAATAAAATGTACACCTACCTTCAGCTATAACTTTTTTCACTCTCAATTTAACATTACCAATTTCTACGATTTGACCGACGAGTTCATTTCCTTGACCAGATGTGTTACTATTGCTAAAGTAGCCAAAGGCAGACTTAAATAGATCAGACATGATCAGTAAGATGAAAAGATTAAAATATAAAGAGTAATATTAGTCAGACCGCCAGACGTATCAACAAACGCTTGAAAGTTTGATTGATACACATAACATTGGCCTTATTGGCGATATGAATATTGGCGTTAACGTTCAGCAGGCACTACTATTGGGAAGCCTGCAAGTCAAAAATTTAGTAACAGTAACAGCTGATTATCGACCTAATTTATGAAAGCAAAGAAGTGTAATATAATTTAGAGACGTATAAAACGTTAAAAAAAGGATACACTATAAGAAAACAAATTATGAATTGACTTTTATAATATATTATTTATTGTAACATTATAATACTTATATTACCACAAATCATATAAATAATTTATTTGAATAAAGTCATTAGGTTTATTGGGTAATATGTACGTACCGTATGGTTAAAAATTCATAGAAAATCACCGATGGGGCTCTATTTAGATATTACGTATTTAAATTTTATAATTATTTATATATATAATAAATAATAAAACAATATAATAAATTAAAATAATAAATAAATGACATTAATGACGAAACATGTTGCCAATAAAGAATAAAAAAAGGTACTATCTGTTATATTATTATATATATATATGTGTGTGTGTGTGTGTATTTGTGTATATATATAATAAATAATAAAACAATTAGTACCCTTTTTATTCTTTATTGGCAACATGTTTTGGGATTTATGCCATTTTCAAGCCATATTTACCTAACCTATATTTAAATTTTTTTATAACCAGTATATTTATTTACAATCTGTTACATCAAATTATAACAATAAGTAAATGAGATAAAATACGAAATTGACATTAGTTGTCAGTGACAAACCATGAATGAACTAACAATATTATAATTTAGATATAACTATTTGAATCGATCACTTCGATTTGTAAAATCGTGCCTCTTCATTCGGTATACCATCTCACTGTTGTCCATAAGGTTCACAGCTAAGTAATTTGGATGGTTGTTGAGTTTTTTTTTCATACTTATCACTGAATTTTGAGATTTCTTCACGAACAAAAGGAATTTTGAGATCGATGAATAACTTGATTTGAAACATACCAAGGGGCTTGAACACTATTCCTAATAGTTTTTGACTGGTATCTTTGAATTATGTCAATATTAGTGTTAGAAGCGGTTCCCCAAAACTGGATGCCATATGTCCATATTTGTTTCAATATTGTTTTATACACTAAAATTTTGTTTTCAACTGATAATTTTGAGTATTTTCCGATGAGCCAATTTAATTTTATAGTTTTTAAATTTAAATTCAGTCTTTTATTCCAAATATGATGATGCCAGGTAAGTCGACTGTCCAGGTGGACAGGTGCCAGGTGGGTATATCACAACTTCTACTTGAGGGATTGCAGCATTGTTTAAAAATACTTGAGGACAGACCTCACGCCTTAGTGTGAAAGTTACATGGGCTGACTTTTTTCGTTAACTTTGATTCTCCATCTCTTGAGCCAGTCTGATATAGTGTTTAAGGTTTGTTGAAGAATTTGGGAGGCAGAAATAGCGTTTTGATGTGATGCCAATATTGCTGTATCATCTGCAAAAGTAGCAACGACCACTCTTGGGTTTACTGGAAGATCTGCTGTGTACAGTATATCCGTTCATCTATGATATAATACAGGTCCGAGAACACTTCCTTGAGGAACTCCAGATTCAATCCTACAGAAGCTAGAACGTGCATCCTGAAATTTTATTTGAAAAATCCAACCATTTAAATATGATTTAAATAGGTTGTAGAAAGGGTGAGGGAGCAAAGATTTCATTTTATAAAGTAGACCATCGTGCCATACTTTATCAAATGCCTGACTTATATCCAAGAAAGCAGCCGAGCAAAATTGTTTCTTCTCCAATAAGTCTTGTTAGGTGTTTGTATAATATTTTGTTGGGAACTTTTAATGACATATCTCTATATCAGCTATGGTTTTGGGAGGTATACCCAAAGGGGTATATCACCAAATACCATGGTAGGTATTTCCCATGACATTAATATTATTTAAATTATGTTAATATATAATACACAGATCCTCTCTGGTATGTATTAAGATGAATATGAGTGAGTGGTGATTATCATGAGTGTAACATGTGTGTGTCATGTGGTTATTTATGTCATTTTTGTAGCTTATTTCTCTCTAATAAAAGCTTTATAAGTCATTAGCCACGAGATCGTTAATTATTCCTTATGAACAAGACAGTTTGGTTCAGTATTTAACCATCAGATGATCGAATGGCCGACCTTCAGATTATTTTCACAATAATTTTTGTACTGGAAAGGATAGTAGTTTTTATTTATTTAGAGTAATAAAAATAAAGTTACATTTACGAATGGTATCATTGTTATTAATAGAATTTCTTTTATCAACTATGGTTGTATATGGCAGCACTGCTTGCTACTAGCGCTCCATCTACAACCTTACCGTGCCGTACTGCTGTACTTCTCTCCTAGCCTAGCTTGATTTTGGTTTCGGTTTCGGTTCGGATTTGCGGCTTCGATTTTGGATTACGTTCGTCCTCCCATTTTTATTTACAGCAATCTCGTGCAGGAACCGGAATATTTAACAACGAGAATTACATTAATTAACCCTAAAACATAATCTATTCTTGTTACTTTGTATTTAGGGACCTTTTTTGCAACGTGAGCATGTATATGACATTTTGATCGTGAAAGTTACTTTTACATAAAAATCTAACATGGAAATTCGTTATACTAAAAATTTATTCTTAAGATGCATGAACGTTATCTATTTATTTGCATTTGCATCGTTGTACATTCAGATTCCTGGTAAGTAAAACGTCATTAATTTAGTATCGTTACTCTTAGGTTAATGTTGGCCAATGATTTATTTTTCATATTTTTTTTATAACCTAAGCTCTGTGATAAAATAAAATAAACATTTAGTCTATAGGCTACTATCATTTTTAACAAGGTGTAGGATTTGATCAGGAATTGGATTGGAACTTTTTATCTTCAACAATATGCATATATGAAAATCTATGGCTGAACTCATTACTTGATTAAGGATGACATGTTTTACTCCACTTCTGCAGCATCATGAATTCTATTGATTGTCTAAAGATACATGCAACAATATTTACTGGTTAAATATTTCCAACACAGTACCTCCTACCAATCTATAAGTCAAATTGATGTCCGATTTACTTTTTGCACTTTCTAACAACCTTTTAATAAAGTTTCTGTCCGGGGAAGAACTCAATTTTGACGTTTCCAATGATTTTAGGCTTGATTATGACACTCTGAAACCATACCGTCTAGCTAGGGGAACCGGCACGAATCGGTGTTCTGGGCATGAGAAAATTTGATCAAATACACTTATTTCACTCTCTAATAACATAATTAAGAATATAAACACCATGGAAGACAGTTTTTCTGATCTTTTCTAACGTTAAGTCCTACAGAATTTCAGATATGTTATATAGCACCGGTGCCTAGGCCTAAATGAGATTTCAAATCAGATTTCTAAAAGACGTTCCTATTGGCGTGTACTATAATCCAGCTATTGAAAGTTCACAAATCGTGGATAATTGTGTTGGTGGGTGTACTGTTCTCTTGTGTGGATTAACGTGGCTCGCATTATCGAATAGGCTGTTATGTTAATTCACAAAAACCATCTTCATAATCAGACCAGTTTGTAATTCAGAGGCAGTGGTTAGTACTTCACATTAAACTCTAGGTCCTTTAGATTTGTTATTGACTGTTGGGATATTAACCCTAGATTGGTAACACTATAAAAAATTACCTAACAGTAACGCTTCGTCAATGAGACTACTTTTTGATCAATATGTAAAAATTTATTTTTGTATGTAGCCTAGAATATTTTTAATTACTTACAGTTAATAAAAACAAAGTAGTATGTTAACTTATTATGTAGTTATAAATAAATAAATTTCTTTATTGCAGTAGAACAATATACATTGCATTGCAAAGGTCATGTAATATAATAGTTCATTTTTATTGAACTAGGTATTTTCTTCAGTGCCAAATTTTTATTTTCGCGTAAATTCCTAAAATTTAGATATCCCAGCGGCTCATCATGAACTCATCAACCGAGTACAGAACTTAAGACACCAAGAGGCGTTTCAGTCGAGTTTTGAATTGATTTTCGTTTTGAGACTGCTTGACGCTGTCAGGGAGCTTATTTAGGAACTTGACTCCAGCCTGTGACGGCAAATGCTCAAACGCCACAGTTTTGTGTTGTCCGAGTCGATAAGTGTCCCTGCCCCTGGTATTGTACTGGTGCAGTTGCACCAGTCAGTCAGGGCAGTCAGTTGACTGCCCTGTACAAGTGAGCATTTAAACCTGCAGTACAGTGCTGCCTCCAGGACATAGAGGCTGGGTAATGTTAGCAGTCCAAGCTCCCTGAAAGCGTTCCTGCAAGACTCTCTTGCTGCAAATTAAATTGCTGCAAGTTAAATCAGTTTACACATTCTTTGCACTATTGGCCTTGTTGTTTCCATACATCGCCCTCGAGCAGCGGCTGCAGAAATTTGATGGCATTTGGCAATGAAAAAAAAAGCTTTGTCAACCTGTCTGTTCGCCACAACTGTACACAAACTACTGCAAGGATTGTGTATTCCCACCACTTTCATGTCCAGAGGGACGACAACTGAGTTGACATCGCTGGAGAAGAAAAACAAAGAAACGGAAGAGCGCCAAATTAAAAAATGTGAATTGCGCTTTCTCTGAGACAACGGGTTACCAACCTAGGATTAATTAACAGTTTTTCCTACGGAACGTGTCAGCCTTAGTCAGTAATAAAATGACTAGATCACGCCACAATCATACAACACAATCAAATACGTTGCATTATTAAATTAAACGCCCAATTTTGGGTATTGCTCCAGGGTTTTAAATACCTGGGTATTTACTAGATATGGCGTTACTAGATATGGTTGTTAAATATCTCAACTTATTGTAATCTTCTTATTCTTATCAAACTAACTCATTTTATTGTTTCCTGAGTTGAAGTATTTTATATACTTCGTAAGTATATATATTCAGAAGTATACATTAATAATTCAAACTTATCAAATGACTAGATATTCTAAATCTAACTGTACCTAAATAAATCTTAAATATGTCAAGACGTTCGCTGCTAGGCCACGTGGACATATTTGCAGCCACTGAGTTACTCTATCACCTATCCTGATGGTCCCGTACGCTGTTATCTATCAATGCATTTTTTCATGGCATATTACTGATACAGGATAAGAGCTAGAACTTGGTAACTTGGCCCAGCACTAGTCAATAGTACATTGTATATCATGTTAGAATAGGCTGTCTTGGACGGTGCTGCTACTTGCACTGCTGCAGTCGCCCTGCTAACTACATGTCAGGGTGAGTCAGTCAGGATGGGGATTGCGGTTCAGAAAATAGGCATAGCCGTGAACATGTTAATATTGTTGATAATTTTAATATTCTAGACTTGTCTAAAACCTAAAGGAAAAAAATAAAATTGATTAATTTTACTATTATTCTTATTCTACCAACAATATTCTTGCAGCATCTCTGATTAGGCACATATGAACATTAACCATTTCAAGTAGGCTAATCTAGGATTGCATTATCTATTTTATTTTAATACATTTAATTTAATATTGACTCTGGACATTAAATACTTTGGGGCCTACGCATTGTCATGATCAACAGTTTAAAACTTTCAACTCAACCTTAATTTTATAGAAACTATACTAGATTTTTAGCTTATATTTATTTGTTTATTTATAAATTGTCCAAAACATCTTTATATGCAAGCACTGTCTGAGCTGTGGATCTGTCATAAACATTTAACTAGGGCTACACAACCTTGTAAGTAAATAACTAAAGAGAAGGTAAATTCTCATAAGTATCTCCAGGTCCTATGTTCTAACCCAAAAGTAAAAGCAATTTACAATATTTTTTCATCTTAAACACACGTTGCCTTTATATGATTGTCCAATTTGAACTAATAGACCTACATAGCAAAATGACACCCCCAAATTAACCTCTCATTATTTTACAGGGCTTTATGGTGAAAATGGTGTGTTACCAGCTCATGTTCAGCTTGAAACTAAGGATGAAAATTTGGTTAAAAACATTCACAATAAACCAACATTGTTGTGGCTTGCT
Organism: Nephotettix cincticeps; assembly: GCA_023375725.1. Classification (NCBI taxonomy): domain Eukaryota; kingdom Metazoa; phylum Arthropoda; class Insecta; order Hemiptera; family Cicadellidae; genus Nephotettix; species Nephotettix cincticeps. Next base: position 67,380,595 of record CM041789.1, on the reverse strand, counting down.
CCCTACATTGGCCTGGACACCGAATACATGATGGATGTCCTAGCTCTCACTGGAATATTTCTTTCTTTTACTGGGTGAGTTGGTTATTCTGAACAGCATAAGTCTCATTTGTGCCTCTTGAAAATATAATCTTATTCACAAATACCTGTGTTGGGGTAGTTGTGAAAGAATGTAAGAAAGTTTTAAAATATACTACTACTATTATATTTATATAACTTTTAATTATCCTAATGCTGATTATGCTAAGTACCTGGTGACCGAGCTTTGCTCGTATAGAATAAGACAAGTATTTTAAAAAATAATTAGAAAAATTAAAACACATTTATTACTCAATGAAAACATTTATGTGGTTCAAATAAAACCGATTTAATACACCATAATTAACATAGCACTGAACAAAAAGTATTGCCCCTGATGGGGATGGAACTCACGACCTTCACTTTATGAGGCTAACGCGCTACCATTGGACTACAGCGCCTGCCAAATGAGCGATACCGTTCAAGGCCTTTTAACTAACCTCGATTGTTTTAGCCGATCATTTACTGTTTAATTATCCATACATTTATTATTAGCCTGTGATAAACTGATTTTGTTAGAAACGGAATGAGGATTGAAAAGCAAAAGATAAATTTAATTTACACCTATTAATTGGTTTCTTACAGTGGCTTCAAGCAATACAATGAATACGTTTTCTATCTAAACACAGAAGATTTTGGAGATACTTTTTTCTACTTATATTTCGCTCAGTTATGTTGCCCTTAAGTTTTTACATATTGTTTAGTAACCTGATAATTTTGCATTTATTACATAAAATAAATATTTATGAGAAACCTCCATTCACATATATTTCCCCACCATCTTTAATCAACAACTGTCAAATGGTTGTAAACAGATGTTTTGATTTGTATTGTTTACATTTTGATTCTCCATAAGCGTAATGTTATATTTTTAGATTTTAAACTTAATATTACAAGAAAACAAAATTTTCCTGGACATTAGACCTATCTAGAACTTATTTTATACTCGGAAATTAGTTATTGCCAAAATATAAAGAAATTCCTTAGAGCCGTTTTCAAGATCCGTGTGTGAATATATATATACATATACAAACCTTGCTCGTATTATAGTATTGCATTAATTTTCAGGAGCGCTAATAGGATGTTAATAAATGTAAGGATGTGAGCTATGCTATATGAAATAGCTGCTAAGCTGTCGAGATGATATGGCATGACAGTGTCTATATGAAATGCCTATACGTTAATCACGTTATTTCAAGTAACCTTAAGTAAGCTTAAGTAATATAACAAGTAATATATATATATATATATATATATATATATATATATATATATACATACAAATATATTCTGTTAACAACTAAATTCTATTTAAGTCTTAACCATAAAAACATTTTAACATCAAAATCAATCTTGGTCCAAATTAATTAATTAATTAATGGATTAGTCAGAGTTCTACTATACTTTTAAATCTGAGTTAGGATTCATTTTTCTGATAATTAAGTGATCTAAAAAGTATATAGTATTTATTTAAAATATATTACAGGACAAATTACTAAATTACAACTTAAAAATTGTTTGTAACTGCCAGATATGAACCAAAGGTGGTGCAAATTCACTTTTTGTATTGTTTGGTTATCCTGTATGTTTACTTGACATATTACTCATTATAATAAGAGCTGTTTTCCTGCTTTTTCAGATTTGTATCTCAAAAGTTCTGCAATAAACCCATGTTTGCTGCTCTCTGGTCCTTATACTACTCTTTGTACCAAGTGGGACAAACATTTTTGTGGTTTCAGTGGTGAGTTGTGTAAAAATAGATAAATATTCAATCCCTCTGATGTAGACTATAAAATATCCATAATTTAAAGGAAGTGGATTTTAATCAGGATTTTAACAGGAACTGATTTGTATCATTCAAAAAACCGAGACTGTCAAACCAATTCAAGATAGAAAATAAGATACCCGGGACTTAATATAAATTCTAATCTTAATGGAAATATCATGTTGTCAAACTTTAAAAAATGTATGTATCAATCAGAAAATTGTATTTTAAACCAAATCTTTGACTAAAATTTAGTAATCAGCCCTTATTATGCTCTCGTAGAGCCCAGATTAGGATGTACATTATAATGCTGGGTTGGTATATATATCACAAGAACATTACTTTTCAAAAATGTATCATAAGAATTATACTAAAAAAACCTAGATTAGAACATTTCTGGCCATTATTCACTAATTAAAAATACCTACAACTACCATTCAGAGATGTTTATTTTTATAAAGTTTTAAAAATAATTTTCAATATAAGTGTTTCAGAAAGGAACTTTTATTAACTCTTAAACACCCTTGAACACCCTTTATAAACACCACTTGTGAATTGATAGCGTCATAATTTACATAGGTCATTTGTTGAACGCTATGCACCGTATTGTTGAAGTAATCAAAATAAATTGTGCCAATCGATTCCCCACTTAGTTCTGCATATAAATATATCAACTTTAATTCCTATTATGAGTTTTTATAGTAGGCCTAAAATTTACTGGCTAAAATATCCAAAAACAAAATGCTGCAATAAGCTGGTGCCGCTGTTGCTACTACAAGACTATTCATAGCAACACCTGTGTTTCTTGTCTTTGTTGTTGAAAGTTTAAAATGGCTGATCCTTGTTGTATGGATGATACAAAATCTATTAGATAATGATATTTATTAGATAATATTTCGAAACCAGACAGTGACATTTCCGCACTAGATGATGTTTCAATTGGAGATATTTCGTCAAGAAGTGATGACTATGAGCCAACATTGTTGGACTTGGAAGATAGGCCTAGTTCACCTGCAAATGAGGAAAGAGTTAGTGATTCCGGTGTTCCCCTTGTGCAAAGAATTTCATCGAATGTTTGAGTTTGCGTCTTCCCTGACTCCAACTAGTGGACTTGTTCCTATATGTGTGTACATATTTTCAGATTTTTTCTCATATATCTTTTACCATACATTTTTATAATATATATAAATAATACTAAAACTGACGCTACTTAAAATCAAAAGAAGAATTGTGAGGAAATGCATAAACAAAAGTTACCAAAAACACGGTGCCTGGAGAATCGCTACAAATAAAACAGTCTACAGTAATATAGAGCCAATTCTCAGTGTCATGAAGAAACGAAGAACTTCCCATTTTTTTCATATACTCAGGATGCCCGATAGCAGAACCTTAAAACAATTAATTGGTCATGAGGAATATCAATAGAAAACTCCAAGGAATCTATGTTTTCCAAATTTTAAAGGATCTTCAAGAAATTGGGCTAAGAATCGAAGATGCTTCAGATAAAATGAAAATTAACAAAATTTTACGAACAAGTAACTTCAACATTGAAAGACCAGAAAGGCAAAGGGCTATGGTGGTTTCAGGCGAGGTCAGGAAACAAAGATCTGATAGGATGAAGGAATATTGGAGGAAGAAATTAGAACATAGGGTGCTACGAGGACGTAGAAAAGACTGAAATATTGACTGAAGTGGTCCTATGCGGCCTCAAAATAATAATAATAATAATAATATATAAGTATCAAACATTTTATATTCATGATTAAACCGTGAATATTTTTATGTTTAGAACTTGAGTGATTTTTATATGGTTTTAGAAGGGCAGACTTACAAAGTAGAAAATTTAATGTCAGAAAAAAACTTATTGTTTAAGTAGATTATTCTTATTCTAAACAAAAGGGATGTATAACATGTATGCTATTTTCTATTTATACATGTTTTCTGAATAAAATGTATATAACTTAATAATACATTATACTTGGTTTAACATCTAGGACAATTTGTCCGCTACTTAAAAAACATAATTTAAACACACATGTTTAAATTATAATTGTAGGACTAATATCACTTTAAAGCCACTTTTTGCTGTTCAGTGGACCCCAAAACAAGTTTATCCTGTGTAAACTCAAACTTAACAATTTGAATTAAATCAATACCTCCTTAAACTATTATGTCAAAACAAGTTTGTCGTCTATAAACTAAGATTGGACAATTTTTATAAAATTATTTTCTCCATCTCTTGTGTATGTAGGAGAAATAAAAACAGTTGTAGGGTCTTTGGCTATACTCTTTGTTATAAGCTAGCGACCTTGTAAAAATGATAAATATTAAATTTGATATTGATTTTAGTAAAGGATACAGTAAACACATTCAGGGAAAATCTATACTATCAAAACTGCTTAATAACTGTATAGGAAATTACATTGCAGAGTTAATCCAGCTTCATAAATCTTGCAATAAGAGATTGCTAAACCAAATACAAAAAACAGTCGGTTGTAACCTGATAAAAGGTGGTATTGCAACAGGGACTGGTTCTGACCACATGGCTTTACTTTACACTAGTTTGCATAATGCATACCTTTATGTTAAATAATTATTTATAGGAAAAAAACCAAGGAATACAACTTTTAGAATTAAGCCCTGGCCCTGATTAGCTTATTTTTAAACAATTTTTTTAAACATTTATACTCCTTTTGCAGATAGCTTTTATTTGCTGAAAACAGAAAACAAAGAAGCTAATTAAGACTCACCAATCCAGCTCAGATTTTAATAAATGGCCCACCAACATTAAATTTTTTTCCAGACCATATGTTTCATTTAGTACATTTTTTTAGAAATCACATTATAATTTTGATGTGAATTTCTCAGTAGCTAGGACTGTATAACAATTTTTAACACCTTATCTGTAACCTCTGTCCCTGTAGAATGTAATTTACTGTGATATATTTCGCCTTTTAGCATCCTTCAAGAATAAAATCGAGGAAATATTGTTAGAAAAAGCATATCATACACATATGCTTCTTCACAGGAAGCTTTTTATAAAAAAAATTAGTATTAGTTAATAAATTTAATAAAATAGTGGAAGTTAGATAATGTCGGTGGATGTGACATTGGCTGTTGGATATTAATTAATAGTTCTGTCAAAGGAACATGTCAGTCTTAGTCAGTTACAAGACTAGAAGATCACACTACAATTACCTTACACTCATTTCTCATTCATACTTGGCTTAAAATACCTACCTGGGTAGGTCGCCACTTAAAAAGGTAATCTAATTGGTTCTTTTTAAAAGAACAATAGAAGATTCATTCCTGTATCTGCGAATGCTCCCGCGTCGGCACCACAGTTCCCGCTCACTATGATAATCATTAAATAGTGTACATATAGTTTCAAGTTTAACACTTTCGCTGCTAAAATGAATGCAATAGAGAGTCTGCTAAAAGTTTTTGATCTTTTTTCTTACCATTTTATGTATTTTGTTGGAAAACAGTGAAGAAATGCCATCTGAACAAAATAAATGGCATTTACGGCCATTTTTTTTTGTGGCAACATTCGTTGCCACCCGCACCTTGAATTAAGCCCGCCATGTTTTTTCTTTTATATACAATAGTCGTTAAATTTTTATTTATTTTGTTTATATATATTATATATAATGTAAAAAATAAAAAACAATTAGTACCCTTTTTCTATTCTATAACAATATTATTTATTACATTATAAATACAAATTTAATTTTTAAATAATATATATATCTATATATATATAAAAATAATATGTCTGTGAACACTTACTCTGTAAAAAGTCTGTTGAGACCAATTTAAGAGATGTATTCCACAACTGCTCGTCATCGCCAGACATACCTCAATGGGAAGTATTTTTTTGTAAAAATTTTTTTTGAGTTCACAGTAATTTTTAAAAAATTTCTAATTTTATATTAATCACTTAACTACACAAAGTTTTTAAAGTTTTTCTCTTTAGGTTATAGATATATCTAAACACTCGTTGTATTGTGTCTTCCAAGATAGGATAAGGAAAAATTAATATTATTAATAATTTTGGATAAAACTAGATTCTAGTTTATTTGGTTGAGAATATTACTTAAAAACATAGTTTATGTGTTTACATGGCAGCAAATTCATACTTCTTTTCCCATTTAATCTACGAGAGGCAAACTCCTTATTTTATACAGATGTTATGAAAGTTTGTAAAAGTAAGAAGAAAATTATTTTGGAGATGCTCAGTGTTCTCTCACAGCAGCAAATGACAGTCTTGATTTAATCAGGAGTAGGCAAATAGTTTCAGTTTAACATTTTTTTCCAGCACATTTTTTTTTTTTTTATTATTTTGGAAAGTGAGTAATAACGAGTCTGCTAATTTTTTGTGGCAACATTCGTTGCCACCCGCACCTGGGGACGTTCTTTTACCAATCCGCGCCATGTCTTTTGTTCTAATATTTTTCAAAAACTCACTGTTATATGTCAAAAATAGATTTATTTGATGTTAACCCCTCATAGGTCAGTGGTCAATTAAGTAACCACCTCAAAAATTCAAAAAGATTTTTGAGAGTCATATCTAATCATCATAAGAGAACATATCAACTGCTTATAGGAATAAAATTAAAGAGTACAGGAATTTTGGAAGTGTGACTCTATAAACAACATAAACTTTCCAGGGACATCCTACTCCTGGAAGCTGGAGTGTTGTGTGTGCTTGTGTCGCCTTTCCGTTTCAAGCCTGGAACACGTCGTCGCCCTACACCAGTTGCCCCTCACGAGCCTGTCTCATTTTGGCTAGTACGTTGGCTCCTCTTCCGTTTACTGTTCAGCTCTGGTATTGTGAAATTGACGAGTGGGTGCCCCCAGTGGTGGGGATTGACAGGTAAAATTACACTTTCAGGTCTGTTTAAGTTTCAGAAACACGTATTCAAAAGTTTTTAGATCCTTGAGAGTTTGATAGTATACTAAAACCTCGTTTATCTGGTTTTGATGGGACCAGGCACATTTCGGATAAGCGAATTTTCGGATAAACCGTTTAACCTATTTTTTGGAAGAAAAGGCTAAATAAACATCTTCAGTTTTTTTCTATACTGTATCCGTAATACGGGAGCGCATTACGGTTGCGTTTTTTTGATTACACTGTTTATACAGAGTTGACTTTTTTGACCAACAGTATATGAACAGTTGGATGAAAACACTGCGCCGAGTCGGCCAAATACAGTCAGTGCCGTTTAGGTTGTCGCAAATCGTGCTGTACTTTTCCAGCAACATTTTTTATTTTTCTCTTGGATTCATTTCGGATAAGCGAGTACCGGATAAACGAGGTTTTAGTGTAATATTTTAACCAGTTTTAATAAGTTGGTTTTAATAAGTTTCTATGGGCTTGGGTCCGAGTACACTAAGGAGTCCAAGGGAATGAGGAAGTACGATAGTTAGTTTTTACAAAAGGGGGCTGCTACCCCTTTTGTGTGTAAAGAGCCAACCTTTGGACTATAGACTTAGATTATTTTTCACGTAGTCAACCAGTTAATATTAAATTATCATAAAATAAAATATAATTAAAAAATAATAATGTATTACTTCTGTCATTAGCTCTAAACGTCCACTTTGAGTCGATGTGTCTGCCCGCGCCCCTTGCTTGGTACTGCTTCCACCTGCCTGCTTGGTTCCTGAACCTCAACACTGTCTTTGCCAACGTGGCAGAGATATTCATACCTCCACTCTTCTTCTTCCCCGTGCAGTCCGTTCGAACTACTGCCTTCTGGATCCAGGTAGTCTTTGAGCTAGGAACTATTCTCAATAAAACCAAAATGATTGATTTTATTATCTCTGTACACTTGTAATTTCTTATACAACCTTATATATGATCATTAGGGTTGAGTCAATTACAAACATCGATTCTCGATTCCACCGATTCTCAGGGTTGAAATCGGAATCGAAAATGATTGTCTAAAGTCGATTCCAATTCTTCGATTTCAAGTGTTTGTTGTTGCGCCGTCGATGAACGGCGAAAAAAAGAATTATGTTCGTTTTCCTCGTCACTATGTCGTAATAAGATACAGTCGTCGTTGTTTTGATGAAACTCGGATCAGGAAACTAATCGTCACCCTGCTGATTTAAAATTATCGTTCACTTTCAGTTTATTTATGTAGCCGTGTAAATAAAAACCAATATTTCATTTCAAAGCAATTGGATACCTGGCTCAAAACGAAAGTAACGAGTACCAAGTATCATTCAATAAATATCCGAAATTATTAAAAAAACATATAAATAATGAGCATTAACACTCAAACTTTTCGTTTCAGATGTACATACGAAATATCTTTGCACGAACACAAAAATACAGACGACGAATGACCAATGTATCCTTTCTAAAATAATGATAGAACGTCATTGGTTGGTTCAAGGTTGCAACAATATTCAATAATCTTTATTCATCAATATACAAAGTACACAAGAATAGTGTTTAACATACCTCGTAATTATTCTTATTTCAGTTACTGAACTCCAATATGATGTTGAATCACGATATTGAATGTTGTCGATGTTGATTATCAGAAATGACATAAATCCGTATCCTTCTTGAAATAACGCAAGGATGTCATTGGTTGAATCAAGGTTGCAACATACCTCGTAATTATTATTTCAGTTACTGATAAACTTACAATACAATATTGAATCTCGAAATACTAACCATGTCGTTGTTGATACCGATTATCAGAGTACTGTGTACTGTTAATCAATCAAATCTTTTTTATTACCGTAAACAAATTACAAGTATTGACAAAGTCAAATATACAGAACAATGTTCTTAAGACAATTCCATTTTTGAACAGTCAGTTTTTTTTACATTCAATTACAGTTCCTTCATAGTCCTGGTATAGTATTCCCGAATATTTAGTACATAAATTATGACAGCTTAAAGAAACTGTATCATTATAATAAAAAGTTGATAAAATCTTAATAGAAAGATAACAGTAATAGATTATTCTTCTGTTGATAAAACTAACAAGTAACAGTTATAGCAAAAATAAATAAATAAATGACATATAAAAATAAATAAAAATGATTACAGAATAACAAAGAAGCAGTGGTGCAGTTGTACATTAGTTAATTAAATATTTATACTAGAAAGGTTTAAAAATTCAGAAAGCCAATCATCTAATTTTTTAAGGGAAGTCTTGTGAGAGTACTTATGAATACAATTAAATAACCTGTTGTAAACCTTGTTACATAATTGTATTATTCCAAGAAATTAACTTTTCGGCAACAAAACTACGAAGCTCTGAAATTGTATATTTTTGTATAGCAAAGTATATTCATTTTCTATGATAATTATCAAAGGAATTTGTTGTAAAAATAATAAGCCCATTTAATACTCTTTACTAATACTTTTTTCATACAAATAATTTATGGTTACAATATTTCGGTATAATGGTATAACAGACTATTTTTCTGAATCAGATTCACAAACTAGCCAGTTTTGAGTAAAACGATACCAGGGGTACGAAATACATAGAATACCAGGGATACCAAGTAGCCTACATAACATTGTCATTTTTTTCTATCCGTTGATGAATTTGCTAACATGATGCTAATTTGATGGAATTTGTTAAATGTTGATAATTAAATAAAAAGCATATTCTTTGATCAATAAGTTACAATAATCTGATTATATTTACTCTACAAGCCAATCATTTTGCGGGTATAATTGTATTGCGATAACAATTATGTTGCCCATGTTGTCTGATTGTGCATTCGTAATTAATTCTTTGTCTTTTGTCATCTATTACTGTTGTGCAACAAAGTTTCAGTGGTGAAATACATTCATTATTAATATACATACATATATATATTATTAATATGTAAAACTATAATTATTAATTATTGTGTTGTCATCATAATAGGTATTCAATGAACGGGAATTGATTTTAAAGAATTGGCATCGGAATGGAAAAAAATTGGAATCAACCCATCCCTAATGACCATACAATATATCTTACTGTTCAATGTTTATTGACATCAATGAATTTTTCAGAAAGTACAAGATAATTACATGTTATGTACTATACGCTATATGTAAAGGCATTTTCATTTCTAGTTTTAGTTGTATACTGCTTTTTAATACTGGTTTAGTGAACAACAAGTCATCTCAAGGAGGTTTATTCTATCCATTTTGCAATTTTGTATGTTTCCAAATCTATCTTTATGAATTTATTTTTCAACAAATATGTATACCTTAAAGCTTAAATAAAAGCTTATGGTTTTCATAGGCTTCTTTTATTTTAATATCCCTATTTAAGATCGTTTGGCAGAAAGAAGTATCACCTACTTACTAGAAAGTAAAGTCATAACTTCATCAATAAGTAATTAATCTAAACTTCAAATAATCAAATCTGAACTTCAAATAATCAAATCCTCACTCATTACAATGTTAATGTTTCAGGCTTTTCTCCAAGTGTGCATCATCATTTCAGGAAACTTCAACTTCTTTAACTTCTTAACACTGGCTTTATGCCTTTCCTTGTTGAATGATAGATTCTTCTCGAAAATTAAAAGTAAGTAGCCTTTAAATACTCTTTTGACTTCAATTTTCACATTTCCCAATTTTATGTATTGAAGTTATTTTTTTCTGTCTACCAACCTGAAATACCTGAAAAAATCAGGGAATTTCATAAACGTTAGAAAAGTCAGTGAATTTCCTTACAGCAGAACCTCCCAACCGGGCCATGGTCGGAACGGCCAAAAAGTCTTATCGGGAGGAGCAAATTAAACACATTCCCTAGGAAGAAAAATAGCTATTACCTCATTATTTTAATAAACCATAACGTACCTATATTACATCAATTAAAAGATGAATACATGTTAAACCCTTCAACTCCGTTCGACTTACTGTTCACACGGTGCCAACGTCACGCCCGCCGCCGGTTGTCGTGCTCTACATGCGGCCGGCGGTGGGGGGTTGCGGTTTTGGTCAGTACTGCATTTTGCTGCTACTTTACAGGATTTTTTAGAACTATTTGGAGCTTCTCAATATTGGAGAACGCTGTCTGCCTTTGTAGCATAATTGTTTTTGCCATTCTGGTGTCTTTGAAAGGAGGAAAACTAAAAAAATCTCAGCTGGAAGAGCAGACGATAACCACTTGGTTTGTTGTTTGTTTACTGTTATCTGATATAATGTGGGAAGACAATGTTTTTGTGTTGTTTGACAGTGTTTTGAACTGAAATATAATTAGTTATTATCTCTAAAAGAGTTTTATGTTTTGTTAGCGAAGTGTAGTGTCGTAATAGTAAATATGAAATGGAAAGAAGACATTTTATGGCAAACTGACATGGTGAGTTTTGCCTAGAACTAGGTTATTTTTGGACATTTTCAATAAAATATTAGTTTGTAATAGACTTAGGATGATAATATTGCGTTGTGGTTAGATGAACAGTTATCTACAGTGTAGTTATGAACAGTAGGTTTGCTGGTAGTAGGAGGTCCAAATTGCAAAATAATGCCATCCAGCCGTGTTGAAAGGGTTGATGACTGAAAAATAATAATATTTATATGTAATCGAAGAATAAGTCTTTTATGTATTGTCTTGCTCGGCAACAACGGGAATATGGGAAATGATAAATTATAAATATATATATATATATATATATATAAATAAATAGATAAATGGACGGACGGATCGGTCAGTTATTGGGAGGAGTTGGATATCGGGATGCCGGATATGGGAGGTTCTACTGTATTTCCAATAAAATGTTGTGTCAGCTTTCAAAAATCGTAATCGTAACTTCCACTTATAATGAGAAATATTGCCTCTAATATTGTTTTCATTCTTAATAACAATTTTTGCATACTTGTTACCAGATTTTTTCATTAATATTAAATTTTAAAAATGTGTTAGCATAATATCTCAAAGGATAGTGAAGTTGGTAAATTATATTTCATAATTGGTAAATTGATATGCTAATAGAATATTTTTGCTTTTGTTCATCAAATTCACTTAGATCATTTCTATTTTGTATTTTTTTATATTTTAAAGCAAAACTTTTTTGTAAATTCCACAAGAACTGGTGTTGTGCTTTATGTCGGGAACCTGGAAATTCATAAATACTGTTATGAAAAACCTGGAAAAGTCAGGGAATTTTGATTTTGGATTTTGTAAGACACCATGTATTTATTATGTCAATTTCTCCCCCCAGAACTTTTGTGTATATATTTACCGACATGGTTGCTCATGGATATCATGCTGTTCTAGAAAGTAAAATGCCAGTGGCATGATACTCCAGTCCATTCCATGGAACTTCCAGTTCCATTGTCTCATGAGCAATGTTGCCTTTAACTCTGCTTAGGTCAGAGTTTACATGGCAGTTAAGATTTTGTCTGAATAAAAACATTAAATAAAAATATTAATTTTACTGCTCATTTATATCTAGCAAACCTTTCGGCTCTAACCAAAATAAACTTTATGAAATAGCCCTATTAACTAGCAGTAAAACAATCAGTGGTCGTCCAAAAAAATTATGTATATAATTAACCCTAAAACTGATGCATAAAAATTCCCCAGTGATAAGCCATTTCTATACTTTGTGTATGAAACTTTTTTTAAATCCAGAAAAATATATACAGAAAACCAAGTATAATGTATTGTATATCATTTTATTCAGAAAATATGCCTAACAGGAAAATAGCACACATGTTATAGATACCTTGTGTTGGAGTAGGAATAATCCCCTTGAAACACAAACAATTTTTTTTTCAAAAATTTATTTTTAATTTTGTAAGTCTGCCCTTCTGAAACTATTTGAAAATCACTAAAGGTTCAAATATAAAAAATGTTCACAATTTAATTATGAATAAAAAAGGTTAGGTACTTATATGCTAAAAAATGTATGGTAAAAGAGATACGAGAAAAAATGTGAAACTGTGTATACACGTACTAATGGAAAAAATCCACTATAGTTGGAGTCGGGGAAAAAAATCTTTTCACAAGGGAAAACACCTGAATCGCTAAAACTTTCCTCACATGCAGATGAATTAGGCCTATCTTCCAAGTCCGATAATGTTGTCTCATAGTCATCATCTTTTCCTAATGAAATATCTCCAATTGAAACATCGTCGGGTATATCTAGTGCGGTAATGTATTGTCTGGTTCCGAAATGTCATCCAATAAATCATCATCATCTAATAAATTTTAAATATCATTTGAACAACAAGGATCAGACGTTTAAAAATTTCAGGTTAAAACTTTCAACAACAAAGACCAAAAACACAGTTGCTATGAGCTGTTGCATATTAACAGCGGCATCAGCTTATTGCAGCATTTTGAGTTTGTATATTTTAGATAGTAAATTTTTACTATAGAAAATCATAATAGGAATGTAAAATTTATATGCAGAAATAAGTGGGGAATCGATTGGTACAATTTATTTTGGTATTAGTTAAACTGGTACGGCGCTATGATGATGACGCTTAGTGATGTAAAATACCCGGGTATTTAAAACTCGGGGTAAATACCCTGGGTATTTACCCGGGTAAAAAATCCATAAATACCCGGGTATTTAGGGTATTTATGAAATCGATTGAAATTAATTTATATCCATCCCTAATTATGTTATTGTTATCATTACATGATAAATTAGGATAGTCTGCAACACCTTTTACAGTAACTTCAAGCTTTGCTAGTACCTTTCATTTAATGATTTAGCACTTTTTGTAAAATGATACATTAAATTTGTAAATAAGCATAGGGTTTTGTGTTTTAAATCTACTGTTATTAAATTATGATAGTTGAAATTTTTATTGTATAAATGGCGTGGAAGACTAGACAGACCTAAGACCTTATTGACATAGGCAGAATGGCAGAGTACTAAAAGTATTTAAACTTTTCTGTGTTACCGCTTAGTTGAAAACAATAATATATTTGGATAAACTTACTAAAAAAATGTATCTCCTGTTTTTTGGCCTAACTTAATATAATTTTGAAAGATTTATTGTGCTATAGATGGAAATGTTTTGTATCATAAGTTTATGAAATTAGTTTTTTTATTGTGATACCAATAAAGATCTAGAACAAAAATCATAATTAAATCCTGCCATACTACAGATTGAATTTTAATTATTTTCTTAAGTTGTTTACACATAGGCCACTACTAGGTTAAATTTTCCTGTCTTTCTAAATAATAATTATTACTTAACAAATTATTTTGCTTCACTTTCAATAAAATAAATTCATATATCTATCATAGATATTAAAAAATCATAAGTAGTCAGGACCAGTGCAACCATGCAACCAGAGTATTTATGCCGACTATGCTTTATACTCAGAAGAAAAAAGCTAAAAGGGGCTACATGAAATTAAGTTGACACATTTTATTAAGATTTAATCATCCATACTGTCCCTACAGTTTAGTAATTGCAAAAAATTCTCAATCTTTTTTAAATTAAATAAAAATTATAAATACCCAGAACGTGGGTATTTATGGCGATTAATCCCAGAAGTAAAATGGTAGTAGTGACCATATGCAATTTTATTTAACACATTTTATCATCATTTTACTATCCTTAGAGTGTAATAATTGCAAAAAAACATCTCAATCTTCTCTAACTTTAATAAAAATTATAAATACCCAGTTTTTAGGTATTTACCCGACCCACATCACTAATGACGCTATATGATGACCGTCGTGATTCACGACGGTCATCAGTTTGAGGGTTAAGAAAAATTATTTGTAAAAGTATTCTTTGTTTTAAAGCAACTTCCAATGGTAGGAAGATGTAAATTAATAAATAAATTTACTCTCCCTGACTTAGATACTGTTCATTGGGATTTTCCCTAGCATTATTGTTTTAAAAAGTGATATTTGAAAGTAATTCTTTTTCAGAACAAGAAAGATCGAGCAAGATGGTTTCCATTCTTAGCTTTTTGACTGCTATGGTTGTTTATGCAACTGTGACTTATGCCTCTGTAGTGTTGTACAACCTGAAGTACCATGACGGGAAAATTGAGTCAAAGATTGGTAAGTCTCTCTGGTTAATTTAAGTCAGAATTAATTCAAGTAAATTTAACCAGTGTCTTGCATATTCTGATAAATTAAGTTTGTAAGAATTATCCTGGTAAGTTAAATTGCAGTTTAGTGTAAATTTATTATGATTGCTTAGTTAGAGAGGTGCTGATAAATCATAAATTTAAAGAAAATTTACTTAATCTGTTGGTTCCGAATTCATAAGTAGTTCATAGATCATGTCACAGGCACTTGTGAGAAAAAGGCTACACAAACCTTTAAGTTTCTGTCATTGACATTTTCAGTCTTCACCAAGAAGGAGTTTGACCGGGCGTTGTCCATGGGGCTGCCTGCTGTCATTGCAGTGGGAGCGGCTTCTCTTGCTGTCACCTCGCTACAGGCTCTGCTGAATGCTGTCTCGCAGACCTCCTCATCATTCTTTGCAAAACTCTTCACACTCATTTCTACACTCTTTTACATTGCTGCTGCCGCCTTCGTTTTCACAGATAGTCTGGTAAGTGTATTAGTCAAATAATTTTTTCCAGTTAAAATAATTTAATCTGTTTGATATCGTGGATATATATGACCAATCTCTATGAATTTTAAGGTATTCGTTCTCTTAAAAATAAGGTTTCAAACATGTAGAGTTGGGTGTCCATGTTGTATGCATAATTTAAAAAAATGTGTTGCTCAGTTTGCTTGTAAAGATTGATAAAATTTTATAATGGTGCACAAGTTCTGAAACTACCCGTTTGTCATTTAAAGGACAAAAAGATTTATGAGTTTACAAGGACATAAGGCATCTTAACCCTTTGATGTGGGTTTTAATTTATAAAAAAAATTATTTTATGCCCAATGGAAACATTTTTTAACGGGCTTAAACTATTTTGAAGATATATAAGGCTTAAACTAGTTTTAAGATATATAATATGGTCAAAATTTTGTACTAAATAAACCGTACCTCCCTGTTACTAACAACCATAATCATAAACAATAGTATTGTTAGCACTTTGAGTGCTAATCGTAATGTTACAGAACCTATATAAAATGCTGGGGTTTCTTCCTTATATTTAAAAAAATTCATAAAATAAAAACTATAAAAAATAATAAGCTAGTATGTACACGATTTTGAAGAGTCAAATATCATCTGTAATTTGGTATATAATACATTAAGGCCACAAAAAATTCTTACTCTTATATAGAACAAGTACTGTTTGTGAAAAAAAGCCATTATTTTCACTTTTACAACGGACCACACAATTAATGACGCTATATCAGAGTGACACCATAAAAGAGGTTACATAATTTTAATTTAAAACCGAGGAAAAATAGAGAAACACATTTTTTTACATGAAATTAAGACATTTAATGAAGGTAATTTGAAATACACATAAAAGTTTATGTTTATGACTGACTGAACTAAAAAATTGAATTTGAAAATATTGAAATGAAGTTCGGCATGGTGAATTCAACTGTTGGTTCGATTTTAAAAAACAAGCCCGAACACACGTCTGCTATCTTACGTCCCTCCTCACTTGCTCTTATAACTCACACCTTTTCTTCGGCAAAACCTTTCTCTTAACACTTGCCATTATTTTTCAAGACAAAATTTTTATTGTCACAAAATAAACACTCCAAATTTCCAGCGCAGCTGGTAAAACAGGTGACACTGTCAATTGCTTATAAAATAAGCTATAAAAATAAAACGGAAACTATTGCTCTGACAGAATAAAGATAGTAATAAAATTATCAACATAGTAATTTATTTGGATCATTTAAGTAATCTGATACTGAATAGTAATTTTTAAGTAAAAGGTAGCTCTTTCTATTTACTTAATTAGACTACCAAGTGAATGAGTCAATTCATTGACCGGTTTTCCAAGGTGGCTATGCTATCATTTGGTTGTACGGTACCTCCTAGGGCACAAATATTATCGACAGCTGAAAGTTTAGCTGATATTTCATCTAACTTGGCTGAATTTTCTTAGAGAATCAGTTTGGGAAGCGGCTTGGGCCGTACGAATGTGGCTTGGTAGTCTTTGTAGAATAATTACCTTTAAGAGGTTTTCAGTACCAGAGTGCCCGCCGATATTCTCATTTCACGTAGAACTCATTTCCTAGAACTCAGTTTCCGAACAGAGCCTCTTCTTTAGGTCCAATAACAAATAAATAATATTAATTGTACTTTTGTGCTTGGTGATTAGGTCCCGTTCTCGACGTTGCATCCATCAGGCAATGCTACGGTGTTGCCGGCTGTGAGAGACTGGCACTCTCGGCTGAGCCACCTCCACCTGACCAATGCTTACGGGCTGTTCCGCCGCATGACGGGTGTCGGTGGCCGTCCAGAGATCATCATAGAGGGTGCCAACGACATCAAGGGCCCCTGGCTCGAGTATCACTTCCTCTACAAACCCGGTGATGTTAACCGCAGCCTACCATTTGTCGGTGAGGGATTTATACTCACGTATTTATTCAGTAATCATAACATTTTCTGTTAAGATAACTGTTTTAGCAATCCATAGATACTTCAACTTAAGTTGAAATTTAATCTAGTTTACTTTCAAAGTGGTCTTCTCTTTACTCTCTGTGAAGTAATAAATGTGTCTGTACTTAAAATACTGTGCTATAAAGATAAAAATCAATGCCATTGCTTAATTTTTTGTAGGATCTATATCCTACAGTAAAAAATATATTTTATCGCCTTTCTTTACACAAATTTTTATTTTTAAAATTATAGATTTTATAGAAACATTCGGGTCTCAAAAATTCAGAGAAGTAAAAAAATTTTGAAATTTGATGTCTTTTTGGCATTGTGAGGTTGAATTGTCAACTGAGGATAAGGTTCAATTTTATTTTATGTTTTCAAGAATTTGTAAAAATACAACATTTTTTTACAAAATTTTTATTAGTGGTGTTTCCCACTTTAACGTCACGTGAGCGTTCTATATTAATGTAATAGCTCTTTGAAGGCTTGGAGGGCTAATTTTGATTTAACAACAATTAACTGACATATTGCCTGTCAGCTCCTCATCAACCTCGGCTGGACTGGCAGATGTGGTTTGCTGCCCTCGGGACCTACCACCAGAACCCTTGGCTCATGTCGCTCACCTACCGCATTCTGACCAACCAGAAGGAGGTGTTGGCGCTCATGGACCAGGCACACAATCCGTTCAAGGACACACCACCAAAGTTTCTGCGAGCCACGCTTTACCATTATCACTACTCATCATGGAGCCAGCGGTGAGTGCCTGACCCACTACAGCAGCATTTCTACTTGTCAGAATTACAGTGAAAATGTTTACACATCCATTAAGCTGTTCGGGTTCTATTGGTAAGCCGATAGGTGACATTCCGCAAAACTATTCAGAAGTCTGTCTCTCCACTGCATTGTATATTAGAATCAGTGGACTGTTGTCGCATGGAGGGTAGATGTGAAGTTTTTCTCTCTAAAACCTAAAAAATAATAACTTTGTAGACAAATTAATTATTAAATCAGATGCAAATTATTAACGATGCGCGTAGATCATTAGGGGTCTGCGATTCAGGAAATTATGAGGTCGGTACGGTACGGTATGATACAAATTGTTGTACCTCGGTTCTCGGTACAAATTCGGTACGGCAGGGTACAAGAGAATAATGCCACCAGTAACATTGACTGATCTCATCCTTTTATTCATAAGTATTTTCCAGAATTTAATTAGTGAAAACATAGTGAAAGGAGTTGAAAAAAGATATACAATGTCAGAAGAAATATTTTACTGTACTAATTTTCAAACTATAATATGATTTTTAAATCCATTCTTTAAAAAACATATCACATTAAACATATTAATAATTATTTAAACATTATAATTTATGTTGTAACTAATTAATAAGAGGAAATAATCTTCTCAAGTCTATATGAAACTAAGGATGAACAAACAAAATAAAACACTATAATGTATTTTATTGCAGAACAAAAAATACAGAAAATATACTGAGTCAATACCCACTAGCCAAGACCTATGTTTTATATTGTCCTGGTTTATTATTTTTAATTCAACCAATCACAATAATTGTTCAAATTAAATCAAACACTTTCATAAAATGTCAAAGGGCTCTTTAGACTAAAATATTTATTTTAGTATAAAGTCGTTAATATTTTAATATTACAATGGAATCCCTAAAATCTGAACATGTTCTGGGAAATAAAAAAAGAAATAGCTGGAAATTTAAAAAAATTTAATCACATAAACTTATTTTTAAGGTTTAACAAAGTCAGGGTTTTTCGCTTAAAGTCTGTTATCTTTAACTGTTGAAATGAAGAAAATCTTGACCGTGATTCCAAGCCACGTCGATTGTTATAGATACCCACTTATCAGCAGGTAAACGCTCACTAAACTAGACACAGACAGTAGACAGACGCGATACGCATCCCTGTTAGTAAGGGTAGGGGGAGAATGGTTTATTTTTAGCACAGGCTCGACCCGCCAAGGTCACTGCCCATAATGAATTTATTGAGTCACGCACAGCCTGTATAACCCATCGGTTACCGCGCGAATACAGTGACGAAATAAGTGCGTAGTATTTATTTCCCTGGAAGAACAGGCTTCAGTCCCAATGAGTTTGGATTTGAGGGGTTTCACTAATGAGGTAATACAGAACATATTGTTAAAAAAATAAAAGTTTATTTCCTTTATTCAATTATATCCTTAACATTATGATTTTTTATTTTATTTGAGTGAAAATCCCGAAAGAGCTAGATCAATACGGCAAATCACAGTTCTGTATTGGTCATATAACATCGTCAACAGGCTGTCGGAGGAAAAAGAACGAATCAATTGAAAGAATCATGAATCACAGTTTAAAAGGTTTTCACTGTGATTTAAAAATCGCAGGTATTTCCATAACTATTTGAAACACGATTAATACGAGCCTCATACTGGTACGACTATTTTGTTGTGTCAAAAGGAGGAACGGTTCCCTGATCGCGTAAGCTGCTATATGTGGATACGATATTCACAATAATTTAGAGCCGGCAGGGAGATGACCGGTTGCACGATTTTCCTGAAGTCCTGGTGAAATTGTTTTATTTTAAATGATCATTCACCAACACGCTATGAGTCAGTCTTACGTTCAGTCAGTATTTGTCGTTCATCTGGGCAGTGTTGTAATTCTACATTACTTGTAGAGTATAAAGCCTTTAACGGTCGGGTTTTATTCAATGTATTTCGGCAAGAGATATTCCATAGTTATATTTGATGGCAACCTAGACTGGAAAGTGACTTAAATTTTTCCTTATTTGTACCGTACCGATTTTTTTCGGTGCACCGCAGACCCCTATAGATCATAGAAGATAATAGTAGATGCTGTTGGAATTATTTTGATGGTCTACTGATTTTTTTATCTTTTGTAATTGCTTGTATGTGAAAACACAATAGCTCACTGATAGTTTTAAAGTAAATATACAGTATTAGTTTCCCGAAAGCTTCCGAAACCATGATATGAAATAAAATATGTTACACACATACAATATGTAATATGGAACTTAAATAAGATAGTTCAGTAGGCGTAAAAAGTTACGATGTTAACGTATTAATTTGAGGTTAGGAAAATGGGATGAGTAAGGTACCGGTATATAAAAATAAAGTTGAAAAGTGGGAATCCAGATGTGGTATACCTATTTTTTAAAGTTTTTGACCCTGTCGACAAAACACTTTGCAGAAACCCCTCTGGTGACATCGATCAGTACTAAATTTCTCTCAAACGCTATCTAGGTTCATACTTTGATGTCAATAGTTTCGTCTGCACAGAATATTTTCCTAGTCACAAAAAAATACAATGGGTCTTACATCTGGTTCTTCTATGATTTATGGTAGTATGCCTTCATTTATTCCCAAATTTTGGGAAAACTCACTAGATTGCAGCACCAAATGCTCTGTCAATTTTACAGTCATAGCTTGGGAAAAAACTAGCAAACAACTTGTATTAACAAAATAAATCAGCTGAGAACACCAAATCCGACTAAACTCGGACTTTACGGTTAAAGCAACAAGGGCATTGCATGAGATATCTCGTGTGTCACGGTAGTGAGTACAGAATACTGTCACGATATAACTTGTGCATTGTGGTTAACTAGTTAACCAATCCGTCAGAATTAATTTAAATTCTCAAACGATATTAACTCCATGGCTTGCTGCTGAAGTAATTATGATTTTGTGTGACAGGACGACTAACCGATGGTGGACTCGGGAGAAGGTGGGTGAATACTTCCCCGTGTTCTCCAAGGACCATCCACCTCTGCTGGACTACCTGCGCAACCTCAACATGTTGTCCAAGGACAAGCACAAGCGCAAGGTCAACCCCTATGTCAAGAGTGAGTTGAACTATTTACTCCAGCTTTAATTAATGTTACAAAATGGTGGTAAAAAAGACAACTTTTTATAGGTTATACATTTGAAAAAAAGATTTAGTAATGTCAATTCAGTACAACACTGTATTGTATCACTGATTGATGAAGTTAAGATTGAGATTAACTCTCTGTCAGGCGTATCACGGAAGTTAACCCCAGGTCATCAGTTAATTGTCTTGTTAAAATCATTTTTGGCGTTTAGGAGTATTGACCTGGGATTTTGAGTCTTTTCTATAATTTGAAATTTACCACTTATAGCCCTTAAGTTATTTCTAATCCATGAAAATCAGCAACGAAAATTAATCTGACCAAGAGTCCAACCATAATCAAATAATCATGACCTAAACACTATATATATTAATATACTTCAGGCCCAAGTTATTTTTTGTTATACAGTAGAACCTCGCTAATCCGTGACCTGCGGGACCGGGGGTATGGTCGGAACAACAAAAAGGTCGGATTATCAAAGGAACTCGTATATTAACATAAAAACAAACTTAAACTGTATTTTGAAAAAAGAGTATTGCATCAAGATTTTATAAAAAGCTACTGTACTGATGAACGCTACAGAAAGCCTAAAAACATTAAATAAATAAATTATTTAATAACAATAACAAAAAGTGTCCATTATGTACTTACAGAGTATGCTGTAGTGACGAGAAAGCATAACACCACAATACTGTACGTGGCCTAGGTACAGTTGCTGCATCATGTAGCCTAGACGTTTCACTATACACACTATGTATTACTGTATGAATATAAAAAAGAATATAAAACACAGTTCAGGAATGTTTTGCAGTAGGGTCAAATATCTTGTAAAACACTGTATGTACTGTACATCGACATCGTCATCGTCATCGACAGGTTTCAACTTGAACGGAGTTGTGAAGTAAACAAATGCTGTAAATTTCCGCTAGCGTGGTCGGACTAAGCGAGGAGAATGCCGCCGAGGACGAATTAGCGGAAGTCTGTTGTGCCGACGGGCACGGTCGGACCAACCGAGGAGTCGGACCATCGGAGGTCGGACTATCGAGGTTCTACTGTAGTCACATCTGATATCTTCAAACTATTTTTATGTTACATATTAATTCTCAGATACATAAGTTATTATATTTTTCAGGTTAATAAATTTTTGATTCATTTGTTTTTCTCTGCTTTTAATTTTTGCTATTATAGTAGGACTCATAATATTCGTCCTCCTCGGGACCGAGTCCTTGGCCAGAAAAAAATTTGGCCAGATAAACCAACCTATTTTAAATAATTCATACCTAATGATAATATGTAGTTTATAAATATTGTCATAAAGAGGGTTTGAGTCTCTTCTGATTTTTGGAAGAATATACTTGTTAATATAATAAATACAAACCGTCATCAACCATCTCATTGGAAGGTTTTCTCAAGTAGATATCGTTGCTTGGATTAAACCTTTTCACTCTTATCTCTTTAAAAAAGTTAATCAAAGTTTTCGCTAATCATTAACCATGCTTTTCCCCACATTTAGTTCATTAAATATTTCTGCCTCAGATTCACCTTTAGCAATGTGTTTGATGCATTAAGCTTTTGTTTAAATGTCAACACGAAACACACTCATTTTTTGTACACTTCTGTTCAGTAAACTGAACGTAAAATGACACCAGAGTTGAGATTAAATTATGGCGGCATTGACCTGTCATGATATTGGGCTGACGTAAACAAGTAAACATAACCTAAAAATGGTCCAGTGTTTAAGAGGAAAGACCTTTTTAAACATTTAATAAACAAGTTTGATTATTTTCTTGGGAAAACGTATTTGAATGCAAAAAATACACGCTCATTCCAGCAAAAAAAAAGGAGTGGCTCTTGTTTACCAACACTTTATCGTGATCATTGATCATATAACTAGGGATATACCATTACTAAAAACCTTGAAGGATAGCCTAACCTCTTTAGGTTGTATCTTCAGGTCTGAACCAGTGAGAGCGGTCGAGTAGCAGAAGCTAATGCGTACGTCACGTGTTCGTAATCTGTGGGAAATACATTTTGATGTATCTCTAGGAAGCAACCGGATATTCCAAGGGACGGGAAAACTGCGGTCGGTAATGAGGGGTTCTATTGTAATGTGATTTAAAACCTTGTGTTATATGATCACCTGTTCTTTTCACTTTATTCACATATTTTTTCTATCCTCAATGTATTGTTTTAGCATATCAGGAGGTAGCTTGCTTACCTCCTGGTAAGGTACTTTATCATTAAGGTGTAGCTTGCTTAACTCCTGGTAAGGTACTTTATCATTAAGGTATTTTTTATCATTTGTTATTGAAACCAGAGGGTCGGTTTCTCTCCTAACCTTATTGGGGAAACTTAATTTAAACAATTTTCCCCTTCCGTAGCTCTGAACACCGTTACTACTTTGACTATTAGGCTATATAATTATTGGGTAATTTGAATTCCAATTTATTTAACTGATAAATTTTTTTTAAATTAATTTTTGTGTTAAACATCCTGTATCACCTACCTAACAGTACCTATTGTCTTTGTCACAGCTGTTCTCGACCAGCTGAGGTCGTTGTTTGTCCACGTGGACGGAGGCATCTTGCTGTGGTCCCTGTTCACCGCAGGAATGGCCATCTCAATGTTGGAGGGCTGGAATTCGCCTGCCACAACTCCACATTCCAAGAAAGTCAACTAAACGCTCTTCCTTAAACTCCTCAGCACGGCCTTCCAGAGGCTCGTTGGATATTCTAGAAAACTCCTTTGAAAAAAATTAATCCCTAATTTTTCGTTTGTTTTTACCTATTTGGCCATCATTAAAAATCTTTGTAAGTTGATACCTCAGTGTAATTCCAATATGCAATAAAGTTATGTCACTCAAGAGTGTTTTTAGTATGATACTAGTGTGAATGTACTTTAACGTCTATCAATTGATATAGTTTGTGTACAGATGTATAAAATGTTAACTCCATTGTATTCTATAAGTAATTTTCTTGTATTCGTCATATTTATTGTTTCTCATTATTTGACGGCGAAAAATTCTTTTATAAATATTCATTAATGATGTTTGGGGATTCGCATTAACTAATCATTCCTGTTCACTTTCCATCAGGTTAACATTATTTACTGATTAAAATAGCTGTTAGAGCTAAAAATGTTTGTAGATCTTTTAGATATTTTTACTATTTGAACTTTAAAGGTAAGATGGTAATTTTATACATCACCTTAGATTGTTTCACCAATTTAACATTTCATATGTGTAAAGTGTTGTGATTTTGTCCAGTCACTACTCTGTATTCCGAGTGAGGACACTAGTAGACCACACAAAAACAGTCCAATAGCAATTGTAACAGCTGTTTTTCATCACATTCCTTGTTTCCAATGGGTTAAAAGAGAGGACCTGTGTTTTTAGTTTTATATTCATGAAATTTTGATTCAGTAAATTTGTATTTATATATATAGTAATTTTATTTTATATCATCTCATATCAGACCATTTTCTACGTGTTCTACTCTAATACGGTTCCAATGCATTTATTAGTCTAAGGTGTGGATGTCCTTATAAAAAATGTTTTGTGATATAGCTAAACATGACAGCCTTTTATTTTTCCTTTCAATGGGTTTATAGAGGTAAATTTCACTTTTTGCATTAGGAATCTTGTTAGACTTATTTATCTTTAATGGATATGTTTATATAGGTAAGACAGAGAAATATCGTTTCACAATCAAAATAAATCGGGATTAAAATATCAATCCCTAAAATGTACTTGATGAAAAGTTATATTATTATTCTATCATGCCAATGCAATAAATAACGTTGTCTTGGTGATGCCACTGTCAGGTTTGAAGGGTTGTGGCTGATTATGATGTAGAATGTTTTTAAGATTTTTAACCTCAAAGGTTTTTGAAACTATACATTTATTATTAATGTGGTTTCAACATTAAAAAAATATTCAAAAGAATTTAAATTTAACTTTTACCAAAGTTGATGGGTACAAAAATACAGGTTGAAAAATTGTTTTATATTTTGAATTTTCTTTAATTTTGAGCTGTTGTTTTGTTCAATTTTCACGGCTTGGTTTTCATCAATAGCCTATTGCTCTGTTTAAAGCTTTTTGCCCTCTGTGTAAATAGTTTGTCACATTTATGTTTTGGATATTTTATTATCATAATTTAACGTTTTTTGTGTTTTGTAGCTTTAAGTTAATTATGACTTCAAAATAAAAAATTAATGTTTTTACTACCTATAGATTATTATTTCTTCCAAACGCTAATATTTAAGAAGCATTTCATAAATGAAAGTATTGATCCCAACCTTAAGCCAGAATATTCTTTTTGACGTCAAACACTGAAGCTGTAAATGTTTGTGAACTCATTACAAGAAAGTACCTGGTGACCGAGCTTTGCTCGTATAGAATAAGACATTTATTATAAAAATTAATTAGAAAAATTAAAACACATTTATTACTCAATGAAAATATTTATGTGGATGGAACTCGCGGCCTATAGTTCTTGAGGCCGACATGCTACAACTCGGCTACGAGGTTAGTCAATTGAACGATGTCGTTTAACGTCTTTTCCAAAAGCCAAAGCCGATCATTTACTGTTTAATTACCCATACCGTTATTATTAGCCTGTGATCAACTGATTTTTTTATAAACGGAATGAGGATTGAAAAGCAAAAGAGAGATTTAATTTACATCAATTAATTAGTTTGTTACAGTGGCTTCAAGCAATACAACGAATACGTTTTCTATCAAAACACGGAAGATTTTGGAAATACTTTTTCTGCTTTTATTTCGCACAGCTATGTTATCCTTAAGTTTTTACAAATTGTTTAGTAACCTGATAATTTTACATTTATTACATACATAAAATAAATATTTATGAAAAACCTCTATTCACATATTGTTCTTTGCCGTCTTCAATCAAGAACTGTCAAACGTTTATAAACAGCTGTTTTGGTTTGCATTGTTTACATTTGATTCTCCATAAGCGTAATGTTAAATTTTTAGATTTTAAACTTAATATTACAAGAAAACACGAATTTTCCTGGACATTAGACCTATCTAGAACTTATTTTCTACTCGGAAATTAGTTATTTCCAAGAAGCATTTAAAATGAAAGTATTGATCCCAACCTTAAGCCAGAATATTCTTTTTGACGTCAAACACTGAAGCTGTAAATGTTTGTGAACTCATTACAAGAAATGTGTTATGAATGTTAATGTTACACAAGGTTTAGTACTTCAATAATATCGAAACATTTCTATGAATGGTAAAAACTTTTGATTCTACTTAGCAGCTTTGTGATGTGTATGTGATTTATTCATGGATAAATTGGAGCTGTAATTATGTCGTCCTAGTAGAATAACAAGTTTGCTGTTGACTAGATAAAGCCAAATTAAAAATTTCAACTAAGCTATCTTTACAAACCTTGGTGTTTTGGAGTTCTCCATAAAAATGACTTGGTAAATGAGCCTTCCTCCTTCAGTGAACCCATTAGTATGGACAGGTTCCACAAGTAGTTCATGATATCACAAATTAGTTTTTCTCATTAAGATGAATAAGCTTGTATTTTATTACTGAACACATTAAATTATGAAATTTCATAATTAATCATATTTAAAATAATTATTATTTCATTTAATAATAAATCATGTTATGAAATTTTTGTGGTTAATGAACCTCACATGAGATAGATCTAAGTATTTCAATTTTAAAATGTGATATGTGCAAAACCTAGCCAGGGTAAACTGATTCAACAATTTAATATAGTTTTACAAAACTGTATTTGGTTTATTACAAATTTATAACTAAACCTTAAAAGTTCATTAAACTTATAACAATTTAATATAGTACTCTGTTTACAAGACAAAATTATTTTCAAAGTAGGTTACATTATTTTAAAATTGCATATTCAAGAATCCAGTTTTACAGGCAAATTATCAAAATAAAAATTTCATGCAGGATTACAGATTTTACATTTACACATTTTTAATAATTCGTGGGTAACTTAAATAAAACGTGCGAAAACATTGCAGTAATTACTAACACTAATAAAAGTGACTGAACAAAACCAGTGATTATAAAAAAATCTAATACAATGTAACACTTGATATGTATACTGAGGATCGGATTTTTGGATGGTTGGCTAAACTTCCTCTGATACACACTGGCTAAAACACTACTAACAACACATAAAAAATTGGTTTAGCATTATGCAATAAAAATGCATATAAGGGGGTAGCTCATAACCCAAGGGTAAAAACCTGATCCTCTGTACACTACACAAGACTACTTGAAAATAACAATAGATAGACATACCGTAGAATTGCACTCTACGGAATGGAATGTTAGATGGGATAATGTTCACTCTTAAATCAGATGAATAATCAAGGAACAATGTTTTAGTTAAGTAAAAACTTCCAATATGTCACCACTCCAAAATAAAAAGTAATTAAGTAATTAAAAAGTAGTAAAAGTAGAAGTAAAAAAAAATATTCTTTGAAATAAATAAGTTGATCAAGTTTAGTAGAGCATTATTTAAATTATATAAATTAAATAATGTTATTTATTTATTTTGAAGCCCCAGATAAGTAGAAATTCTCATTAATGTAACATAACTACAAGAGAGAACATGTAATTCGATAAATGGGTTTTACTAGTAATATATGTAACATTTTATTATTTTGGTGTTTAAAGGACCTTGTGTAGAACAAATTGAGAAAGCTGACATGCTAATGCTGACCAGGACCCAGCCAACTTATAAATTCCAGTTTAACTAGCTCTTGGGTTGCTAGAGAAATTTTTCTAGTGGACTGGGTTTGAATGTGGGTAGAATGATGAGTAGGTAGAGACTTTGTTATTTAAAGCAAGAAGCCGGAACTAGCGAATTGGGAACATTGGTCCATTCTGGAACTTTATGAGATTCTTATAATACTTTTTTTCTAATTTTACCAGTATATTTTTAAAAAAATTTTGTAATATTACCAGTGTAATTTTACAGTACTCTAGAAGCTAATACAAATTCTTACAGTACACAATCAAGCGATTGAACAAGAACATAATACTGAAGAGAATATGACATAAGATTAAAACATTAAAACACAAAAATTACATACTTTTCAAGTTCAACTTTCATCACATTTCGCCTACTCACTGAACAATTTCAAGTTGATTCTAGATAACAAGCTAAATTATTTCTCAAATTCATACAATTTTTTTCCACAATCATTAGAAAAGCACTCGCCTTATTTCCATTTTGTATTAATTTATTTTGACAAGTTAGTGTCATTAATCATACTTATCTATAGACATATTATTATATTAAATGTATGCACAAACTGTTGAGGTTTTTCCAGGTGTGCGAGTACACAATTGTGTACGCTCGTGATTCATTGATACGTCAGTGAGCTGCTAGCACATCCCAGGTGCGTGTGTATGTTATTGCACATGTGGTGAGGTATATTCTTTCATTTTTAGCAGGTCAGTTTTTGATTCAAACGTTTTTATGGAAACATATGTTTGTGTTAACATTGTGCATTTGTAAATAGTAAATACTAACACATCAGGGTGGGCTGGGGGATGTAAATAGTATACTTTTATGTTAGTGTAGTATTTTTTTTTAAATCAAATAAATACCCCCGTCGCAGCGGACATGCGTACTTAGCGAATTTCCAAATCAATAATATAATAATAATAATATTATATAACAAGTTTTATTAAAATCTGTTCATAAACATTAGAATTATTTGCCTATTCTCCATAAGATTAACATGGGAAAGAGTGTGCAGGTTTGCTGCTGTGAGGAAAACTGAAAGTAGGCATTTCCAACGTAAACCATTTTATTTTTACTTTTTTGGTTGTGTAACTTTGCTTGTGTAACGCGGCTTTTTTGGTCCGGATGGCGTTTCTTCACTGTTTTCCACCAATGGACGTCAAATGATGAGTAAAAATATAAAAAAAAACAATTTTTAGCATATACATGCTTGCATGCATTTTAGCTGCGAACGTGTTAATACGAGGGTTGACCAGAAAGTAAAAACAAAGCGCAGCACAGATCTTGTCACTACTGTGATTGCGCATGGCTGCTTGCTCCTTCCTTTCTCTTAAGTGTTCGGTCATGCTACTTGTTTTAGCAGTGTTTCTGAAGTGGCAGCTCTAATCGAAAATACCATAGGTAATTCGCTTTTAGAATTATTCTCAACAAAAATGAAATTTATAGGCCTAGAGAAAAACTCCCTATGGTGAAGATGTGATGAATGAGTATACTAAAATTATTTACAATTTATTTGATTCAGATAGTGGTGAATCATAAAAAAAGTTTTGTGGTGTGTGTGCATTCGTCATGGATTAACTACACAAAACAG
The DNA here is from genome assembly GCA_023375725.1 of Nephotettix cincticeps. Lineage (NCBI taxonomy): Eukaryota > Metazoa > Arthropoda > Insecta > Hemiptera > Cicadellidae > Nephotettix > Nephotettix cincticeps. Next base: position 67,351,029 of record CM041789.1, on the reverse strand, counting down.
TTTTTGGGGTTCATAAGGGATTAATCCATGCGGATTTCATGTCATGAGGTGCAACAATAAACTCGGTGAACCTCTGTAACTACTTTGACGTGCCATCCAAAACATGTGACTGGAATGCTGTCGACAAAAATTCTTTTACCATTCAGCCATGCCATGTCCATGTCATACCATCTTCAGCTTCATGTCTCAGCATTAACCTGGCAAGAACTCGTCGTTTCATGTCTAAACATCATTCTATCTCGTCTTGAACGTCTGAAGTAGGAAATCTTTAGATATCCTCAATATAAGATTTTATTTAACTTTAACTGGAATTTTTACAAAAATAACTAAAAACAAACCCTTTAGATCTATAGTAACAATTAAAATTATATTTTAAATAGAAACAATTTGTATCATAAGGGTAGGGATTGTTATTTTTCTAGATAAAATTTATAACCCTAAAACAAATCCATGGCAACCCATTTTAGCATTAACAGCACTCAAAACAGACAGAAATTGGTCCCGCTTCAGGGTCTTGTCAAGACGACAACGGCAATAGCTCTATCTTCCAACAAAACGTTCAATAAAATGAATATGAATAATTAACACTCTTTATATGCCCTATAAAGTATAAATATTGCTCGAACACTCGATCATTATTTATGCCAAACATGACCAGGTACTTGATTTGGAATACAGTAGTTTTGATTACCTGCCATAAACTGGCCAGCGGAATGGCGGATGATAAGTAGGGTTGAAAAAACTTAAAATTTGTCATATGATAGCATCTTAAGTTTGTAAATTAATTTGTAAAATAAGTCTTTGGTATACAAGAAATCAATAAAAATGTTCTTTTTTCCAGTTTCCAACTGTTCGACGACCAACGCCATAGTGATCAGTAACTTTCACTATCGTGTCACCTTTATCTAAAATTTTCAAAGCGTCAAGTTTGCCTTTTATTGATAAACGACATTCTTTAATAATGTAGCCATGATAGGAACTATGCACTTATCAAAACAACACTAGGCACTCACAAACTCAATTTGTAAAATAACCTTAATACACACACTTTTGACGACCAAAGTTTACTGAAGCAAATTAGAGATGGGGGTTATTTAACACAACAAGTTGAATAACAGTGGTATCGACACGGCAACGTTATAACGGCAACAAAGTTTTCGATAACTCACTATTAATGTAGTAATGTCTAACTCGCAACGAATGATAGTGGATAACAATTTAGATTAGCATTATTGAATAAACATATGGACAAAGTCTTAACGAATAGTGCTCATACAGCCTGCAATTCACAGGGCTACTTAGTTATTAATTAACAAATAACTGAAACTATTCTGTTTCCTTCCTATAGGATCCTCTGGTTTGGTGGAGAGAAAATCAATTTCTCTACCCTCTCCTAAGCAAAGTAGTTGTAAATAAATACAATGTTGTTGCGACATCCAGCAAGCTCAATGGCCAGCCGTCCAGTCGGAGACAATCACAAAAGAGCAAGTACACTCACGCCTGCAAACGGCAGATAACATGGAGTGGGCGAGTAATCAAATGGCGAATAACCTAGACTCTACTGTACTAATAAAATAATAAATTATGAATATGATCAGAAATATGAATACTGAAACATTCATTTTTACATAACTGAGTTGATTGGTAAACACAGACAATGACTCTCAAATCTCAGTGCACTTACAATAATTTAAGGTTTCTCAAAATAATCAAATTGTTTAAACATTAATTCTAAACCACTACAATAAAACTATTGTCTGTTATGACAAGTAAAATTATGTGTGAAAATGATTTTATTTATTTCTCAGCTATACAATCTCAACAAATATTTCAAATGTAAAAATGAATATCGAACTGATAAAAATTTATCAAATTGCCTGACCTTTCTTTTAGTTTAGAGCACTGACCTTTTGCCCTACCACCAATAGTTATTACTAGTTGTCTGCATGTTACGAATTTGCAGACTTACCATCAATGTTGCAATTAAAGAGTGATAATAATTTGCTATGTCTTAATTTAATTATAATCAACAAATCTGTGCATTATACAGTCAGTACATTATTATTAATTGTGTGCATTAACATTTGAAATATGATAGCTTATATAAAAATTGAATACATAAAAAAATAATTTTATCTGATTTAGAACTAACACCCTGTTTATAAAATTTATCAAACAATTAAAAATGTAACAGAATCAGTCTTATTATTTGTTAAAACTCTGTGATGAATTTAGTGATGTTGAGTTGAAGTACTGAGATCATTAAAGATCAGACTTTGATTTGGCTTGTTTTTGGAAAAATTCCTTTTTCTTTTCAGGATCAGGTATTATCTGGAACAAGTACAGTGAAAAATTATAGTCAAAATATTGAGAATATGTACAATTACTTGTTAGAATTAACAACGCATAAAACATGAGTAATGATTTTTTTTTTAAATATGACACTGATGAGATTTATTGCAGATGTTTCAGATCACTTATTGATGAAACGCAAGTTACACGTATTGGGATATGAAATCTGTCTGTTGGTTGAAAACATAAGTTTGCAGCAGTAAACATTTAATACAAAGAATAATCTAATAATAACATAAGGTCACCAAAAATGAATTTCAGAAGAATTATGTTGTGACAGTTAAATTAGAGTACTACACTATGTTTATCATTTAAATCATGTTTATGAGTAAATATTCACAGCTAATGAATATATTGCAAGATATGACTTCAAGGTGATAAATATCTGAACTGTTGGTTGAAAATATTTTAGTTAACATTTATGCACAAAAAATCTAAAAAGAAATCATCAAAAATTATTGTAAAAAAGAATGTAATTTATTAAAACACAGTTCTTACTGTTGATAATACTAGATATTTTTATCTACTTTATCTTGTGTTATATTTTTTGTTTATGATATTAAATTATATTTTTAATACTGATTCAAAAATTATTCAGTACCATATAGATGTAATATGTATTGAGGAACACTGAGAATTTCTTGAATACAAAGATTGACTAAGTCAACTCGACAGATATTTTTGAAGTCATACTCCAGTACTCTTGTGTAATATTCATGGGTGGCTGTGTCTGATGGCATATGTCAGATTCAAGGTACTCAAGTCATCACACATCTAGCAAAAGGTTTATACATAATACTATGAATACTAAATATGTTTTCATTTATTTTATCCTTTTTACGGTTGATGATGACCTTAAGACTTTAAGAGATTTTTGACATGGATACCTATGTCTTAGTACTGAGGGGGGGATGTTGGTGATTTTTAGGGGTCTGCGGTGCACTGAAAAAATCGGTACAGTACGGTTCCAGCCTTGTACCAAACCTCGGTACAGTACAAAAATTCTTTCGGTACAAGTTCGGTACGGTACAAACAAATAAGTAAAAATTAAGTTATCCAGTCTAGTTTGCCATCAAATATAACTGTGGAACAACTCCCGCCGAAAACATTGAATAAAACCCGACCGTTAAAGGCTTTATATTCTACAAGTAATATAGAATTACAACACTGCCGAGATGTATGGCAAATACTGAACGTAAGACTGACTCATAGCGTGTTGGTGAATGATCATTTAAAACAACCTCACCAGGACTTCAGACAACCAGCCATCTCCCTGCCGGCTCTAAATTATTGTGCATTCACAGCTTATTATCGTATGCACGTATAGCAGCTTACGCGATCAGGGAACCGTTCCTTCTTTTGATGCAATAAATTGTCGTACCAATATGAAGCTCGTATTTTTCGTGTTTCAAATAGTGATGGGATTACCTGTGATTTTTCAATCACTGTGAAAACCTTTTATATTGAGATTTGTGATTTTTTCAAGTCATTCTTTCTTTTTTCTCTTTTTTGTTGACGATGTTATATGACCAATACAGAACTGTGATTTGCCGTAATGATCTCGCTATTTCGGGATTTTCACTCAAATATAACTAAAAATCATATAACTGAATGAAGGAAATAAATAAACCGTTTTATTGTTTTTATATGTTCTGGATTTTCTTATTAGTTGAACCCCTCAAAACGGAACTAATTGGGACTGAAGACTGTTCTTCCCGGGAAATAATATTATGCACTTATTTCGTCACTGTATGTAAGCTACGGGAGACACAGTGATTTGGGTTAAACAGGCTGTGCGTGACTCAATAAGGGCTGTGATCTTGGCGGTTGGATCACTCTCCCCTTACCCCACCCTTACTAGGATGCGTATCGCGTCTGTCTACTGTCTGTGTCTAGTTTAGTGAGTGTTTACCTGCTGGTAACTGCACATTGCTAACAACCGACGTGGCTTGGAATTACGTTCATGTGAAGATTTTCTTCACTTCAACAGTTAAAGATAACAGACTTAAACCTTGGAAAATAAGTTTATATGATTACATTTTTTTTTAATTTCCAGATATTTTTTTTTATTTCTTGAGAACTGTTCAGATTTGAGGGGTTCCACTGTAATATTGAACTATTAACCACTTTATACTAAAATCAGCCATTAGTCTAGCCATTTTAGTCTAGAGAGCCCTTTGACATTTTATGAAAGTGTTTGATTTAATTTGAACAATGATTGTGATTGGTTGAATTAAAAATAATAAACTAGGACAATATAAAACATATGTCTAATGAACCCTTGGCTAATGGTATAAAGAAAGTATACTGAGTCACATTTTCTGTATTTTTTGTTCTGCAAAAAAATACATTATATTTTTTTATTTTGTTTATTCATCCTTAGTTTCATATAGACTTGATAAGATTTTTTCCCTTATTTATTAGTTACAACATAAATTATAGTGTTTAAATAATTATTAATATGTTTAATGTGATATTTTTTTACAGAATGGATTAAAAAAATCATATTACAGTTTGAAAATTAGTACAGAAAATATTTCTTCTGAAATTGTATCTTTTTTTAAACTCCTTTTTCTATGTTTTCACTAAATAAGTTCTGGATAATACTTATGAATAAAAGGATGGGATCAGTCAATGTTACTAGCGGCATTATTCTCGTGTACCGTACCGAATTTGTACCGAGAACCGAGGTACAACAATTTGTACCGTACCGACCTAATAATTTCCTGTACCGCAGATCCCTAGTGATTTTTAAGATGGAAAATATGTAACGGGTTTCCATAGGAACTCCTAGAGCTATAGTATTGAAATTATAAAGTAAAAGAATAGGAAAATTTAATCTATTTAATAGGTCTAGGGTCTAGGGCTTGTGAATTAAAGACAGCTGGGTACCGTAGCGGTGTGAGTCACATGGAAGTATCAGTCTGATGTTTGGTGTTTTGTTACGATTTATAATGGTCCCTCAGACCAAACCCATAGTTATATAGATTGTATATAAACTGGGACGGTGGCGACGTCCTGTAATCCAGCTACTTGGAGGTCACGAATTGTGGATAGTTGTGAGTGATGGTCGGTGGATGTAGTGTTCTCTTGTGTGGATTAACGTCCACACTATTGAATACTGTGTTAATCTGCAAAGTTACCATCCTCATAATTAGACCAATTCGTAATTCAAAGGCCGTGGTTCGGATTCCACGATAAACTGTAGGTCCATTAGTTGCCATCGGCTGTTGGACTATTAATTAAGGAACATGTCAGCCTTAGTCAGTAACAAGACTACAAGATCACGCCACACTCATCCTACATTCATTTCTCATTCATACTTGGCTTAAAATACCTACCTGGGTAGGTTGCCATTTCAGTTAAAAGTATAAAGTATCAAAATGAAAAATAAAGGGTCTCAGACAAGAGTAAATGATTCTTAGTATTTTTTTACCATAAAATTCTAGTTGAAAAAAATAAATAAATTGATTGTTAGTTTTTCTGTTGTTGAATGCTGATGATTGATATCGATGATAGCCACTCTAAACAAGATTAAAAACTTTTGTCAAAAACATGTTAACGTATTGAACTGGAAATGTAAGTTACACAGTTTCCATTATTTTATAATTGAGTTATAAATTAATTACTTATCGAACAACAGGTTAGGCAGTAACAAGTTCAGGCTTTGCAGTTTGCTGTCAAAATGCCACAAGCGGCTGATAATACATAAAAGTGCTGTCCAAGAGGTAGAAATGTTAAAAATTCAACCAACCGTATCTTGGCCAGGTCTCCAACCTGCTGGACAGACCTCGCCGTGCAGGTCTGTGTATTGGAAAGCCTGCACCAATCGAAGGGTCTCGTCAACACTGCGGCCAACTGGCAGATCGTTCATTGTGATCTGACGAAGAATTCCTTTTGAATCTATTATGAAGAGCCCTCTGAAAAAAATCAATGTTTTACAAAAACCTATGTACAAGATGTTACAAGGAGAGTTATAATATTGATTCCTATTCTAATCAGAATAGTTAAATTAATAGTAAAGTTTAGTTCATTTGCATCTTTATAAGTCAGTTGTATTTTCTTTCTCTTAACTTTGTTTATCTGTCATTCTACCATGCCTGTGTTTAGGTTTATTCAGTCGTTTATATTACAAAATACAAGATATGAGGCGGTTGGGGATTGCGGAAGAAGACGCCGAAGATAGAGACAGATGGAGGCGCTGTGTTGATGAGGCCAAGTACCGACTGGGGTACAAATGGCCATGACAGAAAGTAAGTAAGTATATGTTCACTTGTATCTTTATTAGTCATACTGTTCAGTTGTATTGTGACCGTGTATAATTTTTACCAAAGAAATTGGGGTTGTGGACTAAAACTAAACTAGACTAGTAAAAACCTTTAATTAGTCAGTAGATCAAAGATATTTCACAACTGTTTACAAATTATGTATCTTTTCATGACATCTACCTACAAATTATGAATATGTAAGTGTTGAAAACCTTCGTAAATTTAAAAAAATCTAGTTTTTTGTAATTTTTAATTTATTACGTGGATAAACTTATTAATTATTATGTCTGGAATCATTAGATAATGTTACAGTGACAAAGTATAAAATAGAATTAATGTAGGCTGGTCCATTGCACGAAATGACAGACCAGGTTAAGAACACTATCGGTAAAAACACAACAAAACAGGTGGGGCGGGCTATAGTACATGTTCCTGTGACCCACTTTCCTTATTGTGATGCTGTGCGTTGACCTGGGATTCCCGGGCAGGTCATAAACTACCCTCGCTTCATTGTCGTCACTGGGCGTTCAGCTTAGTAAAAATGTTGATATAAATGTATAATTGTATATAATAAATCAACAAATATGTACCATTTTTTAACGTTCGCTTCGGAAGTTCTTCAGAACGCACCCAGCAGTTGTTGCTCTGAAAATGCCGTTTTTTGGCACGGATGGCATTTCTTTGCTGTTTTCCATCAAATGGTGAGTAAAAGCATAAATAAATTAGCATAGGCCTATACCACTCTCTATTGAATGAATTTTAGCAGTGTTTTAATACTCTAAATTAGTGTTTTTATTCGACCCTTAGTTATTTTTGTATAAGTTCAACAATCTTTAAGTCCACATTGTGTCGAGTTTGAGAGGTTCTACTGTACTTATATAAATAATTAATTCTTTCATTGTAAAAAGGGTTTTCTGTCAAATAAATGAAATATATAAAACTGTGGCATAAACAAACAATAAGACTAGGCGGACGGATATGATCCATTGACTTGCGATAACCTGTATATACAGGGGTTTTGCCTTAGAGAGGTCGGTTGAGAAATCTTTGAGATATAGAGGTAAAAATTTAATTTATTTAGGCCCTACAAATCTTCAAGATAAGCAGGTATTTTTGTATTATCGAGGACAAAAATATATAATTAATACCAGTTACGTATGGTTTTTTTGACATAGACAGGTTTATCAAAGGGGATTGAAAATAATTTGTGATATCCAGTATTTCGAGTATTATCAAAGTTCAAAATATTGAAAGTCAACTGCATTTTTAAAATGTATTTTTATTACACTGAATTATGTTACCTGAGTGTATGTCCCAAGTCCTCAAGATAGACTCCGTAGTCATTGCTGATCTTGTGAGTGAGATCTGACAACAGGGGAATCTTCAGCTGTCCCAGGCCACCTTCTTTTCGGGGTGTGTTCATCCATGCAAGGTGAGTGAAGTGAGAATCAACGGAACAGCCCACCACCTCTGTATTTATCTTGTGAAACTCTTCGATTCGATCGTTGAATGCCAGAATTTCCGTTGGGCAAACAAATGTGCTAAAAATAAAAATTATATTAAGTAAATTTTGTACAGAAAGTAACTTGAGTGTGCCTCTCAAGAATACGCTTTAGATGATGAGTACGGTACAGTACTCTATGAGATCAATGTGTTTTGTTTAGACTACTCAATTTTTAATTAAATAATAATTGTTTGACATTTGTTCACATAGTGTGAAGTCAAATCAACTGTTAGCCTATGACAAATATAACTTTGTTAGAAATATTGCATTTCTGAAACTTTCGTAATGGCCTATGCAGGATTAAATAAATAAAATTACATAATTTTACTATGGAAATAAATTCTCTATAAATGACATATTTTGGTTGGACGTATGATTGTTCTTCCTCAAAAGATACTACAAGTAGGTTTTTTTCATTATTTAACAGGCAAAAAATAATATTTAACTAAAACTGCTACTCAATTTTCATATTTTGTCAATTTTTTTGATTTTTATACCTACTAGCAGTACAAATTTAATACTTAATTTTAATTTAAAAGAGTTCTAAGCTAATAGACCTGGATTTCTTTTAAATTGTGCTGGAAAAAGTGCTTCATACTCACAAGTCAAGTGGATAGAAGAAGAAAACTAAATATTTCCCAAGAAAATCTGAGAGCTTAAGGGCCTTTAACTCTCCCTTGACTACAGCTGTTCCTTCCCATGCTGGTGCTGGTTTAGAAACTACAAAAGTAAAGAATGATTTATTATATTAATTCTAACTTCAAAATAATTCTAATACGAGCCACCCTAAAAAGCCATTCTCAAGAAAGTGATCTTACTGATTAATTTATTGAGGATGGTAAAATTTGGACTTATTTTAGTATTTAATACTATATACCGGTACACAGTAAAACTTCAATAGTTTGGGAATCCTGTTATGTTGAACTGAACAGCAACATATGAAATAGAATTTTTAATAGGTATCCTAGTATAAATTTCGGACTTCGTCTTCTGGCAACAGATCACTCAAACACTCTTTGAAAAGAAATCATCCTACCAAATTTATGGAGCCATATATAAAAAAACCTAGGCCTACTGGACAAACTAAGACCAACACTCATACCAATCACCAGATGGAGGGAGTGGATATGAACGCAGTTAGTAACAAATGTTAGAATCTCCTTAAGCTTTCTTTTCTTATACATAGTATATGGAGAGTTTTGTTTTTGTCAAAATTTTTGAATTTGAATTGAGAGTAGATATATCCGTTTTGGGGTTCCCTTAATCAAAAAAGTGTGTTTTGACGTTAAGTCTGTCTGATAATTAGGGAGGATTGTTTCACTAAACATAAAGTTATGTAACCTCCATGGTAAGCACACTTAGACAGCATACTGATGCAGCATGACGTATACCTTACGATAGAGCTGTTAATTAATAGCACAATAGTCAATGGCATATATGAGAGACCTACAATTTAAAGTTTAAAGAGTCCAAACCACTGCTTCTGTATTACATACTCGTCTAATTATAAGGATGGTATTTGCGGATTTTGCGGGTGTTAATACACACACAAGAGAACATTACCCCTCCGACCATTGTTCACAGCTATCCACAATTTGTGACCTACAAGCTTCTAGACATTGCAGGACACGTCACATCCCAGTAAAACACAAAATAAAACTAATTTATTCGTAACCAGGCCTAATTATTGATTATTTACTATATATTTAGTAAGTAATATTGTAGATCTAGGTTAATATATCATGAGGTTTTAAAGAACATGAATTTACTTACTAACTGCTTTTGTAAACTGAAGTTTGTGTTCCACACTATTTACCACTCCATGAGGGTAAATATTTCCACCAGCATAGGAGTAGCAACTTTCCTGCTCCAGACACTGAATATAAGTTGTAAAGAAAAGAACTAAGCCGAAAATATTTAATACAATATTTTGTTCATGCATTATAAAATTTAATAACAAATGTTATTTAACACAAATGATTGACCGGTAGCCTATTATATCCCTCCTAAATTAAACGTACTATTTAATTTCTCAAATGAGTTGTTATTTTAGTATTGAACTAAACAAATAAGTTAATTCACTGAAAAACTAAATGTTATAACTCGCATTAGTATCAATTTTATGCACTCGATGTAGTCCAATCATAAATTAAAATTGTAATTTTTCAGTCTTTAACCATCCACCGGGCCTCTTCCTATCGGCTCACTCTGCGTCAACAGTCAACACCCAAACACATCAACAGTAAACGGTAGACGTAAACACTCATTATTCGACAGTTGCCGACGTAAACAACATACGTCATGTACACAAAATTCACACTTTTACGTCATATGATATTAGACGGCCAAAAGACAGTAGCACCAACTCTAGAAAAAATCATGCTGTCAATCATTAGTACTACAGTAACTAATATTCTGACCATAATAATATTGGAAAATCATAGATTTTCATCACAGTGTAATTTTATATTCCTAAAGTGTATTATTTGTGATAAAATCAGAGAATATATGGGTCATAGGAGAGTAAAGTTTAGAGTTGTGATCCTACAAGTAATTTAGTATATAAGTTTCAGCATAGATCAGCCAAAGTAAACATGGGGAGTCCATTACCATTGTAGAAAATAAGTCCTGTTTTTGTACTTATACCCGGTCGGCGAAAACATAAATCATAAACTAAAAAACCATTGAACTGTACTATATTGATCTCTGATAATATGTACTGCTAACCTCTCCGGTGTTAGCGTCGATACAGTACCGGTACAACCAGATAGGGACGGATTATAAAGTACTTCACTATCCGTTCACCTCTGGTACAAAATGACGGACAATTAGTCCGAGTTATTCCAATATAGGTTTCGTCCTCACCGGACGAGTGTAAGTCTTAGAGTATACTAAGGAACGGATTATAAATCACGGATTATTATTTACTATCCGTCCATCTCTGGTTTTATCTAGATGTTGGACCAATCGTGTAGGCTGTGGCTCTATACATACCCGTTGCCGTATACCCGTTGCTACAAGGAGTATCCCTGTGCGGGTGCGCGTGCGTGCGTACGGAGCTACAGCCTTTCCCGTTGGTTCGATTTAGGTACAATTTGGTATCTATTTGGAGGCCGGGATATTATCGCAATACACCGGAACCGAGGCTTATTGTGCTAGCTACCGGGGCGAAAGTAAAACACATTATCAACATTTCTCCGCTGGGATAATTGGAGTAGAAATGATGTGTTAAATGATTGATGACGTCCCAATGTTATTTTTACGGAGAGTATTAAAATTCAATAATTTATGATTCCCAGTTTTTTAGACCTTATACATATAGTAAATAAATTTTACTACTAAAAATAATTTTCTTCCTTGTTTCCCAACTGTTTTTATGGAAGTTGGTATTCAATAGAAAGTCACATCAATCAGCAAAGCTCACTCAAAAAAGCTTGGTATTACAGGGGGGGGGTTGTCCCCCTCATTAAATTCTAAAAATTAATTTAACTTTGTTTCTCTTGTTGTTATTTCCAGAAACTGAATGATCATGTTTGAAACAATAAATTATATTAAATTATATCAACTTTAAAGAATATGATTTTTTAATGTAAGCAGTTTCTTAGTTAACTTCAGAGAGATAAAGTATTCGTCGTACATTTACTGATACCACAGATGATAGAAGAACAACTTCTAATTATAAACAATGCTGATACAGTTCTTTGGTCGAGTCTTCAGGGTCCAGGTCGTCCATGTCTCGTTATATTAATTTTTAATCCCACTGAGTTATTCACTGCCGCGACCCAGAATATCTACACAGCGAAGCTGTAACGCCATTCGACTTCAGAACATGGCCAATCTTAAAGTAAAATGTATTTTACGTTACGAAGGTTGCCGGATAAGCTAGATATCGATAAAGAACATTCTAGAAACTGTGAGTGTAATCAGTAGTGTAATTTGCCGTTGATGGCAGCACTGAAATCAACTTTTTTCTTTTAAAATAATTATTGTCATACTTGCAGGGCAGGCTTGCACTGGCTTTTCTTCTTACTTAACCTTAATCTTAAAACACAGAATACAACTGAAGTCGTTTAGGTTATTCAGTGACTCATAATTAATTAGGTTTTGTTACCATATTTTGATTACCACGAATTGCTTACTATACAATTATAATGCCTAGTGAAGAGGGTCTACTTCTGTGCTATAACAAAGGATGTGGTAAACATTTTGATCCAAATGCTAACAAAATAGGTAAATTCTAGTTGGATCATTTAGTTTTTTCTAAGTTTAAAATAATTGTCTTCTCATTGATTTTTTCCCAAATGGTCTTTGAATTAAGAATACTTAATGCACTACATTATGAACAATCCCAACTTTAATGTTTTAAAGTAGTAAATTTAGCAAGATTTACTCAAGGATGGTTAGGTATTATAGTGAAGGATTTACAGGGTAGGTACTTGTTTTAAATAGGTAAATATGAAAATAAAAGTGAAGTCACTATTTTGAAATTCACTGTACTGACACATTTCAAGCTATAGAACAATTGAGAGACAACATTTTTTAACCTATTTTGGGCCTATTACATAAAGCCAATCCAGAGAAATTAAAATCACTGTTTCTTTCTAAACTGAAAAAATGAACTGGCTTCGAACAAACCACCAAATGCGTTCCAGAAGCGAATCCTATGTCCTTATTTGCTCAAAAGTTAATGTGTGGCTTCAAAGGGTAAACTCAAATTTACAAATTAAATTTATCAAACTGCAACGTAAGTACCTTACCCTACATCATGTGCAATATCAACCTTACAACTGGTGCGTGTTTCAGACTTAACTGAATGATAAAATCATTATTCAACTCTTCCTTTAATAATCCTTTAGTACCTTTTTATAAGTAGGCCTACTCAAACAAAAAAATCGTTAAATGTGCCCTCCTTAGCCACCCGATAGTTAAAGAAGCAAAACAGGAGTCCACTAATATCTCAATTAATTAAGTCTACAAATGATGTCAAATTCCACCTAAGCCAGCCACCGTTTATTCTATGTGGGCCCTCCCACCACTGTAATATACATTTACAAGCCAAGTTGCCAAATTGGGATTGTTCATGGTCAGGATTTAAACCCACATACTTTTGATTGGCTTCGAACGTTTTACTCATGAGCAAAGGCATAGACCACTATGCTAAAGTACAACCATCAAATAACATGTTTAATTGTGTACCTTTTAAAGCTTACTCTAGTGGTGACTCAGCACACTCCTTCAGATAGTTCACGTACCCTCACACAGGTAGCAGTTAAAAATCAATAAAAAAATGATTCTACAGTGTTACAGGGTTAGTCTATGAAAAATAATTTATTTTATTCACTCAATTAAATTTTTTGTTGTAGATTCCTGTATATTTCATCCTGGAGCTCCAGTTTTCCATGATGCGTACAAAGGGTGGTCATGTTGTAAAAAGAAGTGCACAGACTTTACAGAATTTTTAAATATTAAGGTATGCTTATGATTAGATTAATTTGTATTGTTGATTAAGCTACTTTTTACTTTATTATTGACAGTATAAATTTTTCTTATTGATTCTGTCAGTCAAAAATCTAAGGTCTTAAAAGTAATAGAGCTATTATTATGTACAATACCAGGACCTATTTAGTTTATCTTAATATGTACCAAATTTGTGCAGTGTTGTTATTATGGCACATCACAAGGCTAATGAGTAATATATCTCAATTATATCAAAATATGTAAAGTTGGATTTTTTATTTTAGGGTTGTACAACATCATACCATAGTAATGTGAAGCCGGAAGAACCTCAAAAGCCTACAGTGGATAAATCAAAAGCAGCAGAAGTCATTGAATATAAAGCTCCCAGACCTTTAACTGAAACATATGTTGAGCGACCACCTTTCGACTCACCCATGGTAATAATCGCCTGAATGATGCAGTGAACCAGACAATAATGCTGTAAATATATTTAAATGTGGAATTAGTAAAAAAACTGCTTGATCTCCATCAACTAGGCCAAAAGGAAAACACATACTACAACAAAAAATATGGAATACAATTTTTTTCTTTTTTAATACAAGATGCAAGTGTCAATATGTGTTTTATATTTTTAAAATAATCAAAACAACTATGTACTAAATATACTCAACAAGTGCTTACAATGATATAGGACTAATGATAGTTCTTAGCAAGTAAGCAAGGGTGTATCAGCAAATTTACGTGAGGATTTTTGTTTAAACATTTTTGAGTTTTTACCTCTGAACTGTTAAGTCGCTTAAAAGATTAAACCGCCAAACTGAAAAATAGTAATTAAATAATAAATTAATAATAATTATTATTATTATAAATAATTAAATAAAGAATGGTTAGGTTTAAAGAAAATACTAAGTGAAATTATTTTAATAGTTAAAGCCTTACCGGATCCGTTATAAACAACATACTGTCTGATGATTGGTTGTTTGATTAAATGAGGATTAAATGAGGTAATTGTGGTTTGCAGACAACGATGGATCCGATGGTGGCGGACCAGCTTCGCCAGCAGGTAGCTGCCTGCAAGCAAGCAGCAGGTGAAGCGGCGGAGGCAGATAACACACAAGGAATTGTACCCATTGGCACCCCGTGCAAGAATAACGGTTGCAAAGTGGTTTGTTAAAAATCTTCCATCCTTTTTATATTTTTAATTTGGGGGGAAGCAGTGTGCATTTTAATTGAGTTAAATTCTTCTTCTTCTATGTTTGCTTAGTTTAGTTTAAAACTCTAATGTCTTGACACAAATATGATTAGATTAGATTATTAGAATAATATGATTATGATCATACGATGATTATGATCAATCATGAATAAGATTGATTAGATTGAAATGGTGACCATATCACTAGGTAAGTATTTTAAGTCAAGTATGAATGAGGATTGAGTGTAAGATGATTGTGGTATGATCTTTTAGTCTTCTTACTGACTAAGGCTGCCATTTTCCATAGATAGGACTGTTAATTAATAGCCCAATAGATGATGGCAACTAAGAGACCTACAGTTTAACGTGGAATCCGAATCACAGCCTCTAAATTACGAATTGGTCTAATTATAAGATCTTTGAGAATTAACGTAGTATTCAATAGTGCGGACGTTAATCCACACAAGAAAACAATACACCCACCATATGTCTTAAATCTAGGGGGGCATTGGCAATTTCTCAGACCAAAATTTGAAATGGATGTGATGTCATATGGTTATAAGAACAGCTGTTTAAAAGAACTGAAAACATTCCCTTTAGGTACGAGGGACATTTTAAAAATAAGATTCCCTAAGTTACCGAGACAGTATAAGATGTGCTGAGAGAAATCTGGCAACACTGGCTTACTCGTTAGCTCTCCCTATCTCCCCGATGGAGATGGAGCCTGCAGCTGACGTCAATTGGGTATGAAGTGCAAGCAATTATCTGATTTTGCATGGTAAAATTTTACATTCCGTTGAAATTCATAGGAATTTATGTTAAGTTCATGGTGAAGTGTGTATGACAGCATCTGAAGTGTCTGAAAATGATGATGAGTTCTCTTTAGGACGCACCGACATGGACGATGAGCAACGAAGCAGAAACCATTGATCTCCAACGAAGTGGTGATGAAGATTGAGCAAGATCTGCTGAACAATTAGAAGACACCGATTCGGGAACTGGCTTCTGAGGTTTCAGATCTTTTTGTAAATTCAATTCACACAATTTTGGTGAAAAGGTTAGAGTTAGGTTCTCACAAGGTATGAGCGTGCGGGTCCACACATGCTTTTTGAAATGAACATAGCAGATGACGTCAAGTGTAATCAGGAGTTTATTCAATAATTGGTAGAGTATATCCATTTCTTTGACTCCGTTGTTACCGGGGATGAATTGTGGTGTCACTATATCACTCTGGAATTAAAACTGAATTCTTCTGGAATTTGTTAGCGGTTGTAAAGTTTTAGGGAGAAAAATCAGATTATTACAAGCACTTCATACTTGGCATTGATGTTGGCTGCAGGTTCCATCGCAGGTGGCTGTCAGGCCGGCGGGGTTTGACGTAGTAAGGAGCGAGTGGTGGTGTTAGAAAAAGGGAAAGCTGAGTAAGACGGTTTTGCCAGATTTCTCACAGCACATCGTATTTAGTCTCAACAGCATAGGGAATCTTATTTAGAAATTTTGCCTCGTATATCCTTGATCGTAGCTGTTTCCCAAGGGGAAGTAAATAAATTTTTCACAAATTTATCTTCTTAAAGAAGAATTACCGTTGGTGGCTTGGTAAGACCTAATAGTTAAGAATATGATAATTTTTTTGTTTTTAAGTCCCTAGAGACTAAAAATAATGGTCATTCAAATTGGTACTTTCGTATTATACTGACCACATTCATACAATGTATTCTATATTCCGACATCCAGCGTTTTGTGTAGTTACGTCAGGTGGGTTATTGATATTTTTGACCTATTAATATTATTTTACTAAAAAAACCGACCTTACTTCACTCCTCTAAGCAATGTATGTTGGATATATGTATGAATGTGGTCGGTATAATGTGAAAGTACCTAAAAACTTATACATATATATATCCCAGGTTTTAACAAAATTCATGCTTTTTCAGAATTACAGTTAGTCAATAGTGTAACAGTAAAATAATATAATTGTACATATTTTGTATGGTAGACATACGAGGGGCCTCAGACCTTGAAGTCATCCTGCATGCACCATCCGGGTTTTCCAGTGTTCCACGAAGGCTTGAAGTTCTGGTCCTGCTGTACCAAGAGGACCACTGACTTTGACAGCTTCCTTGGGCAGGTCGGCTGCAGGACAGACGAACATGTTTGGTTCAAGCCCAAGGTGAGTAACTTAAGATTGGTAAAGTCAGAAATAATCAAAGTCTTTTGGTTTTATTTACTCTACATTTTAATCAGGAGTCAGGTGCTCATATTGTGTGAATTTACAAAATATATTTTGTACAAGTTTTCTTGTGTTAAAATATGTGACTTATAATTAACCCTACAACGCGGGTTCACCTACACCGTACACGAGCCAAATGCCGTCTGCTGGGCGGTTCAATGTACAAGTCACCCGTGATGTGCTGCTATTCCTCTTAAGTTTATCAAACTATTTTGACTCTGACATCTTCAGGACGATGTGGATAGTACAAGAAGTATTTTCAATTCTTTTCATGTATTTCCAACTAATTTCCCACAAGAGAGAGAGACAGAGTTTAGAGTGAGGCATCAAATCAGCTGTTGATTCGCCAGATTACGGTCATCAGCTCTCTTTGTTATCATTGTGTTTCACAGTTATTTTGGTCATAAATTAGTCAATACATTTCATATGACTGTATGATTGTATTTGTGGTTACTGATTGGTACTTTTTGTGGTTTATTTAATGCAATAATAAACCAGATATAGTTTTTGTTTTGTGTGTTCTCATCATTTGTAAAATGTAGGACTCAAGTGGACTGCACCCATAGCCTAGCCTATCATCAATGAATCATGTAAATAGGATGTGTCATAGTGAAGAAATACATATTTTAGTGATTGTTTGCACAAAAAGGTCATGAGCGCCAGAAAATTACCACAATAGGTTCGGTTTAGTAATAAAAAGGTTCCGCGTTAAAGGGTTATAACTGAATAAACTGTGAAGCTTTCCTTAAGTAAGATTTTTAATGCCATGGCATTTATTTAATACTATAGAATAATTATGTACTGTACAGTAAATCTGTTTGATTATATACTGAGATTTGTTAGATTGAAGTGTAAAATGTGTTGTGTTGTGATGGACATGGCTGAGTTTTGACGAGGTCAAGAGGATTGACGAAGAGGAAAGTCAGTACAAAGAATAAGAAACAATTGAAATGTTGGTTGATCTTCTGTGTTCAGGCAGAAAAAAACTGAAACCAATACTACTTATATAAAAATTTTCAACATACTCTTTATAGTTAAAAATTCCCATGCTTAGAACTCCTGAATTGTCAAAACAATCAAAAGGTTTACCCTTAGGGGTGCTAGTGGGAATCGAATATCACAATATACGATTCTTTTAAAGATTTCCAACAAATTTTGATGTTCCAATCAAACATGTAAAGAATAGCAAATTAAAAGTTAGGTCTGCTAAAATAGTGTCAAATCTATACATTTTTTATTTAAAAATTGGAATTAGCATACAGTGAATAAGCCAATTCGGATGAAAACTGAATTTAACCAATCCTTTATCATCTGACGTCTGATGAATTCTCAATACCACCAACCGATTATTGGACATTAGTATTTGTATGAGATTCGACACTATCTGTGGGTAGATGAATAAAGGAATGGAAGCTGATATATTGCATGAGTATCAATTCTGCAATGTTCTAAACTATACGAGCAACAGGATTGAAAATTAAAAGCTAGTTAGAAAATAAATTTCTTATTTATAATTTTTTACTTATCTAATATGAAAATTAACAAATGAAATATGTTTTTCTCTGAAATCTCAGGAACATCAATGCTAGCTAGTTTTAAAACGAAGAATAAATTATGAAGAAGTCAACAGTACAGTACTGATTGGTTGCAGGGAAGCAGTGCCATCAAGTGCAGGCTGGATTGGCACCAGACTGGAGCTGCTGTTTACGTTTCAGTCTTCGCCAAGAAGTACGATCCTGAGCAATCCTACGTCAAATTGTCCCCAGTCAGACTGAAAATATCTCTGTTCTTCCCTGAAGAGGGTGGTTACTATACCAATGATCTGGAACTGTGTAGAGTAAGTATGGTAATATAACGACTAAAAGTTCAATATTGTTACTCCGCTGTCTCCTAGGTTTAGTAAAATAATTGTATTCTATTTAATTTTGATATTTATTAATATTAAAATATATATTCTGAAACAAAATATATTTTCTAACATATTTATCTGACGTCATTTTATAAGTATTCTGTGAATGTGTTTGAGTATATTGGTGCGGCTGCCTGCACTCTGACGAAAAGTGTTTTTCAAAATCCTAGGGGGAAGTTCACAGGCCTTCAGTCATTCCCTGTTTAGTGGTGACGACAAGATCTATAATTGATTATTTGACATGAAAGTACAATTTATTGCAGTAATAATAGAAAAGACACCAATGTGGCTTACTGTCATCTCAGTACTCCGCTACACAATTCGGATATTTGGCGTTCAGATAATCGTGATGTTACTGTATATTACTGAGTAAATTAGCTTATTGCACTGTGGCCCTACATAGCTTTAAAACTAAAATTAATTGTATTAATTTACATTTATCTTGATGGACATAAATAAATCTGATCTTCCTGTGCATGAGAGCTTAGAAGAGGACAAGGTTTGGGAAGTGGTCAGTAAATGTCTGTATTTAAAAATATTTTTGTAACTGGCTTTAACATACCCACATATTTTAAAAATATTGTTATAAAAGGAAAAAATACATGCGACAGTTTTTATAAACACCAAACAATTCTAGTTTTAGTCCTGTGTATCTTAATACTGTAGAACCCCTCTAATCTGACCTTGGATTATCCGTTTTTCTGTTAGTCCTGAGCTTGGTCGACTTGTCACTGATGGGACATCTGTCAGGCTGTTGTTTTCGGTTTTTTATCGCTTCCACTCTTCGTATTCAGTAGCCTACTCATACCTCGTGCGCTATCCAATACTATGTAGAAAAACAGGTACAATATTTGAAATGCTGAACATGTATCCGGCAAATACCGATAAATATCCGAACCTTCAGATGGACAGTATAATAAAATAAGCTGAACTAAAATGAACATTATAATTGAAAGATAATAATAAAACATTCCGTTTGAGATTATCTCGGTGGCACAGAACATCTTTGATAAAAAAAATAGTTGAAGCAGATGACGAAATTACGCATAATCTATTGGAATGCAAGAACGTCAGTCCAAGAACTCAGGATGATTATTCGTTTGTCAACTACTTGTATGTACTCCAGTAAATGATGAAGTTCAACAAGAAATTGTATTTTAAAATACAAGGCTAGATCGTCACTGATAAGCCGAATATCAGATTGTGGTTAGTTATTATTCTACATAAAATAACATTTTGGTAAAAAAAATCTTGAAATGATTATCCGATATTTGTTAACAAAAATCATAATAATTCATTTTGCAACGGTATTTTTAGGAAAAATAATGTACTACTAATGTACCGTACTACTAATAATGTAATAATGTACTTCATTTTAATTGTCTACTCTTCGTTTAATATTTTGACATAATGAACTATTATTTGTTATCACTTTCACAAATTCGTTGATATGTTTAACTCTGTATGAAAACACCTTTCATTTTTTATTTGCTATAAATATTACATCTAACCTATTCCAATAATCCAACCTATTTTTCCATCCCGACCATGGTCCCAGTCCCGTAGGTGACGGATTAGAGTGGTTCTACTGTATTCTATTTTATTTCGTAAAATAGTAGCTTAAAATAATTTCTGAGATAATGCTTAGACAATGAAACAATAAAATGTTATGTAAATACATGCCTGCCATTGTATTCCCTCTATCATTTCTTCAGATGATTGGGTAGTCTGTTCATTAGTATCAGAGTCTGGTCTCTGGCTAAGAGTCTTTCGTGAATCCAAAGCTTTTGTTAGTATAACTGATTATGTGTTTTATTTTCAGGTTGTAAAAGTAGAAGAAAGCTCTGTACAAATGTTACCCACGAAAGTAGAAGTGAAACTGAAAAAAACAAGCGGTGCTTCGTGGTCCGCTTTAGAAATACCTCGTGCTGTGCCTGACCCTGCTGCGGAACCTGTCGAGGAGCAGAAGCCCGATGTCACCTTGGAGGAGCAAGTGGATGCCGTTGACTTAAGTGACTTATAGACTTTAAAACAAATAGGTTTATTATATTTCAAAATTCGATTTTTATTTAGATCGTATTTTGCAAACCATACAGGGCACAATCATTTCATTTTTAGTTAATGTTTTACAATATTTTTTATTTATTGTTGGATTATTTTCTTGTATAAAATGCTAAATAGAAATTTCAAATGTGTTTTTTCATGAAGAAAACCTATAAAATTTGAATTAAACATAACCCCACACTTTTTACATAGTACGCAGTTACTTTTTCAGGAAGACACAAGAGTCTGACTCAAAGGTGTTAGTTTGGGTATACACCGCTTACCCTAAAAGTGGTAAGCTTTATACTTTTAAACTGTGACATAAAAATAATTATTAATATCTTCTTTAAATATTAAGTATAAACAAAAAAAGCATAAAACATGCCCCCCCCCTTTATAACCACTGAATCAAAACAGGTGTCCACTGCAATCCCAATTAAGCCTACAAATGCCGTCAATTTCCACCCATTTATTTAAGGTGGGCCCCCACTCCGCTATATCACACATTTGCAAACCAAATTGAGATTGCTCATGGTCGGGATTCCAACCCTAGCACTTCCGAATGGCTAGAACGTTACGCTTGTCAGCGCAGCGCTTTAGCCGGTTCAGCCACAGGTGCATAGGAGTAGAAAGCTCTTACTTGGTTATAAGACTGCTCAGTGGCAGTCTAATGCACTTCACGAGCAGGTTCGGTTCCTTGACCCCAGAGGGCAACATGGTCACGAAATCACTAGTGATTTCGTGACCATGTTGCCCTCAAGTTCACTAAATTGATGACAGATGCCTCTACCTGCCACTTCTTATTGAATTTTTAAATGCGTTGTAAATTACAACTTTACCACTTCTAGGGTTAACGGTGGAGTCACCAGATAACCCTCGCAGAAGTGGGGATACTCAAAAAAAGTTATCACCTGCCACTAAAAAGTCTGACTCAATGCCGCTCGGAGTGGACTGAATGCCGACTCACGAGCTCAACTTGACATCTGTGTTGCATCATAATTATTGACGTAGATCCAAAGTTTTCCAACAGATAGTGTTACCGTGCCCGTTGTGAATGTCTGAATTGACAAATAATATATGGTTATTGGCCAACCTGTTGGTTTATTATTTCAATTATTGTGAAGTGTCATCTGTTCGTTGTGAAGTTTGGCAACAGTCGAAACAGCTCACCGCGTACTGAGTATGTGTTTTGGTTAGGTTTATTTTTATAGATATAAAGGCAAATTGTTTTTTTACATGAAAAACAGTATGAACTTTCAAAAAATATACAGTTTTGAGAGTACAAAATAGTTTTTATTTCACAACGCTATCAAAAATTTAAAATAAAAAATATATTGTAGTGGTTTTTGTTCATATTTTTTTTATAAATCCAATAATTAATTTTTTTTAAGAACAGGAAGTTTTCTACAAAAAGAAAAAAATGTTTGTTCATCACTAATAATAATTTTTTACAAAAGTTTGATCAATTACCTGCAAAATGGCAGAATTTAATTGCATTTTGTTGGGCTGTTCAAAATAAAGTATACTGCTTCCTTATGGATTAAAGCTTAAAATAAAAAGGATTGGTAAGTGAAATGTTCAAAATACAATTTTGCCGTTTATTTGCTCCATATAAACAGCTAAGATCTTTTATACATATTGCACTTAACTAACAATGAAAGTACTACATATATTTGAATGAAATATTCTAACATTTAATCTGTAAATCTTTGGCTCATTTAATTCACATATATTCTTACTATATACATTATTTTCCATATATCACAGTTATACTGAGAAACTATGTACATTTTTATTGAAGTATATTTATTAACAGGGATGAAACATTAATTTACATTTTCATCGAACAGTTGAAATAAACAGTTGAAGTGTGAATGTCAATCATCAATCGTAGATGTTACAGGATAACCCAAGTAGTGAGTACTACATTACCTTTTTTTGTGTGAATGTATTTTTTGCTGCTTATTGAAGAAAAAACATTGTTTTATTGATTAAATTAAAACTGTAAACAATACTTTTTTACTACTTAGAAACAGTTTTGCAACCTAATATTTCATGGATATAATTATTAATTCACATTTATGTATGCATATTTAAAAATAGAATAAATAGTAGGGGTCTGCAGTGCACCGAAAAAATCGGTACGGTACGGTTCCAGCCTTGTACCGAACCTCGGTACGGTACAAGAATTTTTTCGGTACAAGTTCGGTACGGTACAAATAAGTAAAAATTAATTCACTATCCAGTCTAGGTTGCCATCAAATATAACTGTGAAACAACTCCCGCCAAAAACATTGAATAAAACCCGATCATTAAAGACTTTATATTCTAAAAGTAATATAGAATGACAATACTGCCCAGATGCACGGCAAATGCTGAACGTAAGACTGACTCATAGCGTTTTGGTGAATGATCATTTAAAACAACCTCACCAGGACTTCAGGCAACCAGCCATCTCCCTGCCGGCTTTAAATTATTGTGCATTCCCGGCTTATTATCGTATCCACGTGTAGCAGCTTACGCGATCAGGGAACAGTTCCTCCTTTTGACGCAACAAAATAGTCGTATGAGGCTCGTATTAGTCGTGTTTCAAATAGCGATGGGAATACTTGTGATTTTTCAATCACGATGAAAATCTTTTAAACTATGATTCATGATTCTTTAAATTGATTCGTTCTTTTTCCTCTGACAGCCTGTTTCCGATGTTAAATGACCAATACAGAACTGTAATTTGCCTTATTGATCTCGCTCTTTCGGGATTTTCACTCAAATAAAAAATCATAATGTTAAGGATATAATTGAATAAAGGAAATAAATAACTTTTATTTTTTTAACAATATGTTCTGTATTTCCTCATTAGTGGAACCCCTCAAATCCGAACTAATTGGGACTGAAGCCTGTTCTTCCAGGGAAATAAATACTACGCACTTATTTCGTCACTGTATTCGCGCGATAACCGACGGGTTATACAGGCTGTGCGTTCATAAGGGCAGTGACCTTGAAGGGTCGAGCCTGTGCTAAAAATAAACCATTCTTCCCCTACCCTTACTAACAGGGATGCGTATCGCGCCTGTCTACTGTCTGTGTCTAGTTTAGTGAGCGTTTACCTGCTGAATTGCGTATCTATAACAACCGACGTGGCTTGGAATTACGGTCGTGTGAAGATTTTCTTCATTTCAACAGTTAAAGCATTGATTTTATAATTACGAAGTATGTAAATTCAATGGTAATAGATAACAGACTTTAAGCGAAAACCCCTGACTTTGTTAAACCTTGAAAAATAAGTTTATGTGATTAATTTTTTTTTAATTTCCAGGTATTTATTTTTTTATTTCCCGAGAACATGTTCAGGTATGAGGGGTTCCACTGTAATTTTAAAATATTAACCACTTTACACTAAAATAACTATTTTAGTCTAAAGAGCCCTTTGACATTTTATGAAAATGTTTGATTTAATTTGAACAATTATTGTGATTGGTTGAATTAAAAATAATAAACCAGGACAATATAAAACATAGGTCTTGGCTAGGGGGTATTGACTCAGTATATTTTCTGTATTTTTTGTTCTGCAATAAAATACATTATAGTTTTTTATTTTGTTTGTTCATCCTTAGTTTCATATAGACTTGAGAAGATTATTTCCTCTTATTAATTAGTTACAACATAAATTATAATGTTTAAATAATTATTAACATGTTTAATGTGATATGTTTTTTAAAGAATGGATTTAAAAATCATATTACAGTTTGAAAATTACTAAATAGACTAACCCTTTCAGTGCCAACGTCCGATTTTACTGGTCATTTAATGTTTTACCAAAAAAGCCAACGTCCAATTTAGCCGGAAGTCTAGTAAAACCATAAATAGAAATCTAAAAAAAACAAATAAACTAATTTTTATATTAGAATACTTGGAATAAGTAATTAAAGCACTTAAAGCACACACAAATTATTTTACGATAGACAATTATGTCAAAAGTTGGTACAACAGATACACTTTGAGTACAGCTGTAGCAGACAAACTATTCTGTTTGTCCCGTTTTGGTCTGACTAAGTGTTTGTTTACTCTTGCGTGTTATTACTGTATTTTGTGAGTATAAACTCACAAAATAATAGTTTTCGGTGAAAAGTAACCTATAGTGTTGAAAATAAACTTTATAATAATTAGTAGTATAAAAATGGTACAAGTTTCTATAGGTACATCATAAAAAATACCTAAATTGAGTTCACAAAAATGAACATAAAATGTTTGTTTATATTGATAATAAGATGAAATTTTAGCAGCAAGGAGCAAATGAAATAAAAATTTTAATGATATAATAGATTAAAGTGAAATATTTTTATAAGTATGAACTTTAAAAAAAATTAAAAAAACTATGGGTAAGTTTTTTTTACATTTTATGTAATTAAAGTTATAGTTTATACGTATGCACATGAACACTACTGGTTTCTATGTATTTTAACACGTAAATGTAAAAAAATGTGTGGATAGGTCTAAGAATAACAAAGTTATGATTTTATTCCTGCCACTTACAAATTACAAACTTACAAAACCCGTCTCATTTCAGTATATCTAATAAAAATTATATGGCACTTTTGCGAATTTCTTTTAAAAAAGGTCTGGTGACACTGAAAGAGTTAAACTAAACTTTAACAACTTAAAACTAGGGCCTACCTTTATCTTAAAAGTGAAAAAATTAAATATAAGGAATTCTTATTTCTGATGTATTTATTTGTGATGTTGTATATAACGGTGTTAAAAATTATAAACCTACACTGCCGAAATACTCTATTAAATGTGTGTTCATAAATTAATTTTAATTTAAATTGAATTGTTTCAAACATTTTTACATCAAACTCAGAAAAAACATTTTATTAATTGAATTGAATGTGAAATTTTGTTTTGCAGTTGCAGGTGTGATTGGAGTACTGAAATCACTACTACTCCTATTGTGTTTCAATCCAGCGAGAGTAATACTAAAATCCATTGTTTCAGCCCTGAGCTGTGTGTTATGACTTAATAGTAAAAAACTTACGTCAATCACAGTTCATAATACTGACAGAACTGTCTTCGTCGTTTTTCATTTTCATGTGTCAGTGTGTTGTGTCTTGTGATTTGTATTTCATTTGATGACGAGTCCTTAACGGATGGAACATCCCTGCAATACCACTTGATAATTTGAAATCATGTTGATAGTGCCGTCCAAACGACACATGTAGTGGACAACACCTATTATAAACTGTGATTGGCGTCAGTTTTTACTAAAACTTTAAAAACCTTTTATGATAGATTGAAAAAATGTTTCCTTTGGGGGAAAAAGTTTTTGGCTGTCTATCCCAGCCAAAGATGATAATTTTAATTGGCAACAGAAAATAGGATATGATTGATGGTGTCAATGTACTGTATATTCATGCTGTTAACCCTTTAGCGAGGTTTGCCATTGTGACAACGTATGCAGAAAACTTCTTCAAATGCGGGTTGCCGCTGTCGCAACGCTTGACAACAGTCCTTCAGGTAGTGAAATCTGGTGGCGATTTTACAAACTCGTTGGACTCTGTATTTTATCCAGTGTGTTGATATGAGTTGGCCAATGTTTTCCATCGATCAATGTGTGCGAGAAAGATAGAAAATGTCTCTACAACTTGTAGAAGTTTTGTGTTTGGTTAGTTAGTTGGAGTCTTAGCTAATATGTATGGCTTTCAGCTTGTAATATTTATCAGTTTTACTGTGGAATTTGCTGTTTTACTTTGTGTGAGGTAAATATGTTTTAGGACTTCTAGTATTAGTGAAGAATTGTAATTTTTCGGTCATTGAAAAAAAATTGTTTGGGTAAATACCAACTAATGTTTTAGTTTGTGGAATAGATGGGTTAGGTTGACATTAGGTGACATTGTTTCGTATGTTTATTTTAGGGTAGTTAATTATATTTAGTCAAAATGTTATTTTTTATGATAAATAAAACCAGACTTATAAAACCTTTAGCTACATATTGCAAGATTAGGGTTGCAAGATCAGGTTTATTGCATATTACTAAAATAGTTAATGCGGTTAATAAATGGTTCTTTGAAATGTCTGTCTGCTCGTTTACCCAATCTTAGCTGTGTTATTTTGTAGTTCCGAGGAGAATTTTGTCAAGGTATAGACTGACACTTGAAATCTCTAAGCATAGGACTTTTCCATGAGGTACATGTCACCGAGAAGTCTCTGAATAGGAATATCGCCAATAGTTTCCTTGAAGAAGAGCCGTTCAACTGTGGACTGGCGAACCCCTCGCAAGCTGGGCAGCATCAGGAGGAAGCGGCCAAAGCGAGTGGGTTGGCGAGCATACCTACCTCTCACGTAGTCGCCCAGGATACACTGAGCCTGGTCTTGTAACATCTCCACTGGCTGAACATCCACCAAACCCGGAGTCTCTGGAACATGAGCGGAACTACAGTAAAGTTTGGTTTATCTGGATTGATGTGACAGAATCCACATCCGGATAATCTGAAGATATAACATAGACATCAACATATATAATCTGTATAACTGCTGTAAAACAGAATAGCTGCAAAATATTGGGTGTGTTTGATGTGTTAAAAAGTTTTTTTAAATTTCACTGAAAGTTTAAAAATTTATAATAATTGAAAAAGGAGAACCTATTTTATTTCACATTTGTTTTTTGTTCTCTTGGATCTAGGAACAAACATTTAGAAAAAAGTTTTTTATTGTGTTTTGTTTTCTTTTTCTGGCCTTTTTATGTAATTTCTCCTAAATAAAATCAGCTGCATACTCTCGTCAGTTGCATGTTTTGGGAAAAAACAAGCATACAAGTGCTGTGTTCAGGCAGGCTAGCAACATAATAGGTTAAGAATAACACATAATATAACAATAAGAGCAATCAAATTCTGTCATTGCTGTTTTCAATAATAAACAGGTGTTCTAAATTATTTTAGAGATGACTTTAAATTCGTATCTCAAGGTAGTTCGCGAAATTCACATTCTTCATCGATCACATTACGATTACCTCATCATGTGACCACAGCTTATGATAGGGCTCTTGTTATGACTGCATGTCGTCTTTGGAATAACCTACCCCTACAAATAAGATCCCTTGAAAAACATTCACAGTTTGTGGCGGCACTGAAAACTGTTTTTTGATAGGATGGTCTCGGCTGGCATATCCTAGGTCTTCTGTGGTGGGGCGGTTGCTGATGTGAATGTATGTGCTAGAGTGTGAGTTTTGTAATAAAACAATCTATTTTTTATTTTGTATATTCTATATTTTATTAAGTATATTTTGTTGTAATCTATGATAAGTTTTTTTATGTTCATATTTTTATGTTTAAATGCAGGTTAAGTGTAAGAAAGGGTCATGTGGCCCTAACTTTGCCTGTTGAAATAAAGAATTTTTCATTTTATAATAAATTTTGTAACATTTTTTATATTACGTTATATTCTGAGTATTTTGTGCATTAGTTAGTGTAATGTATTGTGGCTGCCTACACTGTTGCCGAAGGTGTTTTTCAAAATCGTATGAGGAAGTTTAAAGACCAAATGTAGTCTCCAAATTCTTTTAGTGCATTTTAATCTCCGAAAATAGCATATTTAAAAACATAATATTATGTCAAAAAATCATTATTACTTGTTGGTAATTTTTTTATTTGACGTACTATTTAGTTTTGAAAGTTGTGTTAAAAACATAACTAATTATAATATGCTAATTTTTATTCACAGAAATAAAAAATACTATCACTAAAATGGAGCAAACAATTTTTATCCTAAATTTGTATAATCATTTGACAAATTTGCAACTTCTTCATGATCTGTTACTGTTTCAAAAATTATGTATAATATTACATAGATATTTCAAATTATAATGTTTAAATTGGTAAAAGTAAAATAAAAATAATAATTTTTCGTCCAAGCACACTTGAATAAAATAGACATAAAAGTTAATTTAAAAACTTAAAATAAACATCAATCTATAATGTAAGGATAAAACTAGGGGGTTTCCTGTACTTTGCTTGGAATTATGATATTTTTGATTACTCTTACATTTTAAACCCTTTTTTACCGTAGAAAAGTTAGAGTGGGTCTATCTCAATTTCTGTCTGTCTTTCTGTAACGCTGAATTAAGTATTTTTGTAACGCTTCTTTATGACAAGTAGTGAATAGAAGGACATTCAGTAGATAGAGTGATCAAAAGGTTTGCGGAGAAGCACAAGTTCTAAAGTTGGATCTCACATTCTGAGATGAGTTTGTGTATTCCGGAATGGATCCGAAAAAGTTCATACCCCACGAGGAAGCGAAGACATTATGTCTTATTTTACTTATTTGAATATTAATCCCGTTCTGATAAAAAATGTACCTATTTTACCAATGGAATGAATTTGATTTTCATTCATTTGAAATAAGACAGCTGTGTAGATTTATTGAGTTATACCTGGAGTGAAGAGGATGACTGCCTTCATACAGCCGCACTCGCTGCCATCTGGAGACAGTTGACGAAACCTGGCCAGAATGTCTTGTATCGCCTTGATCTCGTTGTTGATGGCAGGGTCGTCCGGAGGCAGCCGCTCCCTGGCCTTGCTGCTGTTGAACAACGGGGACAGATCCCAGGGGATGGACCATTGCGCTAGGTGTAGCAGGAACAACTCCTTCCACGACTCTTGTAGCAGTAGTAGCTGTACAGATTCACTGGTTAGGCCTACATCTTCAGCCACCACGAGCAACTGATTTGGAAAAACTTTCCTACAACTTATAGGTTGACAAAACATTTGTGATCATGCACCTGTGTGAATTCTCTTATAATAGCGAATGAACCTTTCCCCACGAAGGATTCTAGCTACATAACAATACTGAGTATGGCAAATAAAAGAAAGTTGTCAAATTTGAATTTGAGGCAGGTTTATTCATTTTCTCATTATGAACTATTTCAGTTACCAACTACCAAGTTGGGCTGACCTAAAAAAATAATGTCACTAAAGCTGAAGCTATGGCTAGATTAGAGCCTATGGCTAGGAATTAGAGCTATAATTAGTCAATTTTTGTTGTCTGCAGCTTGTTTCTATGCATCAGGTCAAAACCAAACCTCTTCAACCTATCACTCATTCTTACCCATCATAGTTAGGAGGGCGCTTGACTGAATATCTTACATCAGTTTTGGTGACGAAATTAAAGTAAACCAGGGGAAGTTTACTTTAATTCCAATTCCAACATTAAAACATCCAAGAAACATCAATTTATACTCATAAATTTATTAAAATATTTAAATTAATTCCCTTTAAAAATAATATTAAGATCTAGATATGTCTGGGATGTTTTTCATTCCTCAAAACATTAGTTTTAAACATATGAGTCATTTGTAAATTGTCTCATATTGCAGATAACTGCCAGAGTAAGACAAATCCTGTAAGTGAACATCATCTAGATGAATAGAGAGGTCGACAAAATTGCATAGCAACAGATTTACCACAATGGTCTCATAAAAGAAAGGTCGTTTTTACTAAGCACATTATATTTTTATCTTAAAAAAGAGTGAAGATATTGTTAACATAAAAAGCCAGACAGAACATATTCTTATCATATTAGTTTTACAATAATTAAATACTTAAACATTGAAAATTTAGCTCTAATTTTTGTTCTTCATAAAATATCAGTAGTTTGCATAGATTAAATATTGCAGAGCTTGTCATTTCATTTCTGATTGTTGTATACATATTTTTATCTAGTTTAGCACCTCAATCTGGGAACAGAGCCTTCTCCTGAGACAATTTGATTGACACATTATCAGGTCCTGGTCATATCTCTTTTTTTATGACATATTCATATATTTGTTCACAAAAACAGCTTTTTTAATCAGGTATATTAAATAGAATATCATAGAGTCATTTGTACAGTTTAAGAGTGCAGAGATTTGTTGTGATATAGTTGTAATATATTAGAATAAAATAAGAATTTAGTAATGAAGAATTGATGGTATTTGTTGCGCTGTATCTAGGGCTACCACATCGCAATGTGACGCTGGAATAAGCCTTGTCTATCAAAATGAACTTGAGTTTCTCTGTGAACTTCACGAAGTTATTCTTTATACTGGGGATCATTCGGGCCGAAAAATATTACTAGTTTTTCTTTCTTCATCCAATATAATTTTTTTGTTGTTTTTTGCACTCATATTTTTTTGTTTAACGTTAACTTCAATATTGATATCTCTTCCCCAATGTGCAAATCTAATTACTGTCTGCCATTATAAATATGATTAGTGCTTTAACTCAGGCATAGGCACAGGCTCCTGCTCATGTAGGCCTTTCCTTATGTATCGGCTAAGTTTATACTTAGTTGTTTAGGTTATTATTGCTATAAATTGCTATTATTTATTTTCATTTTAATTTTATAAATTTTCTGGCTTGTAAATCACTATAAGGATAAATAAACATATTTCATTTCATATCATGGTGTTCGGGCGGTAAAGGCATTTTTTTGTGCCTTGGTAAAGAACAATTATCACGTTCACTCGTTGATTTGAAAAAGTTGCTTCACTGTTCCCGATCGCTTGGTGAACTATTGATCCCCGCGTGAAGGCGCTAGAATATAGCATATTATTTACGAAATGGTTTTAAATCATGTCTATGTAATTGTGTATTATGTTACATCAGTAAATTATTTTTTTACTGATGTATTGTATGATATGAGGCAGCAGCAGGTTCAGGGGGGAAGCTTTGTTTAGCATCCACACCCCGTCAAAACTGTCGCGCCAAGCCCAGGTGGGAAATGTTTTTGAATGTTGTTTATTATAGGGGACCGATGAACAATCTTAGTACGCGGAGGCCGTGGTTTAGTAGACTAATCTAATCGTGTAAAAAATATTTAAGTAGGCCTATAGCCTACTCTGAAAAAATATTATATATTTAAACAGTATAAATATTGTTTCCTGAATTAAGATTTTTAAGTGAACCTGAGAAGAATTTTTACATTGTCCAAAAAATCTGGGGGTGTAAGCCCCATAACTCCCTCCATTTTAACCGCCTAAATGATGTCTAATGTCTATCTGGGATAACTATGTTGTTATCTCTGTTTTACAAACAAATATAGGCTTACTATTCTAACTTTTATAATACTAATTTTTAATTAGTATTATAGCTAATTTTATATTTTTATTTTATTTCTTTAGACGAATTTTAATCGACGAAAAGGAAATAAACTCCGATCAAAAGTAATATGTTGGAAGAAACGACATTCTCCATTTCGTTTAGCCCAAACGAAAGGAGGGCTACGATTGGTCGAGGTGTCGGCCAATGGGAGGCGAGGACGCGGGAAGTCAACAAGTCACTCCCCTCGCAATATGCGCCAAGTCAGCTAACCGTGTTCCGTGTTCCGTGCAGCCGACACGACGACAACGTCGCGTCATGGTCATGTCCAGCTGGAGTTGTCTGTCACTCTGTTTGCAATATCGTACAGTCTCACGGCCTCTTCGTCAACTCAAACGACACACACACAGAACCAGGCCTACGACTTCATTTTAACGAGAGTACTAAAATCCGGGCGGAATCTTTCGTCAGCCGCAACTCGCTAACAAAGTATTTCCGGAGCTATCTTTAGGTAAACTTTTTTCATAATTTTACACTCCAGGTAGTAGAACACGTCATTCTATTCTTTCCGTTTCTTTATGAATCACCATGCTTATGAATATAGGTGTGTGATGTCTAATTAAGTATTAGTTGTACTGAAACTAACCTGGAGGACCTCCCAGGAAGGTGAGAGGGCGAGGGGAGGGCCCACTGGGGGGGAGAGGCCCATCGTGGACAACCTGTCGTGATCCTGCTTGCTGCTCCATAACACTTCCTGCCAGACAAGACAGTTGTAGCATTAGACCACAAGTAGAACTGGTAGAAGCATAGAATCTGAATTATAAACACATTCTGGATATTCATAAGTTATAACTCTTTATTTAACTAAACCGTAGGCCTATCACTGGAATTACACATACTTTCTCCCTTAAGTAAATAAGAAAACTACATCATTTAATATAACCATAATGTTATTTAAAATTCATCTAAATGTCATTTAAAAGATTATTATTTCAAGAATAATCATCAAATTTCTTAAAATAATAAAACAAGTTTATTTAATTGTTAGACTTATTTTGGGCATCACCCCACCCCTAGGAAATAGGCAATCTAACCTTTTAATGGGGTTTGTTAGGTGATGGAATCTTACACTGCACATTAAGTTTCATGGAGAACTGTTGATTGATAGGCTAAATAAGGAAGAAATCAATTTTTTCATGTTTTTCTGAAGAATGACATTTGACGCTCTCAGGCAAACGTACTGCGTTTACAATAGACATTTAATTGAACTTTCTTTAAAACCGTTAGTTGAAGACTAATGATTCAAAATACTTTTCAATTTTCAAAATGAATACTTTTCATTTTTTAAGCCGGGTTTAAAGGTCATAGTCTAATTATTTTAGTAATTTGTTGTTTTGCTAGAAAACTTAATGAAATATTTTTAAACATTTTAAATAATTTTTATTTTACGGACAAACGTATGTTGTCATAATATTTGGGACCTTTAACCTTAATACCTTTAATATTACCTTAATAATAACCTTAATAATATTAACCTTTAATATAACCTTTAATATTTGGGACCCATGAAATTGTAATCAAACTTGTTAGAACGGACCTGTAAATTTAAATTTTAACTTTTGTTCAGAGGTTTTAGCGGTAAACTACCCTTAAAAATAAAAAAATCTGAAGATAAAGTCAAAGTGTAGCAAGCACCAATGTACCAAATTTCATAAAAATCGGACGATCAGTTTTTGGGGGTTTGTGTATAGACACATGTCAGTTCGAAAACCACTTTCTTGGATTATGAGAGCCTCAAAACGGATATAGGCTTATCCACTCTCAACTCAGATTCGAAAATTGTTACGAAAACAATACTTTCTCCATATACTATGTATAAGAGAAGAAAGTAGGTAAAGATGGGTTAGGCTACGCGATGCTATACCACAGATAATAAGTTATAAATTATAGTTTATGCGTACATATAACTTATAGAATCTGATCGTTAGTTGAAATCTTGTATGGTGATTACCGTATGACATAAATAAATGTATTACATTTACATATGATCAGAGACAATATAATAGATTTACTTTCTGAAGAACGAAAAAAAACTAATTTCAGTTAAAATGTCCAGAATTAAAGGTCTATAGTTCAGTTCAGTTTTGACGTCTTTCCAATACAAAAATAACCCAACAAAGCGTGTCGTCAAACATTCAACACGAAACAACAAAATATAATATTGGTGACGCAACTGTAAGAAAAGGTCTGAAGGATTCTATCAAATGTTTATATTTATATATTTTATAAATTGCAATTTTGAATAAAAGTGTTGATAATAATATTTTTTAAACAATAATATGAATTCCTATTGTTGATATTATTTCATTTCGTGACTTATCTTGATTTATACTAGGTCTTTGTTTAACGTATTTGTCTATTAATAATGTTAATTTAATGAGAAAAAGTTCGGTAGGGCCTACTCCGACAGCATAATTATTAAGATTTGATTAATGAGTGTTCCTAATTCTTGTTGGACAACCGATTGAATGACTACGCGTAAGATCCGCGGGTTTATCACAGAGGTTAGTATTTACTTGCACGGGGAAACATCGCCCTCCACTCCCCCTCACCCCGCATTTCACGCGGCATTAATGTCCTACCTCGATTGCGAAGTAATCTGCCCTCCCCCGCGAGCGCCGATGACGTGTCGACAGAAGAGTTACAGCTGATCGATTGTTGCAGCTGGACCAATCAGCTGCCTGCTCCCACGCAGCCAGGCACATTGTCTAATCATGAAGCCCACGTGTGCGATCCCACAGGCCCTTGACTTAAGCCGCCTGACCAGCGCTCCCGTCTTAATACGCTTACTTACCGCCAACGACGCCGTCGCTCTCTACATCACAGTCTCCGAACTAATAAGATTACGTCCTCACAGAGTCATTCGGACAAAGACGGGATTTGCTATTGAAACGGTTAAACTGAGGACAACCGAGTTGCCGGTCGGTCCAGTAGCTTTGAATCAGCTCTGACATATTTTAGCGACATACCACGATTGAAATTTGCTTTAATTCACAACAGCCCTGGATTTGGAAAATATTATATTATTAAATATTATTGGATTAAATAGCTATTACTAAACATAATGTGTTAAAACAGTATATATTTATGAATTAGTTCATAATTAAGAATGATATTTTTTACTAATTCAATTTCTACATAATTTTACATTGGGAATTAAGCTGAGTATCATGCTGAATGTTTTAAATGCGTGATATAAGCATTCTTATTTCGGATTCATTAATCTTTGCAAAAGCTACATAATGGGTAAATGACTACCTGACACTTCTCTGCAGACATAAGGATCTGCAGAAGGCCCGGTGGCGGTGGCTGGTGTGGAAGGAACATGTGATGTGGAGGCGTCGCGACGTCCGGCGACTTGAGCGACGGCGGGTGTGGGAACATGGGCGGGTGGGGCAGCTTGAGGGGTCCTGCCGTGACGCTCTGATCGGCCACCAGGCCCTCCTTGGGCAGTTTGGGCTTGCGGGGCCCCCTCTCGTGCTGCACAGCTGCAACATATACACCGGTTACATAGTGTGTCTGGGATATCAGGTGTTGGCACCAGGCCCTCCTTGGGCAGCTTGGGCTTGCTGGGTCTCTATGGGTAACCAAAAAATACATTTATTTATTAAGATAACAGAGGTTTTTAACTTTTTACATCGAAATTTTTCATTTTAGATATAGTCACGGAACTAGATTGATGACAGTTAAGAATTTTAATACTTTCAAAAAGATTATTGTAAGAAATGTTATAATTCAAATATTTAATATGACATTAGGGCCCAAGTTAAATTTTAGTAGCATTCTAAAATAATAACATAAACTACAACAAAATAAATGTTTAGAGTGACAAAGTTCTAGGAAGAGGTCAACGTAAAGGTACACAATATCCGTTACTCGACCAAGTTCACGTAAGATGGTCAAAGATGTGACTTGACACAAAAGGAGGCGGCTCGTTATTTCCGGTGTGGAGATGAAGATCCGGTGTGGGAGCGAACGGCTGCAGCTTCCGCTTCCCCTCATGATCACCGCCGGGGCAATTAATTGTGACGTGTCACGGTGGGGCGGGATCATCGCGCGACACGTGTCGTCTGCTGTGGTGTCACGGACATTGAGCGTGAACCCGTCACGCGTGTTGCTGGTCGGGAGACGTTGCTAACCAGTTAAGGACTCCTCAACTTGTTCACTC
The DNA here is from genome assembly GCA_023375725.1 of Nephotettix cincticeps. Lineage (NCBI taxonomy): Eukaryota > Metazoa > Arthropoda > Insecta > Hemiptera > Cicadellidae > Nephotettix > Nephotettix cincticeps. The sequence continues at coordinate 67,314,777 of CM041789.1, read as the reverse complement.
AGTCTACCTTTCAAGTCAGTACGTCTAGTAGTTATGTAGTCACGTCATTGGATACGCGAGCTCTTAAAGAATTAAATACTCTACGCTTTACAGAAAACCCTTATCCTCAGGAAAACTTAAAAAGTTATAAATCTGTCCTCGATAAACCCAGTTTGTCAATGCTGATGTTCCGGGTGAGTGTCTCATGAAGACCTTTCGAGGCTGAGAAATGTGTCTAAATATTTGTGTAATATGTGTAGCCTAGTTCATCTTATTCATGTGTATATTCTATTGCAATTTGCGCAAATCAACTGTGTTTCCTCCTTGATTTGATCATAGAATATTTGCAAGAACATTGATTACAAGAACGCCTTCTTGAAAGATTGCTTTAAAAAGCTCGTGTAAGAATTTTCTACAATAACGCAACCGAAAAACCTTCAAAGGGAAAGGAAATAAATAAATTTTAACTATTGCCTGACGAACGAGAAATAATCCTAATTTCTCATTGGGTTCAAAAACGAACTAGCTAAAAGAATCTTGTTCCGGTTGTATAGTGTCGAGCAAAGTAAAGTTTATTAAGAATTTAAGTTTAAAAACTTCCACTCCAAGTCTTTGATGGGAGAACGCTGGAGCTTCTAATTGAAAAAGCTTTTCCACTCGACTAGTCGGTTAAACTCAGCGAATCTCTCGGAGATGAAAGACAATAAAACTTTATAATTTTCCAGTTTCTTTACTCGGCTCGATCAACCCTTTTTAACTTAGGCGAAGAAAGTTACTCGGTTGAGTGGAAGGTTGGGAGGAGGGGGTGGCGAGGCACTTTGTTGAGCCAATATTGAAATTACTGATTGATGTTGAAGTTACTGGGATACTCGTCCGTAGAGGGATCTCTGATTGTGTCTGAATAATGCACTAAATATAGTTTCGTAGTATATTGTCAAGCTCTACGGATATCCAGAGGGAGTGGCTTCTTTATCACATCGGTTGATCATGATTCCTGGAAGATTGACTCGCTGCTGAACACGATGTTGGTCCCAACCCTTTGCCCATGGGCTTACCTCTCGGCTGAGCATCAGAGTCAGATTCAAGCCCTTTTGAGTAACGCCTCTTTATTGTTCACGCAATAAATAATTCTTACCTGACAAACCATATGGCTTGACCTCCGGTTGAGCCTGGACATTTTTTCACATTTTTTCTTGATTCCTGAAGCTTGATCGAACTGTGTACCAACCTTTCTAACTAAAATTGTGACTCTTTGGAGGATAAGATTGCGATTATTATACCTTAGGTTCAAGAGGATACGAGCTTGTAGATTTTTTTCACAATTAACACCAAACAAAAATACCCTTATTAAGAAATAAGAGTGTATTATTTTACACTTTCTGGTTTTGACAGCCTAAAACCTTCGTGAAGATAACATTACTTGTTTGAATTGAGTTTTCTTCGGTCAGCCATTTCGAAATAAGCTTCCAAGTAAATATTCTCCAGGATATTTCGTACTTTAACTCTGATGTGGATTTGTTTAAATAATGGGTTCTGATAAGTAGAATAAATTTAACATTTACATATTTTTAACCGATCTACATAATAAAATTAAAGGTTATCTATAGTATTACATTTATCGATTAACAAATTTTAATAGGTTTTATACTATGTAATCACCAAAAATTAGGACGTTACTCATTAGCATGAGTACAATCTTATATTTTATGTTGTAAATTGTTTTAAACGCGGTTAAAAGTATAATTAATTAATGCGTTCGTTAAAACACAATTGTTCAAAACCAAAAATAAATTTTAACTGATAGCAAATAAAGTGAAATTTCGAAGCTGAACGTAATTGATGGGAGGAAATGAACTCGTCTTCGTTAATTTATAAATAACGTTCGGAGAAAGAGTTGAGTGAAGAAGTGGCAAAGCGATTTGAGGGAGCTTTAGTCGCTGGATTATAAAGAACTGCGGAGACGTCGTCCAAGATTGGGCGCATTAATCCTGTGTTGAAGCCGTCGTCGCTAATGACTAGAAAGGGACGGATTTTGAATATTTTTATCAACATATTTTTATTTAAATAATGAACCCTTAAACCTTCAGGTTACAAGTATTACAAAACACATCTTTAGCTTATTTTACATAGGCCTATGGTAAAAAGTGACTTCACACAAATAAATATCCAGCTGTTAAATAAAACCCTTCTAACAATTAATTTATCCTATTTATCATTAATTATAATGCATAAAAGTATATTATACAACGCCGAGGCTGTTAAACCTGTGTGAGTATATATCAAAAAGACAAATGTGGGCCGTGTGATGAACAATATTTTTCGCCATACTGCAAATAAAGTGAAACAAACTCGTAAAACATAAATTATTACCTGATTTAGTATCAATAGTTGTCGACCATTTTTGTCGCTTAAGACTAATCAGCTGTCTGTTATGCTACCTAGGTTGTAGCAGTTCTTTCTTGACTCCTGTTTGGTTGGTTAGGTTATGTCAGTTATTATTATCGATAGTTCGATTAACTACCTAGTCGGTTACCAGTTTCACAAATTCAGAAAAAGCTATGGTATCTCTTGCAGTTACATTGTGGATTATTTATAATAGAATGCTGAGCTCGTGTCAAAAACATCATCAATCATTTGCGGCCTAGGACTCAAATTATCATCATAATAATATGTTTAGTCATAGAAAGAAGAAGAACAACTTTTGCTCTTCAACACATGTCTCTAAAACAGCTGTTTTGTGAAGCAGTATTACGAAAACATTCTATTTACAGTACTAACTACCATTAAGCTCGTTTTGACATGGATATATGTCTTAGCTCTGGGGGGGGGTGTTGGTGATTTTTAAGATGGAAAACATGTAACAGGTTTCCATAGAAACTACCAAGGATATTGTACTGAATTTTGAATATAAAAGAATAAGAACAGCTGTTTAGATGAATTGAAACAATTCCCTTTAGACATATCCATGATCTAACCTATTTCCCATGGGGAAGTAAATACAAACATTTTTGTGAGGATTGTTTTAGTGGGTTAAGGAGTAAAATGAAATCTTAAACTAATAAATACAAAGAAAAAAATCAGCTCAATGAATTGTTTAAAATTAAATATGTATGATTAGATAAATCAATAAGAAATTGTTAGGATTATTAAAATTTGTTATACAGCTGATGGTTAGTTATTTTTATCACGCAACTTTTATAAATCACATGTTCACAAGAAAATGTATAATATTGCTAAAAACTGGGATTTAGAGAGGTGTTTATTCTATTTTTATGGTTCGTGTGTCAGTTTCAAGTAAAAAAACGTTTTGTACGTTGTGAAACGCTATGAAACGTCCCGCTGAAACGTTTAGAAACGTCCCGTTGAAACGTTCTGAAACGTCCCGTTGAAACGTTTAGAAACGTCCCGTTGAAACGATCTGAAACGTCCCTTTGAAACGTCCTGAAAAGTCCCGTTGAAACCGTCGTTGGACGGATTTTAATTATTGAGATATCAAAAGAATTGTTCTTATGTGTAGCTCTGCAAAATAGTTTATTGATATTTTTATTCTGAATGTCATGAGATGTTATTAAAATACGTTTCTCCCATAAGTTTAAAATTGGGAAAGAGTTTATTACAAATAGTTGAGTAGGAGCAAACAGAGAATTAGCAAAAGCACAACAGCTCAACTTTGTCGTGTGGTGTTGCGGTCGAAAGATTGCGTATCATGTTAAGAATAGGATCGTGTAATTTTTCGTACCCTACTTCTGTACAGTACTATTATTAAAGTTTATCTTTTATCTTAACAAAAATATGATGAACAAAGAAACGTTTATGAATTTGAAATAAATTTTTGTTCTATACAGTATCTATTCCTTTTACGGTTAAAATTGAAAATGTGACTCCAGCATGATATTCTTGTGAAATTTGTCCAGAAGTTATATAAGGGTATGTTTAGCGTATTATTCATAAAATGGGCTGCTTTATAATTTTAGAGTTAAAAAATGTTGCAACTTAAAACTATAATATGTATGGCTACGTCACCCAGCCATCTGATTGATTACTTTTAAAAGGAGAAAGAATGTCAGTTTCCTGATAGCGTTTATTTGTGATATATTACAGTATATAAATGAGGAGTAGCCTCCGGATAACTGAATACACTAATACTATAAAGGGTTTAAATTACCTGAACTCTCAGGTAGTCCTGTAGTTGTAATTGAAACCACTGGTTTTAAACTATCTTTTAAATTTGAAATATACTATTTTAATAAAATACGAATTTAATTATAAATTTAAATGAAAAAAATTTAAAATGGAACAGAACAAATTGAATACTATATTAAACTACTAATTATCTTAGTTTACTTTCACTTAAATGACTAATCTTCCATTAGTGGGAGAAGAACAAAGAATCGAAGTAATTAAGAAACGCTTAAGGCGTTAAGGTCCGAAGGTTTGCGAGGGAGGCCGTCAATCATCGGTTAATGTAATTAGTGGCCTCAGTAGAGTGAAGATGGGTTGTTCAGGGGTTGGCAACACTGAACCACACGATCATGGCCCGCGCTCGCAGTTAGTTCATGGTGGAACGGTTAATTGACACTTTATAAAACGTCGTAACAGAACAACGTGATGAATAAGAAAAAACTATGAAAAGATGAGAAAATAAAAAGAAAAAAATAATTGTACTATTGAAAAAACCTAAGCAGATATCTTGGGTTCGATAATGTATCTTTATAGACAAATTTATCTGACTCAAAACACAATTTCTCTAGTAGTTATAGCTTTGATTATCACCTAAATACAAAATAAATAGCATCAATGAACTAACACATATACTTTCTCCATCTGCAGTTAACTAAAAATACTTACATATCATATAATTATAAAATTCATAAAGTGTTAACAATATAACGAATGTACTGTTTCGAAAATACTCTTAAAAGTTATTACCCACACCCTATTACTATTGGTTTAAAGATTTTGAGGAAGAGCCTCACCCCCCCTCCTGAGGGGAGTGTTATAAAAATATTTTTCGTGTGTCTATCTATAGGGTGATGTGACTGTAAATTGCATACGTACTGTTACCATGGTCAAAAAATCAGTAAATATTTTCTCTGGAACTGTTAGTCATAGAATAAGAATTACACATACTAGTTTGTTTAGTTCTTTGAGTTGGTTTTAATGGCAAAAGTCAACTTATTCTATGAAATGGTTGTTTAGTAAAAAAATAGTAAGAAAATTTAAATAATAATCCTCATAACATTTGGACCGTAATTTTTACATACATTTTTGAGCAGTGTCACATTATTTGGAAACTCAAGAATTATAAACCATGAAACCTTAATTATATACTTAGGGCTACAAATATTATCTATATAAATAAAATTACAGTTTTGTCTGTACATTGCTCAGAGTTATTAGTTTTTTAGTTATTTTTACGTTTCGTGCGTTAGAGAAGCCGAAACAAGTCTTATCTCAATTTGTGTCTGTTTGTTTGTGACGCTCCAGCTGGCTTTTTACGCCGTCTTCTCCGAAAAAAGGGAAAACTCATGATAATGCATGAAACTTATTTCATGCATTCTCTACATTCCAGAGAAAGTTTTGAAAGCTTGAAATAGTTCGCCGCCCCTTGAAAAGTAAATCACGAGCATTTAAAAACCCACTTTTTACGCGATATTAGTCGCACTTTACTTTCAATTATCAATGAACCACTTACTGGTAATAATCAGCTGTCTTTGTAGTTTAAAGATTTGATAGAAAGAAAAACAAGCAGCTGTAAAATCAATATTAGTTAGTTTATATTGGTCATTGATTTTAAACCTATTTCAAAATCATACGATATTAAAACGTTATCTTAACGTATAACTAATTATAATAATGGTTTAATAGTCAAGTAATGCTAAATAATAAAGCTGAGTATTGATTTTTTTCTTTGTATTTATGGCGATAATGCAAACTGCTGCTACTGGACGATTCGTAACAATAAATATCTGAAGACAGTCAGCCGGCGCGGCAGGTAATAGCCAGGGAACCAATATCGCGCCCTGCGGGAGTCGTATCGATCCTGGTCTGCGGGACTACTTCGCGATATCGATATGTAACAACAATCGATATATACATAAACTAGTGTTCCCTGTCGCGAGTTGTAGCAATGTTCAAAACAGATTTATTAGGTTTAAGTTTGATGCCAAATATAAAACGTAATATAATTATTATTACCTTTCTGAATTTGTGGTCTATCCAAGTACTTTAAGCCAATATATTTGTAAGAAATTAGGGTATTCATGTGGACTTAAAACATTAAAAAATATGAAAAATTGAGACAGACTATATTATTTTACAACAGGTTACCTTTGATCATTTTACAGTCTGGTAAGTATACATTCTCGCACGCACACACATACACAACGTCAAATATTCAATAACAATATACAATATCAGACATTTGCAAAAGGTCACAAAAAGTCCAAACTGAACTCTCCTCATTTTTATACTTTAAAATATATTCGATGTGACATTTAACTAACCGTAACCTCAACAAATAGTAGAAGTAATTTAACGAAAAGAACATGCTCATGCTTGTGAGACACCGACCCAACCACTTAGAGCAGTGAGTGGGTCCTCACTAGGATTTCTCAGAGAGCTAAGTATGCGTAAAATTTCTCTTAAAGCTGCAAGCATGGCGGCTAGTGATGGGTTTGAGGTGTACACAACCGGTGGTATGAAATACCCCCTCTGCAAAACAGAACAGGAGGTCTGGGAAATCTTAAATAAAAGCCTAAAAACGTATTTTAAGCTTCCTGAAACACCCAAAAAATTAATTTTAACATTAGATTATAATTTTAAATAAAAAGTTCGAAAATCTTTTACTTAGCTTAAAAAATATAGGCTATATCCATAAAATATTTTGCCATTTTCCCATAAAATATATTTATACAACTATAAATTTTATTTCTTACAGTCCGAGGGCTGCAAAAAATCGTCCTAGGACGGACCGCATGTCTCACGAGTCGCGAAATGTGGGTGCTTGACTTCAAGAACATTTTAAGGAGAACATGTTAATGGATTTCATGTCATGTACCTCTGTTACTGAAGAAAACAGCTGATCCATTTTTCCAGTACGATTAATTAATAACCCAATGAACAAGAAACTAGGTCTGGCATCGAACTATCTCGGAATTGTGTCACGATTTAGCTCACAATAAAACTATGAATCGAGTACCATGACCACTGATCCACCCAGACAGGACATATTCTGATGATGGTGCCGAGGTGAACGGCAAGATCACCGATTTCATCAGAGGGTATTTTCCCCGCCACAACAGCGAGGTGAAGTTTCTCGCCTCTAAGACTTTAGTCCAGGCGGAGTTGGTATTGCCGTGCTATTGCCGCTAATGTGGGGCTTTCCGTCCTCACCTCCCCGACTAATGCCTCCACCGCCGCACCGCCTCCTTCCCGCCATTTTATCAAACTTCTCTCGCACGAAGACAACCTAATTAAGGGTCTTCCCTAGCAGTACCAACGTAAACAACAATTCGAATAACCTGGTATTTTATAACGCAAAAATTCTATTATATGTGATACGTTCTGATATTTTTAGAAGAAACAATCTAAAATACCCAGCTGTGATTTACGAAAAATGTGGTTTTCTAATTTAAATTGTAATTACAACTCCAATTTCCTTAAAACAGCACAGATCAGAATGAGTTCAATTTTCTATAATCTATAAAACCTAGTGTTCTGCGCATTTCATACACTAAGAATGTGAAAAACAGAATTCTTCAGGTTTAAACTGGTTTAATATAAAACGTGTTCAAAGTTTTTAAATAAAATTGTTAATATTATGATACGATAAGTTCACGCAGTTGTGAAATTAAGTAGTGATAGCTAGATGAGACGATGTGATAACTATTGAGTAAAATGAAAGAGTAAGGGATCAAGTCTAACTACGGATAAAGACGTGAATAGGACGTTTTGATAGCACTATGATCTGAGTATTCTGTTTCTCCCCTCATCCCTAATTCACACCTCCCCTTGTTTAACACCGAGTAAAGGGTCAAATCCTCCCTCTACCCCTTCTAACCCCCTCCCCACACAACACCAACCTGCAAACTCCCATGACACTAATCTACTTGACTCCAGATACGTTTCATATGCAGTAGGGAATCCATGAAAACAATATTGATCTTAGGAAACCTGAATACAAAAGGTTCCGCATACAAATTTTAGACCCAAAGTTACTCTATCACGAAAGTTATAGATTAATGCTTTCTAAGACAAATAAAAGTCACTTGACGTTGTAAACATAATTTTCATTGGCAGAAACATCGTTGCATAAATGTTTGTACCCTATAGTTATAGACACGGTACAAAAGTTTTCAACATTACAACTGCTGTTCTTATAACCAAACTATGACACCACTGTTTCAAATTTTGGTCGCGCAAATTGCTAACATCCTCCCAGAGCTAAGACATATCCATGTAAAATATCTTTATTGTCAGTATCCCTTTTTTCAAGCAGTTAACGAGTTTAATATGTTTTATTTTTGTGTGTAATATTGTTTTATAATAAAGTGTTCATCATTATATTCTTTCCGATACAAAAAATTGTTCATTTAAATGCATTTTCTCAAAGAATAAAACATCAATTCTTAGTATTTTTCATTTCGTTGAATTTAGATGGGTACCACTATTAATTGTTTTATAAATATTATGAAATCACAAATTAGTAAATATTTGTAGAAAATAAGGTGCATTAAAAGTGCTATTTTAAGGTTTTATATGCAATAACTAAGAGATTTAAAGGACATAATTAATTCAAAGGGGTTTCTGTCAATAAAATACCTTTTAGGACAAAATAATACTCAGTTTTCAACATTATAATAAGACAATACAACAAAAAAAAAACTAAATTTGATTATTGATATTGCACTGATAAAATTGAAATTACATTTATTTCCTTAAATTATGATGTTTAATATTAGGAATTTAAGATAAAGAGAAATTACAAATTTTATAAAAAAATCTAAATTCTAATTGCTAAATTTTTAGTATAGAACAAATTACTGTTACGAGCTAATAACGTAATTCGATGAATTGTCCAAAGTCAAAGCACCAAGTTCTGAATATTATTGGTCGAAGATAAAATAGTGTATGCAACGATTGTATTGTGAATGCCTTAAAGCCATGAGTGAGATATTTATACCATCTCACTCATTGCTTTAAGGCATTCATAATACAATCGTTGCATAAACTACTATCAAAATACATCAGTAAGTTATAGACACGGTACAAAAGTTTTAAACATTACAGATCGTGCTGGAAGAGATTTAAACGCATTTAACTCTGAATAAAACAACAATATCACAGGAACGAGATATTAATATGGGTTTCGTTGTTAATCAAGTTGACAAAAGGTTCATCGAAATTGGTATCGGCATAATGCATGTCGATACTGTATAACAGTACATTGTTGGCAATATTTAGTGTGGGCGCGACGACAGCTGACAATGCAATAACAATAAATATGGGACGACAATGGAGCCGGCACGCGGGGGCCAGATTAAAAAACCGTATCGGTGAACTGACGTACACTTTCTCTTTTGAAAAATAAACTAAAAACTGTTTGTATTTACTTCCCTGTGGGCAATAGGTTAGATCATGGATATGTCTAAAGGGAATGTTTTCAGTTCATCTAAACAGCTGTTCAACAAAACTATAACGACACCAACCATATGACGTCACTAACTAAATGACATCACTGTTTCAAATTTTGGTCTCCCAAATTGCCAAAATCGTATTAAATATTGTCTCGGTATAAAAAATCTATGAAACTAGTTGGTTAATTGAACCACCTGATGTAAATACCCTGTTACATATTAATATTTAAACTAAATTTCTTTTAGAATCATTATCTGAGTCTTGGCATATTGTTAGTTGAAAGCACATCATTTTTATTTTACATACATTTAATAAGAACATAATATACGAGTATTTAGTCACTTCAACTCATAGGCACTTCACTTTTGATTCATTTTTTAATACAATACAGTACTGTACTATGTACAAAATAATTATTTAATAATGCACATGCTTAAATAACTTTCTTTATAATATGATGGTCACCCCGACAAAACCTTTGGCTTTAGGGGACCTAATTTTCCTTCAAGCTACTGTTTCCTGTTGTTGTCCTGCTGCATAGGAAGGGTTATCTGCTCCTTTCTCCTCCTCCTAGTATGAAATACCAGACATGTGCATCACCTTTTATTAGCGAATTTCCCATAGGGAAGAAGCTCTTACCGTAGGTCTCATGGCGAGACTCAGGCCCGGGACCATGTTATTTTTTCTTCTTTAGGTGCCCAGAGACCAAAAACAATAGTCGTTAAAATTTATATATTTTTATGTATATTAAAATTATAATATTATATGTTAAAATATTATTAAAATTAAAATTATATGTTAAAATTTATATATATTTAAATATGTATGTGTGTGTCTGTGAACACGATAACTCTCGTAAAAATGGTCCGATCGAGACCAAATTTGGTAGAGACGTGTATTCCTGCATTTGCTCAAACGAGTTCTTAAACCAGACATATCGGAACGGGTAGTTTGGGGGGTTTTGTACCTGAGATATTAAAAAATCTAAACACAGTTGTATTTTGGGGCTCCAATGTTAATCTTATGGAGGATAAGGAAAAATTAATGTTTCACTTATTATCCAATATTTTTTGGATAAAACTTGATATTTAGCTTCATGTGGTTGAGATCCATACATTTATGCTTAAAAATCATAGTTTATGTGTTTATCATGGTAGCTGACCTGCATACTCTTTTCCCACGTTAATCATATATAGTTTAGGTGAACTCCTTTATTTGTGGACAGATGTTGATGAAACTTAGGATGATCTTTCACGCTAGAAACACCTACTTTCAGCGTTCCTCACAGCAGCAAACCTGCATACTCTCTCCCATTTTAATCTTATGGAGACTAGGCAAATAACTCTCATATTTATCGACAGATAATGATAAAACTTGTCCTATATTATTATGTTATTGATTTGGAAATTCGCTGAGTACACAGGCCTGCTGCGACGGGGGTATTTTAATAAGTGTAAGAGTGTGGTGCAACTCACCATCTTTGTTCATGGCGGACTGGAAACACTTGTTGAGTCGGCAGGCGCGACACTGGTTGCGGTGGGTCTTGTCTATCGGACACCTTCCCTTCAGCTCGCCCTGCGCCTTGCAGGTGTACACGCGGTTACGGTGAATGCTGCGTTTGAAGAATCCGCTGCAACCTGCAACACTTCCGCACTTGCAGTTCTACACCAACATTTATGTTCTAAACTGCAATTGTGTTTGAAACTTTATCTTAATTTTTAAATTAAAATTTAAAAGAAAATGTAAGAGTATTATGTTTCAATCTATTTAGGATTCACACTTTATTTTTTCTTCTAATATACTTCACAGTATTTCAAATTAAATTCCTTTTAAATGTCTTACTATAAAAAGTTAGTAATAATAGATATTAATGATGAACATTGTACCAAAGGTATTGTCAAATTGTATGTAATGTTAAATAATGTAGCATTTTATTTTAAAAAGTTATCATTACAATAATTTCTGGATCTCATATTTTGCTTAAATGTGTATTTACTGCCCTGTGGGAAATCCAATCATGGATATGTCTAAAGGTTTTCAGTTCATCTAAACAGCTGTTTTTATTCTTTTATATTAAAAATTCAATAAAATAGCTCTGGTAGTTTCTATGGAAACGCGTTACATATTTTCCATCTTAAAAATCACCAACACCCCCCTAGGATAAGACATATCCATGTCAAAAATCGTCAATAATATTTTAACCTTTTTTAGTGTTGTGCAACTCACCATCTTTGTTCATGGCGGACTGGAAACACTTGTTGAGTCGGCAGGCGCGACACTGGTTGCGGTGGGTCTTGTCTATCGGACACCTTCCCTTCAGCTCGCCCTGCGCCTTGCAGGTGTACACGCGGTTACGGTGAATGCTGCGTTTGAAGAATCCGCTGCAACCTGCAACACTTCCGCACTTGCAGTTCTACACCAACATTTATGTTCTAAACTGCAATTGTGTTTGAAACTTTATCTTAATTTTTTGAAATTCGAATTTAAAAAATTTAAGAATACAATGTTTCAATCTATTTAGGATTCACACTTTATTTTTTCTTCTAATATACTTCACAGTATTTCAAATTAAATTCCTTTTAAATGTCTTACTATAAAAAGTTAGTAATAATAGATATTAATGATGAACATTGTACCAAAGGTATTGTCAAATTGTATGTAATGTTAAATAATATATCATTTTATTTTAAAGTTATCAATACAATAATTTCTGGTATCTTGATGAAACTTGAATTTACTTCCCTGTGGGAAATCCAATCATGGATATGTCTAAAGTGGATGTTTTCAGTTCATCTAAACAGCTGTTCTTATTATTTTATATTAAAAATTCAATAAAATAGCACTGGTAGTTTTTATCGAAACGTGTTACATATTTTCCATCTTAAAAATCACCAACACCCCCCTAGGATAAGACATATCCATGTCAAAAATCGTCAAAAATATTTTAACCTTTTTTTGTTTATTTACGATGATTGTGTAATTTAGAACGAAAACTATGATAATGGGTTGAAACTAATACAATTAAGTAGTGGATATGGGGTGTTATTGGACCGTGCTGGTCTCTGGGATGAAAGGAAATACGAATTGGACTTATTGACAAAATTATGTTTGCTAAAATATTGGTTAGTTTTAGAATAATAATGTTTTTAACTCTGTTTAAAGAGGTTAGATAGTTTAAAACGAAATACAATTTCTTTTTTGTGTGTTCGTTATGTGGAGAAATAATTAGGCATACGTTATTTCACAATCCGAAAAGCATGTGTTTAAGGAGCAGCTGACTGTAGTAATATATTTTTAGTGTAGTATTTGATTATAAAATATATCTAAATCCCAAATTGTTAAATCTCTTTCCCAATCTTTAAATCTCAAGAAGGTAACATGCTCTCAGACTCAGACATTGCAGAGTAGCTGTCGGTATGCGTATAAAAGATTTGTTTTAAAATGAAGAATGTATTCTCCGATATTAAATGTAAAGGTGTGAAAAAACTTTGTGTATCCCTGTTTTTGTTCCTGTTACTATCTACAGGAAGTGCAAGTATCTCCTTACCTCCATTATGTGAAAAGATAATATAGTAAAATGAGACATTCCTCCAATATTAATCAATAATTTAAGTGTATTCATCAGTGGCGAATTATTACACCTTATAACACTGTTATAGCTTTAATGAGCATACGGTAGTCGTTAAAAGATAAATGAGGTGTCAAATTAAAGGCAGCGTGGTCTTCTAGTTATTTACGTGGTTGTATTAATGTGCATTGTTACATTTTTATTTTTTTGCCGGAAACCATACCCTATAAGTAGCAATCGATTTTTTTATGATAAACAAAGGAAATTTGACATTAACTTGAAATCCACATTATTTTTTAATTGGACACATAAACTATTTTGTTAAAACTATTTATGTGCAGCAAAGTATTCCTGTCAAAAAATTGACATTATTCTTATGGGAATCAGATCCTCTGTAGTAGCACTGACGCATGCGCTTGACAGTTTCCATTTACAGTATTGCAATAAGTTAAGAACTTACCGTCACAGCTGTATATGCCGTAGTGTTTGCCGGAACTGCGGTCGCCGCACACTTTGCACGGAATGTCCAGCAGGCGATCACCTGGAAGGGATTACATAACTGTTAGGATTCATTCCAGCTATGATATGTGATCCAGCTACTTGGAGGATACGGATTGTGGATAGTTATGAGAGATGGTCGGTTGATGAGATATTTTCTGGCGTTGATTAACGTCCACAATACTGAATACTAAGTCCATCCGCAAATACCATCCTCATAATTAGACCAGTTCGTAATTAAGAGGCAGTGGTTCGGACTCCACGTTAAACTGTAAATCCCTTAATATGTCAGCCTTAGTAACAAGGCTACAAGATCGTGCCACAATCATCTTACACTCATTTCTCACTTTCGTTCTGAGCTCACGCTATCTTGTGTCGCCCCGCTAGCTCAGAGGCGGAGTGTTGTGATTATTTGTTGCTTTATCTAATATAGTTTTTGTTTTGTGGATGATAGATAAGTATAGTATTATTAATAACCTGAAATAATTAATATCTGTAACTTAAACACTCAATTTCTTATGTAAATTATTAGGTAATCACTTGAAAATGGGAGGAATTTCTCCACCTCCAGAAACATTGTGTAGTTTAAAACACGAGGGCGATAGGAAAACCTGCCTTTTCATAACTAACATTACAAATTCAAAAATTCAAATTCACAATCTCTTTATTGTCATAGTACTGTATTTACAAGTTCGCATCGACAGTAAGTTTATATTAATTATTCTAATGTTAAATAACTTAGAATTAGTAATTATTTTATTGACTGTTTTCATTTTAAAAATGTTTGACAATGTCATATTTCCTATCAAGAAGAAAATATATTAGTTTATACCTGAATTTTACCCCGTTTGATTCATTTTTGAAGTGTAAAGGTATTGGCGTTGTAACATTTTATGCCAGTATGAAATGTTTATCATTCAAAAAGAGAAGTCCTATGTTAGGGAATGGGAATAGATAAATTTTTATGACCACACTGAAATATATCCTTTTTATTGAAAATAAAAGTTAATATAGGCTACCTAAATATATATGCAGGAAAACGTAGCATTCGATTCCTGGCGAACATTCCATGCAGAAATCCCATTTCTTGACCCCGAGAATAATACGAACAGCTTTCTTTTGACTTGGAAGTGCCCACTTGTGTCTCTTTGTTTCAGATCCCCAAAAGCAATGGGGATAAAACAGCCGTAGTATGAGGACAGAAGAATCTCCCCATTGGAGAAAGTCACAGGATGACGCAGTATAAAAATTCAGCTTAATATTTTGACCAACTTATCAATATGAAAAGTGAAATGGAGGTGTGATTTAATTCCTGTTTAAAACAATTAAGTGATCTTAAGGTGGCGGTTCGCTATTAAGCATTGCTAAGTTAAGAAAAACGAGCGTTGCAGAGGTCGAGGAATTCTTTCTTACTTAAACACATCACTTGTATGTAGCAATGTAGCGATGTAGTTGCGCAGTGAACGAGGGTTTTTTAATATTGTTTGCCATTTGGCAGGCTCAGCTTGTCGCTAGGTAGCTTCGAAGTTCACTTCAATTCACTTTTTTTCTCATCTAAATTTTGTGGTCATCCCGGGGATCGATCCCGTCAGCTCTTGGACCGAAGTCCAAAACGCTAACCGTTAGGCTAGCAGATGACCTTAGAATAAGGTTTGACATAAGATAATAACGTGCATCGTCACAAATTACAAACAAGGCGACACGAATACGATCAAGTGATTAATTAATAACCTAATTAGCATTGATGACTTGTTCTAGAATCTAACCCGTTTATTATGAAAAAGATGCTAACCCTAATATAATCTATGAAAATGAATTACTTATCTCGTTTAAAACTAAATTTTATTTTAATTTTCGTTGATTGACCTCTTGAATTTAATTCCTTACCTGTCTTTTTACAGCTACTCGGTGATTCTGTCACAAAATTAACATTGTTTCGTGGTGCTAAAAACCCCAATACTATTGTTGAAGATTTTGACGTAGCAAAAATGTAAGAACTAAACATACTGTAAAATGAAGTTAAGTTGGTAGCAGTGCTGTATCAGATTGCGGGATTCTCAGAGTAATCTGCTTAGGTTACATTATGTTGGCACTCTGACAGATAAGTTAGTTTCTGAGAAGGCTCCGGGCCATTGGTTAATGGATTTTGTATTCATTCTCCCCCCTCCCTGAACCGATACCGCAGCGCGACTCAGTTAGGAAGCTATACGTCTCTCTCTCTCTCGCCCTCTCTCTTGCTCTCCCTTGCTCTTTGCTCGATCGACAAATCACCGCAAAGCTTTGTAGCTCAATCGTTGATGTGTTAATTCGACTGAGCCGAACCACTCAGATGTTCACCAACGCGCTAAAATCTATACATTTCCAATATGTTGACCGGGACAGACTGTAAGTTAGGGTCAAAATCAGTTATGTGCCCAAGACTGTAAACTTCCTATAGACATAGTCATTCAGGGTGTTTCCTAACTCTCTGCCAACATTTTTAGGTACCTTTTCTGGGTATATTAAATTTAAATATCACATTTAAATCGTCCGAAAGTTTTAAATTTTTCACAGAGTCACCATTTAGTTTTTATTTTTAAGACAACATTCCCTTTTAAAACCAATATCCTTAATACTAACGTTGTCTTAACATCTCACAACCGGTGTCCTGGGCTCTGGCAGACAATGCCATTTTTTTGTATTTTAAATGTGTAAAATACCCAAAAAGGTTTTAACTGTCTGTTTGAAAACTCTGTTCAGTACAGTATTTTAAGTAAAAAAAGTTTAAAAAACTTTAAGTACCGCGAAAAAGGTTATCGTAACTCGTGAACTCATGTTTAAAAATAAAAAATACATAAGATCATTTTATATTGAAATTTGTCAGTACATGCGTACATGGTATGCGTATTGTAAAATATTACTCAAGAAGAAATAGTAAAACAACAAATTGTATTTGTATTTAAAACGATAGTCTACAAAATACTAACGCTCCTTTCACACAGCATTGTTTCGCGCTACGGCGGATATTCCAATAGTGTCATGAAGAACTGTTCTTGAGTCTGTGTGAAAGGTCTCATGTGATTCTTCGCGCTACTACTGGAATGTCCGCTGTGCGGGCGAAACTGTGCTGTGTAAAATGGCGTAAGATATTGGGTGTTATGGAACCAGATCCAAATTCAATTAAATAAACGATAATAAATACGATAATACGATAATAAATTAAATACGATATCATTGAACTGATATACATAATTTCTCCCATAAATAAATTAAAAAACTAATATAATCTGTATAAAAACTTATTATAAACTTAAACTATTCTTTAAAGTTTATCTAACTATCACTTAATACTATATTGCTACAAAAATAACCATCCAATTTCTGAAAATAACAAGAAGAGAAACAAAGCTGAATTAATTGTTAGAAGTTTATGGCGGAATCCCCTCCCTGTGTACCAAGTTTCATGGAAAAAGATTAGGAAATAAGGAAGAAATTGATTTTTTAATATTTTCCATAAGAATAACATTGGGCGCTCTCAGACAACGTACTGCGTTTATCATGGAACTGTTAATCGTAGAATAGGCTAATAATTGACAATACTTATTTATTTAGTTTTTTATGTCGGTTTCAGTTGTGGCAGTCAAATTCTACTTTACCTTTAGTGTTTTCGCGGAAAACTTTAAAAAATTGATTTTTTACATTTAAAAGCTCATAACTTTTGAACCGCAATTTTTACAGACATTTGGGTGATGTCAAATTATTAAGTATTCTATACACTATAAACCATCATATGGTAATCAAAATCGTTAGAGAAATTTTGGAGAATTTTTTTACGTTTTTAAGAATTTGTAGGGGTAAACTACCATAAAAAATAAATATTCATAAAAATGACAAAACTCCTGGAGATAGATTCATATATACAAATATACCAAATTTAATTTAAATAGGACCAACACACACACACACACACACACACACACACACACACACACACACACACACACACTCACACCGACGGACATTGAAAGCTCAACACTAACAGCTATTATAACCAACACGATACATAATGTCCTCACGTATGTACATCTGTTTCGCTTAGTGGTGACAGTGAAATAAGCTAAACTATAAATTCATTAAAACATTGTTAAACTAGTTACTTAGCAACAACAGTTTATTTTTAGTTCTGAAAATATATTGCCAAGACTTATTATTATTCCTACTTCAAGAAAGTACCTATCTGAGGCTGTACCGTGAGTTTTAGGATATATTAAAAAAACAATAGCTATTTTATACTAGATTTTTCTTAAATTCTATAATTAGCAAAGACGATTTTTGAAATAACGTGTTTACAGCACACAAACTTTATTGATGTTTTTTGTAAACTACTGGTGCTAAGTATCAAGAGTTACGATACAACTATATTCAAACAACTCAACAAAATGTTACAAACTATAATCGTTTTTATAACGATGTGTTATTTCCATGATTATCCTTTAATATTAAGTTATTTAACACCCTGTTGTCAATTATCGAAATAACCATCCAAAAGAGTATACATATATAATGCAAGTACAGTATTAGCTAGTGTAACAAACCTACAATTATTTCAATGAAACACAGAATAAATATATAAAGGTTTTCTTCACTGTGAAATAAATACACTGTGTATAAGTAAATTGAGGTTTCTACAAGCCTTTACTTAAGATATTCGTATGTGGCTGTGAAATCCATACACCATTTTTAAATCTATCTATATATTAAATAATTTTAAGGAATATGTTTTGAGTTTAGGAAACAATTTGAGATCAATTGATTTACCGATTTACAAAACTATTATTATTAGTATTTGCGTAAAATAAAATTAGTACGTATCCAGACTCTTCTTATTAGCCTAAATAATGAATCGTGAGACAATTAACTAACGATAAATGGGTGTGCTAGTTTAGAAAAGGAATTGATATTGTTATAGCAACAAAAACACCATCATACCTTCCACCATATCTTTTTGAATAAATTGTATTCACTTCGTATTCCAGCGGAAACTTCCTTGTATTTCCCACTCCATACTGGGTAAATGATGAGTATTTGTTTTGTAGCGCTTAAAGACTCGATTCTCATTTTACCAATATGTGGCTATTTTCAGTCTTTAAAACAGTAACATGTTTACCATAACATTAGCTTATAATTGTAGCTACTTATTTTTACTAAATGTTTATCCAATAACAATGTAACAAATTCCAAACTCCTAGCCTCTACATTCTCATACTCGTATAAATCCAAGGACCTTTCAGTTCTTCAGGTGAGTTTGTAAATACCTGTATATACTGTAGTATATGACTTAATGTTTTCTTTTGTATTTTTGAATATGGTAGCTTATTTTATATTCCAAGAAAATATTAAAAGATAAGCAAGTTAAAAATTATTATTAACAGTTATTTTTAAAGTTTTAAATATGTTTTGAAATCTTAGTACCTATTTAAAACTTTTAAGAAAAATGCATGAAAATTTTAACCTTGGGCAAAAATACAATATTTATGTTAATACAATATACTATATTAATATTATTAAGGAAGTAATATTTTTTTATGATAATACAAAATATAGGTGATACACTGGATTTTTAGCAATCACCAAATTTATGTTCTTGATTATTTACAAAGCTATTAAATTGTATTCACCAAATTTATTATTTAATAAATACTAATATTTGTTTTTATTTAAAAATATATTAATTTGGACAGTTAATCACTGGTAGTTAGCAAACTATTTTGACAAAATGCTTTTGTCATTTAAAGAGTAAGGTATTTATTCAGGCCTTTATCATTTAACTTTACATTTGGAAGTATCGCATAAAAGTCGGACTTATAAGTTTTTTCCTTTTGTTCCAGATAGCTTTCGATGAAGAAATATCTTGTTAGTCCCTGCACTTTTTTAACCCTCACACCAAGGTGGCTCAAAAGTTCATTTACCATAAATTAACTATTCATAACCTCATCAAGTAAACTTGAAAAATTCTTCAAATCCATCATTACTCAATAAAACTCCCATCGATAGTCCTTTTACTCTCTCCTGCAAAAATCCTATATAATTTAATGGAGTTTTCCAGTTAATCAAATTAAATATTTTGTGTTCTCCCGGTCCCCAATTTTCAGGCCACCTTGTCCCTTATTCAACCCAACGACACTACATATAAACCTACACCTCAGAAGTCCAAGTATAGTATGTTCACTCTTCGTGAGTGGACCGAACCCTTCTAGGTGTCAGATGAGGCAACTCACATACTACACTCTCCACCTGGATATCCAACCATCACTTCCAGACTTCACCCAAGATCAGACTCCTCTCTGGGATCATCTTCAGCTTCCATTTTCCCTTCCCATCGTAGTGCTCACTGAGGGAGAACAACACAACAAGCCCACGAGGTCAATGGCTAAATTCACTCCAGAGAGGATTTATTATATTATCAGGTGTGTACAAATTAATTACACCTATTCATTATGTGTTCATATACTGCCCCAAGGAAAATGTAAGTACGCCTTTTGAGTTATAAGATATATAAGAGTTTGGGATTTGTTACTTTGTTGTAAAAATTAGTTAAGCATTGATTTTACGCTATAATTTAGAACGTCTATGAGCCTAGGTTAAATTTACATATTTAAATAATATGTACATAGGGCGATGGGTTATAAAAAATATTTAATCCAATCCAAAATTTACGATATGTTAAAAATGTAGCTTCATCATAGGAGAGAAGCTGCGATAAAATACTAAATTAATGAAACCAAAAATAAAATTGCGATACCACTGGTGATAAACACTGACTATAATTTATTTAATCTAAACTATTTCACACAAAAATACCGCTTTCTCAAAAAACCATCCTCAAGCACTTAATAAAATACACATTATGATTTTCAAAGGATAGCCTATGATTACATAACATTCATTGGGATTGTACTGAGGTGTGATATTATAGCTGAGTAAGAAATTAGGTAACAAACAGAACAAAAATAAAAGAATTGAGTAGAAAAGCATGACCAGATTGATACGTTTATATTGATTATTTTTTCTACTTTGGTTCCTAGCAAAAGCTATAATTAATAAGAGTTTTTTTACTGTTCAAAAACATTGTGGTGAAATGATAAATATTGATGACGATAGAAACTTGAAAAACAATTCTTTCTCATGCGGTTAGTTTCCTTTGTAAGAGAAATTAATATTTCTAGGTATTTTTACAGTGTAAAGAAAATGTTAGACAATAGACAATTCTCTTTATTTGCACTTTAATTAAGAAATACAATCTTGCTTTACATGTTTCAACATATTTCAAAAAATTCCTTGATAGAGTAAACTGGTCGTTCAACTAGCCAGTCTCTGAGGTGCTTCTTCAAACTATTCATGTTCTTTAAGTCTTGTGGGAGTGAGTCGATGATTTTTCGGCAAATGTAAAAGGGTTTCCTGCTGTACTGTGTTGTATGGTGAATGGGAAGGTTGAAGTCTGCTGCCTTTCTGGTGTTGTATGAATGAAAATTCCCATTTCTAGGTAGGTCCAACTGTTTGGTGTATATGACAACTGCATGGATGAAAAGCCCTGTCACTGTTAGTAGCTTTAGAGATTTAAAAGCCTCTCTGCAGCAATCTCTAGGACCAATTCCAGAGAGTGTCCGTCCAGCTTTTTTCTGGAGCAAAAGAAATTTACCAAGGTTGTACTCAGATGTTCCTCCCCAAACAATTAATCCATATCTGATTTGTGACTCTACTAGTGCATAGTACACCGTTTTAGCTATTTCAACACCTCCTATCCATTTCATTCTTTTCACTGCATATATTCCAAATTAAATTTTCTTAGCCTGATTGTGTATATGATCTGTCCAGGAGATTTAGGTATCAATTGTTAATCCCAATAGTTTCGATTTTCTTTCAGTCGAAATGTTCCATCAATAATCATATAAATTATTATTAAGTGGTAAGAATATTCTTGCTACTTCTTTCCTTTTATGTGCTACATGTCGAGCTTAGAACCAGCAAATCCATTGGGTAAACCGTATAGGGCTTCTATTATACATCTATCAGTAATTGATTGAAACATATTCACGATTTGTTCCAATGCTTAACAATAAAACAATAGGATGTTAGTATTAAACTAGAGTTCTCATCTTTTAAACGGTTGATTTGAAAGATCCATTGAGCTTCTTCATTGATATCCTTTTGATAGTTTTTCACATTCATTCCTACAATTTTTTAAGACTGTGGTTCCAAATTAAATTTTAGTTGTTTCGTAGCTCCACATTTAACCTTAACCTTCTTTCAACAGTTGTACCAATGCCGTCAACGTTAAAGTCTCGATACAACAAATCAATAAAATATATTATTTTTCACCACAATTTTGTTCCGTGAGTAGTTAGGTTATTGTTATTTTCACTAGGCTATTCCTTAATTCACAGTTTAAGTTGATAAATACGATTCCTAGTTTGTGTCATTCAACTCGAAACAGGAGTCTTTCTGAGAAAATGTAACCTAATAAGGAGGTAAATCGAATAATACCACAACATGGTGGTGGGTCCAAGCAAGTATGGGACAAGATTTAGAAAGATATCAAGTACTGTAACTTAGATCGCCTTAAAATGCTTTGTCATTATACAAAGGTGGTGTCATGTACTGAGCCCTTTCCTTATCTTCGTGGTATAACTCTAAGCTATTTATTTACATAAGCTAAGTTGGAAACGTGTTACGAAAATTATTGTAGTCATGTAGGCTACTTTCTGATTATTTGTTTACTATTGAACTGGTGGAAATACTTATTTACTATACCAAAGCTATCCTCGTAGTTTTGAAATAAGCTGTTGAGGTTTCAACTCCAAGAAGTTTTTTTCGTGCCTCGATGTCAAAAATATTTCTTACGGACCTTTCATAGTAGGGTATATCAAACTATTACTGAACACGAAAACAAGCAGGACATTTGCGTACCCAGCGAATTTTCAAATCAGTAATATGACAATGATAATATTATATGACAAGTTTGATATGAATATCTGTCGATAAATTAGTTTTTCTTTTCTCTAAGAGATTAATATGGGAAAGAGTACTCAGGTTAACTGCTGTAAGGGACACTGAAAATAGGTGTTTTTACCATAAACAGTTTTATTTTGGCCATTTACCAAGTTTTCATCTGGGGTATAAATAAAGGAGTTTGCCTATTCTCTATATATGATCAAAATGGAAATAGAGTATGCTGGTTAGCTAACATGTAACACACACACACACACACACACACACACACACAGACGCGCACGCGCGCAGAGAGACGGAGACGACGTCGAAACCCACTTTTTTGGATTCAGGGGACCCCAAATCGGATATATCCACTCTCAACTCAAATATGAAAATTTTGACGAAAACAATACTTTCTCCATATACTATGTATATCAGCAGAAAGTAATAACGTATAAATTGTCCTATATTTAGTCTTCCCTCGACGGTTGCAGGAGCAGCGCGATGGCGGCGCGGCGCGGCGCTGTCAATATTTAATGACCCCAAGCCGCAGCCCCTAAGTCAGCTGCTTGCGCAGGCACGTCTGCCTAAGTACCTTACCGTGTCGAGCTAACTCTTCTTAAAGCCTCAATTAAGTCTTCCACACCACTTATACTCCCTCTGCGCGTCTTCTACACTTCTTCTTGTTAATTATGAACAGTTTATTTAATTTTTTAATAAAAAGTAGCCAATTGAAGCACCTTATGTTTTACAGAAACCTCAACCAGCAGGCAGATAAAATAGTTCTTATTAGTACTACTTAGTTTTAGAAAGACAGGCAGGAATTAAAATGACCCATTTCGGGGTTTCTGTAGTACAAATATACAAATATAGTACAAACGTAAAAATATCACAATTGCAAGCAATATACAAAAACTCTAATATTATTTACTAGCTGACCCGGCGAACTTCGTAACGCCTAACCGTAAATACGTGTTAACTTTCAGATTGGCCATGTTCTAAAGTCGAATAGCATTACGACTTCGTTGTGAAAAATTAGATATTCTGAGTCGCGGCTTAGTTAATAACAATACTAAAACGATAAGACATATTAATAACATTCCCACAAAACAAATAAATCTGAGTGGATTGATTCACAATCTTTCTAATCCAAACTAAAACCAAACAAAACCTAACTGTAATACGGCTTTTATAGGAAACATTTACAACAGCTGATTACTATAACAAACGTAATATTTGTATAAACACCGTAATTATTTTTTATTTGACCGACATAATCATAAACACGTGACTTTTAATCAGACAGAAAATAGAAAATATAAATACATAATCCTTAAAAACCGTAAACTATTAACGTGGTGAATAAAGCTGTTCATTTTGTACAGCACATATTTACTTCATAGTTTTACATTAATGAATGATTCAGATAGCATTGGATAGTAAAGCATATTGCTAATGGAAAGTAAAACAACAGCTGTAGCTTAAGAAATCAAATGTTTTTATTGTAGAACATTTGTAAACAAACTTATTTCCCATAAGGTTAACATTAGAAATTTAAAACGCTATAAAATGGAAACTAATTGAATTTATGGAAACTGAAAATGCCTAAAGCATGACCGGAGCAGAGACGAATCGAAAAAATCAAAGATCATTAAAATCGGTCCAGCCGTTCTCGAGTTATAATGCGTGTAACTAACACGACTTTTTTATATATTTAGATATGATAAAGAATAAAACAACAAACCGAATGGCAAACTCTACGACCATTGGTGGGAAAGGATCGAGTTGGGGACGAGAGCCGGCAGACAAAAGACAAGGGGATTAAAAATGTGAACAAAAGTAAGAAGCTTTGCGGAGGGCGCTCCCTGCCGGGATTATATATAACATTTTATGTTCAAGTGGTTCCGTTGATTTATTGTGATTAATTTTCACCTACGGGAGGGGGGGAGTGGTGATGAGTTCTGACTGATCCAATTATTAGTCCGCTAAAACTGTTTCCTCCTCAGTTAGAGTGAAGTTATTCAGCAATTTTTCTTTCTCCATGTATTTTGTTTATTGTATGTTGCGTTATTGCCAGTTTTGACATGGATATGTCTTAGCTCTGGGGAGGGGTTGACAATTGCGTGACCAAAATTTGAAACAGTGACGTATAGTTTGGTTATAAGAACAGCGGTTTACATGAAAACATTCTCTTTAGACTTGTGATCTAACCTGTTTCCCACATTTAGCACAGGGAGGTAGATACAAACATTTTAATTAGTTAGGTTTTTCTACATAAACAGAATATGAATGTATTCATGACCAATGAAGAGTACGAGGTTTTTGTCTACATTACGGCCATACATTTGATAGTAAATCAAATTGCAATCATCACAGGACTCCGTGATTTGAATTTAAAAAGGCATGAATTAATTGTCTAGAACATTTTTAAAACCAAACTATGTATTTACAGTGTGTCTTTGTAGTTTTGTTACTCACTGAAATATATGCTAGTTTCTTAGTACACAGTTATTTTGACCCTTATTATTATATAACATTATATTTAGCTGTCTCCACAAATAACTGTACTTAGCACACATTAAGCATTGGTGCTGGAGAAAACGTAAGGGGTAATAGGAAGACTCCTATTGCTATAGTAGACTATTGACTATTGTAGAATAGTCTAATGACTATCCTACAATTAATTAACTTCCGCTTCAGTAGCTTACCGGTGGGTTACTGGGATCACAGGAAATTTATACGGTGAGTCCGGTAACTTATAAAGCGAAAGTTAATTGTTGTCGGTGAATGTTAATGCCTGGTGAGTGTGAGTGTATAACACTAATTACAGACTATAGTATAAAACTGTAAAAATACTATAATAATACTATGACATACGCAAAGACCATCCTCACTAGACTAGTTTGTAGTTCAAAAGTAAAAGTGGATCGGATTCCACGTTAAACTGAAGGACATATGTCATTGACTCTTATTTCTCATTCATACTTAACTTAAAATATAAACTTAAAATGACTTGACTTAAAATGGCGACCGGGATAGGTCGCGTGCTGTTGTACGTAATACAGATCAGTGTAATATAAAGTCAGATTTCATTCGTAAATTTGTTTAGATTTGTCAGCTGCTAACCACTGTAAAATAATTTTATTGCAATTGTAGATAATCTTACATAATGCCCCTAGGTCCTATTTCATGCTAAAACACTGAAAGCTTTAAATTTTTTTAAATGTAGAACTCTTTTTGATAAAATAGTTGTTTGAAATCAAAATATAGTAAAATTTCACTATTTAAAAACATATAGGCTAAACCTTTTGAACTTAGGCTGTGTTTAAGGAGAAATGAGCCTAATAAACAATTAATTGGTGTTATTAGTTGAATTTATAGACATGTAATCAAAAATAATATTAATCATAATCTGAATTTTAAACTTGAACTTTTATAATGTTTAATAAACTGTTAATCCAAAACTGAATTTATAAAATTTTTACAATCAATTAATTATTTATAATTTAAATCTCCAAGTTCCAGCGATTATGAAAGGTAACAGTTACTCTAGCGTACCTGTTCCCATCCTCCGGTTAAAAGCGAAGGTCAAATCATGCTGCGACCGTTCCAGCGCGGCACTGTTCCACGGCCTCTTCTGTAACAGTTGCACAACTATAAAATTCAATATAGTTACATTGTATCTCCCTGTGAAATTTGATAAATACAAAACTAAATGTACCAGTTGCAGTTACGTTGAGTGGAATTAAAAATATGTAACATACTAGGAAAAACCGAGAAAATAGGCTACTTTTTCGTCATACTGCTTCAAAAACAGTTGTTTTAGATACATGTGTTGAAGTGCAAAAGTGCTTCTTTTTTCCTAGGACTAAACCTATTATTATGATGATGTATTTGAGTCCTAGGCCGCAAAAGGTTATTGTTGATGACACTTTTGATTTAAAGTCAGCATTCGATTGTAAATAATCGACAAAGTAACTGCAACAATCCCTATCATTTTTTGTATTTCGGACGTTCCGGATATCAATTGTAAAACTGGTAATCGACTATTAAATCGAACTATTGAATGGTTTATATCGAACTATCGATAATAATGACTAAACTGACATGACCTAAACAACCAATCAGGAATCAAGAAAGAACTGCTAAAACGTAAGTAACATAACAGCTTATTATTCTAAAGCGGCAAAAATGGTCGATAACTATTGATTCTAAACATGGTAATAATTTTGTTTTACGAGTTTGTTTCACTTTATTTGCAGTATGACGAAAAATATAGTTTATCACACGGCCCGAATTGGCTTTTTTATATATACTCTCACAAGTTTAACAACCAGATGTTAAACTTGTGGTCATAAAAACGGCCGTTTTGGTCCTGGTTATGAAGTATGCTATTATCATAATGACTTTTTATAGTAGGCTACTCAGGTTAGTCAGTGGCTTGGTTCGTAGCGTAACAGAATCAGCAATGGTCCTGGTTTGGATCTAGATGTTGTCAATAAGTTCTTATCAGTACTGTTAAGGCCCACCCCTATATTTTCTTCTAACGTCCGTTGCTGTACTCGTATACGTGATCTAGCAAAGAGACTGCCACCCTCTTAGAAACATGCAAATAATTTATCGTAATCAAACACCAGTTGAAATATAATAAAGTTATATGATGTATTAAAGGAAATTTCACAAAAAATAACACTTTCATCACATTATCTAATTTAAAATAACTTCTATATATAATAAATCAGTTAACACATTATTGTAATTAATATTAATACAAATTTAAAAAAATGCTAGAAATTATTTAGATAAATCTTTTGGTGTTCCATTCCCCAATAATAAAAAGGTGTTTTTACTAGCCACCTGTATACAAGTAGCTCTGTTGTATCCCTTTAACCCCTGTATAAATAAGATAAATGGTACTATCATTATTGATTATTCACCTGATAAAATATTGTTTAACACCTTTTGAGTGTTTACTATTAAATAACACGTAATGTATTGTTCCATTGTTGTCAAAACAGATGTTGGACTGACAGTTTATATTATATGTAACAGTTTGTACTCATAGTTCATATTACATATAACAGTTTGGACTCACATGTAATATAAAAAAGTATAAAGTAAAAAGTATTTTATCACTTCATTGCTCAACAATACCCATTTTTTATACTCGGAGTATACACTTCTAAACATTATTTGAAAAATTGATAGGGGGATTGCATGTAAAATAATAATTAACTAGTTAATCCAAGCGTTTCTATTGACCGTTACAGGTGTTAATCAAAATTTTAGAAAAATGTACTCAGAAGAGGGGATATTTTTTGATTTTTTATTCCTTACCTATGAAGTTCAATATTATGGAAAAATGAAAATAGCAATGAAAGTTAAATTAATTATTATAAATTGTTCACGTTCACTTTTGATAAAAATCGTGACTTTCATAGGTCCTAAATGGTATTTTTTAACAATAAACTAGGAGTTGAGTTCCTATTTTTTAATTATGTGGGAGGTGGGATTAAAATTAAATTATGTCTTACTTTTCGGGTTGAGGTGTCACTGGTTTGAGCCCTATAATGTGTAAGAAAATTTGGAAAATTTAGTTTTTAAAATAGTGATGTTGTGATGCTCCTTCATTTCCTGAATGCAATAAGTTTTCTGTTTTCATATTGCCGCCCGCTCCGCGTCGAAGCACGATCATGAATTAGCAGAAAGTTACACTTTATACTGTGGCCACCATCTTTAGGGTGGCAACTACTTTTACCATTATTTTTCTAGACTTCAGAATCAATTTTTGGACGTATCAAGCAATTCAACTAGACTTTTGTTTTATCGACTGTGATTAAATTATTACAGGTTGTAAGGTTGACCCGGATACACTTGGTGACTGCTGTAATGAATACATATGAAATATTTAAAAACTGTTGTTATAAACGGAGGTAAATTTAAATTCAATGAAACAATGAGGAACTCATCCATGTGCTATAAGACGAAAAGAACAATACGATTCGGTCAGTCACTCCTTTAGGCGACTTGCGTTTCAGCCACAATAGGTAATTTTAAAAATTATCAATCATACAAGGCTGTAAAATTCTTGAAAGTACAATAATATAATAAGAAAAAGGTCATACGTACTGGCTGGCCCCTTACCGAAAACAAAATATTCAAGATTCAGGTGACAATTTTTCTTACTGACACACAAAAATCGAAAGGTATTTTCCAACTGTAAACAGTATTAGAGCAAAGTATTATTGAACAAACGAATAGCTGTTAAAGAAAAAGAGCTATCTCGTACATTTACACGATATAAAATTATTTTGAATTAATTTAATTTTTGGAAAATTATGGCAAACAAAAGTTTGCTTTACAGATTACTTACTATGAATTGAATACTTGACTACTCATAAATGTGTTTGCTACATTAATCTTTGCGGTTTTATTAATCTGGAAAACACAAATATTAATTTATTTTATACAATATTATGTATAGTAAATTACCAAATAATTAATGCTCAATACAAATGTTGTGAAAGAGATATCAAATTTCAATCAACTTTTTAGCATAATTTCTTTAAAATGAAACATTCAGAGAGACAAATCACATAAATCCATGAATGAAAAAATCGTTTTAAAAGTACCTAATATTAATTCCATCACATTTAACCAATCAAATAACATTTCAATACATTGAGATATTAAGCTTTTGTAGACATATCAATGATAATGTGTCAATTTTGAAGTCAAATACGAAAACATTTTCCTCATAATGTTATATGCTCAACTAATAGAAAGAAATGAGATACTTAAGAAACGATAAGATTTTTTAAATTTATTGTTTTTGAAAGCAACAAAATCAAACATAGACCTAAATATTTAAATGAAGTAAGAAGTTTTCGATATAATTTTTGACATGGATATGTCTTAGCTATGTGGGGGTGTTAGTGATTTTTACGATGGGAAATATGTAACAGGTTTTGTATTGAATTTTTAATATAAAAGAATAAGAACAGCTGCTTAGATGAATTGAAAGTATTCCCTTTAGACATATCCATGATCTATCCTATTTCCCACAGGGAAGTAAATTTGTCTGGCTGTCTTCCTGAAACGCTAAAAGAGATTTTTTCAAACACTCCCTCCCAGAGCTAAGACATATCCATATCAAAATGCAAATGCAACTGGGCACGGTATCAAACAATCTTAAAATCATGTTAACATTTTCACAAGATTTGTACCTACACGTCAGCTAAGGTAACGCTCTGGCCTGGTACGTCAAAGGTTACTGGATCGAAACCAGCAGCCGGCGACTCCTGTCAGATCATGAGCGGTCGCCTCTGACTAACCTATGTGATAAAAACAGTGGAACCTCTCTATAACGAACCTAAATGTAACGAATTACCCACTATAACGAATTATTTTTCAATCCACTTGAATAGTCATATAGCTTAATAGAAAATAGAACAAAATACGTATAAAACCCTCTATATAGCGAATATTTAAGGTGTTTATCTAATTAATATATCTCTTAGTTCCTTTAAATTCGTTTAATCGAGGTTTCACTGTACTGCTACGGTACCTCACCGTCGCCGCACGGGCCCTTGACCTATGCAAAAGAAAGAAAAGTATAGAACCGACAACCTCCAGAATATAAAGCGGGTACTGTACACACTAAACCACCCAGCCGGTCTGGACACGTAAACATGTAATTATAATACATTGGCAATTAATTGCTAATTGTACAATTTTAATTTCCGAGGAGGTCAGATACATCGTTATCAGCACATGTGATGGGGGATCAATAAGGCAGTGATAGCGAAGGATATTGACTTACCTGTCGGGAGCTGGCGGCGGCGGCGGTCGACTGGCGGAGGCGGCGCGGCGGGGGCGGCTATATAGACGCGACATGGGAACTCTCAGGTGGGGGCGGGTAGGCCACGCCCCCTCCGCCTCCGAGGGTGGGGGATGGCCACATGACCTACTCATATTTCGGATTAGCTGCAGCGTCAGGTCACTTTGATTTTATACCAATCTGGCTTGTACGGGTGGGCTTATCTGTCCTACATCTGATGGCTTTATTTCGCTGATGGAAATTCTATCAGTTTCGTTTTCGATTGGAAAAATATGTTTTGCGGATTATCAAAATACAAATGAAAATCTAAATTCAATGTTGGAAGGTGTTTGAATCAATCTAAACAAAATGTATAAGTGCAAAATTATTGTGTTTAAAATATAGTAGATTGTCTAAATTTATAAGACTATTTATTTATATTTGTCTTAGTCGCGCTATGACTAGTACATTGAACTTAAATCTGTTTGAATGTATATAACAATTATTATGGGCATGTTTGAAATATTGCATTTCCAAAAAGATTATGGAATTTCACCCTGGGTCTTAAAGTTCCGACCCACTTAAGAAACATGTGTATACATGTTTCACTCTACGCGCGTTTTCTGTTCAAAGGCATTGATGCAGCTAGTTTTGAAAGTAGTTTTGTTAGCATGTTTTCGAATATTTCACTTTATGTTATGTGTACGTGCTAGTACAAGAAATAATCATCCGCCTTGGTATTTATAATACACTAATACACTAATTACAAGTACAGTAACTTTCTCTCAAGTTTGAAAGCATATTTCTAAATTTATGATATGTCTTATACTGGTATATACGTAATAATAGGCCTACTATTTAGCTAATGCGTACGTCACAGTAAATTAATTTTTATCATTATAAGTTGGGTGAAATAGAAATAACTTTGTACAGACTCTTCATAAAAGAGCTGTTTTAATAAAATTTAATATCAACATATATAACTTTTTAGGAATATGGGGATGTATTGGGCAGTTAAAACTAATTGTAAATCAATTATGTTGTAATCGCCTGAATTATTAAATTAACCTGATTAAACGCTCATGTTGAACACCTTACCTCATATGATACACATTAAATTATTGTGTTTGCTATTATTTCAATTATTCAAAAGTTAACTACGTTATGCGTTTAAAATTATATCATATTCAATACGTTTAATAGTTATTGTTTGAAGCTGACAGTCTTGGAATGTAGCATGTACGCCACTAAAACAGTAGTTAACATTCATTTTAGGTAAAATATACCTGATAAAATAATGGGCTTTAATATCTTACTAATTGATTCAATGCTTACCTATGAAGTCACAGCAGGTGTTGCTAGTTTCTCGTCAATTTTTAAAGGACCGGTCTACCTTAACCGTACAATCCTCAAAAAAGGTTTCGCTGAATCCTGTTTTAGAACACGCAGGACCTATAACTGTATTATTAGGAAACTGGGATTGTTTGTCACGGTTTGTCCGGGGCGTCCTTCTAGAGAAGAAAAGCGATCTGGACCACGAAGAGGCCCAGATCACCTAAAAAGAGTGCCTGGACATGGAGTGAGCCCCAAGGGCGTAAGCCAAATTTAGGCCTAGCCTGTTGTAATGTGACAAACAGTTCCAGGTTAGAAACCTAAAGAGTAGAGGAGGTTTTTTTAGTGGGTAACCCCGCTTCATAGGGGAGTCCCACACTACAGGCTGGCCACCTGTGTGCATAAAGCTTTTCTTCCGCCTCTCCCTCAAAGAAAAAAGACAAAAAACTGTATTAGCGATGCATAGTAAACAAGATATGATAGTTAGTTAGTTATTAAAATGGTGACCTACCCAGGTAGGTATTTTAAGCCAAGTACAGTATGAATGAGAAATATGTGTAAGATGATTATGGTATAATCTTATAGTCTTTTTACTGACTAAGGCTAAAAAAATTGGTTATTTGTTTTAACTGATTGGCATAACTAAAATGTTTAATTAAAAATGCACGCACCCCTACTGCGCATTACTCAAACAGTTCATGTGTTCAAAACATGTAATCATCAAAACATCTGCAATCCTCATTTCCCTCATTTTAACAATGCTATTCCGAATGTCTGAGGAGGATTTTTTCTATATGGAAATCACCGTCTTAATCTCTCACACATCAGAATCCTATTTTTCGTCATACTGCTTCAAAAACAGCTGTTTTAGATACATTTTTAAGAGAAAAGGTTGTTCTTTTTTCCAGGACTAAACCTATTATTAAGATTTTTGGAGTTTTAGGCCGCAAAAGATCGTTGTTGATAATACGTTTGATTCGAGGTCAAAATTCAATTGTAAACAATCGATAAAGTAAGTGAAACCATAACTATCGATTTTTGTGTATTTTTGACGTACCGGATATTGATTATGAAACTGGTAATCGACTATTAAATCGAATAATAGAATGGTTGAGATTGAACTATCGATAATAATAACTGACATAACCTATCTAAGAATTTTAAGTAACCATAAAATATTATAAGAAATGGTGTCTGTATGTTTGTTTTATTTGTTTTTGTTTAAGTAAAATGCGTAATACTGAATAGAGTTTGAAATTTTACTCAAAATTTCTTAAACTCATGCAACACATAGTACTCATTTCCTTAACCTCTCGGGCTACGCCCTGTGAATCTAAGTTTCAATTTTACATTTTTAGAGAATGAACAAAAAAATACTTGAATGTCAACAGCTGTGAATACTAAAATTTGACAGTTCGAGAAGAAGGAGAAGACAGAAAGAGCTGCGTGACCGTCCTAGGTTTCAATGTTTACATTTTCTAATGACAACAGTTTGCACTTTTTTACATCGGGAAGAAGAAGAAATAAAGTTGATTTTCAGATAATGCTGGATCGAAATGTGAATTATTGAAATAGCGGAATGGTAGATTTTAAGTATTTTTCCGACGACTGTCTCTATTACATTAATCCTTATCCTCTCCAATATTTGACATATGTTACTTGAAATGTTGTAGACACTCCTGTTTTGTCATTTTGTAAACAATGAAGAATTAATTAACAATACTTAAATGTATCAGTAGAGCCTACACCTTTTAGCCTTTTTAGCCCGTGCGAAAAATGATACTTTGGCTAGGTAATTTTTATATTTTACGAGTTGGTTTCACTTTATTTGCTGTAGTTAATCACACGGCCAAAATTTGGCTTTTTGATATACTCGCACAAGTTTAATAGTTTGTTAAACTTATGGGAGTATCAAAAACGGTCGTTTTTGGTTCTAGTGATGAAATATACTTTGTTTTACAGAAGTAGATACAGCTGTTTATCCGCACTAGTTGCTCAATACGCCGACAGAGCACAGTAGCGGCGCGACTGGTCAAAGTGATTCACCGTGCGTCGCACCTCGTCTATATGGTGATTAACTGATTCGCTTAATTACTGCGTTACCTGTTGTTCGTCACTTTGAACTTTACAGAGCAGTTTGTGAATGCTGAAATCGAGAGTGATCACAATTAATTGGTTCGCGTAATTTCAAAGTAATTTGCCACGTGATCGCGCGTGGTTAACATTGACATAAAATATCATAACAAATTTATGAACGGATTCATGTACTAGTCTATGCAAGATGTATGAATAAATTAATGTTTTTTAACTGTGATAGGTATTATTATATTATAAAAATATGGTAAATATATTGGATAGAAGCGATGGCTGGTGGAGGTGACTCTCTGGTGTAGTTAACCGTTGCACTGTTGAATTCCACGTTCATAAAACCATCCTCGTAATAATTATGAGAACAGCTCGTGATTCAGAGTCAATATTGTGGTTCGGATCTTATGTTAAACTGAAGGTCCCTTAGATGTGATTGCCTGTTGCGCTATTAATTAACAGACCTGCAAGCCTTAATGAATCATATCAGCCTTAGTCAGTAACAAGACTACAAGATCATGTCATAATCATCTTACTCTTATTTTTTATTCATACCTGGCTTAAAATACCTACCTTGGTTTGTCGCCGTTTCAGATAAAAGTATTGAGTATTAATGTATTGTTTTTAGATAGCCCTAGTCGGTTCTCTTTCTATTTTGTCAGTTCAAAGATCGAATTCGGGTACAATAAAAAGAGGCTGTCAAGTGTGAAGAGCTTCCTTATTGCTGATCCAAGTTCTTGTCTCTCATAGGGGCTTCACTCCCGGTTATGCCTAAATATCCAGTTTGACCAAGATTCTTCGAAAGCCCCTCAACAATATCTACTTCAACAAAGTGCCCTGGAGGGAGGACGAGTATGCTGAGTCTTTACTCATTATTTACTATCAAAGTGTGTGTTGTCTTAAGTTAAGGGTTCCTTGGTAGAAACTTTCTTCGTCCAGTAGACAAAGAATCCTTCCAAGGTGTGAACAAGCCGGAATCTAGATTGGTTTTTGAGTTTTCAGATTTCAGATAGTTTCAGATATTTTTTTCCTAAAAACTTGTGGGATGTGATTGATGTAGGTCCTCATGAAATTGTACATCGTTAGGTGGTGGTTCAGCCGGTAACGTTAATGAACAAAGAAACCAACGAGTTTTCAATGGCTAGACTTAAAAATATGGGTTTAAAAAAAATTCAAACTAATAATTTGAGTCTAATTATACAACAACACAAACTCAGATTATACAGAACTATTAAGCTACTGTTCCACTTTAAAATCCTTCGGTAAATAAAGCAGTCGTCCAACGGAAATGATATACTCTCAGAACCTCGATTGAAATAAAAAATCAACGAATCTGTTTAAATGTAAATTTCCAATCACCGCAGGACAACTGTTTCTTTTTGCTACAAAACCAATCGCAAACGAGAAAGGTATCCCTTTATCGTCAAAACGCTTTCCGCGTTTCCCTTATTCATAAGGAATTGTATGTGAGTTATTATAAAACAATATACGATTGCGGTACCTCCCCCCTCCACAAGCTCCCCAACGTCCTGGAGCTCTGTTTGAACTGGCGTTGCTTTTTGCTCTGACGAGGGCTTTTTCTACTTTCGAATGCAAATATTAACTCCCCCCTCCCTCCACGGAGCCCCTATAAGGGCAATCTGATGTCACCTTTGCCGTGGCCGCTTTACTTTGTAACATACGGGTGTTTAATTTAGTTATCTTTTTGATTTTATAATAGACAATTTTTGAATGTTTCGCATTTGAATTGAACATGGTGTAGCCTAAATCAGTTATATTTGAACGTACATGTAAAATAGTACTACAACTGTGAATATTTTCCATGAAATATTTCGGATATCAAATTTCACCATAGGCTAAGGGCCTTTCAGATGAATTAAAGACAGCGCAGGGCCGTATCAGGAAAGTCACATAGACTAGCCAGATTATCTGTACGCTCGTTATGTAAGATTCGTCACAGGAGTCGATCACTGGATTCCATCCAGCAACATTTTTGTCTTACTGGTCCAGTGCATTACCCCTGAGCTACTGTTTAGGCACCTATTGGTAAATACTGCTTTTGTACTAGTGTCTAATTGTTCTTTACGATACATTATTTGACTTTTAAGTAATGACTTTTTAAATTTACTCGACTTTTTAAAATTTTAGCAAGAAAAAATTAAATATTTGGTCTTGATACCCACCTTCGTAATTGAAAGTCGCCGGATCGAATCCCATAATGGTTGAATCTGGACCCAGTCGCCATTTACCATTGGGTTACTGATTATTGACACTTCCTAGCAACAGGTCGACCGGGTTTGAACCGTCCCCCATCAAAACGTTAAAAATGCCTCTGGCATGGAAATACACGAAATAAAATAGAAATATGCTTGATGAAGGCCTGAAATAAACCCTCATAAAGCCTTATATAGCTATAGAGTATTTTATTTGTACAAGAATATTCTCTATTACTTAAAATTATTTGGATCCACATCTCGACTATGAAAAAAATGATTCGCAAATCTAAGTGACAACGGAGCTCGATAAAGTGAAGACGTAAGCTAAAAATCAATTTGACGTGATATATGATAGGTTACCGGAAGAGGGGAGAGAGGAGAGGGGGGAGAGGGGAGGAGAGAGTGTGAATGATAAATGCGGCATTATGAGAGCGGGTGTTTTGTTTATTGAGGTCTCCTTGGTTGCTAGGCAACGACCGGCCAATAGCATCATTATACGCACCATTTCCTTCGCGACAAGCCAAAATATCACGGGCTCCGAGATGTCGAGGTTCTGGGCATTTGTGTAATGTATTTCATATCCCCTTTCTTGTCACACCTTGGAAACGTTCGGAGATGGAAGTATTTCGAGGGATATTTGGTTACAAGTGTGACAACATTACTGATGTACTGTAGTTCGGTTTTATTATATCGACTGTAATAAATAAACTATCATACCTATTACTATAGTTTTTATTGAAATGAAATAGTTAAAAGAATTACAAAGCTAATAAGTTTGTTGCTTTGGTGAAAAATCTAAACTAAAGTGTTTCTTTAAAGTAAAGACTTAATGATCTGTTCCTAAATGTTCTGTTATTTTGTTAGATAGTAGTTTACATTGAAATATATATTTAAATACTAATTAGCCTACATGAAACCAAGCGGATTTTTGTACCAGCAACATATTTGAAAGAAAAAAGTTCATAATGCCAATTATTATTAATATTTTCGTAATTATCCACGGAGGCAATGCACATACAAAGACAATATTGGTTTCCTATTTTCAAATGATTTGATGATAGTCACCTGCTAACATCACAATAAGGTTCAGGACCCTAGAAATTCTTTCTGGTGGTTTCCTATTTTCAAATTATTTGATGATAGTCACCTGCTAACATCACAATAAGGTTCAGGACCCTAGAAATTCTTTCTGGATCCCAAAAAAAACTTTGTCAAGCTTGCTCT
This sequence comes from Nephotettix cincticeps, assembly GCA_023375725.1. Taxonomy (NCBI): domain Eukaryota; kingdom Metazoa; phylum Arthropoda; class Insecta; order Hemiptera; family Cicadellidae; genus Nephotettix; species Nephotettix cincticeps. The sequence goes on along the minus strand of CM041789.1, from coordinate 67,277,447 downwards.
CGTTTCCCTAAATGCCTTTATGACTTGGGACCTTTCCAGGAATCACTACATTTCGATTTGTAAGTTTGCAGCTTGGTGTGTTTTGAGAAATTGTACAAAATATATTTTTGTGATGCAATTGGAGTCATGTGCTTTAAAAGAATCGATATGTTTGCTAGTAATAACACCTGGACAGGCCAAGGTTAGAATGTCATAGGCTTCTGCCTTAACAACGGAGCCATATAGTGTCAAGCACGCTAGAGGAGTTTTGGGGTATTTACTGAACACTCTATACCAAACTCTCTGAGTCGGCTTTGTACCAGAAAAGATTCTATCTGGATATAGCTTTCAAAATTCCATGGTGAAAAAATTTTCCACGTGAAGAATGTTCTTCTTGTTAAAGGACATCTAGTCTCATGCCAGGAATTGCTGTTAACTTAAACTTGGATATAAATAAATAAATATTTATAAAATTATTATAAAATGTTTTTGTCTTCTTAAGTAATTGTAAGCTATACATATCTCGTATAAGGAAAAAGAATTGCGTAGATAAATTAAACACTATAACGGTGCTTTTAATTTTTTAATAAAATTATCTTCATTTATAATATTACTCTCTAAAGTTAATATCTCATTTAATTCTCATTAATTACAATGATATTTTTTATCTCAACATTAGATAGACTTTTGAGTATATTCATTGCAATATCCCATAGGCCCCTACCTATGTAAAACTATAAAATAATTGTTAAAATTAAAACTTATTTAAATCTAACTTAACCTAAATAAACTTAACTTAAATTTCGTAAATTGCTTTTGGATTTTTAACGTTTTAACAGGGAAAAGTGTAAGTCCTAGTTTACTTACTACGTCACGTCACTCTTTCACTTGAAAGGTCATTTGATAGCCCATATAGTCGGTAAATGGGTCCGGATTTGAACCGACAACTTTCTGATTACGAAGTAAGTTCCTAACCCGCGGAGGGTTCCTCCTTAAATCTCACGTAAATTAAAACACCTGACCTTTTTGATTTAAAGCTTTACTTCTGGTTTTTATGCTATTAATTAACTCGATTCTAGTTTATCTTTAAGTTAAAATAAGTAGGCCCAATTGTTTGTAAAAACCTTTTTGCAACAGAATTAATTTGAAAATTAAGTTTGAAAAATTAAACCACATAACTTTAATCAAAAGCACTTCGATTTCTAAATGAAAGGTTGTAATATAGGACTACGTACATAAAATTGTATTAGGTCTATAATGAATGGGTCAGACCGATGTGGTTTAGTGAAAGAACCAATATTCTAGAGAATCCGAGATAAAAAGGGTAAAAAAGACCTTCAATACACATTGCGTTACATCGTAATATACACGATATTGCCGACGTCCAGCTCTCTGTGGAGTTAAGTTGATTGGTCATTGGTAGTTAACCGGTCTATACTGTACTATTACTAATAGGTACTATATTATACTTTACTTGACTATATTTATAGTTTTTAATTTCATTTAAATAATCCGTAAAAGAAAAAATAGCTTGCGGGCATATAACCAAATTGACCAATGAGGGAATTTTAGTTTTGAACGGCATTGTGATTGCAGCTTGTACGGATAGATCTAGTTGAAGCTGTACGTTATTTGCAAAGAGGTATTTTGTAAATAAATATTTTCTATTTTTATGTTATTTTTGAAATGGATTACTCCCCCCCCCCAACTGTTCAGTAGTGAGATGATCAGTCAGCTCATGAGATCAGAGTTCATGAGAGATCTCATGGCCTGAGTGTCCAGTTCGAACATTAATTTCGTCCAGGAACATCGTTGTCTGGTTCACGGTCTACCACTTTAACAATCCAACTTAAACTAAGAGAATATTGATTGTTTTATACATTATCATTACACTATCATAACTTAAATGTATTAACTTTTAAAATACAAAAATAAAATGTGAGTACAACAGAAACTACAAAAACAAAAGGTCACGCAGTGAGAAAAATTCTAAAAATAGGACGGACGTATCTGGTCGAGCGTTAGATTATTCCTAACCGGCCGTGCGCGCACGGACCCAACCCCCACCCGCGAAATGGTTAATAATCTACTGAATGTGTGTAACGGTCATCCAATATAGGAGATGACATACCTGAGCCCTCACTCATGATGGACAAGTAATAAAATATGTATCAATAGACCAATCAATTTTGTTAGAATAAATCTAACAAGTGGACCTCTTATTCAGCTGCATAGTAATTCAAAATTGAATCTTAAAGGGCAGGCTCACAATTGAGAGGTATGCACATTCAGTACTTATTATAGTCGAAAACAGGAGGGCAATTATTGGAAAATAATATTTATATGTGGAAGTAAATAGAAATTCCTAATATCATAATTACGAAATATGTTAAATTAATTATTTTAACCAATCTCTAAACAGTTTTTAAATAATTTTCAAACTCATAAAAGATGTGAAAATTCACATACCGTATTTTAATACCGCTCAATATCCGTATCGAACGAATAAACTGAAATTCCCGTCCAAACACAGGTGATAATTATCAAGTTGGGAAATTGATTCGGTAATTCTCATTAATACGCAAATAGGCGAGTCAGACGACGAGCTAGTTAACAATGCAATGTCATTAACCCCCGCATAGTAAATATTTAAATCGCAAATCCGTGCAATTAAAATATCAGACATGTAAGCCAGCATAATCTAGCCAGCAGAGGTAAAACTAGATGCGAACGTACAGTCACGTCAAAAGCAGTGCAGGGGGCGGGACTGTACCACGATGACAGAGTTGTGATTAATGTGTGACATTACAGGTTAATGAATACGCGGGCCGGGCTGTCTCCATTAGGTTCATTGTCGCTTGACACCCCGTATAGTGCCGGTGACACTTGAACCTAATGGTAGTGCCGTGATGGAGACCCGGACTATTTGTCAGGCTGACTCAGAAATGCGCATATCTTAGTCCTAATGTCACCCTAAATATGATGCCATTTCTCGCTACCCTCCCTCCCTTAGATCCCCGTATATTTTACCCCGGAATATCTCTCCGGATATTTTTTCTTTTGCAAAGCTCGGCCATTATTGTCGTCGTTTGCATGAGGGAGGTTTTGCACATTCGGGTCTGTTTCGCTTGATTTAAATAACCAGATAAATTAGCGAAATAATGTTTTCGAACAACTTTTTAAAAAAATAAAGGAACTTTTCTTACAGAAATATGAATAGTAATTTTATAAAGCTGTAAATTATTATAACTTACTGATGGATAGAGTAACGTTTTAAACAACATTAAAAATAATTAAATTACATCATTATCCACCTGGGAGAAAGGAATGAAAAAATATCTACAGTTTTCCATGAACACAAAAAGATAAGGCTAGTTTCGTAAAAATTACTTAAAGTTTACACAATTTAAAAAATACAAATTTTAAATGAGTAACTTCTATAATATGCAATGTGGTTTCTTTAGTAACTTCATTAACTACACGGTTAGGTATCATTTTAGTATTTTCGAGATATGCTTACAAAATATTAAACACATGTCTACCCCAAACAAAGGAATATCTGAGCACGTCATCAACGACATTACTTCCCTTACAATTTTTGTTTCTTGTAAATTTCTAACACCCCCCCAACAGCTTATACATATCGAAGTCCAAAGGTAAAACAAACTGGATAGATGAAAACACTATAACTGTTCACTTCAACTTCAAAAGTATTAAATGCCACTGATAAGCCTACAAATTTTTGTAATTAAAAATTTCGTCTAGTTAGGATCGGTTTTGACACAATAATTAGGTATACTTTCTAAAATGTAAAAGTAAACTTAAAACGTATCAAATAGGAACACATACACAAGGCTAAAATTCTCATGGATAAACATTATAAATAAAAATATAATTTCACATAGAATAAATTTTGCATTCTTATTTTAACCATCGTTCTGTTATAAGAGGTAGTCCACAGGGAGTGGCAGATATAATTTTCATTACATGTTAATATATTTGAATTAATTGCAATTAAAATGCTTTAAAGAACCCAAAATTCATATGTCCAAAAATAAATTATACTTTACTGATTGATACTGGAGCTCAATAATCCATCAAATAAAATATGTGTACAAAAAATACATAATTATGTATTTTTTTGTACACAGTTTTTATACAACTTTTATAATTATAAAGAAACGCCATTTGTAACCACTTTACTTTATCATTTGTTTCATTTTGTCTGATTGTAAATATTTTTTTTCAAAGTTTAGTCAATTCTTGATCAATGAAACATAATGATTACTGGTTTATACCTATACACCTTGTAACAATGGATAGTTAAATATAAAATGCTAGGGTATGAAACTGTACATTTTGTACATGTTGTACAAATAAAGGTTTAAATATTCTTCATTTAAGTTAGTAATGTATGTTTGTATTCCATTTCTGATTTTTAGAACAATAAAACCAACTTTGAAAAGAAAATAACAATCTACATTATAATTATTAATCACCACTGTTAAAGTGTCAATAAATTTAGCACTAACATAAGTTGACCGAGGGTTTTTAACAAAAATTAATAAAAAATATTCAAATTATTTTTAGATATTTTTTAGCATCCGAAAGAGAAAATATATGTGAAAAAGGGAAGTATTATTCACAGGAATAAAAAAATGATGAAATTTAAAACGATAGTATAATTTTACATTAAAAATACTGTTTCCAACGTGTGGTATCCACTATAAACTGTACCTATATCTTAGTTGTAGGCACGCCTTCAAAGGTAGGTAGGCAATATGGATACTGTGTCTGTTTTGCATCCAAGCTCTGCACGGCGTCGCGTCCTACAGGGTCTATAGTAGCGCATATCGAAATCCCAATCTGTACTAGGCCTATGTTTATTTGAATATTTAATAATTGTAACTTAGTAAGGTTCGAATTTTTTATTAACTATTTACATGAACACACATGTGTCACTTCGAATGTTCCGATGTTCCGTATCTTAGGTGGTAAAAATCTCATGTTCCTTGTTTCTAAAATTGATTGAGTCATTGACTTTTCCTAACTTATGTGTAATATGTTATTACATACATACTCTCACTCCTATGACCATTGACAACCTAGCAGGTTTTTGGCCTCACCAACAGCTGTTATCATATTATCTTACAGGTAAAAAGACTCTGGAATTGCAAATTTTTCAAATGCATTACAGGTTATCTGTGTCTTAATTTTTTTTATTGATTGTATTACTCAATATCTAAGTAGAATTACAAGATTTCGTTGTAATCCATTAAACGCTTTTAATTATTTTACGTAAAGGTATTAGGGAAGACTGTTAACACACAAACTCTTTCTGCAACTATAATTTTTGTTTTATTTACCTCGTTAACTGTAGCTTGAAAAACACATGGTCCCGTGAATTTTGCGTTGACTGTGTTGTAACATATTTTGTATTTAATTAAAGCTTCTCCTGAAGGGTGCTTAGTTAATTTTATGGAGAGTGGACAAACCCAGTAATTTATCGACGGATATTAGTCAAACTTGTCACAAGAGTATATTATTATTGTTATAATATTGATCTCGAATACGCAGGTCTGCTGCGACCGAAGTATTTTAAGTTGTGTATTCCCTAAAATAACATACACGGACAAATCATTTCGCTAAAAATGATTTCGCAGGCATTTGACCGAAGTGTGAGTCGGCGGGAGGGGTGGTGAGGGTGTAGAGGGAGGGGGTTGAAGGGGGGAAGCTGTTTTCGCGCGCAAACACGGCGTGATCAAGTGGTCACCGACGGGATTAGGCTTACATAACCTCTCACCCTGGACCGGCCACTAAGCCTGCCGTGGACACTGCTAATACGCCAGCGTCGACAACGGCTTAACGCGCCCGGTACCGACTGACTATTCTGTTTCCTCAGTTTTCAACGCCAATGGCATTTTTTAACATTTTTACAGGGACGTCCAAATCCTGGTAGATACTCCCTTATGTTTCTCCTAGTTTTGATCTAGCCTTTCCCGATTGAAATTTCAAAGATTTTACGGATTCTCAACAACGCTCAACCTCACAAAGTTCATGAATCTAGTACTTACTTACTTACAAAGTCGTTACGTTGACACCTTCCAGACATGAAGTTTATGTTCAGCCATCCGGCGTTGACATGGTCATGTGAGGTAATTGCAATTGGTAATTGTTGGAAGAAGAAAAAAAAGAATGTGGATTTTTCCCAAAATATATTACCTTAATTCATATTCAAGTTTTTAGGTTCATCTCTAAGTTGCTTCGAATTATTAAGTAGTGAAGAAAAAATTGGTAACTTATTATATCCGGGTTTCTGCTCAAAACTGTTTAACTTATGTTCAGCAGAAGGGTTATCGTATGGTATGAACGCGTGTGTACCGGAATTACATAGGATGTGGTTTCAAATACAATGTTGGAACAGTTATCTAATTTTAAAGAAGTGGGAAACAATATTTATATGGTTTTAGTCTTAACATGTTACGTATGGATCTTTTTTGAAAGAGAAAAACTTTTTTAAGAGTTTTTACTTGAAGAGCCCTAGAGTAATATTAGGTACATGCTAATGGATTCTAATATACTATTTTTTATAATCAAATAATATTTAAGGAAGTAATACAAAGTTAGTTTTAAGTGGGAGTCCCAACTGGCACTGAGTGACTTCCACTTATTCTCAATTCCCAACAATGAGGATGTGGCTGGGCTATACAGCGTTATGATGGTAACGCACATCTGCAAGAAGAGATAACCTCAACCATAAGTTGTTGACGGTTTAGGCAGCGGAATTTTACAACGAAGGAATTTTTAAGTTCGCTATGATAAGTTTGAATGGTAACTGTAGGAAAGTAGTATTTCAGAGTAAATTTCATCTGTAGCCTACATAATATAAATTTCCCCAATACTTTGTTTAAAGTTACTTCTAAATTCTAATCTACTTTCTGAATAACCCTCATAAATACCTACTTGACTGTGAAGAAAAAAACACGGCAAAAAGTACTTACTATTTTGTTATAAGACAAAAGGTTTAAGCATTCTAAGAGGGATATATGAGCTATGCACAGAATAAGGTTTCCTACACAATCAAAAAAAGTGTTTTTTAACGTTAATTCCTCCCCTTTAGTTCTTGTCTTGATAGAAATCGCTGCGACGTTCAGTTGCCTCACAGCCATCTGCAACGAAGCCAGCCAGCCTCCGGTCACCATCTCCTGCAGGTGGAAATTGCGTGCAATTATCAGCTTTTGTGGGACTCAAAGGCACTCTTATAATTATATAGTTGATTTTTTGCTTTGTAAGTGCCGATGAAATGTTTGAAGAAATACGATAACGTGATAGGTCCAAGGATCAACAAACGGGAGTGTGTGATAAAATCTGCTTCAACCAAGTTAAGTTTAAGCATTTTACCAATAATGTATTTATATGTCTAAATAAATAATTAAGCAGTCAAAAGTAAAACCTTCATATCCTCAAGTAACTTTTATTTAAACTTCAAAACCTATGTCAATAATAATATAATCAGTCATTTATGTTTTATTTTACTAGCTGATAGTTATTTCTTTCTATTAAATCACTTTTATAGATAAAATGTTCTATAAAACTTAGAGAGAAATGTATAATACTGATAACAACTTGGTTTTAATGTTGATATTTTAATTATTAATTTATATTATAAAAAATATATTTTTTGCATTTTATTTATTAGTTTATATTTTTCACATTTATAATAGTATCCCTAGTAACACTACCTAAAATTGAACTTTTGTTACATAATAAAAATAATATCCCAATTAGTCGGTGACTAGGTCTGGATTTGAACCGGCGACGCTTGGATTATGAGTTCAGCAAAACCCCAACTATATAAAAAAATCTCCGCCCTTTAAATTTTTGAACAACAAAATACACATTCATACCCACACTGATAGGTATTTTACAGTTAGTATTATTAAACTGTTAAGGGTTAAGGGGTGCTTTAGCATTGACAAAGACAGTTTCTAGCGAACGTCTAGATTTTTGTGTTTTTTAAATTATTAAAAAATCCCAAAATTAAATTCTGGTGTAAAAACACCCTAAAATTCATTTTGGATATACAGTACCTACATGGTTTTCAAACTTGATTAAATAAATACAAATTTACATGTCAATAGCAATATTAATCAAGGTTGGATATTTACATGGATATGTCTTAGCTCTGGAGGGGGGTTTTGGCAATTTGCGCGACCAAAATTTGAAACAGTGACGTCATTTGGCTAGTGCCGTCATATGGTTAGCGACGTCATAGTTTGGTTATAAGAACAGTTGTTTATATGAACTGAAAACATTCCCTTTAGACATATCCATGATCTAACCTATTTCCCACAGGGAATTAAATATAAACATTTTTCACATTAGATTACGTGTATATGAAGTCGTAATGCATAAAGTATCGAATAAAGTCTTTAACGAATGATATTTTTGGCGTCTAGGAATATTCAAAACAAAAATTATCTTGGGTCCAAGTACAGTATTGGTGTATCGACTAAAATAATAACTCTATTTTCCATTTAGAAAATTTTAAAAGATCGTGTTCATTGGTTGTGATTGTCTACATATATTTAGCTAAAGTTGATGAGCACAGTGGCGAACTCTAGGGAGCAGCAGCTGCAAATGATTCACCGCAAAGTTAACAGAGGACCAGGGATCACGAACGCTATCATGCCAACAGGGCATAAATCAATGTTTTCACAATAGGAATAGCGAGATGAACGTTTTGCGGCCGGCTAGTAGCGACACGCAGTTTCCAAGTCATGACGAGAGAGAGCGCGCGAGGTGGTCTGGCGAGAGACCGAGAGAGGACGAGAGAGGGAGCGTGCGAACCACCAGGTGCGCCTGTGTTGCGGAGAAATCAAAAGCCCAAGGGTAACTTAATTACCCACCTAGGGGCCCTAATAGCGCGCATACGGGCATGTTTGCTCGAGTTTTTACTTAACATCTGTTATGATTTGCATATTAAATGCTTGTCTTTTTCGTAATGTAACGCAAACATTCGTCCGCCTCGGGTCTTGAGAGTGTGTCAGTGCCGCTGTGTTGTTGATGTTCGATTAAATTAAAAATTCAAAACCGCAGTGAGGATTGTAGGCGCCTAAAAATGGAGTTGAATGGGTCATTGTGTTGACTTCAGAATGTAGTTCACATTGTGTCAGACTAGGATACTGTTGTTCATTCTACAGCAACAACGACTTAAATATTGTGTCTACATTTACAATCCAACTCGTTCGAACTTGCAAAATGTATTCGCACCTCAAGTTACAATGCTGTGATATGTTTTTTGAAAAACATTTTTATTAGTTTTATTTTGTGTATTTTCAGCACCATTTGATTTTTTTTACGTTTTAATATGGGTCGTCCAAACCGATGGATTGATGGATTTTAATATGGTCTGGTTACCACCTAACGAATCGATATTGGGTCCGTGTTTTTATTAGGCTATTAATGGCATTGTTAAATAGGTTTATCAAAAACCTCATAATAAACATTGGCTAGACCCGAAATTAAAACCAGTGACATCAAGATTACGAGATTTGAACATTCTCAGTGTCTCAGTGAACTAAATTCAAAAGTGTAATTATTGTGAATGCTGTTCATCACATAGCAAATCATAAAACAAACATTTTGTAAGGGATTTATTTTCTCCATACGTGTGCCTTTATTGAACTTAAACACGTATAAGTCCCTGCGAGATTGGAAGTGTTTAGAATTAATTTAAATCAGCAACGCTCATTGTTACCGTTGTCGTCCAGTTTTGTCTGAGAGACCGCCCTAGAGGGAATCTATTGTAATAAGCCCCCTCCGTCACGTCGGTGGCTGAATTAGCAGGATCATCTCGAGTGGCGGAACTTGGCGCGATAATAGGGAACACGCGTGCGAGTGATCGTCTGCACACGCCCGTGTCTCCAGTGCTGCCACTAGGGAAACTAAATATCCCTAACTCATACTAAAAATCCCCACTTTATCCTGAACTATATGAAATAAAATTATAGTTTTCCTCGAAGATACTAAGTCATTTTACACAACGGGAAAGTTAAAATGGGTTTTGTTTCATAGTTATCCTAACGTTTGAATTTTGCCAATGTTGAAGCAATCTAATTTATTAAAAATGATCATAGCCTATAGTATACAATAAATCACATGTTATGCCGTAGATAAAGTTATTGCTAAATAATGGAACAAAGGACTAATAAGGATCCTGCACTCAGACACTCAGAAAAAAAAGTTTCCTTAGGTGGTAATTCGACACGACAACAGCATTTTAACGACTATCGTATAGCCGGTAAAGCTGTCACAAAATTAACATTGTTCTCATGAGGTTAAAATCTATTATGGTAAAAACTGGATTATGTAAATCCCGTTTCAATATCTGAAGGTCGCTGGTTTGATCCTGAGCGAAATCTTGGAAACATTTTTGATTGTTCGATACTTGACTCTGTTGCCTTTGCTAATTTGGCTATTAATTAATTAATTTCTGGCTTATAAATCAGCTAGTATTTGTCGGTAATGAAGCTACATTTCATCAAGTCTATTACACTCATCATAACCTTCACATAACCTTACATTCAGGTATGTCTTGCGCACCCTTAATTCAAGAAGACATACCCGTTTTGGCTCGTCAAAAATGCTCAACCGACCCTTTACAGTCATAGCTTGCTATCTATCAAAACTATAGATAATCCTTTCCAGCTGATGGTGGTGCTAGAGGAATATTACCTAGTCAGGATGACCGTGGCGTAAGGGGAGGGCGTGCGCTAGTCCTGGCTGTAGCAGTTGGTAAATGAGTGAGTGAATGTGGTATTTTCTTTATATCGATGGATAATGACGGAGGTCCAAGATCCAGTAAAAGACGACTTCTCATGTCTACTGTTAACGATATTCTTCTGTACGGTCCAGCAGTTTGTACGTGTGCCATGAAAGTCATGAAACGCAACAAGAGGATTCTCTTGGTTCAGCGCAGGGCTGCTCTCAGGGTTCAATGTGCGTATTGCACAGTGTCTGGTCCGGCGATAATGATTGTGGTTGGAGTTATTTCTCTAGACTTGCTCGCCGTTGAGAGGCAAATCATATTCCGCTTCGCTAAGGAAATCGTAAGAAAGCAGGCTGTTGCAACCGTTAGAGTGAAAACTTTGAAAAACTGGCAATTCTGTAGGATAGTGACGTGTTGGGGCGTTGGACGTATCGCCACGCTCGTGGCCACTGGGAGCTAGTCTTCCACCAGTGTCAACTCTTGACGTGTCATCATGACCACTTCAGGAAATATCTCCATCGGATAGTGAAGCTGGAGACACCCTCGTGTTCATTCTGCCCGGAGAGGAATGATGATTGTCTTCTCACCTTCTTCGAGTGCGAGCGTTTCGTTAAAGAAAACTAATGGCTTGCTTCTGCAGTGGGATATATAATCGAAGAGGTAACACTTCGAGGCAGTTGTCTCCCACGTTCAACTGGTTCTCCGCACCAAGAGAGAGGAATGCATGGATGACATATAGGTTTTCCTGAAGTTGGATTCGTGTTCCGTTAGTACGCAAGAGTCTAGGCATGAAGTCATCCAATAAGGATCCTGGTTCCCTCGACCCGTAGGAGGCTTAGTGAGTGTGAATCCCACACTGCTTCCTTATGGATTCGTGCATAAAATTTACCACCTGCAACAAAAAAAGTATATCTAGTTTTGCTATGTTTGTTAATTTGTTTTATTTTTACCAAATAGGTGTAATTTTATTTTTTTTATTTTGATTACTGTTTAGTTTTAAAAGGTTGAATGTAAGAAAGGACCATGCGGTCTTAATGTTCACTTCAGTAAAAAAGTATTTTCATTTCATCGATTTCACTCCTTAACCTTCACCTTGACATGATTATACATACGTTATGTTTAAGGACATCATAGCTCTAAGGGTTTTAAAATTTTAACTCCAACTATATCCCTAAAAAATGTAAATATCTCTGATATCCGTGGAGAGGTTCTGCCCCATTGGGTCGGGGTGGGTGTCGCAGTTCCGCTCAATATGTTGCTTCTTGTTTACTCGTGATCGCACGTCCAGACAATAGACAGGAATGAAAACAAGGGTCATTCCCTGCTCACCCCCCCCCCACAGGATACATGCAGCCCACCATGGAGACCACTTGGCTCCCCCTTCTTCAACCCCCCCACCACCACCCACCCTTGCCGTCGTGTAACCTGACTGTACCACTTTGTAACATTTGCTCTCATCCAAACCGTCTTATTGCAACCATTGTGCTCCTTGGCATTTGTAAAACGTTAAGTAGTCTAATACCTTCACTAAAAATGTTGTTGTGTTGAAGTGAATATACTTCCAGGGAATGTAAATAAAAGGATATACGCTCAATTCACAGAGAAGAGCATATTAGCCGAATGTCAATTAACCGAACTGGCAAATATCCAAACGCTTGATGGCCTAGAAGATTTATTGATCACTTTATCGCGTAGAGAATACTTGCTATAACACAATGTTATAAATTACATTTTATTCATTTAAAAAAATATTACTACATTTAGAAGATTCCCCATAGGGAAGAAGCTATTACGGTAGGTCTCACGGCAAGACCTAAGCCCGGGGCCATGTTACCTTTTCGTTTTGAGGTTCCTAGAGACCAAAAACAATAGTTAATTACAACCAGTATAATTTCCAATTGTACAAATCCATTTATTTAAAATAAGTGTAAATGGAAGAACCAATTCAGTGTCAAATGTGTAAGAAAACCCCAAAAATCCAGAAATTGTTGACATGAAAAATAGTATGATTAGAATTGCTACTAAATGTTCAATATGTAAAACAAATTGATTAGAAAAAATAAACCAATTGGCAGAAAATAATTAAACTAAAAGAGCAAATAAAGAATATCATGCTCATATTAGAAAGAAATTAGGAAAGAAATTGTTGCTTTATAGGCAGCAGATTTAATAAAAAAATGAAACATTATTGTAAAAAATTGTGGATACATATACGAGTTGAATGTCATCTATACATTTCCCAAATATGTTTGGTCAAAGCCATAAAGAAAAAAAATATGGTAAAAATTTTCCAAAGCATTTGAAGAAATAATCAAAGATGCAATTAAAATTAACCATAAATCACCATCCTTATTACATACAGATAGGAATGCAAATACAGAAGATATAGAATGTATAAATGCAACTTGTCATGATTTACTAAAAACCATAATAAAAATTGTATCATACCAAAGTGGATTGTTTAGGGAATGAAAATTATATGTTTAATGTTTTATTATAAAACAAGATAATTAACTATCTCATCAGCCAAGCGACTTTTCAATGGCCAGGAAGTGCGCTCCCCTTGCTGGGAAAGAAATTAACCTTCTGGTGGCCGGTGGAGATTGGCTCTTCGTTATAGTAGACGTCTGGTTCGAGGTCAGGGACTCTTTAAAGAGATCCATCCGATGGAGCGAACAATAGAAGTGGGAACAGCTCAGAAGGGATGTATATCTGTGGGGCCTCAGATACAGGTTCGTCATGCGAAAGCCCGGACTGCCCCTTCGAGCTGGACCCTGCGTCCAGTGTCCCTGCCACCGTCAAACTATTCGTTTAAATTTGCATAGAGGCGTCAAATTGAGATGCTTCCCATTTCGCATTAAGGCGTCAAGATCGGACAACGATAAACCGGGCCTGATTTGACTACAATAATTAACTGTTGTTAACTTTAATGTCGACTGAAGAATCTGAAAAGAATTGAACAAAATGTAACAAACTTACAAATGCTCAAACATACAAAATTGTGGACGGAAACTTCGCCTGTAAGTTCGCATTAATATTTCAACGTAAATTAAGAACCAAGTCGAAGTGGAAGTTTACAACCGTTGTCTAGATTAAGTATTAAGATTGAGAGGGTGTTAACTGGAAACTTAATCGGTATTTACGGTTTCCGGTGAAGAAGATTATACCAGATTTCACAAAAATTAATTAAAATTATTCATTTAATTGGTTAAAACACTTGATACTGTATTAGTTCATGAATAGGGTACATTTTGAGAATAATGAGTAAATCAATTAAATGGTATAGTAATATAGCATTTGTGTAAGACACAGCCCCTGTACATCCCTAAACCCTCGTTGGTGTAAGAGGACATCCCCAAAGTAGAATTTCGCAAAGATGAAACTTAACCGACTGGTCTATTCTAGCCACGATAGTGTAACACTATTCAAAGAATCCGGTTTCGGAAAACATAACTGTTTGGGAATAAACTGTAAACATGTTGCGTAAGAAAATGGAAATTTTGGTTTATAGTGATATGTTACGTTCTAATATTGTGGACAAACAATTTTAAAATACTGTACTCGATTTTAATTTACGTAACATGATTATTTAACCAGTAGACCTTACTAAAATTTTTTAGTAAGACTGAGACATGCGAAAAAGTTAAATACCGTACGCATACTGCGAACATAGTTAATTATTGTGGTACAAAACATAAATCTTTGAAACCTAAGCGACTCTTGCTTTTCTAATCTTAGCATTGTTATTTCAAAGCACCAAGACGGATTCTTCCGTGGGATACATCGCCGCATTCAGTTTCAAGTTGCAGTCATAGACCTATGTTAAAAGATTTTTATGACGATAGTATATCGATCAAAATAGCTTAATAATCATTTTTTTGAAATCTCAAATACGCATCATCATGGGCCTAAGCTAAGGTCAGTGCGGTGAATGAAAGACAGTGAGTTATCTAGGTGTTAGTCAAGATCGCCAAATCATTCCTTGATGAAACAGGGACAGGTTTGCTGGGGGACAATTTGGAGAACTTTGAAGCAAAATCGAGGAAATTTTAGCAGTTAAAATGTAAATCACGAGCCTTCTGTTCTGCTAACAAATTTGATCCAAATTCCGAAATAGTCCTACCCCTGTCACCTTAGATGACGATTATTTGCCCATTGTTCCCTAAATATTAAAAAGGAATAAGAAAACACATGTAGCTAATGTTTTACATTACAATACAAGTATTAACACAAAAAGCAAAGTTTCCATTATTATTTAGCTTTAAAAGCCCTAGTTAGTTTATGATGCATTGTACAACATTTAAGGGGGTTAATCTGTAAACCTTTAGGCGAGAGGTAGAAGTCAAATAAATTCCTTTTCATAAAATTTTAATAGACAGATATTTTTAAAATTTTTTAATCTTTTAAAAGAGAATTCCGGGACTCTTAGGCATTTCGAAACAGTTTTTTGAGACACAACGAAACCGGGTCAATCTTGGTTTTACGGGAAGTTTAGTCGCTATGTTAGACACATAAGCTAAGATCAATACCAGTCATGGTCTGACTGGTATCGAACCAGGAGCGTTTGACTTGCTGGGCTTGTGCGTTATCCCTGAGCTATCGTGTAGGTATTTTGATTTCTAAAGGATGGCGCTCTTATCCTCTCGGGACTAACAGTTGAACCAGCGTTCCAAGAACCCGTAACCGCAGCGGAAAAGTATAGCGGAAGTTGCTAGCAGTAACTTTGAGCGGAAAAGACGAGCTGAGCAAGTTTGAGTGTCAGGCAAGCAAAGTTCTCTCCGAGTAACGGGCCGGGAGGTGATCATTTATTAAGGGCTGGAGTGATGCTGCTGAGGGGTTGCGGTGGGTGGGGGAGGGGGTGGGACGTGTTTTTGCCGGTCGTGGCTTGTCGGACGCTCATTAATTGATTAACCTGCCACAGGCGGCGCTAGCGGCGTGGGACTCCCCACCTGCCTGCGCCACTCTCTTTGTTTCATCATCTACCTTCCGCTTTTTTCTTTTTTACCGTTACATTCGCCGGTACAACCACCATCACGGAGTGCGAATGCACTTTTTA
Source organism: Nephotettix cincticeps (assembly GCA_023375725.1). Classification (NCBI taxonomy): domain Eukaryota; kingdom Metazoa; phylum Arthropoda; class Insecta; order Hemiptera; family Cicadellidae; genus Nephotettix; species Nephotettix cincticeps. Next base: position 67,261,641 of record CM041789.1, on the reverse strand, counting down.
CGGCCGCAACACAAAAAGATTTCATCGTATCCCATCGGGGCTTCCATTTACATTTAAATTCTAAATCTAAAATTAAAAGCCTACACGTTTTTCTCAGCGTAAATTCAATAGGCTTTATTTTGAAAAATGTAATAGTCTTTGAGAAGCGAAGTGGGAATGTTTTTGAAGGTGGAAGGATAACTGCTAGCCGTCAAGGAAACAAAGTTCCTCTGTTTTTCTGAGAAACGAAAATCAGCACTTCGCTTCCAACACGAGTTCAGCCGTATTCGAACTTGTCTCTCCTCGCTTCCTTAATACCACAAAGCGTTTACCGAGAAAATCTGCTTTTAGGCTCGGCCCCATTTTTGTTTACGTAAGGTTCAGTTCTCTGATTTAATTTATAAAACTAATTAAAACTAAAATTTTATGTAATTCCTTGTAAAATAATTTAGTTCTAAGTAAGTAACATCCTTATCCTTGTTTTTAATAATTTTCATGAGCTTTTTCTTAACTAAAATTAATTAAACTAATTTTTTTACTACTTAAGTCGTTCTTTCTATTCAAATAAAATGTATTTTAATACAGTATATTTAAATAAATATGTATATATTCTATATTTTATTGAATGAAATGTAATATTTCCTAAAATTTTTCAAAATATAATTTAAAATGTAGTTGCAAACAAATGTTGGTTGGATTATTTTCAATAACAATATTTGTTATATTCTGTATAAATAGTTACACCACGTTGACCTAAACGTACAGTAAACCTATCGTTCTCCACATTACAGCAAACCTTTAACGTGGAGAATATACAATAACGAAAACGTTAAAATAAAACCTCACAATGTTAACAAGCTGCTTTGATAGTTTGTAAGGATTTTAATGCGTAACCAAACACAGTGCCGGTGGTGGTAAAACACAGAACGTTGCAATTTACATACTCAGTGTATGTAAACCGGGCTGTTTTTGGAGTAATCAAACAGTTTGTTGACAAAAGCGGTCGCAACACCGTGGACAAAGGCGACAATCAAAACGATCACTCTGTTGACCTGTGGAGCATGTCGACACATCGCAGCATCCGCTATCTCTTCTGGTATTCAATACGAATATCGATATCGAATTTCAATATCGATACGAGAATTTTATCTCAATAAAAATCGAAATCACCAAAACTGTCCATACTTTACTAAAGTTTTTACATACGGTATAATTTTATTTTTACATATAAAAACTTAAACTCATGGGATAATAGTGTCATTTTGCGTTAATTCAGCTAAATATGAATATTAACTGTTCTCATTTAGTCCATCTACTCATACCTTGACCTAGTTCATTATATTGCTTCTGCCTTCAGGGATATTTCTCAATATGTTTGTACTACTGAGTTTTTTTCTTTTACAAAATGTGTGCAGTCTAATGTAACGCCCGGGTTTTAACCACTTCCTTTTTTGTATAGTTGAGGGATTTTCATTATTGGACGTTGTTTAAAAAACTAAAACTTTCTTCTTTTATATCTTTGATCCAGGTTTCCGAACCATAAAGCAGGTAGAGATTTAGATTAATAGGAGAAAATACTTTTTTAAAATTATTGTTGTTTCTGCATCTTAAATTTTTGGTGCTTTCCCTGTTAAGCTATTGCTGTCTACTTATCATAATTTATTTTGTTTTTCGTTCATTTATACTGAATCTTAGGCTCTTAGTTTCTGGATAGTTTCAATTAAAATAGCTGACAAATATTTTACTCTCCAAAAGACAAATTTTTGTCATTTGTAATAAATCATTTCAAAAGAGTGAACATATTTGGTTGGGTAGAAGCTTTGAAGTCTTAAGAAGTTGTTTTGACATGATATGTCTTAGCTTTGGGGGGGGGGTGTTGGCGATTTTTAAGATGGAAAACATGTTACAGGTTTCCATAGAAACTACTAGAGCTTTTGTATTGAATTTTTAATATAAATAAATAAGAGTAGCTGTTTAGATGAACTAAACCCATTCCCTTTAGGCACATCCATGTTCTAACCTATTTCCCACAGGGAAGTAAATACAAACATTTTTTCTGTAGAACTTTTGGTTTCTCAAAGGTCAATCCAAACAATTGCAAAGAAGCGCAAGTGAACATGAGTGATTCCCTCTTATAACACCCCACATCGTCCTCGATATTTTAGTCCCGTCCTGTCAGGAGATGTGTTCATTGATGTGGGTGAGAAAGCAGCAGATGCCGCGCGCGACCTAGCGGTGGCCGTCGTAACCACTGCCATCTCATTAGGCGGTCGACCGACAGACGCCGCGCTTTGACACAAACTCCTTCAGTCAACACTCTCACTTTAACTTACGTGCTGAACTGAGTTCCTTCATGCATAGCAATTACGTAAGCTAATTATACATTTTAGAACACCTACCTTTACTTTATCCTTTTACAGTCTGAAAGTTTAGTATATTTCCATCAATTAAAAAGCCTCTGTTTTGTTAATTTTTTCACTATTGCAGCAAATAATATGTCTTAACAGTTTTTTTGCATTTTATATTAGTGTTTAGCCAATAAAACAAATGGCTCTATTCTCAGAATATATTTGTTAGAGAATTATCTTCTATGCTGTGTGCGCATAAAAGATTTATCACTTTAATTCTAAACAATACCTGAATAAAATTTGACATAGTAAGTATTTGTATGAATATATATAAAACTTAATTCGTATTTCATAGAAAATAGTTGGTCATTTATTACTAGTCTAACCTTGGATTGGTTTTACCAAGTTGTATGTTTTCTGCCTTTAAGGGTCAAACGGACAACGTCTACTGATAAATAATACTCTTTACCATCGTATTTTAAAATTACTTATTCTCCTCTTTATATATATTAGGTAATAATTAAATTAATAGCCCCTAAAATTGTTTTTAAAAATACCGAGACTTTTACCAAAACTATAAACCTGCTAGCTTAACATACTGGTATTCCCAGACTCTTCCCTACACGTCACAATCAAATAGAAACTATAATTGATGACAAATTGAGAAGAAAGACATTTGATCCAACAGATAGGTTAAAGTCTATAAAAGTGCAGAAGAATTTGACAAAAATATAATTTACTCACCTACAAAAACGTATTACGAGGAGAAGTAAAGAGGTGATAATTTTTGAAATAATTGGATTGATGTTTTGATAAAAAGGTACAATACAAATACTCATGAGCAATTCGAAAAAAATTGTACTTTATACATTGCTTGTTATGTAAAACTCCATAATAACCTAAAAACCATTTACTTATCAATTACATCAAATTAAGCCAAATTATTTTTTCAGTAAATTTAATTAAATTTACTTTTATGTAAATAACTTTTTTAATTTCCTAAAACTAATTGTAGTTCTTATTATTTGTTTCGCTAGAACAATTACACAAATACTTTTGTCAGTAAAATGCAGGAATACCAAACAAAACAGCCCGTTTGTCCGATGGGCGATGCATTTAAACAATACAATTTACATGACCAATGTGTGCTTTGTAACAAAGCGCTTTGCTGCTGCACCAATCATAACAACGGCGTGTAATCTGTCAAGCATAACATCAACATTGATTCAACATGGCGGCCGCACCGAACACCTGTTTATTTAACTCTGCTAATTGTTTTATTTCAGAACAACGCAACGCAATACAAGTTGATTGTTGGAGTCAAACGGAAGCAAGAGCAACTCTAAAATGTAATCAGCTGTTTCCGAATCTACTTTAGTCTTACTTAGCAGTCCTAGAATATGAGACTTTTCCGCCGTGGGATTACATAAAACGTTCTCAACACAATACATTGTAAAAAAATTATGCTATTATCAGAACAGGACAGGTAGCATTTTTACACGAAACAAATTTATACTCTTTGACTAGCATGATTTCTTAACACTTCCTGAAAGTTTCCATCGTAGCAAAATCCGCCATCTTGGAAAATGGAAGGGAAATTTAACTATGCTGCAAGTTTTCACTATAAGCTACATTTTATGACAATCATGTAACGTACTTCATTTCAAAATGTTAACTTTAAAACGGTTTTCATGAAAATACTTAGTTATTTAATTGGGTATAATGTTTGTGTGTGTGTAAATAAAAATAGTTTTTTATCAAACTTATGACATGTTTATTTTTTAAATACTGAGTTGATAACTTCCAAAATAGCCAAATCGAGATCATTCTCACTATTAATTATTCAGCATTTAATTTCACACAATTTGCGTATAGATAATAAAGTAACGCCAAAGGTAATGGGCGAGGGGTAAATTTCGCAAATGTTTCCTGTCAATTGCTGAGAAGTGAATATCATGTATAATTAAATATTCATGAAATACAGTATTGGTATTGCCACGAGGCAGGTTTATACAGGTTTCAAACCTTAAATTAAGTGATCCTAACCCTCTTATCATTTCTTGAAAATTTCACCCCAATAAACCATCTTCCAAAATGGCGGAAATTAGTAGCCCACAACATTCTAAGTTTTATCTATTTTTTTACAACCGATTTATTTATACTTCTCTAAACCATCTTGATTCATGTGAGGAAGAGTTAGTACCATAATTTATTTAAAAATCGTCCACAGTTTCTGTACTAAGTACATTTACAAATATATACACAACAGTACAATTTATGTACAATCTATTTTCTCTTTCCACAATAGTTAGTTTAGAGAGACTATGTTAGTATTTCTAGTAAAATGTTATTGATTAAAAAATTATCCTATTCGTAAAATACTTTCATTTTTCAAGTTCATTCATTGTTAAGAATATAAATTACACTAGTGTTTTATAACAAAAGGATTTCATATGTTTTCATGCTACTTGTTACAAACGATGGTATGAAGTCACTCTTTATTTTCATCTAATTTTAAAATACAAAGATAAAGTGGGTAATTTGAGTGTTCGAGGTATACCTATTTAAAATTTTTAAAAACAATCATTTATGTATTCTACAGTTTAATAGACGGTAGGCCTATCAGTGGACTGACACATACTTTATCGCAGTATATTAAAAAACGACAATCCTTAATAAAACTTAAATATTCCTCAAAGTTTATCTAAATATCAATTAATAATTTATTTTTTTAAGATAATCATCCAATTGCTGAATATAACAACAATAGAAACAAAATTAAATTAATTTTTATAATTTTATGGGGGAGACAACCCCTCCCCACGGTAATACCAAGTGGTTTTTTGAGTGGGTTTAGTTGGGCGATGTGACCTAATGCTGCTTGTCAAGTCATGGAAAACTGTTGGGAAATGAGGAAGAAATGGATTTTACGTTAGACGTAGACAATTCAAAACACTAATTTCTTTAGTTTTTAAAACTGGTTTCAAGGCTGGTAGTCATATTATATTTTACCTTTTTTATTGTTTTGACGGAAAACGTAAAACATTGATATTTTGACGTTTAAAAGCATATAGCTTTTTAACCGTCATTTTGACAGAAATCCGAGTGGTGTCATATTATTTAATGCTCTATTCACTATAAACTATCAAATTTTAATCAAATAAGTTTGAGCCATTTTTGAGAAATTGGATATTTTTTTACTTTTTTAAGGGGTTTCAGGGATGAACTACCCTTAAAAACCAAAAATTCAAAAAAATGAAAAAAACACCTGGAGATACGGTGAATATATACGTACATGCCAAATTTTATCTAAATCGGACCGACGGGGTAGGCTGTGGCTCTGTACATATCCAGACACACACACACACAGACACACGGACGGACAGACATCACGTCGAAACCCACTTTTTTGCATTCAGGGGATACATTCAATTAGGATGTATCCACTCTCAACTAATCCAACTATCGTATGAGGGGGAGAAAGTAAATAGTGACTTCTTCGAAGAGCGAAATATAAAATGCAAAAAACATATGTGTAAACTTATGAATTGAATCAGACAAGGAGATTCTGTTTGTACACCGTATGTGTTCCAGTCCGATCGGATCTCAATGTGCACAATATGCACGTGCACAATATGTAGCGAGCACAATATCCAGGTTGAACAGGACGTGATCCGCGACGTAGCACGGTTAACCGGCTTAGCTGACCGCACAATGCGCTTACCCCCCCCCCTGTGCCCCCCACGACCTGGCATCAATAATGCCCGCTTCGGAAATTGTTTTGAAGGGTTATACACGCTGATTCACACCCGTGTAACATGTTGTCGGACTTGATGAGATTTGTGTTAAAGAACGTTCAGTGATTTCAGGAGGGGGTTTGGGAACTAATAAGATGTACAAATAAGTATTGTATTGGCGCAGTCGTAAAATCAAAATATCAAAATAAAAATGTTTTATCCTGTAAATACATATGATACAAGTTCATTTATGAATATATATACATGATAAATATAAAAAATAATGATCAACACAAATAAATTCCCACACAGGCAACCCCTTGTGTGGAAATGAGTCGTTATTAAAAATGGTAAAAAAGTAACACTAAAAATATTACTTAAAACAAAAAGAAGAAAGAAATTTGAAAATATATTATATTCAATTATGTCGTTCGGAGATATGTGCTTAAATTGTGAAAAGGAAAAACTTATGAGTAATAGTAAAAAATGTTGCTTAAAAGAACTAATTACTGAATTTACCAAACAATACTATTTAATTCGATTGAGATAAAAAAAACTGCCATAAGAGAAAAAATGCTAATACATTAATTAATTAAGAACTAACCTCACCAATTCACCCTCCCCCCATAAAAGCAGTCTCTCTCATGCATTCTTTCACTTACACAACTCAAGCAGACGAGCAAACATACAATCTTTCACGCCATCTTGCAGGAAAGCTAATGTCTGCAAGTTGAAGTAATCTTTTAATGAAATTCATATTAGCGTGGATTTTTAACATTTGATAGGGAAAGGTTCAAATCCTGCTCTTGTTACTTACTTGTTACTTTTCCTCTTATCTTGGCAATAACATAATTTTTCCTTCACAACGTAGCACTACCAAATTTGTTGCTGTAGCGAACATATTCCGTTTGGTTGTAATATTGCTCCTCATGCATTTAAATTAGTACTGCAATGCACATAATGTTAGTATGGATATGTCTTAGCTCTATGGGGGGGAGTGGGGGTGTTAGCAATTTGTGCGACCAAAATTTGAAACAGTGACGTCACATGGTTAGTGAAGTCGTAGTTTGGTTATAAGAACATTTGTTTAGACAAACTGAAAACATTCACTTTAGACACTTTTGATCCAATCTATTTCCCACATTGAAGTAAATACAAACATTTTTTCGTACTCTTTTTCCTTCCGGTTTCTAGCACTGGATTAACGTCCATCCAAAGGTTTTTTCTTGTTGGTTGAGATAACAATAACTACAATGACCGCTTATCAAAGAAATACAATTGAACGTTTCTACAATTTTAAAGGGGGTAACTAAAGGCTACGGGGAAACTAAAGCCATTATATTAGGTAAATTTCAGGTGATGATAGTGGCAATACTGTTTTGATTCAACAGCTGATGTTGTATTATTATAACAGGAACTTAGACATGCTTTACAAAAATACTTGTCTAGACTGTAAAACAATATCTAGGTAAATTTACAGATGTACTATATATTTAGCCTAAAAAATCGATAAACAGGGTTCCTTGCATAACTTCTCCTCTGAAAAATCATTCTCTTAACTCTCAACAAACATAACCTCAAAACATGTTCCAACACACCTCAAAAGGTTATAACCTACGACTTGATTATTTCTCTTGATGTGGTGTTATTAGTAGGGGTAAGTATTTTTGGAAAGCATGTCTATGTTCCTGTTACAAAAATACATCAGCTGTTAAATCAAAACAGTACTGCCACTATCACCATCCAAAATTTACCAAATATAATGGCTTTAGTTTAGTAGGGTTACTATACCTATTATTTGAAGGAATAATATAAAATCCCTTGTAACATGAAACAACCCATCAAGGGGCGAGCTGTGGCGCGATGCGGCATGTCACGTGACCGTACAACAGTGTCCTGCGTTGTTCCGCAGTTTCACAGTTTCACAGTTTCACAGTTTCACGGTGTCTCGCCCCAGATCAAGCCTGTCACCAGTAATCCAACCTCCATATTGTATAATTTTTCTGTTTTCGATTTAATCGTGTTTCAATAGTCGTTGTTTCGCGCGAACAAAAGAGTTCGCGATTCTCCAGCGTTGCATATCAAAGACAAAGCCAATATAATCCCGATGTTTCATTTTGAACACTGATCGATTGTTTTAGAGTAAAAACAAAAATTGGATTAAGTTTTCAATATTTTTTCAGGGGCTTTTATCATTTTGTAACCTTTAAACCGGTATTGGTACTTTCAATGTAAGATTAAATTTATGTAATATAATTGCAATACAGTAGGACGTTTATACAACGCAAAAATATGTTGTACTGTTGTTACTTTTATTAAGTTTTCCAAAATACTTTGTTGGGTGATTTTTATGGTGGGATTTTCTACCGTGAACAATTCCTGAATTCCACAGTCTCCTTTATTACGCCGCCTGTGTTACGATTTAGTGTAAATAATATACGTACATGTATACATGCAAATAATGAACTTTAACTTACCTTCTTTTTGAAGCATAGTAGTTTCTCACTCCTCACTAAGCTCTTCCTGAGGCCTTAAAAATAAAACAAGTTTAACGTACTTTAAAAGTAACTTAAGTCCTATCTAATTGTCAAATCGTTTCATTTTATAAATGAATTAATTTATTTGAAAGTAGGGAAGATGAGTTGGTTAGTAGTGTAATGCATTTTACGTCTATGTTATTTTACATTGTACCGATGTAATAGCTCGCAAAAAATGGAATTTTTCTAATATCTTTGTCACAAACAAGATTTTGAATTTAGGCTATTTAATATTTATTCATACACTTAAAATTGATGCTATCAAAGTAGGCCTATCATAAAACAAAGTCGTGTTAGTTACGCTCATTATAACTCGAGAACGGCTGGACCGATTTTAATGATCTTTGATTTTTCGGATTCTTCTCTGCTCCGGTCATGCTTTAGGCAAATTCAGTTTCCATAAATTCAATTAGTTTCTATTTTATAGAGTTTTAAATTTCTAATGTTAACCTTATGGAGAGTAAGTTTGTTTACAAAAAGTCTACAATAAAAACATTTGATTTCTTAGCTACAGCTGATTGGTTTACTTTCCATTAGCAATACCGTATGCTTTACTATCCAATGCCATCTGAATCATTCATTAATGTAAAACTATGAAGTAAATGTGTACTGTAAAAATGAACAGCTTTATTCACCACGTTAATAGTTAACGGTTTTGGGGGATTATGCATTTATATTTTTATTTTCTGTTTGATTAAAGTCACGTGTTTATATGATAATTACAATGTTTATATTATTACGTTTATTATAATAATCAGCTGTTGTATATCTTTCCTATAAAAGCCATATTACAGTTAGGGTTCGTTTGGTTTTGGATTGGATTTGAAAATTGTGAATTAATCCACTCAGATTTATTTGTTTTATGGGAATGATATTAATATGTTTTATCGTTTCAGTATTGTTATTAACTATACCACAACCCAGAATAGCTATTATCCATGTATAATTTTTCACAACGAAGTCGTAATGCTATTCGACTTCAGAACATGGCCAATCTTAAAGTTAACATGTGTTTACTGTGAGGCGTTACGAAGTTCGCCGGGTCAGCTAGTTGATTTATAAAGTAACAGGATGCCTTAAGGAGGTAATATGAAACATCTAGCTAATTATAAACAATTAATTAGATAGCCAATCACATTTAAATGAACATGATTTACAGATTATTACTAATGATCATATCAAGTCAAATATTGACATTTTGTTAAAGAAATTGTAAAGGAATGAAATATGGAACTATATTATATCTCATATTACAACAATGAGTCGTTTAGAACTAAAATAATCTTTTTATAAAATAGAGTAAATTTTAATCGAGTTTGTGTTATGCGTGTAGAAATACGTGTATAATGTTAGACAAAAAAGTCACAAACCATATAACATGAAGAAGGACAAAAGGGCAGATGTAAAGAAAACAACTGACCTCTCTTAGTGAGAAAATGAACTTCCCTGTTTCCTTTCCATCAACTTTAATCCTTTGCTGAAACGACTCCAACACTTGTGATCGAATGCTGAGCTGGTGGAAAATTAGGAATCCCACATTACAGTCCCCGTCTATGTTTACACTAAATTAGTGGCTTATATCTTTAATTATAGGTTTCAGACATTGCTGATCACGTGGAGCTGTGTTAAAGTTCTTGGAGAGCTCCTAAGCAAATGTGTAATTGAATAAATTCAACAAAGTACAAATTAATTGAAAGTTACAGACTGGACTTTAATGTCACCTTTAACTTTACTTGTAACTACATATAAACCATATGTATGAATATTGAACATAAATATAAAAATCAATAAGGTAGTGTGGAGACGAACCTCTACAGTCAATATTATTTTCTAAACGATTTAAAATATGAAAAAAGAAATTTGATTTTTAGATTTCAATTAGCGGCCTATCGGTTCTTTTAATGCAAGATACTAAATGGTTTATTTTTAGAACCGATTCCAATGGTCCTAATAAAAATGTAATGTTTTAATAAATTATAACATGTAAAAATTTCCAAAATCCTCCTAAAAATAAAACCAATTTGCCTGATTTTCGAACTCATCCGAAAAAAATGATGATTACAGATCGGAAGATTACACATATCGGAATATTTTTACAAGGGTTTACCGACTGTAAACCCTGGATGTACGTTAATATACACATACAAATTTAAAGCCTATTGTTTTTGATCTCAAGGGACCTTGAAACAAAAAATCATTATTGGGTCCCACATGTATTTGACCATGACACTCTCGGCTATAGCTTCTTCCTCTTGGGGAGTTCACTTAAAGTCGCCTTACCCTGGAAAAGGAAGAACCTAGAAACCCTTACCCATACTAGGGAAGGATATTGGAATACAACACCACCACTCTACGATAGCTTGAACATAAATCCTAATAAATATAAATAATATACAGTTTTCTAAACAAACATAGACGAACAAATTAATAATATCCTCCGAAAAAAGTCTACATAGACACTGCTCATATATCCTGGAAAATATATATGTCCCAAGAGATGGTCCGTCGCCAAGTCTCACCTTTCACACCAACCAATAGTGTGGCTTCAATTTTCCGTGTTACAATCGCTGAGATTACAAAATTCAATCGTTCGATCAATTAAGTAAATAATGTTTCATGAAACATTTAGACTAAATAAATGGTATTAGTGACTGACACATGCTTTCTCCTTTAAGTAATTTAAATAATAAAACTATAATATTCTTTTAAGTTTATCTAAATGTCATTTAATAATTTATCGTTTCAAAAATAATCATCCAATTTCTGAAAATAACAACAAGAGAAATAAAACTAAACTAACTGTTAGAATTTTATGAGGGGAACTCCCCCCGGGTAACACCAAGCTTTTTTGAGTGGAGTTTGTTGGCTGATTTGACCTTACGCTGCTCACCAATTTTCATGGAAAATGGTTGGGAAATGAGAAAGAAACAGATTTTTTATATTCTCCATAAGGATAACATTGGGTGCTCTCGGACAACGTACTGCGTTTATCGTGGAGAGTCAACTTAACTTTTCTCTTAAACCGTTACTCGTGGACATATCATTCAAAATACTAATTTATTTAGTATTTAAGCTAATTTCAATGGTGGCAGTAAAATCATACTTTACCGTTATTGTTTTCAAGGAAAATTAAAAAAAATAATTTTTTTGCATTTAAAAATCCATACCTTTTGAACTGTAATTTTTACAGACGTGTGAACGGTGTCGTATTATTTAGTACTCTATGCACTATAAAGTATCAAATTTTAATCAAAATCGTTACAGCCGATTTTGAGTAATTTGCATCTTTCACGTTTTTAAGTGTTTTAGGAGTAAACTACCTTTAAAATGAAAAAGTCAAAAAATGAAAAAAACACCTGAGATATACCTAGTGAATATATACATACCAAATTTCATCTAAATCGGACCAACGGGACAAGCTGTGTCTCTGTACACATCCAGACACACGGACGGACAGAACGTCGAAACCAACTTTTTTGGACTCAGGGGCCCCCAAAAGGATATATTCACTCTCAACTTAAATTTGAACATTTTGACGAAAATAATAATTAGTCATGTTAGTTACACCATTTATAACTCGAGGACGGCTGCACCAATTTTAATGGTCTTTGAATTTTGTGGATTCGTCTCTGGTCTGAGTTATTTTATATTTTGTATCTAACCCTAGGCCTAAGCCCCACTGGTCTGTAAAGTTTATTTATGTTAAGTTTATGAGGAACATCTGTTATGCAATTTGATCATCTTATAGCTTATGCTCATCTTATGCTTAGCTTATCTTATATATATCTTATATCTTATACATAGCTTATCTTATATCTTAGCTTATGCTTATAGCTCATCTTATGTGAACATTTTCACATTATAATAGCTAGTTTTTGTGTTGCTTTATTTTCACCAGTCGAAGCTAACGTCATTGTGCGTCATTTTCAGAGAATGTTTTAGAAAATGTATAGATTACTGGTTTGTTTGTCTCAATATAATTACTATATTATTTTTTTGTGCAAGTGGAATAAATGTATGTTGGATTACGCGAGTATTATTATAAACAATGCCGCTTAAAGGGTTAATGATTTCATGATCATTCAGAAAATTTATTCTTTCCTATAAAAGTCGAATCGCATTTAGGTTTAGTTTGGGTTTAGGTTGGATTGAACAACTGTAAATAAATCCACTTAGATTTATGTATTTGTTTGGGGGGAATGTTATTAATATGTCTTATCGTATCAGTATTGTTATTCACTATGCCGAAACCCAGAATATTTGATCTTTCACAATGAAGCCATAATGTTATTCGACTTCGAAAAATGGCTAATCTTAAATTTAACACTATGTACTGAAGGTGTTACGAAGTTCGCCGGGTCAGCTAGTATTCATATATTATAGTAAAGATTTGAGAGCAGAAAATATTGTCTACAATCATACATGCCAAGTAAAAGTTAAAATAAACTAAATTATTTTTCTATTTTCCTCATGGTATCCTACCGATCTTAACGGAAAAACTTAGTTTGCGAAGATTGTCAAAACAAGATCAGCATGTCCCAGATTATTTTTCTCGGTGTTAATCCTTTGTTTGAGACATCTTGTCGAACTTTAATCCTGAATCATCAGTCTTGAAACACTGAAAACATTTTGTTTAACGATTAAATTTGTCTTTGCATTTTAGACAAGACAGAGATTTTAGACGGACTTCTCAAAATTCAGCCAGATAGATAAAGTGGTTTACTATAACCACGTATATCTGACTATTTACGATAAATAGTAATACTATCTTAAATAACAATAAATATCCCAATAGCAAAAAATAATACTGTACTAACAACCCCCATAATCATATATCCATCTTGAAAAACCAGAAACAAAAAAATACAATTAAAAACTGTCACAGATTGAAGTTTTAATGAAAAAACTATCATACGTCAGATTTAAGTATCTTAAACAATTACCAATTTAACTGAGCGATGGAACAAATGTAAAGTAGATCGGGTTAGGAAATTAAAATTTTCGACAATATTCAATAATGAATATTTCATAAATAAAGATATTGGTTGAGTGAATTGTTCTATTAAGCTAAGTTCTATAAGTTCTATTAAGGTTGAGTTCTATTAATATGTCAATGATTAGTCATTATTGATTTTTTTACAGTTTCAAGATAAAACAATACAAAACTGTTATATAAATTATTTCCCTGTAGTTATTGATGGTTTATTGTTATCTTTCATTTTTATACACTTATCACCAAGAGTGTGACATCATCCGAAGATATAAATTCTCTGAAGAAAAGGTAGTCTCTGAACAAAATGTATTCTCTGTTAACTAATAACTATTTTCAACAATATAAACAGAAAGTATTTCAGAAATATTTATCTGCCATAAATAATATAATTTTACAATAGCAAATATACAAAACATCACAATTTTGAAACAGATAATAACACAATAAATCATTTACTTACAAGTAATTAAAGAAACTTTTAGTATTACACTTAATCTACACTAACACATTAAAATTAATCAAAACTTCACCACTTATTGTAATTATTAAAATCACTAATTAATGGCATATAACTCATTACGTTAAGCAGTTTATGATATTGGTTTTAATTGGTCACAAACTTGTTAACTTAATGAAATACTCTTCTATTTGTTTTATGTCAAATGAAAAGAACCATTGTTTTAAATCTTTAGCAAAGTCGCCTAAACTAATAGTGTTACTAATATGGAATGGAATTAATGAAAAACTTTAAAAACATCATAAAATAATAGAACCATATAGCCTAGTTCTAAATGCTTTAAAATTTGGTCAAGGTGATGCAGCTCTATTTTGTAATTTTAATTCTAACCGAATGAACGAAAATGTTAGAAATACTATGGCCACTTTTAAATAATAATAATCACAAAACTTTAAAAATATAAAAGTTGTCTTAAAGGAAAAATTTACTATTTGTTTAATTTTTGGAAACGAATGTTCAGTTTCCCGTAGTTTAAAGATCTGCCTGATAATGACTTTTAGGGAAGGATATTAACTATTTTTCTGTTATTTTGACCGTATAGGATACGGTGAAAACCTGTTTTACGTATATAGGCTATATAAAACATATATAAAATTAAGCTTATATAATATTCTGTGGAAAGTAAGAAAATGGAAATAATGAAATCGAATAGTAAAATTAAGAAAACCAACAATTAAACTATAAGAAAAAATTCCTTATTTCCAAAGCCGAATGAGTATTACAACCTGATAGCTTAGTAAATCATCCAACTACTTATTTGAGTCTCAAGTAAAATAAAAAATAATTAAATTTTTTAGTCTGTAAGGATCATCTTCATCGGTAAGAGAGTTTATCACATTGCTAGTTGCAACTAAGATATATATTTTAGAATCAGTTTATTTAATGCATTTTTTCAATATAGTCCATTCATGTTGGTCATTGCAGAAAGTTGATTACAATATTTTTACAGTTTGTTCGCGACGAAAAAAGATGTTCAGAAGAAAATTTAAAACATTTGTGGAGCTATGGAAGTGATAAATATAAACATGTTATTTAAAAAATCTAAAAATATGAAAACGGTTTCAAATCCGTTTTACGCACAGCCACGAAGTATGGCGTGCGTTTATTTGATGAAATCTCCCGGTTAGAATCTGTCGCGACGGTAAACGCTGAAGGGAAAAGCTTAAAAGACGGTAAAATCTCACTTTGATGTTTAAACTGATCGCCTTACAGACAGGCTCAGCGCTCAGGTCTTTGGGAACGACGGCCTTTTGATGCGCTATTGCGCCGCCTCAGCATCACCGCGACAGGCGCTTCAGTCTAAAGCGCCACATAGTGTTCATGTGCTAACACAACTCCTCAGCCATCCTCAAGTTTAATTCATTCGTAGAATTATTTAATTTTGTTTTCTGTATCGATTTGTATTTTTCAAATGACAGGTAATAGTTTTACATCGCTGGTTTAAATAGGTCTGACATCGGACAGATTGCAAACTAATCTTGAATACTTTTTTGAAATTTGATTATCTTAAGATTTAGGTTTGTGTGTAAGATGATTGTGGTGCGATCTTGTAGTCTTGTTACTGACTAAGGCTGACATGTTCCTTAGACAGGACTGTTAATTAATAGCCCAATTAAGAAATAATGGACCTACAGTTTAACGTGGAATCCGAACCACTGCCTCTGAATTACGAATTAGTCTAGTTATGAGAATGGACTTCGCGGATTAACGTAGTATTCAACTGTGCGGACGTTAATCCACACAAGAGAACACTACACCCACCGACCATCGCTCAAAACTATCCACCTATGAGTGCACCGCCTCTCAGACAGCATCCACCGGAGAGGTGGTTCCACGGATTTAAATTCAGTTTGAGTTATCAAAAATAATCAAAACCAATCAAGTAATTAATCAATTGAAGTCTCTTAGTAGCCCTAAGCTGTCGTACTTAGCTTATAAGTTTTACTAAAAGCGTTTAGTAATGCTATATTAACAAAAACGTACATAAATAGCTCAATATGATTCCAAAGGGATTAAAACAAAAGACATTTGTCAATTGAAGTCAATACTTCAAATTTGGTTATCCTGCAACCCTTTGAATACTTACAGTCATGTACAAATTAATCTGAACAACACGTATTCCAGTTAAAAATAACATTTATTAGTTTAACTTCACAGTTTCTGGCAAACATATGCAATTTAGTACTTAGAGTGTGACCCCCTTTTGCTTGAAAAAGCATTTTAAGTCTTTTTGCATTGAGTCTACTAACTTTTTGCACATTTATTGTGCTTCGGGGTCTCGGAACCAAACTTGAATAAGTTACGAAATCGTCTTCTCTTTTGTTGTGCAATCCTTCTTCCTCAATATTTTCTTGCAAATTGCACAGAGATTTTCTATGGGATTCATGTCTGGTGAGTTTCCGAGCCACTCCAAGCATAAACTACCTTGTTCATTTATAAATTGTCTTAATGTCTTGGAAACATGACAAGGCCATATTGGAAAACTGGATATTGTTTTCAAAATGTTTAAAAACTAAGAACCAAGGTAATAACCTGAATAAATAAATAAAAACACAAACATAACGTTTAAATGTGTCAGAGTATGTGTTTAAGCAATGAAAAAACATGTGAAAATAATAAAAACACATATGCAGGATATCCAACAATAATAACACAAATTTACCATGCTGTTCGGATTAATTCGTACATGACTGGACTTATCTTGAATAATTAAATCAATGTATAGTATAAAATATAAAACTATTTTATAATATAATTAATCAAATAAAGACATCGTGATTCTATTCTTGTAATTACATCTTTTTCAACGACTTTTAATTTCTCCATCACAGTTTTAAAGCCTTCAGCTCAACCTGGTGTTAAAACGTCTCACTACATGCGAGTAGTTCTCCTATTTGCCGTTAGAGCGCAGGAGCTCACACTGCGCTGTTAAAGCTGTTACTTTGGTATACAATTTTAGCTTTTATTTATCTATATACTGTGAATTAAGTTGTCTAGAAATTGCTCAGAGTGTAAGAAAATTTAACAATTTCTATATTTTGGTATGCGTTTTTTCAGGTGAATTTTTTTAGTTATTTTTACGTTTTGTGCGTTAAAGAAGCCGAAACAAGTCTTATCTCAATTTGTGTGTTGGTTTGTAATGCTCCATGAGGAATTTTACGCCTACGACAAAACTGTAGAACTGATTATAATGAACCTTATTTCATGAATTTCCTACATTCCAATGAAGGTTTTTCAATGCTTGAAATTGTCCGCCGCCCCTTGAAAAGTAAAGAAAGAGCATTTAAAACTCCACTTTTTACGCGATATTAGTCGCATTTTGCTTTCAGTTTTCAATAAATCACCTACCGGTAATAATCAGTGGTCTTTGTAGTAGATTTAATAGAAAGAAAAACAAACAGCTGTCAAATTAAAATCAATATTAGTTAGTTATATTGGTCATTGATTTTAAACCCATTTCGAAATCATACTTTAATAAAAAGCTATTTTTAACGTATAACTAAGTTTAATAATGGTATAAAATGTTCTTATCTATTTAATTGTAAATTAATGCTAAATAATAAAGCTGGTTATTTATTTATTTTCTTTGTACTGATTTGTTTAGAATTTCAGGTTTACATTTTGGTTGTACAATAATCGTTTCATAATTCTTTAAACTAATCCTACAACCAGAACAAAGGACGGGCTTACTGATAGTCATGTTATATTAGCATTAAATAAATGGTTACACTTTCTTCCCTGATACATATTATATGAAAAATTGATTTTTGAATTTTTTAAGTGACAATATTTATATTAAGACTTTCAGAATCTAAAAAGTGTTTTTCAGACAAACGTAATCCTATTTTTGTCTATCTCTCTGTAAATCGACTTAAAGACCACAATGATATTTTTGTAGAAAGACAATGTTTAATTCCTGTGTTACTCGCGCACGTGCCAAAGTTCCTGGCAATAGATTTTATTACCTGTTTTTGGTTGGCAATAGATTTTGTGCACCAAACTACCTTCAGCATCTACCCCCTTGCACCGATTAAAGAGATAACTCTCAGTTTGAGGCATGACCTTGAGGTAGAAGGAGGTGTTTTCTACATGAATTCTATATTTTTTCAATTTCATATTTTTTACTGTGTCATCATCTAATGATTCCAGACATAATAATTAAAAAAAATTATCCACGTAATAAAATAAAAACACGTTTTCTAAATTTACGATGCTTTTCAACACTTGTGTATTTATAATTTGTATGTATTTGTCATAAAAAATATATAATGTGTAAATAGCTGTGAAATATCTTTAATCTACCATCTAATTAAAAGTTTTTTACTAGTATAGTTTAGTTTTATTGCACAGCCCCAATTTCATTGTTAAAAATGCAACACGGTTTCTGAGCCCGTGCGCGGGTATTGGTGTAATAGGTATAGTTTGGTGAAATAGGCGTGGGTAACATAGGGTTAAATCAAAATACGTATATCCGTAACAAAGATATTATCAACGTACTGTATGATCAACTTTAATCCCAAATTTTTCCTTTTTGGGGTTTGACTGAGCAACTGGAAAATTGTAATTCTTATCAGATATACAGGGTATTCATTAAAGTTTGAGACAAACTACTACAAAATGATACTACTCATCAAAATGAACAAAAAATCCAATAAACATATGTAGAAAAATACTTCGTTTAGCCACTAGCCGCCATTTTGAATTATTACAAAAATCGTTAGATTAGATTGGATTTATCTCAAGAACTATTTAAGCTACAGAAACCAAACTTTTCACACATTTTTATTGGCCATAATGAAAAATATTCCCAAAGTATCATTTAATTTTCAAAATGGCGGTAAACAGTATTTTAGTTTAATTAACAACAAAACCATTAACTTAACTTTATAATTAACTTATAAAATGTTTAAACAATACAAAAAAGAGTGTAATTTTAATTTCAAATCTAATGATACTTTGTTGAACGAAATTCGTCTACGGATAAGCGAGATAATGCACTTTTAATGTTAAGCTTCAAGAGCCCATACGCCAACGCCGCATTGTGCATAAAAAGTGCTAAGGATTTTTCGACATATGTTTATTGGATATTTTTTGTTTATTTTGATGAGTAATATTATTATAATGGGGAAGTTTCTCCCCAAATTTAATGAACATCCTGTTATTACACAGTACAAACATATCACACAATATAAACACCCTTTTAAATGTCTGTTAGTTACTGAAATGGCGGCTAATTATAATACTTATAACATAATACTGACTAAGACTGACTTGCCCCTTAGACAGAACTGTTGTTAATTAATAGCCCAATAGCTAATGGTATATCTTCGGGACATAGACCTACAGATCAACGTGGAGTCCAAACCACTGCCTCTGAATTACGAACTGGTCTAATTATGAAGATGTTTTTTGCGGATTAACGCAGTATTTAATAGTGCGGACGTTAATCCACACAAGAGAACACTACATCCACCGACCTTCGCCCACAGCTAGCCACAATTCGTGACCTCCAAGTGGCTAAATTACAGGACACGCCACCGTCCCAGTCTATGACTATAAAATGACTTAAAATACAAAGTTTTCTGGCACAAAACACCATTATCATGATTGTTTGAATTTAAGATTGCTTTTATAGGATGTAAGTAAGTAGTAGTATAAGTCCGCTGATATATGAGAGATTTACAAGGTACCAAAACTGAATGTCTGTAGACATGGCGATTTCAAAGTTGTGTGCTGTTAAGTGCAAAAAATATCACTCAGAAATAATAAAGGTCAGTCCAAACGTTTAACATAAATTAAATCTTTTCTAGGATTCGATACCTCTTTAATATACTTCTGAAATAAAACGAGGGCTCACTCATTTGCGTTTTAAGAAAAGACCACAAATAACTAAACATCAGACACTAATCAAAACCATTAATAAATGATAACGGCCGGCCGACTTTGAGAAAAAGTGGTGATTTGTAAATATTTGCCCCTCCCCCTAATCAGTTACTTCGGCAGATCGTAAAGTGAGCCGCTTGACCCGGCGACCTCTGCGCCATCTGTTAGCCACCGTCCGCAACACCTCCACGTGGTTCCGCTAATGACCGCGGCGGCGCTAGTGTAGCACGAGCCTGCGCCCAGTGGTCATCGCGATAATAAATTGATTGGATTTGGCAAAAACAAGGAAACCAACACTTAGCCGTAATAGGGTCCAGTTAGGAGATTTATGGTTCAAAATATTGCAAAATTCCTTAGATTTGGGCTTCATTAAAGTCCTTATTTGGTTCTACCTTCCTACATAGTTTACATGTGTTTTAAACGACAATCTATGTTTTTGCGAGTAATCTTAAATATCGAATTTTCGAAGAAAAAAACGGTGAAGATTTTTACTATCGCTTTCTTTTTGATTCATAGTATGTAAAGCATTCTCATAGTATGCTTTAGCTGAAATAAATTAGAGTACTACAGTTGATTTTAAAAGATAAGGATTATTATTAACCAAAGCGCGCGCGCGTGTGTATATATATATGTAGTCTCATCTTTTGGATCACTTCTCTTTTGATCTTTTAAAAGGCCTTTGTTTACTTTAAACTTAATCCTATCTTTCTAAAATAAAACAAAATGGATTTTTGGATCTTTCAAAAATCCAATTTTACACATTTTGACATGGATCTGTCTTAGGTCTCATATTACAACCAAATTTGGCACATCGTTACTGGTAATAATAAGGTATTTTTAATAAAATAAAATAATGGGAGACAGCCCATGGAGAGTAATTCGAAAATCTTAAAGGTAACCGTTGATTTATATTTATTTAAAATATAAGGTATTTTTCAACTAAATCCATGCTGCAAACTCGACCTTAAAAGGTTGATGAAAAACAAAATGGCGCTGGTTTGAAAATGAAAAGTTATTAAACTTCAAGTCGCCGCCATTTTGTTTTGGTTTGACTTTTTAACATCTTGTTTCAGGCGTTGTATTCCAATCAAAAATACCTACAATTTGATACCAAATTTGACTTGTGCTGTAACTGAACTGAATTGCTGTATTGAATTTCCTGTAACTCCTTATAGGTTGATCTATCTACCAACACCAAAGAATATTCACTCTTTCTCGGAGGTGATTCAAATTGCGATTCTGTTCGAATGACACAGCATTCTTCACTGTCTTCCAAAGGAAAAAGTCTAGAAGAGTCATGAGAGGACTGGACTGTTAGGAGGCCATTGGATGGGCACTTCGCTGCTAATACACCAAGTGCCAAAACTAGTGTTAAGCGCTTCTCGCACGCGCAAACTGTGTGGTGTGAAAATAGAGAGCGGACAAAGAAAGCATAAAAATAAAAAAGAATAAAATTTAAATAGATATTCTTTGTCTTTTTCACATAACTCTCTCTAAAACGTACTCCTCTAAAATGTTACAATTATTAATGTCGCCGTTTATAGAGTTCTCAAAATAGATGACGCATGACGCCGCACCGAACATTCAACTTGGGAAATCATATTGATATTCAATGAACTGATGAGGTGGTTATGCCCCCCGTATCCTACAATCGCGGTGGTTTACACCATAGCTCACGTGAAAATTTGATTCATCTGACATGACTACAATGTTAAAAAATCACTGTGTTCTTTAATCGTGTGTAGCAATAATATCAGAACAATTAACGATTTTGAACCAAATGACTTGTGATTACTAATGATCGACACGTATTAGCGTCTATTTATCTCGATATATACCAACAATGCCGCCACAGTGCTCTTCTCGAGGTGATTTCTCGTGAAGTTCACTGTCGTGTCACAGATACTATCTATCAAAAAAAAGAAGATCTATGTATGTGGTTTTGTGGATTGTCTTTGTGTTTTGTGCAGTGAATGCGAAAAATACTGACCGACATTTGAAATACAAATGATCTTAAAAATAGACAATAGATATCATTTAAAATCCTCTCGGGCTACGCCCTGTGATTCTTAGCGTTTAATTTTTAGAGAATGAAAACATAAAATTACTTATGTCAACGCTGTGATTACTAAAATTTAAGTTCAAAGAAAAAGAAGAAAGAGCTGCCGTGACTGAAAGCTGCTGGATTGAAATTAGTGAATTGTTCATTAATGGTGTTTTTAAAACCCTGTGATTACCCTCCAAGTGGCCATCGACACGTATTAGCGTCTATTTATCGCGCGATGGTATTTTAGTCAACGATTGCCGTCACGGTGCTGCCATCTACGAGCTAATGCATGAACTAATACCTCGTGAAGTTCACTGTCGTGTCGCTAGAGTGTGCTTTTTATAGCCAAATAACCGCTTCTCAGACAATGGTTCTTTTAGGAAACGATTTTTGGGAATGCGATCCAAACCCGAATACCCATCCCGGTATTTGAATCCGTGTCCTTTTGTACCGAAATCTAAGACGCTAACCTCTAGGTCAGCAAGATACCTAAGCAAGCTTCATATACACCGGTATCAGAGGCTAGTTAGATTGAGTAGACATAAGATATACAATGATCACAACTCTTTCAATCATTTATTTGAGTCTTTCATTCAGTCCTTATTCCGAAGGTTATATCTAAACAATCACATAATTATTATTGTGTATAAAATTTACATAAATGGCATGCATCAGTAGTATAAAATAAAACAAAACAAAATTATTTAAACAATAATATGACTATCGTTACAAATTGCTTAATTCTGTAGAATTAATTATGGTTGATTTAATGATTGGGGTTAATTAATAAGGTAATATTTAATAACGGTTTTAACATTTTATATAATATATTTTATTTCTAAACTAGTCAACAAATAAATAGTAAAAGGAAATAACAGAATCGTACATCTATTTTTGTAATAGAATTCAAGTGATAAGGGAGATGAACGATTTTATTGATTTTAGATAACATTGGAAAAGTAGTGTCTAATTTTTATTATTAGACAAGTACTACCCGTCACGCGTTGCAGCAATGTATGAAACGGATCTATTAGTTTTGGGTTCGCACGCGAGCGCGCGCGCGCGCACACAGACACACACACATACACGCGCGCGCGCGCTCGCGCACGATAATACACAATATCAACCATTTACATATTTCAGATAGCAAAAGGAAAATATAAAAAATATACAACAGCTGAATGAAGAATATGTATAAACATAATAACAAATTTAATTTGGCCAACATATTATAAATATTTAGTTTTTAGCCATAAAACATAAAATCTGTACTGAGAAAAATTCTATCCATATAGTGATTAGAAGGCATAGAATACTATTTTATGCTTGCTTCTTTGGCTTGGTCAATGGTTCAAATAAAAAAAGCTTTGAGATATGTTGGAATCCAAAACAAAATTATTTCCCTATAAGATTAATATGGGAGAATTGGTGATGAGTGAGTGATTGAGAGCTTTGATGTTTATATACAGATGTCGTTAAGAAATTGATTATTTAATTTACTTATCAATGATTATTTATTGGCTACGATCGCTGGTCAAGAAAGTAGAGAAGTGGTTTAATAGGTGAGTAGCTGTCGCGAGTTGCCGACAGATAGCGTATTCGGTCCGGTGGGCAAGTCGACTATCGGCTATCGGCTATCGGTACCGTCCGCGGTCCATCAGTATCGGTACCGACTACACATCGTCGCATCTTATCACCGAGGACGGACTTTCGCCGCCTCTGCGGGGAAAGCAACGATCAGATATCGCGATACAGAGGGAAATGATAGAGTCCGGCCGGGTAGAGAAACCCAGCCATTCGCACCTCCGATACTATCGAGCTGCCTTGCAACGGGACCACTTACAGTACTAGTAGCATGGCCCTACTAGTAGTCGTCTCTCTGACTAGAGTATCCTACTTCTGAGATAGAAACTGGGTACTTTTAAAGAATCTGTCTCATGACTGGTAAAAGTTCTTTGGCATCTGTGTGACAGACCACCCAAACACATCACATTAGTTATTAGACTCTTGTTCTGACACACTTGAACTACTGTGACGTGGTGATCAATGACTGTGGAACTCTCAAATCAGCTTCAACGGGCACAACATTACAGCATTTAATTTATTTTTGGTCTTAGGCGTTGTGATCGTATGTTTCACCATAATTTAATATTCTTTCATTAATGAGGCTTAAAGAACTTCGAAAATTTCATACTCTTCGTCTATTGCACTTCATAATCAATCATAACGTACTTTCTTATCTTTCCAATAATTCCACTTTTATTTTTGATATAAGTACTCGCAACACTCGCAGGGGTTCTCGACTTCTTTCAAATCCAATTCATCGAAAAACCCTTTATACCAATTCTTTCGCTGTCTCTGCTTCGAGGTACTGGAACTTCCTTCCTGATTTTCTTAAAAATTAGGCTAACCGTGTCGGGCAGGAACTGAAGTGACAGAGATTGAGAGAATGGAGCGTGTTAGTCTAATCGACGTTTTTTAATTTTAAAAACCAATGTTTGTTTAATTTATAATTTACTTTATTTTTTATGTTATTATTTTCGACTTTAGATTTTTATCTTAGTTAAAGTAAATTTTGCTTATTAGAGGTAAGTGGTAGAGGGGACCTGTTAGACCTAACTTCACCTCTCAAATAAAGACATTTCAAATTAAATTAAATTAAATTAGTTCTTTATTTGATCTCCTGGGGGACTTGAATTCTAACTGAGCTCAAATATCCAGTCTCACCAGATTCGTGTATGGGGAATGACTCCTACCTAAGCCAAAATACTAAGCTAAAGCTAAAATAAGCTAAATACCCAGGATTTTAGTATCTCCTCACTGTCAATCTGGCCAAAGATGCCAAAGAGAAAATTGATATTTGGTGTGCTCTCAGGTTTCGCTAGGCAGAAGGATGTACTGACCTAGGGCGTAACACCGAAACAAAAGATTGTGGGCTCTTTAGTGTAGACTCTTCCTTATCCATATTTAAATACAGGTTCTTTTAGCAAATTTAGCATACGGAACAAGGTATTACCGTAGGTCTCATGGGAAGATTTAAGCCTGTGACCATGTTACTTTTTGTTTTGAGATGCCGAGAGGCCAAATACAATATTTGTAAAAAAATTGTCATAATTGTTTATAAAAGTTAGAGCACTACTCCAACTCTCGTTCTGAACGCACGCTATCTTGTGTCGCCCCGCTATCTCGGTGGTGGAGTGTTGTGGTTATTTGTTGCGGTGTCAATATAGTTTTTTGTGTTGTGCATGATAGATGACTGTAGTATTACTAACAACATGATATAATTAATATCTGTAACTTAAAATTTAGAATTTTCTCCATCTTCAGAAATGTTGTGTACGCGTTGGAAAAGTCCAATAAAAGATATTGAATAAATAATAACCAACGCCAGTATCAATTTTAATTATTCTATTGACATATATTGATCAAACCTGTCATAAATTATTGTAATATTATTGATTTGTAAATTCGCTGAGTACGCAGGTCTGTTGCGACGGGAGTATTAATGTTCTCAGAGTTAGTAGAGGTAGATTGTCCATATACTAATTTTCATGTATCTATAAATCATTCCGATGGCAGAATATTCCACAGGAAAATATTCCTGTGAAATTAATATATTCCACAGGTAAACATGTATTTTCAGCTTTACTGCGTAGCCTCCTGATACTCAAGTATCATTGGGATTGCGTGGTTTATATCAATATTAATATAATAAAGATGATGCAATATTTGCAATATATCTTCCCCTTAAGACCATACAACTTATAAAATGACCGCTTTCAATGTTTAATTTAAGTCAAAGACTAACAATATCAACAAAATATGTATAACTCCAATTAAAATAATAACGTAAATAGTGAATTATTAATAAAACGTCATTATTCAAATTTAAAAATAGAACAAAGATTTTCAATGGACTAAAATGGGAGAAAATATTTATTTTCTGTTTAGCCTCATTCACAATATAAGATATGTACACTTTAACTCATGTGTTTGTATAAGCTTGTGTATTTTGTATTTTAGTCCATGTGTCCATGTTTTGTCCATTGAACATTGAGAAAAGACTTTTTATTCATTTATTTCACTATAAAAGACTGTTCTTTTCATGATAAGTTGTTGAATTAAGTTCATCTACAGTATGAACACTTTTGGCGCCAATCAGGTGAAATTGTTAACCTTATGTTAAAAATAGCTTTCAATAGGGAATGTGCGCCAGTAGTATTTAAACAGTAACAACAGCACGCACAGAAACTGTAGTAGCCATAGACTTAAAAAAATATTAATCTGGAACTTCAGAGACTAAGGTCTACAATATCAAGTAAATAAATTACAACGCTAATTATTTCAGAAGAACAAAGTGAATTTGTACACGTCAAGACTGTCACACTTTTGCCCAAAACACATTTCATTGGGACAAAACCAGAACTAAACGATCGGCGAAGACAAGGCTGAGATTGGTCGGCGGCTTTGATCAGTCACGTGACGTAGGAGCCAACAGGTAGATGAGATCAGCTGATCGCAGCGTCGCTATCAGTGCCCGGCTGGACCCCGACACGGTCACACCGTCCACCGCCTTTACTCATCATCTACTTTTATCGTCACGTTTGTGTGCTATACATCATTATAAGTCTTATAAGAGTTCAAATTTTGTAAATTGTTCTACGGTATTTCATGGGAGAAGTGTTATATTAGTATGTTTTACTGAACCTAATTTATAAGACGTTTTACAACTTAGGACCCACACACAATATGTGGTATAAACATTAAGGATAAGTAAATCGTATAGGATACGGTACATCCTCAGTGCGGGATACTTTAGTTTGAACTGTCTTCAACTGTCAATAATATGTACACCGGGTTGGCTCCTACCCACTACTACCCAACCGACGTCCGCCTTGGAGATGGGTGTTCCGACGGATACCACAGTCCAGTCTCAAGCCCTGGGAGTTTCTA
Source organism: Nephotettix cincticeps (assembly GCA_023375725.1). Classification (NCBI taxonomy): domain Eukaryota; kingdom Metazoa; phylum Arthropoda; class Insecta; order Hemiptera; family Cicadellidae; genus Nephotettix; species Nephotettix cincticeps. Next base: position 67,234,647 of record CM041789.1, on the reverse strand, counting down.
TTCCACACCACCTCCCTGTCCCTCGGCCAAATATCTAGAACCTCCTGCACCGACCGAAAAGACTCCGTGGACGCAGAAGGACTACGTTGAGAACAACTACGGGAGATTCTACAAGGAACCTCAGACCTCCGAGTGGAAGAGGTGGGCACAGCCAGGGGACAGCGACGAGGAGCCACGAAGAGGTAGCGCGAGGAGCGAGTGCCTGGGGGTGGACGTGGTGCGACGACGTAGACTCGCCGCCAACGCCAGGGAGCGACGCCGCATGAACAACCTGAACGACGCATTCGACCGCCTCCGCGACGTGGTGCCCTCCTTGGGCAACGACCGCAAGCTCAGCAAGTTCGAGACCCTCCAGATGGCGCAGACCTACATCTCCGCACTGTACGAGCTGCTGCAGCGCGACAGCTGAGTGCTGGAGACTTCAACGCTGGTAAATACTGAAGTGTTGCAGTTCGCTGTGTCTGAAGTGTTTATGATGACTGTGAGTTTAACAATAGAGTATCGATAACTGCCACTGGCCAATAAAATAAGGTTTACGTACTTTAACATTTTCAGATCCAATAAATACAGGTACTACTTATGTTCATAATATTTTAGAGGCATTCACGAGGAAAGAAAATTTAAAAGTCAATACAAATTAAATTCAAAAATATTTATGCATTATATATTATACATGCTCAAGTGTTATGATTTTGACATTTCTGAGTTTTCATCCCAATCAATGATGGAGCGGCAAATGGCTCTGAAACACTAGGAGATAAGAAATGCCTAAATTTGTTTAGACCTGGGACTGAAAAGGTACGTAACCTAAATTTATGTGAGCATTTTTAGTTTGTAACTCTAGTAATGGTTCCTGTAAAAGAATTTAGCATTTTGGAAATATTACTTCCTTGATTCTTCTACCTTTTGACCTGAATATTGCTCAACATATTCGTATTATTAAATTTTAATAGTTTAAATTTAATAGTCATCATATTACCCACGACCTACTGGGTTGTTCAACCCCAGACGCATTAGCTTAAACAAGGTTTCTAACGATTTCAACTGTTGTGCTCTTTGTTTGATATGTTTAATAACTATAATAACAGGTACAGTTCTGTGATGCTTCTTTAATGAAAGAATGGAAGTTTATTAATAAATATCGAAGCAACTATTGTTAACTATTTTTTATTTGCTGCAGAATAAATAGGTTTTTGAGTTTGAATTATAAGAACACTGTTTCATAACGCATTAATCGTATTACCACTACACTTTAAACAGGATGTGAAAGTCAATATACAATTCTACTCATGACAGAGTTTTTGTTCCGATATTAACAGAAGAAATATTGAAAATACTCCGTTGTTCATGACTATGGTTTCTGGCTATGGTGATTATTTATTTTAAGTGTTTATTTAGCTTAACTTAAAATTGATTTAAAAAAGTATATATCAGAATGAGTAAAATGGTGTTAAAATGGCTTGAGTAAATGGTATCAAATTCCGTTTACTGCAAATCGCTAATATAATAATTAATTATTAAGCTAAAAAAGCAGTACTCTCCGAAATCTCTATATCTCTCGCTCTCCCTATCTTAATAATGATATTCCTCAGTGTCTTAATGAATTTTAAACCAAAAGAAACTTTGACACATATGTAATATGTATTACAAAAAATTAAGTACAATTTCAGGAAAATCATTTAATGTCATTGATACGCATTTCAGAATTGAGTAAAAGAAGCATTTTAAAGTATCATGATCAATTGTTATATTTAAAGGAAGGTAATTTTATATTTGAAGCCAGTATGTGTAAACAAAAATATTATGATGCAAATTGATTGAGTAATTTTGTACAAAACACAGTAGACCTTGTTTTAATAATTATTATTTTCTGAAATTTTATTTTTGTTTTCATAATTATTTATGTAGCTACATAGATTTGCTTTTTTGGAAAGTTATTTTTACAAAATTCAAATTATATTTTAAAATGTGGCGTTTTTCAGAATCTCCAGAGAAAGATTGCATAGTGTTTTATAAACTTGTCCTGAACCATAGAGTATGGATTGAATCTTAGAGTACAATATGGACGAAAACAAATAAGAACCAGTAAAAAATGGCCTAGATGGTTATTTTACATTAGCATGTAAAGTTCCTATATACTGTGATGTTAATTATGTAAATTTTCTGTTTCTTAGTTATTTTTCCTTATGATAATTACACATGTCATACGGAATTGTGTCTTATTATCATATTTGAATCGAAGCATGTCTAATAATAGTTTTAAAATATCTGCTATTTTAGGATTTACTATAAATTAATTATAGAAAAACAATTTAAATATACAGTTAATAATTAAAAATACCGATATAAAGATGGTGAACAAGATGTACTCGTACAATGCATTAATATTATAGTAACTGTAACATAAAATACAATTGCATAAAAATAATTTCACAGTTATTGTTTTAAAAATGATTGTCAAAAATTCTAAACCACACATGCAACGTATTTCTTATATTTACTGTAAGGTATCTTTTTGTATATTTGTAGAGTTTTCTGTATAATTCTAAAGAAGACTGACAATTATTATGTTATATCTTGTACATATGTAAATAAAGGTATGCTATAATAAATACATAATGTTTACTTATTTACCTCCATTTATCTAATATAGAGAAGTTAGTTTTAATTGAAGCTATTACAAACATATTAAATCTAATATATTTTTGTTTAGTTTAGTTAACTTAGTTTATATCTTTTACAATGTTTTATTTAAAATGTGTAAGAGTGCAGTCTAAGAGACAGAATGCATTTAAAGTATAAATCTTTCTTAGTTTAGAATGGACCTTAAATTTACTTGTCTTCTGATAAAAAAGATAGTGAAGTGTGAAAATTTAATTTGTAATCGATCACAAAGTAATAATTGATATATATGTAAAAAATTGAATGGAAAATTGTATCTCAGTTTATGTTTTTTAAAGTATTAATTTTACAGAAACCTCTACATAAGTTTGTAAAAGTATTTCATGTATATATAAATTAACTTCATAATAAATCCCAGTCATAATTTTGCGAAATCCGCAAAATTTTCCCCCGTGGTCCGTACGTATTAAAAAAATAATACACTTCATAATTAATATTTTTTAAAGTATTCTTAAAATCTAAAAACGCAATTCCTAAATAATTGATGAAGAATATAAACTATTTAACAATTTATTTATTTTTATAACAATATAATTTGGGTCTAATGATGACAGTTTAGGCAAGCATCTTTTTCCTACAATTAGTTTGGCAGCATGGTCTTATAATATACATTATGGATCGTAGATTTATTATTTTGGGTTTTATATGATTTTTAGATTGGAAAATAATCTAAAACAGAGATTACTAAATAAACGGAAACGCCAACGGTTTCCACCCAAAAATGGACACAGTCCGACGATGCAGATTGGATAAGAAACTCGAATTAAATCAGGTTAAATATTAGATCTCGATAAGAAAGGATCAACTTCCGTCGGCCTGGGACGCAGGACTCAGGACCTTCCCAGGAGTGTCCTTGGCACGACTCCTGTGTCGACATCTATCGGCTGATAACACAAGCTCAACATCCTCGCAGCCCATATAGAAAACTAAAACAAAACCAAAGAATCACCGGTTTCTAAATTAGCGAAATATCTATTAATTCACGTATGATTTATAAAATATCTTTAAAAATCTACGAAATATGAATTATTGACGTAAAGAGTGTAGGCCACATAATAATCACCCATTTATTTTCTGACCAAGAGAATGAATGGATCAAAATTTTAGAACAAAATCTAAATGAGAAATATTGGTATTGTTAAGAAAATGTAATATAATTCCAATAAATGAGTTTCACTGATATTGAAACAATCAAGTGTTGAGTCTTAATGGAATAATTTAAAACAAATTGGTCTTCCTGTGTCATCAAATAACAAATCAAATCTTTGACATGTTGATAGGTAACATTATTACAGATAACATAATTGGGAACTAATTAATTAATTAGCTCAATTTGTACTAAGATAACATTTTTATGGTCGACGTAAACAATGGTGGCGACGTCCTGTAATCCGGCTACTTTGAGGTCACGAATTGTGGATAGTTGTAAGCGATGGTCAGTGGATGTACGTGTGGATTAACGTCAACACTATTGAGTACTACGTTAATATGCAAAGATCATCTTCATAATTAGACCAATACGTAATTCAGAGGTCGTGGTTCAGTTCTGTCTAAGGAACATGTCAGCCTTAGTCAGTAACAAGACTACAAGATCGCGCCACAATCAGCCTACACTCATTTCTCATTCATACTTAGCTTAAAATACCTACCTGGGTAGGTTGCCATTTCAATAATCCAATACAATATTGATTTCAATTTGATACCTACTTATTTCTATCTGTTAAATCACTTTAATATATCGCATGTTTATTTTAAAACTGGTTGTATTTACTTCACCGTGGGAAATAGGTTAGATCATGGATATGTCTAAAGGGAACGTTTTCAGTTCCCTAAACAGCTATACTTAAGCCATATGACGTTACTGTTTCAAATTTTGGTCTCGCAAATTCTCTATACCGAAAAATTACCGCTAATTTCGATTTTTTATATTTAATAACTTAATTTTATTGGATTGTCAACCTTGTTTTCAAAATATAGTTAGTAAATAAATGGCGAATGGATCTAGATTTTAACTAACGAGCCTAAGTTTATCGGGTGAGCTCTGAGCTTGTAACCATTGAAATAACCCAGTCATTAATTCGAAGCGGTAAAGACGAAGCCGTGATATCGGAACATTAGTAAACAACAACTCACTTCTGATCCCTGAAATAAAAGGATGCATATCACACTGAAATATATTTCTATATTATTTTTGAATCAATTATAGATCAAAAAATCTAGTGGAACTTGGTTTTACTAAAATTATTTTGCAGTTTGACTTTCCTTAGGCACATTTTACCACTACTCCCAACGGGAACTTTTGGAATATCGTGTGTTTTATGTTATTAAGGCAGTAGATATGACTAATAAAATATAGAGAATTTTACGGTTTATAATCAGGTAGAGCTGGCCTCAATCAGGATTATGTTAACAGCTAGAACGAGGAATATACCATACTTTACGAAGGACAGAACGTATGACTTGGGTTTCCAAGTCATATTTAGGTATGGGGTCCAAATCCCCCTATTCAATAATTATTGCTTTTAGTTATGTGATAATGCCGTAACTCACGTGGTGAAACTAGAAGAAATATTTAAAACGACCCTAGGCAATGGCCTAAATACAGTATACGTATAATAAAAAACAAATAAATAAAGATTTACTGGGGTATGCATATTTTGAATTCTTAGAAAGAATTTATTAGAAAAAGTCTTTTTCGTTTTTATTTTCTTTAATTATTTCACTTATAAGGTTTTAGCAAATGCAGATAATAAATATATTGGTCTATAATTATTACAAATATCTCTCGAGCCTTTCTTAAAGATTTAGTACTACTACCGCCTTCTTTAACTTTTCAGGAAACACACCAGTTTAAAGACTTAAATTTATAATATGTAAAAGTAGGCTACTAATTTCCCCAAAATGTATCTTAATAATGTCTGAGCTTACCCCGTCAATCCCAGGCGATGTTCCATTTTTAACAGATTCACTGTTTTTGTATGTAGTTTTCAACAACAGATGCTAGACATATTGATTCAGCTATTGGTTGGTCACTAAAACGGGCTTTATAACGCAATGATTCAAAGTTAATCGGCTTTTTAATGTCCCTTACTAATTTTTCGAAGATGGGAAAAATATTTATTAAATTCTGTGGCAACTGTCCCAGAATCTTTTACTATGTTACCAAACAAATTCAGAGAAATTCTAACATTTTTTATTTACTGCTTTTTGTCCTGTTAATTCTTTTAATAAATTCATTTTTTTCTAAATCTAAATTTCTTTAGATTTACCTTTGTGCTTTCCAAATAAATTTTTGTAATAATAATTTTTATTTTTTTATATATAATTGTAATTTATTTCTAAAAAATCTAAAATACAACAATAGGTCCTTATTCTCAGGATTTGTCAGTCGACTTTAACAACTGGTTACGTTTTTTATTCTCTTACACAAATCATTATTTATCTATGGCTTTAGTTTAGCAGGTTTTTTATATTTATTTTCTAAAGGCTTCCTTCTTTTATTCAAAAAGTTACAGAACCTATCACGAAACAAATCAAAAGCAATCAAATTTGTGGACACACAATCAAACTCCCAGTTGGACACTCTTTCTCATACACAGAATTACTAATCTTGTGAAAAAAATATCCTTTTCTTTGTAATGTACTCTAAATCTGTCCTTCTAATTTTTTAAAAATTAATAAACCTTGAAATCATTGATACCGTACTTATGTTTTAAATTATCCGCGCGACACATTTTATTCAACGTGAGAGGATGCCAATTCCTGGGAAAACGACAAAAGCAATTGTAGAGCAGTTAAATTTCGAAAAAGGGTCAAAAGACTCGCCGGCAGCGAAGCCGAAGAGCGTGCAACTCCAAAACTGCAGATCGCCACAAAAACAGGCAGCAACGCTACCGGCAGAGGTATTTGATTGAAATTAACTGCATAAAACGAGTGGCGGCTCCTTTGAGGGAGGTGTTAGTGATTGAATATTAGTACACGCGAGAGTATCACGCGACAGTCTAGACACGGGCTCCAGGCATCGCCGACCGTTCTTTTACTAAACTACTCAAACTGGTCAACAAATTGTTATTATTATTTATTTTAACATTTTTCAAAACAAGTGTAATATTAACATCGATATTTTTACTTAGATATTTTTATCCGTCACTATCAATAGGGTAAAATAATGTGTTTTTCGCCTTTTTTAAAATACTTTTTTGACATGGATATGATTAGCTCTGGGGAGGGTGTGTTGGTGATTTGTAAGATGGAAAACATGTTAAAGGTTTCCATAGAAACTACCACATCTATTGTACTGAACATCTGTACATATAAAATTCAAAGCCCTCACTCATCACTAATTCTCCCACTTCTCGATTACCTAGAAGGCTGAAATTTCGTATACTGGTTCTTTAGACCTAAAATAGGAAAGTCTAATAGTTTTTGTGACGATTTTCCCATAAATCTCTACTCTATACGCCTTCAAAGTTCCCATGTTAATCTTATGGAGAAATAATTTTGTTTTGGATTCCAACATATGTATCTTACCTTTTAAGATATAAACAGCAGCTGTTTTTATTTGAACCATTGAGCAAGCCAAAGAAGCAAGCATAAAATAGAAAGTACTTAATGGTATCTAATTACTGTATAAATATAATTTTTCTCAGAGGGAATTTTTGTGATTATGTTTTATGATTAAAAACCAAATGTTTATTATTATCGGTACGAAGTTCGCCGGGTCAGCTAGTTTAATATAAAAGAATAAGAACAGTTGTTTAGATGAACTGAAAGCATTCCCTTTAGATATAGCCATGATATAACCTATTTCCCAAAGGGAAGTAAATCCAAACATTTTACAAAGCACTTTATTATGAGAAGGAATATGTAATTTTAAATCTGACTATTATTTAGATCCTAAAATAAATTTAAAAAAACATTTTACGATTCGCAATTTCAACCATTTTCTAAAACCCTTTTTCCATATTTTAAATGCGCAATTTCGAATAAATCTGTAAGTACTGCACCTAATGTAATCCACATTTTTACCAGATATTCAGTGTAAACATGTTTAATAGAAAATTTCAATGTTTTTTATATAAAAACCCCCAACGTTTTTCGACTATTGAAAATAATATTCTTTCCAATATCTTTATTTATTAGGCTATCGTGGTTTACATGCTCCAAAATGTGCCTTATATTCTTAGCTTTAAAAATATAGCTTAGCCTTTGCAATTGGTTGATTAATAAAAAAAGTTATTTGACCAAATATAATTATAAAAAGTTATGAAATTTGAAAAACGCCCATAATTGTGACTTTTTAACATATCACTTTTATCATATTAAATATTTTAAATAGCCTAGTACTCATTAACAAAAATCATTAATTGCATCAAAATCCAAAATTAAAACAGCTGAAGATAGTGGTGGAACTGAGGATGGTTTGTGTATCCCTCTGTTGGTGCTCTCGTTTTTACGTAGATGTGTTACTCAAAGATAGAAATTAAGTTAAGACAAATTTTGGCTTTTCTGTGAAACATAAAAAATAGGAAAAATATCATAATTCCAAGCAGTGTACAGACAAAACTCCATTTTTTTCATGCAGATTACATATGTTGTTTTTGAAGAATAATCAAAATAGGTTGTAACGTAAGATATTTGTTAGTTTAGACAGTGCATATAAATATGATTAAATATATTATGTTTTTCCAATAGGAAATCGTACAAAAATAAAACAAATAATAACTATACTTTTGGAAACTACAAACACATGTTTAAATATGTAGACCACTTAACTTTTGTGGTCGTTTCCAGGATGAAACCACATCCTCATTCATGTAATGAGTCTATAAAAAGTGTCTCGATGTCTTTTATAGGCAGGAAGAGAGGACCCTGCGACATGTTATTATGTCCAGTGTGTCATTAATGAATCAACTGTGGGTAAAAACTGACTTGACAGCAGAGGGATTAACAAGGTCCTCAATCGGTTGCTGCAGGGTTTCCGCCGGCAAGCTGATCGTTTTCCTCATTCTTTTGTTGTTTTGTATTTTTAAAAGTATATAACTGCTTTAGTTTTCAGTTTATACTGGATTAGTCCGGATTATGTACTAATTTCGTCATGTTATACTGTTCACCTAAGGACGGGGTCAGATTTCATACGCGATTCCTTATTTTTTATACATTGTTTCTGAAATTCTAAAAAAAACTTCAAAAACTTATTCCTCTGAAAAAATTCAGAAAGGTTATGCTGGATCATCTAGTTATATAATTTATAGAAGATTTCTCAATTTTGTTCTGTTTTAGTAATTACCTAAAATCCAGGTAAATCGGCCCAACCACAGGGGATTTAGGGGAGTTTTGTCTCCCAAAATAGGGGGTTTCGTTATATATATATTTTATTAAAAAAAATGATGTTAGTACTATTGAATGGGACGGTGGCGACGTCCTGTAATCCAGCTACTTGGAGGTCACGAATTGTGGATAGTTGTGAGAGATGGTCGGTGGATGTGATGTTCTCTTGTGTGAATTAACGTCCGCACTATTCAATACTACGTTAATCCACAAAGGCCATCCTCATAATTAGACCAATTCGTAATTCAGAGGTCGTGGTTTGGATTCCACGTTAAACTGTAGGTCCATTAGTTGCCATCGGCTGTTGGGCTTTTAATTAACAGTCCTGTCTAAGAAACATGTCAACCTTAGTCAGTAACAAGACTACAAGATCGCACCACAATCATCCTACATTAATTCCTCATTCATACTTGGCTTAAAATACCTACATGGTTAGGTCGCCATTTCAGCTAAAAGTAAAATAAGGAATCAGTTAAAACAAACAATTTTGTGTAACGAATCTTTGCCGTTTGTCAATAAGATATACGAGTAGGAACTGGTAAACAAAGAACGTTGTGGAGCTTCAATATTAATATTATTGGGGAAAATCATGTCTGGCTTATTATTGAAACTTGGTATAAAGCTTAATATAGTTAGGATCTAATAAAGTATGGTGAAAAATCTAATTTACTCTATATCTGCAGACTATGCTGGTAAGAAATAGGAAATAGTTCCCACAACACCTTAACATTTAAGGAACTTGGAGATTGGAGGAGAAGGCTCCAAAGAATAAAGGTTTTCTACTACCGAAGCTCATCCAAAGCCCTATCTTCCGAAGAAGGTAATAGCCAGAAAACTAGAGTAGTTCAACCAACCAGCAGGCAAACGTGCACACTCATTGATTGGTTCGTGCCTGGGCAGATAGTTTCTACAAATATTCTTAAATACGAATCTAGTTTTTCGTAGATTTTATAAAACTAAATCATTCCATTCTGTTAGAGTAAATAAGGAACTGTTTGTTTAAAATACTTTAAATTGTTGTAAACATTGTTGCTAAATCCCTTTGCAATTACCACCCTTTTCTCTAGATTAATCCTTCATTTTACGACTGTCTTAAAAACTAAATAAACAGTCTAGATGGAGAGCGTATGGCCTAAAAGGAGCTCCTGGCCATTGCGATGCCACTGAGGTCGTGGGCTGATCTGGAATGAGTCATTACTATTCATAACAGCGTGTCCCGTGTAAGGAGCTATGTTTTTGACACCATAAAAGCCATGAGCGTTCCCATAACATAGCAATACAATCACTCGGCATTAATCTTATCGCGGCGGGTCAGCCATAATTAAGCCATCATTCGGAGAACGAGAGTATAAACTGCGCCCTAGCGCCATATTTGGCGTTATGCGCGCTTACAAATGCCGGCGTCGGAGCTTAAATTAATTCGCCACATTCGTTTCAGCAGTCTTCATGGTTTCAGTTTTTGAAACGGTTCTTCTTTTTCCCTCGCGCGACTCTAAATCTTCAATTCGATTTATTCAACACCGCCGCCATGCGATAATTTAAGCAGTGGAATTGTTTTACTGTCTTGCTGTGATGTTTCAATCCATCATATAGGCTGCTGCCACTATATGAATCATAAGAGTTGTTGTATGTGCCGTATATTACTACCACAATGGTTCAGACAACGGATATATGCATTAAACCGATTTCATCTGAGAAAGCACAAAAACCCACGAACTCTTTAATAGAAACCTAAGCTGCTAGCTCGTAGAAATTTAACTATTATGTAACTATTATGTGTAATCCTATGATTGTTTTATTATTAGACTTATTATATATCATGGGATTATCATCATTCAACTGTTGTCTCACGTTCTATTTTCTGCAACACTTGATATTTAAAATACTAATACTTCTAGGTAGAGAAAACATTTTATATTTTCATAATGAGAAATATATCAAAATGTTTTAAAAAGTTAACGTACTAATTAAGAGGAGAGATACTGCTGGAGACATTTTGAAACACGTTAGAACTTTTATTTATTAGAAGCAAGTTTTCGTTAACCTTTGTTTTTTTTAATTGGTTCTTATCTGTTTTGTTGGTTCGATTTTCTGTTTTACTTTTACTTTATATCTCAACCAGCACTATATTTGTATGTTGTTTTTCGCCATCCTGGATGATCCGCCGTAGGAACAGCATGACCTGCCCAGCCAAAGCCTGTCACAGCAATGTGTTGAATCTTTTTAATTTAAGTCTGTGTTTATTATATTTTGATTAACATCTGATATTTCACTTGCTCCGGCCCTGTTCTGATTTGATTGTTTTAGCCATTCCAAGAGGTAATCCAGCAGCTACAGCGGTAATCGCTAATGCTGTGGTTCGCTCAAATGAAGTCCTTTCGCCCGTATGTAAGTTGCGCATACACGTCTGGACGGATGGGGGAAGGTGGGTTTAGTTTGGGTAAACACCGCTTAACGGTGGAGTCTCCACATAACCCTCGCAGGAGCGGGGGTACTCATAAAGAGTTACCACCTGCCCCCCAAAAAATGTTGTTTTTTTAAGTTTTATTACGTATTGTTATCAGTTTAGTGTATAATTTTGTTTTCTTTTGCGATAGTTTATTAGTACAAGGTCCCCAGACGTTGTTGTTTGAATTGTTTAGAATAGTTTGGATCCCCTTCCGGGGATTTAAACAATTACGATACACTGGGTACCTTCTTATTCTGTGGAAGATGGGAAGCAGAGCAGAGTGAGCTGGTGGCCGGAGGCTGGCCTGGCATAGTAGGACCCCTCGGGACCGAGCCCTTGGCCGGTGGACGATTTTGCAGGATAAACCAATCTAATTAAAAAACCATTTTGTTAAAAAAAAACTAGTGCAGTAACTCAACTGAGTAGTAATCTCCAAAAACCGTGAGAGCGGTCGAATAGAGGAAGCTAGTGCATTCGCAAACCGTGGGAAATACATTTTGATATCTCTTCTAGCAAGCGGCCGGATATTCCGGGGACCAGGAAAATTTATTAATTAATAGTCCAACAGTCAATGATATATCTAAGAGACCTACAGTTTAACGTGGAATCCGAGCCACTGCCTCTGAATTACGTCCTGGTCTAATTATGAAGATGGTCTTTGCGGATTAACGTAGTATTCAGTGGTGCGGACGTTAATCTGCTCAAGAGAACCCTACACCCACCGACCATCGCTCACATTGACCCTATTGGATTTTTATTGTATTCTTCTTTAATAAAGAGTATAATTCTTGTCTGTAACTTGATGTAGGTAGTCAGTTTGGTAAGTGAATTCATTTTTGAGTTATAAAGGTTAAAATAATCATCTCAACACCTCGAGGATTGTAGCGGATCGCAGTCCCGATAGCTCAAGAGGAAGTCTCCCGAAGGCGTGAAACTTGCGCCCAATCTCCTGATATATATAATTACGTGTAACAATCCCCTCACAATCACTGTTCTCTCACCCATCGTTGTAAGCGGTGAAGAGCGCACGCTGACCGTGGGCCGTGTTCTCGCTACTGATGGAAACTTTCACACTGCGATCCGGAAATCTGCGATTTTGTAGTGATGTAAGAAACAATGTTCATCGTTCATTACCTCAAAAAAATGTTTGTATTTATTTCACTGTGGGAAATAGGTTAGATCATGGAAATGTCTCAAGGGAATGTTTTCAGATCATCTGAACAGCTGTTCTTATTCTTTTATATTAAAAATTCAATTAAATAGCACTGGTAGTTTCTATGGAAACCTGTTACATATTTTCCATCTTAAAATACCAACCCACCCCCAGAGCTAAGACATATCCATGTCAAAACTTAACTGTCTCAAATCTACAGTGAACTATCCATATAATGTTTTATACAATTTTAAAATCGCATAGCAGTAAATTATATTTTATCAAGGATAACAAACCCTCAATAAATTGTTTTCAGGTGTACCAAGAAGCATGCAATGTTAAGATTCTAGGAATTTTCATAGATCCTATAAACTTGATTGGAATCATCACATTAGTTTTGTTTGTAGCGTTGTGGAGGTTTCACATATGTAATGCATGTTCAGAAATTAAAAAGATCTTCCCAATATATCAAATTTATAACGGCGTTGGTTATTAATTATTAAGTATCTCTTATTGAACTTTTCAAACGCTTCTGTGTTTTTATCTACCGGTACACAACGTTTCTGGATGTGGAGATATCCCTGCAGTTTTAAATGATTACCTAATAATTTACATTAAAACTTTTAATTTTTAATGTAAATTATTAGGTAATCACTTGAAAACGAGAGGAGTTTCTCCAGTTTCAGGAACGCTGTGTAGTTAAAAAACACAGACGCGTTGGAAAAGTACAATAAAAGATATTGAACAAAAAGGTCCTGTAGCAAGCGACTGGTTCAGAATCGCATATTTTCAATGTATCTCACCTTATGTTTTAAGACTTTGGAGTTGCGTTAAGAGATTTTGTATCGTTGGTAGCCCGAGTGGGTGTAAAGTACATTGTCAATAGGCGGTTCCTGCTAAACTGGCCTGACACTGTAACCATATATTTCACTACAGTTTTATACAGTCAGCGGAAGGAAAGGGTTCATGCGGATCGGAAACGCAGGAGAGGGTAGTCTGGGTTACCCGGGGAAAGACAGGGAAAACAACTCAAAGCTCGTCTATTTTCCAAAACCCGTGTCATGTAAGAGTTACGGGTTACCGGACGAGCGTGAAGCAGTTCACCAATACATACATTCTCATATTCCACCACCCCATCCTTGAGAGGAACCAAGCAATGTTAGACTTCAAACTTAGAGTCCAAATTCAAAATGGGGAATGCCCCAAAGAGCCAAGGAAGGTACAAGGGAAGCCGTTCACTTATAATAGCCAAAATACATGCCAATACTATGACAACTTCATTTTGTTATACCTAATTACGGCCTATTAGGTGCCATAAACGGTCAGAAAGTTGTCTAGAGACGTAGAGTGTATTAGGCTACATAAAATTAATCGTACTTGATGCTTGCCGAACAAAAAGCATGCAAGTTTCTAACTAAGGGCTCCTTTGAAATTCTAAGAGACAGCAAGAGTCGATGCAATATAAAGTAATTAGCTCCCGTACAGAGTGCACACGGCGCTGCGGATTCGTGCGCGCACGCGTGTGTGCGTCAGTGTGAGAACCGGTAGCCGGTACGCGAGGCGCGCTCGTATTTACCGCCGGAATGTTTGCAAATTGAGGCAGATATTGTGCGCGTGTGAACAGCGCGCTTTTTGCGACGGCGGTGCGTTTGAGCGCGACCTTGAGAAGGATGGGAGATCCCCGCCAGAATGCGCCAGCGTCGCGCCGGCATCCCACCTTGTGCGCCGGTCAGACTCAAGACACAATGCGCGGTCAGCGGTAGCGCGCTGAAATGTAGTTTCCCTGGAGGTCGCGGCAGTTAGCAGAGTTGGGAGTCTAATGGTACGATACTGGGAACGAAACTGATGGATTCTGACAATGTACACGGAGGAATGGGAGAGAAGAAACGACCTTAAACTAAGTAAACCACAGAACAGTTCAATTGAGAGCAATGAAAACGTGACTGTTTTATTTAGTTAAAGGTGGCGTGTGCTGTAATCCAGGGACTTGGAGGGCAACCATTGTGAATGGTTGTGAACGGTGTGGTATTCTCAAGTGTGGATTAGCGTCCGCACCATTGAATACTACCTTCGTCTGCACCGACCATACTCATGATTAAGGTAAACTTGCGGTTTAGATCCCACGGTGTACTGTAGGTAACATGGATGCTATTGGCTGTTAGGATATTCATTAATTGTTCTTTCTAAGGAACATGTCAGCCTTAGTCAGTAACAAGCCTACAAGATCACGTCACAATCATCTTACACTCATTTCTTATTCATACTTAAAATACCTAGTTTGTTAATTACTCATCATGACAAAGAATAAGATAATTAGTTAATCACCTAATTTTCAGGGGAAATGAATTAAATGTAATATGAATTTATAAATTTAAATGTAATAATCACGTAACCGGTGCTAATTTTCACTGGTATAATACTCGGTACCGTTATAATCGTATGCAGGTCATCCACAGATGGGAGCTTATCTAATCTGCCACAAATATATGGCAGATTAAGAAAATATAGAAAAAACTAACAAAAAACAATAATAATGGTTTTAATACTGGCTTATAACAATTTAATATGTTTACATGAATATATAGCAACAACAAAAACAGATAATATAACATATAACAAAATATATTTATACATACATAACATTAATTATAAATATTCCATATGCACTAGGTGAAAACAAAAATTAGCTAATTCATTATTTTAATCAATTAATGTTCATTAACTGTACTGTAATGGTTGGAAATGAAAATGATTCTCAATAAAATCTTTTAAAGGTACAATAAGAAGGCATCAACAGATTGCGTGACATTTCCTATTGGTCACGCCCGCATAGTCGTGCATGTCCCTGCTATGGGCCGTTGGGTTTCTTATCGACATAATTCAATTAGTAATTACAGAATTGTCTCCGGTCGGGATTGAGTTTTATTGCGTTCACTTAAGTTAGTTTAAAAAAATGATGGCGATTCCTAATGTGTTCGAAATTGTTGGTAGGGTATACGCAGTTTCTTGCCAACAATGAAAATTGATCATATTTAACATAAAGACACAATCATGTCAACTAATTACTGGATTGGAAAACTACTATCACTCCAAATTGAATTATAGATGAAGAATTTTGAGTATATATAAATAGTTTCATTATACGGGGGTGAATGGTATAGGACTGTCAATTAAAATTTAAACAACAGGTAATTTTATACACTCATAGTTGATTTTATTTTTTAAGCCGAAAAAATGGGTTAGTAATATGTCAAATTATCTAGTACAGTATTTAAATTGGTAATATTTACTTTCTACTTACTTACTTTAAGACTAAAAATATCTACTGTCACTCTATTCGACTTATTTTCATAAATGTATGGGTTTATTCAGCACTATCCAAAGTACCCGTTCGTCGCACGGGTAGAAAAGGCTGAGAGGTTTAGGCTCTACTGATACATTTAAATTATTGTTAAGTAATTCTTTATTGTTTAAAAAATGACAAAACACGAGTGTCTACAACATGACAAAGTAACATCTGTCAAATATTGGGAAAGGATTAACGTAATAGAAACAGTCATCAAGAGAAAACTTAAAATCTACCATTCCACTATTTTGAACTAATAATTCACTAATTTCGATCCAGCAGTTTATCTGTAAAAATCAACTAAATTTCTTCTTCTTCCGGAACTGTCAAAATATAGTGTAAACGGATTTTGACATTAGAAAATGTAAACATTGAAACCTAGGACGGTCACGGCAGCTCTTTCTTCTTCTTCTTCCCGAACTGTTAAATTTTAGTGTTCACAGCTGTTGAAATTCAAGTAATTTTATGTTTTTATTCTTTGAAAATGTAAACATTGAAACTTAGGACGTTCATGGGGGTTAGCCCGAAAGGATTTTAAGGAATTGAATATGTCTATGTGTTGCATGAGTTTTACCTTTGCGTAAAATTTCAAACCGGTCGGTTCAGTATCTTTCGCGTTTACTTGCCACAACAAACCTACAAACAAACCCACAAACATACAGAAACCATCTCTTCTTTATAATATTATAGATTATGTAAACTACAAAAGTGAAACTAGTAAAACATTTTGGCAGAGGCAACCCGCATCGTGCGTCGTTGCTGCACACGACGACATGACGTCAATATTTCTTACAAAAACGCGTTTTTTGTGAAAAACTATTATACCGCACTAGGTACAGATTCATCGTTTTACGAAATGGTTAATGGTATTTCATAATTGTTCAAAGCACGAAATCTAACCTAATTTAATCCAACCCAAGGATCAGTATAAACATAGACATGCGGATGGACACTTCGTAAATTTTTCACAAATGAATAAAATTGTTTGGAGTTTTATAAATTGTGAAGGGCCCACAATGTAGTCCAATAAGTTAATAACAAATGCAGATCTAAAGATGTCTAAAGGGAATTTTTTCAGTTCCTCAGCTGACCTTATATCCAAATGACGTCATTTTTTCAAAATTTCACACTTTTAGTAGCACGTAACATCACCAACGTTGTCTACAGCTCTTCCAAAGTTGAAAAACAGCTTTTTATCACACGAAAACGTTGGTCGTTACAATTACGTTAGGAAATAATGGTTTGTTGGGCATTGTGCTGTGCGAAGGGCCAACAGTCAGGCCATCTGGCGGCGGCGGCACGAACTATGTAAATGCCGGCAGCTGCCCACTATCAGCTATCAGCTCATCCTTATCAACCCGTCACTGGCCGAAGAAGTCCGGGACATGAACTGAATTTATGTCTCGCTCAAAAAGCGTAATTTAAATAGTAAAAACGTAGGCTACACTGTAGATAAAATCTTCAAATCGAATTCCTTCCTGATTGAAGTAATGATACTTTATTATTTCCTGAGTTTTTAATATGAAAAGGTAAAATTGTTTTACAAGGTTTCCTCATGATTTTTGAACGTATTAAAAGAAAAAGTATTTAAATTATTATTTAAGTTTATTTAATCGATCAGTAAAACCACTTATTCATTATGGAAATAAGTCAATATCCATAAATATAATCCAGGATGAACGAAAATGAGTAAAAATAACATTTGAAAAATACCAAAAATCTATCATAATCTAATGTAGAAATCTATAATAAAATACAAGCTTAAGGCATTTTGCGTTCGATGCGATGAGCTAATGTGTAAGCCAATTCCCATACCTCAACGAGGCTCAGGAGCTTTTTCCCCAATGCTGGCATCAAAAACCTCATCCGGTTGTTCAAGACCGAATAGGATCCTTCTTTTTGCTCCCAGTCACTCTTGATAGTCCTCAAAGAGCTGTAGCAGAGCCTGCATTTAGGTTCATCACGAGTCTATCCCTAGAATTTGAAGATGTTTTCTCAAGTGGCTATGCCAGTGATCAATCAGCTGCTAAACCTGACTCCTGCTTAACCCAAGCAGCCATTTGGTGAAGAGAGCAGATAGAGATCAGTTTCTTGCCTAATTCTCATCCAGGGAACTTTTCCAACGAAGACCCTACTAGTACCACAGGATCAGGACTATACAACATAAAGTTTTCTCTTGCTTCTGCAACCTTATCTGCGTTCTCGTTTTTCTGCAATGCTTACATGGCCTGGTAGCCATCCGAGAAGCACGGTGTTTTAGTTGCAAGCATGCAGAGGGCTTTGAAGCACTCCCACACAGTTTTGGAAGTATCTCATTGGCGTCAACTTCTTTGAGAGCCAATGTGTTGGTTATAGTAGGGATTGGCCAAAGCCACAGGTTTCCATCTGCAATATGGCACAAAATGTCCTAGAGAGACTTGATGATTTGCTTTTGAGGTTTTACACAACACTGCTCCCCTCGAGAAAGGAGCCACCCGTGTACCAGATGAGGCTCTCTCTCCATATGAATAAGTTCCTTCTGTTGTTTCCCAGTTCTCTGTGGAACAGGAAAGGATTTGGACATCTAGTCATGAGAAAACACATTAACCAATTAACCCTTTCGGTGTTTTATTGCAATTTTATTCTTTTGCTCCCTATATGTTTCACATAGTTTTGTGTTTGTAAAGAGGGTAGAATTATCTTCTCAAAAAATTATGTCCAAAAGATTAACTTAAAAAATGTACGTAATTACAAAAAAGAACGACTCTTTACATGAAATGAACAGAGATACGCTAAATAGGGTTGAATATCGTTGAAAAAGTTTCCAACAGTTTTCAAAGAGAAAAAATCATAAAAATTCAAAATAAGTTGAATATTAATTTTTAAAGATCCATATATCCAAAAATTAGACAAGTAAAAGCTGTAATACTTTGATGATTATTGTAATAATTGAAATGCATACAAATAAACACTATCATTAGTGTTAAAGCAATATAAATATAAATTGGCCTTAAAATAAAAAGCCTCTATTTTAATGGATATAATTTCATTCTGGTACATGAGTGAGTTGTAAGTAGCTACTTATCACTTACAAAGTAAGCCGTCGAAGTTTGATGTATCATCTAACTCATTACACTCATCACAACATCCTTCACTCATATTCACCCTACAATGTCCACCAGAGTGAGTCAGTGTGTTACGTTAATGAATATGAATTATAAGTTCTAGGACATATGTTCTAAATCGAAACTATTTAGAATAAAAAAGGTTTGGTTTTTAATTTATATTAAATAGTAGAAAACTGACATAAATATATTTGATCATATAAAAAAAATCTACTTTAGGGACCTAACAGAAGTATGGGTTTTTTAAAACTGTGTTCCCCTTGGGATTTTGTAAAATATATCTGATGTAAACTTTAAATCGTAAACATCCCACCATTTTTTGAAGTGGTTTGAAAATATCGATTGACATTTGTAGAAATGGTCGCCATTTTCCAATATGGCAGTCAACTTAAACTTTTTTAATGGATGCCTACGTTTCAGGTGGTTTTAAATAATAAATATAATTTTAAGATATTTTATACTTGAATAATTTTTACGTATCCATCCGTTTACAATCAAAAAAGAAAATACCAAATTGCGTGTAAAATTTAGTTATTTTTGCTAACTATTCCACCGTTGGAATGTCAGAAACTTTACAAAAATATAGCTGACAGTAAACCTGATATTATTTTCTTTTCATCCGAGGTGTTTAAAAATATTTGAATAAGGTTAAAAAACGCCATTTTCTAATAAGTAAAAAGTCTTAAAAATAAGAAAAAGTTATGTTGACCATATTAAAAATGGCGATTTACACAAATTTTATTTATTTTTTTAAATCTCTTCAAAAATAAGGATATATATTTCATTTAAGGTTTATTGTCACATATATAGATTAGATTATTGAAATGGCGACCATACCACAAGGTAGGTATTTTAGTCAAGTATGAATGACCATTGAGTGTAAGATGTTTGTGGCGCCATCTTGTAGTCTTGTTTCTGACTGAGATTGACATGTTCCTTACACAGGACTGTTAATTAATAGCCCAACAGCAAAGTCAAATTATTGAAGTTAATTGTTTTATTTTTTTGCTAAAATTCGCTATGTAATTTAACAACAACTAATACGGACAGGTCTCGCATATGTAGACCTTTCCTTGACAAATTGTGGCAAAAATTTAGATTTTTGTAGTTATTATAATTTGTATCATTGATATTACTGTAATTACTGTAATTTTGGCTGTGGGAATAAAATATTATTTTATTTAATAAGGTAGGCCTCTCATTACGTCCAGTAGTGAGAGGCCACACATTTGCAAGCCAAACGACTAATTGACACTTGACTTTCTGGTATAAAAACTAACGACGACACGAGTATATCGTTCCAAAACACTCTAAGGATTAACAAGAATGAAAAAGTGATACAGACACACAGAAACATACAATATAGATTATTTATAGAACACACAGAATATTTTCATTGTCTAATCTTACTACATGCATTTTAGAACGATTAACACCTCTACTTGTCATCGTCGGACCCTCCAAGGGCGATCCAGGGATACAATTTGGGGGAGGGGGTTGGGGGCCGGGATGCTATAGAATATCCCAAGGAAGAGGGGGGTTCGGAGGGAATATTCAAGTTTCAAATATTTTTACAGCTAAGTTAATTATTTGTATATGGTTCCTAGGTTTTACATAGATCTAAATCAAGTAATTTTCTTGTAGGCCTATCAGTCGAAATTACAACCTTATTTGTACTAACCAAATAAACCGATTTAAAAAGGGTATAGATAAATTTAAACTTTTGTTCACTCATTCATCTTATGTTGACCACTTAGTATTTGAAATAATTAACTGTACGGTATTTCAAAACTGCAACGTCAGTTAAGTATCAGTAAGTATTCAAATCTAAATAGATTGTATGAGTACAAATAACATTTTTACGTCGGTTTTACTCTCAAGATTTTGGAAGGGGGACTCCTCCCTGCCACCTTTGTAAATCCGCCACTGGTACCCCCTCGACCTCGCGCCGCGGTGGTGGAGGTGCGAGCTGTGTTTGTACTCTTGTGTCCTGAGCCGGGGTCACGGTCATTAGGCTGGATCAGTTTTCACACCGAGGGGTGATCAGAGGCGATGATCCTATCAGGGCGGTTTTTTGGGCTCAATAACGGGGCGATGAGTGCGGGGGTGGGGGGTTGATGAGGCGGAAGTGGCAGATGCCCCCGGCATGTCCGGTTCGTCGCCCAACCTTGACGGCACGGGTGTGCCATGGATGGGTGATCGCCAGGACCACTGGACCGTGGGTGATCTCCAACCGACTTTTGTGGATATTTTATCTATTACATTGTATCTAATTTTCATACTTGATAATTTTTTTCACGGGATAATCACGATTAATCTAAGTTAACTGAACACTTCTATATGTTTATGACTGATAAATGAAAGTAGTAAAGGAGAATATAATTTAAAAATTTCTTTAAAGAACTAAAATAAAATAAAGAGGACCTAATGAAAATCTTTAACCTCCATTATTTTGGAATTTTAGTCAGGTAAGAGCAATAATAAAAGCTCTAAAGCATGCCTGTATTAAAAAATGTATTTTCAAATTAACAATCATAGGATAAGTTTGGAATCAGAATATTTATGAGCGATTGCTTTTGTTAAAACATTTAAACACTTTTTTGGAATGTGATATTTTTCAGCATACGGAGCAACTGGCTAAATCAGTTCAATTCTACATTGGTTCCACTCTAATAACTTGTTAATTAATAATAAAAATTCAATTGGTCGAGTTTCATATCACAAATAAAGAAAGTTCACCAGCCCTGTTTATTTATATAAACAGTAACATCACACTGTCTTCCTTAAAAGTTCTTGGGCGTGCAGTTTGACATCCAGTTAAAATTCACATCTCATGGAGATTACGTTTGCAAAAAGCTAAGTTCTGGCATATTTTTATTGTGAAACTTAGAAACTTTTTTTGGATACAAAAAATCTTTTAGTTATTTTCTTCGCTTACTATGGACTGGTTTCCCCTTACCCTTCATGCGCTGTTGCAATTGGGGCTTTGAGTGTAAAAATGACAATCGAGTTTTTAAGTTACAGAAGAGATCGATGCGAACAATAAACACCGTACCTTTTCTTGTAAACCACTTTTTATCAACAATAGAATTCTCACTTTCCCATCGCTAAATATCTTGAACCATGTACTATTTATCAGGGTAATCCTTTTTCAAAATTTAACCCGCTCCCTCTGTTACGGTTTGAGAAGCCGGCTTGATGCCAAAACACCAAAACTTCTTTTTAAAACCATTTTTCACCATGGTATAAAACTGTTTAATGCACTGCCAGCTGCCTTAAAAGTTGAAACAGAAGTGAACAAATTTGGCAAAGGTGGAGTAGCCACGAATCTTCATTGTGGCAAAAGAAGATTCATAACCAAAAAAAGAGTCGCATAGGGGTTAAGAATCTTCTTTAGTCACGCTGTTACAAAAGCACTAACAGCTTTTTAGTTTAACTTTGCGACTATTACTGTTGAAAGATTTATGTGATGATATATAGTTTTGATTCTAATACTGATTCATGCGAGGAAAGCATTTGTTATGACGCTATCATATAGTTTGTAACTGTCTGAAATAAAGATAATTAGAGTTGATTTTAACAATACTTTATCACGTATCTATTTCTTAACATGAATCATGTGTTCTGCTTTCTAATATATCAACTAACGTTACTGCTATTGCCGTTGGTCGAGTCACGCCTACCTTTGTTTGATAGTACCACAAACAGATATGTTTTCTATGAGGGGTGGGTAAAATACAGGTAAAATAGTTAGTACCCTAATTTAAAAATTTGCACATTATTGATCAGTAATTTTGTTTCCCAGTGAGAATTGGACCTTGCACCTTGGTTCCTCCAGTCGTTTTGCACTCAGAAGTACCCTTCCGTAACCTAGTTCCTAGGCTTGGAACCGGTTAACAACCCTTCAATATTTTTGAAAATCTTCTTGACGATTTTCCTTTACTTTGTCTTTACAATATATATTTCACGGTTCATCATCTATAAAACATGTCTACAAATAAGAAATCCTTTAATGGCATTCTCATTTACCTTAGAGTTCCGATTGATGGTGAAATTTTACTTATTTAAACATTTTTTATTCATAAAGTAAAAATATTTAAGACATTGTTGGTCCAATTTCTGGTATTTTGTCGTTGGCTCATTACTCATACTATTACTAGGTGAATGTGGTAGTCAGACCTGGGCCTAATTCCTGGTCATGAAGCAGATGAAAATTTGTATCTCAAACTGTCACCGGGATATCTTGAAGGCGCGTTGGTCCCGACTGCAAAACTAGTCTTCAGGTCACGTTAGAGGGAATGGTATCTAAAAACTCTGATACTAGACCTTGGCCAGAAGGTTACACGAAACTAACTTTTTTTTAGGTGAATATATAATGAGTTTTTCAGTGAGCTATTAGTGTGTAAATGAAATCAACCCCTATTATTTTCGTGTTTACATCAATGCTACCCCAAACGGGACAGAATCCAACAGATAGTGGATTCCACTCTGGTTCTAAGTTCCGAAAGAGAACATAAAGACGTTATCATACAAATATGATTCACACAGTACATACAAAACACTCAACTGACCAAAGATGAGCTGCAAACAAGCGGTAAGCCATTTAGGGATGGTACCCGCCCTCTCCACCAGGAGCGTCCGTGCGCGTATCATTGTCTGACCAACTGTTTTGACATGCACGCAGTGATAATTCAATTGGTGTAACAAGAGCAGGCCAATTACCTGGCCACGTGGCGCGTGCCGCCCCCGTCAGAACCCCCCCCCCCCGGGGTGGGACCATGTGGCGCTCGGGGCTTTATTGCCTTTCGATATTTACGAGATGAGCTCTGTGACATTTTAAGGTGCGAGAACCTTACAGTGAAAGATGTTCTCTTTAATTGGGGCAGTTGCTAATCGGTGCAGACTGGACCGTAGGGAATATATTGGGGAGGATAAGCATTTTAGAGCGGCAGTTCCAGCTCCTTTTTTTACTCATCAAGAAAAAATACCTACCAAAAAACAACCCAGGTTGAAATAATAGATCTTACATAAGGGATCATAATGACTTCCTACCAAATGAATCTACTAAACTATTATATGAAAACAACAAATTGTAGAACTTTTCATTTAATATTCAAAGCTGATAAAACCAGAGGATTACTTGAGTAATAACTACTCGAGAACCAGCTTTACTTCCGTGTTTTTTCTTACTTCTCATTAGAACAATATTAAAAAAATAGATGAGGCATTGTTTTGCACCAGTGTAACATGAACTTGATCTCATTTAAAAAGAAATCATAGTGCCTAACGAATCTATTTATTATAATTTTGACATGGATATGTCTTAGCTCTGGGGGGTGACAATATGCGCGACCAAAATTTGAAATAGTGACGTCATTTGGTTAGTTGTTTCACGTCATAGCTTGGTTATAATAACAGCTCCTTAGATGAACATTCCCTTTAGACGTATCCATGATCTAACCTATTTCCCACAGGGAAGTAAATACAAACATTTTTATTTATATATGGGTACCTAGTGAACTGTTGCTAAAAATCAGCTCCATAAAAATATAACAGACGAATTCCAAAATAGTTTATCAAATTTTTATCGCAAAGACCGTTAATACATATTTTATAATAAAATATATTCTGATTTAAAACCAATCCTATGGGACATAATTTGAAAATTAATGTTTGCGTTTTAGAGTTTTTAAATTTGCTGTTACGAGACTAAAAATCTAAGATGGCATGGGTACTACAAGGTTTACCTGCGTTTTTGAATGCCCCTCTTGAAAATAAACTAGTTAAAATATAAAAATGAGTTCAAAGTGATTTGTTGAATTTGTGATTAATTTTAAGCTTAACATTGAATTGTAAATTTATATTTTGAACCACTTAAGGTTTGGATTAGGCTACTTTTTAATGCTGGTTGTGAGTAATTATTCAAACATCATTTTATTATTATACCATATTTTCCAAACAAGAATTTTGACATGGTTATATCATAGAGGGGGCGTATTGGCAATCTTTCAAACCAAAATCTGAAACGATGACGTCATATGGTAATAAGGGCAGCTGTTTAGAGGAACTGAAAACATGCTTTTAGACACAATCATGAACCAACCTATTTTTACAGCGAAGTAAATGCAATAATTTATTTAACATTAACTGACAAAATTAGAATTCAATGTGCAATAATTACTTAAACCAGAACGGAGATCTTCTGCGCCCAATAGTACATGTAGTACAAGTGTGTGCCTGTTTCTTCTGGTTGAATAAAAAACGATAATCAGAGGACGTAAACAATCGGGATGCTAGACCTGATCCCTGCGGCACTCCGAGAATATCAATGGCGAGGACAGGCTCGGTCAATTTGTTACAAGTATTGAAAGTTCTCACATCGACAGGTGTTGGTATTCGCGCCGCTCCTCTCATGAATGGTCGGAGCCTTTGAGCTTCAACAAGCGCCAGCCATCTCCTTTACTCCGTTTTGATTTTATACGCCTCGTCATTCGAGACAGGCAAATATCAACATCACTTTCCAACTCCAACAATAAATCCTTCCGCTCCTGCACAAAAAGTAAAACAAAAAACTTGTTCCACCGTCACATTTTTTATTGGGCAGGCCTACCCTTTGATCTTTTTCAATAACGAGCGGGGAAGATGAATCTGTCGGATTAGTTGTGTTAACGAACGGTAGAGGTCTTGTTACTCCACGGGAAATTGTAGCCTGAAGACCTACTGAGCATTGCCAAGTTTCCTGGCTTCGTTTTGGACCGATTCAAAAATACTGCTTACATGTGTTGAAGAGCAAAGGTTGTTCTTTTTCTTCCCAGGACTAAACCTATTATTATGATGTTTTTTAGTCCTAGACCGCAAACGGTTATTTTTTATGATACTTTTGATTCGAGGTCAGATTTCGATTAAAATAATCAATAAAGTAACTGCGACAATCACTATCGATTTGTTGTGTATGTCGGACATTCCGGATATTGATTGTAAATCTGGTAATCCACTATTAAATCGAACTATTGAATGGTTGGGATCGAACTATCGATAATAATAACTAACACTGACATAACCGAAACGACCAATCAGGAATCAAGAAAGTACTGCTACAACGTAAGTAACATAGCTGATTAGTCTAAAGCAACAAAAATGGTCGACAACTAAATCAGGTAATAATTTATGTTCTACGAGTTTGTTTCATTTTATTTGCAGTATGACTTGTCCTATCAATTGGTATGTGACAAACATTGTGTACACTGCACATCTGGATAAATGGCCAGTTAATTTCAAACAATTATTTTGTACTCATTTATTTGTGAAATAAATATACTATATTACGATCACATAGAGCGCGTAAAAATAGTTTTGGAATGTTCGTGTTAAGATTTGTTTAAATGTCATTGATTCTCGGGTAATCTTCGGTGATTTTATTGTGCTCATGTTGATCCTGGTTGTAGCCTGAGGACATTGTAGTACAAAGTATTTAGTGTACCCGTATACAAGTGGATGACGATAGATAGTAGATTGACTCAAACATTTCATGATTCAAGGAGTTATTCCGAGGAGTATCAATCGGTTATCTATATTATCTTACAATCTGTGAGATTGTCGATAACGATAGTCGGGAGAAAGTGACAATTAAAAGCCATTAGTACGAGTCGGCGGTGCGCGTGGCGTGCGTGTGCGTGGCGTGCGTGTGCGCGTGGCGTGCGTGTGCGTGTGCGTGTGCGCGAGCGCGTGGTCACTTATTACGTCGGACGGCAGATGGTCTGTTGCATGTAATTACTCGTTTTCAGGGAATTTTGGCGTTCGTTTTTGGAGTCAGCCGCGTCTTTGTTGCACCCAGATGTTGGACGATTGATTCGCATGTTGTATCATCTTCAAGACCCGTGTATTAATTCAAATTACATATAATTGTGTAAGCCAACCGGCCGGATGTGTCGAACACCGCAACAGGAACCGAAACCACAAAGAGAGGTTCTATTCTGAAGAAACTAGTCGTTTAACTAGGATCCGAACCATTATTATCTAATATAGCCTAACACATGTCCCTTGGATTGGAGAAGTGCTCACAGTCTTATTTTGGTTTTATGACATCTGATCTAAACAAATCAATGTGGTACATTTCGTGTTGTGTACTACATTTTCAAAATAATTCAGAATTCTTCCAAATCAATTTATTATTTTGTGTACTGTTGAGTGTGGTATCGTCATGTAAGACACTCTATAGGGTGTCTATTAACAAAGTTTTGGAATTACCTTGTGTATTGGTACGTTGAGGCTGTTGCGTCTTCGGGTTTTTTTGGTGTTGTACTGCTCGGTACGTGTGGCGTTGGTATCTTTGTTCATATGGTGTGCTCTGGGGTGTGCAGGCGTGAGATTATTCAATCGTTGGGGCGTGTGCGTTGCTTGAAGGGAGTCGTGTGCGCGTTGAGTGCTTGTAATTGTCTTATCTGTCGCTTTGCACTGTAAACTCGATTCGGGGCAGAGGACATTCATAATTACCACGAGGCGGGGGGTTCGTGGAGTCAGCGCGCGTCTTGGTCACCATCTGCGTGTACATTGATTCGCAGTGTCATTCATTACATTATGCCGGTTCATGTCAATTTCTTATTCAAATCACAGGCGAGATGTGAGCCACCGTCACACCGGTCCAAAAACGGTGGTTTTGAAGATGAACTAGTCGTTTAACTAGGAAACCATTTTATTTAATGTAACTAATGCTTTTAATAGTTGGATTGGATGAGAAGTCTTATTTATTTATTTTTTATGACAACTTGTCCTATGGAGAAAAAGAGCAGAGCTTTTGCTCCGCAGCACATTCTATTAATACAGTGCTACGAAAAAAAGTTAAAATATCTGAGTTGTAATTCAGAATAGAAATTTAACGAATATTAAAACTTAGCAGTACAAGAGTGTTTTCACATGGATGGAGCTGTACATTTGAGTTGGCTAGGGTGGATTCCTAGAGGTAGGCGGCCGCCAAAGGCTCATCTGAGGGGATGATGATGCAATAAAGCGAGACAAATTGCAGATCCACCCAAGGCTCAATCGATTACCACCATGACCACTACCCTACTTACGAACATCAAACAAGAATGGAAAATTGATTTTAGATCTCCTCTTGAACGAGAACAGTCGGTATGTGTAATTTTATAAGGTGTATAACTCAAAACTATTGTAACCGTCTGCGCCTACAGCCTGGCGGGTGTCTGGTGGTCTTGTGGAGAACAGAAAAATTTCAAGGAAGAAAAAGAAGAAGAAAACAAATAATTACTGGCACTATTTACATAATGAAATAGTAGTTTTAATCGTTACAAAATTTGACCACATAATTTCAGGTTATACAAATTCGTCATCAATGTTTCCATTTCTGTTGCTATGTCACATTCTGTTGTATTTTTAGATACCGTTACCTAAAATATCGTGTGTTCTGCAGCGTTTTCATGATGTAGTAATAAAATTACTGAGTAATGCTTTTTAAATTAGTTTTTTATTTAAAAATGTTGTATTTTATCTCTGTAATTTATGTGTTTTTAAAAGTATATTATTTACAATGCCACATTAACAAATTTTAGTGTTAGCGAATAAAACTTTAACAATGTGTTTTTCATCATACCACCCCAATAAACTGCTATTTCCGATCTGTCTGCTGTGATGGAAACCAATCAATATAATACGGTCTTAGTAAACAATACGGGAAACTGAAAAAGACACTAGTGCGGAAAGGAGGTTACCATAAGTTGACACTACGAGCGCAGATACATACTTGTTTACCAACTTCTTCGATTCAAATTCAGCAGATCTCTCTAGCAATATAAACTAATGGAACAATAGCAATCAAGTGTAATGTCATACCATATTATTGTTTGTTTTGAAAACACACTTTCATATTAGATTAAGATGAATGTATTTATGAATATAAAGGTGGTATGGTTAAAAGTACTGAACGTAGCACGTATTACGTAGAATTCAAGTACTCGGCTTCGCCTCTTACTTAAAACTCTATGATAATAGTCACTCTCCGGACTAGTGACGAATTATACTATTTCTTCTGTTCCTTATTTGAAGTGACTCGAAAACGAAGATTTTTATAACGATGTAGGGAAATGAAAATTACTGTATTCCGGACAGTTTGATGAAATAGTAGTTTTCTTAACTAGGAGAGAAAGTGGCTCTTTTTGGTACGCAAAAGTGTTTGAACGATAACCAATCTAACAAAACCCTTTAGGGCACACTACAGGAATTGTACAAAACTACATAATATTTATAACCGTTCGCTTTTTTAAAATATAGGAAACGTCACTATGTCAGTGGATCTGAGATAAGAATAATCCTTGCATTTTTGAATGTGTGTAAAATTTCTGACCCTTTTTGAGTGAGGACGCCGGGCAGGTCTCCACCCGGACCCACCCCCACCCTACATCGCGACAGCTGAAGCCACGTCGGAAGTCCGCTTATCTTCAATCTTGGGCCTTCGTCCCCAAATATGTATGAACTAGCAATTGTAATAACCTACAGATTTTATTTGGATAAGCCAAGGTTTTGGACAAGGTAAAATGTTCCTTGGTGGATTTAGCAATTCATTTATGAGCGGTTTGGAACGAAGTAATGGAAATCAAAGCTGTTTGTGTTCTGTACTTTGATGTGATGATTTCTATACATATTGGTTCTAAATTGAGATTTTTGCTGAAAAAATAAAAAAAAAGGAGAAAAAAGGTGATAAAAAGGGAAGAAAGAGAAAAAAAGAAAAAAAAAAAAGAAAAAAGAAAAAAAAAAAGGTGAAAGGCTAATGGAAAAAAAAAAGGGAAAAAAGAAGGGATAGACAAAAAAAAAGTAAAAAAAGTTGAAGGGGGGGGGGAAAAAAAGAAAAAAAAAATGCCTAAAGAAAGGGGAAAAGCGGGGAGCATACTTTTTAAATTCACTAACTGGTAAATTATTAAAAAAGAATTATGGAGAAAATACTTTGTTACTACTCAAATTGGTGTTCACTGTTATAAATCTGATAGTAAGTAGGTTTTGTGTAATCTAAAGATGAAATCAACTTTGCCAACAAAATGATTTTGTATAAGTTGGAATCTTGACTTGGATTTTGATTTTCGTAATGATGGAATAACACAATACTTTTATACTCTTACTTTCAACTGAAATGGCAACCTACGCAGTTAAGCTAAGTATGAATGAGAAATGAGTGTAAGATGATTGTGGCGTGATCTTGTAGTCTTGTTACTGATTAAGGCTGACATGTTCCTTAGTCAGCACAGTTAACTAATAGCCCAACAGTCAATGGCATCTAAGAGACCTACATTTTATCGTGGAGTCCGAACCACAGCCTCTGAATTAGGAATTGGTCTAATTATGAGAATAGTCTTTGCGGATTAACGCAGTATAGTCCGCAATACTGCGGACGTTAATCCACACAAGAGAACACTAAACCCACAGACCATCGCTCACAACTATCCACAATTCGTGACCCCCAAGTAGCTGGATTACAGGACGCGCCACCTTCCGGGTCATACATAGATTGTTTATAATAGGTTTTAAATGTATTGAGGTTTCTAACCACCTAATAAGTTTAAAATAGATCAGAATAGAAGATAGGTAAAATTTTAAGTCGTCACATAGAGTTGTCTAAGACTGAGAACTGGAAATTAAAGAAATAATTAATTAATTGGACATCTTTGATCTTCGTGGAGCACAGTTTCGATAATACAGCAGGTCTCTGGGTTACTTCCAACGGTATCAACAATGAGGCGGATGTCTCTCCCCTAGCCAGAACTCCACACTGCGAATGAGACTACAAGTAGGCTTATAACACACTGCTACAGCGATCCACAGTCAGGACCCCGCATAGTTTATAGATCATTCATAGATCAGTTTCATTAGTTTTCGCTTTGTATATTGGATATGTGGCTCCCAAGGGAGTTTGTGATCA
Organism: Nephotettix cincticeps; assembly: GCA_023375725.1. Lineage (NCBI taxonomy): Eukaryota > Metazoa > Arthropoda > Insecta > Hemiptera > Cicadellidae > Nephotettix > Nephotettix cincticeps. The sequence continues at coordinate 67,203,660 of CM041789.1, read as the reverse complement.
ATTATTACAAAGATATTTTTTATCGCGCCACCCATCGCACATAGTTAGCAATATCATCTCTATTTAAGGTCACTGAGTGTGGATCACAACAGAAGTATATTTTAAGTTATCTCGGACCTGAACGACTGTCACTTTTACAACTAAACCAATTCTTAACACAGATAAGGTAAGATAACAGAACAGGTTTTAATAAAAAATATTGTTAGATAGTGACATTATTATTCTCTGAAAATAGTACGTCTGAGTTTGGCACTACCTAAACAAATTGAAACTATAAATACAACACATTTAATTGGTTATTTTTTGTAATTAGGACACAGGATATTGAATTATATTTTACAGCTATGTCAAAATAGGCTAATTAATAGAATAACTATTAAATATTCATATGAAGACAACTACAGTAGTACAATGATTTTGGTAATGAAGATGGCACACCTGCCTGCAGGTGTGGCAACCCCCGCTTTCCCGCCACGCGATCAGCTGATTATATCGCACCCCAACAATTTTGCTACTAGATACCATCAAACAATTGGAAAGGAATTCTCACGAAACAAAATTTCTTTGTTCTTGACTCATTTAATTTATTTAGGAAACCTTTGTAGATAACACTTAACATAGCTGGCTGTGAAGGATTATAATCGGTAATAAACCATTGACTCGTTACAACTACTCGTATAAATCGTAACGTTCTAACTCATTATGTAACCATGATACTGATCATGGTTACATAATGAGTTAGAACGAGTATACGAGTATAACGTTGACAATTTTTCTTAGTGTTGTGGTCGCTATACTGATGTATAAGTATGACCAGTTTCTATAACATGTTACGCTATAGAGATGTATAGCTAAGACTAGTTCGTATAGAGTTTTGAGACATGTATAGCTATGACCAGTTTTTATAACGTTTAGTCACTATAAATATGTATTGCTATGACTAGTTTCTATAGAGTTATGGTCGCTTTGAGCACGTACTATGACGTATTTTTCGTTACAGTAAGTTTTTATTCATTTTGCTAAAATTACAATAAAACACTTGTAAAACATTGAACAGACTAGCAACCTTGAAAGTAGAATCCCTAAGGTCAGAATTAGCGATGTTTTAAGTTCTCCTTTGATTATAAAATCGGGAGTACCACAAGGCTCTGTTCTGGGGGCTATACTTTTCCTTGTTTATATAAATGACTTATGCAGTGAGTTTTTTAGGGTGGTCTGACAGTCCTCGCTGATGTCACAGCATTGAAATATGTGTTGTATGCAATATGTTAAAGATAATCAGGTAATACTCCAAACCTCAATGCAAAATGAATTGAATATGCTTAATTTTCGGTTTAAAAACAGAATGACATTGAGTGACAGGACAATATATGCATACTTTAACTGGAGGTCTAATAATGTTTAGAATATTAAATTAACATACTAGTGTCCCTCTTGTTTTCAGTCCCATGCCAACAGTATCTGCTGAAAATGTTTAGAAATAAAATAGTCCTTCAATGAATTATATAGTTGTTGTTTTTGACAGCAGTCTAGCTTGGAAATTACACATCTCGAAATTTCAAAATACACTGACCTCAACTCTTCGAAATTTTTACTACTTTAGTTACTTATGCCCAATCGAATTGGTGCGTTCCCTTTATTTTTAATTAGTACAATGTCGGCTAAAATATGGCATATCATGTTGGGGTGGGACATAGATAACTACAGTTAAATCATTAGTTGTAACCCCCAAAAATATTATAGAGTAATTATGAAGAAGAATAAAGTAAATATCATCTTTACTCTGCAAACAGCTTAAAATATTGCCTTTGTGATATTTATTTATTTATAACATATCAAGGTTTTTCTTATCAGGAGTGGAAATACGCAAAACCATTGCAATACATACTCAGGCCATTTGAGAAGGACTATCATGTTGGTCCCAAGACCTTTTGAGGAAGTATTTTAAAAAATCGTATGAATGCCTTGCACATACACTTTTCAGTATTTTAAAAGTGAATTAAAACATATTTTCACTACACACATTTAGTAAATTTCTTAGGAATCGCCTGGATGAAATTGAAAATGAAGAGGAATTAGTCAAACCGTTAAAAAGCAATTTATAACACATTTTTAAGGTTAGATTTTTGTTTTTTTTCGAGGCACACTGATGCTGTTTAGTAATAAAAAGCCTTTTGGAATATTTATATTACATTTATTTAAATTTTAGTTTGCTCATCCAGTACCTATGAAAAACCTTGACACAGAATTTTTCTCAGAGGCTTTTTGTTTTATTTTCAAAACGAAACAGCAAAATCTGGTAATGTGCCAAATAAAAAAGTGTGTATAATCGTAATTATATTTTCTTGTTATGCTATTTATTGTTGTCCTGAATATAATTTATTGTTCTATATGTTTAAATATGGTAATATTTTTCTGTTATATTTAGTACTACATTTATAATAAGTCTTTTTGCTGTATTATAATGTTTTTTTTAAATAAATTATTCCTGTTGTTCTTGTTTATATAGGCGAGCCAACAATCAGAAGAATTTGTAGGAATTTATTTTGGAGTGAAAAATACAATTATGTGCCTTACCATTACTATTTACGATACCAACAGGTCATACAACACATTAATTACTTCTTTCTTTGCCCACTATTGACCTCGTTGATATCCGCAAAGACAAGGATAAATGACAGTAATCTTGTGGATAACGCAGCGGGGCAGGACAGAGGAAGCTATCCATATTTCACTGCGCAGTTCTCTTCCGGTGGTCCATTATAGTGGCATTAGCGCCTAGGTAATGACAGGCGCGTCTTCCACCGTCGGCCTAACGCCCAACAAGCTTGTAATTTGGCTCTGAAAGGGGTCCGTTTTGTGCTAAAAAGGAACTTGGCAAATTGAGGATGATTTATAAGTGGAGGTGTCTCGAGAGCTGTTCGACTAATGTGACCGTTTTCACATATGTGCAAAAAACAGAACTTGCTTTATGAACTACGTCAAAATACGCTTGAATATGAAAGCATGGTTACTTTTATGCCAAAAGTAAGTAGTTGATTACCGCAGTAGTTGTTTAATTATGCACTTTCACCTCAATCACGTCCATACTGTGATATTTGGCGAGGTGGTTTGGAGGTAATAGTTACCGCTTCATATTATGAAGACTGCCGGTTAGATCATGGGCTAAACCTTGCTTCATTTGGTGAAGGTAAGCTGCCTTTGTTCATTGGGCCATTAAGTCACGATCATAATGAATGATTGAGGTGTTTATTGAACCTACTGTTATTTATATACTCACAAAAATACAAGAAACAGTAAGAGCCGGATCACAACTACAACACAAGAGATATATACATCACAATTTTGTCTTCCACTAAATCAACGTTTTTTGTGGTGGTTGCTAACTCTTTATGATCCTGTGAGGGTTATGAGGTGACTCCACCGTTAAGCGGTGTATACCCAAACTAAACCCACCTTCCCCCATCCGTCTAGACGCGCATGAGCAACTTACATGGACAAATGGACTTCACTTGGGCGAATCAGAGCATTAGAATCAACTCACCTACAACTGAAAGGATCCCAAGCTACACGGGAGCCAACCTGGAACACATTTCTCGAACAGCTGAAGAAACCCGAGAAGAAGCACTTCAGAAACAGGCTTAGAAGATGACTTCTTTATGTACATTTGAACTCGCTGGTGGAACATTTTTTGATGGATGAATTAATCTACAATTTGATTTAAAAACACTAATTACGAGTATATGTAATAAACAAAACAAATACTAACAAAACGTATTTTACGAATAAACTGTATTGAATATTAAAGTTAATGCAGAGAATTGTCAATTTGTTTATGTTATACTCAACAAAAATTTTGAAGTTTAATAAAATTAAACATTATTTAAGACCTCAATCAATTTAGATATCTTTACAATTAATTTTCGTATCGAAATTTAACAGTCAGCTAGGAATTGCAGGATATATTTCACATTTTCATCCTTCGGATTTCGTTTTAATATTTCAGATTGAACACTAAACATATAATAAAAAACGTTACTTGAAGCAATTTGAGGTACCATGGTTCTCACTTTCACAATCTTAGCATTTTCTTTATTCTAACCTACCTTTCATCAAAACTCATGACTTTGATTTTCCTCTTATTACGTTTTCTCATTTTTTTCTTTATAGCTTCTTTCTTAACATACAAAATTTAAGATTTTAGAATTCGATTCTAGAAAAAAAACAAATCTCGATTGCTAAGAATAACATAACAACGAACTAAAGCGATCCTGGGCAAAACAATGAACTATTTAAGAGCTGCCCACAGTAGTAGCTGGGGTTGAGAAGGCGGCTATAATGCTCCAGCAGGCCTGGGCGCGAGAACATCTTTATAGCATCATTCTCTGCCTAGCGAGGCCCTGATTTGAATCAAGTTTATCAGTGACACCTTCGGCCGCATAGATCCCAACACAACAAAGTATCCTGTTTAGTGTTATGGACCGAGCTTCCGGTGAATTGGGCGCTAAACACCAATTAGGAAACAGTCCCTGGAATTGATTGTGTGACCCCCGCTGCGTCGTGGGCCTCTTCTCGGAACCTCTCTCGCGGCGTGAGTCTGTGTAACCGCACAACTTACTCGTCGTCTTTACTGAACATACTTTACTGGGTAGCTCAAAGGTAGTGTGTTCATCTTGCATAATCAAAAGATCACAGGTTCAAATCTTGACCCAGTATTTCTAATTGAGCAATTAACTACCTATATAAGTCTCCTTTTGGAGGTCACGAATGGAGAATAAGTGATATCATTTGGATGCGATATTCCATGATGTTGATTATCATCCGCAATAAGTACTTCTTCGTTTATCCTGATGACATCATCAGGATGATATATAACTGCATTGTAAATCAAATATGTATAAGAAAGAAAGGAATTGAATTGAAATTAGACGTTATCTTACAGTACACGTAGAAGACTAAAAGCGAGAAGTCATTGGAACGATCGAGACTCAGATGGATATATTAGTTGGAGAGGGACATGAGGAAGCTGGATGTGTGTGCAGATGCAGGGCGGGAGAGAATAGAGACGAATTGTTGGCGAGGCTCAAATACCATTATGATTTTATTGGGGAAGTAAGAATTCTTGGCTATATAGAGTTATCTAACATATATTTCATGAAAGAAATCTCCACTTTCACCACTCATCAAACCCCAGCACCACTTACCAAACTCGTCATTCACCACTTCCTCCAAACACAGGGTTCGTAATCCCTAACACCACTACCAGGGTGCTGGAGCTTCTTTCTGATCATCAATTACCCTTAGTCTAATCATATATCTAGTCAGCTCGGTCCAATAAAGGCTTGTTATTTTGCCAGCTAAATGTTATTAACCTCTGGGAAATTTCTACGCGACGAAAATGAAGCAGAAACAATTACAACAATTATCGGCGGGAATGGCGGGCATAGGCGGGATGCCGGCGCGGCGACGTGGCCGTGGTTTATAGCCAGCCTCGGACGTCTCGTCCCCTCGCCGCGTGATCAGTTTATGTCCAAGTGACGAGTACGCCATGTTTTCTCTTAAACTGCAGCCTTGTCGCTTTCCGATCCTGGAGGTTTAATTATTCGGGTTATTTCTTTCAATGTAGTTTTGTGCTTGATGGTACCTTACACAAGGAAATAAAATATTTTGTGAAACATGTTGTTATTGTTAGACTATTATACGAGACTATTATAGACTCGTATGATATTATATGATTTATATGTTTTTCCTATGTATACCTACTGAATAGTGTACCAGTACAAACTGGATGGTTTGAGTTGGCTGACCGAGCCCTAGTCGGGTTTCTAGCTGAGTTTTAATAATCTCACTGGATCGAAATTGGGTATATGAAAAAGAAAATATCCGTCACAGTAGACATGCGCACTCAGTGAATTTCCAAATCAATAATATGACAATAATGCTCCTATATGACAAGTTTATCAGCATCTGTCGACATTGAGCAAATAAAATTTTACTTAACTATACAGATGATGTGCCTGAATACTATAACATCACCCTATGTCTGTTAAAATGATGATTTACAGGTTATGATCTTTTATGTCTAAAAATATTTGTTTTTCCGCAATAAATTTATAAAATAAATTAAATATCACTATTAAAACCACGTCAAAAACTAAACAGTATTTTGAATTATTTGTCTACCACTAATGGTTCCAAAAGAAAGTTAAATTTACTCTCAATAGTAAACGCAGTACGTTGTCTAAGAGCGTGTAATATAATTCGTATTTAGAATACAAAAAATACGTTTTCTTTTTATAATCAATTTTACCTTACCTTTAACATACATTTTAAGGCTCCACAATCCAATTAAACCCGCTCGAAAATGTTTATTACTACCCTATATGTGGAGGGAAGGAGTTGGACGTATTTCCCAAAATATTTGAATTTGTAGAAAAAATATGTTTGAAATAAATTTAGTTTTAATAATACTGTTAAAACGAAAGAAATGTTATTTTAATTTGAGCCAAAGAATACAAAAGTGTTATTTAATTTATTATTTTTTCTTTTAAGAGAGTAAATACGTATGTGTCAGTGTACTAATACCGCTTATTTCTGTTTCTGTCTCAACACGAAGACTGACTAGACCATCACCTGGAACCGTTTCACTTATTACTTCAGGGTAGACATAGCGGGTGTAACATTTTCATATACAAAAGATATTGGTGGTTGGCACAGAATAGAGAATAAAGAATGCTAGTGGCATGTGCACTGTGCAGTTGAGGCAAGGAATCATCTGGTATATTGGAATACTGGAATAATGGGATACTGGGATACTAAAATGACCACAGAAGTAATCGAATAAGTAAGGTAATTGACAACGACTCATATTATTACAAAAGTATAATTCTAAAATAAATATCGAAATATCTTTGGTATGCAGTAGGACGATTGACAACCACAAAACGCTTGAAAAAGGCACTAGAACAACTCAGGTTATAAATTATTGGTTACCTAAATCCTAATTAATATTATGTACAAGTAACAACTAACAAATTGACACGAATGAAACCTCGCCCTTATTGTCACTAGGCTGTAAAGCCGAGAATGTGTAATAACCTCCTAATTATGAGTAAAATTGAAACTAAAATGAGATAACTTGTGCAATTCTATAAGATCTTGTGAAAAGTCATGACTAGAAAACATTATCAGCTAATATTTACATATAGTTTATAAATAATACAGTTCAAAACACTAAGCTATGTTGGTATATTCACAAATAACTAAAACCTTTAAGTATAATAATTAGATGTTCAATACTTAGCCTATTGATGATCTTTTTAATCATGATTTTAAAGTTTAAAGTTTTATGAATTAGAAGTTAGTTAAAATGTTTTGGCAAACCTCATACAAGGTTCTTACAAAACCAAATATTTTTATGATTTGTGAAACCCATACCCCAACAATGTACCAATAACAATATACCATACCGAACAATGTTTTTACATACATTTTATTTCCTAAAATAGTTTTTTTTGTCCTAAAAAATACACCTTTCGGAAAATGGCAAAAAACAAAAGAATACTTCGTAAACAGCAAACACAATATTTTCTACTTTTAGTAACTTAGCAGCTGACGTCATATGAAAATAATCTATACCAGTTTAGCTGACACAACAAAGAGTAATCAGATATCAACATAACTATTGCAGACTATTATATATCGTTGGAAAGGGAAGATTCTAAGCTATAATTCTGTGCAAAAAATCTGTTTCGATAAAAACTTTTTTTCGCACTGACCTCCTATAAGTGTTCAACAATTATTTATATAGTCTAAAATAATCAACGCAATAAATAAAAGACAATAAGTCATATTTCTGTAAGATTACCTACAGCTTATATAAAAGGCCTCTTCTAGACCCCAATTTAGGACCCTTGTAGCTCTTTTCTGGAACTATTTGAGAGCTATCACCTGAGACTATATAGGAGCTTTCTCCTGGGACTATCTGGAAGCTTTCTCCTGGAACTATATACTGGGAGCTATCTACTGTAACTGTCTAAGAACTCTCTCCTGGAACTATCTAGGAGAACTCTGGCCTGTAGCTGTGCAGGAGCTCTCTTCTGGTACTATCTAGGATCTCTCAAGAGCTATCTAAGAGTTCCCTCATAGCACTATCTAGGAGCTCTCTCCAGGAGGTCGCACAATGAGGAGATATAAGTCTGTGCCATCTGGAGCGTTTCGAACTTGGAGAGCTTGTGGTCGGTGCCGATGGAAGGGATGACCTCCCTGAGCCTGTCGAAGGCCTCGTTGAGTCCGCTCATCCTGCGGCGCTCCCGGGCGTTGGCGGCAAGGCGACGGCGGCGCATGATACTGGGGGACGGCTGTCGGGACACAGGGGCGGAGTTGCGACGCTTCCTGGCCGCGCACCTGGGGAACGGCGTGTCTCCTTCGTGGGGGCCACCGGATAAAGTCTCTCCTGAGTCCAAATCTAGGGAAGAATCCAAACTCCAGTCACGATGGTCTAAAGACACCCTGGTCAACCCGGGATCCTCAGGAACAAAACCGGGTTGTCTTAGTTGAATGTCCTCATAAGGATATGTGGTTGTGGAAGACACTCTGATTCGATCCGTGTCTTGGTCCAAGCTCAAATAAAAAGGCTTCTTCTCGAAGGGGTTGACCTCTGACTCCATGGCGAAGTCGTCCCATCGTGACGGTCCGGGGTAGTTGTTGTTGAGAGGTTCCGGCTTGATGGGCTTGGGTGTGACGATGGTCGTGGGTCTGGGACGGTCCAGGATGGAGGGGCGGTGGCGCTGCAACCCCTGGCGACCGGGGCCGGAGCCGAACCCTTCGATGTAGTAGATCTTCTCCGGGCTGGAGGACGACGGGTGCGGGACGACGTCCATCATTGTCTCCCAGGGATAGGTCATCGTGGGGAAGCGTCCGTCATGGTAGCTGAAACACCAAAAGATGATATTTAGTTGCCAGTATCAGTAAGTTCGAGCGGTAATCATAAAATCATCAATGGATTTGTATTTTTACACTCTATGTCAACAAGTAAATTATTTCAGTGAAACTAAATAAAAATCTTATTATTGACTTCAAAATTATAATTTTGGCTTTTTGGGCGGATGTTTGCAATTAAGTAAAATTGGTGAACCTTTGTAATGTCTCAAGAAATTCACAGTACTTATGTATATTGGGGTTTTACCCTAACCAAAATATGAACGATTTATAAATGAAGGAAACCACATATAAAGTATATGTATACAATTTGTTGGAGTCAATATAATTGGTGGCGTCATCCTGTAATCCAGCTACTTGGAGGTCACGAATTGTGGATAGTTGTGAGCGATGGTCGGTGGATGTAGTGTTCTCTTGTGTGGATTAACGTCCGCACTATTGAATACTACGTTAATCCTCAAAGACCATCCTCATAATTAGACCAATTCGTAATTCAGAGGTCGTGGTTCGGATTCCACGTTAAACTGTAGGTCCCTTAGTTGCCATCGGCTGTTGGGCTATTAATTAACAGTCCTGTTTAAGGAACATGTCAGCCTTAGTCAGTAACAAGACTTCAAGATCGCGCCACAATCATCTTACAATCAACTCTCATTCATACTTAGCTAAAAATACCTACCTTGTGGTATGGTCGCCATTTCAATAATCTAATCTAATCTAATCTAATTCCATTGGTCTATGTAGGCCTACTTTCCCTGAGATTTTGAAAAAAGCCTTCCGTTGTAGTTTAGGCAACCGTACCGATCATTTGAAAAACAATCGAAGAATACAGAACTCGTTAAGTTTGGCGTTGAATATTTTAAATGACCGTCATCTTGAAACCGATTTAGTAGCAGAAACGTAATTTCAAGTGTTTATTCCTTATTTTAAGATGCATGTGTAAACGAAATTTAGAAATTTTTTAGAAGTTTCTATCTTACATAAATCTTGAGCTATAAAATAATTTGTAAAAACACATACATTCAGACAGGCGGTAAACGACGCCGGGGACCCAGGAAAATATCGTAAAATATATTTATTAATTTTTAAATAAAAATTCTAGAGAGTTCTGGGACACTCTGTGTTAAAGAGGAAGCATGTTTTCATGTTGCATAGACACCGAAACGCTTGAAAGATCGTAATGAAACTTTCAAGCATTAATTAGCATGATTCGAGGATGGTTTCTGTGAAGTTTGTTGTAAATCCGTCCAAAGGATTTCAGAGAGCATAAACGGTTGCAGATTTAGGTTTTATAAATTTAGTGTTTACTAAATTAAAACTTTTGATTAAATTACTCTTTAAACAGTATACACATTACTGTTAGGCGGTACGAGGTTCGCCGGGTAATGTTAGTCTTGAATAGAAACCAATTAGTTTTTTTACATAAGAAGTTGATAAAATATTTTTACGAAATTTGAAGTGTAAAATTTTACTGGGTCTCATTGCCAATTATAGATTTATAAAACATTTCTGTACTCCACTTATTTTTAAAATGAGAATAGCTTGGGTTTAGGTTTAATTATAACCTGGTATGGCGTTGAACAAAATTAATAAAGAAATAGGAATTCCCAAGTACGCATATATGTTGCGTACTTGGGAATATGCGGGGGATATACTCTTCCAATGCTCTTGGTTTAGCGAGGATCCACTGCGCCAGTGCATCCATTACTCATAGACCACCAAGGGGGTAATGTCAATTAAGGATGTCTCTCGTCGGGTGAAAAATAAAAAAAGTTTAATAGTAGATAGCGAGGTACTGTAGGCTGTAGGTTCTCACAGCAGCAGTAGCGAGCGGTGTCAGCGCTGATATACGCGCCTCCCGCCAGATAGCGTGGCGGCGCTCCCGCCATTCCGCGCGTACTCCAACAGATGAAATAGTTACCCCTTATCATTGTCGTACAGTAATGGCCGCTCCTTTGAAACGCCGCCCGACTTTTTCCCAGATCGAAATCGTTAAAGCGCCTCGTGTAGCTTGTAATTGTTACTGTCCGCTAATTACGTGGAGAATAATAACCGACCCATTACCCGATAATCCGGTCCTCGAGAAAAACCGACTGGACAAAAGTTACTGATTTCTTGCTGTTAGGTTGGTACAGTCCGTTACTACGACTGTCCAGCAATAAAACGGCATTCCCAAAATAAGGTTTGAATTACCTGTAAGCTTCCAAAAGGATGTATCTTATTTTGAGGCCTTATTTGTGATACTACCTTATTTTAGTTAATTACAAGTGGTTAGCCGGTCCTTTTATGAGTTCTAATACTTAGTGTTAGGACAAACGATGGTTATTATCATGACAAAATATCAACCTAAAATCAAAATATAACAAATAAATCTATATGAATAAAATTAGAGTTTTGTCGGTACGTTGCTTGGAATTATAATATTTTTGGTTGTTTCTAAGCTTTATAACGCCGAAAATCCGAAAGGAGTCTTATCTCAATTATTGCCTGTGTGTTCGTAACGCCAAAGGCATTTGTGTTCGTCTTCTCCGTAAATCAAATCAAAATGTTTTATTATCATAAAACTTTTATAAAAAACATGGAAAATTGGCCAATAAATTACTTCTTAGGAGTAACAATATGAATAATACTTAAAGACACTACACATAAATAAAACATTAATAAAAGATGAACTTTCACTTCAAAAATCATGAACCCTATATGGATGGATGGATTGTGAGGTTTCAGTGGGCTGAAGGCCCACTGCGGCTATTATAGGACTACGTCCTCTTCAGCCAAGGATAGGTTTTGAGGTTAGGTTTTGGTTGCGGGTTATAGTATTCTTTTATAACAAGAAACATTGTAACATTGAGAGCACCCACAGCTATGCAATTTATTTTCCTTATTCTATACCTTTTAGAGTATTTGCTTACTTTAAACTGACTCATTCATTATAAATAAAAATATATGCTCTCAAAACCCAGTTTTGAGCTGTAATAGGTATACGGGGTGTTTAGTCCGTCGCCTAACTTCATGATGTCGTTCATTGGATCAAAATAAGCAAATCAAGTCCATGGGGTATGTCCTAAAACGCATACTTAGCCAAATATCCACAGTTTTGTATATTTCATAAAATATTTTATATCTCAGTCATTTTTACATAGATTATTTTGAAACATGTGTTATAAATTAATAAAGACCCAATTTATACAAATATTAATGCAAGTAAATGATTAATTTAAAAATGGCGGTAATTTAATTTATTAAAACTAAAATAACATGAAAAGGTTAATTATATCAAAAAATTAATGAGAATACAAAGTTACGTCAAATTATAATTTCACCAGTATTGTGTATACGAGAATCTTTTCCTTAACACACAATCCTACCTTTGTACAAAGGATGGGTATGCCGCTTCTAAAAAGGAAAATTGGATTCTCAGCTCAATTATTTAGTATAACTTTTAAAATATATAAATTAGAAAACCTCTATCGATGGTAAAATTAGTTTACATTACGATAAGAAATTAATATAGTATAAGTTTAGATTAGGTTATTCATGAGGTTATAATTAGGCATTCGGAATTCTATGATAAATATGTATAAACAAACCGCTAATGATTTTAATAAGTAGACAACTGCGTAGTTATATAAAAATTCTATTAAATTACCTGAATAGCTCACATGTTTAGGAAAACTTAGAAAAAATATACTAATTTTACTTAAAACTGGGGTTTTAAATGCTCATTATTTTATTTTAATAGATTTCTGGTAAGTTTTAAGTAAGTAAAACCTTCTCCAAAAGATATAGAATAGTTAAAATAAGTTTTATCTTAGTGGGTGCTTCCATTTGCATGGAGTAACAATACAAGGAGACTTTAACCAGCGTTACAGACGGTTAGACTTAAATTGAGATAAGACTGATTTCGGCTTTTCTTGGTATAGAACGGAATAAAACAAAAAATAACATAATTCCACACAACGTACAGGCTAAATTCTAATTTTATTTATATAGATTATGAGGCTATATACCTCGTACTTTACATACTTCTATAAAAAACGATTTATCCAGCATCATAATATTGCAATTCCTATTTCATTTACCAACGTCATTTTTTTCTGATGGTCACATTATTCAATAATATGTGCAAAATGCATTGAATGAATTGGGCAGTTGGAACAAATTAACCAGCAGGTAATTATTTTTTTATAAAAGTCTAGAATCGTTAAACCTAATTTTATAAATATATGCCAATTACCTTAAACTTGGTTAGACTCATATAAATTATTATTTTTAATATTCTATTTAACAACACTCAACATTAATTCATTAATTTGTCCGTACACTACAAAAAATTTGTCCAAGTACAATATCAATTAAGAGAGTTGAATATAACATCTGAATATTTTATTATTTTATTGTGGTTGTTACAGTATGCCTTACTGGGGAAATATTTCCTTGCTACCCAATAAGAACAATGCTAATTTTATGATAGCACTACTCGTTACATGAAAGTCGTAAAAAATAGTTGATGTGATAATAAAGGTAAAATGGTTATTTACGGAGTTACAGTAAAACAATTTTATTTCATTTTACGCAAAAATGTAATTGTTACGCAATTATAACCGGTAGTTAACAAGATAGTAATTATCATTTTTATGTTTAAATAATAAAAAAAGAAAATTTTATTCCCAAAATAATCACATTACCTTAAATTTTACACTTCATCCATATTTTTACTACCATCGCGTGGTAGGTCGGTAATGCTGTCACAAAATTGACAATATCCTTATAGGACTATTCCAAGATGGCGGATGTATTGTGGACTCTTAAGTCCCTGTTAAAGCCGTACTCGTAAATGATTCACCTGATTCATCTCTACCTCTTTGGTCAGTATAGCCCAAAACCATACTCTACTACTAGTTAGTTGTACAATCATTAAAATTATTTTATTTCCTAAGTCATACATTTTAAATACTATAATATTCACATTCATATATAATATATACCCATTGTAGTGAGTATTATGTGAGTATATGGAGTTAAGAAACTTGAGCACTGTAAAATTGCACCATACATTATTAATTTTATTAATGAATCCAAATAGAATAACTTAATATAACATCGTAAATCTATAGGATATAAAAAAGGATTCACGTATTTCATATTAAAATCTAAACCTCAGTGGATAATATATCAATAATTATTTACATTTTTTTAAATAAATTTAATAATAGAAATTCAGATTTGTAAAAAGTGATAGTTAAGCTACTGCCTACCTTTCTCACTCTCATGAAATGAATTCCACCATAAGTCACTTAGGTATAAATGCTCACTAAACACCGACCTAGTCACCGAAGGCGCACTTGAACATCGAGGGTGCAAGTAAACACCCTTGTGTCAGCCCGTGGTTCCAGTCACGTGGGCGGCACGAGCCAATGGCAGCCACTTGTTAACAGCATATGGTGTGCGTGGGGGCGTAGGAGGGGGGCGAACAGCTGACATCCATATTCAACAATAAATACCCCTCCAACTCCTCACCTTGCCTAATTATCCGGTGAAAAAACCGGCGGATAGAGATTGTCTCGTACGCGCCACTGACGGACGAGCGCTAGTATGTCCACTGGGAAGCTTTTACACTGTTCGTATATTTTTTTATTTAGGCTAAAGCTATAAAATAAGTAATTTAAAATTTTAAACATAACATTCCCATACACAAAGAAGTTTGGAGTACTTATACCTGAAGCGTAATTAGAACTCAAACAAGAGAGATAACAGTACAACAGCATAACATTATCAAAATGGATCTACATAATTAATTACAATACCTTGGTCGACGCTTTGGTAAAACCCACCTTGACACCACGAAGAAATACTAAGATAGGTAAACCGAGCGCTTAATTATATATTATATATAGCTAAGAATTATAAATTTTAGGGTAAAAATTGTGCTGATATGTTACATTCCTTTCTCCTGTTGTGATGAAATGTAACCACTTTTCCTTTTATATCCTTTCTAGACTCATCCTTTTTATTGTTTTAGTAATATAGAGTAAACATAATTTTATATATGATAAAAATCTTCCTTTTGCTGGTATATCCTATTTAAATCATAGCCTACTTCAGTTAAGCCTACAGGATAAAACATTTGTTATTTTATATACAAAAAGTAGACTCTAACACTTAATGGAGCTAAATAAAACGTTTTATCACAATAGTATAAATAATAATGAAGCTGTACCAATTTGCATATATTTCTCAGAATAACATGGTTAAGTAATTTTACTGGTATGAGGAAAAAAGAAAATTGGAATTTTTAGGCATACATTATTAGATTTTAATTGTTTGAAGCTGTATACAGGTTGTATGACAATATTTACAATGAAAAGAAGGATATAAATTTTAACCTCTTCCCATAAGATTAACATCGGAGCTGCAAAAGACAACGTAATTTGTGTTAACTAGTTTCTCTATCGCAGAGACCACTTGAAATAGAACAAAGATTCAAAATAGTAAATTGTTGGTTTGTTTAACCGATTCCAATGGAGATAACGGGAATTTAACTTGTTAACTAAATATAAGTAAATCTTAAAAGTCTTACATTTTTTGGTATAAATTTCCCTTTAGGTATAGAACAATTAGGTTGGCCGTGGAACTTCATCGGATGATTGCACATGTACATGCCTCTACCTAATATCTTTGAGATTGAAATTTTACGGGAGTTATAATGTTTGCAGACACACACTACGGTGTTTTTGTTATATGGGAACCTGAAAACGAAATATTTTGGTCCCAAGTCTAGGTCTTGTCATGAATACCACGGTTACATCTCTATTAAATTCAATAGGAAATTTGCTAAAAATTAGTCTCAAAGTCATGATGCAGTCAGTCCTCTTGTAGGACACACGAAATGCGACTTTTTGGCCTGACGTACAGTAGTTATGCTTCGTAATAGGGAACATCAGCAAAACTGACCCAGAAGAGATTAATAATGTTTGAAAAATGTATTACAGTATAATGTATTGAGACAGATGTATGAGCCAAAGTTCTCTGTTTTTAGCATTGTTTTATTATGCATCCACAAAGTAAATGGTAAAAAACTTGAATGATGAATGAATGAAAATACGTTTTTATTTTGAGGCGAATTTAGGACCACATGGCCCTAAATTCACCACAACAATTAACCAAGTACAATTAACCTCAAGTAGTTTAATGATTAATGACGAATGTCGATAGATGAATGATTTTTTAAGTATGAGGTTTTCTAATGAAAAAAGTCACAGCGATTGTTTGAATTTATTATTGACCTCATGGAAAGTAAATAAAAGAAGATGTAAGTACTGCAGACTCATTATGGATTTGCCCTCTTCCTTTTTTGTGACCTGTGACCAAGTTTTTTTTCGTTTTGTGGGACCCAAATGCCAAAACACCATTCGTTTGCGACTGTTAATATGCGAATAATCATGTGTGATAAAATGAGAAATCAAATTTATGACTATTGTCGCATTACCTTATATTCTCTGTATACTTTTATCGTTCTACAATCAACATTTGTGTTGATTATTCGCTAAAATTTGAAATCCAGGCAAATCAGTCATTCTATAAAGGTTTAGAAACCCAAAATGGATTTTTTGGGGTTCTTACACATATTCAATTGGAAAATTATTGCTATCAGCTCAAAAATTGAAAAATTCGTATTTTGAATCTTCGCTCTATGTAAATTGCCTACTGAGATATAGAGATTAGTATAAACTTAGTTTGCTGTCTCAGGGAGTTCCAATGTTAATATCAGGAAAAGGTTAATGTGTATTGATATCTTGCTTATTATTTGAAATATCGTGAAACCTTAATTTAAAGCTTCATATCATTAAGTTCTATGACAAAAGTAGTAGTTTTATTAATATACATGCCAGCTCAGGTGCTAATTTCTTACGTCATTCTGAGGAGGATAAGCAAATTGGTATAATTTTGTGTACTCCCCAATTTATTATCAAGCTTAATTTGTATCATAAGTAGTTGTAGCTTTAAGTAGTTCATAAACGAATGAAAATTTGCTGAGTACGTAGGTTTGCTGCTACGAAGGTTGTAATACTTTGTTACACAAGAAAAAAATTGTTTAATGGATTAGAACTGCTAATATTTACATTATAGACCTCTGACTATCGCTTTACATATCTCCTAGCCTATACAATGCGAAGGAAACACCGGGCTTGTAGGAGGATATGTGACGTTTGACGAGGAACTTACACACGCGCACTCGCCGCAACACGCGCGCACTCTTCCGGGCACGTGTGGAGTAATTGGGGTACAGGTGGCGCCGCCACGCGGCGGTCGCGTAATCTGCGCTCGTAGTCATGTCAAGCAGAACATGTCAACAGGTCGTCTGGCCGCTGGCACTAGGCCGTATAGAGGTCCGAGCTATCACGCGGCACTAAGGCGTGGGTCTCTCGTATAGCTTCCGTAGGGGGAGGGGGTTCATTCAATTCTAATTTTCTAAAAGAAAACACCATAAAATTAGAGGGTTCTATTCAAAAAAGTTGACCGTCATATTGGAAAATGAGTCATTTTCCAAAAATTGTAATTTAATATCCTTGAAACTCCGCAAAAAAGGGGACATTTCCCATTTACATTTTACTGTTAGATATTTAGTTTAAATATCCCAATGGTGACAAAGTTTAAAAAATACCCTCTATAGTATTCAACACATACACTAATTAGTACACATGTTGATATTTCCCATCTGAAGTCCAAACGCCCACTAATATGAAGTCATATTATAAAACTATACTATAATTAAGGATTCAAAATATATTTATTTAATTTTTATTTTCTTCAACTAACACTGTAAACGCGTAAGGGACAGATCCTTTGCAAAGCAAACATTAATGGTAGCATTATTAATTGTAGTATTCACTTAAACTTTTTTTAATCACAATACATGTTCTATAATCCACACCAAGTGATATTATTAAGAATTCCGGTCCCAATAAGTGAGTAAAACGTTTCTGGATCTAAACCCCTGTTCATGAGCGGCCTCCTGGCCTCCTCCGGCTACCTTGTCCCTAAATTCCAAAAATGTGGGTTTCGACGTGATTTATGTCTTTTCGTGTGCGTTTCTGGATGTGCACAGAGCCACAGCCTACACCGTCGGTCTGATTAAGATGAAATTTGTTATGCATGTATATATTCACCGTGTGTCCAGGTGCATTTTCTTCATTTTTATGAATTTTTAAATGTTTGCATTTTTGAAGGATAATTCACAAAAAAATCCATAAAAACGGAAAAAATCCAAACTTATCAAAAATGGCTCTACCGATTTTGATTGAAATTTAGTAGTTTATAGTGTATATAGTACTAAATAATATGAAACTATGTCTATAAAATGTGTATAAAAATGACGGTATAAAAGTTCAAAGTGAAAACAATAAAAGTAAAGTATGATTTGACTGGTACTATTGAAACCATCTTAAAAAATAAACAAATTAGTATTTTGAATTATTTGTCTACGACCAATGGTTCCAGAGAAAAGTTAAATTTACAGTTCATAGTAAACGTAGTACGCTGTGTGAGAACGCCCAACGTTATGCCCCCCTCCTAAAATGTCTAACAAATAATAATTTAACTTGTTTTCTCTTGTTGTTGGTCTCAGAAATTGAATGGCTATTTTTGAAACTATAAATTTTTAAATGATATACAGATAAACTTTAAAGAATATGATACGTTTATTGAACGTTGTTTTAAAATTTCTTTTACGGAGAAAGTATGTGCCAGTTTACTGATAGCGTTTATTTACTTCATTACAGCCCACAGTCTATCATACATCATTCGAGATAACTAGGTTGTATAAATAGTTAAATACCATTGGTTGAAATCAATGTTAAAATGAAGTGTTTCTATACATAAAATTACAGTTTAATTTAATGCAATTGAATATATTGTAACACGTGATGACAGGGCGCTACAAAAACTAACTTAGGCAATTTGCACACGGTGTTCATACTGCATTTGCTGTTTCGAAAGCGTTTGCACAGACACTAAATCTCGTGATTTTTACAATTTTTCCTTGTGGCAAAGCTTCTTTGTACACGTATACTTATATACTGGGACGGTGGCGACGTCCTGTAATCCAGCTACTTGGAGGTCACGAATTGTGGATAGTTATGAGAGATGGTCGGTGGATGTAGTGTTCTCTTGTGTGGATTAACGTCCGCACTATTCAATACTACGTTAATCCACAAAGACCATCCTCATAATTAGACCAATTCGTAATTCAGAGGCCGTGGTTCGGATTCCACGTTAAAATCGTAGGTCCCTTAGTTGCCATCGGCTGTTGGGCTATTAATTAACAGTCCTTTCTAAGGAACATGTCAGCCTTAGTCAGTAACAAGACTACAAGATCGCGCCACAATCATCCTACATTCATTCCTCATTCATACTTGGCTTAAAATACCTACCTGGGTAGGTCGCCATTTCAGTTAAAGGTATAAAGTATATATTTGGCCAAATTATTAAATGTATTTCATGTTTCCGTGTGTTTGTGTTGTGGATGACGTCTCTTCACTATGGTAGTGACGAGGATAATTTTAATTTAAACTTGATATTCGACTTGATAATGTACCTTTAAGGTCCGAAACCAGTGGTTGTCAGCACCAATGCAGGATCACAGACAGTATTACAGGTAGTTAAAACTTTAATTAGTAATGTCGTTAATCCAGAGGCTATAATGGTCATACAAAGTTATAATTTGTAATTTTAGCCTCCAGACAGGGGACCGGACCAGTGATAGAGCTAGGTAAAATTAATTTCATCAGTAAATTACATTATTACATGCAAGTTACATGTATTGAATTTATAACGATTTAACTTTATAGTCTCTCGCTAATTTCCTGGAATCAACATCTCAGGATTAAATTTGTACTTTTGAATTCTGTCGCTCTAATGCACAATGTGATACCAATAATTTAAGGGTGAATTTTTATGAACCTCTAATTTGCCAAACATCGATTTGTAATCATTAAGAAATTTGTATCTTAGCTTTGGACAAGTTTGGTAGGCTATTAAATTTTCAAATTTACAATTAGATATAATTTTAGAATAATGTTGAGCCAAAAGGAAATAACAGTTAATCCACCACCATTTTGTACCTCACGGATATATACAGCCTGGAAATGAATTTGATATACAACAAAATAATAATGGAACGACATGAACGAGTGTTGTAGAAATTAATAAAAATCTGTCTTCCATCGCTAATGAGATCTGGTTTGTTTTTTTAAGATAACCAAAATACCCATGCTGATATGCAGCTCGATCCTGGTCTTCATTCCCTGAAGAATAATGATATTTATTGAGTTGATATTTAATTTTTAATAATCTGTTACTGTTCATGTAAGGCGGTGCCAGCGGCGTTAGGGACAACTGAAATCCGCTAGGTCGGCGCTAGTGTCGCTTACTCGTTATGCATCTGTGATAGTTTCATGCAAGCTTCCTGATTTTATGATAACATTTTTAGACCTACAAAATGACATGTTTTATAAGATAATCGGATCAAAAATGTGTCTCTAAAATACTTTTTCATTTTTAGATAGATATTTTTATTATTCCGACATTCCCCATTGGTCACGTGAGAAAGGTCGGTTATTCATCCACGTTTCCAAAAGTTCAGCCCTAAATCTTGAGTATATTTTTTTGCTAGAAAAATGTCAAATTTCTGAATTAAAATAACCCTGTAACTCTAAAAAGGTTTTTACTAAAATCTTAAAAAAATTAGCCTAAGCATATTTATGCTACAATCTTAAAATAAACGTTACAATTATGTGTTTTAAGATTTTTTGCTCTCACTACGTTAACTAATGAGCTGTACTGTAAATAACTTGCTATTAAGGTAGCAACACCATACTATTTTGTGATGGTTCGATATTGGACCCAGATCTAGTTTATTCTATTTTAGTTCTATTTTTATGAGTTGTTAATGTACGATTATGGTAAATTAATTAGCTTATTCATATTAAAATATCCATCAGAGCTGGTCAATCTTTTCTCTTCGAATATGAATACTATATTGCAGTGTCTCGCTTTAATATCAGGTCATATTCATATTATACTTTAGGCTTGCACAAACAAGTCACAATTGTGGCCCTGTCCTGGTCGGATATTCGGTGAAGGTACAAAGTATCTGTCGCGCCAGTTACAAGGTATTATAAAAAGATTACAAATTACAGTACGGCACAGCTCGCGGCGACCGGCCCGCCATTATACCTTGCCTGTTTGTTTTCAAGGGGGTGTTTTGGCCAAACTACCGTTCCAAGCGCCCCAGGCGGCCGATCGGTAAACTAACGGTCTTCGTTTAATTGGCGCCGATTGAGACATAACTATCATCTGCGCTTGTGATTTAAACAGCTGATTGAAACCCTTTGTGGCGCGTGCTCGCCGTTTAGTTGGGCCGTCTAACGAGAGGGTTTGGGAAACTTATGCCATAATTTTAAGGATTCCTCTGACTTAAAATCTTCTACCTTAATTTAATTGGTTGGTTCCTTGGCAATAAATCACACCGGCTGGTGGGGCTTATAGCATGTTGGTCGGGTAGGGCTCTAGGAGGGACCTCCAGGATAGGATGGTTAATATTACAACTAAAACGACTTATAACATATACAAATTATAAATTTAATAAATGGTCCACTAAAAGACTGGGACGGTGGCGTCGTCCTGTACTCCAGCTACTTGGAGGTTGTGATCTATGGTCGGTGGGTGTAGTGTTCTCTTGTATAGATTAACGTCCGCACTATTGAATACTACGTTAATCCGCAATGACCATCCTTATAATTAGACCCGAATCCAGAGAAATCCAGAGGCAGTGGTTTAACGTTTCATTCCATGTTAAACTGTAGGTCCCTTAGATATGCCATTAACTGTTGGGCTATTAATTAACCGTTCTGTCTAAGGAACATACCAGCCTTAGTCAATAACAAGTCTACAAGATCGTGCCACAATCATTTTACACTCAATCCTCATTCATACTTGGTTTAAAATACCTACCTTGTGGTACGGTTGCCATTCCAATAATCTAATCTAATTGATAGGTCACTTCACTTCGGAGTCATTTGAATCATACTGAAAATATATTTCTATATATTTGTAAACTGATTGATTATTAACTGATTTTGAGTGACAATGTTTTCACAAGTGTAGTTAAAACGACATAAAAGCGAGGTTAGGCTTAACCAAAAAGTTGTTTCCTAAAATTATTAAATTTTTTATCAAAATTATAATAATTATAATTCGCACTGATTGACAAAATTCTCGGATCTTGTAGATTTGGCCACTGTTATAAATATGGTGTTTGTCTTTAAATATCTTAAGTTATAAAAAATTAAGAATAACGTTTTGAAGAAAATATTTTCAAACTTTAAATACGTAACGTTAGATTAGTTCATAGTTCATGTGTGGGACGTACCAAGCGCAGATAAAGATGAGCTGACTCAGTACTAGCAGGACAGTTGTTATAAAAACTGATTGACGACTTTTGGAATCCAAACCAGGACCATCTGACTCAGGGGTTTTCATTAGTTACAATTGATTTCACTGATATATGACTCCATCACAGCCAGGAGGATTTCTTCCATGGTGGTATGAGTTGGCTTAATATGTAAAACACAAATTGTAAAAGTTTAGTAAAAATGGAAAAAAATAGTAAAATTACCCCCGTCACAGACTTGCGTACTCAGTAAATTTCCAAATCAACAATATAATAATCATAATATATGACAAGTTTGATCAATATCTGTCAATAAATATAAGGGTTTGCATATTCTCCATAGAAAATGGTAAGGGTATGCAAGTTTGCTGCTATGAGGAACACTTAAATTAGGCATTTATATAGAAAAAATTATTTTGACCATTTATACCAAGTTTCATCACTGTCGATAAAAATAGAGGAGTTTGCCTATTCTCTTTATAATTAACATGGGACGCCATGATAAACACATAAACTATGATGTTTAAGCTTAAATGGACGGATCTCAAATACCAAGAATCATCCATAAATATAGTTTAATAAGTTGAATATTAATTTTTCTGGGCCCCAAAATACAACGTACTGTGTTTAGACTCTTTAATATCTTGATAACCATTGGAGATAGAGAAAGATTTTAAAGTACTAAATTGTGTAGTTTTTTTACCTTATTCTAATGGTAAAATATATGTAAAATGTAAAAAATTTTAAAATTACACATGAAAAACTATTGTTTTATACTGTTTTTTGGCTTCTTAGCACCTCAAAATAAAAAATTAACATGGTCCCGGGCTTAAGTTTACCATGAGACCTCGGTAATAGCGTATTCGGTAAAAACAGTGGAAAAGACACAGGTTTGTTACCTAAATTGGTTACAGTGTTTTATGTGCTTCTTCCAAAACCTACAACTATGTACAGCTTGTTAGATTAGCATTTCCAAATGAGTCTTGTACGGGACGTGATCATTAGGCATTGTGCTACGAGCTACGAGCCTCTGCCGCCAGAGCGCACCTGCAGCGCAACCAAGGGCCTTTATTATTACTTTAATTGCTCAAAACGTAAAGGAATTGTAATTTTATGGTTTCCTGCAGCTGAGGTGATAACGGTCTCACTTTCTCCGTTCGAACACTTGAGTTGTCCAAAATCAGGGTCACTACCAGGTCGCTCAAGGTTATACACGAAGTGTTCGTCAAACTGCAGCTAAACTTTCAATGTCAGTTCAATGTTTTATCGTTCGTTGTAGAGAACGGTCTTAATCCAAAAACTGCAACTAAATGACGTCAAACTTTTGTTGGATATGTAATTAGTTTTGGAAGCTCAATTTAAATATATTTATTTACATATTTATTTCCGAGTTGATAATTTTACAAATTGTACTACAAAAGTCAAACATAAATGTACACAAATCATAAAATTTACTACTCACGAATTTAAATTTTACTTAATTAATACAACTTGACATTTTGATCATTCAAAAAACTCATCAACGGAATAAAAGAACCCCTGCACCAGGAAATGTCTTAATGAGTGTTTTGATTATATATGGATTTTAGATTGTTTTATGTATATGGGGAGTTTATTATACAGTTTTGGACCTAAATTCTGAGGAAGAAAAGCTGCTTGTTCTGTCTATGGGTATTTTGCCTATGTTGGTTTCTAATTCGGGTATTATAATATCTATTAATATCTGCACCGGTTTGAATAAAATTTAATTTACTCCAAAACTATTGTCGAATCTAAAACAATAAATTTATTTACTCATCAAGATGAATAAAACTTACCTGCAGAATTTTAAATTTTGTTCTGTGTAGTATTTTGTTATAATTTTTATTTTATTGTTTAAAATAAACGACTAATGTGTTCAAGGTTTGATGATCTGCATAAAAATTATATTTACGTATTTTTCATTTGTTTAGACTTGTTTAAGGAAAATATAGCACTATATTAAAACAATTTTATCCATACAATACAAGGTATATTAACTCATTAGAAATGCTAATCGACTGTGTCTACTCTGTGTTATTATAAACAAACCCTTTTCTAAAAGCCGATCATTTACTATTTAATTATCCATACCGTTATTATTAGTCTGTGATCAACTGATTTTTTTATAAACGGAATGAGGATTGAAAAGCAAAAGAGAAATTTAATTTACATCAATTAATTGGTTTGTTACAGTGGCTTCAAGCAATACAACGAATACGTTTTCTATCAAAACACGGAAGATTTTGGAAATACTTTTTTCTGCTTTTAATTCGCACAGCTATCCTTAAGCTCCTTAAACCCTTAAGTTTTTACAAATTGTTTAGTAACCTGATAATTTTGCATTTATTTAATTCATAAAATAAATATTAATGCATAACCTCTATATTGTTCCTCGCAGTCTTCAATCAAGAACTGTCAAACGGTTATAAACAGCTGTTTTGGTTTGTATTGTTTACATTTTATTCTCCATAAGCGTAATGTTAAATTTTTAGATTTTAAACTTAATATTACAAGAAAACACGAATTTTCCTGGACATTAGACCTATCTTGAACTTATTTTCTGGAAATTAGTATTTCCAAAATTTAAGAAATCTATTTTCGAGATATGTAAATTTATATATTTTATATATATAATACAAACCTTTTATTATAGTATTGGATAATCCCTTTTGTCTAAAACTCAAACTCTTTTTACACCTAAAGTGAACAATTTATTTTAAGTGATCAAGACTCACGTTCAGAAGAAATATAGTTTTGAAAATCTATAACCTTATTGCAAATCTACAAACCCACATACTGTGTTTGTTTGACACCTTGAACGTTAAAATCGGTTATACGAAGAAGAAGTAGTGTTTAAAAAAGACTGCTACGCATGAGTAGGCTATATACGAATAAACTATTTTGGAGATATACTTTTCCGCTTTCATGATTTTTAAATGGGGAATTCGCAGGTCAGTTAGGTACCAATAACTTAAAAGCTGTGTGAAATACTATCCTTGAATTTTTAACACATATTATTGAATGTATTAAAAACAAACTTTACTAGATTCAAGAAGAAATATTTAAAACTAATGTATACAAACCTTTTTTTAATTTAAAAATGGTTTAATGCAATAAACTATTTATTTTGAGCTTAAATTATGATCAATTAAAGCAAATCTAGTACCCGTTGAAGTTACTACTGTACCCAATAACATAAAAGGTTTTCAGGGATTTTGGATGGATAGTTCAGAAGATAAATGTACAAAAATCCCGAAAAACAAGGTTTCGGGAATCAGACATTTAAGTAGAATTAATGCGAAACATTACAGAAATTGATTTTTATCCCATATAATTGATAAAATATATGAATAAAACTACTGTATATATTTCTTAAATCCTTTTAAAATGTTATTTAGATTTTTATTGCGGACATTTCCATAACGATTTTAAGTAAAACAAAGTTTCACGTTTTATTATGATCCAGTAAAAGAAACTATGAGTTCAGACTAAGCCTTAAAAAAGCTTTAAAACAAAAATTTGAAGTTATAATTTTATCACTTCATAATAGGGTTATGAATTGACAAACTACAAACCATATATACCTATAAATTATTAAAAATACAAACTATATACTGTATTTATGAAGTTAATATCGGTAAGATAGAAGAAAATTGTGTATGTTCGTGAGTCTTGATAAGATACTACTTGAATGGATTTAAATCCATAGTAAAAAACTATTTTGTAAAACTAATCATTGACTTCTATGGCTTAAAACAATGTAAATACAATATTCAAACACAAAATAAATTTTCTTTTTATTTTTTTTTTCAATTTTTTAATTATATATTCGTTGTTAATTTTTGTTTTTCTTTTTATTTTTTTGTTTATCTTTATTATTATTTATTACATTTCTATTTGTGTTTATTTGTTTTGTTGTTTTTTTTTTATTGTGTTTTTTTTCGTGGTTGTATAGTCTTTTTTTTTTGATTTAGGTTATCGTGTCTTCTTTTGTTTTTTTTATTACTTTCTTTTACAATTGGTGTTGTTTCTTAGGGGGTTGGAATTCTACAAATTTAATATACCATTTAGTTAAATGGCCACATAATAATTACATTAGGGGCTATAAAACCGGGACCCACAAGGAGACGATCCCTTGTTGAATAAAACAAGCGCCGGTCATTTGTAATGGTAATACAGTGCAGAGCTCGCGCGAGAGAAGCGCTTCCGGTGCTGCTATCTTGCGGTGGATCGCCGTACTATCTCGACATCAGGCGATCAGCTGTTGCCACCACACATTATAGGGGTGGCGGGTGGAGAGTTACTGGTGACTTACGTAGTTTACATGACACAATGAGTGTAAGGACTAAAAGCTAGAATACTACCCCACCTCATCCTACCATATCTCATTTCATCCTACTTCAACCTATCCTTTTCTATCCTATCCCCTACTATCATATATGCCCCTACTGCATATCATGCTAACCTATCCTTCTCTATTTATCTCATTTACTCCTAAAATATCCTAGTCTACTCTATTCTATTCTCTATTCTTGAGTTAAAATTAAGTTTTAAATTGGCCCTGTGTCAAGGAAAACTGAATATTCTGCAAAAATAATTGTAAAAAAATATTCGTATTTACTTCCTTGTGGAAAATAGGTTAGACCATGGATATGTCTAAAGGAAATGTTTTCAATTGATCTAAACAGCTGTTCTTATGACCAAACTATGACGTCACTAACCAAATGACGTCACTGTTTCAAAATTTGTTCTGACAAAATGGCAACACCCCCCACAGCTTAGAAATACAAAACCAATCGAACATCTAAGCACTTGTTGATAAACAAAATTGACCTCCTTGGTAAAAATTCATTGAAAGCGGCGGGATACAAGGTATTCGTAATGTATAAATAAACGTGCATGTATATATATTATAAATATTCATATGAAGGAACATCCTGAATACGTTATACGAATACGTTTAGTGTAAGGTTCTTACAAACATGTATATACAAAAAAAATTATATTTTCCGATTTTCAAGTTCAACCGTTAAATGAAACATGCATTTATTAACTAAATAAATAATCGATAAGGTAGGTAGGTCAGGTGTTTTAACTGGATGTATAGGATATTAGGTCTATTTATTATATTACACTAATTAGACTGGGACGGTGGCGTGTCCTGTAATGCAGGTGATTGGACGTCAAGAATAATATTGTGGATAGATATGAGCGATGGTCTCTGGATGTGACATTTCCTTGTGTGGATTAACGTCCACACTATTGAATACTAAGTTCATACGCAAAGACCATCCTCATAATTAGACCAGTTCGTAATGCAGAGGCAAAAGTGGTTCGGACCCTACGTTAAACTGTAGCTCCCTTAGATGCCATGGGCTGTTGGGCAGTCCTGTCTAAAGAACATGTCATCCTTAGTCAGTAACAAGACTACAAAGTTGCACCACAATAATCTCACACTCATTTCTCATTCATGCTTATACCTATCGTTGTATGGTATGGAGAGCTTTTTTATGATATTTGACAGGTTGTAGTGTCACGTGTAAGAAAATTTTCTTAAGCAGGTTGTAGTGCCATTTTTCTTAAATTTCCAAAATATTTCTTTTCAAGTTGATTTTACAAGGCTGTTGTGATTTTACAAGAGGTTTTGACTGTGACAAGCTGAACTCATTCCGATTGCAGATTTTGTTTAGCCTACTTTCCAAAAATATCATAATGCAACGATAAGTCTCGTTTTGGCTGCGAAAAACTAAATTTTTATGGGCAATGTCAAGAAATTTATAAAGATTGTAAAATGACTGTTCCTGGAGGGTGGAGTGAGATAGAACTGTCCGAATTGCGTATATTTGTTGCAATTTGCATGCATAACAACGCCTTAAATTTCTTGACACTGACTACCAAACACCTGTATAAGGATAAATATCAACGATGTTGAACAATATATCCGTAAAGTTTAAAATCAACATTTGAATATAAATTGATTATTCATTTTTCTACAACGTTTCTGAAGATTTTGAACCTCCTCAGGTTTTAAAATGATTTTAATTTCCAAAACTAAATAAAAGATTATTTACTGACTGAATACTTTTTCACCACAAAACATTTTTGTAGGTTTGAAAATTAGTCACTTGACAAGGAAGAGGTTCAAATCACAAGATGCATTGGAATAAGTACATTTTTAATAAACCATGCTATAATGAATTCAAAAAACTTAAGACATACAAGTGTCTGCATAAAAAGCAACGTTTTGAAAAGACCAATGACTAGTTCTTTTCCTGCGGCAACGAACTGCAAAAAAGGGGAACACCAGTTGAAAGTTAATGCACTAATACAATGGGAAGCAAGGGGAGCAGTCTATATAAATTACCCCCGCGACATGGTGGTGTGTTAGTGTGTGTGGGGGAGGGGGTACAGGTGGGCTACTACTAGAGGGCCTAGCCCGAGGACCAGATGGCGTGGCGTGTGCTAGGAGGCCGTCAGGTGGCTCCAGAGGCACAAGGCAGTGGCAGTGGCTGATGTAGGCCCGTTACTGCTCGGGAAGATGTACAACGGACTACTGCAATTGTTTAAGTAATGACTCTAGATGAAGGATTTTGCAATTTATCGATTCAGTAGGTTACATTTGCAGTGACGCTAACATTACATACTACGTCTCCAGAATAATGTTGAAAATGGTTAACGCTATTGGATTCAACTAACTTAGAATTTTTGTAATTATTAATTGTAACAGCTACTGCTCCAGTTGAAGAAGTAGGCTCATACTTGGATTCATTGTGATCATTACCTAAGCAAAAATCAGATTCTATAGACACATAATATAGGTTTTTAACAGAATTAGACGAGACTGCACCTCTAGCACAGCTATCCAACAATGAAAATCTATTACTACAAGGAATTACAGGCAGTTTGCTTACGTTTTTATATTGCTTACTCTGTACTGTGTTTGATTAATTTTTACATCTGATTTTAACAATTTCCCATGCATCGCCATTGCGTGTGACCATTTTTAAAACATCTTACTTAGAATTACAGCCTACACTATTTTTAGTGCTAGGTTTCACCTTACGAGTTTCCTCCAAGTAGATGTTTGAGACATTCTGGACATTCTTTAAACCTTCTACTGTGGTTGTAACGTGTTCAAACCATTAGTCGAAAGGGATTTGAACAGGAGGCAAGCAATAAAAATGCAATATTAACTTGGCGTGCATTAATATATTGAAATAAGTTTTGTTGTTGGAAGCAATCAACATTTATAAAGCTCTCTGCAGCAACTCCAAGATTACTATGGGCAGAACTATTATTAAGGCTAGCTGTGCTATCAATATGATAAGCTTTCATACGGTTTTATCAATATGTGTTTTTTAGTGTGACCTAGAGCCTACTGAGAGCGAATACCCGCTATTATTGACACAGGTAATGACAAATTTACAAACTTTATAAGACTTCGATTCCAACACACTATCTGCGGCTGCTCTGTCGCCTAGTTTGATAAGCTTGCACACAGCTGACCCGAGGAAGATACATTTACCCGATTTACCAGCGTTATTTTGCGTTGCCATAAAATAGTCGTTAATAGTATTATCTTCAACCCATTTATCGCTTGACATTTTATTGATCCGTTAATTAACAGCCACACAGTTGTTAATAAAATATCTAAGAGACCTACAGTTTAGAATGGAGTCCGAGCCACTGCCTCTGAATTACGATATGGTCTAATTATGAGGATGACCTTTGCGGATTAACGCATTATTCAATAGTGTGGACATTAATCCACACAAGCGGACACAAGAGACTGTACCGATATATTGGTATCTTCTAGACTGAAGGACAGTTAGAATCCCACTATGAGATGATATGGGGTTAACCACTACCTTAGTATTTCCTACGTATGTTAGCTATGTTGTCGGGGAAAGTATGGGTAAAAACGTTGATATCACATAACACTTACGATTTATCAACTCATTTTTAATTAAGTTATATATATTTGCAAATTCATAGTTTGATACTAAGGAGATTCACACATGATGAGTCCACGGCACATACATGGTTACCGACAGTGTGACTGCGTTTTGTACTACACTGTACTGTAGCCTACTGTATGGCGACTGCAGCAGATTGTTTGCCGACCCCGGAGATGGGTTAGAGATTCAATTGATTTCGACCCGCTCCCCATTAACCCGGCATCGCACTACCAGTTGGCGACAGCTGAAGGCTTCTGGTCTCATCTGAGTTAACATCTGACTCTCCGATATAGACAACAACGCTGATACATGCCTACACTGCCATTTGATATAAGAGAAAATGGAAATATTTTTTAGTTTTGTTATTTGTTAATTTTATTTTCATAAGGTTAGCTATTAAGTCAGAATGCTATAAACCATCTTGAAAACTTACAAAAAAATATCTGAATAATAGTGAAATGAGATCACAAAACTGTAAAAGATAAAAAAGGCATTTTAACGTATGTGATACTTACTACTCTTTTCATTCATTTAAGTATCTTAATAGCAAAAATAAAATAATATTGTTTCATTATTATAAGGAGAAAGTTTCGTTTTCGTCAAAAATTTCATACTTGAGTTTCCAGTAGACATATCTGCTTTTGGGTTACCTGAAAAGTGCAAAAAGTGGTTTTTGAAGTGATGTCTCTCTATTTACACTCTGTATGTATTGTAAAATTTAATATAACACGTTAATATACCATTTTAATATAGCATATAGTTTTATTATTTTTTTAATCAATTATCATTATAAACAAACTAATATTAATTTTACTTTCTTAGCTTGTTATTTTTTTTAAAGAAAAGAACTAAAATAACTTTAGTACCTTGTTTAGTAAAACTTAGAAAATATGTTCCTAATATTACAACACAGGTTTTTGAGGTCTTATTTCATTTTCATAATAAGTATTCAGTTAAAAGTAAACAAACCCCTTTTCCAAATGATATAGAAGAAGGAAAATAAGTTTCACAACTCTAGATGCTTTCATTTTTACTAAGAATCGTTAGAAAGAAACCTTGTTTAGCGTTACACAAAGACAGACTGACTGAGATAAGAACCATTTTGGATCTTCTGTGGTATAAAACGTAAAAATATCTATAATAATCGTATAATATCGTAATTCCAACCAAATAATAGACAAAACTTTTATTTTATGTAAATGGACAAATTATTTTAATAGTTAAAAACTGAAATGCTTATAAATGGTATTAAGTTCTGCGATAACAATTTCCGTGGCAGAATATTTGATAGAAATTACATTATGACAAGAATAATGGTTTTTATGAGGTAAAAGGTAAATAAAATGAACTTTTGTCATATTTACTGTTAAGTTTTTACTACAACTTTCAACAATCAGCTGTTTACATTATAGTAGATTCCAATTATTCGTCAATTGATATGCTATGACAGCACGGAATTGGGGTTGGTTAGTGCCAATTGAATGTCAATTGTAATCTAAGCGACCACAACAGAGAGCTACTTCACGGTCAACTACGTTCTACAGATGATCAGACACACTTTCTTAAAAATACTTTTCGTCGTATTGCTTCAAAAGCAGCAAAAGTTGTTCTTTTTCTTTCCAGAACTAAACCTATTATTATGATGATGATTTTTTTAGTCCTAGGCCGCAAAAGATCGTTGCTGATGATACTTTTGTTTCGAGGTTAGCATTACTAACACTGACATAACCTAAAAAACCGATCAGGAATCAAGAAAGAACTACGACAACGTAAGTAACATAACAGCTGATTAGTCTAAAAAATGGTCGACAACTATGGATACTAAATCATATACAAATTATTCATATTTTACGATTTTGTTTCATTTTATTTACAGTATTTGGCGAAAAATATAGTTCAGCCTAACATTGGCATTCCCGGTCAAACGCCTCAGATCACCTTGGCTATTAACACAGGACGTGCTGCTCTCTAGTGGCTATTTAAGGATCTACTACGACTTGTGCTGCATTCTAGTGGATTCATTGGGAACCATATCTACCCAATAGCGACCACATTATATAATATTGCTTATTTCAATAATTCTAGCACGACCAGGTGCTATTAATTATTTATTCTATAATTCAGGCCGCACTAATGTGACCTGGAGAGGGTTAATATATACTCGCACATTTAACAGCCTCGGCTGTTAATTTAACTTGCGCTCGTATCAACAACGCCCGTTTCTGGTCCTAGTAATGAAATATAATATTGTTAAACTTGTTTTATTATTACAAACAAATAAAATAACCTAACAAAATCATCAAATAATATTCACCATCAAGTCAAAATGGACAATAAGCAAAACAAAATACCACAAAAAATTCAATAATAACTATAAATTAAATTTCTTTATAAGAGTGCGGGTAAGTTTGAAATTTACAAAAAATATTTTTTTATGTACAGGATCCAAATGAATTAAACAGCAAACCGCACAAACATAAATAGGGGGATACGACCCTTTTTGGCATTCCTGAAGTAGAAGCATATAAATAATCAAAAGTGTCATATTGCAAGCAATGAAAAAATAAAACACTAATTTTATTTATACAGATAACACACTTTCTACTTACTACTTAACTTTCTAAATAGTAAAACTTAATACTGTAGTATAAATTGACTCTCCAAACTTCGGGTAAATAATACTTTACATTACATATCACATACTAACTAATGACTCTCAAATAATAGCTTTTAATAGTATCAATTTACAAATACAAATAATGGCAATCAGACAATTTCACTATGATATCAGCTGATCCAATTTTAATAACAGAACAGTATTACACAGACGTCTGCGGGACGTGCTACTAGGCCTAATCTGGGTTATGATTGGTTCATCAGTTTCAATCAGCACATCTACGGAAGTTCCATCTCAGTGCTGGTGGCAGAAGGAAACTTTTTGAATTACAGTATCAGCCAAAATAAACAGTACTGAAATGGTAATACTTTATTCTACGTATAGAGCTTGGAAGTTTGTATCCTGTAGGGAAAACCACCAATATTTTTGAACATTCTTCTCATTGACGTATTTCTAATATTCAGTTTAAGAGAAGCTCGCCTTAGGCTTCTTTTCGGTGACTGTAACATTTGCTGTAACGCTCTTGCTCGGTTTTCATTTGTACAGAAAGTAGTTGGGCGACCTGAAAAGCCCTTTCGCTGAGTCAAAACACTACCTGTTCTTCAAAGATTTTCAACAACACTAAGAATCACAGCATTACTAGGCAGGTTTTTGTGGAGATGTCCCTGAAAGAGTAAAGCAGTGTGTGACAAGCTTGGACCACCCGCACGTCTACTTCCATATGAGCGAAAATAATGCTCTACGATAAAAGTTTTTTCTACAGTTGTTAGCACCATGTTAACAAAATCTAACCTCAAATAAGAAAGAAGTAATGAATGCGAAGCCGTGGCAACAATCACCAATTGAATCAGCTGATCGAGAAGGAAACTACAGCTGATTCAGTTTCAGTACTGTTTATTTTGGCTGATACTGTATTTTGTTGTACTTTCTCCCTCTGTATATAAGATTTGGACGTTTTTGTCAAAATATTTGAATTTGAGTTGAGAGAGAATATATCCATTTTTAGGATCTCTGTGGTTTTAAGAGTAATGTGTGCCTGTATACAGACCCCGAGACTATTCTGATCGTCTCATTTCTATGAAATTAGGTACTCGGAGGTACTTTGACTAAATCTCCAGTAATTTTTTTAAAGTAAGTTATCCAGCACAGTAGCTCAGGGTAACGCTCTGGCCCAGTAAGTCAAAGGTTGCTGGATCGAAACCAGCGACCGGCGACTCCTCTCAGATCATGAGCGGTCACCTCTGGCAAACCTATGTGACCATGTCGCTACGGTACCTCGCTGTATTTAATTCACCGCACAGACCTTAGGCAGTTCAGTTAAAAAAATTAAGTATTTTGGCAGTAAGTAATTTTTCAGATTACCTTTAGTGGGAGAAAATATATATTAATTCACTGATACCGTTTAATATAACATAATTTAATTAAATTTTCATACAAATATTTTTTTATTAAATAAAGAACGATTTGACCCATTGTAATAGTTGAAGAGCCATTGTATGGTTGTTATAGTGTTTGGTTCTGTTATCAGTATTTAGGTACAAGAGAGGGTATTTTTTTAATATTAAGTACCCTTTTATATGACATTAAAATAATTGTAGGTAGTATATAAAATGAAGTTTTAAATTCATGTAGATTTGGAATAAAATAGGAAATAAATTGTAATTTTTACTATAATTTCAGAGTTTATTTTATTAATTCCTACTGTTTAAGAACGCTTTCTGTAAAACTATTTTAAGTTTTATTAATAACAATTCGAGTTGTTCTCTCTATTCTGATTTACAATATAATTTGGTTTATAGACGTTTGTTTTACTAAATAATGATGAAAATACACACTGGATATATTTAAGTACTGCCTTGGGTGCCATAAGATAATTCATCTATACATTTAGATACGTAAATTTACGTATATTTACTGTCAAATAACATAGTAACTTGAAATTTATTAAAATTACTAATCCAAATTTTACTGCAGACTTTTTAAAACAGATTAAATTGAATAATGACAGAAGCCATGATAAATTAAGTCAGAGACCATTAAGTGTTGCAATCTACATAAAAAAATCATGTAGATTGCATATTATAACAAATAATACAAATTATATTTTTGATAACCAAATCTAGAATTATTAGAATATTTTTCAGTAGACTTTGATTATTCTTGTTCTTTGCTATTGGTTTTACATAAAGTATTAGTATTCTATAATTAACACATATAATTTAGAAGTCAATGTGAAATATAAAAAATATAATAAATTATATAAATATGACTGTTTTTGTAAAAATGGGTTTTTTCGTTTTTACATATTTTTTAATAATTTTAATTTTATATTTCACCAATCAGCTTATTTCACAATTAACATAAGTTTTTCTCTACAAAGAGATTTTATCTAAACCAGTATTTATTTTACTTTGTTAATCTTATAATTAAAAAAAATATTTCCCTTATTATCAATATATAAAACTTGATATTTGCTTCATGTGGTTGTCGATCATCCAGTATCAAAATATATTTATATTTTCAGACAACCTGCTACTCTTTTTATAATAATCATATATAATATCTTTAATTTATGGACAGATTTATAAAGTTGGTATAATGTTGATAAAACTATTAAAATGCCTAATAAGTGTTATCACAGCAGCAAATGCTCATCTTTATTTCTAGCAGATAGCAATAATTCTCATGTTTTTCATTTATAAAACTTGTATTATTAAATTATTATATTGTTGAATTTTATCAAGACTTTTGCGACTATATTGTTATCTTGGACTTTAATAGGAGCAAAGTAATAAAACGACATACATGTCGTTTATGTTAAATAAAAACAAAACTTGCCCATATGTGCATGTGTGCATATGTGCATATGACATGTTGTTTGTTTTATGTTGTCGTTGTATGTTTGTTATACATTATAAACATAAAAAATCTATTAAAAATATGTTTACATTTCAAGTGATTCGGTGTTTTCACTTCCAACGATAAAATGATCTTCTCCAAGTCAAATCAGAGTAATTTTCTAGGAGATATTTTCAAATTGAGCATACATTTGTGATTGAATACATCCCCAAAATATCCGATCTGTAATCCAATTTTATCATCAGCCATGACACTAAACATTGATCCTGTAGTGTCAGCTGTTGTGTTGTCGATGTACGAGTCATCATAAAAGGACCACGTAGAGTGCAGTGCGTATGAAAAGGCAAGCTTATGGAATAAGATCAGCATCAGTCACGTGGCTTGATGAAAGGGTCATGGTGAAAGGCGATGAGGGGGGGAATAGGGGGATAATGGTGGGGGGCGGGGGCATGCAGCACACTAATAGATGCACCGATAACTCGAGATGTGGCCAGCCGGACCGTCATGTTGTGTTCTGGTGAGCCATTTACAAGTGCATTCATATTCATTGTTAATTATCGTATTGATAGTAGCTAAAACTGTTATTAAGTTAAATTAACATTTTAAGAATCCTTATTTAATTAAATCCATATCATATTTATTATTACATATAGACAAAAGGTAAATATTTTTTATACAAACGAAGGCATGTTTGATTGAACTCGCTGGTCTAATTTTAAACTTGAATTTTAATATTCTTAAACTTTAAGTATATACACACACCCACAGCTACTTAAGATTAGCGTAGAATCTCCAGCTATGCTGAAATTAATTTAAAAAGCTCTAAAACTACTCTAGAGCATTGATTTTTACCACTATTTAAAATCAAATTTACTAAAGAAAACCTTTCTATCGCTGGAGTTGAAAGCTTAAGATAAATCTATAAATGTAACAAATACTTTCTTGTTTTCACTAAACGAATCAGTTCTGCTTAAGGAACGTGCTAGATTTAGTCAATAACACGACTACACGATTATGCCAAAATAATCATACACTCATTTGTTATTCATACGTAGATTAAACTACCTACCTCAACAGGCCACCACAATATCAATTAAAACTATAAACGCTGCTTATATTTTAAGTTCAAGAACATAAAACATGGAATCCAAGCAGTTTCTATTCTTCCCGAACCCAAAATTGGGTTCGATAAAAAAATTTCCCGGATTGTGATCATTTTACGAATTTCTCAAGAGTATAGGTAATCACACTATAAAGAAATAGCGGTTCAACATCAATTATGTTAGTATGTTTTAAAACAAAGAAGATAGAGATTCCATAAAGAAAAGTCTCGTACAGTGACGTAGTCAGCATGTTCCTCATGCTGTTGCATTTTACGTCAGCACGTAGCTCAGTAGAAGTGACGTCACACCGCGGAGCCTCAGACAGCAAATATGTACCAAAATGGTCAATATACGCTGAGTGCATGTGTACGTCAGCACGTAGAGCTCAGCTGCCGACGCACGTACCTCAGTGACGTCACACCAC
Organism: Nephotettix cincticeps; assembly: GCA_023375725.1. NCBI lineage: Eukaryota > Metazoa > Arthropoda > Insecta > Hemiptera > Cicadellidae > Nephotettix > Nephotettix cincticeps. Next base: position 67,166,288 of record CM041789.1, on the reverse strand, counting down.
GGAGCCTCAGCCAGCAAATATGTGCCAGAAGGGTCAATATACGCTGCTTGCATGTGTACGTCAGCACGTAGAGCTCAGCTGCTGACGCACGTACCTGAGTGACGTCACACCACGGAGCCTCAGCCAGCAAATATGTGCCAGAAGGGTCAATATACGCTGCTTGCATGTGTACGTCAGCACGTAGAGCTCAGCTGCTGACGCACGTACCTGAGTGACGTCACACCACGGAGCCTCAGCCAGCAAATATGTGCCAGAAGGGTCAATATACGCTGTGTGCATGTGTACGTCAGCACGTAGAGCTCAGCTGCTGACGCACGTACCTGAGTGACGTCACCAGCCGCGCATGCGCGTCCTGTTCACGCAGCATCGACCACAGTGCTGGACCCGCGGTCAGGGTAAGCATCTCTATCTCTTCCTAACCTCTCCCTACCCCTTGAAACTACCGGCATATTGTATGAACGCCGCATTGTATAGATATTTAAAAAATATTCTTTAGTATTAAAAATACTTAATGTATATATAATTTTAAGAGAGATTTCAAGTAATGTATTCTCCTCACTTTCAATCTCGATACCGCGCAGACTCCGTTTCCAATTTCACTATCAATTGGAGTGGAAACAGGAAGAGTAAAGGATGAAAATAGAAACTAGAATTCATTGATTTATTAGTTTTGCGTAAATTAAGATTGACAATATTTAATTTTATGTTTTATAGCATATCTATTAGTCTTGGCGAGTCAGTTGTGCGATACGAAATATTAAAACCGATATATCTTTATAAAACATAAGGTTATCATCGTCTTTGATAAAATTAGTTGATTTTAGAAATTTAAATTTATTTTTAAATTATTGGAAAATAATTAGCATATTACTATTTTTGTCTTACATAAACAATTAATTATTTGTGCTATTAAAATTATATAATCATTGATGGCTGTAGTAATTATATACTACTGTAATTATTATTTGAATTGTATTCATATCTTGAATATCTCTAGTTATATTATAAAATGCATAGTGACGGTGACATATTTTTCATAATCATACTGTAGCTTACACTGTTTTATTCTGAAGTGATAAATGATTTTTTTAATAACTTTACTCAATAGTTTTTGAAAATTTACATGAATTTATAACAGGTGTTAACGAAAAATATTACAGAATTACAAGAAACATATAATATATTCACATTTGTGTAGGATAATGCCAAATATAATAAAATAAGGTTACATCGTATGGAGAATATTTAAAAATAAATTTCTCCCTTATTTCCTTACCGTTTTCCATGAAACTTGGTATGCAGCGTAAGGTCACATCACCCAATAACATCACTTAGAAAAGCTTGATATTAGGGTATGGGGGAGTTGTAATCAAGTAAGGAAAGTTGATTAAACATTCACATAAAACCAATATAAGAGTTTTCACTTGGTATCAAATTAAAATTATTGGAATACTTCACATATTGGATACTAAATCATAAAAACAATAACCTAATTGTTGTTTAAAATCTTTATATGGCGCATAATCAGTTTCTGTGTACTTCTATGCAGACTCATGTCTAAAAAAATAATTTTTGATCAAGAGATACAGTAAAATTGATATTTTTCTAGCTAGTGAAATAAAAAATAAACATTATTTACTTCTCTTTTATAGCTTAGATCATGGATATGTCTAAAGGGAATGTTTTCAATTCCTCTAAACACCTATCCTTATAAACATATGACGTCACTTCCGTTTCAGATTTTGCCTATACACCCCCAGGTCTCTAGTAAGACACATCTATATCAAAAAAATTCTGCAGTTAAGATTTTTTACCAAAAATATAAATTTTGATTTATGACTGAAGTTTTTTGAAAAGACTTGCTTATTGAGTAAACATTTCCTTACAGTATTATTATTCATTATTATTTAATTACTATTATTCATTATTCATTATGAATTCATTATTATTTCATTATTATTTCATGAGTTCCGGAACATAATAAACTCATGGAAAACTATTACTTGAAAGTGGAAAATGTGATAGTATTCCCCAATACCCATAACATTATTTCACGTACTTAATATTATAAATTTATTTTTTAATTTTTAACTTATACTTTTTTACTGCTGTTTTTATTCGAAAGCAAAAAAATTAAGAACGGAGCAAAAACCAAAAGAGCAACATTTAGTGGAAGGGTTGAAGAGAGCAAGTGGCCCTCTCTCGTCTCGAGAATTCTTTGTTACAACTCCCCGGTCAGCAATTTACGAGTCAGCATTTAAACAAAACATGATATTTTACTTTACATTTAATCTAAATTTATACTTAAATATATAAATAGATACATTATATACACAGGGTGTCCCACGAAGTGAGTTTTAAACGTTTTTTTATCACTTAGCCATTTATGCAATGACCATCTTGAAACTTAACACATCTTAAAAAGTACGTTTTAAAATACTCTGGTAAAAATTCAGTTCCCAAACCCTTGTAGGAACAAAATGGTGGGATCTTGAAAATGTTACTTTTAAAGTATTAAAAATTGTGTTTTACGCTTTGTTAAATATTTTTGTTGTCACACTCTAGGGGAAAGCATTGCAATCTGGAAACTAGAGCATAGCGCAATTAAAAATCTAAAAATAGAGTCTAAAATTTTTTAAAATCTGACCCATCCAAGCGATACACAAAAAAAAAAAAATTGTAAGCTTTTAATAATTTTTAAGGTTCTTCGATTGTTTGGTTGATAATTTTTTAGATTGGTCAGTGATTTACTGTGAGACTCTCTCATGGGTTATGAAAATATTTTTATACCCATAAACCATTTTGGATGAATAAAAATAAATAAACACTTTTAATATCATAGAATCTCTTGTAAAAGCTTGCGATTAATTTATTAAGCGCTGTTGTCAGCCTGTCGCTGTGGATGGGTCACAGTTTGAATAGTTTTGGACTCTCCTTTAAGGCTTAAGCGAATTTTCTTTAGTGGAGAAGCTATGCTCTATTTTGCTCGTTGCCTTATTTCTTTGGATGTGACAATAAAAATATTTTATTAAAGTAAAAAATAAAATGTTTAAAAATCATTTTTTAATGCCACATTTTGTTCTACATTAGGAGCCAAAATTTTACCAGAGTATTTGTAAAACGTACTTTATTATTTTTAATTTCAAGAGGTCGTTGCATAAATGGAAAATAAAAAACAATAAATGTTACAAAACATTATTTGATACCATATAGTGTACAAATATATCTAAAAATAATGAAAATTAATTGTAAAAAACAAATGATCCGTAACTTTTCCGTTTGTATTATATTTTGTTTATCAATGGAAATTTCAAACTTTGGATTTCAAATTCATATAAAAAATAAAATGAATTTTGAAATTTTTTATTTATAGGCACTGTTAGGCTTGAACAATGCGTCATGTCAACACTACCTGACTGCACTTAATAATGCAATATAAATATATATATATGTAAAAATTGTATGAATGTGGAAACAAAAAACTTATAAAATTCATCAACAACAGTTACAAAACGCACATCCAACAGCAATCCTGTCAAATATAAACACTCTAGAGCAAGCCAGACCGTTTACGGTTGTTAATAGCCTTGATTGGAATTGGTAAGCTTTTGCAAAGGCGACAGCCAGTAATCACCCCTAAGCTCTATTGTACACTGTAGTTCTATGTTGAAGTATGAATATTGAAGATAAAAGTTTGATATCCTTGAACTATTTTGAGACATAAATCTGGTCATTTTGAAAATAATTAAATAGACCTGTTTACAGAATTGAAAAAATAATGTGGTAACTTTGATTAATCTTTGATCATTTAATTTTAATAATTTAGAATAAATATATTTTGTTAATAACCTCAAATAACAGTTTTGAGACCTTTGCAACATATTAGAGAGAGCCACTGTCATATCATTGATCACAGAGCGACAGTAGGCATTACGTGAAGTGGCGCATTGCAAGTGATTTGACAATATTAAGTTTGACGTGCAGAGTAAGAAAATGTTTTAATTTTTTTAACGAGCAAATAGAAGCAAAAACCTTTATCCGTATGACTTCCACTGCATCTATCCAAGTAAATTTTTAGTTGATAGTTAGTCCAAGTAAGTTAAATTCAAGTAAATTTTGTAAACAAGAGTGACAAATGATGATGGGGTTTGTTTTCATAATTTAGTTTCGATCCATGTTTTCAGTCTATTTGATCAGCCCTCATTAATCGTCGAAATATAGTTATTTACTTCAGTAACTGATAATTGTGCATACATTTGTAGGTCATCAGCGTACACGTGAAATTTACAGTGATAAAGAATTTAGCTAATGACAATTACGTAGAGTAAAAACAATAAAGACCTAAGTATTGATCCTTGTGACAGTCCCCCGGTCAGATCTCATGTCAGACACCTGAACACTCTGCCGCCTATCTGACAGATGAGATTTAAGCCATTTGAAAGCTTTGAAAGTGAACGGTCCAAAAACTGGTCTTGATATTACATTTGAATGAATTTTGAAAGCTCAAAAATAACAGAATACACTTGCTTTAAAATTCTGTGATAAAAATGCCTGGCCTTTTCAACTTAAATTGTGATAAATTGTTCAAAACTAAAACGGTTTTGAGGTACTTAAATACGTGGTACTTAAATTCATATAATTTCGTTGTTACCGTCTAATTACTATTTTACAAATGGTTACTGTGGAATACGTGTCTTTGACATAGTTTAGATTGTTATTCTGATAAAAGAGAAAATTTAATCAGCGATCGATAAAGTCATGTTGTTAACTGTAATTTATACTGGGACCGTGGCGTGTCCAACTACTTCGAGGTCACGAATTGTGGATAGTTATGAGCGATGATTGTTGGGTGTAGTGTTCTCTTGTGTGGATTAACGTCCGCACTGTTAAATAATACGTTAATCTGCAAAGAATATCTCATAATTTGACCAGTTCGTAGTTCAGAGGCAGTGGTTCGGACTCCAAGTTAAACTGTAGGTCCCTGAGAAATGCCATTGACTGTTGGGTTATTGATTAAAAGTTCTGTCTATGGAACATGACAACCTAAGTCAGTAACAAGACTAGAAGATCGATTCCACTCATTTTTAATTCATACTTGGCTTAAAACACCTACCCGGGAATGTCGCCATTTCACTAACTAACTAACTAGCCTAATTGCAGCTGTGAATGTTGCAGGCATGTGCGGACTGAAGGACTGAGGGACTGAGGTGGGAGTGAGGCGGCCAGGATGGGAGTGTACGTGGTAGGGTTGGCCGGCATCCTGGTGTTCTACATGCTGGTGCTGGTGGTCGGCATCTGGGCGTCCACCAAGCAGAAGAACCACGGCGAGGAGGAGTTGATGCTGGCTGGCCGCAGTCTGGGACTCGTCGTCGGGGTCCTTACACTCATAGGTAACACCTCGAGAATAAATTACAAATTTGAGTATGGATCAGCTGGATACGGAGGAACTTATATATCTACAATAATTATTAAACCTCTGATTACTTTACAGAAAAACTTTATCAGACTGACTTTAAATAGACACAGAGCAGAACATTCAACTTCTCTTTTAAGACTTTGGGCATTTACCCTTAAGAAATTTGTATATTTTTAAGGTTCTACGTATGTTCTATGACAGAAGTGGAAATGGGGTTGAAATAGCTTCAAGTAAGAAAGCAACACTAATAAATAGAATAACTGTTGATAGTCTAATTTCGACAACTTTTAAAAAGGTTTACGTATACCTGGCAAAGATTTATAATACACTTCCATAACACGATAAAACCTATACTAATAAAGTAGATTTTATAAATAAACTATGGCCCTTTTCACAAGCTTTAGATAATGTTGATTTGTTATTCCGTTGTGTTTTATGATAATTGTAAGAGAGTAGACTTTTTAGTTTCAATTTGATTACAATGATTATTTAATGATTGTTTATGAGGAAAAATCATTTTATGTTATAAAAAATAACTGAAGATTGAAATGATAGTGCTGCCAAGTGTAACTATTCAATGCAAGACCGGTCATCCTGGGACGGTGGCGACATCCTGTAATCCAGCTACTTGGATGTCACGAATTGTGGATAGTTGTGAGCGATGGCGGTGGGTATAGTGTTCTCTTGTGTGGATTAATGTCCGCACAATTGAATACTACATTAATCCACAAAGACCATCCTCATAATTAGATCATAATCGGGTTCCACGTTAAACTGTAGGTCCATTAGTTGCCATCGGCTTTTGGGCTATTAATTAACAGTCCTGTCTAAGGAACATGTCAGCATTAGTCAGTAACAAGACTACAAAATCGCGCTACAATCATTTTACACTCAATCCTCATTCATACTTGGCTTAAAATAGCTACCTCGTGGTATGGTTGCTTTTTCAATAATCTAATCTAATCTAATCCGCCTCCTCGATAGATATGGATAGCCTATGTGAAATTCACCGACACATGTATCAACCTCAGATGGTTGTTGTTTCAATATATATATATATCTATTGTATATATGTGTGTCTCACAAAAAATAAAAATATTCCCTGATAAACTCATAGTAAACTCACACAGTAAACATATCCGAACTAATGTGGTGCCGGCCAATTCAGATAGCAAAAGGTCCAGATGTAAAAGGCGAATAAAGCACCCGGATATTAAATAATATTAGCAAATCGTAATACGTCAAGGTTATTGCTCTTGACAAAACTGGTTTATTTATGACCACTTATAGCGAAACGAACCCATGTCCCTTCGAAACGAAAAAAGATAAATTCTTCGTATGTTTAAGAAATTAAGGCTAATATTGTAAAAATTGTAAAAACTGGTCTTCGTTGTATATACTAGAACTAGAAAATCGTAAGAACTAGTTTTTACAAATAATCCGTTCCTAAGTTCTTGGTTTTAGCGAAATTACCACTGGGAAGAAGCTATTACCGTAGATCTCATGGCAAGACTTAAGCCTGTGACCATGTTACTTTTTCGTTTTGAGGTGCCCAGAGGCAAAAAACAATTGTCGAGATGTATATATACCTACCACAACAGACGCCATCATACCCTATTATTCTAACCACCCACAGAATCACAAAAAAGCAACAAATCAATCACTTATTCACAGACTCGTAAATAGTTCACTCAATAGAAATTTCATCAAATAATTAAAGACCATAAAATAAATAACAGAACAAAATTGATACAGAACAAAAATGATAGACAGCATGATAAAGAAAAAAACTGATAAAGAAGAAAAAAGATGATTCAACCCAAAATAACAACCAAATTAAGTTGAAAATAAATATATGTGTGTTCCATACAACAATTACATGGACAAAGCCGTAAAAAGAACACTCAAAAACACAAATGTAAAATAGAGCTACAAAACAAAAAAATAATATTTTTCATTTAATAAACAACAAATCGATGCCTGAAAAAAGACAACGGTAATTTCAACAAACCTGGAGTTTACAAAATCAAATGCAGTGATTGTGACAGCTACTACAATGGTCGGTTATCGTTAAAACTTGTCATATATTATTAATACTGTATTATTGTTTGGGAGTACGCAGGTCTGCTGTGACAGGGTATTACTATTTTCGGAAAAATCACAACCAGTGAAAATTCCTCATCTTTTTCGACTGATTTCACTAATGAAAAAATCCGTTGTACTCATTTGAAATTCGCAGACAGATTAGTAGCTCCGTGATTTACGTCCTCTTTAGAAAAGTTCATTTCAGTCTTGATGTAATTGGATGAAAACAATTAGACGTTTCACTCATCAAGAGACTGCTTTGAGCGCGCGATGCAGTCCCTGTAACGCAGCTATAACGCCGCTATAACGCGGCTATAACGCCGCGTCGTGTCGACTGCTTCTACGGGATCGATACATTCTTTTTACTAATGTAATGAGTCTTTTCAGCTTCCCTTTCGTTAAAGAGCTTCAGTATTCACTGCTGAAAAGAGGAGTATGATCTGTTTAATGGGATTTGCATAGTCTGTGCAGTAATGATCCTGAACCTGGTTGTTGAGGCAAATATTTTCAATTTGATTACGACAAATCAGTCATTGATAGAAACTAGCCTGTGCTATGTTGCACTATTAATTTATGATGGATGAGCAATAAGATACAGTCGAATAATAAAAATTATATATTTCTGTAGTTAATTCTGGCAAAATAAATATCTTGATTTTAACTTAAATAACAAATATTCATTATTAAATACATTTATTTATATAGTAAAAAATGTATTTATTCATATGATTGCTATATTTTTGACATGCTATCGTAGCTCTGGGTGGGGGGGTGTTTGATAATTTGCGAGACCAACATTTGAAACAGTGACGTTATTTGGTAAGTGACGTCATATGGTTATAATGACAGCTGTTTAGAGGAATTGAAAACATTCCCTTTAGAAATATCCACGATTAAACCCATTTCCCATAGGGAAGTAAATACAATAATTTTTAGCTATAAACTATCTCAGTTATATTTAAAATAAATTATAATTTTAAATATTACAGTGTTTTTAATATATGAAGTATCTTAATGTTATAAACACAATATTACCGTACTACTGTGTCATACAAAAACGTATACGGTTCCAGACAAAAGTGGTTTTTATCATTATGTGTTTATTTTATCAATGCTTTATTTGATAAGTATGTTACGGCTGCTGAAATTTAATCAATGATTGAATTAATAAACGAAACTTAGATCATTGGTGGCAATCAATATGACTTTCTGCCCTATACGATAGTATAAGGAGAAAGTATTGTTTTTGTCAGAATTTTCGAATTTGAGTTTTTGGTGGATAAATCAATTTTAGTGCCCCCTGAAGTGTTTTTAGAGGGGTTTCTTGTGTCTATGTGTGTGTTAATGTATGTGTGGGAAAGTGCAGAAGCCAAGAGAAGAGACTATTGGTCCGATTTTCATGTCCTTTGATATGTAGCAATCCACGGTTAAGAAAAGCGGTTAAACGGCAACAGGTTAAGACTGACATGGAGAGATTCTAAAAAAATATTTTTAGTTAGTTTTTTTTACATAGCAGCAATTTGTTTTATGCGGCCAAATGACCGTTTAGATATAAATGGCCCTGGGAGTAAGTGATTTAACAAAGTAAGCATCCACGTATCTCGAGATTCTTTCGTCACGATTAAATTTTTTTTAGAGAAAATATCAATTTACCCCTGTGGACGCATTACGTTGTTTTGAAGGTGCTCCGGTAAAGATTTGTTACTGATTGATTTTTCCATGAAACTTTGTATGCAGTGTAAAGTCACATCACCCGAATTTCTCAAAACATCGGGGTTTAAAAGTTATGGGCTTTTAAGTAATAAACATATATTTTTAATTTTCTGGCTTAGCAGCAATTTTATAAATCGATTTGACCGTTACTATCAAAACCAGCTTAAAACTTAACAAATTAGCATTTTGAATCATTAGTCTACGATTTTGTATTTTTTATATTTGACTAAGAGTCTTCTTCACCCCTGCAGAAACACTAAAAACATGCCTCGGCACTCCCTTGCTCCGGATGAACTGAGTAAAGGTATCGTTAAAACATTTTTGTCTGAAAGGTAAATGTTGGTGCTAGGGTCCTCATACCTGATGTATCCGAAAAAATAAATTGTTTAAGTACAAATAAATCTTAAAAGTAACAAAATTAAGTTACTTTTAAACATCTCTGAAACTAACTGTTTTTTTAGGTATGAGGGCTCTAATATAATTCAACTACATTGCTTCCAAGTTCCAAGAATATCTTATGAAAACGGGTGTCCGAAGCGGGGGACAAAAATAACATGTTTCATCTCAAAAGCCGACAGGCTGATGGGAACCTACTGCGCTACTAGCTTTTAAGGGCTTATGTTAAGGGAGAAAGTTTGTTTCTGTCCACTGATACTGATTACTTGTTGCAGATTAGACATGTGCATGTTAACCCTGTACTAATCGTTAGAAAATATAAACTTCACCTCAAAACTTTGAAGAAGATAAATTTTCAACGTTCTACACACTATGAGATAGGTCAAGTTAAATAATAGGTTTTGTGTTTATGTTTGTCGAAATCGCTAACCAAGTATTGAACACAGATCCCCGGCGTAAAATAAATTGGCGTCAACTGAAAGATCGTTGATAAAACGATTGTTGTTGAAATTCGATCTTTGCTAACTATCTGGAACACCACGCCACAGTAAATTAAACGATCATATTAATTTTGTTTTCACAAATATGCAGTGGTAAATGGCCGCCATATATTTCAATAACACAGTAAACACTAAAGAATTCGATATAAATAGTGGAATGAAATGTGAATAGTTTGATTGTTAAGGATAAGAGATCAACCAGAGAATCTGCTTGAGATGCATAAAACTCAGCTTCACTTTGCTCAGTATGAAAAGTAACTTTATGCTTGCTCAGCAGGAAAGTGCAAACAATTATCTTTGTTTGAAGGATAGCAAAGTCGACTGAATTCTTTAGACAGACTAATGAATGACCTTTGATGACAAACATACTTCAGGACAATAACTAATTGACAAAATGTTGACCGAAATTAAAACTGCGAGTGTTTTTTATATACACAAAAGTAGTAAATATATCTCGTGGAAAACCACTTAAGAAGATTGGTAATTAAATTTTGTTCTACAAAAACTCTAGTATGTTCCAACTACTACATTTTTTGACAATTTTAACGTAAATACTACTTAAATATTTCAGTTTAAAATGTTGTAATCTGAAGCATAGTTGATTTAGAAAACGAAAAATTTAATTTATTTTTGAGGCAATATTTAAAACATATTACTTTTAAAATGTTGCAACGTTTAGTTTACATTTTATACATATTGTTGTCTATCGAGTCAAATCTCAACATGAGTAAAATACAAAATTTATAGGGACAAAACAATCAATTAGAAGGTAACCTTACTTTAAATAAACGTATTTTGAAGATACAGAATTAATATTAAGTAAATAATACCATTGTAATATTGTAAAGGTAAATTATTTTACAATGTATAATAAAATTACATGATCGAGTGATAAAATCTTAATAAAATCTGCTCATAGTTTTGAGACGCAGTAGCTCAATAATTAAACGAGAAACTACAAGTGGCTGTTCAGAAGGGAGAACCGTACAGCTGCAAATAAAGAAACAAAAATGAGGTTTTATTATGAACTACTCGCCAGACCCGGATCAATATGGCTCCTAATGATGTGAAGTAGATTTTAAAACTCTGTTAACCAGACTCGTCCATTATTCTCTGAGTTTCATTGTTTCTCCCCATTGGGTTATTCACAGTAGTGAATAGCTAACCTCATTACATTTAATCTTTTATGTCAAACCTCATCTCAAAAAGTAAAACAATAAATTTAGAGTACTTTAACGATAACATATAGTTTTATTTAATGAATTATTTAATAAATGAACGATTATCCACGTTAAATAAAACAATGATGAACATGTGTTCGACTTATTTATGAAGCTGTGTAACCTGTTTTTAGATTATAAATATTGGGATATTCTTTTGTACATATTTTCATCAATAATATCATCTCCATAGTATATAGAAATGTGGATAGTGGTAAGCGATCGACGGTGGCTGTAGTGTCTCTTGTGTGGATTGGCGTCCGCACTGTTGAATACTACGTTAATCCACAAAGACCATCCTCATAATTAGACCAGTTCGTAATTCAGAGGCAGTGGTTCGGATTCCACGTTAAACTGTAGCCCCTTAGATATTCCATTGACTGTTAAGCTATTAATTAACAGTTCTGTCTGAGAAACATGTCAGCCTTAGTCAATAATAAGACTATACAATATCGCGCCTCAATCATCCTACACTCGTTTCTCATTCATACTTGGCTTAAAATACCTACCTTGTACGGTCGCCAATTCAATAAGCTAATCTAACCTATAAAAATGAATGTATTTATGTATGTGTGTATGTCCCTTATACGTTGCCAACCTCCTTATCCGATCGCCTTGAAATTTAAGAAAGTTGCTCTATATGTGTGTGGGAAGGTTTAAGTGAAAAAATTTCGAAAACCTTAAAAGTTTCCATTTTATGGCGTTTTAAATTTCTAATGTTAACAAACTTAGTCCCCATAAGTGACTAAGCTTGTTTACAAATTGTCTACAATCAAAACATTTGGTTTCTTAAGCTACAGCTGTTGATTTACTTTCCATTAGCAATGTGCTTTACTATCCAACATCATCTGAATAATTCATTATTGTAAAACTAAGAAGTAAAAATGTGCTGCAAAAAATGAACGGCTTTACTCACCACGTTAATAGTTTACGGTTTTTGGGATTATATATTTATATTTTTATTTTCAATTCGATTAAAAGTCACTTGTTTATATTTTAGCCAAATAAAAAATAATTAATTTCAGTATCGTTATTAACTATGTCGCGACTCAGAATATCTAATCTTTCACAACGAAGCCATAATGCTATTCAAGTTCAGAATATGGCTATTTTTAAAGTTAACATGTATTTACTGTAAGGCGTTACGAAGTTCGCCGGGTTAGCTAGTATACCTTACAAATTGTAGAACAATTCTATTTTCAATACAATTATATGTGTATGATATTATGGGTAAAATATGATTTTTTTCAACAGTAACAACAATACAAAATATCTAAATGAGCTTTATTTGAGTATTTATTATTTTTATCAATAAATTCAGGAAGCGTACGTGTGACACTTTTTGCAATTTTCACTGCCATACGCGGTTTTTATCTCCCTCACTAAAACACAACATTTTATGTCGGAAAGGCTCACGAGGAGGGTCTCCTTCACTGTCAGATAAACCAACACCAATATAAACTTCTGAAAGGGAATTGCAAAATTATTAGTATTTCCCTCATATTTAACATGCTTTATAAGTATAAAACGGAATATTAAACAAATTATGAAGTGAACGAATAAAATATTTATCAACCTTGATTGTTGTGAGCAAACAGCTTAATTATATAGGGTGTATCTTAAAACACGGCCCAGCCACGTCAGGTGTTTGCTCTTCATTATAGCGGTTAGGTTTAGCTCATTATATAAGTCTCTCAGCTCACTTTTTTCCTTATCCTCCACACTTTTGCTTTATAAATAGGTTCATATATTTTTCTTAGTACTTTGTTATCAAATGTAATAAGCTTTCTTTTTAAATACTTCGTTAAAACCCAAATTTCACAACCATAGAGTACAGTATTACTGGTTGTAGTACAGTCTTATAGTATAGCTCAATAGTTTATTTATACAGAATTGTAAAATTGTATGACTGTTGTTACATTAAAATAAAAAAGGCTATATGTTGGTTAAAGAAACGAAACGAAAGTGACTGTTCGCACGTCAAAATGTAGATACTGATGCTCGGATTAGGTTAAGTTAGGTTCTTTTTATGTGTATGCCTTTCTATGTCCGTTTTACATTATGACGACATAATGTAATTAATGTTTATGTGTTCTTTGTATCGTCATGTGGAACGGACGTGCGTGTGGTAACAGCGCACGTATGACGTGCGAATAGCCTCTACCTTTAAGAAATAACTGTCAAAAATGGTGCAAATAGGCACAAGTACATGAATGAATGACTTTGTTTTATATATTTAGATTTGAGTCCAATTAATGTGGAATGTTTTAAAAAATAACAGTTTAATATATCACCTGTTGTAAATTTTATTCCCCTCATTCATAGTTTATGGGGAAAGTATTGTTTTCGTTGAAAGCATTTTAAAGGGCAGTTGATCAGCTGATCAATGATCACGTGACCATTGTTGCAGCCACCTGGGTCGGCGGAGGCTACATCAACGGCACCGCTGAGGTTATCTTCTCCCGAGGTCTGGCTTGGTGTCAGGTCCCTGTCGGCTACAGTCTCAGCCTCATTTTCGGTAAACTTCACATATTTGCTGTCATATTCCCCTCAAACCACCTTTAAAATGACTGAATCTCTTGTATACAGGGTGTTCATTAAAGTCCGGGGATAAACTTCTAGGGGTGATAGTACTCATCAAAATAAACAACAAATTTCCCGTAATCATGTCTGTGTCGAAAAATCCTTCATTTAGCCGCTAGCCACCATTTTGTATTTTAAACAAAAAACTGTATATATCAAGAACTATTTTAGATACAGAAACCAAACTTTGCACACATATTTATTGGCTAAAGAGGAAAATATTCTCAAAGTATCGTTTAGTTTGATTTAAAATTTTCAAAATGGCGGTGGTTAAAAATGATTTAGTTGGAATAATATAAAAACATTAACTTTATATTACTTTATACTATTTATCGAGCGAGATTAACACAGTTTGACATGCATTTGATTACAAGTTGTAATGTTTGTTGTACAGGAGGGCTGTTGTTCGTGAAGCCCATGAGAGAGGCCAACTACGTGACCATGCTGGACCCATTCCAGCTGAAGTATGGCAACCGAGTCGGAGGACTGCTGTTCCTGCCCGCGCTCTGTGGCGACCTCTTCTGGTGCGCCGCGGTACTAAGCTCCCTAGGTGCGTCTATATCACCTGGTATCTCTCGTGCCTATTGGATAATGCACTATCAAATGGATAAGGAAATAAAGATAGTGAAGTCAGGAGCAGAGACTAGTTTGAGAAAGGGGGGTGGTGATGCCATTATTCGAGCATGATTTTTAACCAGACTGTGGTAAGGGCCCAAAAGACAATCTACAATTCATTCCCCATAATTAGACCAATTCGAAATTCAGAGGCAGTGGTTCGGACTCCACGATAAACTGTAGGTCCCTTAGATATATCATTGACTGTTGGGATATTAACAAAACTGTCAATTATTAACAGTTTTGTTTAAGGAACGTGTCAGCCTTAGTCAGTATCAAGTGTAGGCTCCTATATGTGTTGACCGTTGTCTAGGAGGTCAAGGGCTATATTGTTTGGATAGTACAGGTGTTCTAGTTAGACAGATAATTCTCTCTGAAATATTACTTCTACACTACCGAGTTTCAGGAATTTTTCAGCCTCTTTTGATGGAACCATTGTAAGTCCCATGGTGTGTACCATAGGACTTAAAAAATTTAAAGACTGGGACAGTGGCGTGTACTGTAATCCAGCTACTTGAATGTCACAAATTGTGGATTGTCATGAGCGATGGTTTGTTGATGTGCTATTCTCTAGAGTGGAGTGTGTACGTTACACTATTGAGTATTACTTTCATCCGCAAAAATCATCCTCATAATAATACCAGTTCGTAATTCAAAGACAAAAGTGGTTCGGACTCCATGTTAAATTGTATATATAAACTGTGTGAGGTAGATGTCATTGTATGTTAAGCAGACAAAGGCATTAACACAGTTCTATCTAAGAAATGTATCACCTTAGTCAGTAACAAGACTACAAGATCGTGCCGCACAATCATCTTACACTCATTTCTCATTCATACTTGGCCTAAAATACCTACCTGGGTAGGTCACCATTTCAGTTAAAAAGTATTAATATATTAAATTAGGCTACTGATCAGCAATGCCTTCCTTGATAAAAGTTCTCTGAACAATACATTTTGAATATGTTTCAGTTCTGGAAGGGGGGCTGTTGGTAATTTGCATCACCAAAATTTGAAATAGTGTCGTCATTATAAGGGTAGCTGTTTAGAGGAATTGAAAAACTCCCTTTAGACTCCATGATCTAACTTATTCCCCACAGGGAAGTAAAAATACAAACAATTTTCTTACATGAAAATGAAAAAAGTCTAATCAGTTTAAAGATTTTATTGGATAATATGGATGATAATATATATCTTTGTTTTAGTGAAAGACTGATGTTTATAATGATTGACTTGGTAGTTGTTACTGATTGTGTTGTCCCTTTAAAATACTTTTTTGACTTCAGTATACTTATCACACTTCAGAGGTCAAAATTAGGTATTTCATCACAAATATTGGTTAGTCTTTTGGGTATCCAAATTAAACAACTGTCCTTGAGCGTTAAGTTCCTCCTTTTCTTTACAGAGTCTAAATTCCAGTATTGGTTAGTTCTACACCAGGATGGATTGGTGTCTGCTTCATGATCGTTGTAACCCTGGACTCGGGAATCACACCAGGACCTAGGACCTAGATAGGCTTGGAGTTGTTGCTTCTCCCTCCCTGTGTACCCAGACAATCCTCTCCTGCTTTTCCTACCATTGTGAGCCCTTTCTTTCCGATGGCTGTACTAGAGCTCAACTATGGTCACTGAGCTTTGCTGTAGCCTTCTAACACTATTGACATTAACACTGACACTACTGATGATGTTACAGGCACATCGCTTATGGTGATCATGGACTTGGACATGGTGGTCAGTATCGTGACCAGTGCCACGTTCGCGGCGGCTTACACAGTAGTGGGGGGAATGTATAGTGTCTCGTACACCGACGTTCTGCAACTGGGCTGCATTACTCTTGGCTTGGTTTGTATACAGCTCTGTTGACGTTTAAGTATCTTGTTAGCTTGTAAAGGCTTAGCTAGCAAGGCTGAATAAGCAATACAGGCACTGTCAACCATGAGAAATCACTCTTTATAATTTTATGACTTCTTGCATGAATCTGGGTAATAACAGACCAGATATACCCCAGGAACCCAACTCTATAATCTCTTCAGTTATCATTCATAAAGTAAGTAAGAGATGCACATAGCTCTATATTTTTTCACGTTTAATAATGCTGTATGATTGCCAATTCCCAATCAGTTAGAAGTATCAATTTAAAATTCAATACTGCTTAAAGTTAAGTTGAATTCATTATAAAGTTCAGGATAAAATTAATTAAGCTTCTTCTCATTTATTAATTTCCATTTATTTATTTCAAATTTGTACAGTATTCAAATAAGCCATAAAAATTAAATGTCAAATTTATTTTTTAACAGCAACGCAGTAGACACATTGCCTATGTCTGCTGATTCCCAAGACCATTTTTAACACTTACCTTACAACCTAAGAAATACCTTATAGATGTTACCTTTTTTCTTTTAGTTATTAATTCAGTGTTGCAATTGATGGCTATATTATTGGCTATATTGGAGTAAATAAACTCATTAAGCTTCACTATAAAATGGTGAATATAAATGTATGAAAATAATATGAAATATTATTCAACTATGGTCAACTGGCCTCACTATAAAAAGGATACCGTAATAGTTTTTGGTAACAAAATTCTTTTTCATATGAAAAAAATGATTTTTAAATATTCACTCAAATAAAACATAAATTTTCAGTAAAAAACCCTAAAAAATCAATCACTTTTGAAAATTAAACTTTGTTTTATGATATGATAACCTACAATATATTTCGCAATAGTTCTAGTATGTTTTCATTAGACAGTCAGCTATACTCAATGTTGGTGTTGGTAAATACTTCTGTATGGTCTAGTTTAAATGAGTTACTAAGGTAAACTAGATTTGGGGAAAGCAGTCCTTTTATACGGATAAAATTGTACTTTAACTGAGGCTTATAAGCTTTAACACAACAGAATAAATATTTAGAAAATCTTATTGCAGAACTACAAATTTGGAGGTTTTTTTTAGTTAACAACTAAAACCTTAACACCAGTTAGGATATTAGGGAGGAGGAAGTTTTACTAAGTATTCATACTATAGGGATTTTTTGAGAATCCGTAAATATTAAACATACGTACAAGGGGTAAAAAATAGCTATGAAAGCTATCCATGGCTGCAAAATTCAATGTGTTTAAAAATTAAAATAATTAAATGTGTTTTTTCAGAAAGGCTTTTATTTTTTTAATTCTTAATTTAGAAATAATGTTTTTTATGTATATAACATATTTTGACAATTGCCCTTGAATTGTACAATTTTTATGGCAAATTAAGAACTTTGAACTTGATTACACAATACACACAATTAATTTAGAACAAGCCAATTCCGTGTGTAGACACAAGTTTTGTTGCAAACTGGTTTCAGACACAACTGGTTTGCAGCGGTAGTTTGTAAGACCGTGTGTGCTGGGGCTAAACATGTTATTTTATGTCCTGATGTGATGACATAACTATAAGTGATGACGGTTTCGCAGGTAGTGTCAGCACCCTTTGCCTACTACCACCCGCAAGTGAGCCATGAGGCAATGGTGCAGTCCCCATGGCTTGGCCATGTGGAGGCGAAGGACACCGGAGTCTGGGTGGACGGACTGCTGCTCCTCATCTTCGGTGGCATTCCCTGGCAGGTAGTGATCTGCCAGGATTATCCAGTGGGATAATCCACAATCTTAGCTTCGTTTGTTAGGATCATCCTTTAGGTTCCCATAAGGCCATTACAAATTAATTTCAAAACCAGAATCAAAAATACTATAACAGTTTCAAGTTTCATCTAGAACTCCTTCAAAATATCAGATGCAACCATAGTTCAATACTTATTCTTCATGGCAAGTACACCACTAAATAATGTCTGCGTAACTTATGAAGGCACATCCCAAATAAGTTATTTTTTAATTGAAGTAATTCTAACCTAAAACTAATAAAAAGTACTGATTTGTTTTTCACAAGCTTTATAGTTTTTAATTTCTTTTCTTAATTTTATCATAATTTTAAATCAATATAAAAACCTTAGTCACATGCAGTTTACAGAAAGCGCTATTCACGATCATAGTCTATGCAAAGTGGATGTCTATATCCTGCCATATTTTCAGGTTATTCCAAATGTAAAAGAAACAATTTTGTCATTTACTGTTGTTCATCATTGTATTAACTCACAATGTGTGAAAGCCCTCTTGTCCTATATTTTAGGAATAATGTAAAGGGAATTATAATACTGAAAATATATTTTGTTTTATCAGGGTTACTTCCAGAGGGTTCTTGCAATTCGCACAACAAAAATGGCTCAGCAAACAGCCTTTTGGTCAATGGTCGGCTGTCTGCTGATGGGTATTCCGGCTTTACTGTTTGGAATCATAGCCAGAGGAACAGGTAATTATGTAAAACCCAACATGTGTCTAGTCTACTTAGTTCCAAGAGAAATAATTTAAAAAGCTAAGTATATTATATGCACAATAAAACTATTCCTATAATTTATACAGGTTAAATTGTTTGATATAAAAGTTTTGTTTCATAGACGAAAAATAAAATTCAGGTTCTCTGAAAATAAAAATTTTATAACTAAAAACTTTTTGGGTTCTACTTGTATAAAAAAATTAAAACCATAGTTATTACAAAATTAATTAAAAATATCAAAAAATAACAATGCATAGAGCTAAGTAAAAGGTTATTAAAGATAGCAATCTTAAAATAAATAGTGTTATTTATCAAGGCTAGTAACTAAGGAAGAGAAAACGCTTAATTTGTCCTTTTTTCACAACGAAAAACAAAAAATCAGCAAATTCACATATTGGAGAGTTATTTAATGTATGAACATTGTTTCAGACTGGAGTCATGTTGAAGGATTCAACAGAAACATGACTCTGAATGATTCGAATGTGATTCTACCCAGAGTTCTCAGACACCTGACTCCACATGTAGGTAACAAGTTGAAGAACTGTTCTCTATGATGAGTTGTCTTTAACACATTGAGCAGATTTATTTGAAAAAGTAAATGTGTTTGTTAAAATTTGTTAAAGTGCAATATCTAAGGAAGAGCCTACTTATGAAAGGCTTTGTAGATGTTTTGAACAAAGATTTATTTGCAAACTTATCTGTATTATCAATATGGACAATACATAAATACTATATCAAATATAAATTGGAGAGAAAACTAAGTTAGTAGGCCCAAACTAAACTCTAATATCACTCAGCCTAACAAGAAACACTTCACAGTTACATAAAACGTGTAGAGATTTTCTGTTCCCAGCCAGTAGGCTCCTATACATGTTGACCGTTGTCTAGGAGGTCAAGGGCTAGATTGCTTGGACAGTACTGGTATTCTAGTTAAACAGATAATTCTCTCTGAAATGTTACTTCTATACTACAGAGTGGAATTTTTCAGTCATTTTCGATGGAACCATTGGAAAGTCTCATGGTGTGTACCATAGGATAGGACTTGATGGATGTCTGTTAGGCAGACAAAGGCATTAACGGTTCTATCTAAGGAACATATCAACCTTAGTCAGTAACAAGACTACAAGATCGCGCCACAGTCATCTTAAACTCATTTCTCATTCATACTTGGCTTAAAATACCTTCCTGGATAACTCACCATTTCATAAAAGACTTTGATGATAAATTTTATCCCTTTAAAATATAATTTCTGAAATACATTTATATGGGATGCAGAAGTTGTTTCCTGTAATGAAATGCCATATTTTTCAATAGTTTTGAGGAGGAACTTCACTAATAAAAATTTATTTTGAATTAAGCATTTCAAATCTTGTTGATAAGCCAGGTTATTTAACACAATTTTAAATTTAGAGGTTGCCATTTGCATCAAATACGGTTTTGCCAGGTGAGTCGTCTGTCAAGATGGATGACTCAATTCTTGACTTTGTATTTTATTTTATCTCATATTTGCAGTGGGTGTCATTCTTCGGGCTAGGATCAGTATCAGCAGCTGTTATGTCGTCTGCGGACTCCAGCATCCTGGCATCGGCAGCCATGTTCACTCGCAACATTTACAAGTGGACGTTCAGGCCAACGGTTAGACTTTTATCAAAGTCAAAGATATCTTTATTACTTCATCATCAAGACAAGTTTAGTGTCATAATGACACACATGCATAGGTCTATTTATATACAACGTTGCTTCCAAATTGTGAGAGTTTGATGTTTTCTCATGTTGTTTGAGATCTAGAGAACAATTTTTTATTAATTTAAATTCAAAACTTTAATTCAAGGAGGAAAAATTGTGTTCTAAGGTAAATTTATTTTTGTGAGAACAGTTTAAAAAATATTCCCGATTAATTGAGTCTATCCCGTAAGAACAAGTCTAAGCATACTCCTGTATCATTTAGTCATCTAGAATTTATTCCCCTCTGCTCATGATGACTAACAGACATTTTTAATGGGCAGATACAATTTTTGTGCATGGACTCTTTTGAAAATACTACAATAAGAGATCTTTGCTTGCAGGCGTCAGAGAAAGAAGTGATGTGGATAATGAGGCTTGCAACCATTGTGATCTCATACCTCTCAGCTGCCATCGCCATTTCTGTTGGCAGTATTTACTATCTTTCGTGAGTCTATTGTGGTGTTACTACCGTATTAATGTAAAAACTAATATAATATTTACCTAAACATGAAAAGGATATTTTTAGAGATTTTTTTAAAGTCTATGCTAGTAACCAAAAGCTATTCAAAATTGAATATAATTTCATCAAGAATAAAATAATTCCCTAAAATAAAAACTATTTTTAAATATTTGTCTCAGATGCGGTTGATGTAGAAATGAGTACAACAGTTGAAGCCATTCGGAGGGACGAGGGTTCGAATCCCGACCATGAGCAATCCCAATTTGGCTTGCAAATGTGTGGTATAGTGGCGTGGAGGGCCCACCTTAAATAAACGGTGACCGGCTTGGGTGGAAGTTGACGGCATTTTTAGGCTTAATTGGGATTGCAGTGGACACCTATTTTGCTTTTATGGTTAGTGGTTATAAGGGGGGGGCATGTTTTGTGTTTTTTTGTGTATTCTTGGTATTTTATGAAGAGTTGCATAAAAATAACAAAATTTAAATAGTCATAGCACTTGGAGGCTTAAAGTCTATGCTAGTAACCAAGCTATTCAAAATTGAATATAATTTTATCAAAAATAAAATAATTCTCTAAAATAAAAACTATTTTTAAATATTTGTCTCAAATGGGGTTGATGTAGAAATATTTGTTTCTGAGACAACCATTCTCAAAAAGACAACTATTTCTAAATCTCAATAATTATAGAATTTATTTTAATTTTTCCGAATTTCAGAGAAACTTTGTAATCTTAAGTGCAAAAACAGACCTAGTCCGCGTGGTACAAAAATCCAGAGCACTTTCGCTTGAAAAGAAGCTGTAATGTTACTGATAAGTCTTTTAGCTATCCAGTTTATAGACTTTAGTGCTTCCTATCACCTTGATTCCTTTTTGTGTTCTTGATGCTTGCTTGAATTGAGAACGCCCGACTAGGGTCCTCAGAAAGTGGTGATCTCCTTAATCTCTATCTGATAGGTACCCTGGAGGACGGATGACTACTTGGAAGAATGCTCGAGGTTTAGGGAATATACACTGGACACCTTAAAATCCGAGTCCTGGTTAACCGAACTAGTCCTTAACAAACAAATATAAAAATAACCTCAAAATTAAGACGAGTAGATTTTATTCGTGGCACGTGCGATATTTTGTATTGATTGCTATTGACAGTTCCAGCAATATGCCTCTCTACTGGTTGTTACGTCAAGAAATTTATTTAGACTAATTCAAAGATTCGTTTGCCCGCGCAACTTATACTGTGTAAAGTTTTTCTCAGGGCTGAGCGATTGCGAGATGTTAAAACAATCGAAATGTTCCTCATTGAGAAGTTCCGCTTATAGATTGTTTTGATCGCTTAGTGACAGACTTTTTCAATCAAAATCTTCTCGATTGTAGTATTCGTTTAACATCAATTTACATCAACTATTCAAACTGTATTTGACAAAGCTTTGACAGGCTAAATAACCACATAAAAAGTAGGCTCATAGTCAAACTAAATTATTTGAAAGATGATCTTGTAATTGATCATGAGCCATCTGGACCAGCCCCGTAGTTGTCTCCACGATTTTTGTTGGAGCTTAACCTCAACTTCTATTACTAGTAATGGAGTCCTCTCAGCCGCTGCTCAAGACCAAGTTTAGCCAAGTGTAGGCATGTAAAAATGTTGATTTTTGAAAATTTTCATTGTAATAAAAAAAGTATTCCACATAAAATGCATATTTTCTCATGCATTTATTTTCTCTTGCAAATACACTATAACATATGCCTCCGTTTTCTTGTATCTAAGGTGATCTTGGTCCCGATTACCTCGAATAATCGGGCCTACTTATGTATGTACCCTAAAATGATAATTTGAGGGCTCCTCGAGGACCCTTCCCTCGTCCAATCGACTGGTGGAGGTTGTCGAGTTGGAGGGTGAATCCTCCTAGGGGCTCTGTGGCTCGAGCTAGGATCGTGATTGGTTTTGAGTTATTTACTGATCTGAGAATCAGTAAGGAATAAGGTAAGAATGAAAAAGGGGGTTTACTATTATTAAAAGTAGTCAATGTTCTACCTTTCCCGTTATTAAACGATTTCCTTTTGGTGAATGTAAAATATTCTCTATGAAGACAAGCCTTGCTGACTTTCATTCCTTCTAATCTTCCACATATAACATCTAGTATATATATCACAATATTGTTTAACATTTTAAAGTGGGTCCCCTACCTCATATTAACACTCGTTTACGGTGACAGGTACCTGTGCTCGGACCTGGTTTATGTGATCCTCTTCCCTCAACTGCTCCTGATAGTTCACTGGAGCCGTGGTGTTACTACATATGGTTGTCTCGCCTCTTACGCAGTTGGTCTCACCCTGAGAGTTCTTGGTCTGTACAGAGTTTTTTCTACACACAATTTACAAGTCTTTACTTGATCAAAGTGAAAGTTAGTAAACTAATATCGAAATGTGCTCATGTCAAGCCACCCTCAAGGCTCTGGACTCCTGTACCTTCGACTCCAAGTTAGTGTGGGAATGCCGCAATGCGGTGTCTTCTCTTGGCAGTCACAACAACGTTACCCTTTGCTGGGTCCCAGGACACTCAGGTATTATGGGCAATGAAATAGCTGATCGTCTGGCGAACGATGGCGCTTTGATCCCATTCGTGGGTCCACAACCCTTCTGCGGCATCTCCAGGGCGCATGTGGATCGAGAGATCAACACGTGGGCACGTGAGTGTCACCGCAGGAGATGGGCGGAGCTGCCCCTACTGAGAGTAAGTAAACTGTCTCTCAGCTCTCCCTCTTCAAGGATCGCTGAGGATCTTCTACAGTTAGGTAGGTCCGAACTCAGACTCATTGTAGGTCTCATCACGGGACATGGACATATGAGGAAACATCTTGCTCGAATGGGACTCTTCCCCGGAGATCCAATCTGCAGGAAGTGTGGGCAGTCCGAGGAGACTGCTGATCATCTGCTGTATGACTGCACCGAGCTTGCCGGGGTGAGAGCCGCCACTCTCGGCATCATGGAGAGGGGTTGTCACCTTCCCCGGGAGGAGCTAGTGGGGAGACTACGGCAGTTTGTCAGGTTTTTAAACTTGGAAGGTCCGTGAAACATTCAATCAACAGGGGTGCGCAAAAAGCCACATGGCTGACGTGCTATAGGAACTCTGTTCCGCCCCTTTGTGTAATGTAATGTAATGTGCTCATTAAAAAAAAAATTAATGTTATTACTTGTTTGTGATAAAAATTGTGTTTTTAATGATCTTTATTTTATCTCACAAAATAAAATTTCACACCATATCTTATGAATGTAGGTTAAAAACAAATAAATTTTAGCACTTTTATGAGTCTCATAAAGAATTTTATAATAGAGTACGGTATCAATTAAAATTATAATCAAAAACACAATATTTTACTATATCTATGTAACAAACTTTCTAAAAAGAATTTGCTGTGTATGTATGACTGCAATAAGTGTTTTTTTCTACATTTCCTAAATAAGTTACAGATCTAATCTACACTGAGAGAGTTTACAAGGTTTTTAATTAGTCAAGGTTGGTATATTCATTTAATATGTAACTAAAAGTAAAAGTATAACTAAAAGTATTATTAATGTACCTAATATATTTTAAATATAATCTTGAAATAATATATTACTGTTCAGGTGGGGAGAAAGACATCGGGTTGGAGCCAGTGATCAGTTACCCATACTTTGACACAGAGACCAACACTCAGCGGTTTCCGTTCAGGACGTTTGCGATGGTGTGTGCGACAGTTACGCATGTGGTCGTGAGTGTAGTGTCGCGATGGCTATTTGAGTCCGGCACCCTCTCAGCTGACAGGTGGGATGTGCTGATGGCATTCCCCGAGTGTCACTTGACGAGGACTGAGCACAGAGAACAGAGGTACAAGGACCCGAACAAGGGGCGGACAAACAAAGCGTTGCACGACGCGATGGTGGGTAAACGTCTAAGCCAGGCTAGCGAGGGGCTATTGAGTGGTAATGACGATGACAGTCTGCTCATGAAGCGAGACAGAAGCGAACTGACCAATCAGGCGTCAGTGTCGTCTGAGACTCCTTCTGTTAGTAAGTTTTAATGTTCTCAGAACAGTCTTCACCAATTGTGCAGTTTAGTGTAACATAACTTGGAAATCTGTGACTTTTAGTCCTTGTTCATCAGTTTTGTACAGTGATAGAAATGTTTTATACAATAAATTAGAACTGTTTTTTTGGAATTTTTAAATTACAGTAGAGAGTTGATTATCCGAAACAGTATTAGTTAAATTTTAAGTTCGGTGCGCAGTTTCATTTATCAATGTTTGGCTGTGTTTTGAATAATCGACCCTCTACTATAGTATTTTCCTTAATTTTCCAATTCCAGTGAAATGCTATACAAATTTAAGCAATGTCACATATCATCTTATATATCTCCATTTATAACTAACTACTGAACTTCACTACTAGCTGTTTGATTAAATGTGATCTGATTATTGTAATATATTTCAATTACGGCTACAGGCAAATATTTTTAGAAAAGTACTCTCTATCCTGCATCATATAAACACTTTTATAAACACAATTTCTCAAAAGTCTCAAATTTCCTTATCATAGCTGAAGATATATTTCGCATACTACTCTCGCTAGATATCTTTCTGACCTTTGTACGTTACATTTATTTTGATTATTATTTCATGGTCACAGAGCAAAATAGTCCAAAGCCATATGTCATGGCGATTATGTCAGAATTGCGCTACCCGCTTTAAAGTTCATTTTATTTAAATTATTTTCAACCAAATTTGTTCCGTTTTGGTAAAAAATGTTTATTTTGTCTTATTAAGAGGACATATTTCATTAAATCAAAACTTCTAATAAGTATACAGTGAAGTAAAAACTGAGAAGCTATCATGTCCTACACTAAAAACTTCAATTAGGAATTAGGCAAGAGTGTGGTACCTCAATCGACAACTATCTTCATAATAGTTATTAAAGAATACTATGTACGAGGGTCGTCCAGAAAGTAAAGAACGTTTTAGCATGGTAAAATAAAAACAAAAGATTTCTCCACCAAATTTTATTTACAATGCCACAGTACCTTACATTACTTTTCTACGTAATCCCCGTTCTTGTCGAGACATTTGTTGTAACGTGGGACCAGTTTTTCTATTCTGACGTTATACTCTTCAGCCGCGAATGATTTGAGCCATTTTACCACTGCTTCCTTAAGTTCATCGTCATTTCCAAACTGCTTTCCACCCAAAAATTCCTTCAACTTTGGAAAGAGATGGAAATCACTGGGTGCCAGGTCTGGGCTGTAGGGAGGATGATTAAAAATTTCCCACTTCAGATGTTGGAGTTCTTGCCTTGTTCTTGCTGAGGCATGAGGTCGTGAATGAAAAACACTTTTCCCGACAGCATTCCGCGCCTCTTGTTTTGGATGGCACGTCGAAGACGTTGAAGGGTCTCACAGTATGCTTCGGAGTTAATCGTTGCATCTCGTGGCATGAATTCAACGTGAATTAACCCCTTTCGGTCCCAAAAAACCGTTGCCATGAGTTTGCGAGTCTGCAATAATGGTTTTTCCTTTTTGGTCTTGAGGGCGAATTAGCGTGATGCCACTCCATTGACTGACGCTTGTTTTCTGGAGTCTTGTAAGAAACCCATGTTTAAATTAATTTGCCTATAAATTTCAATAGGCTTAACTTTTTGAGCGTTCAAAAAGCGAATCACACTCCGCACTTCACATTTGGCGGGATTTTCTATTGGCGTCACCATTTTAAAACGCTGCGAAAACGAGAAGCGTAACCGTACAGCAACGAGACTCACCTCACACTGAAGCGAAAGGAAGGGACAAGAGGCCGCACACGCAATCGCAGTGGTGGGGGATCTGCGCCGCATGCTATGCGCATTCGTTCTTTACTTTCTGGACGAGGGTAGTATTTGTAATTCTTATGAAATCTTCTTTCTTCTAAAGATAATTCCTTTTCAGAATGTTTTAACAGAAAGTTCCTAGATATTAGGTATAAAAGTAATTTAATAAAAAACGCCTAGTATGCGTCAATCATTACATTATAACTAGGTCAATAAGAGGAAAACAAGAGGTCTAACACCCAAGTTTAGGTACTAATTTTGATATGTACTAGTGGTAATTAAGAGGGTTATTATAACAGTCATCGTTGAAGGGCCAAAAATTAAATTCCTGGATTGGAAAAAAAACTCATATGAAATGATAAAAAAATAACACCAGAGTTTCCTCACCACAAAATGACATTAACTGAATATCAGGGGGATTAAATAACATAACTTCCAAAATAAATCTAAAATATTTAAAACTTTTATTAACATAAAATATACAATAAATTGTTTAACAGTAATCAATTTATTAAAAATTACTCAAATAACTTATCACTAAAATTACAACAACGATGATGGTAACTGATTTAGTTACCAAATATCACAGTGTTTGAGGCATAAAAACCAGTTAATTCTGAAAATATTGCAAAGTTGACCACAAGGTACAATAGTGCTTCAGTTAAAACTACGTTTGATGTAGCTCATTAACGCTTATCACAGCTAATTAAACAGATGTTAGTTCTCTTTACTTTTAATTCGCTCATCATTTAAGTCCCTAGCGTTTTCTTCAGAATACGAACACTTGTTGGCTAACATCAGTTCGTTCACTGCATTATTAAACTCTTGAATAGTGTAATTAGCAACACCGGAGTCTACGAACCTGCGGACGACCTGGGCTTCACAGCGTGAGCTGAACCACCAACTCAGCCACTCATTGGTGACGTTAGGCTGCCGTGTCAACAACGATGTGGGCATTTCACAAGAATAATGTTCAGTTCTTGCAACTGAAATTTCTCTAATTTCTTTATGAGCTTTCTCACACATAAAACACTCAAATTTTTCTATAAAGGATTTTCCCGAAGAAGATTTGTAGTTACGAGTCCTCATCTCTTCCACCAGCCTCGTGTTGGTCACCGAGGACTCGAGCTTGTGTCTGCGGTAGCTGTCATACTCATCATCATGAGTGTTCAGGTAGTGCAGGTACTCTGCCAATTGTTTAGGAGACTCAAAGTCCATCCCCAAGATTGCGGAGCGGTTATTTGGCAGCCAATCCTGTCCAGAACAAAATACCATTCAAAATACTTACTGTTGGAATGGGTTCCATTAACACGTTCGAGGCGTCAGGAACGTCAGTGTTTTTTTTTTAAATTGCAGGTGCATGATTACTAAAATGTGTCATACACCTGATCAGGTGCACACTATATATGTTTTCTAATACCGTTTACGATATATTTAATATTGTTTGAATGTTTGTTGTGCCATTTAAGACATTTAATAATTATACGCCCGATAGGGTAAAAGATTGCATCAAATTGAGATTTGAGTTACCCCATCGAGTACACTTATTAAAATGAAAATAAATATAAAAAATACTAATTTTGTTCAAATACAGAGAAATTAAAAAAAAATAGTACAGTTTTTTAGATATGTTTTATATGAATTGACCAACGGCAAATACAAAAATTGGCATTTACGCCGGCATCGCTAACATGTTAATATGATTAATTTAAATAACATTTATCTTACAATATGTAATTTTACAGAGCTTTTAAAAACAAGGATATCACATGGACTAAAAGGAACACTAGGATGGAATAGCTTACAGTTCTAGCCTAAACCTGCCTGTGATAAAACAGTTTCCATATTAGTCTGAAACTGACAAAGAGATAGGTTTTAGTGCATAACCCATTAAAACCACTTGTGGTTTCTTCCACTTTGTGAGTTTTCATCCTATAGTATGATAGGGGATTCCCGCATAACAGGATTTCTACCTGACCTCTAGCTTGATACTCACGGAGACTGACGGAGAGCCGACATATATGGGAACGGTGCCAGTGATGAGGGGCCGCCACAGCTTCTCTGTAATGTAGTCCTCACACACCGCGTTCTCTATCGCTATGGCAAACTTGTACTTGCCCACTATGTGAAGCAAATCTTGTGACATCATGGTCTTCAGAGTAAAGGGGGCCTGTAAACTAATAAGTGACAAATTAACCACACAATTTCTACCATGACCTTACTCAACCTTACTTAAGTAGAAAAACATATTTTTATTTAAGAAAAGGATATGGAAAGGTTCCTTGAATGAAGGGACAAAAGCTGCAGACTGTACATAAAGGGACATTGGACTCAGTAGCAGAAAAATCTGAGGATGTTTTAGCAGCTTTGTATTACCTGATTTTTGTCAATTTTGTTGGATATTTCATCTTTCATATACTATTTTTCCTTTCTTATGTTAGACCATTTGGAGGAAGGGCTTTAACCCTTTAACCGTGACGCAGTGCAATGCCCTTGTTGCGGTAACCGCGACGCATGAGTTGACTCGTGCAAACCTCTTGTTACAGCAACTGGGACGCATGAGTTTGTTTACTCCGATTTGATGTTCCCAGCTGATTCTCTCATGAATACAAGTTATCTGCTTTTTTTTCAAGCTATGACTGTTACATTGACCGTGAGACGTGACAGACCATTGGGCGCTGTATTCTAGTGAACATTTATGAAACTACTTACACGCCACTTGCTCTGCAGTATCAAATGTCTCCCTCGTTTAGCTTATTTCGTCGCCTTGTGATTATGGTTTGAGAAAATAAAAGAGTTTTTTATGCTGAACTACTTTTATTGGTTTTAGTTTTATACACAATTGCTTTTATTGGTCATGATAAGTGATTGACATGGCAGATGATGAACTATTACAAATCCTGGAAATGCCCAGTTCGGAGTTGGTTTAAATTATTTATTTATAAAATGTAAGCATTGAATAATCATTTACGTTTGGATGAATACTATCCAATACTATAATACGAGCAAGGTTTGTATATATATACATATATATATATATATATATATATATATATATATATATATATATATTTGCACACGGATCTCGAAAACGGCGCCGAGGAATTTCTTTAAATTTTGGAAATAACTAATTTCCGAGTAGAAAATAAGTTCTAGATAGGTCTAATGTCCAGGAAAATTCGTGTTTTCTTGTAATATTAAGTTTAAATCTAAAAATTTAACATTACACTTATGGAGAATAAAATGTAAACAATACAAACCAAAACAGCTGTTTATAACCGTTTGACAGTTCTTGATTGAAGACTGCGGGGAACAATATAGAGGTTATGCATTAATATTTATTTTATGAATTAAATAAATGCAAAATTATCAGGTTACTAAACAATTTTTAAAAACTTAAGGGTTTAAGGAACTTAAGGATAGCTGTGCAAAATAAAAGCAGAAAAAAGTATTTCCAAAATCTTCCGTGTTTTGATAGAAAACGTATTC
The DNA here is from genome assembly GCA_023375725.1 of Nephotettix cincticeps. NCBI lineage: Eukaryota > Metazoa > Arthropoda > Insecta > Hemiptera > Cicadellidae > Nephotettix > Nephotettix cincticeps. The sequence continues at coordinate 67,135,892 of CM041789.1, read as the reverse complement.
GTTGTATTGCTTGAAGCCACTGTAACAAACCAATTAATTTATGTAAATTAAATTTCTCTTTTGCTTTTCAATCCTCATTCCGTTTATAACAAAATCAGTTGATCACAGGTTAATAATAACGGTATGGATAACTAGACAGTAAATGATTGGCTTTGGCTAAAAGACGTTCAACGGCATCGCTCAATTGACTAACGTCGTAGCCGAGTTGTAGCGTGTCTGCCTCAAGAACTATAGGCCGCGAGTTCCATTCCCACCAGGGGCGATACTTTTTCTTTAGTGCTATATTAATTATGGTGTATTAAATCGGTTTTATTTCAACCACATAAATGTTTTCATTGGGCAGTAAATTTATTTTAATTAACTTGTAAAAACATGTCTTATTCTATCCGAGCAAAGCTCGGTCACCAGGTACTTACAATGTTAAATATTACATTTATTATGGTTATTTGCTTTGAAATGAGTTTTAAAATAGGGTTTCTCCTAAAAACTGTGTGCACATTGGGCCATTGACTGAGGAATGCACTCTACCAACTACCAGGGAAAATACATCCTGGACTTCATTGCCAAGGCCAGGCTGGTTGTCCTAATCAAGGGTGACATGCCTACTTTCCGGCGTCCCAGGCAGAGAGGCATGATCTCCGACATAACCTTTGCGTCTGAGCCGCTTCTTCCGAGGATCTCTGGCTGGAGGGTGTTGGAGAATTATACTGGCAGTGACTACCAGTATATAGTTTTTGAGATACACAGCACACACCGTAGAGTATTTGAATCTCGGGGAGAGCCACGTCTCAGTGGAATACCAACAAACTGGACGTGGTCAAGTTCACCCAGGTCTTCTCATGGAGCACAGAAGAATCCTCGCGAGGCTAGGGCCTAGGCTAGCATCCACGATGGAGCTAATTGTCATGGCCTGCGATCAGTCCATGACTCCGACGCGACAAGCAACTCGTCTACTGGTGGACTGAAGAGATTGCCGACCTCAGAAGAACATTCCTTAGAGTCAAGCAAGCCGCCACTAGAGTGAGAATTGTTGCTGATAGAGTTTGTAAGTTGGTGGCCTACAAGGCTGCGAGGAAGTTCCGACGGGCCAACAACAGAAGCAAGGCAAACAGCTAGGAGAAACTTCGGAATAACGTCAATTCCGATCCAAGGGGGTTGGGCTACAAAGTCATGACCCCCAAAAGTTCGGCGCCCGCTCTCCACCTTCCATCCCGGGCTACTGCTGAGAATGTACAATGCCTGCCTGATCGAAGGGGTGTTTCCGACTCCCTGGAAAAACGCCAGGCTTGATTTTATCAGCAAGGGAAAAGGTGATCCTGAGCAGCTGTCGTCGCACAGACCTCTGTGTATGTTAGATACGGCTGGACAATTGTTTAAGAAGTTGATTTGTTCCTGCCTGACCTCTGCCGAGGTAGTTGCTGGGGACCTGTCCCCTCGGCAGTACGGCTTCAGAAAGGAATGATCAACAATTGACGCGATTACCGAAGTCCGGAGAGACATGGAGAGGGCCGGGAACCACAACCATTTCCCCCACCGAGTAGTGATTCTTGTTACACTAGATGTCAAGAATGTTTTTAACTCGGCGAGGTGGGGCAATGTGTTGGATAAGCTTCATAACACCTTTTGTATTTAATAAATAAATGGTTTTACATAAGTAAAGGTAATTCTAGAATTTAAAAATTTGAATGACATGGATTTTGAGGAATCCTATCTGATTCATGGGGGAAAATATGATTATCATAATAAAACTTTAAAGAATACAATTTGACAAAGACTTAATTTGGCTTGCCATCATATTGATCTGGATACTTAAAATTTTACCCTGTATTGTAACATCAAATTTAACTAAGGAAAATAATACCATAGAAATAAACGTAACTCTATGATGTTCCCATAAATGAGTCTTACTGAGGAGGAAGATTCCTGTTGTGTAGGCATCGGCCATAGGAGTCAACACGGATGTACTTGGACAGCTCTGCGACATAGGTGTCCCTATTGGGCGTGGTAGAACAGTCGGTCTGAATGTATACAACCGGAGCCAGTAACCATGTCTCATTTTTCTGATAACCATTCTTGGCTTCTACTGTCCTAAAATACTTCATATCTGTAAAAAAAACTTTTATCATGATTTAGGAATACTTTACGGAGGCCTCTCCCGGTCAAGATAGCCTCAGATTGCCTTGCGTGCCAGTCGCCCATTGGAGGTTAATTGCCTTGGCTCTCAACCCAGGTCATGCTGCTCTCTAGCAGCTATTTTAGGAACTACTGCAACTTAATACGACTTTAGCTGCATTCTAGAGGATTCATTGGGAACTATATCAACCCAATAGTGATCACAGAATATCATATTGCTTATGATATATTAGTTATTACATGTTGAGAAGTAGTAGTAGCTGAAATGGCAGGGTGTGAGACGGGTTGCGATTGTCTGAGATCATGAAATTGATGACAATGATATATATATATATATATAATTGAAATATATACTGAAATATATATGTAATATATACTCGATTCCTTTTTATTTAGGTTAAATAAATAGTAAACAAATTAGCATGACCGCCGATTTAATAGGTACGGAATTGCCATACTGGGTACTCAGCCTAATTCAAGCCCCAGGAAAAATGAGCAGGTACCAAGATGATAGTGCAGCCAAGGAACAAACCAATGTTTGTGGTAGCTTCTTTTTGTACTCAATGTTTAACCCTGAACTAAGAAAAAAACAGTCAGAAAAAATATGAGTTTATACACTCTTTTAACACAATGTAGGGGCTATGCCACAAATCACTAAAAGACTGTTTGAACAATTAATTTTTTCTGACAACACACTATAGAATGATTTTCATTCTTATACACCATAAAGATTACCTAACTCTCACCTGTTAATGAGTCTAACTCGTGTAGGTACTGTGTGACAGTGGGTACGTCACTGTGCCGGCTGAACGTGGCGGTGTAGTTGAACAGTGAGATGACCGGTTCAAAGACAAGTGGAACGTTGTTGCGAGGTGACTCCTCATGCATGAGAGCCCAGAACACCGAGTCTCCATCTCTTGGCAGAGGCAGGTGCGTCCAGTTGATGAAGGATCCGTAGAACAGATAACCCTGTAACATAACATTATCTCAAGTCGACTATTTGTACGTGAAATACCCACATGAAATTTGTAATTCACTTTACAAAATTTAAAGTTATTTATTGCATTTCAATTTCAAGGGCTCCACAATAAATTCATTGAATATAATCAGTAAACAGACTGTAAATTTAAACCAAAATTACCTTGGGTATTGCTACAAAGTACCCTACAATAAATGGGTAAAGTAATTACTTTCCATTTGGAAAGTTCATACTAGTCTAATAGAGGTGAATCGATACTAGATCATCACAGAGATTAAATGCAAGTACACCAAAAGGTTAAATCAATCAGTTTTATTTTCACAATATTACACAAATATTGAATTTATAGACAGTAACTCCAATTACATGAATAAATTGTGACCAAGAGAGACTAGGATAACCAAAAATTTGGTTGATTAGACATACACATTAGTCTTAACAAAAAGTTGTAATACTACATAAAAAACATAACATGTTGTAAACATCAGTGCATACAGCACACAGCACTTAGCATTATTACCAGTTCAGGATCGCAAAAATCAATTCCGATAATTAGCATTCAAATAGTAGGAGCTCTAATGTGTCAGTAGTACTTCAGGCTTCAACTTTCCTGTATTGATTTTCCACTAACATTAAGTCTTTAAAGGAAATCCTAAAATATTTTATTCAAGCACATGCCTTAAAGTTTGGATGGTGTCGGAATTGAGTCAAGTCAGTGAAGAAACAAGTCAGTTGACCGCACTGACTCCAGCTGCCATAGTGGCTGACACCTCCTATAGCGGCCCACCACACGATCACAGGATCTGTCACGTCTGGCAAACACAGAGCATAAGTAGTTGCTCACCTGCAGTGTACGCAGGCATACCAACCAACTGCAGATTTATAAAAAAATAAAAATCAATACTGGGTGATACTTATACATCGGCCTTTGTTGGAAAGTTGTTTTGAAACTTCCAATTACTTCAACTATTTTTGATTCAAAATCTAGATTGAGGTTTAAAATCACATGTTACAAGTACAAAGCTCATAAACCTAGGCTACCAGATGATTTTGTACTTTTTTGGGGGAAAAAATTAAGGATTTTTAGCTGTAAAACTAAATATGACAAAGGAATCAAGGAGTATACCTTGAATTTAGGATGGTTGCGGAACCTATTGGTAGGAGTGATGTAGCAGGTCAGATGGCCACATTTCCTGAACAAACCAACCCTCCATGATTGGTGACATCCGATATCTAGGTGCCACCATGCCAGCACTGGGAAGGGTACATCTGGATAAAGGGAAATTGGTAAGGGAAAAAGGAAGCAGTGGTAGTAATAAAAAGTTGACAGGCCATTTACTATTAGTATAGTATTAATTTAGCTACATAGATAAAGTTGGTTTGGAGGCAGTTAAGTATATCATTCTTAAAGGGTCATACGCATTATGCTTATTAACCTCTAATAGTTTTTTTCTTGGACCTTTACTGCAAATCTTATAATCTTATATGCAAAAGTGTATATTTTTGATTCAAATCCTTTTCTATGTGTTGGGAAAAGTATATTAAAGATATAAAACCATTAATTAAGCCAAGTATGAATAAGAAATGTGTAACATGATTATGGTACCATCTTGCAGTCTTATTACTGCCTAAGGCTGACATGTTCCTTAGACAGAACCATCAATTAATAGCTTAATGGCATGTAAGAGACCAACGAGGGATCCGAACCACAATTTTGCCTCTGAATTACAAACTGATCTAATCATGAGAATTGTCTTTGCCGATGAATGTAGTATGTAATGGTGTGGACGTTAATCCACACTATGGAATATTGCATTCATTAGCCATCGCTTATAACTATCTAAAACTCCTGACCTCCAAGTAGCTGGATTACAGGACACACCACTGTCACCATAGCAGTTTGGCCAGAATGTTCTTATACACCACCCAACTTATGAACCAGGAGTCTTATCTATTGTCTATTGAAAACTATGTAATTTTAATTATTAAAAATACAGATACCGCAGCTCCACAATCAACGCCTCAAAATAAATTGAGAGTGTGATTGTCGATTTGGAGTTGGATGAAAAAATTTAATCTGTGGAGAGCATAAATTAGTTTGTTTAAATATAAATAATAAATTTTCCTCAATAGAACTTTTTGGACTGCTGTTTTAAAACACTGATTAAAATGCTTTCTAAAGAGTTTTTCTTTAAAGTCTTAGATTCTTACTTAGATCAAAGGCGTAAAAAATTTGGAAGGCTAGCACTAGCACTGGCCAAATTGCATAAGTTAAAATTTTCAACAACAGTGTTTAATGTTTCTGATTGGTTCTAAATATGAGGCCTAGGTGAGAAATTTAAAACTGTTGTTAAAACTGTGTTTTTAATAGGTTAAATACCCTCTCTAAGAATGTATATCTTAAAATAAATCGTCAGCTGATCAAAAGTAGTTAAATCCTGGAAATTGGGTATGTCAACCACAAAGTTATTCTTAAGGAAAAGCTGCTGTAATGCCTACCAAGGTCATAAAACAAATAAAAGGGCCAATGGTTCTGAAAATTTAATTGGTAGAACCATTTGGAGTCTAAACAATTCAGCAGTTTAGAATGTTAACTACAGTAAAGTCCGGTTTATCCAGATCAAGTTAAATATTTTTATAACAGTGAAAATGCGAGTTTCATCTCAACCACTGACAAAATTTTGGACACAACACCAGTAATACTTTGAGCACTCTCAGTTCGGGGCAAGTATCACTAATGATGATTGCGTAACATAATAAACCTAACATAAACACATAAACGTGACGTAACATAAACACACACCCCAAATAAGTTTTGTTTTTAATTGGAGTTTTTTTTCTTGCCTAAAACTAATAAAAAGTACTGATTTGTTTTTTTCCAGACTATTACACCATCTATTCAGACGCTACTCACCATCGTTGTCTAAGTCGACGTGGGCATTTATATCCTATTATATTTTCAGATTATCCGGATTTGGACTCAACTACATTAATATAAAGAACTAGACTTTACCGTATATTAACATGTTTTTGAGTTGGTGGCCTGAATAGGTAAGTTTTTAATAGGTCAGTTTTTTATGACCAACCAATTGCAAAGGGTTAAATTGTACGGTTCAGAGTTACTTCCTTGTGCCTTAGGCCCCTTTTATGCACGGCGTCGGGCGTCGAGCGTCGAAAGACGGTCGTAATGAAAATACATTGGCGTAAATGTGTCTATTTATGCACGACGTCGATAGTTAGAGTACGACCGTCGGGCGCTCGTCGAAAATTTGCCTTAATAACATTGTGGTATATGGAGCTATTTATGCACGGCGTCTTTCAACGCGCGTCGAAACGACGGTCGTCGGGCGACCGTCGGGCGCTCGCCCGACGACCGTCGTTTCGACGCTTCCTCTCCCCTCCTCACCACGTGGGTTTGTTGAGTGGGAGTAGTCCCACAGTTATTTATGTTGATGCTGTTGATGTTTACTGGAAAAGTTGAAGTTGGTTCGTGCCTGGGAAAATGGTTGATATAGACACAGAACCTTTAATTGATGCAGTTCGAAGTCGAAACCTGAACTGTGGGATTGCAGTAAGGAAGAGTATAAAGATAGAATGAAAAAAGAGATGCGTGGAATTTTGTTTTGAATGTGTGGAAACATAATAGGTATGTTCACTATTATTATAATCAATATCTGAGCCCTGAAAACATATAAACTACACAGGGATCCATGACGGAGAACACTGTGAGTGTGCGTGAGGTGGGGACTGGTGGTTTCGTCCGGTCCCACGCTCGCACGACGGTCGCCCGGCGCTCGCCCGACGACCGTCATTTCGACGCCGTGCATAAAAGGGTGACATTTTCTCAGCGTCTCACGACGGTCGCCCGACGACCGTCGCACGACGCCGTGCATAAAAGGGGCCTTAGCTGTTATGGAGCTTAGCTGATCATCTATATGATGACAGTGTACAGCATAATAACAGTAACTGGACAGCACCTTGTTGGATAAAAATTGGCTAGGGCTTGAATGTAAACTGGCTAAGGCCTATGTAAAGTTATAAAGAAATCCTTGAAAGTTATAAAGAAATTAAGCCTTAATTTCTATAAGTAATTTAATTTAAGTTAATTTCATTAAGGAATACTGGAATGGTGGCATATCCTATAACCCAGCTATTTTAGAGATCACGAAATATGGATAGTTATAAGCGATGGTCAGTGGATGTGATATTCTCTGGTGTAGATTAAAGTCTGCACTATTGAATGCTATATTAATCCCCAAAGACCATTCTCATAATTAGATCAGTTCATCATTGAGAGGAAATAGTGGTTCGGATTCCATGTTAATATGATCGTAATATTGCCTATTTTTTAAGCTTTTACAGTTTAAAATATTAGGTTATTTTCAAACACTGGAACTATGGTTTTTTCTTAAAATGATCCGTCATGATGAGCTAAGCAATGTGTCAACATTTATTTTCAAAATAGACACTTATATGCTTTAGACATACTTAACTACAAACGTGGTATGACGCACTTTGCTAATCCTGAGCATGGGCCTCAGGAGGACCACAACGTCATTTAAAAAAATCAGCATGGCTCTCATACAGCCCATGCCGTCAGGAATGTATTAAACTGCCGTCAGGTCCCTAAAAATGCCATTGGCTGCTTGGCTATTAATTAACATTCCTGTTGAACATGTCAGCCTTAGTGGCTCAAAGATACAAGTTTGCTCCACAATCATCTTACACTCATTTCTTATTCGGACTTGGCTAAAAATACCTACATGAGTAAGTCATCATTTCAAAAAGTAATATAATCAAACCTACAATCAAACACGGTGAAGCATGTAATTGATGGGTTAAACCATTTTCTCAATGAAAACTAACAATGGTGTTAACCAAAAATCATAATGTACAAGACAAAAATTGAAATATGTATCTATATATCTATAAGACCTAATTATTTCAGATAATCATAAGGATGAATTGCAGCAAATGGTCAGTTAACTATTAACTATGTTATCAATCTATCAAAAATAATTTTTTATTGAAATTTGTTACTTTTTATTCCCAAAGAAATTAATCTTGACTTCAAAAAGTGATTTTCACAAATTATTTAAATTACATAAATTACATGTTTCACACAACCATAACCATTAATAAGTCAACTGTAAGACTTGTATACCTTCATAAATCCTTGAAATATCTTCAGACGAATTAAGATTTAAGTATGGGAAAAGCCATGGTTCTTCATAGTTGAGGTAAACCTGAACAAAAAAATTTTAAATTTGAGAACAGTTTTACAGTATTTGATGGCATTGTGAGATTATTAAGCTTCTGAAAGGATTTAGTAGAGGGCAAATGAATATATATGTATATTATTACATAACAGAGAAAGAACAGTTATTATTATCTGTGTAAAACACAGAAGTTAGATACGGTAACTCAATTACACAGTAATGAAACACTTGGTCAAAAACAACTGTCTATTACAGGTATAATCATGCTGAAAATTTATTCACTGATGTTACAGTAAATATAATCTAAACTCTGCGAACCATAATCCCTGATTCATCCCAGGAGTATGTAGGCCTACAAGTTTTTATATCCCAAGAAGCATTAATGAATTTAATAAAAGGCCAAAAGGATTCAAAATTATCGTGATATTGTTGTTATTTTTAACAGTTTATAGGAGATTTTTTAGTGATTGAGAAAAAAATGAAATAACCAGTTTAAAATGAAGATAGCAAATATTATTTAAAAATACTTTTTACTAATGGAACAAGCAAGATGGTTTCAATTTACAAACTTCGTTTAACTAGATAAAAATTATTGATATGTTTTTCCTCCAAACAAAAAAAAAATAGGTACCTCAAGTATGAACTGAGAAATGCAGAGGACAAGAGCAGCTGCAGTAACAAAGGCACAAAGTTTGGAGAGGCGCATTGTACTGATGTGATACAGGAGAAAGGCTCATCATTGCTTGTGGCTATCTCATGATAATAAAGAGATACACACATCCTCCTGACTCATCTGCAACACAAACACTTGTGTGTTTTAATTTACATCTAGGAATTCCTAAGGGAAACATGTTCAATCTCAGTTTGATTATTGTTCTTTTTAGGGGACAGGGTTACTAATTTATAAATTAATATTTATGGATGAAATCCTACAGTAGTTTTATTACACTACCTGTACAAAATATTGAGCCGATTTATTTCAAGTTAATCATCATTGGATTTACTGATCGCATTATCACCCAATACAAATATTGAAACAGATTGACTCTACACAGTCGTAAACGTCGGTAAATAAATCAACTAAATCAAGTAAATAAATCAACTGGACTTAGGCCAATAAAATATGTTTACTCAAAAACATTTGCTAGTACATACATTTAGAGTCATACTAATAATGAAGCGAAATAGTTGACATTGACCTTACTTAGTGGTATATCGATTTAATAGAATAAAAATTTCCTTCGTCGGCTCCCTGCATAGTACAATGTTTATGGTAAGGGTACCTGAATAATCTGAATTTACCCCGTCAACCAATCCACTTCACAAACCAACCACTAGATACCCACATCTCACCTCAGGAAAATAATTGTTTGATACTTTTAACTGTTACGGTACTTGATTATATAACTTTATATGGTGTGGTTTGACTTTGTGTGAAGCATTTTAGGCGTACAACATGCCAGAAGAAAGCAATTTTGTGATAATTCACTAGTGTTGATTCCATCATAAATACAGTAGGCCCTCTGTTAATCGGCCCTGGATCCATCGGTGCCCGGTTTAACCGTCTCGTCCGCATGAAAGACCAAGATCGATTATTCGCCCCGAATTTCATTAATGCCTGGATGAACCGCCCTTTCTGGAAATCGCGAGACTTCTGGTCACACGCTTATCCATTTACTGTACAGTATCTAAAAGATGTATCCTCTCCATTTTTTCAGTGAATTGGGTAATTTATCACGTTATTTCTGGTAAAATATTGTCAGTCTATCACTACTCTGTATTACTTACAGTACACATTCCCACATTCCGCGTGTGACAGTCTGCAGTAAAAGGTAGTTCGTTTGACTTTGTGCAAGAACAGTGGAAGTACAGTGCCATGACGACAGTACTTATCGAGGTGTTTTATAGACTCTACTGTATTGAGTGTTTAAGTGGAAATGACATGTGTAAAAATATGACTGACTTCTTTAGGCCTAAATAGTGTGTGTTCAAAATATATTGAATAATCATGGTGATCAATTTATTAATCAAAGATATTTTATTTAAATGTGTGTAACACAGTATGTTAAATAAATCGATATGGTTAGAATTCAACTTAGGTTTTTACGAAGCAGTAGGCCCTACTACAAGTGTGTGTAAAGATTTGAGATGGTGGTGAAATATAGAAGAGACATTGTCTTTCTACATTAAAGAAGTTCAGAAATGAATTAGGTATGTAATTAATGTTTGATCACTTAAGTCAATACGGTATAGACCATTGTTAACTGAGCATATTTCATACTAAAAATGGGATCTTATTAATATAATATCAATATTATGTTTAGTTATGGAGCATTTACAAATGTTTTTGGGTTGCCCTGTTTAACCGCCTTTTTACGTTACCCGACCTATGCCCGGGTCCCGAGCAGGACGGTTAACAGAGGGTCTACTGTATTATTATACATGTCCTAAATATAAAATTGAATGTGCAATAAGTTTATTTAAGGCTTTACTAAGTTAATATTATGCTGGAAATTTATGAAAAAATGCTAGTAATTGTTAAGCCAAAAGTCGTTTTGGTAGTAGGCCTATTATATTATTTTTAATCAGCAAGTGATTAACTGTTAACTTTGAACTAGGAAATTATTTCACCTTTTTTGGATGCTAAACAAATCAAAAGGTTCTTTCACCAATTTCAACACTTACAAACAGAGTCAGAAACATGACTGATCGGTTTCATTTAATAGGTACCTACGTAAAAAATCCATGGAATCATTCAATATTTATTTATGAATTAGCACTAATTATTTTACTGTTAAGAACAAATTAAATAACTGACAATATTTTATACCCACAGAAATACCAAACATAGGATAGCAGAGAAAATAAAATTTGCAAACGAAATAGAAATTCTAACACAACAAAATTATAGGTTAACTTATGTCTGTTTTTATAATAAACCGGGTTCTTCTTCTTGACTGTCATAATCACATGTCTTATAAGTGTATTTTTCCTCAGTAAGGAAAGCTAAATTATTTATTCACGAAGTGAACTTGTACCAACGACCAAAGGTTAGGGTTAAACCGTACTATCATAGATGAACGGATAGTAAAGGTACTAGTTTAAAGTGTGTTCACATCCCATTGTCATTGTAAGGACTATGGGAGTCCAAGAAGTATTGTTTTTTTGTTACTCCAATCGACCGGTATGAACTTAATATCATACCAAATCTAATGTAACAGTAGTACGAACAGAATTACGAAAATAAAACAAAATTAACCTACCCTTGGGTCGATGACCCCTGCGCGCCCACTTAAGGGTTAAGAGCATGTAATGTTTTGATTACAGATTTCTTAGCACTTGGACAAGGAGTAGGGTAAATGTTTGGTCAGGCTCTGTGAATTGGGAAAGGCTACCTCCCAAAAAAACAGTTTCTATCCATACTTGACGTACCAAAGTCAGGGTCATGAGAATGTGGCATAAAGCTCCTTGTGGGGGAGCGTGCTGGTCTAGGGGTAGAGCGCGGGGCTTTGGTGCCCAAGGTCCCGGGTTCGAATTCCGCCAATCACCAATAGCTTTTTGCTATGTGATAATGCCGCAACCCAGACAGGGGTACGCAAAAAGCCGCTACGGCTGAAGTGACTTGGAAGTAATCCACCCCTTTCAATACAAAAATTTAAAAAAAGTTCCTTGTTCACAATGTGTCTGACATTTAGAATTCCAGGCTGTTTTTCTGTTGCCTTGTTTAACCGTGTCAAAAAGACATAGCCCTTGTACCACAATTTACAGTATTGGAATTCCAAATTCTATAAATAATGTGATTCAACTTTTCCAAGGAAAAGGTCAACAATCTTTTCAAACTTGGCCATTTGAGAACCGTGTAGAGTCTGGGGAGAGGGAGAGTTCGGATTTCATGTTAAACTGTTGGTACCTTAGTTGCCATTGGCTGTTGGGCAGTCCTGTCTAAGGAACAAGTCAGCTTTAGTCAGTAACATGATTACAAGATTGCGCCACAATCATCCAACACTCAATCCTCATTCATACTTGGCTTAAATTACCTACCTTGTGGTAGGGTTGCCAATCCAAATAATCAAATCTAATGGGATTTGAGGTTGAGCCATCCATAAAAAGAAGAGACTGGAAACCAGCATAAAGTAGAATGAAATTATCTCAAGTAAAGGGAAGCATCAGGCCAGAAAATTCCTTTTTACAGCAGTCTCGATTATCCAACCTATACCGGCTGTGAAAAAGTCGGAATGTCGAAAGGATAAAACAAATGTATTAAATATCTATGTCAAAAATGAGTCAATTTTATTTACAAATTGAAAACTCTTCAATACATGTAGTATTACTGAACAAAAATACTAAAAAGTCTATAAAGTGGTTAAAAAAGGGTAGTAAGAGGAACTAAAGGTGGAGCTTTGCACGGGAATTTGCTAAGGTACAGTTGAGTGGGACAAAAGGGTATTCCGTGTCCACCAGCCTACTGCATAGAAATGTAGTGGTCATAGCTTGAGTTTAGGTCAGATGATTCAAATTATGATACTTTGTCCTTTATGATGAAATGAGAATAAAGAATAAGATGTATGTAATAACTAATAGCTTAAAGGAAAATTAAATAATTTTGATTGAATCTTTACTAAATATCCAGGCACTTAACCCTTTTCCGTCGGATGGATGTTTTAAGATTGTCCTCTCAGGTAGGATGGGCCACTTTACTGCAAACAGATGTTTCCATGGCAACTGGATTAATACACTAACCTTATTGTCTTGTGAGATCTGAATGGGTACTTTTGTGGCCATTGCCACAAATTATTTGTTACCATAGTAACCAGATGGTTATTAAAAAAAAAATAAATATTACAAATAGTTTGAAGGGCCATCAAAGTGGCCTAACCTACCATTTAGAGAAAGTACTACACTGGTCACTAAAGTGGCCCACCCGACCTCAAGACACCAAACATATAAAAGTTACTCCAACCTGCGTGTGAAAGTAGCAGCGACCACAATTATAGCCAGTGGTGTAGTGCTAAAAAAAGCTGTGCCGGAGCGGTCCTTCCCAGGAAAGCCATTACTCTTTGGGGGGGGAGTAATGGGTAGTCAAAGTCTGCAAGTTCCTCAGGAAGGCCATTGCGTGGGTAGACACGTAGAATTGTGTACAATGAATTTATCTGTTAAAAAAATACATAAACCGAAGTTTAATTTTGCTAAAACGACTAGTGATGCTCCTGGAGTATCAGTTGTATTCATGCAAAGTATTGCAGTCGAAGGCAAACGGTCCCTTTTTAGTAAGGGTTCGCTTTCTTTTTCAACCCAAACTGGCGAGTGCAGGTCAAGGAAGAAGAACATATTTGTAGATGAGTTACCCACCACATAATACGAAGGATAATCCTCAAATTTTATTTTATAGCCATCGAAATTAAAGGCTGTTCTGTAGAAAGAGGGTGTGTTGAAATAAATATCTTAGATGGAGATTAAAATGAATAGGATTTAAATGGTTGAAGTCTGAAAATACAAATAATCTCACCAGTTCTTAATGAGCCTCAAGTTTGTTGTAAAAATAAATATACCGTATTTTCGAATTAAAAAACTAGATACTATAAAAAGATGTATGGTCTTACAGTAAGACCTAGTGTCTGATTCTGGTGTTACGATGTCGTTAGGTTAGGGTTAATGTAAAACGCCTAAAATTGCCTCGATATTGCGTGTTGATAACGAAATGATGCGAGCGACTCGCTTACCTACCACTCTCTATAAAAAGGCAAAGTACAAGTATAAAAATCTGAGTTTTGGGTGTACGAACTGTGCCGGAGCACCGCTCCGGCTCCACTACACCACTGATTATAGCCCACACGACCAGAGAAGACCAACATCTTCAGCCAACATAGAACTGGTACAGAAATCATGATGGGCTGTTTAAGTGGCCCATCCGACCGCAAAGGGTTAAATTATTTTACAAATGTTATAATTTTTTACCTATCTATAACATGTCATAACTATATGTCTATTTCATAACTTGATGCAATATTCCTCTTTGATTATAGATTGTTCAAGGTGATTTTCTATCTGTTCCTGTAAGGTCACACAACATTATACTCTCTCATTCTTCTTTATTTTTTTGTACGAGGAAAATGATTGGGTAGCTAAATATTTTTTATGGTCATCTATAAATAAATCAAACAAAATTTACCTGTTGAAATAAAAGGCCATGAGTAAAAGAACTATTTATTAACAATGTGAGACTGTCTATGTACAATAATTGAACTAATCTATAAAGCTTAAATACCCTAATAATTATGTACAAGTTTACAGAGTTTTATACAATAGCTATAATTATAAAAAGTAAAAAATCAGGTATATTTAATGACTAGTTTCACATTTAGGAAATGAAACAAAACAAAACATATGACCTGCTAAATATAACAAACAGTTAAACAGATTCCCTTCAAAGTTACCTATTGGTAAAAAACGAATCAAAAACACATAATTAATCTAATTTTTAAAAGAAATTGGGAAATATGATGTAAAAAGTTATTATTATTATATTTACACCAGACATCACTATACTAACAATGCCGGATTTATATGCTGTTTATAATGATAGATAGAAAAGAATCCACTAAAAATATTATATCAAATTGTTGTCCCAAAAGTTATTTTTTCTCTACTGCATCTACAAGTAAGTTTTCAACTGTAGTAAATAAGCTTTTGATAAATTAATTAATATCTTAATTTTCATTATCTGATCTAAGATTTTAATTAATGAACTGTTGAGACATTCCTTAGGCACATTGGTTCTAAAATACCGGTGATATAGAATGTACTGTATATAAATTAAAAATAGTGAGTCACAATAAACTAAAGGGTCACAGCAGTCTGGATGGTTGCGGTTACTCATCAGAATGGTTCTGGTGCTGAGTAACCATGGTGTAGGCGGTTCCTGCCACAACACTCCCCACACAAGCACTCTGAGCGGCAACCCTGAGCTGCATGAGGTACTGGGGCATAGGGAGGGTGACGGACCCCTGCCGGAACCGTAGGGCCCCCACTGTGCACACCCCCACCATGGCTAGCAGACCTGGGGAGACAGCAGGAGTGAGCATGTTAAACTGCGAATCCAGGAGAAACACCCTGCCATCACAGCATCATACCTTGGTTGATATTTAAGATAAAAATACAAATTAAAAAAAGCCTAGTATATTTTATCACCAGGCCGGAAAGTGACTGTTATCATTGTGCGATAGCGTTTCAAGAATATCAAGCATCGATATTAACACTTATGGACGTGTTACAAAAAGTACTTTTCATCATACCACCTTTTAAAAGTATCTAAAATGAACTTTTCAATGTACTCACATTTAACTTATTTTTATATAATACAAGTGCATTTTGTCCTTTCACCAGTATTTTAAATTCTTATATTCATCTTCATACCACATTTGCGAAGTCTCAGGTAACAACTGTTTTGTTAATTCATTTGCTCTCCTTAAGATTGATTCAGGAATTTTCATCTTAATTAAATTTGAAAGTATGTTTTCAAAACAAAAAGTAGTAATATGTAAGTAAACTAACATTACTCATGTTTGTTATTTTTTCATTTGTTTATATTGCTAGGAAGATCAGCTGTTTGGTTTTAAAAAGAAGAAATTAGTAAATAAGTATAGCAGCGCTCATGGTTTTAATTTGTTGAAACCTATTTTCCAGTCTAGTCCCTTTTCCAGTTTTATCCCGATTGTTTACTAAGCCTGTCTGATATTGATTAGTTTCCATCACATCTGACAGAATGGGAACAGCAGTTTATTGGGGCGGTATGATAAAAATAATACTTCAATAGTATCTCTATATCTAAAAATATAATACACTGTATATCAGCTACTAACACCATACACCAAATGGCCCATAGGTACCCTCTATTGGTTTTTATTTATTTTTGAAAACTTTTACAACCCAAATCGTCCAAACTACTTTTACATTAATTATTTGGATAGAGAGTACAGAGCAGCCTGTACCATTTTATGTATGCCAATAAAATAGTTTGCATATTTTATTGTAAATACTGGTATATTTTTTGTAGATTGAAATTTGAATCATATTAATGAAAATAAGCAAAATGATTTATGTTAAATAGTTTTGACCCTGATATAATTCAACTTCTCTGACAAAACGAGATAAATACTAATTTCAATACTATAATTCTTCAATGACAATTAAATTTTAACTGCTTCAATGCTCCTTGACTAAGTGTTTAAAAAATTAAAATAATGTTTATTAGAATAAATGGTATTGTCTTCTTTAGTAGTTAATTAGATTTTTAGTGTAATTACACAAAAAGTCATAAATCTTAATCACTGTACAGGTACAGTGATTATTTATAAAACATTGTAATACAGTAACTAGATTTATAACATTTTTTTAAATTTCTCTTGAATCTGAAACTATTGAAGAGAAATTAAATCTTACTGTAATTTAAAACATTCCTCTGTCAGTTTTTAGTATTGTATCGTATGCCTGAACAAAATTCACATTGTCATAAACAGGGATTAAATGGGAATTCAAAGAGTGTATACTGAGATAAAAATGGCTTTGAAAGTCTGCACATAAAATACACAGATTCAATATAGAGATTAAACAACAAAGCCAATCTAAGTACACAAGTTTGTGAGAAGTTAGGGCATTGCAGATAAGATAGGAAGTTGAAAAGTTTGTTGTTCATACTGTAGACTTACCAATTCCAAAAAATGGACTTTCTCTCAGTTTCCTTGCAAGTTTATCAGACTGTGTCTCATAATGGTTCAGGCCCTTTACTTCATCTGGAATGAAAATTATTTTTAGTATTTTTGTACTTTTTACTAATTAATTGTATAGCCACATTTAATATGTTTTTACTTCTAAAATTGAAAAAAGTTGTAAGAAAGTTAAGTCATATTTTACTACAGGTAAAATATTTATTTCACTGTATCTACTCTGAAAGATGTTACAACAAAATTAGTTATTTCTGAACTTACCATAGAAACTTTAAAAACTATTCCACGGAAATAATAACATAAATATATATCAATTGTGGAATTGTGTCACATAAAATACCGTTTAAGCTCCTCCAATTCCATTGTTTCCTTTTTGTGTAGCTTTTAACCAAAATCTATTAGAGTAAACCACACAAAAGTAGTCCAATGAGAGTCAGTGTGGTGTTGCCAAATCGCCCTATTCTATTATAGCAAATGGCTACGTCAGCTGATAGGCTAAATGAAAAATGGCGAAACAGCTGGGTATGAGGGGGTGAGAGGGTACTAGCTGTTCCCCCCTCATCGGACTACTTTCGTGCAGTTAACTCTAGTTAGCCCCTCCTTTGTACAGGTAGTATGCCTCAGTGTTAAGCAGTGTTGGCAGACAGACAGTTGAGATAAGACCTATTTTGGGGCTTTTCTGGGTTAAAAAACAAAAAAAATAATAAAAATATAATTGTAATCAATATGTACAGACAAAAATATAATTTTATAGTTTTAGTAGTCGTACATGAGCACTGTATGAACTCCTCAGAGCTGATTTTTTACTAATTTGATCCACATGTCTTTACATGTCCTAAAACTGTAACTTTTTTAATCATTCAGTGTTTAAAGTTAAAGGTTGACATTGAACTAAAAATTTACCAGACTTTGCAATAATTGTCTTGTTTTATATCAGAGCATTCAATTTATCACTAAGCAATATATATGTTACTTAGTTCTTTAATCCAAAATTGTTGAATAATATCTGACTGTTTACTGAATATTTCCAATTTGTAAAAAAACATATTTTGCTAACTATTCTATACTTCAATACTTTTTGTATATTTTATAATCAGATTTGGTATGAATAAAAATGCTTTAAACTTTTATTTGATTTATATTAAAATAGGTACTTGATTAAAGTATATCATCAAGTCAGAGTACTGCTTACTTAATATAAAACTAGTTTAAGTAAAGTCTGATCAATTCTGATAAATACTGATAATATCATAAATGTGATATTATAAATGTGAAATTAGGGATTTTTGTTACATATTCTGGAATGTATTAGAATGAACTTTTTTTATAAAATACGTACTAGCTGACCCGATAAACTTCATTATGCCCTACAGTAAATATGTGTTAAATTTAAGATTATGGCTATGTTCCAAAGACAAATAGCATTACGGCTTTATTGTGAAAGATTTAGATATTTTGGCACGAGGTATAGTTATGAGTCTTTCTCAAGTTATGAATAGTGTAACTGACACGGCTGTGTAACATAGAAAATAAAAATAGATAAAGCAATATACAATACTATGGCATTTATTAGCATAAGACATTTAATTAGACACAAAATAAAAAAAGATACATAAACGCCAAAACTCTGAAGTAAAGTAAAACTGTTCATTTTGTACAGTATTTATTTACTTGATAGTTTTAAATTGACGATTGATACAAGAGGCATTTGATAGAAATTCACAAGCTAAACAAAAGTAAACGAACAGCTGTAGCTTTAGAAATCAGATGTTTTGATTGTAGAAAATTTGTAAACAAATTTGCTGCCCATAAGGTTAACATGGGGATCTTAGAATGCATCTAGACCATATAGAAATATAGAATCTGTATACCAAATTTGAAGCTCCAAAGCCTCATAGTTTTTGAGAAACTGTGATCAGTCAGTCAGTTAGTGAGTGAGTCAGATTTGGGTTATATAGATACAATAAAATAAATAAAAAATATCAACATTAAAACCCAGTTATGAGCAATATTAGACATATTTTTCTAAGTTTTATAAAACATCTATTCATAAAAGTGGTTTAATCGAAAGAAATAACCATCAGCTGTGAAATTAACAGATCCATTTTGGTTTGTTTACATTGATCATTGATTTTAAATCTATTTTGAATATTATTCTATATTAAATATTACTTTATCTATAACAAATTTTAATAATGATACACATTTTATTAATTAATTATTCTAATTTATCTAATTATAAATTATTGCTATATAACTGAACTAAGAATTTCTTCTATTTATTTGTCAGGCTAAAATTGTATTGTTATGTTTTTAAACATTTTGCTTCTTAACACTGCTACTAATGAAATATTTTTCTGTACCGTAGTTAAGAAATAAATTATGGTGCCGATGCTGCATAAAACTAAATTTATATTTAAAATTAGGATTCACTAGGTTGTTTGATTATAGCTTAAATTAATTGTTACGTAAGTAACCTGGTATTGTAATAAAATTTGCTGAGTACTAAGGTCTGCTTTGATGGGGGTATCGGTTAGATAATCAAGTCAGAACAGGTACAAGTAAATGTTTACCAGTTACAATTTAACTAACCAAGTAAATAGCCAAATTATACATCGAAGGGACAAGAAAGGCCGAAGTGAAATCCTGCTGAGCTCTCAGAAAGCCAACAAACAACAAACTAAACCTGGGATCAATCAAGGGTCAAACTTCCCTCCACAGATTTCCGGCTTTCAATTTACAATAAGTTCAGTTCTACTTGTGAGAGTGTGTGTTGCCTACCATGTTATTTCGGTGGATAAAGATTTTGTGCGATCGCAAACTGATTTCCTTCATCCATTTTAGAACTTGGTGAGAAAACTAAACAAAGTCATTCTATGTAAAAATTAAACGGCTGCATACTGATTTTAAAAATTCACTTTAGAATCTGGGTAGGATTGTAAAACAAACTAAAACTCAAGAAAACTATTCTATATTAAATAAATGGTAGTTTTTCACATTTTCTCTATACAAATAACGCTGTACACGGAGATAATATTAGTTTTGAGATTTCCGGAATCCAAAAAAGTAGTTTTTGAACTGATTTCTGTCTGTGTAAAGTCAACACCAATGGTCCAAATTGTTTTAAAATTTGGTATAAGAGTGCTCTTTGGCAACAACATGACTATTTTTTTAATTTTAATTTTTAAGGCATTTCACCCTTAAAACATAAAAACTGAAGTTTTCAGAAACAGCTCTAACTATTTGTATGATATAGAATCCTTTAACTAATAACTCACATAATCTACAAAAAAAATGATGGTTAAAAAGTTATGGGCTTTCAAAATGTCAAAAAATAAATAAAAAAAATTAATCGATGTAAGAGCAATCAATTTATAAAAT
Source organism: Nephotettix cincticeps (assembly GCA_023375725.1). Lineage (NCBI taxonomy): Eukaryota > Metazoa > Arthropoda > Insecta > Hemiptera > Cicadellidae > Nephotettix > Nephotettix cincticeps. The sequence continues at coordinate 67,115,457 of CM041789.1, read as the reverse complement.
AATATCATTAATCGCCACTAAAACCACTTAAAAAATGATTTTGAATTATTAGTCTACTACCAATGGATCCAGAGAAAAGTTAAACTTACTGTCCACGGTAAACACAGAACATTGTACTTATTTTTCAATCGTTTTGAATGAAACTTGGTGTGGAGCGTAAGGTCACATCAACCTATAAATCAAAAATATTTTTATTGTCCCAGAGGCATGATGAGTCCACCCAAAGTTTTTAACTTTTAGGAAGAAGGTGTCTGAAATGTATTTTGTGACTAGTTTTGGAACGTTGCATCTATTATTTTAGTAAGAATTTGTTGTTAATTATATTGTTTATTAAAGGTCAAAGAGATCTAACAAGGTTCTAAAATGGATTATCTTAAAATGGCTTATGCCTTATTGGAAGATTCGTTTTATTTTGGTTTCCAATACATTATTTTTATTGAGATAAGCTTTATTTATAATTCCAACCATGTTCATGATATGGATGGAAAAACCCAGTTTCCATAAAACATCTCTCCACCGAAATAAGAACAAAATCCATAAACTTATGAGAATCAAATTGGTTTTTCTTTAAAAAATTTAGTTCACTTATTGGTTGTTTATTTTTTTAAATATTAAAGTTATTTTTTAGGGGTTTTAAATTTATTTGTTATTTTATTTTTTATATTTATATTAAAAATATTATATATAATTTAAAATGTATTATAAAGGAAAAAATTTATAATTAAAAAAGAAGTATATTATAAATCAAAGGTTTGTTTAAACAAATTACATATTTTATCAATAAAATATCTAAAATATACAATTAATAATACAAAAAATATTATATAAATAATAAAAATAATAAATCATACAGTTCAGTATTTGTAGCAATAACATATTATACTAAACATATCACTAACATCTATTTTACTATTGAACAGATTAAAAAATACGTACTAATATAGTCTCAAATTAAAAACAGAATATCTGGCTTAGTAAACACTAAGTCTCAAAAGCTGAACAATATCTATAAAGCAATGAGTTCATTATTCTTGTAACTGATAGGGCCAACTAACATCGCACTAATAGCTTACCAACATTATAACTGGACCACACAATACAAATGGTTGTTCACTATTATTTCGTCATTTGGGAATAGACGGATATGCACTTTAGCTATTTTGCAATATATTGGTATCACATACTTTATTAATTAATCATTGAGATGTTCTTTAACCAGTTTTAAATTAAGTAACATTTAACAAAACAATTTATTCATATATTTACTAAGATATGAGACACATTATTATTCACTCACTATGTTTTAAAAAATTTGAAAATGGAGCACGTTTAAAAAATAAACTTGACACAATACAGGGTTTTTTTTAAAATTATAAAGTAGTTAACTGTAGAGAACAAGCAAAATAATATTCAGAATAATGTTATTATGATAAAACTAATACAAGCAACATTACAAGTAAAATTATATTCAGAATAATGTTATTATAATTGTATATCCATGCATTAAAACATATGAGGAAGAAGGGGAAAACATAGATAGAAGAAGTTGAAAGCTTTACTTATGATAAAACCCTGTAAGAAAAATTACACAACACCAAATTTTGGGAAAAAGGTAGCTAATTAGTTGAAGGTAAATAGATAGTTCCAGCCCAAGAACAATTAGGTCAATTGAACAGAACTTAAAAAGACAGATATATTTTTCAATTATTTTAAGAAAATTCTACGTACAAAAACCATCTTTTATCATGTATAGCGAAATAATTAATTTTGAGGAAGTAGGTAATATTGAATCCATCACGATCGTATATACAATATAACTATACTAAGACTATTATATGGTGCTCATAGTCTAAGTGAGAAGGTTGAGCGAAAGAATTTTTCAACATATTAAAACAAATAAATAAATAAATAAACCACGGGAACCTCACTCCACAACAGAACAATAAAGTTATCTTCTACTATGGCGAGGAAAATCTATGGGAGGACCACACACCACAACAGAAGCATGAGCTTTCTAACACAATGGTAGGGAAAATCTACGGGAGGACCACACACCACAACAGAAGCATGAGCTTATCTAATACAATGGTAGGGAAAATCTACGGGAGGACCACACACCACAACAGAAGCATGAGCTTATCTAACACAATGATAGGGAAAATCTACGGGGGACCACACACCACAACAGAAGCATGAGCTTATCTAACACAATGGTAGGGAAAATCTACGGGAGGACCACACACCACAACAGAAGCATGAGCTTATCTAATACAGTGGATAGGGAACTACGGGAACAACACACTACAACAGAACCACAAGCTTATTTGACAGAGGGTTAGAGGAAAACTACAGAAACCACACACTATATCTGAAGCATGAGCTTATCTAACACAATGGTAGTGGAAAACTATGGGAGGACCACACACCACAACAGAAGCATGAGCTTACCTAACATCATAGCAGGGGAAAACTAGAAAACACACTACAGACGCTCTCTGCAGGGTTGGACTCAAGACCCCACACATCTCAACATGAGCTTATCTAACACAATGGTAGTGGAAAACTATGGGAGGACCACACACCACAACAGAAGCATTGCTATAAATGACCTTGAAGATAGAAAAACACATGAAAAAGAGAAAAGTATTTACGATGTTATGAGGACTGCAAGATATATCTATGAGCTACTAACACAATGGTGTGGGGTGTAACACAAACACAAAAGAAGTTATTTAATTCAAAACAAGTGGAAATCACATAAAAGCCCCAAGTTGGATTCAGAGCTACAGGCCCACACTTTCTAATATCTTACTAAAAATTAACTTGATAAAACACAGAACTTACCAAACACATACAATTAAAAATATGAGTTTTCTTCACAATCAAAATTGACAGTTAACTGCAAGATTGTGCTCAATCATCAATTTAGACCATGTATCAGACAAAAGTGATTTAGTCATGTAATAAAAAGTGTCTTGAATATCCTAAATGACCTTTGAAAAGATGTTGCTTTTCAAAAACACATGGTAAAGGAAGATGTAATTTAATGTATTTTTTATGAAAATCTTGAAGGATATCTTCTTCTTTTTTTACTACCCAAATACTGGGATTTGGTGTGTCCTGTTAATCGCTATTGAGGTCACAAATTAGGATAGTTGTGAGCGATGGTCGGTTTTAATTTAATGTGTGGATTAATGTCCACACTATTGAATACTACATTAATCCCCAAAGACCATCCTCATAATTAGACCAGTTCTTGATTCAGAGACAGTGGTTCAGACTCCATTTCCAACTGTAGGCCCTTTAAAACTTGCCATTCAATGTTTTGCTATTAATTATAATTAAGAGTTCTGTCTAAGGAACATGTCAGCCTTAGTCAGTAACAATACTACAAGATTGCACCAAATCATCCTACACTAATTTCTCATTCATTACTTAAAATACTTGTGTAGGATGTCATTTCAGTTGAAAGTGTAAAGTATGAAGTACCGTTCATAGGCCATGGGTCTGTGGTGTTAATTTAAGACAATGAGGTACTGTTGCAGCATTAGTCACACAATCTAGTCACAGGTCATTTCTGACCCATATTACAGGACAGAAAAAACGATTTCGGTGAGTGATTGGGTACATTAAAAGGAAGATAAAAGTTCCCGTAGAGGTATGGCCTAAAACGCTTATTTTCCCAGATATCCGCCATTTTGTATTTTTCACAAAACATTTTTAATTCAAACATTTTTTAACGAATTATTTTGAAAATCGGTATGTGTTTTACACTAGTAGATTAGTGGTATTAAAAAAATAACCAGCATGATCCAAGCTCAAATCCAAAATGGCGGCCATTTAAAATTTTACCGTTAACAAAGTATTTAAGTTTTAAAATTTTAAATGGCCGCCCTTGGATTTTGAGCTAGGGTCATGCTAGTTATTTTTACTAGTAGTAGTATACTAGTTTAAAACACGTAACAAATTTGAAAATAAACCGTTAAAAAATGTTTCTAAAAATATTTTGTGGAAAACACAAAATGACGGTTATGTGAGAAAATGAGCGTTTTAGGCCATACCTCAATTGTAACTTTTTTCTTCCTTTTAGTGTACCTAATCACTCACCGAAGTCCTGAAAAGTTTTTCATGGACACTCTGTATAATCCGACGCCAGGACTGGCGTCTACTCACATCCACATAATGTTCAGTGCATGCCATGTTGACTGTAAAATGTCTCACAGCTAACAGGACGTATCACAAAGTATGAATTGGAATATGATTTTAAGTTGGACCTCGGTTGTCTTTTACAATTTATTTTATTTCCGAGGGTTGAGTAGATTAATAATAAGTACATCCCTTTACTTGGGGAATGACAAGGACAATGACGAAGTCAAGGCTGGAAGGACCATCCAGTGATTCCTCCACACTGAGGAAAAAATACTATACTCTGATTCTCGAAAACAATTTACCTTGCTAACTTGTCAATTTCATGTCGTCAGTCGGACGGGATGAACAGTCCCGATATTTGTTTTTAAGCTTGTGTCACTCTAGGTAACAAAATTAAACTAAAATGAGAAATACTCTTCTAAAAATCTAATTCTTTTCCATATTCCTCTCCCTTGGCTTGTATCCGAAGCATAACCGTTATTGTCATAAAACATTCATTATGAAATGCATCACGAAAAGTTAAATAAAGATAAATAAAAAACGTATTCCGATCAATCTATATCAATACCATGTGTTCTACAATGTGTAATACTTTTAATTCAATATTAAATTGATGTCACGATTGAATAAATGCTAGGCTACAAAAGTTTATTGCAAGGTAAAGATTATTTTTTATCAAACTGGCTTCCAGTTTACTAAAAGCGGGTTAATGGTAAAACTCATAGTAACAATAAGTTGATCTTAACATTATTAGATTATTTATCATTAGATTAGATTATAGGTATATCATGTAAGTGCCTGGAGGTGGCACGAGTGAGCATGAAGGCTTTCATAGGACGAAAAGCTAATTTAATTTAATTCGCAGTCAACAACATACGTAAATATTTTGTTTGTCTTTGTATATTACTGTATATTTCCCTAAAGCTGGAGGTCTAAAATGGGAACGTTTTATGAAAGTTTAGTTAAAACTGTAGCCCTAAAAAATGAAATTGAATATTATGGCTGAAAATGTAAAACAAATCATAAAAAATATAGCATATAAAACAATTTGAAGTACCTTAATACGAAATTTTTCAGAAAATAAAATGCACTACTAACCAAAAATCATTTGTTCCACTGTCTCCATCTTGCACTATCCTCAGCTCTCCGTGAATCTAACATACACACTGAGTAACTGAGTCCCGGCTCCCGATCTGGGACAGTTTATTGTTGCCAGCTGGAAGGAGGGGAGGAGATGGGTGAGGGGAGGGGGTGCGGACGTGCGAGGTTGAGCGTACGCCATTCACGTGCACCGCGGTGCGTACGATGCGCCACGCTACGGCAGTGTTTGTAAACACAGGCGAACGTCAACAAAAGCCGGCAGGTGAAGCAGAACAATAGGCGATAGTAAACGGTATCAGTGAACTGACACATACTTTCTCCATCTAAAACTTTTAACAACATTATTTAATACTTACACATTCTTAAATAAAACATTTGATTATACATTACGTTAAAAATATAATGAATTAAAATATTACCTTTCTGAAATAATGACATGCCCAGTTAGGTATTAAACCTTCCAAGTGTCGATCAACCGAATTCGGGCAGGTTCAACTTATTTTAAGGTTATTAAACAGCTTATTTAAAGGTTTACGATTGATTAAATGGAGTTATGATGTATACCATCTTGTTCTGGAACTTCGAGGCTTCATGTTTATAATAATTGTTTGCCGTTTCACACCTATTTTGAACATCTGTGAGTATTTATTGAGCTTCGCAGCTGTTTTATTCTTGCCAAAGAGAAACAAAAGAAGCGACATAAAACTGGTAACCGTTGCAAGGTGCCATTTTTCACATGTACATACTCGGAAGTTTTATGTTTTTGTTGTAAATAAGTAGATTGCCTATTCTGTATATAATTAACATGGGAAAAGAGTATGCAGGTTAGCTGCCATGATAAACACAAAATATGTTTATAAGCATAAATGGATGGATATCAACTACATAAAGCTAATACAGTTCCATCTAAAAATACATATTAATTAGTAAAATATTAATTTTCTTTTTCCTCCGTCTAAGATTAGATTGGAGCCTTAATATACAATGTACTGTGTTTAGATTTTTTAATATCTCGGTAATATCGGTTAGAGATAGAGCAAAACTTTAAGGAAATAAACAATGTAATTTTTGAGCTGATTCGAATCGTAAGAGAAACAAATTGAAATTTTTATAATCACATGTGAAAATCCCAATTTTGGGGTACAAAACCACCCCAAACTACCCGTTTCGAGTAAATGTATGTCTACCAAATTTCGTCTCGTTCGGACAATTTTTACGAGAGTTATCGTGGTCACGGACACATACATATATGCATATATATTATAAAATTTTCTAACGACTATTTTTTGGCCTCCAAACGAAAAAGTAACATGGCACCGGGCTCAAGTCTTGCCATGAGACCTACGGTAATATCTTCTTCCCTATGGTAAATTTGCTAATATACATGCCATGAGCACAAATAACACTTGGCATATGCACAAAACACATGACCTATGCAAGGATATCCTGGTTGAGTGCAGGGCCGTATACCACAGAGCTGATTTAACATTCACTTTAACTTTTACCTTTAACAGTTTCAAAGTAACCGCTATTCTGGATATTCAAAGCCTAACATGTTTAAGCTATATTATGGAATATTTTTGAATTTTTAGCGAACCCAGTTGAATGACAGATTTAGAATATCTTTTCTTGGAACAATTTTGAGCGAAACTGAGTACACAACGGTGGTTGTCATAGCTGATTGGGTAGAGAACTGGCCTACCGCCCAATAGATTCGAGTTATACTTCTAAAACAAACATTGGTAATATAATTTATTTCTTATTATAAGGTTTCTTAAGGTGATACGCCATATCTCGAACTTTGTTTTTAGATTTTTTTCATCTTGAGAATATTCTGTTTATACTCGTACAGTCCTTAAAAAATTGGAGGATTTATGCCCGAATATATAGCATTTAAAAATTAATTACTTGTATACGTTTAAGTTTTGACATGGATATGTCTTAGCTCTCGGGTGGGGGTGTTGGCGATATGCGCGACCAAAATTTGGAACAGTGACGTTATTTGGTTGGTAACGACATATGGTTAGTGACGACGTAGTTTTGTTATAAGAACAGCTGTTTAGATGACCTGAAAACATTCCATTTAGGCATACCCATGCTCTATCCTATACAAACATTTTACTTTCTCCCCTTATACATAGTATATGGAGAAAGTATAGTTTTCGTCAAAATTTTCGAATTTGAGTTGAGGGTGGATATATCCATTTTAGTCTGAATAAAAAAAGTGGGTTTTGGCGTGATGTCTTCCGTTTTCTTTTCTGGATTGTAAGTGCCACAGCCTATTTGTCGGATTTATATTAAATTTGGCATGTATATATATAGTCACCTATCAGGCTTTTCATTTTTTTGAATTTTTGATTTTAGTAGTTCACCCCTACCCTAAAAAACGTGAAAAATCAATCTCAAAACGGCTCTCACGATTCTGATTATTTAATTTATTAGTTATAGTGCACAGAGTACTAAATAATTGACACTAGCATGTCTGTAAAAATGACGGTTCAAAAGTTATGGGCTTTTAAATGTCAAAAAAATCAAATTTTTAAATTTTCAGCGAAAACAATAAAAGTAAAGTATAACTTGACTGGTACCATTGAAACCAGCTTAAAAACTAAACAAATTAGTATTTTGAATTATTTGTCTACGACTAACGGTTCCAGAAAAAGTTAAATTTACTGTCCACGATAAACGCAGTACGTTGTCTGAAAGCGCCCAATGTTATTCTTATGGAAAAAAAAATCAATTTCTTCCTTACTTTCCAACCGTTTTCCATGAAACTTGGTATGAAGTGTAAGGTCAAATCACCGAACAAAACCAGCTCAAAAAAGCTTGGTATTACGGGGGGGGGGTTTCCCCCCATATAATTTGAACAATAAATTATTAAATGATATTTAGAATAACTTTGTAGAACATGATAGTTTTATTACAGATTGTCTTTTTTAAATTTACTTAAGGGAGAAAGTATGTGTCAGTCCACTGGTACCGTTTATTTAAAGATATTTTTAAACATTCGGTTTTATAAATAGCTTTTTTGCTGAACTAAATATTCAGTTCTATTTATTTCTATATTCAGAATAAAATTATGAAACCGTCTGTGCATAATAACTGTACAAAAAACAATTTTAGGGGATTTTTATTTGCAATATAAAAAATAGCTGACAAATTTTATTACTTCATTCTAAACACAGAGGCCTGATAGTAAATATGATGCTATTGTGTTGACTGTACACTCAACGCTTTTTACCGTATCAGGGAGACCTGGAAACAAATTAAATACCCCCGTCACAGCAGACCTGCGTACTCAGCGAATTTCCAAATCAATAATATGGCAATAATAATACAAGTATGTGATAAGATTGATCAATCGATAGGCCCTACCTGTTGATAAATTAGATAATTTGCCAATTCTCCGTAACATTAACATGGGAAAGAGTATGCAGGTTTGCTGCTTTGAGGAACACTAAAAGTATACATTTTTACCATAAACAGTTTTTATTCTGATTTTATACAAAATTTTATCATTTTCTGGACATAAATAAAGGAGTTTGCCTATTCTCCATAAGATTAACATGGGAAAGAGTATGCAGGTTTGCTGCTGTGAGGAACACATAAAATATGAATTTTTAGCATAAACATATGGACCCCAACCACATGAAGCTAGATACAAAGTTTCATCCAAAACTATTGGTTAATAAGGGAAATATGTATTAATTTCCTCCCAAAAAAGCTTGGCATTCTCGAGGGAGGGGGGTTCCCCCGATAAAATTCTAACAATTAATTCAACGTTGTTTCTCTTGTTTTTATTTTCAGTAATTGGATGATTATTTTTGAAATAATAAATTATTTAATGATATTTAAATTAACTTATTTAGAATTTGATAGTTTTATTATAGATTGTAGTTTTTAAATTTATTTAAGGAAGAAAGTATGTGTCAGCCCACTGATACCGTTTATTAGTTCATGAGTCAGAGTGTTAGAAAACTTTTCGAATAAATATCTCTATCCTCCTTGAGAATGGTAACCTAATCATCAAATATATTTTCGTGCAGTAGAAATTAAAGGCACTGATTTCAAAAAATCTTTTACCTCAACATAACCTCAAACAACAAATGAATAATTTTCACTACTCGACATGTGTTTTGTGACAATTGTCGGCTTTATGAAATGCTTATAATTTGATTAAAAACACGACAAGTTACAGTTTGTCACCTGTCGCCGTGGAATAGTAGATTTTACAATTTGTGATTTTTATGACAAATTCGTAGAATTGCCAGTCCTGTCATCTTTTATGAAACAGGGCCCAGCAGTTTGTAAAAATGAACTTTATTTTTCTTCTTCCTGAACTGTCAAAATGTAGTGCAAACAGATGTTGACATTAAAAATGTAATCATTGAAACCCATGACGGTCACGGCAGCTCTTTCCTCTTCTTACTGAACTGTCAAATTTTACTGTTCCCCAAAGCTGTTGACGTTCAAGTAATTTTATGTTCTCATTCTTTAAAAATGTAAAAATTGAATCATTTGTACGTTCACGGCGCGTAACCCGAGGGGATTTTAAGGAAATGAATATGCCTATGTGTTGCATGAGGTGGAGATCTACCTTTGTGTAAAATTTCAAACTGGTTGGTTCAGTATTTTTTTGCGTTTACTTGCCATAAAAACCCCACAAACAAACATACAGAAACCATCTGTTCTTTATAATATTATTATAGATAGATAGATGAGCTACGCCATGATTTTAAAAAGTTATTCACAATCACTCACAGAAAATATGTAAGGCTGTACGACGCGTTAATTGAAAATTATGATAAGTGCGTTTTAAAAGAACATGTGAAAAAATGTTTATATTTACTTCCCTGTGGGAGATAGGTTAGATCATTGATGTCTAAAGGTAATATTTTTACTTCATGTAAACAGCTGTTCTCGTTCTTTTAAAAATTCAATATAATAGCTCTGGTGGTTTCTATGGATACCTGTTACATATTTTCCATCTTACAAAACACAAACCACCCCCCCCCCAGAGCTAAGCCACATCCATGTCAATAGAGATGTAAACTGTATTTACAATATTATAGTATTTTTGTGTTACAAAAATAAAATCAATCATATGTTAAATTATAAAATACAAAGAAAGGCAAATCGGGATGTTCATATGTAGCACTGACCAAAACTTTTAAAAATACTGATAAAGGTTCTAAACTTAAACGTTTACAAGAAACTAAATTATACAATATTGGAGCATTAAAATTATCGAGATGTTGGGAAACGGTCAAATTTGAGATGGAGAAACGTATCGTTACCAAAACGGTGTTTGAGACAAACAGAAGAATCAAGATGTATCGCAATTAATGGCTTGGGAGTGTCGGTGTTGCACGTGTGGTACGTGCGGGTCTGCGCGAGGCCATGCGCCAGACACCAGGCACGTACCTCTGAGGTCAATCAAGTCTGTCACGTAGGCTTACACAGGCTAGAGATGCTATTTATAACTGCCGGTTCATTCAATTGTCTTCTTCCTGTTTTATTCACGGGCGACAGCGACAGGCAGTAATCTAACTGTTGCGTTTGCGTTTCCTGTTGGTGGTGGGAACAATCTGTACGTTTTGATTCCTGTTTTGAGTTTTATTTAATTACCTGATTGTAGTCTTTGTAACTAGCTAAAGTACTCGTTCTCCGCGCTGCTAAACAAGGTATATTTATAAATAGTATTTTACACAATAGTAATTTTATGTTGATATCGTTTTGAAGTGTAAAAATTGAAACCTACAACGTTCATGGGGCGTCCGTTGTTTTTCCACATGATATATCGATTGTTTTTCTTTTTATCCGATAAGACATATCGATAGAATAATCGATTTCTAATTTGCTAGTAAGCTAGCCCAGATAAGAAACTGTAGCAACAGCCTGGGCGAGGAGCGACGCTATACAAGGAAGGTTACTGTCATGACTGGGGTGAGCCGGTGGTGACCCAGATGAGGCAACGAGATTGGATAACAGATGCTTCCGGAGCATCAGAGAGGTCGCGCCCTGTCGGGTAAATATAGAACCACAAGTAGTGCTATCACTGACCAGGGACGAAATAATCAGATTCAATTTATTTGGTAATTTATCACCCAGTTAACAAATAGCTATTATATTCACGCGACCTCTAAAGGAATTGATGTGGCAGGGACAAAACTGATTTTCCAATAATAGGATAATTTTTCATTATTTTACTTAATTCAAAGAAACATCTGATCAATATTCTGATATTTATGAAATATGAACAGACCCGGTGAACCTCGTAGCGCCTAACAGTAATGTGAGTCGTGTTAACTTTTAGACTAACTTAACAGGATTTTATTAATGTAATAAATTGGGTACTTTCGTATTATACCGACCACATTCATATATTGTATTGTATATTCCGAAGTTAGTAAAAACATACTTTATAATAATACTCGCGTAATCTAATACTCACAAAAAACTATTAATTACACTGGGACAAACAAATCATCCAGTAATCTCTAAATGTTTTATTTTTTTCAAAATAATCACAACAATTCGCTCCAAATGACGCACAATGACGTTAGCTGTCAACTGGTGGAAATAAAGCAACACAAAATCAGCTGTTAATAAAATATTCACATTATTGATGTATGCATTTGATCAAAATGCATCACGTCCTATCCTCATAAGCTTGACATACACAACCTTCACAGGCCAGTGGGCCTAAGCCCTAAAGTTAAATACAAAACTAAATATGTCCATAGCCTACCTTTGATCAGTGACGAATACAAACAATTTAAGATCCTTGAAATCGGTCCAGCCGTTTTCGAGTTATAAATGGTGTAACCAACACGACTTTGTTTTATATATTTAAATTACGTTATCCTGCTCCAAAATACGCGACCCTTGTACTAAAATACCTACCATTCAACAAAAAATATTTTTCATTACTCATTAAAAATATCAGCTAATTACTTTCCTTGCTCCGAATTACTTTCACTTGCTCTCAAGTACAGTGATATATGCCCATTACGCGCGCTAGTGTTTATTTTACGTCGAGGTCATCGGTTGTTTGTTATCACAATGTTAAACAAATGAAACAACGTACATGTCAACGGTAAGTTATCGATAGCATCGAAAGTAATAATCGATTATTAGTATTTACAGACAATCAGCTGATTGTGTACATTTGTAAAAAACAAGATGGCAGCAACTCTAACTACTACAGTAGTTAGTTCAATATATGCAGTCTGACGAAATATATACTGTACAATTTTTTTGCTCAGTCAGACTGGGATGGTGGCGACATCCTGTAATCCAGCTACTTGGAGGTCACGAATTGTGGATAGTTGTGAGAGATGGCGGTGGTTGTGGTGTTCTCTTGTGTGGATTAACGTCCGCACTATTGAATACTACGTTACAAAGACCATCCTCATAATTAGACCAATTCGTAATCAGATTGTTCGGATTCCACGTTAAACTGTAGGTTTATTTGCCATCGGCTGTTGGGCTATTAATTAACAGTCCTGTCTAAGGAATATGTCGGCCTTAGTCAGTAACAAGACTACAAGATCGCGCCACAATCATCTTACATTCATTCCTCATTCATACTTGGCTTAAAATACCTACCTGGGTAGGTCGCCATTTCAGTTAAAAAGTATAAAGTATAAGTATAAGTAAGTCAAATTACAACCTTGAGTTCGTACAAGAAGTATCTCTTAAGGTAACTTAATGTAAATAAGGGTCTTTTGGCATAACACGCGTAAACATATGACTTTCTTTTTTAAATTGAAATGCTACTGGAAACTTGTTATTTCTATTTAAAACAACATACGTTTTTAATATTTTCTGGTCACTAAAATTAATTAGGTGTTAATACTATGATGGTGATGAGGTAAATCATATCCAGACAGTTCTTTTCCGATCAGTTTTAGAAGTTAAAAAACGATACAACAGCTGACTATCATCGTTGTCAAATCATTAGGCACAGTCAACCTCTCATTGGTGTTACACCTTGATTCTGGATAAGAGCTTGTTCCATGGTTCGTAATTACAGAATATGAATTTATCTAGTATGACGAAAAATATACTTTATACTTTTATATAGTACAATACTTAACCGAGAATCTCCTTTTCAGTACTTCATCTAATTTCCACTAATCTAAAAACTGTCACACACTGGCAAAGAACGCTTTTCCGGACCTTTAACGAAATATACGATATGTAAACAGAGTGAGTTTTATGTCTGTGGATCCTGGCTATGATTTAAACGTCCATAGATATCAATAGCCTAGCCAGTCCCGATAACGCTGGTTCGAGCCCAGGCAACAGCAGCCAACCCATATCCCAGATCAGATGGCTTCTTGTCGTGTCGTGTGTTTGGCGACCTCTTGGTTACGTCATCTGTATAGGGACACGAAGAATCCTACGGCTCGTTTTTGAAAAATAGTTGTTTCACAACTATTTATTGATGACTATTGGCCGAAGTGCCTTTCACTTGGCAGTGGAACAGCTCGACGGCTGATAAGTTCACACATCGACACCGGAGGGGGTAGTTTTTTGAGTTTTTCATATGTAATTAAAATTTTTTTAATTATATCTTTCACCATTAGAATCAGCTGAAAAATAAACACAAATAAGTTCCTTAAATTTTTTATCTATCTCCAACGGTTACCGAGATATTAAAATATCTAAACACAGTACGTTGTATTTTGGGACTCCTTTGTTAATCTTAGGGAGGATAAGGAAAAATTAATATTTCACTTATCAATCTATAGTTTTGGATGAAACTTGATACTTAGCTTTATGTGGTTGAGATACATCAATTTATGCTTAAAACCACAACTTATGTCTTTATCATCGCAGCTAACCTGCATAGTCTTTTCCCATGTTAATCATATGAGGAATAGGCAAACTCCTTTATTTATGGACAGTTTCTTATGGAGAATTGGCTTATTATTCTCTTATTTATCGACAGATATTGATAAAACTTGTCATATATTATTTTTATTATAATTGCTTTGGAAATTCGCTGAATATGCATGTCTGCTGCGACGGGGGTATTTATACTTTATAATCTTGAAAACAACCAATAAATGTTAAGTTATTTTAAATTAAACAAGTTTAAATGACCGCTACTTTATGAAATCAGAGTTGGATCGCATTGATATGTTTACCTAAATCCGGTCTTTACTATTTAAAAACAAATCATAGATGGTTAAAGCATTGTATAGTATATACAAAACCAAATTATATATAGTAATGTAGCCCTCATATATAATTAATTTGGTATCTTAGTGTAACAGAAAGTTTCTCAGAATGGCAAAAGGATTCAAGAGGATCCCAATGTTTCCGCTAGACCACCCTTAACCATGTAACCCGTCTCAACAAAGGATTAGGCTTACAGGGGTCCTTCTACCTGTGTTGGTGTCTATCTACGTGTTGCGGCTACTACACATGTCCCATAATAATACAAGTACTGTACTACACAATTAGGTTTATAAATAAATACATTTATGTTTTTGATTTGTTTTTCCTGGTTGTCGTGTGACTATTTCTATATCTTATTTATAATCGTATTAATGTTTGTCTGTAAAATGTTGTTTTTGATCATGAATATAGGTTAATTAATTCTTTTACGTCAAACGTGGCTTTAAATCCAACGAGTCATGATATCTGAAGACGTTTTTTTAAAGAGTACCTTCATATCTTAATCGATTTAAAATTTTAAATAATTCAAAATCGCATTATTAGTAGGTAGTTCTAAAATAAGGTTTCAGATACTGTTCGTAAATCCTCCTGTTATGATATACAATTTTAATGGTTGTTCATAATGGATCATTCCCGATATTGTCTTCCGTTTTATTTTTTTTTTTGCAAACTGCCATGGCCGGTCTCGATGTTCTGAACCATGAACCTCTCGTGCAATACAACATCATTTGCGCTCTAGTTATACAGAGATTTCTACCCTATAAAAACAAGTTAAGTTATAAACGCTTGGCATAAAACAATACCGATAAGTCTACAACAACAATATTCGACTGTTAAAAAAATACTTTGCTGTGCACCGAAGGCAATATTATTATGAAAGAAGGGCACAAAAACTGACCTTGGTCATTTTATTTAACTCGTTACCTTTTCATGAATTAAATATTAGCTTGTGTAGAAAATATTCTAATTGCTGATCGTTCATAAACAAAATTTGTAAAAAAATGTATAAAAACGACTGATTTAAAGTTAGGTTAAAAATGAACCCCAGACAAATCATATCCAGAC
Organism: Nephotettix cincticeps; assembly: GCA_023375725.1. NCBI lineage: Eukaryota > Metazoa > Arthropoda > Insecta > Hemiptera > Cicadellidae > Nephotettix > Nephotettix cincticeps. The sequence goes on along the minus strand of CM041789.1, from coordinate 67,099,950 downwards.
AGTTCTTTTCCGATCAGTTTTAGAAGTTAAAAAACGATACAACAGCTGACTATCATCGTTGTCAAATCATTAGGCACAGTCAACCTCTCATTGGTGTTACACCTTGATTCTGGATAAGAGCTTGTTCCATGGTTCGTAATTACAGAATATGAATTTATCTAGTATGACGAAAAATATACTTTATACTTTTATATAGTACAATACTTAACCGAGAATCTCCTTTTCAGTACTTCATCTAATTTCCACTAATCTAAAAACTGTCACACACTGGCAAAGAACGCTTTTCCGGACCTTTAACGAAATATACGATATGTAAACAGAGTGAGTTTTATGCTCTGGCACTCCTGGCTATGATTTAAACGTCCATAGATATCAATAGCCTAGCCAGCCCCGATAACGCTGGTTCGAGCCCAGGCAACAGCAGCCAACCCATATCCCAGATCAGATGGCTTCTTGTCGTGTCGTGTGTTTGGCGACCTCTCGGTTACGTCATCTGTATAGGGACACGAAGAATCCTACGGCTCGTTTTTGAAAAATAGTTGTTTCACAACTATTGATTGATGACTATTGGCCGAAGTGCCTTTCACCTGGCAGTGGAACAGCTCGACGGCTGATAAGTTCACACATCGACACCGGAGTGGGTAGTTTTTTGAATTTTTCATATGTAATTAAAACTTTTTTAATTATATCTTTCACCATTAGAATCAGCTGAAAAATAAACACAAATAAGTTCCTTAAATTTTTTATCTATCTCCAACGGTTACCGAGATATTGAAATATCTAAACACAGTACGTTGTATTTTGGGACTCCTTTGTTAATCTTAGGGAGGATAAGGAAAAATTAATATTTCACTTATCAATCTATAGTTTTGGATGAAACTTGATACTTAGCTTTATGTGGTTGAGATACATCAATTTATGCTTAAAACCACAACTTATGTCTTTATCATCGCAGCTAACCTGCATAGTCTTTTCCCATGTTAATCATATGAGGAATAGGCAAACTCCTTTATTTATGGACAGTTTCTTATGGAGAATTGGCTTATTATTCTCTTATTTATCGACAGATATTGATAAAACTTGTCATATATTATTTTTATTATAATTGCTTTGGAAATTCGCTGAATATGCATGTCTGCTGCGACGGGGGTATTTATACTTTATAATCTTGAAAACAACCAATAAATGTTAAGTTATTTTAAATTAAACAAGTTTAAATGACCGCTACTTTATGAAATCAGAGTTGGATCGCATTGATATGTTTACCTAAATCCGGTCTTTACTATTTAAAAACAAATCATAGATGGTTAAAGCATTGTATAGTATATACAAAACCAAATTATATATAGTAATGTAGCCCTCATATATAATTAATTTGGTATCTTAGTGTAACAGAAAGTTTCTCAGAATGGCAAAAGGATTCAAGAGGATCCCAATGTTTCCGCTAGACCACCCTTAACCATGTAACCCGTCTCAACAAAGGATTAGGCTTACAGGGGTCCTTCTACCTGTGTTGGTGTCTATCTACGTGTTGCGGCTACTACACATGTCCCATAATAATACAAGTACTGTACTACACAATTAGGTTTATAAATAAATACATTTATGTTTTTGATTTGTTTTTCCTGGTTGTCGTGTGACTATTTCTATATCTTATTTATAATCGTATTAATGTTTGTCTGTAAAATGTTGTTTTTGATCATGAATATAGGTTAATTCTTTTACGTCAAACGTGGCTTTAAATCCAACGAGTCATGATATCTGAAGACGTTTTTTAAAGAGTACCTTCATATCTTAATCGATTTAAAATTTTAAACAATTCAAAATCGCATTATTAGTAGGTAGTTCTAAAATAAGGTTTCAGATACTGGTTTCGTAAATCCTCCTATTATGATATACAATTTTAATGGTTGTTCATAATGGATCATTCCCGATATTGTCTTCCGTTTTATTTTTTTTGCAAACTGCCATGGCCGGTCTCGATGTTCTGAACCATGAACCTCTCGTGCAATACAACATCATTTGCGCTCTAGTTATACAGAGATTTCTACCCTATAAAAACAAGTAAAGTTATAAACGCTTAGCATAAAATAATACCGATAAGTCTACAACAACAATATTTGACTGTTAAAAAAATGTTTTGCTGTGCACCGAAGGCAATATTATTATGTAAGAGGGGCACAAAAACTGACCTTGGTCCTTTTATTCAACTTGTTACCTTTTCATGAATTAAATATTAGCTTGTGTAGAAAATATTCTAATTGCTGATCGTTCATAAACAAAATTTGTAAAAAAATGTATAAAAACGACTGATTTAAAGTTAGGTTAAAAATGAACCCCAGACGAGACAAAGAAAGATTTGTAATGGTGATAACAATTTTAAAATTGAACAATAATCGATAAGAAAAGTCAGTGGTTTATACTAAGCGCCTAAGCGGGTTTGCATCGAGACAGTCACTGGTGCAATACAAATCGTCCAACCGCTTCCAGCCCAGTAAAGCGGTATTGCCGCTCGCTCCGATGAATCTATCTATTTTACTCTTTTGTAAAATATTTAAATTCTTTTAATCTTTTCCTGGATGGATCTGAATCATAGAACTTTTTTCCCCTTTGTGCCGTAAATTCATTCTATCTGCATCTATAAAATTAAAAAAAGTTGAATGTGAGTTATGCCTTTTAGAAAACAATAGTTGTAATTCTCAGACAGTTAAATGATAGTTACTATATGGCAACCTGTTCAGGTATTTTAAGCCAAGTATAGATGAGAAATTAGTGTAAAATTGTGATATTGCAGTCTTGTTATTGACTAAAGTTGACATGTTCAGACAGAACTGCTAATGAATAGCCCAAAAATCAATTGCATATACAAGGGACCTACAATTTATCTTGGAGTCCAAACCACTGCCTTTGAATTACGAACTGGTCTAATTATGAGGATGGTATTTGCGGATGGACTTAGTATTCAATGGTGCGGACGTTAATCCATATTACAGAATATTATCCACGGTACAAGAAGATAGACAGTCCAAGGTACATGTTACATCCACACCTCAATGGACGTTAAATCAGATCGCATGCAGCATGCTGGCGTGAGTAGAGCGAATTTCGTGGAACTTATATTATTCCCATCATAGTAATACTCACTTTTCCATAGGAAATCGCTAAAAACAGTTTGCTTTCCTTACAATGACATGTACAGTCTACGCACAATATGTAGCAAATCAACTGTCTCAGGTCTGTCAAAAATATAGAGGGTCAACTGTCCCATATGTCATCTGTTCGAGGTTTGCAAAAGTAAGTGCAGGGTCAACTGTCCCAGGTGTCATCTGTTCGAGGTTTGCAAAAGTAAGTGCAGGGCCAACTGTCCCAGGTGTCATCTGTTCGAGGTTTGCAAAAGTAAGTGCAGGGCCAACTGTCCCAGGTGTCATCTGTTCGAGGTTTGCAAAAGTAAGTGCAGGGTCAACTGTCCCAGGTGTCATCTGTTCGAGGTTTGCAAAAGTAAGTGCAGGGTCAACTGTCCCAGGTGTCATCTGTTCGAGGTTTGCAAAAGTAAGTGCAGGGTCAACTGTCCCAGGTGTCATCTGTTCGAGGTTTGCAAAAGTAAGTGCAGGGTCAACTGTCCCAGGTGTCATCTGTTCGAGGTTTGCAAAAGTAAGTGCAGGGCCAACTGTCCCAGGTGTCATCTGTTCGAGGTTTGCAAAAGTAAGTGCAGGGCCAACTGTCCCAGGTGACATCTGTTCGAGGTTTGCAAAAGTAAGTGCAGGGCCAACTGTCCCAGGTGACATCTGTTCGAGGTTTGCAAAAGTAAGTGCAGGGCCAACTGTCCCAGGTGTCATCTGTTCGAGGTTTGCAAAAGTAAGTGCAGGGTCAACTGTCCCAGGTGTCATCTGTTCGAGGTTTGCAAAAGTAAGTGCAGGGCCAACTGTCCCAGGTGTCATCTGTTCGAGGTTTGCAAAAGTAAGTGCAGGGCCAACTGTCCCAGGTGTCATCTGTTCGAGGTTTGCAAAAGTAAGTGCAGGGCCAACTGTCCCAGGTGTCATCTGTTCGAGGTTTGCAAAGGTAAGTGCAGGGCCAACTGTCCCAGGTGTCATCTGTTCGAGGTTTGCAAAAGTAAGTGCAGGGCCAACTGTCCCAGGTGTCATCTGTTCGAGGTTTGCAAAAGTAAGTGCAGGGCCAACTGTCCCAGGTGTCATCTGTTCGAGGTTTGCAAAAGTAAGTGCAGGGCCAACTGTCCCAGGTGTCATCTGTTCGAGGTTTGCAAAAGTAAGTGCAGGGCCAACTGTCCCAGGTGTCATCTGTTCGAGGTTTGCAAAAGTAAGTGCAGGGCCAACTGTCCCAGGTGTCATCTGTTCGAGGTTTGCAAAAGTAAGTGCAGGGCCAACTGTCCCAGGTGTCATCTGTTCGAGGTTTGCAAAAGTAAGTGCAGGGCCAACTGTCCCAGGTGTCATCTGTTCGAGGTTTGCAAAGGTAAGTGCAGGGTCAACTGTCCCAGGTGTTATCTGTTCGAGGTTTGCAAAAGTAAGTGCAGGGTCAACTGTCCCAGGTGACATCTGTTCGAGGTTTGCAAAAGTAAGTGCAGGGCCAACTGTCCCAGGTGTCATCTGTTCGAGGTTTGCAAAGGTAAGTTCAGGGTCGACTGTCCCAGGTGTCATTTGTTCGAGGTTTGCAAAGGTAAGTTCAGGGTCGACTGTCCCAGGTGTCATCTGTTCGAGGTTTGCAAAGGTAAGTGCAGGGTCAACTGTCCCAGGTGTCATCTGTTCGAGGTTTGCAAAGGTAAGTGCAGGGTCAACTGTCCCAGGTGTTATCTGGTCAAGGTTTGCAAAGGTAAGTGCAGGGTCAACTGTCCCAGGTCTACACTCCGCGCCAGGAGAGTCTCACGCCACAGCCTGTACCTCACCCCCTGCCCTCCTCACACTCGTGAACACAATGCTTGGTGAGTCGTCTCTAAACCTCAAGATCAAGCTTCAAATTTATTTTATAAACCAGAAGTTACGTAAACTTAAAAAATACTTACAAAGAAAAATTAAAATGAGTTCATCTTATGCGAGGAATTCCATTGGGCACTCTTTCGATTTTCACAGTAAACAAGGAGGAGGCTATACATTTTTAAGATATTTAAATTTAGATTGAATGTTTTTTCTGTAGTACCAGTACATTGAAGGTTATTTGGCCCTTTATGCACACAATTTTCATGAAGTGATTTATTCACAACATTTGCAATGAAAATTACTCTAAACATTAATCTACTCAACGGCAAAATCTGCTTCGGCTTTAAAAAATGATATTGCTAGGAAATGAGCACCGAAGGATGTAAGAACGATTCAGTCTCTAATTGCATTAATGTTAGCAATGAGCAGTAGTAGGGATCTGATAGAGAGTAGAATATCGTGCTTTTGCGGTCCGTTTCAATTAAAAATCATTGTTAGGCTTACAAACTAAAATACAATCACTCCCTCTTGGGAAATAGCTTAGATCATGGATATGTCTTAAGGGAATGTTTTCTGTTCCTCTAAACAGCTGTCCTAATAACCATATGTCGTCACTTCCGTTTCAAATTTTGGTCCGACGTATTACCAATCCTCCCCCCAGAGCTAAGACATATGGCGGAGGCTCGTCCGTCCCGAATTACGTTCCTATTTCTTAGAAAAACGAGTTTTTTGGGGAAAATTAGTATCCAGGAACAGTATAGATTTATCATTTGACGAAATGGGTGATGTCATATTTTATAATTCTACAATGAACCTATCTGAGCCTTACCTAATCCTAATACCTAATCAGTATATACATTTAGACGTGCGAATAGATTATTCGTAAAACATTCTTATCTTATTTAACATATTATTCTAAACAAAAGATTGATACGTGTTGTATTGTGTTGGATGTTGCAAATGACAGTGTGCGCCGACAGCACTGCCAGCAAGGCAGTTATTTTAGATTAGATTAGATCATTGTAATGGCAACCATACTACAATGTAAGTGTTTTAAACCAAGTATAAATGGGGATTGATGATTGTGGCGCGATCTTGTAGTCTTCTTACTGACTAAGGCTGACATTTTCCTTAGACAGGACTGTTAATTAATAGCCAAACAGCCGATGGCAACTAAGGGACCTACAGTTTAACGTGGAATCCGAACCATGGTCTCTGAGTTACGAATTGGTCTAATTATGAGGATGGTATTTGTAGATTAATGTAGTATTCAATAGTGCGGACGTTAATACACACAAGAGAACACTACACTCACCGACCACCTCTCACAACTATCTACAATTCGTGACCTCCAATTAGCTGGATTACAGGTCATCGCCACCGTTCCATAATTATTACAGTAATGTAGTTATTTATGATTACAGTAAATACTTATATGTATATATATATATATATATCTAATTCTGTCAACATGACATACGAGTAGTGCGTACACAGATTAGCCTCTCAAATAAAAGCAAAGTATAAGAAAAAATAGTGAATTTCATTCCCATTAAATTTGATCTTATTTGAGTTATATATAACCTATAAATTATAAAAAAAACTCTACAATCTAGGGCTAAGATTGCAATATAATAACAAAGAATAAAGGGTACTAATTTTTTCTTATTATAATAATATTACAATACAGTATTTAATTGGCGTTCACAACACGAAGAGTTTTAGACGAAATTATAGTTATGGTGAAAATAATTATTTTTACCCGTTCCACAAATTTCACTGTAGTCTACAAACAACACTCGCATCTTAGAAATGAATCAGTAAAAGGGCAACAAAAGACAAAGAAACTCAAGCTCGTTCTGTCGAAGTCTGACTTTCATTCTACCCCTGAGATTAATGGAGATAGGTACAAAAGAGAAGCTTCAGATGTAAAGATCCGTTTGGCAGAACACAGTTCGCTGTCACACAAAGGCAAGATGATGTTCTTTGATCAGGCGCGAACAAATAGAATTTAAAGTTATTTATTACTGGTTTTCTTGGAATACTTATATGTATTAAAGGTTCTGTGCTATGTCTTGAAAATGTTCAAGGTATATGAAATAACTGCAGACATATACCCTTATCATAAATTTAGTTGGTACTTGCACATCGTAGATAGAAATTAAATTAAAAAAAATGGAATTATGATCAACGCGAATAGACTGCACAAGTTTATGGAATATTGAAAAGCAAGAAAATTGTTATTTGTAGTTTGGAGGTGATTTGGAATCGTATCGAATCGTTAATCGTATCCAATTCTGAATTATTCAAACTGTTTAATGGATGAATTAAATAGAAAAAGTGAGAAAAATAAGAAATTGAGAGACAAACTGACTATAAAAACTTATGGAATTCAATAAGTTTATATAAAGACAAAGCTACACTGAACTGTTGTTTTAGGAGTATCGGATTCAAATGTTAAGCGGACTTTACGTTAAGTCTTTAAAGGGAACTTTAAGAATAAAAGTATTAGTTTTCTTTAAAATCTCATTTTGTTGTAGTATGTCCAATGCACTTGTTTTACTCAGAATATTTATTTGATGGACTAAGGATTAAGGAATAAAAAACTAGTGAAATTTAATTATAAACTAATAACAAACTGTTGTTGCTTAAAAATAAATAATCATGAAGTAAATTAAAGGAATCGTCGAGGGAAGTTTTTAGTAAACTTTGTCAACACACATGTCAAGTATGTTACAGGGCTGAAGGTGGCGGAAACAGGAAGAGGTTGTTTCTTTACGACGAGCGCTGGAAATGCAATGAGCAAACACGGCAACTACATCCGGCCGAGTGAACCAACTTTATCCGAGAAATAAACTTTGATACGATTATTTCCAGTTTCACAATTGTTTTTTTAAATTACTGTGTTCAAATCATCGAATCCAATACTCCCAACACAACCTTCCTTTCAAGTTCACTTTAAAATATCGTACTTACAAGAGTGGGTCTGTTTTTAAGATTATTATACTGACGATACCATTCTAATTAACAAATACAAAAGTAAGCGAGTATTTATTTTATTTTAACTGCCTAATAGTGACTGTCACATCGCATTATATATTATGTGAAATATGTCTCTCTAAACATCAATAATTAATTCAATAAGCTACTAAAGTTAGATTTTACTCTTGTTATATTAAAAAGTCATTAATTTTGGCTGATTAATTTGCAGTTTTTTCATATTAATTGGTTTTAAGAACGAATTTAAAAACCACAACAAAATGTTAACATTGAAAAAAGGTTTTAATAACAAATACAATTTGTACGCCCAACATGCTATATATTTGTCTCTACTAGAACAGTTTGTTTCACCTGTAGCTGTATTTTTACAGATTTGTAAAATATGTTTTTAATTAAGGTAGATTTCGGGTTGAATTTTTGCAAAAAGGTAAGTGAATAAATATATAATACACGTTTACGTTTATGGAAAGCAACCATTTCAAGTAGCTAAGGAAAGCTAGCAGTTTCCTCGTGAAAAGTCACTTCTTTGCTTGTATTGAAAGTCTGAGCCTTATATATTATATTCCTTATATGAACACTCTATAGGTTCCTATTTATATTATATTTATATACGTAAAACATGAAGCCACACTGGTGGGTGTTTTAAGGTGAAAAGAATGAAGGTTAAGTAATCTATTATATTATGGATTTTATGTCATGTAGCTTTGTTACTGAAAAATTACAGCAAAATAGTTTACCAGAATCATTAAATAATAGACCAAAACACAATAAAACTGGCTCCCGTCTCATGTTATCACTGAAACATCTATAATAGTATGTGGTTAATGAATCGGGTTTGGAATTAATCAGCTGATGTAGGACGATATATATGATAAGTTTATTTGATTTTACCCACTTTGAATTCGACACTACTTTAAATAGCACGAAAAAATAGGAAGTTAGAATATATGACCCTCAGTAAAACCACTTTGTCTACTTTATACTTGTAACTGAAATGGCAATCTACCTAGGTAGGTATTATAAGCCAAGTGTACCAATATCAAAGCGTGTAGGATGATTGTGGCGCGATCTTGTAGTCTTGTTACTAACTATGAGAAAAGACTAAGGTTGACATGTTCCATAGAGAAAACTGTTAAATAACAGCCCAACAGCCAATGGCGTATATACAGGACCTACAGTTTAACGTGGAGTCCGAACCACTGCCTCTGAATCACGAACAGGTCTAATTATGAGGATGGTCTTTGTGGATTAACGTAGTATTCAATAGTGCGGACTTATACATGAGAGAACACTACTCCCAACGACCATCGATCACAACGATCCAATTCGTGATTTCCAAGTAGCTGGATTTCAGAACATGCCACGGTCTTGCAAACAATATTTGACTTATTCAAATTATTTGATTTATTCATCTTCAAGAAAGGACCGAGGATAAATACATTAACACAGTTTAAACGGGTTAATTAATTAATTAATTAAACAGGAAATTTAGTTATAATTACTATTGACATAATTATTGAATTTCAAATGTACGTACAACTATGCCAATTAGGCTGTAACTAAACCTTGTTTACTTGTTTTCCTGGTAATAATACCGAACAGCGAAACAATAAAACACTGGTCGGGTACGATTTAATGAATAATTACTCAAGTGTCACCTTTTTTAATCATGCCTTTGATGTGATATCAAACACAATTAATTGTGCTGATGATTGTATCATAGTGGATTGTAACGTCCGGTCAACTCAGTCCGTGATTGATCAACTAATTAATGAAGATACTCGCTTTGATTGTGGCACGTACGGACATAACGCACAATTCTAATGTCATCAATTAATTTGTTTTTGCTACATATACAATTTCAATTTAGTTTTGTCCGTCATTTCTTGAAATTATGAATTTTTTCGTTTTATTTTTCGTTTTATATAACAGGAATACAAAAATGGATTATATCAAAATTTCTATCGGGTTTTCTGTCCGAAACGCTAAAAAGGCATTTCTGCCCCTCTCCTCAGTGCTATTATGAAACATTTTACATATATCCTATATATTTCGGAGAAAGTTTTGGTTTATTTAAACTGACTTACACACTATTAAAATAAAGTAACGAAACGAAATATTGAACAATTAACTTTGCACGGTATTAAACAAATTTTCTTTAATTCTTACTGATGCAATGTGATCATTAAAGTTCTTTTAAAAGGAATAATCAGGTGTTGTGCTATGTTATTTTACAAAAACCAATATTTTAAATATAGCTCAAAAATATTATTTCAAGCTAATTTCGAATCAACACTATAATAAATTAATATTCTAATATGAGGAATCTTTATAATAATATGAGTTTTTTTATTTGGTTTAGAATTTTTAACTAAGATTTTTCAATAACAAGTATATTACTTCCAAACTCTGAGTTAGACAACCCATGCAAGGTAACGGTTTACTGATAGTCAAAAGGTTATTTCAATCAAACGAATAATGATTTTAAAAAACAAGGCATTAACGCATTGCAAAAACGCGATGCAAGTTATTTATAATATGTGTTTCAACATTTACGTTGTTTTCAATTATTGAGATAGCATTATTTAAAATGTAAGCTATAAGTTCCATTTCTCCGCTTGGGAGATTTGTTAATCGCGATTCAAATATTTTTTATACCAGCCACAGCCTTCCAGCTGATCACCTAGTTACCTTTTAACTGTTAAGGTGCAGATAGAAGACCAATACAAGTTGTCAATTCAAAATATACACTAGTGTTGTTGCTAGATGAATTACTAGCGCCTGATTATGGTGCGGGTAGGCAAAAGAATTGCTGTATCTATGTTGCTTACTTAGTCCTTGAAGGCGTTTTAAGTAGATTTTATAATTTTTGGATCACTAAAATCTTCTAACTACTGCATCTTCATGAAATGATAATTATCATATACCTTTCATAGGAATAGTCAAAATTACTATTAAACTCTCCAGTTAGTTGTCATTTTAAATCTCACTCTGTTCAAAATGTCAACATTTCAGTACTGAAATAACTTTTCTTTACTTTTTTTAAAGTAAAATGGCAATCTACCCAGGTAGGGATTATAAAATCTTTGAGTCTTGTTACTGACTAAGGCTGACATGTTCCTTAGACATGACTCTTAATTAATAGCGCAACAATCAATGGCATATCTAAGGAACAGATTAACGTAGAGTTCGAACCACTGTCTCTGAATTACAAAGTGTCCTAATTATGAGTATGGTATTAGTGGATTAACGTAGTATTCAATCGTGCGGACGTTCATATACACAAGATAACACTACATCCACCAACCATCACGTACAACTATCCACAATTCGTGACCTCCAAGTAGCTGTATTACGGGTGTATAAGAGAATTAGTTGGAATTGAATGTTCTTACAACTTCTATAAAATGTCCTGTCATATATATTTTATAGGTCGATAGCACTATGAGTCTCACCGTAGACTATTGTAGTTTAACTGTAGTACAGTACATATAGACGGGACATTACTATTGTAAGGACTCAATACGGGTAACTGTACCTCTACTCGGCAGCTGTGTATCTGATGTAGTAATATCTGCTAATATCTACTTCCAGCTTCCAACCTCGATGGCTTTTGTGTAGCCACGGTATAAGATGACAAACAGTCTGAGGTACATGTTACATCTACAGTTACATATTTCCACACTGTATATTTCTCTCGTTCACAAAATTACCTTTTTTATCATGACTTTCAAAAAAAATTGCACACGGGCGTTGCGGTGTAAAGTGCTGGCACAGAGAGTTAAAAAAGGTTGGTGGATCGAATAGAGTGACGGGCGACTCCTGTTAGATCATGAGTGGTTGGTTACCTCTTGTTAGTCCATGTGACTCATGTCGCCACTAGACCTCGTTGCCTTCAATTCATTACACAGTTACAGACCTACTACGGTGATGGGTAATTAAGGTAAAAAAATATAAATAATTTGTGACGGTTTGATACACATGTTACATGTTAATTGTGTTATTCATTAACGATCCTATAATTGAGCAGAGCAAATTTCCATCATAGTAATCAAATAGTACTGAGTATACAAGATTGCTGCAATGAAGGTAGTTCTAGACGGTAATGTACTTATATTAATGCTGTTCACCAAGTAAAAACACACAAAACTTTATCAAATTATATCAATAAATAAGCGAGCTATACCAATTCATTTATTTTCCTTTAGAAGTTCATGGACATTGAATACGTAGATTTGCTGCCATAAGAAACATTAAATTTGGGGTTTTATGCCTGTATTGATAAAAGTTAATTAGTTGGACTTGCATACTAAATTTTGGAAGAATATTTAAGTAAATAAGTGAGTTATTTATATTTAGCTATCCTCCATAAGATTAGAATTACACAATGTACTATGTATAATATTTTGGATATATCTGTAACCAATTGACCAAAAGTCGTGATTCAATATTGTACTTAATTGTGTGTCTTTTGAGCTTAACCCGATGATAAAAAGGTAAATTAGATTGTTTCAAAAATTATACATAAACGAATTGAAAACCAAATTGAAAATTGGGGTACCCCCCAAAGTGTTAATGTAGTACAATTGCGTTGCCCAATAAACTCGTTCAAGATTTAAAGAAAGGAATAACTTCACCGAATCTTATAATAGCCATGCAATAATCGCGGCCGTTATCGTGTTGACACATACATATGCTTATATATGTATAGAATTTTGAATGACCATCTAAAACGTGTTCAGGGGGTTGTGTTATGAACTCTATCATGGTTCCGAGCTTCTCTGTCACTATGCGGGGCATGTGGATAGCTCACTTTTTCAGGAAATTCGCTGATAATATTAATAGTGATTAGGCGTTCATTGATAAAAAAATAAATATCTGTGTCTGATAACAAGTAACCCATTAGTAAAATAAGTATCCTCAACTTTTAATAAACTATTATTGAATATTTTTATTTTATGAAGAAGTTTACAAACATATTTATAGATATAGAAGTGCAGAGGGTTACAATAACGATGGGTGATCATTTTAACATAATATTTTGCTGTTTTTAAGACAGACCGAGAGAAGTGAGTTTATAAACGATGTGAGAAGTTTTTATCCACAAGAAAAGCCATTACAAGAGGCACTGGAGCTAACGTTTACATTTCACTTCCGCAGAATTAGTTCCGAATCCCCATCCCACCGTTACTTGCTGGAATACATTATGCACATTTTTAATAAAGGCGATGCTTTGGTATAATAAAGAAAATTATTAAAGAAAAATAATATCTTTAGCTTAAGAAAGTAAGCTGATACTTTATGGTACTCATGTGTATTCTAATTGCAAAATACTATGAATATAAAACTTTAAAGTTTAGGATTGTTTAGTATTTTATCCAGTTTTCATGGCCATGGTAAAATTGTTTTATTAATTTATTGTTTTTCCAGAAAATAATAAAGAACAGTATTGGCATTTAAAAGCCAGTCAATGTTGAGCCATATTTTCTTCAGAGTTGGTAAATTATAAACATACTAAAATGTAAAACAATCATATAGTATTAATTTTGATACTTTATCAATGTTATAGTTAAAGATTAAAGCTTTTAGGTTAATAATTGCGGTTAATATACTCGTACAAATGTAATGTAATACATTTAGACCAGTCGATGGATCAGGTGGCAGGGAGACGGACCAAAAACTTGAGTTGAGAAATGTGTTGAAAGAGCATTTCTTTTAGTTTTACAATCATATGTTTAACATTAATTGTTGTTGTTTAAAAATGGTTACAACTGTTGAACCCCATTTTGCGTTTTAAAATACGACCAAAATCTATTATTGATAACTTTTAAGCATGAGTTCTGTAGACATTTCAGAAGAAATGCTGCTTCTTCACACTAGAGTATCCTGCGTTGGTGTCGCCAATTTAACACCACAGGAAGTGTGCTGAAATGAAAAAACTGCAATGCTGTCGCTTAAATCCGCCGTCTAACATTTCGGCTGATCTGCAGCTTCGCTTGCAAACCTGTTTTGCGGTCAATGGGTGGCACATTGAACATCTACAGGAGTTTAAGAGAAAATTTAATACTTTTTCTTTCCAATGGTATAGTTCATAGCAGCATTGTTTAACCATAAGCTCAAAAAGTGTCATAAAACCTTATGAATCTTTTATGTACACCCAATATTGACATGGGTAAGTCTTAGCTCTGGAGGAGGGGTATTGATCATTTGCGTGACCAAAATTTGAAAGTGTCGTCATTTGGTTTGTGACGAGATATAGTTAGTGACGTCATAGTTTGGTTGTAAGAACAGCTGTTTCGATGAACTGAAAACATTCCCTTTAGACATATCCATGATCTAACTTATTTTCAACAGGGAATTTTAAAATAAGTCTGTGGATAAAAATATTAACTAATATGCCTGGTTATGAAGATATCATAGAACGTAAACTGTGTTACTGACAATTGCATATTTTATGTGGTTTAGATAATCAAGAGATATTTTGTCCTTAATGTTCGGTCAAATTTTAACAACGTTAGGTTCTTTTTATGTTTCATAAAGTTTTTGTTTCATCTACTGTCACAAAATAGAATAGAAAAGTTGTTAGCTTCCAATCCCCCCCTTTGTTATCACGTAATAAACAGTTAGTTTGGTTGTAAGAACAGCTGTTTCGATGAACTGAAAACATTCCCTTTAGACATATCCATGATCTAACTTATTTTCAACAGGGAATTTTAAAATAAGTCTGTGGATAAAAATATTAACTAATATGCCTGGTTATGAAGATACAGTATTATAGAACGTAAACTGTGTTACTGACCATTGCATATCTTACGTGGTTTAGATAATCAAGAGATATTTTGTCCTTAATGTTCCGTCAAATTTTAGCAACGTTAGGTTCGTTTTATGTTTCGTAAAGTTTTTGTTTCATCTACTGTCACAAAATAGAATAGAAAAGTTGTTAGCTTCCAATCCCCCCCTTTGTTATCACGTAATAAACAGTCGGCTAATTAACCCATTAATGACGTAACTTATCAATGTTCGACAATACGCTTAATTACATTTGATTCCCAATACTGATATGTGCTATTGTGTAGTTACAATACAGTGTGCTAGACAAATCGCTATATCAACATCCTTTCATATTTTTGTATTTACTTTACTATCTACCTTTTTTGCTAATGTAAGTACAGTGGATTAGTGAAAATATAAATTTGTTTTATGACACATAAAATATGACCTTGTAAAATGTGTATTACTTCAGCCAATAACTTTTAAACATATATCAACTTGACATTTTTTAAACCGGCCGAAAAATGCGTACCGGTAGTCTTATTATTGATTAAGGCTGACATGTTTCTGAGACAGAACTGTTAATTAATAGCCCAACAGTCAAAGACCTACAGTATAACGTGGAGTCCGAACCACTGCCTCTGAATTACAAACTAGTCTTGGTCGAGGATGGTCTTTGCAGATTAACGTAGTATTCAATAGCGTGAACGTTAATCCACATAAGAGAACACTATACCAACCGGCCATCGCTCACAACTATCCTCAATTCGAGATGTCCAAGTAGCTGGATTACAGGACGACGCCACCGTCCCAGTCCATAAATTAATACGTTTGATAATGTATAATTAATTGGTTATTTAAAAAATTGATTCCTAATTGTTAGTTTTATTATTGATTAATTATTAAATTTGAATTATTCTATAAATGTTTTAAATGAAATTATTGTTTAGAGGTTTCCTAAAATTAGGTATTTATTATGCGGCTTATAGAATTGTTGGGTTAGTACACACATCAAATATTTTTCGTGAAGAATACGTCTCTTTTACACACATCCAATTATTTTTTATATCAGACTTAGTAGCCTACATACTACATCTTATGGTTATTAGCTGGAACAATACCAGACCAGGCTCGGCTGCCTTTGATCATTGATCATTAATGATCATGTCAAATAACTAAGCTGGTCCTTATCAGCAACATAGGTTCATACTATCAATAAAACCATCACATTCGTCCTTTATATTCAGGTTAACATACCCTGAACTATTGGGCTCCTCTCTTAAAGGTAGCGAGAAGGGCAAAAAAAGTTTATTTTGCAAATTTTTTCCGTATTTTGTTTTCTTAAAGGGTTTTCTTTGAGAAAATATAAACATTTCCTGTGAAATTCTATGTCTGAAAAATAATACTAAATAAGTCACAAAGGTTTCGGGCCTGGGTTGGACATTTTTATATTAAGGTATACTTTTCTCAGAAAGTATAAGAGATTAAGGGTTGAAATGTTTTGTGGACATAGGAGGATAACATAGTTTTACAGACTTACATACTAAATCAAGTCAATAATTTAAAATTTTCATATTAAAAATAGTTACCTTAAAAACAAGTATTTTTAGAAACAAATAAATATAAACAATTTTTTTTAAATATTCTAATATAAAACAGTATGTATTTGCTAACCAAAGATCATATGTATATTGTTCTGTTTAAATTCAAACACTTTAGCTTCTATAGTTTCTGAGAAAAATGTACCTAAATTTGCCAATTTTAACATGCGTAACATAGGCCCTTCCATTTCCCTTAAAAATGATACGATATGGTATGTTTTATTCGAATTTGATGATATTGGTGTAAGTATATAGCGTCTTTGTACCACATATGATAATAAATGTTTTAAAAACGTGTCCATAAAAGCTGTTCTAACTTAATCAATTAGTAAATATTAGCACCATTATTTTTGGCCAAAGAGACACAGGCTCAACCTACGCAGAATGTCACAGGGTTTACTTTGTGTCGAGCGCCATATCTATCACAACTATGTTTTCTACTTTTGGTCAACTCACCTCTTTTTGACATTTATTCATGTTATATACAGTTGTGCAGACTCTCTGGGAGCGCAAATTATAAATAAAAAAGAATATTCTTGACCCTTCCAGTACAATTTTATGTTTGTTTATACTTTTGCTAAATATTTTTTCCAATCCCTTAATATGTGGTCCTATTTGGAGCAAAGGACCTAAACTTAGATTCAAATTTGTTCCTGGTACCAAGGAACTGAGACAATTTATGTGAATTTTAGGTTAAGGCGTCATGTGAAGAAAGTTTGTTTTTCGATAAAACCATGTTTATTAAAGAGATTTTGGCAAAGGAGAATATAACGTTTATGATAACAACACCAGATGGTTTTGGGAAAACAAAAAATTTAAAATTATTAAAATCCTTTTTGGAAATTGAAGTCAACGAGAAAGGTGTGCGAAAACCAAAATTAATTTCGGACATGAGGAACTATAATATGTTCGTCAACAACAGTTATAGGATAACTGAATGTAAACACATAATGGACGATTATTTTGAAAAATATCCCGTGATCAGCTTATCATTCGAGTGCTTCAGTGTGATAGGTGAGTTGGAAGACGCGGTCAAATTGTACAAGCGCGCAGTCCACAGTGCTTACAAAGACCACGAGTACTTGTCGAGGAGCGAGCGGTTGTCGGCGAACGAGAGGAAGCTGGTGAGGTTCTGGAGCGACGACCACAACTACCACACGATGACGAGGTACCAGGTGGTGACGGGGGTGACGGAGCTGGCCAGGTTGGTGAGGAGACACCACGGGGCCAGGGTGTGGGTGCTGCTGGACGACTACGAGGCCGTGGTCCGCGCCGCACTGGAGGAAGCCGTCACCTGTGACGCCCTCAGCCACGTGGTGAGGCTCACCTGTAGGCTGGTGTCTCACGCGTGCAGCGGTGACAGTGTGCTAGGCAGCGTGGTGACGGGAGTGCTGCCGCTCTCACCGGTGATGGAGCACACCCGAGTGTGTACCTTCCTGGAGGACCACGTGTTGAGTGAGTACTTCGGGCTCACTGCAGAGGAAGTAGAAAAAGTACTCGGAGACGTTGAGGAGAAACACACTCAAATAGAAGAAATCAAGAATAAATACGTATACAAAAATGAAAGAGGTAGAGAAATGTACAAATACAAACTACTTAAACTCTTATATCGAGACACTTCTCAGAAAAACGTACCACACATTAGTAGAATAAGTGATTTTACTACTGTTTATAAACTACCACAGATTAAAGAAACAATGCAAAGCCTCATAAAAGGAAACCCTGTTGTGTTTAACTGCACTGGAGCGTTCACACCAGAAGACCTAATGGAGCTTCGATCGGTGTTGAAGGGTGATTCAACAATGACATCTCGGGCGTACGACTTGTGGCTGTCGTACCTGCTACATCTTGGTCACCTGAGGCGATCACCCAAGGACAATGAGGAGGCTGGGGCTGCAGACAGCTCTTGGGTCATTGCAAACGACTAGGAAGAAAGTACACGAGGACAAATTGGTAATGTAAATGATGTTTGAATAAAAATGTCTTTGGCGATAAAAAAGTTTAATCTTTTTGTGGGGGAAGTGCAATGGAAATATTTTACGCACATATCCTAAAGGTTATGAGCCGTTAGTGGGGGACTCACCATTTGGGATGGAACTCACGGGTTGCTAAAACCAAACCCGTCCTTGTTACTCTTCAAAACCCTTTTTTGAGAATTCATACTACTATACAGGGGGGAGAAACGTTACACCCCGCAAAGTGTGGAACTTGCACCCACTAAAACTACTCACCTTGGAACAACCAATTAAGGTATTACGTCAAGGTGTAGCCTTGTATGTTGAGCCAACAAGACTACAGCTTCTTCTTACTCACTTTCTCCTTAAGGATGATAAAATATGGTAATGATCTTATATTTTCCTTCTCTTTACAACGTCCATAGTGAAATTAGATATACCCCGCCAGTTCTTAAGAGACATTGTCTCTAGATGGACCAGGCTCTTAGTCAAAATGGGCACTACCTCCATCTCCAAAATTCTGTGCTACCCACGGTTAAGCTCATCACTCAAAATATTAACCTGGAAACTGTTTAAAACAACACGGTCAGATTAAGTCTACTCAAGAAATCTGAAAGTATTTTACATTTGGTATAGTGTAAATTAGCTTAAGCATTACACAATTGAGACATAAATTTGATTACAAAAACGTTTTGAAAAAAATCACATGAAATAGTGCACAGTTTTTACTTACTCCAGTGCTCTTTATTATTTTATCAGGGGATAAAATCTATATAAAGAGCCAAGTGTCTGTGAGATATGACAAAGTGATGATATTGCAGCATCCAGCTCAAAGGGGTTCTCCAGAAACTGAGCGCGAGTTAACAAAAGATATTGCATTTTATTGTGTACGCCGTGGGTACGCATACAGGATATATAGAATACAAGATTTTCAAATATTTCACAAAGTAATATGCGTAAAACTATTTTGGAATTTGATATTTATCATATAAATTAAATTAATAGTTATGATGGACTGTATTCTAAGATTAATATGTTCTTTCATTTTGTTAACGGTATAGTAAAAACATGACAAACATAATTAATGAATGAGTGATAGACGTGGTTTTTAAAATCAATTGGACCTAAGTCTGGAAAACTTTAGAAACTAAAATAAGAATAATTTGATCCATCTAATAGGTCTATTATCTATCTATGATAGATAATAGAAATGTGAATTCCTTTATAGCTGCAGACTGGGATTCTTTCTACAGTAATTATAGGAAAAGCAAATATGTATGGACAAATTCATCCTATCAACTTTTAAGGGCATCAAATAATCCAAAATTGAGTGTTATATGAGATAAGATATTTGGGAAACGAACTCCAATATTTTAGATTTTGAATATTAAAAATGTTTAGTATATCTTAAATTCAATAAAAGTTTCATAACTATGGCCAGGTGTTGCTATTGATATTAATTAGAATAGGCCTGGGAGGGAGAGAGCTATATGATCAACAGTTGTTAGAGACTAAACAAGCTGACTGTGAAAAAATGGAACAGTAAACTTTTATCAGTACAACACTTTGAGCAACCGGCCTATCTATTGAGAATCATTTATACTTTGTGGTAGTTCGTACTCACAACCCTTTATTTAATATTGTCATTTTACTGAATGCATGATATATCTAAATCGTTTAGAATATAATTAGTTTGTAATAAATGCTTAGTATGTGCTACAATCTATGACATGGAATCGTAGCTAATAAGAGCTCGGATGTGACTTGATACCATATTGAAATATTTCACAGAATAAAATGACTCTTAGATCTTAATCTAGCTTAGAACAAGGTTGTAAACGATCAGAATGAAGTTCTACAGGTATATTCCCTTATATGTATTAATATTTTTAAGTTTTGGAACCAATCACTTACAAGATATTCATAATTGAGTTTTATTTCAAAATCAAAACAAACTCCACCCACCCAAGATCTCAAATAATGTACTTTTTAAGAATTTTTCATTTACTTGAGGGGGTTTTACTGTACCATAGAAATGCTGTTTAATGACATACAGTGCTGATAAAAAGTAAGTGTTTTACGAACCCATAATAAATTTATTTCCCTGTTGGGTCAGAACGTTGTAGTATTAAAAATTATTCACATGAAACGTTTATGTCAGACATTTTTGCATTTACTTCCCTGTGGGAAATAGGTAAGATCATGGATATGTCTAAAGGGAATGTTTTCAGTTTATCTAAATAGCTGTTCTTATCCTTTTATATAATACATTCAATACAATAGCTCTGGTAGTTTCTACGGAAACCTGTTACATATTTTCCATCTTAAAAATCACCAACACCCCCCCAGAGCTAAGACATATCCATGTCAAAAACCTACGTACATGAATTTATCTTTAAAATTACGAACTTTTGCCAATTAATTAACTGTATCCAGATCTTATGAAACAAAAGAACCGAATAGTTACAATTCATTCTCAGTATTTTAATTTAATTTATAATCTGATAGTCAAGAAAAAATGTTAATTCCTATTTACAATCGTTTAGCAGATAAGGTATTTTCAGAGCCTAGCCACTTAATAATTTTGCTAACCGAACATTGAGCCGTTATGATGTAATAATGCAGCATCCCATAATGCAGCCTAAAACGAATATCCCGGACGAAATGCAACCCCAATGACGTTGAGAGTCAACATACAAGTTAACTAGTTAATCCAAACCGTAATGGGATGAAACAAAAGGCTCTCTGAGTAATCAAGTAATTCATTGTTAACAATGATACAATAGACGTTGGAACTTATTGTGTCGTCTGATGAAGGTTACCAAACAATGATTAATTGCATCACTGATTGGCTCTGTTGGCTTCTACGAGTATTTGTTACTTTTTGTTTGGTATTTTTGTGATGTATGATTACAATGGTTCAAAATACAGTGGGATATATACCTATTCACCTCAACGATCTAGATCGTTGATTCACCTATGGACGTATAGATCAGTGGATGCAAGTATTTATACAAGTGGTATAATATTGCACTCTTTATTTTAAAATAAAGTAATAAAAAATTTACTCGTAAAATTAAATTACTGAAAGTAAAATGTTTTCCATCAATGCTAAAAATGTGTTTAGAAATGCATAACACATTAAGAACATTTTATAGAAATGGATAAAAACACATTTTAAGTCATTTTAATCAACATGATACATTGGCATTCTAAAAGATATTGTTGTTTACAAGATTCTGTGACAGATTTATTTTTTTTGTTTTCAGCTTTATACCGGCTTAGTCCGGATTTTGTAATCTAATTATGTTATATTTAAGGTACTAGCTCGCTTGAGTGAGGAGGGATCACATTCCGGATCCGAGTAAAATTTTGTTTTACTAAAAATTTTTTGTGTTGGAAAATTTTCGTAATAAAAATCTAAGTTACATTAACCCACTATCATCAATAATGAATTTCAAACAGTTGATAATTATCCTACATTTCTCCCCACCTAATTTAGACAGAGTACCGGTTCCGGTGGTCCTTTCCATTGAGGTGAATCGCTGGCACCCTCTCTTGCTCTCAACTAATCAAGTTTCCTTTTCATTCCGCCCCCAATTAAAAGCATGTAAGAATTCTCCCATCTTTCCTTGTACTGTTCCTGGTCTCCAACCGTTTTTTTGAACTCATACTTCTTGATTGGGAGAAAACCCTTTTTGTTTAAGTCACGGTAATACTTCTTTCTTTCTTTTGTCTCTATAATATCAGATCTCTACCTATCCAGAGCTGCCGGCAGTCTTTTTCCATAAATTATAACTGAGGATGACTGTGTTGTGGTTTGTAGAGTGTTACAATAAGCCATTATTACTTGTAAAAGTGCAAGTGATGAGCCTTCTTATTTACAAGAATGCATCTGCCTAAGAAGGTTCACATGAAGACCATTAGTTTTTGAGCGATACGGTGCTAATGTAACATGTTAGAAATTATTGTTTTTAGAGAATGTCTTGAATTCACTAGACTCAAACGGAGTGCCATTACCAGATATAATCTTCTTAGGTACACCATACCGAGTATAACCAAGTCCTCAACCTATTAACGAGAGCAGCAGTTGTCATGCGGTCACCTCTATCTCAACTAATTTTGATTATGCATCGATTCACACTAGCCAGAACTTGTTGTAAATTAGGGATAGGAGAATGGTCTTACAGATACAATAAGCGAGACGACGTTTTTCACACTTTCTTCACTTTATGCATAAAGACAGTCAAGAGGCTGAAAAATTCCTAAAAAGTCTTTTAGGTGTAGTCCCTAATGTCAAAATCTATTTCAAACCCCCAAAAATCAACTATTTTTGGAAGTGAAACTGCTTCGGTGTATGGAGCATTTTTGAAATGCTTGAATTATTGATTTTGACCGATGGTTACCGGAAGGATCGTGCTAATCTTTTTTCAAAACCAACTATTTTATTATTTTAAAACTATTTCATTATTTTATAATTTTTGATGGCAGCAGGACTTACTTAAAAGTGGTTTTCAGTATGACTCTGAACTCACTAGGGCTGAGATCACGCACTCCCGCAGGTAGTGTATTAAACAACCTGATTGCCGTGGTTTGAGAACAATTTTGGGTGTTTGTCAACGAGGCAAATCTACATCTTGGGCTCGACGTGGATGTAAGTGGGCAATCCTGGGTTATGTGCATGTCTGTCTTCTCTTATAATATATTTAAGTTTTATTTAAGTAAAGAGAAGCCATTTGGGACCATATGCCGTTAACACATCGAGTTTCATAAAAATAGGCCTACAGTGGTCTTGGTATCCAGAGTATTTGATGATTCTCAACGCTCTTTTTTGGATGAGGATGTCATGCACCGCAGTGGAATGTCCCCAGGGGACGAGGCTGTAAATAACATGGCTATGGAAAAATGCAAAGTAGACACTAATAAGGTAAGACCTAGAAATGACGGGCACGAGTCTTCATAGAAGATAGAAAACTTTACAGAGTTTTCTACTCGTACCTTACAAATATTATGTTTCCAACTTGCCTCTGGTCAACCCAAAATCCAAGGAGTTTTCACTGCCTCTTCATCACCTGTATTACGCTTTAGGGAGCACAGAAAGAATTGATGCATCCAGACAACTCCTAACTAGCTGCTACCTTTGTCAATCTCGAAGATACTAATACTGCATATTCAAATAATGTTATCACAATCAGGGTTGGGTGTATAGCTGTAATCAAAGTCAACATCATATTTCTCCTTCAGAGAAGGTTAGTGAAGGAGTACAAAGTTTAAATAGTTTCAGCTCTAAACCTAGCTGGAGACACCAGACTCCACAACATATGTCCAGGGTTAGGGCGGAAGGCCTTTCTCGCACTAATATAAACCCGGCTCACCCATCCAACTTCTTCCAATCTCATTCATATTATTCCAACCGCATTTCATGGCAATAACAATTAATTTCTTTCTTTTTGACTTCGGTAATCCTTACTAGTACAATTATTAAGAACGTTAAAAGTGCGTGAAAATTGCAGAAAAATAAAAATCTAACACCGTTGACATTTAACAAATTCAACCAGTTTAACATTTTACAATTACTCTGACAGTTTTTGTCAAGAGATTTTCACCAAGTGGACGGATTACGAGAACATTTTGTCAGTCTGTCATCCAGGAAACACGTCAGCCATTTTAAAACTAGATGTCCAGTCTCGTAAAAATACTAACATTTATTTAAACTATCGAAGCAATCCAACTACTATCAAACTATCGAATCAATTTTATGTTACGTTTCAATAAAAATTGATTGGATTGATTTCAATAAAATAAATAAACATAGGTTATTGAACTATAATTTTAATTATTTGATTTACTTTTTACATAAACGATTAAGCCCTGATAAGTTACACGATTATGGGCAGGAGTCAAATTATTGGATACTATTCACTTAACTTATATTTTAAACGTAAATACCTATAATATTACCTAACAGATTGTGTAACAAAACATTAATTATTATTATAAATGATATGAATTTTAAAACTACAGGATAATGTTTCTACAATAATTAGCATACAAATAATAAATAACAGTTCCATATAAGCCTTTGACTTAGTACATGCAACAAATCTCATATTCTCGGTTGCAATATAAGTTAGAATCAAGTTTAATGTACTTAACTTGATGTCAACTTGGTATTGGATTGAATACAGCCATTTATTGGCACACGCTTGACGACACGTGCACGTGCAGTGTTGCCACGTGCTGTAGAAGCTGCTCGTGAAACCTAACTTCTGCACAGCCGACTATATTTTCCTCAATTATGTTGCAGCATCGACCTTGTAATAGTCTAACGATTATATTTTTCGTCATACTGCTTCAAAAACAGCTGTTTTAGATACATGTGCTGAAGAGAAAAAGTTGTTCTTGCAACATAACATTTTGCAATGGTCGTATATAAAATCTATTACTTTTGAACCACCATTTTTACAGAATCAGTATAAACATATAAACAATGAAATTGTAGGTTAATCGAAATTATTTGAGCTAATTATAAAAAAATAGGGGTTTTCGTGGTTTTGAGGGATTTTACAGTTAAAAAACTTGAATACAAAATATTAAGAAATAAACAAAAAGATCTGGGGATGCGATGAATGACTGACTCTATGTGCACACAAAATCTTTCCTAAATCCCACTAATAGCTGAAGCTCTGTAATCCATAGATGCAAATACACACACAGAGATCACTTCGAAAACTACTTTTTGTGTCCAGGGGACCCAATAACGGATGTATCCACTAAAAGCTCAAATTCGAAAATTGTTACAACCACAATAAGCCACTTCGACTCATACTAATGTATAGATGGGAGAAAGTGGGAAAAATACAATTTTATGACAAGGTTTTGAGAATAAACGGTATTAGAAAACTGACGCTCACTGTGCAGTTCAAAGAATCCTGATTTTCTTTTTGTCCATGTTGTTTCTGAAAGTCTCTGATATAAGGTAAATGAACTTTAATACTTTTCCGTTCAAAAGTGTAATTTTCATTGCGTTATCATTACCGTCATCGTTAAATCAATTTTTCCAATAAACTAGGACAAAGATAATCTGAATGTTAATCACACGACGTGTCCTGTGACACGCAACCTTTCAAATAGTGGTTAGTTAAAGGACGAGCCATATTAATGACTGATAACTAGCCACGCGACCATCATCGACCTGCCACGCTCTGTGCGACAGTGCTGCTCATCTGAAACGACTTATCGTTAAACAGAAGCTCCTGACGAGTCTAATACTAAATATGTATAAGCGTAAGTATCGAAAGAACAGAACTTATGATTAGAATAAATAGGATGAAGGTAAATAGGTACAAAATACTGCGAGGGACATAGTTTCTCCCCTAAGTAAATAAAAAAAAATTCTTATTAAAACAATCATATTGTTTATGTGTATTTAATACCATTTAAAAAGGTATTGTTAAAAAGTAATCATCCAATTTCGTTTAAAAACAAAAGAAAATAAGTTAAAATAATTAGAACTTTTGGACACATAACCTCCCTTCCGAGGTAATTCTAAATATTTTTGAGTTTGTTTTGGAATGGAAAACGGTTAAGAATAAGGAAGAAATTTAATTTTTAATATTATATATATAAATGACTTTTAGCGCTCTCAAATAACATACTACATTTACCAAAGAGAGTCAATTTAAATTTTTATGGAACCATTAGGGTCAGTGATTCAAAATATGATTTTGCTTAGATTTTTGAGTTGATGTTAATGCTTATAAGAAACCAATTCATAATTTTATTGCCTTACCAGAAAGTTATATACGCATATATAAAAAAGTTTAAATGTCTGACGTTTAAAAGTAGATTACTTTTGTACCATTTTTACATAATATAAAAAACTATATTGCTAGCTCAACAAGTAACCACAACACTTAACTTTCGAGCATTTTGAATTGTGCATGATAAATACGTATAGTATTATTGAAAACATAACATTAATATCTGTAACATACAATTTTAAATTTTAAATGCAAATTATTAGGTAATTACTTAAAAACGGGAGGAGTTTCTCCACCTCCAAAAAAATTAAAGATATCTATTAAAAAATAAATCCAATAGGAATAGATCTACAGAATCTTTAAAATTTATAATGGCGTTGGTTGTTAACTATTCATTATAGGACTTTTCCAACACTTCTATTTTTTCAACTGCACAACGTTTCAGAAGGTGGAGAAACTCCTTACATTTTCAAGTGATAACCTAAATTCGCATTACAAATTGAAAGTTTAAGTTATAGAAATTAATTATATCATATTGTTAAAGTACTATACTTATCTATCATGCACAATACAAAAACTATACTGATAACGCAACAAATAACCACAAAACTCCGCCTCCAAGCCAGCGGGGCGACACAAGATGGCGTGAATTTAGAACGAGAGTAGGAGGACTACTGCCCCCTCCACCGTCCAAACGGTGGAAACCTACGTGCGTGCCCGCTAGGAGCGCTAGATGTGACGTCATCGTCACGTCTGCCAACTTACCTGAAGTTAAAGATTAAAAGCTAAGGAACCTGTGAGATAATTAATGTTATACTAGGATTAAAATCAATAGAAGCTTCAAGGTCACTTATAAATGTAGTTGAACTTGTAACATATGGTTGTGTCTGTATGGTTGCTGTCGGTTTTGTTTATTTGGTACAAAAAAACCTAACCTCTACATGCTGATCGAGGAACATGGTTTTAAATGTAAATAAACATGACATAAACTATTGTGCAGTCACATCCTCGTTTTAGATTCATATGAATTTACCCTTTAACTTTACTAAAACTGTTTATTATTTCTGTATTTTATTCCCCAAACATTACAGCTTCATTTTTTTACACAATTATAGCTCATAAAATAATTTAGAATTAAAATAAAGACAAACAAAAAGTAAAATACTGTTAGAATAATAATTAGTAGTTATTGCATGGAGTTTTGTCTCGTTTCTTTTTCAATATAGTATTAAGGTGTTTCTCTTAATGATGCACAAATAAATTAATTATTAATAAACACATTTTTTTAATACAGGGTGTCCCACGAAGAGGTCCCTATTTTTGAGTTGGTGTGACGGACGTGTGGATCGCGTTACGGATCTTGGACTCAACAGTCCTAACATACACATGTGCAGAAGAAACATTCCCGAATATCAGTTATTTCTGACACATTAGGACAAAATAGCGGGATATTAAAGAAATATTACCTTTTCGTTAAAATGGTTTTATTTGCTCAACTGTGACCAAGTAATTACTGAATTTTAACGATGTTAATAAGCATTAAATAACGTTAGGGTTAATTAAAATAATCCGGGGACTTTTGAAGGAGAAGGTTTATTGTCATAACACTGCGACAGAAGAACTAATGAGGTTAATAGATACCTGTTAGCGAATTTCCCATAGGGAAGTAGCTATTACCGTAGGTCTCATGGCAAGAGTTAAGCCTGGGACCATGTTATTTTTTCTTCTTTAGGTGCCCAGAGACCAAAAACAATACTAGTTTAAATTTATATACATATATATATATATATATATATATATATATATATATATATATATATATGTGTCTGTTAGCACGATAACTCACGTAAAAATGGTCCGATCAAGACCAAATTTGGTAGAGACGTGTATTCCTACAAATGCTCGGACGAGTTCGTAAACCAGACATATCGGTCAATGGAAACAGGTAGTTTGGGGGGGTTTTGTACCCCAAAATGGGGTTTTTTGCGTTTTTCACATGTAGTTTTTAAATATTTCTAATTTTATATTTCACCATTGGAATCAGCTTAAAAAACTACACAATTAAGTTCCTTAAAGTTTTTCTCTATCTCCAATGGTTATCGAGATATTAAAAAATCTAAACACAGTACGTTGTATTGTGGGGCTCCAATGTTAATCTTATGGAGGATAGGGAAAAATTAATATTTCCCATATTAATCAATATTTTTGGATAAAACTTGATATTTACCTTCATGTGGTTGATATATTGTACTTAAAATGCTTCACAATCATAGTTTATGAGTTTATCATGGCAGCAAACCTGCATACTCTTTTCCTATATTTATCATATAGGGAATAGGCAAACTCCTTTATTTATGGACAGATTTGATAAAAGTTGGTATAAATGTTAAGATAAAAATTATTTATGGCAGAAATGACTACTTTCAGTGTTCCTCACAGCAGCTAACCTGCACACTTTTTCCCATGTTAATCTCTCTATGGAGAATAGGCAAATAAGTCTCATGTTTATGGACAGATTTTTATAAAACTTGGCATATATTAATATTATTATATTATTGATTTGGAAATTCGCTGAGTACGCAGATCTGCTGCGACGGGGGTATTGTTGATACCTCGTGGGTTGTTCCGCAAAGCGTATGACTGTTTTCTATTTCGCTATCAGTGCACTGTGATCGATGGGAGTCAGTTTGAATAAGGTTTATGGATCAAACATATTTAACTTGTTTATGAGTTACTTACATCTTTAATTCCCTAACGTCGTTTACGTTGGGAAGGTTTTAGTTCATCTTAACAGCTGTTATTATTCTCTTATATTAAAAATTCAACACAAGAGCTGTGGTAGTTTCTATGAAAACCTGTTACATATTTTCCACCTTAAAATCACCAACACCCTTTGAGAGCTAAGATATATCCACGTAAAAACATAAACAAGACAGCTGTTACAGTATGATATATATGATGCATATTGACATTACACGTGGAATAGATCTAGGATTAGACTTAGATACTTAGACTTTAGAAATAGAGCTAGAGACCACAGTAATAACTATATTGTCAATTGGGAATTTTGACGAAAGAAAAAAGCAAATAAGCGAAAAATCCCGTGACGGGATATCATAATGAGGATATAAATAAATAAATAAGACAAGTTTCTTATGAAAGGTCAAATACAAAATTTGATTACAATAACATTCGATAAGTTAAGTAAATTGGAATTGAAAAAGAACACAAATATTCGTTTCACAAATGTCGGAATATAACGCAAACACCAATTAGTATCGTAGGATTTCAAGTGTTGCAACGTCAATCAAATTTAATTGTGTTGTGATCTAATTGGCTTTGTAATAAAAGTTAAAGTTTGAAATGTTGCAAAATGCAGGACATGAAATATTATTTTTTCGTGGAATTGTAAAAGTCATAAATTTAATCACTAAGAATGTCAATTCTATTTAATTCATTAGGTACATATTTACAAAACAGTTTTACTTCTTCTCCCTTGAATCTATATGAATCACCCTTAAAACTGTTAAATTGTTTAAAATTTGGCAGTCGATTAAACCAATAGTTCAATTAACCTATAGTTAAACCAAGTGAAAATTGAGTATTTAATACATGCTACTAATGTACTAAAATGAAGATGCCACCTTTGTTACTGTTAAAGCCAAATTTAAATTTACAATTTGCAATTTGGTTTGCTTTAATTTGGATCAATTGAAGAGTAATGCATGAAAATAACATTGATATCATGATGCATTTGAAACAAAAAATGAACTCGCTCATGAACATAAAATTAAAATGTCGTCAGAAGGGTTTTAAACGTTGCGTGTTAAGATAAACAATGCCTACTCTACTAATAGAGCTATAGCTTCAATAGAAGTTGTTAAAATTAGTTCGGTGACTTTTGTAAACGTAATGGTGAATTAATATTCATAAACACCAATATGTGGCTCAGGGTTGCATTGTGTTACCTTCAAAAGGATCTGAAATATACTTTAGTTCCTTTTGAAGTTGTCACAATGTAATGTGATACTGTAATCCCAATGAATGAATGTATCAGTGGCCTGACACGACACACTTTCTCCCATAAATAAATTTAAAAACGACAACACTTAGTAAAACTATCACATTCTTTAAGGTTTATCTAAATATCATTTAAATTTACTGTTTCAATAATAATAATCCAATTTCTGAAAATAAACCCAAGAAAAACGAAGTTAAATTAATTGTTAGGATTTTATTGGGGGAGAACCAACCTCCGGTAATACCAGTCTTTTTTGGAAAATATTGATTTTTTTATATTTTCCTTTAGAATAACATTGGGCGCCTCAGACAACATACTGCGTTTATCATGGGCATTAAATTTAACTTTACTCTGGAACCTTTAGTTGTAGACAAATAATTAAAAAATTACTAATTTCTTTAGTTGCTTATGCTAGTTTTAATGGTGGTAGTCAAATTATACTTTACCACTATCGTTTTTGCGGAAAACTTAAAAATATTTTCTTATGTTTAAAAGTACTTTCTTTTAACATTTTAGATACTAAAAGAGTTTTGAAATGTGTCTTGTTACTATTTGTTTTATAAAATGGCTCGATGATTGTGTTACACATCAGTCCCAGATAAACATTCACTCTTTCATGCATTTATAAAGCATGCAGATTTATCGATAGTTAAATACAAAAGTTTTGTCACTTGGGCGAAAAGTTGGCTCATTGTTGAATAGTACGTTTTGAAGGAATTTTCCGAGTAAACAGCTCACTAGCAAAGTTCAATCTTAAAGGTGAACATTTAGCTTCAGTTGATGAAGTAGAAAAATTGTATATGTATGAAATTTGAGCCTTTTATGTAAGATGTTAAAATCAGCTGTAGTATTCTAGAAGATAAAATTGCATTGATGTCAGTGGGTTTTATAGAGTTTTGTTATCAAACTTGCATTAGCCTAGTGTTATGTTCCGCTATAAGATTGTCTTTGAACACAGTGGATCAAGGCTATACTCTCAACAAGTCACAGGGTTATAAGAAGACATTATAGGGTTGATAAAAAAAAGACTTCGGTGAAAACAAATGAAATAACCCATGCCACTACAAGATTCATTCTGTCTCAATTAACCATCAAATACTATATTTACATTTAATTCACTGGTGTCCTTCGTTTCATGTCTTGTTGTACCCTATGTCTTGTCTAGTAACCACAAAAAGTCTAAAGTTGATCGTTAGTTATAGGAGAACTGTTAGGTGTTATATTTACATTAAATTCACTATTGTCATTTGTTTTATGCTTACTTGTACCATGTGTCTTTTCTAGTAACCATAACAATGTAAACTCTATTATTCAACTCACCAAATGGTTAAGTATATTATTGTTAAGTCGGTTTTGAGCACACTAATTTAGTTCGTAGATTATGGTTCTATTAATTCTATATTTTAATTAACCTTTAACTTTTTGGACTACCAAATCTTTCCTTTTTAACAAAGTTGTTCTACTTTTTGAGTTTATGTGCTTTCTAATTTGCCGTTCATGGGCGATACGTTTGTGATTACAGTAAGCTATTTTATGGATTCAATATGATTAAATTTGTGCTTATCAAAAAACTATGGAAAAAGTAAAATAAAAAAACTGGTAAAAAGAAAAGAAACCAAATTTGTTTTAAACTTATCTAATAAATATTACACACATGAAAAATAAAATTATTTCTAAACGTGTTAAGTTATGAAACAATCTCCAAGACAAATCGGTGTTTTACTTTAAAGTCTAATATATGAGACCAAATACTATTTAGCTTATTGTAACGTATGACTATAAAGTGTATTAACTAATAAAGATATTAGCACTACAGTATGTGTTTACTAAGAAAATTGTTTACACGATAAAATAACTAAAGCCCTAACTGGACAAAATACACTGTGCAAATAAATTAAAAAATCCGAATGTGCTGACTTTTAATACACACAGAGTGGATTCAAAACACGCATGAGATGAAAATTAAACAATACAATCAAGTCTGAGTTGAGAGTAAATGTGGCTTCCATTACCCAGGGAAATGAGTTTCATTGTTGGCAACATTGTCGCGGTCGTAGAGAGCGCTCTACCGAGCTGCGCTGGAGTCTAATCACTCACACAATTATAGGTTGTAGTGTACCCTACTTCCAGTGGAATTAGGGGACACTACATGCATCCAACACAATCCACTTTACATCCACTCTTCAACGGGAACCATTGTTCAGCCAATTTGAAACTGATCAGTCCTGTATGAATCCAAAATACCCACGTATCGGCAGACTTGCGTACTTAGCGAATTCTCATTAATTTATGAATTACTCCAGACTAAAATGATTTTATTTACTTCTCTGTGGGAAATACGAGTGCGTTATATCATGGATATGTTTAAAGGGAATTATTTCAGTTCATCCAAACAGCTGTTCTTATAACCAAATGACGGCACTTCCGTTAAACACTTCCGATGTACTTTTTGCGTTCCGCAGATCTGTTAACACCCACCCCCCAGAGCTTAGACATATCTATTAAAAAAACTTGATCTTTGGCTAAGCTATTATACCAAACTAGCTGACTAGCCATGTCTTGTTAACTTTTAGATTAACCTAGTTGGATTATATTCATTTAATAAATTTTATTTCATCATGTTTCAACGAAGTCGAGTCACCACGGTGTTGTTCTCGTGTCTCTGAAGAACAACGAGGAATCGTTCGCATTTCGCAATGTTCGCAAAGAGGATTGATCCGCAATATTCCGATGTCAAATAGCATTACGAGAATGTCACTAAAAATTAGATCTGGGTCGCGGCATTGATTATAATAATTCTCGCTCAATCTAACATTCATCTACGTTTATTTACGTTTACGTTCAATTACATTCATTCTAAAACTAAAAAATAAAACAAAAAACAACTCATAATTACCCTGGAATATGAACTAATCAATCAGTAATCTATAAATGCTTATTTTTAAAACAATCACAAACATTCGCTGGAAATGACGCACAACGACGTTAGCTGTCAACTGGTGAAAATAAAGCAACATAAAATCAGCTGATAGAATATTTACATTATTGATTCATGATCAATTTCCTCATTAGCTAATTTAAAGGCCAGTGGGGCTTAGCCCTAAGGTTAAGTACAAACTGAATATACCCATAGCTTATTCGGAGCAGAAACGAATCCAAATAATCAGATCATCCAAAAGATCATTACATCAGTCCAGCCGTTTTAGTGTTATAACTAACACGACGTTTTTACGAATCTTGAAGAATATAAGTATAATGTTATCATCTATAAAAATAAAATTAGAGTTTTGTCTGTAAATTGCTCAGAATTATACATTTTTTAGTTATTTTTACGTTTCGTGCGTTAGAGAAACCGAAACAAGTCTAATCTCAATTTGTGTTTGTTTGTCTGTGACGCTCAAGGATGCATTTTACGCCGTCTTCTCCGAACAAAACGGTAAAACTGATAAAATGAAACTCATTTTATGAATTCTCTACATTCCAGAGAAGGTTTTTCTAAGAATGAAATTGTCCGCCGCCCCTTGAAAAGTAAATAACTAGCATTAAAGAAAACACTTTTTAAGCGATATTGGTCGCATTTCGCTTCAGTTTTCAATGAATAACCTACTGGAAATAATCTGCTGTCTTTGTAGTTTTAAGATTTAATAGAAAGAAAAACAAACAGTTGTCGAATCAATATTAGTTAGTTTACGTTGGTCATTGATTTTAAACCCATTTCAAAATCATACTATATTAATAAGTTATTTAAAAGTAAAACTAATTATAATAATAGTATAAATGTTCTAATCTATTCAATTGTAAAGTAATGCTAAATAATAAAATTGGGTATTGATTTATTTTCTTTGTAATGATTTGTTTAGGATTTCAGGTTTTGGTATGATGATCTTTCTTTTTTAAACTGAATCCTACAACCGGTACAAAGGACAGGCTTACTGCTAGTATAATATATATGTTACAATTTTAAAATAGATACAGCAAAGTTTATAATTCCAAATTTAAAATTCAAAACATTAAAGGAATAGTAAGTGGCCATATAGTATATAGTATATAGTACCTTAACTAAGAGATCTTCCCCGACTGGTCATCCCTCCCGCCATCAAATCGCTCAGCCGCAAAATCTGTGTCAGGCCTATCATTTTCTGTTTAGCCTGAAAAATTTCCATCAATTTTGAAAAAACGCCCAACGTCGCAGTGTAGGAAACTGCACTAGAGTAAAACAAGCGTAGAATACAAGAAAATAGCATAACATAAATACGTTATAGTATATATGTTGCGAAACAAAATATAAATATAATCACTCAATCATTATTCATATTTATGAATAAACATAAAACAATAAAATAGAATTCATTTTCCTCCTGGCGGTGTACGTAGTATTTCAAGAAATCACGCCCCATTAGCCTGCAGGACGAATAGCATTTTGAGTGATCTGACATAATGTTTCGTCTTAGGTCCATAAGAACTATGTTTATTTTGTGACAGCACTACTAGCTACACGATAGTCGTAAACAGATGGTTGAGGTGTCAGATTTAAGGTAAAGTGGTTATCTAGGGAATTAAACTATTATTGAAAAACGTTTTTATATAATTACCTTGCAATTTCAATCGATAATCAATTGAAAAGTCACATCTAGTTATAAAAATAATGAGTGTAAAATAACAATCTGTAAATCTTTTTTTACGATAAAAAGTAATAAAATATAACTCCTTAGATAATCACTTAAGGGGGGGTATTTATATCCCCTCCCATGACAAAAGTGTATCTACGCCACTGCCAGTCGTCGCTTAGGAATATTATGAATTACGTTTTATCCAGTATAATAATACAGTGGATAAGTAAGTAGGTTTAATGCAATGAGAACTATTGAAACGATAATTTGTTGACAAGTTTAGTAGAAACAAAAATTAACCACTTATCATTTACTTTGTCTATGGTAGAACTTAACTAGATGAAACTGTATAAAAAGTATTATCACAATATCAAAAATTATAAGGAAGTTATATCAATTTACACATTCTCCATAAGAATAATATGGGAAATGATTAAGAAGTTTTATTACTAAATGAAGAAAAAAGTGTAGATTGTTTTTCATCATACACTATTAGATCTTAACTATACAAAGTTGTATCACTATATTTTATGCTACACAGTAGTGGAATATAAAATTTGATTTTTTCGCCTTAAGATTAACATTAGATCTCCAAGTGACAACGTTCTGTGTTTACCAGTTTCTGTATCTCTGTAACAGCTTGACATAGAGAAAAAATTCAAAATAAGTAATTGTTTATTTTTTGGACTAACTTCAATGGTGTGGATAAAAATTATTTATTACAAAAATAGTATGTAAACACCTCATATTGGGCTACAACCCCCGCCCACAGTTCCGGATATACTGATTTCTGGATTTTGGTCCTGATCGTATAGTTGATTGCACATTTTCATGTATGTACATGACATTTTTACTGCGTTCATTTTTATGTCTGTTCATCGTGATTCGTTTTTACGAGCTACAACAGTTATTGGAACGCGTTATAGCGTTTTAGTTATAGTATAGTTATATCTCAGAAGGCAATGGGTATCGCTCTGGTTCAGTCAGTCAAAGGCTGGATGGAAACCAGCAGCTGGTGACACCTGTCAGATCATTAGCAACCTCGCTGTCTTTTATTCACTACACAGGCCCTAATCCCATGGTGATGGAAAATTGAGGTTTTTTTTAAATATAAAAAGTTATATAAAAATACCTTTTAATCTGTGTTAAGACGAAAAATGTAACAATAAATTTCAAATAACCTTTAAAACCAGCTCAAGAAAATTTTGTATTTTGAATCAGTAGTCCACGACTAATGGTTTGAGAGAAACGTCAATGGTACACACAGTAATTTGTCTATGAGCGTCTGGACTGGATATAAATTTATGAAGATACTAAAAATATATTTGTTCCGTTTTATTTAACCATTTAGTGAAATGTTTTACGCAGGTATTTTACCCAATAAAACCCTGTCAAGAACTGTCACGATCCCAAAAGGAGGAGTTTCTCCACCTACAGAAACGTTTTGTAGTTTAAAACACAAGAGCGATAGGAAAAGTCCTATTAATTGTAAAATAAATAATGCAATATCCATCGCTTTCATGAATTTCAAACAAACAACCTTTAGTGATTTAGCTTAAGCAAAATCACTGCTTTAAAGCTTAATCACTAACAACTCTTGAGTGAAAAAATTTATTATATAGTAATTATTTTGGAGCTATATATTTGATCAATGATATTTTGAAAAACACTTAAGAAAAATAATTCTCAATTTATTTCATAATTTCATTACGCAAATAAATGAATTAACATAATATTCAATATTCTTTCAAAGATTTCAAGTCAATAATACTCATCAACCAGTTCATATTTTAAATTTCGTTCTGGGCGTGTCAAAGGTACACTCATGTGATAATCTTCTATGAACACATAAACGCAATCTAGCAGTGCAGACAGGTTATGCGGGAATAGCCTAGTTTTCATTGAAGGCGCAAGCGGCTGCTGAGCATAACTCCTTGGGAAGCCGCTAGATGGCACGGTCATCATCAGAGCTGCATTGACCACACGCTCATAGTACCAATTAATACTGAGTGTTTAGTGCGTAATTTTAATATTCTGCTAACTTCGTTCATGAAGAAAACACATAGATTCTCTACCAAGCACGTCTTAATATAGGATATTTGAACTTAAACGAATTTCAACAAACTTTTATAAAACCATAAATGTGTTCAAATGGTTTGGTAATAACATCCCATGTGATCACAGAAACGTAACGTTGTTCTGAAAATAAAAATCAATATTTAAAGCAAACTATTGGTTTTAATTGGTTTGGTCCTTATAAGGGTTTTTTTTAACTAGAATCCCTAGTGTACATATTGTAATTTAATTGTTATCAGAGCATAAGTTACAACCGACAAGGGTATTGGGGAATCATGACACTGTCAGAGTAAAGAATGCGTTCACAAAACTCACAAATTAGTTTTTTTTAATAATTCAAGGTACCACCAGTTCATGTTATTAATTCACTAGCGAATTGGTGAGCAAACTGAAACATCCGTTCACGAATGACGTAATTAGTTCAAGAGCCACTATGGAGTAGATGGAACACTGGCAGATCGTTTAGGAAAGGAAATTGAACAGTACTATTTTTTTTACAAAACTAAAAATAGTGCTGTTTAATTTCCTTTCCTAAACGATTCAATACTACTTAAATTACTATCAAATGAAAGTAATTTATTCAAAACTACGGAAAAAAGACAAAGGATGATGCAGTGTGAATGATTAATTGCTTTTTTCGAATAACATTAAAAACACGTCTTTGTTAGCTTCTTGTACAAATCGTACTTAACATCAGCTTGTGTTCGTAAGAACGTTTCATTACTATCTTTGTCGAACGTTGGTAAAACTTCAATTAATTGTATTTTATTATTTTAAGCCTTTGTACATGTTTTGTTATCACCGTACAATTTTTATTAGTGATGCTTCATTTGTACAGTTCACACGATCGCTTTATGGTAAAATCCAAATCAAGCGGTGGAGGAACTACATATCTTATTATCGAAAACCAATTCCTAATTAAGGCGGTCCGAGCGGCGTTAGGGCCAAGTAAAATCCGCTAGGTCGGCGCTAGTGTCGCGTATCGTTACGTATATATGATTGTTTCATGAAAGCTTCCTGTGTTCAAGATAGTAATTATGTTTTTTGTAAATTTTCGGACCTCCAAAATGACATATTTTATAATAATATCGGATCAGAAATGTGCCTATAAAATAATTATTGTAGTAGCCTATACGAAAATTTTTTATCATTTCAAAATTTCATATGAGCTACGTAAAAAAGTTTTTTTATTCATCCATGTTTCCAAAATTTAATTTTAAAAGTATGAGTAGTTTTCCCACACTCCTTGCATGCCAAATTTGCGAATTAATCATCCTGTAACTGAAAAGGTTTTCACTAAAACTTGAAACATTATTTAAAAGCATATTTATGATACAATCAACAAATAAACGATAAAATTATACTTGTACGATAGTAAATTTTTTCGCTTACACCACCTTAATACAGAACAAACGTATAATATATTTTCATAATGTAACGTTTACGATTTGAGGATTATAACCTTGTATTAACTTATATTAAGGAATGTTATCGTCACATTATGACTATGATCTATTTAATATCACTTATTTTATTTCACCTTTTTTTAAACATATTCAGTATAAGGCATCTTTAATTTGCTTTATTTCTAGTCTCCTTATATTAGGGAATTCTAAAATATGCTGTTGATGGTTTGAAAATCAGAAGTATTACAATATTTTTTATTTTTTTTTAATTTTTTTAGTTTTTGGAATTTCAAAACCTTTTCGTTGTTAAGAATTTTAATAAACCATAATGCTCTGACGACAATCAAACAATTTTATTTTTAATGCTTGTTCTTTTGGAATTAGTTCTCCAGGATTTAAAGATTTTTTTGTTTTTTGAGGATTTTGGCGTTACAGTAGTTCACCATTAGTGAGTAGCTGACTCGATCTATATTTTCTTTCTCAATAATGTGCATTTTATTTTTAACTTTGAATATTTTTATCTAGTACGAATAGAAGATACAGTTGCGCATGAGCTAGAGTTAATTTTGTGTTTATGTGTATTTTGCAATTTAACTTCTTTTCAAGGTAAACATTTTGGAAATTTACAAGGTGTGACATAAACGAGGGTTGAGCTGGTTGGGAATATTTAGATGGTAAACGGAGCAAACCCACTTTCTGATTGACAGACGCGATAAGATATTCACGAGCGGAGCTGTGGTGCTTATCTGCGTGGTGAACATTCCCTGGGTTAAATATGAACCCGCTGATTTACATTTGGTATCACATATTTGCACAAGAGATGCCTACCTTTTAAGGTTACATAAAAAAGCTCAAAAGGATTCAAGACATTAGACAAGACCTTCACGTTTCGAAGAAGCATGGTTGGACTGAAGTCGGAGACTATGATAATTTTAAATAATGGTTTAAGGTCTCTAGTGACCAAAATAAATATGTATAATTATATCTTTGTATGTGTCTGTAAAAATAGCTCCCTTGAAAATAATTCGATTGAGACCAAATTTGCCAGATTTACCAATGATGTGTGATGTTTGATGCGTGACGTTGACAGACCGTTCAATCTAAAGGGGACGCTGCACCCTAAATTGAGATTTTTACATGTAATATAATAAGAAATTAAATTTTATCAAAAGCGTTGGAATCAGCTCATAAAACAAATTTAGTATTTTATGTCTCCGCTCTGTGTCAAGAGCTGACTTATACATAGAAACTAATAAACACAGATTTTGTGGGGAAAGGTTTAAAATTTATATCTCGCTTATTATTTCAAAGCTTATTGTGGTAAAGCTTACAGATTACACAGCGTAATTTAGTTAAGATCTACTAATGAATGTCAAAAAGTACTGATTCTTTTGTTTTTTATGGCAGCAAACCTAATTAATCTTTTTCCATGTCATTCATATGATTGATAAAACTTTCTCAAATGTTTTATAGAAAATCAAACCATATCAATAAATTTCTACATTTATGGTAATTCGCTTAATGTGCTGGTGTTCTCCTACGGGCAATATTTACCAGGTAGCTAAGATGTCAAAATATCCTCCTCGTAGCAGCATGAAAAGGATATTATGCTTTACAAACCAAAATAAATAAAAAATTCAACCAAAACTAATGATAACTATTCGTACTCAATTAAGAGTCATATTCTTACACTAAACATACCCTCGATGAGGCTTTTTCCGTGATTTATAAAATATATCTGAAATAAAATGAAATTTATTCCAATAAAAAGTTAAAATACAATTCTCTTAAATAATGATAGACTGTAGCTCTACCAAGGTATACCTACCACTTGAAACTGGGCTATTAATTAGTACCTGTCTAACTACCAAGAATCATGATTTGTAGATGCACCTAGGACTCGATGTTGCATAGGTTCAGTGCAATCGATTGCGAGAAATAAATTGAACTTCATAATAAAACATACCCCTGTATTTCCTCAAAAAAGAAACTACCCAATGACATGTGTAAATCAATATTATACGTGTTTCATAAATATTTTAAAGTAGCTTATTACTGTAAGGATTTTGTATTCTCCAATGTTTTATAAAGAGGGTAACAGACATACCCATACTTTGTAGAGATGAGGGTTAGCCAACACAGTGCTACCTGGATATTACTGATAAAAACTGATTGGAAATTTCGGATCTGAATCTAGGCCATCGCTGACTCAGAGTTAGAGTCCGTAGAACCGACTGATCATATATCGTCAGCTAGTGGTTTTTCATATAGTATATGCTCTCTAGCACATTTTAATCTAACTAGTTTTATATTATATATCTTTGGTTTTATCTTTAACTCTCTGGATGGTTTTTGTTGTTGTAGCTACAGTCAGGAATAAAAATGTTTGTATTTACTTCTATGCGGGAAATAGGTTAGATCATGGATATGTCTAAAGGGAATATTTTCAGTTATAACAGCTGTTCTTATTCTTGTATATCGAACATTTAATAAAGTAGCTGTGGCTCTGTACATACCTGCAAACTAAATTAAATTTCACAGCATTTTTTCTTTGGTTTCTTTTTGTAAATCCCATGATTTTTGAGTTATTGAGCTTTGAATAATTGTAATGGACGCCATTTTGAAATGGTTAAAAGTAGAAGATTGATACTATGCACAACAATAGGTCCTATAAGCACTAATACCCATACACAGTTCGAAGCTGGTATTTTAAGTCCTTCTAAGACTATAGCAAGTTGTGTATAAAATACATTCACACCGACAGACGGAAAACGGAGTGAGATAGGCCATATGATCAGAGGACATTTTTGTTTGTTTTGACCTCAAGAACAATATCCTAAAGTATCCGACACCAATTCTGAAAAATCCTGTATAAAGGAAAAAACTACAGTATAAGTTAAATGCTTTTTAAATATACATTGGAAACAGCATTAGGTTGAAGTTACGTACGTACGTTAAATTTTCATTGCGTTGTTGTTACGTACGTAAGTTTCATTGTAATTATGTTGTTGTTACGGACGTGTACGTTACATTGTCATTACGTTGTTGTTACGTACGTGCTTTACATGGTAATTACTTTGTTGTTACGTACGTACGTTGTTATTACGTTCTTGTTACGTAGTACAATACATTTTCATTGTGTGGTTATTACGTACGTTACATTGTCATTA
This sequence comes from Nephotettix cincticeps, assembly GCA_023375725.1. Taxonomy (NCBI): domain Eukaryota; kingdom Metazoa; phylum Arthropoda; class Insecta; order Hemiptera; family Cicadellidae; genus Nephotettix; species Nephotettix cincticeps. The sequence goes on along the minus strand of CM041789.1, from coordinate 67,058,649 downwards.
CGTTGTTATTACGTACGTACGTTACATTGTAATTACGTTGTTATTACGTACGTACGTTACATTGTAATTACGTTGATGTCACGTAAGTAAGTTACACTGTCATTACGTTTGTTACGTATTATGTTCGTAATTGTGTTCGTGTCACAGTTTCTAGTTGTTTATCAAAGCCGGCACTTGAATTCGATAAGTAATTAATGCCTCGTTGGTCTCAAAGTTTCAGGCTACAAGTATGTATCCATCAGGTAATGAGGTAAGTGATAGTGCCTTAATGGGGCTCCACTTTCACCCCTGTTTTAAATTCCTACCTAAGTGGCTCGAGGTTTCCTCTTTGTTATCCATATTCATATATAAAATACAGGTCCACAGCTCTGTTTGGTATTATAAGGTGTCCTTTTAAAATACTTGAATACTAAATGATTATAATCTCATGAAACAAACGTAATACTCTTAGGGATTATTCAGGCACTGTTTAAATTTTTATCACACAATAGCACTGTAGAGGTCAATTAAAATATCATACTTTTATATTATTATTATTATTAGTTGAATGTAGGAGAGGAATAACGATGGATTTAGCATCGATCAGAATTAATTACTCATTGTTTTTATGTAATTCAATTCCTTTATTTCTTATACTTATTTTGGATTACAATGCAGTTATAAGTTTTATCTCTCTTGCCACATGGCTACTTGAGATCTATTTCTATAAGTATATCAATATCATGATTACAACATTTATTTTAATAAACATAATTTTACGAACAGTAATATTATATATGTATAATACGTAAATTAATTTTATCAACGCAGGTATTAAACAAGTTATAGCCTGAACGCTGTTAAATCTGAATATACGATACCTGATTAGACATAGTAAAAGTAAAAATTGTTGTTCTGAGGAAAAGTAACGAACTTGAATATGCAAAATGTACTTGCAATTATTAAATACTAAATAAAGTGATTTCCTATGTGTATGTAATTAAAATTCAATACCTCCTGAACAATTATAGTGTTTAAGTGTTGTGAGTCCTGTATGTGATTAATCCGTGTCTTATATGTTGATAGGTGTATGTGCGATGTATTTTCAGTGTTATCTTTGTAGTTTTGAAAATAATAGATAGTTTTAATTAATTAATATATCAAATAATATATTAAAAATAACAGTTTGAAACTGAATAATTCAGACCAATAATTATAGTTTTAACCACGTCTGATTTATAAACTGCAATTTCAACAGACATTAGATTTTATGAGTTTTTAAAGCTTTTGTCAACATAAAATACTATAGGAAAAGTCGACGGACGAGGTAAATTGAAGTGATAGGTAGGGGATTTCGTGATATTATTATATTTAGTGACAGCTAAAAGCTAACAATGTACCAAACAATGACCCATGATACTATTTTTAGAACAATAGAATTATGTATGCTATCTTTTAACAAAATTTCAGTGGAAATATACAAGTTCAAATGATGGATTTTAATACAGAAATTTGATTTGTGGAGCGAAAATGGTATAATATTTTTGGAATCGATGTTGGGGATGTAATTCTGTACGAAGCCTGCGGCACCAATGACGGTCATCACAACAATCTGACCAGTAATATCCCTGCCCTGGGCTGCATCTTATAAAACTCTCATATCGCACAACGTATAAAACCTTCCCTCAACTATTTGACCTGTCCTTTTTTATATTTTTTTATAATAAAAATAATTTTTTATAATATAATGTATTTTTTAAATATTATCTCTATATATAAAATTGAATGTATGTATGTCCTTTATGCGTTGCCAAACTACTCATCCGATCGCCATGAAATTTTAGGATATTGCTCTATATGTGTCCGGGAAGGTTTTAGTGAAAAAAATATTTTCGAAAACCCCATAAGTTTCCATTTTATGGCGTTTTAAATTTCTAATGTTAACCTTATGGAGAGTAAGTTTGTTTACAAAATGTCTACAATGAAAACATTTGATTTCTTAGCTACAGCTGATTGGTTTACTTTCCATTAGCAATACCGTATGCTTTACTATCCAATGCCATCTGAATCATTCATTAATGTTAAACTATGAAGTAAATGTGTACTGTAAAAAATGAACAGCTTTATTCACCACGTTAATAGTTAACGGTTTTGGGGGATTATGTATTTATATTTTTATTTTCTGTCTGATTAAGGTCACGTGTTTATGTGATAATTACAATGTTTATATTATTACGTTTATTATAATAATCAGCTGTTGTATATCCTTCCTATAAAAGCCGTATTACAGTTAGGTTTCGTTTGGGTTTGGATTGGATTTGAAAATTGTGAATTAATCCACTCAGATTTATTTGTTTAATGGGAATGATATTAATATGTTTTATCGTTTCAGTATTGTTGTTCACTATGCAGCGACCCAGAATATATAACCTTTCACAATGAAGCCGTATTGCTATTCGACTTCAGAACATGGCCAATCTTAAAGTTAACATGTGTTTACTGTGAGGCGTTACGAAGTTCGCCGGGTCAGCTAGTATAAAATATTTCACTCACACTCAGCTCTGGAGGTCAACTGCCTCAACTCCAATATCTTCCGTACTTCTGTTACTAACTAATATACATGTGACCTAAATATGAATAAAAAAGCAATATTAAGGTCCGCTCATCCTAAACTGCATGGTTATCTTTGAAGGTTAAGCTACCTGTGTGCGACTTGAATTGGTCGTCGACAACCAGCGTCTACGGAGTTAAATGAGGTTGATTATTGTACTATTATACCACCAATAACCTGCTTAACTTAGCTCCACAGAGGTCTGTTTGTCGGCGATCAATGCACGTTGTGTTACATTGTAATCCCGTGTTGCTAGGGAATCGGGATTCTGAGTAGGAAAGATCACTCGCACATCACCATCAGGAATTACATTGTCGTTATCAAGTTTAACTTTGTCCTTTACCTTATCAGTTACGTCTATTCCCTTCTCAAAAAGGCCGTGTAGGCTACGATATTACTTTTAGCGAATTTCCCATAGGGAAGAAGCTATTACCGTAGGTCTCATGGCAAGAGTTAAGCCCGAGACCATGTTATTTTTTCTTCTTTAGGTGCCCAGGGTGTCGTTAAAATTTATATATATATATATATATATATATAGTGTGTGTGTGTGTGTGTGTGTGTGTGTGTGTGTCTATGAACACGATAACTCTCGTAAAAATTGTCCGATCGAGACCAAATTTGGTAGAGACGTGTACTCCTACAAATGCTTGGACGAGTTCGTAAACCAGACATATCGGTCAATGGGAACGGGTAGTTTAGGGGGGTTTTGTACCCCAAAATGGGGTTTTTTGAGTTTTTCACATGTAATTTTTAAAAACTTCTAATTTTATATTTCACCATTGGAATCAGCTTAAAAAACTACACAATTAAGATCCTTAAAGTTTTTCTCTATCTTCAACGGTTACCGAGATATAAAAAAATCTAAACACAGTACGTTGTATTTTGAGGCTCCAATGTTAATCTTATGGAGGATTAGGAAAAATTAATTTTTCACTTATTATCTAATATTTTTGGATTAAACTTGATATTTAGCTTCATGTGGTTGAGATCCATACATTTGTGCTAAAAAATCATATTATATGTGTTTATCATGGCAGCAAACCTGCATACTCTTTTCCCATGTTAATCATATGGAGATTAGGCAAACTCCTTTATTTATGGACAGATGTTGATGAAAGTTGGTATAACTGTTAAAAATAAAATTTTTGATGGTATAAATGGTTACTTTCAGTGTTCCTCACAGCAGCAAACCTACTCACTCTTTCCCATGTTAATCTTATGTAGAATAGGCAAACAATTCTCATGTTTATCGACAGATTTTGACTAAACTTGTCATATTATTATTATTATATTTTTTTAAATTTGGAAATTCGCTGAGTACGCAGGTCTGCTGCGACGGGGGTATTTTATTCATACTAAGGACCGAAATAGTTTGTTACAGAATAATGAAAGGTATTACAAAAATATCTCAGATCTAAGAGTTTTAAGATTTCATGTTATTTATTTTGACCTTAAGAACAAAAAACTACACGTAAAGGAGTAATAAAAAACAAAAAATCTACGTGAAATAAGAGGTAGAATGCTAGGATGAGGGGGAAGTCTTAGAAAGATATTAAATACAACTACAATGGGAACTCTCATAGGACAAGGAAATCCAGATGAAGGAACTCTACCAGGAAAGAAGTGAGACGGAGGAGGGTGGAGGGTGGGAGTCAAACACATGCTAGGAGCATTGGTTAAGGGTGGAATAGTAAGTAATGCCCCTAAGGTTGTTTGGCTGGCGATGGAGTGTGGTAGTTTCCCAAACCGCAGAGAGCCCTGCTAGGATTACAATATTTGTGATATATTCGGTTACATGTTATTTTATACAGAGTGTTCCTGAACTCTCTACCGACAAGCAATAACTTTCCAGATATTGTTACTGGGCAAACCGAAATAACATATTAAAAATACGAATTTACCCTCATAATTTAGCCACACATTTTGTTTTATTCACATTTTAAAATTCAATTCCAGAACGGCTGTTAGTAACGACATGAAATTAGGTATGTTGATTTACCATCTAAAGACCTAACTATGGAATTTTCAAATAATAATTTTCAAAATGGCGGCTGTCTAAAAATTTCCAATGAATTTCACGCGAATTTTTGAAATAAAAAAAAATTCGTAGACAACTGAAAATGAATTTTTAACGTCACATTTTCATCTAATAATCTTATAAAATATGTAATTTTGAAGTTCTAAAAATGTTTAACAATATACAAAAAAGGTTTTGTTATCTTAAACGGTTCACTCTGGAACCTTGCATGAAACAATCACATATACGTAACGAATAAGCGAGGCTAGCGCCGACCTAGTGGATTTCAGTTGTACCTAACGCCACTCGCACCTTTTTTTTATACTTTTTAACTGAAATTTAAATTCACCGCGTTAAGCATGTATTACAGTTCCAACTAAATGCATCTTACGAACCAGTAACTGAGGTTTTATTGTCGTATTGAACTTAGGCGACACAAGGGTTGAAGGTCATTCCATATGGACCAAAAACGATAATTTTTGATATGCACATTTAACAGCTGATGCTGTTAAATGTGCAAGAATATAATGAAGCCAATTTTGGGCCGTGTGATGAATTATATTTTTTATCATATAATGCAAATAAAATAAAATAAGTTCGTGAAATAAATTATTACCTGATTTAGTATCAATAGTTTTCGACCATTTTTGTCCCTTTAGACCAATCAGCTGTTACGCTGTTTACGTCGGAGCAGTTCTTTCTTGATTAATGATTGGTTGTTTAGGGTACGCGAATGCTGACCTTGAATCAAAAGTATCATCATTAATGATCTTTTGCAGCATGGGCTCAAAAATCCTCATAATAATAAGTTTAGTTGTATGATGAAAAATAAGAGCGTTTGCTTTTAAACACATGTATCTAAAACAGCTGTTTTTGAAGCAATAGGGCAAAACGAATATTTTTTTAATCACACGAAGATTTTAAAATGTAAAAATCTAGCTTAGTGAGAAGGTTATTTGTGTAGGGTTGAGTTAAACTCCGCCACCAATGGATTTTTGTAGTACCCATTCAACGCGTGCTGAAAATCCCATCGTTCGGCCAGCACGGACCACTGAAGCGTACCTCGGCGGAGTGGCTATCCTTGTAGTCACGTGATACATGACGTCATAGCAACACGGTGGCTATAAATACATCAAGATACAATTCATAAAGCCAACTTTCAATTCTATACTGTACATATACCAAGTCGACATAAGTCAACGTAACGAGCCGATATTTTACATCCCTTTACAAAGTCAAGGATATGATTTTCTGGTGTAATATGGGGTAACTGGATAAGAGAAATTAGTTGGAGCAGACATGGCATGAAAAAATCCCGGTTTCGTCTTAAGGCCTTTTCACCTTAAAACGGTTTATAAAAATTGGAACGTCATTGATGTATGCCTAAGTTATTTTTAATAATTTAAAAATCATTTATAAGGTAAAAGAGGCATTTCATAAATAAAAAAGTATTTTGATTTAATTATCTATGTTTATTTGGCAACGAGTTGTAACAATAAAGATGTTTTATTGCACAATAGTATTTTTAATTTTTTTTAATTGAATGAACCTTTATTGGTATTCCTCAGTAATGTTTACGATGAAATTTTCTTCTAAAATTACACAATTGGCGTTTCACGTTAGCAGATAATAATTACTGTACCTAACCTTAAAAGACATCGCCACGTGCTTGTGCACTGACCTTACCTTTGAGATGGGGTAGTTGGTTGAGTCGGCCGGTAACAGTTGGTGCCAAAACGCACGGTCTCGACGGAAAAAACACTTGCAGTCGTGATTTATACGACGGCATACTTTTTTAGGATTAAATTAAAGCGTTCATGTTGAAGAATTGAAGGACCTTTCATGTAACTGCAGTTAACCAAAACAGCTTATTTTGGTTGCTTTTATTTTCCATAGCAAAATTCGTAAACAATGAGTGTTTTATTTTTATGGTAGTAAACAAATTTTAAAAGAATTGCTTTAAACTTAAATCCCAGTTTGCGATAGTTTTACAAATGTCTACTTTTACAAATATTTTTAGTGTTAAAATTTTCAAGAATAATTTTTAGGATTAAAAATTAAAAGTGACAAACCTCCGAAACGAAAAATAATCAAAATTGGCAAAGGAGAGGAGCTACAAACGAGCTTCAGAAAACAAATCCGGCCTCTACGAACGAGGCGGTCCCATGTGTTTTAATTTGTGTCATCTGTTTAAATTAAACCTATCTAATACATTCTTTTTTTAATGCGAGCAAAGCTTGGTCTTAATAAAAAAATTACTTATGAATAAAATAATTTAATGAGTGGTGTTACGTTTAAATATCACATAATAGGATTTATATCCCCTGGTGAAGTTCTTTGTCAGTCTTAATACCGATACTCGACACATTAGGCTATTGTCACAATCACCGGAGGTGGAAACACAGTGGGTTGAGATGTGGGTGTAGGCTTACTCCAGGAGGGCTCCACAGGACTGTACCTCGTCTCTACTTGTTTAGAGGGGGTTTACTAATGACCAAACACTATTTCGGGATTCACATGTTGCTCAACTTAGTTTTTGCTCAGTAGACTAGCTTTTTTGTTAAGACATTTTAGAGATATCATCTCTTTAAAGTATCTCATTACATTTCTCTCATTTCGCCCTTTTTCATTACATATAAAGTCATGGTATTGTTTATTGGGGTAACTGCTCTCATGTTCATGACTTACTGCTAATACACAAGAAGGTAATACGTATTATGGATAGAGTTAAATTGAACACTTTAAACCTGTGTTTATAAAATTTGAGCTTCCATATTCAACCGGTTTTTATTTAGTTTTAAAACATATATGCATATTTTATTGTAATCAGACGGGTTATCTATACACTGTACTATGTTATTAGAGAATAAAGCTTGTCTATTCTTTTCCAAGTAAATATTTTTTTCTAACTGGGGGAAATATAAAACAGCAAAGTTAGAGAGTTTGGGCTAACGGCTTAGTTGTGGACCTCAGATTCTGTTAAGGTCAAGGCTATGGTCAACGAAACTTAAAACTCCTCAACTTTGTATGGTGATCTGCAAAGAAATAAAAACGTAGTAGCTGTGCAGATGACCACTCAGTTGTAAATAAAAGACAATCGATTATATACATTTATTAATTTCAAAAAGATTGTATGTTAAAACTAACTAAAATTAATTAATTAATGAGTTTGTCAAATGATGATTGCTCATTGAATCAGTTATAAAATTCATAGTGTCCCGTAACAAATATCAACAAACTGGTTGTCAAATTTCTAATGTTATTGTAATTTAAAATTTAAATACTATTTCAATTGAAAAAGAAATCTAAAAACAATCTTAAAGCACGTTCCTTTCCTTTTAGTTTTTATAATGGAAACAAAATATAATACTTAGCAATTGCTAACAGTCGAAGCTTGTTACTTGTCCATACAAAAGGTTCGCAATTCTGTCACTGTAAAAAATAAACGGGCCAATCGTCCAATTGGCCGTACGCGGACGGAGCCAATCGTCCCCAGGGCCATTGTCCTGCGACGTTTAATTGGCCTAAAAGCATTTGCCGCTTGTCCTCTGAATTCGTTATGATAGTCGACGTAAGTGCAGGGAAACATGTTACAGGCGTAAGAGTGTGTCATTATCTTCATCTCTACCTCATCTAGAACAATAACTTCGTATTCACACATTATTTAATGTGCGTGTTAATTATTCAAAATAGTTATGTTTTCGAATAAAAAATAACCCTTATTTTTCACAAAAATTATTTTACATTATGAGTTTCAGCTTATATCTACAAACCAGGCAATTAATTATTCTTGAGTTTTGGAAATACTTGTATAAATAAACAGTAAACTTACCCACAATAATTATTGTTCTCTTTAAAATTCAACCTACTCAGTAGAATACAGGGTGTCATAAATATGCACAGTGTGCCTTGCAGTACAGAATTATACATAAGAAATTAAGTTGAAAACGTACATAAACTTTTTTTATTTTGACTTAGTTTAAATTAAAACCCTTTGAAAAAAACTAAAAATATTTTATGATAAAAACTAATAAAAAACTAAAATTATTATTGAAGCAGAAGATATGATGAAATACCAGCTGTTATTAATTTACCATCTTAGATTAGGTGGACAAAACATGTTTGTATTTACTTCCCGGTGGGAATTAGGTTAGACCATGGATATGTCTAAAGGGAATATTTTCAATTCATCTAAACAGCTGTTCTTATTTTTTTATTAAAAGCTCATCATAAGACTTGGATTGAAAAGTAGTTTTGAATCTGATGTCTGTGAACATCTTATAAATCTAGTATCTTGTTTTGTTTGTGCGCTATTTTTGATGCAATGTGACTTTTATAAATTTATATGACCAAAAGAAAAAAAATCTCAAAGGGTTTTGAAATATTAATTAATTATTTTCAAAAAAATACAAAATGACGGAAACGGCTAAACTATGCCGAAATTGGAAAAAATGGAAAGTACGTTTTTGAATTATTATTGTATGTAGAGTTTGGTACTGCAAAGCAGGCTGTGTATTTTTTGACACGCTGTATATTATGTGGTACACAAACGTATTCCTATTTTTTTAATAGCTTAAAAGAATCTCTGAGGTGAGGTATATCCTGTTTTACACACTTTTTTCATTTATTGTATTTTGGTTGAGGAGGTTGCCTAAATTGCCTCCTAGGAAACAGCAACTTCTTAATAGTAATTAATTTCAAAAGCAATCCATAAGTGATTACAAAATTTAGTTTTTAGGATTTTTTTATTAATCTTGAAAATTCTAGTTATTAAATGTTAAAGTGGGTGAGCTATTCTGAAACAAAATGAAATCCAGGTAATAAAAGACCTCTCGCCATGGTCTTGTGGAAGGACAGGCAGGTAGAAAGACAGATATAATTTCGAAAATCATTGTTTTGTATTTAGGAATCCTTAAACTGTAGCTTAAAAAACGAAAAGATTAAATGAGATGAAGCGCGTAGACTTGGTGGAAGCCGTACCCCGTATCCTAACCTTTGATGCTGTTACACAAGCCTGTTGCTGTTTTATTAAATTCTTTCTTTGCAAGTCTACTGCAACATTATTTCCATTGAACAAAATATCCTTAAACAGGAGTTCAGTATGTACGTTAATTTATTTGCATTTATCTCTAGAGCGGTACAAACAATTTCATTTTAAAGCAAAGTAGTTTTAAATTTAAAATAGATTCAGCATAGTTTTTGTATTTTGATGCTAATTCTACGTTCACGTTAACTGCTCGCAGGTAACGTGAACAGAGTTTTTGCAGTTCAAGGAAAACTTTCTAATCAAATTTACTTTTAATCGCTCACATCAAACTCTCCTGCTGTAGAGCCTGTTAGATTGTTTATAACGAATATAATATGGTCAATTTCGGCTACTTGCAGAAGTTGAAGTTCCAGTACTTGCCAAAAGATCTATGGAATATGTAAAACTCATTTGTATGAAAAAACATTTTCTGAACTGTGCAACCTGAAGCCAGCAAAGAAAAATATACCGAAAACATTGAAACCAATTTAATGTAAATATTCAGTAAGATCCCCAAATCTTAGAGATTGTCTAAACCAAAACAATATCCCAGTATCTAGGACCTCCTTATTTCAATATATTTCTCTAGGTCTGTGTAAAAATAAAGCTATCGAAGCGAAATGATTATTTATTTTTTAGCTTATAACTTTTATTAAATAAACTGTATTTTGAAATGGTAAATTGAATATAAAAAATTAAGGGGTAATTGGGAGGAAAAGAGGGTAGGGGGTAGTTGTAGGGGTCCCCCAAACGACCATAATTAATTATGGGGTGTGTAAGTAGATGAATTTTTAGAACCTCTTATCTAATGGAACCAAACAAATTTATTTAAATAAATAGTTTAACGATAACAAAGCAACAACATATTATTGAGAAAGATATGAGAGAATCGGTGTTACCAGTTCCTTTTAACATCAGAGTTTGACATTATATTACTTTTATAGACCTGCATTCGTTGTAACAAAAATATTTCTACACAATATTGCGTTGACAGCTGGTTAACTCAGAAGTTACTTGTTCGTTTCGTTATCCCAGAAACAGCTGTTCGATTTCGGACCAGTTGCTATTTGCAATTAATTATTAATAATACGAGCAGGTTTGTATTAAATATAAATTAATAAGATAAATTTATAAAATATATAAATATATATATAAAAGTCAACGGATCAAAACCACCGAGGAATTTCTTTAAATTTTGGAAATAACTAATTTCCGAGTAGAAAATAAGTTTCTAGATAGGTCTAATGTCCAGGAAAATTCGTGTTTTACTGTAATATTAAGTTTAAAATCTAAAAATTTAACATTACTCTATGGAGAAAAAATGTAAACAATACAAACAAAACAGCTGTTTATAAACGTTTGACAGTTCTTGATTGAAGACTGCGGGAACAATATAGAGGTTATGCATTAATATTTATTTTATGAATAAATGCAAAATTATCAGGTTACTAAACAATTTGTAAAAACTTAAGGATAACATAGCTGTGCGAAATAAAAGCAGAAAAAAGTATTTCCAAAATCTTCCGTGTTTTGATAGAAAACGTATTCGTTGTATTGCTTGAAGCCACTGTAACAAACCAATTAATTGATGTAAATTAAATTTCTCTTTTGCTTTTCAATCCTCATTCCGTTTATAACAAAATCAGTTGATCACAGGCTAATAATAACGGTATGGATAATTAAACAGTAAATGATCGGCTTTGGCTAAAAGACGTTAAACGGCATCGCTCAATTGACTAACGTTGTAGCCGATTAGCGTGTCGGCCTCAAGAACTATAGCCGCGAGTTCCATCCACCAGGCGATACTTTTCAGTGCTTATTAATTATGGTGTATTAAATCGGTTTTATTTCAACCACATAAATGTTTTCATTGGCAGTAAATTTGTTTTAATTTTGCTAATTAACTTTAAAAACATGTCTTATTCTATCCGAGCAAAGCTCGGATTATAATATTCTAATTAAAAACATAATTACCGTGTTTACCATTTTTGAAAAGATCAGAGATTAAACCTTGACTGCTCAAATCGTTAAAAAAAGTCCACTGGCGTTGAAAAAACACATATATTGAAATTAAAACACATATTACACGCAGCAGAGCGAATTTCATAGAACTTATATTATTCCTATCATAGTAATCGAATAGTACTGAGTATGCATGTTTTTCGCAATACAGGTTATTTTACATAATAATGTAAAAAAATTAACAAACATAAAACTAGATCACTTAACAAAATTGTTATCCCTTACAAGCGTTTAGAAAAAACAATGAAAGGTCATGCCATTACGAGCCTGATATGTCTTAACAAGTTACCACGACAACGCCTACAACTAGCTTTAAATAGTTGTAAGAAAATAATGTATTACTGTGTCATGTAAATAACCCCTTCTATTGTGTTGTCGAGTTTTTCAAATTTCCCTCTTCGGACTTTAATCTATGTCTCTGAAAAATATCAAGACTGTATACTAAGTAAAAAGACTTGCGAAATTGTATCAAACTATGTCAATAATTGAGCAAGTTATACTGATTTATTTATTCCCTAAGAAAATAACATGAGAAATGAGTGCGTCAATTTAGCTCTGTCTTAAAAATATAATATTTGTAGTTCTTATGGATGTATTGATAAAAATTAACTAGATTGACTTACATACCAAATTTTGGAGGGATATTTAAGGGATATTCTCCATTAGCTAAACATTACATAATGTACCGTGTTTACCATTTTGAAAAGATCAAAATTTAAACTGTGCTTGATCAAAACGTTAAAAAGTCCTCTGAAGTTGAAAACATATTAATTGTAATTGTTTAAGTTATGCTATAAGTTAAAAGGGGTTTTTAATGTGACCTCGACAGGTCGTTGATTTTCAACTAATCCTTTGCTGATTAATTCCATAGACAATGACCTGTTATTTACAGCGTTAGTACAACGTAAAATTATGAGAGTCGTTGTAGTTTGGATGAACTGTTAATAATTTATTAATACATAAGTGCTTTTGATAACAAGACGACTCTACAGTAAGAGCAAAGTAGTTGTATAGGATGGATATCCTCCTGTTAGTTATTAATTCTAACGCCTTTGAGGGATAATCTTAAGCGCGGCGAAATTGAAAAGGGATTTAGAAATGTCAGGAAATTCTCCACCAATACAGCCAATCTGGTAAGTGGATTTGTTTTTAGGAAAAGCCGTAACTCAACGTCTCTTTTTAGCTTCATTTATGTTTATTTCCTGTTTATTCATAGAAAGTTCTACCCACAGTTCGTGTTGTATCCTTAAAAATGTAAATATAAAATATCGTTTTGAATTTTATTTTAGATAAAAATGAATTAAATAAATAATGAACTATACGCACCTTAATAATCAAAAGATAAATTTGTAAGTGGAAAAATCACAATTAAGACAAATATACTTAAGTACTTTTGCTTAATGTTGTGCAGCGGTCCAATTGATTTAGTAAAAAGTGTACATGTTAAATGTATTTTTTAATAGTATTATTGTTAGTTCTATTTATACTTATATAATCGTATACCAATATTGACATATATCTATCGTATGTATACATGTGTGAACGTACTAGGCAGACATAACCTCGGGTAAGCTTACACAGTGCTGTATCATTGACACTAATGATATCTGATTTGCACCAGAGGTATTAGTTCAATGAGCCTCAGGTCAGGAAATACTATCAACTGAGCCACTAACAATCCAAACCTTTAAACCATGAATTCACTGACGCCTAGACGGTTTTGGGTTCTATGGAATTTATCTGAGAACTTTTTGACATGGATATGTCTAAGCTGTGGGGGAGTTAGCTATTCGAGCCAAGCGAAAATTAAAAGAAAAGTGGCGTTATAAGGTTATTACATTTGTTTACATTAACTAAAAACCATCTCTTTAGACATATCCATGATCTATGGTATTTCCCAAAGGGAAGTAAATACATTTTTTTGTCACGGTGGATTCCTCTAAAATAATTGCTGACAAGGTCAAAAGTAACGCCTTGGGTCCTTCGGAGCTTCGGCCTGAAGGTAGCCAGTTTGGTTCAGGACCCTGTTGACATTTGTAATTTGGTTATTAATTAATTAAACATTCATCAAAGTATCAAAGTTTAGTAATAAGAAGGCTAGGGTTTGAACCGTTGCCTATCTCTGACTTGATGAAAGAGTCCAAGTAAATTCATGATGAAGCTGTTCCATACTGAAAGTTATGGACCCACACCAGAAATGTTAACAGGGAATACCTGTAGGTTATCCAGACTATGAAAATGAGAAATGATAATAATATATGACAAGTTACATCAACTTCTGTCCAAAAAAGGAGTTTGCCTATTCTTCATATGATTAACATGGGAACGTGTACGTGGGTTAGATGCCATTATATGCATAGACTATGATCCTTGGCATAAATATTTGGTTACTAATCTCATGAAGCTAAATACAAAGTTTCATTCAAAAATATTGATTAATAAGTGAAATTTTATTTTTTCTTGTCCTCCATAAGATTAACATTGGAGCCCTAAAATGCAATGTACTGTGTTTAGTTTTTTATCTCGGTAATCGTTGGATATAGAGATAGAGATACTTGAAAGTACTAAATTGTGTAGTTTTTGAGCTTAATCTATTTGTAAAATAAAAAATAAATACAAATTATTAATTAAAAACACAAAAAACCAAACCGATTGACCAATATATCTGGATTAGATTAGGTCTCGTCATGAGACCTTAGGTAATAGCTTCTTCCCTAAGGGAAATTTGCTAAAAATGAGATATCACTCACCCAGATATCCAGTCACAGAGATATTTACAAAGATGAAAGCCCAAATCATTAGTCCAACCGAAAGAAAATAACTGAGATCTGCAGACGACATGACGTTGCAGAAACTAAACTTTTGGACAGAACTAAGATGATAATGCATTGTCATCTTAGATGAACCATCCTAGAAACCCACCGTATAGTATCAACGGGAATTGAATGCTCAACTAAAACTATTCATTATTCTATGAATAGAAATTATATTAAATTCCAGGTATCACAATGTTTCCTCAGGACACAACAATGGTCCACTCAACCAAAACATAGAACATAAAACGGAGGCTTTGGTAGATCATTCAGAAAGCGGCAGTTCCACATTCCTCCCACAGGTGTGAGGGCATCATCACCTTACTTAACAACTATGTAACTATGAAGTAAATATAAACTTATTTACTTATATTTACTTCCCTGTGGTGAATAAATTAGATAATGGATATGTCTAAAGGGAATGTTTTCAGTTCATCTAAACAGTTGTTCTTATAACCAAACTACAATGTCAATAACCATATACATACATATATGATACATTATTATTCCATCCTTAGCCATATAAGACAGGGAATTAGACAGATCAGGTAATACTATGCTAGCAAGGTATAAAATAAAATAAAATTTAACTTCCTATTCAGTTAGGTGTCAAGATCATAAAAGCTGGACTATACTAGATAGATACCTTTTTATCTCTAATTTAAACGTTCCCTAATTTTTAATATTTTTTAACTTTTCTGGCAGGAATTTCACCCCGATATGTTCAAAGACTGTAAATCTGTGTTGAATTGCATGAAAAAATAATTTATTATTTTTTTTGTACGAAGAATTTAAAACGTCAATATCTCGAGCATGTTTGAAACAGCCGTTAAACAAAGAAGTAGGATTTATGGGAATCGCGTGTATTAACACAGCCAATATTTGATTCCACATTGTGGGTTTTAATTTTGTTATCGGTAGACTGGTTGCGTGTTAATTAATTTTCAGATTTAATTAAAACAAGTTTTTCAGACGCATGGACAGAATTAATTGTTATTTACTTCGTACCCCAGTCATCAATAAATTTTAACAAATATGGTATTATATTTTCTTGTGATGTGTTGCTTAAACATTTTTATTTCCATGTGTTTAGAATTTAAAAGTAGATTAGGGAATTGAAATGATTCTTTAGTTATTATTCTACTGTATTGCCATTATTTTTATTACTTAATATATTTGAAAAGTCTCCGGAATAAAATTCAGGCTATGCACCTAAGTCCTCTGGCAACTGACAAAAACATTTGAAACTAATATCAGATATAGGAAAATATTTTCTTAGTTTTAAAATTGTTTAGGAGTTGCTTATATTCATTCGTAATTTAGTAATTAATTGATTAATCATTATTAAAATAGTAATAATTTTCTTGTAAATTATTCATTAAAAAAATAATTTAAAAATCCGTCATTAATTGTATATTGCATTTGAAGCTTAGAAATTATCAGCTAAGCAATTCTTCAAATTATCCGTAAGAAAATTGTTTGACTTGTTGTAATTAAATCCCTAGTTTTTGTGACTGAAATGCACAATGCAGGTCATCCAGGTTAAGAGTTTTTTCAACCAATCTCAAGATTGTGTATTATTAAAATTAATTTTTGGATTGCCAAATTTAGATTGCTCAAGGTCGCGATTCAAACCCTACCACTTCCGAATGGCTAGCACACTCGTCAGCGCAGCGCTCTAACCGGTTTTGCCACCAGTGCATAGGAGTAGAAAATGCTTACTTGGCTATAAAAGCATACTCTAGCGACAAAATAACGAACTCAAGCGTCAGAACAGGGAACTACGCGAATAGTTGCATGAATTAGCTCGCAGATGGCAGCACCGTGCCGGCAATTGTTGACTTCGATAGCGCTATACAATTGCACCTCGCTGACATCTCACAGTGAGATGTTAGCACATGGAGGGTTAAAATAGATGGGCCAACCCAACTTTAATTCAAAGGTCATTAATTACCAGAGTTTTTGTTTTTGTTTCTCTCTATATTTTTTCAGCAAAAATACACTATAGCTCACAAACGCTTTTGGGGAAATGAGGTCCACGGTATTTGAACCCGTGAACTCAAGTAACCAAGTGAAAGACGTTCCACTACACTGGTAAGACAAATACCTTAAAGATAAGATGTAATATAATTCTCTCACTGGCAGTTGGTCACTAAACCGTACAGTAATTAGTAATAACCAAAAATGAATAATCGTGATACAACAATTAATTGAAAAGAACGTTTGTTTTATGTAAAGGTAAAACTGACTTCAGTAAAGAGATTAAACAAGGAGATTATTCAAATCATATCTCTTGAGATAAATCTACTTAGCCGATTGGCTGTATCGGTGAACAAACCCTCTGACATAGCCTAATCCTTTTTTAATGACGCTTCAGATTATCCTTTCTAAATATCTGGTATTAATAAAAGATGTAGTACTTTATCTTACTGTGTCTTCATTTCAAAACACACTTCAAATTATTACAAGATTTTATATGTGTCAGTTCAACTTTTCAAAGAATATTGAATGTCCAACACGAGTTTGACGATTAGATACATACATGGTTAAGTTACACGGTTAATTTTAATCATACTATCAAAAATTTTGTTTAAAACAAAGGTGTTCTAACAAACAAGGACCCCTTAGCATTTATTATGTTTAATTTTTAAGGTCGTCTAGGTAAAATAAATATCGACAACTCTTTCAACCTACTAACGACGTCATCAGTCCAATGTTTTTTTTAAATTTTACCTAATCAAATTGTAAACAATTTAAAGGTTTTATATAGTTTATGCTAGGTTTGTGGTTTTAATATGTGTTTTGTTTTATGTTTGAAATATTAACGTCCCATTTATCCATGTCCTATTGATATCCTATTGAATACACTGATGCAATCACTACCGACTAGAAACGCCCTTTGCTGTGTGCAGAGATCTTTCTATAAAAGAGAGATTTTTTTAGAAGGTAATAATAATAGACAATTAATTGTATAATGTAAACATGCAGTCGTATAAATCACTTATCACAATTGGCTTCCTGTCCATAAGGGTGTCCAGTTTAAAATTTATCAAGTCAATTTTTGAAAGTCACAAATTTAAACTAGTTTTCAATTATTATCATAATATGTACTGCGCATCCATTTGACGTAAACTATTTATAAAAATCATTGAATTAAAAAATTTGAAAAATCACTTTCTTCCTTATTTCTCAACCGTTTATCACGAAAATTGGTTTGCAGTGTAAGGTTCATAAAACGCATAAAAACGTTTGGCATTAGTTGTGGGGGGGGGTGGGTATTTTTCAGTCCGGTGATGCCGATTTTTAAACTTTTCCTATTCGAATAAATGAAATAATCTAAATGTTGTAACTTATATTTTGATACTAATTTAATTTATAGTAGTGGACATGTTTATAGAATGTGTTCTGATTTGAGTTTAAGGAATTTAATTTAATTTGTTTTGTAGATTGCTTAAATTAACGTTAAATTTTTATTGAAGGTAGTAAAGAAGAAATCCCTCTTAAAAATTAAGATTTGGAGACGTATAAATTTGTACTCCTAAAAATGCAAAGTATGAGAATAGTTAAGGAGAAAATGTCCTTAGGTGTTCGCAAACAGAGGAAAGCTTCTCAGATTTATAAGAACTATTTTCCTGAACAGATCTGTAGGTAATTTCCGTCAGTTACGAAGGGAACGGATCTGATCATTTTTGTTATTTTATGTTCAATATTTCAGAACTTGAAAGTAGCCTATATTTTATTGTTCCGGATGGAAATTTATTTTTCACGGCCTTAGACCTTTAATTCTTACATAGGATTTTATAAACCACTGTAATATATATAAAAATAAATCTTTTTTGCTTCTTTTACGCCCGAATCCATATACCAATAAAAATACAGTACAGTATCCAAACGCTTTTAGGAAACCCCTTACAATTTGATAATGAGTACTCCACTTTACATTGAGGACTTTTTTCCCTATTTCTCTACCACTAGCTATGCTAGTGATCAAAGATATACTACCAGGACGATATTTATATCATCAATGTCTTGAACCTGGAAACTGTTAATGCTTACCACATCTGTTTTATCTGCCAAGAGTCTAAAATTACTTAGTGTGATTAAAACCATTTCGAATCTACAAAGTTGAACAGTTTGTAGACCAGACACTGTGTCGCAACACTGCGCACCAGCTGGTGGCATGTCAAGTAAGCTCCCAGCTGTCTGTCACAGGCTGGCCAACTGATTAGCCCAACTACTCTAACTTTGTTCTCTACAAAAATGAAATGAAATTAATATGAATGATACCTTGATAAAACTCCGCTTTTGTATATCACACAAAAATTACTAATTACAATTCACACTGTCCGATTCAACTCTATTTTTGTCATTAGAATAAAATTTATAATACCATTTAACTAAATAAAATTGTCTGACGATATAAGGAAGCACTGAAGAAAGGTGAGGCGTGGCATACATCAGAAGTGACCTTAACCTATCCTCTATGCGCTCTTTATTCTTAAAAAGGTTATTAGCATCTTCAAACAACCTTTCACTTTTGATGAAACCTCCTTTAATGGATAAGGGAAAACATCGTGTTGCCTGATGTTAGGCTGCACATCCTGTGTATTTTGAATAGGTATTTTGGTAAAATACATTTTCTTTGGTAAAGTTTTTAAGATTTGTTTGTCAAATCAATCTAAACAGCTGTCTTTTTAAAACATTAGGGTTAATGAAGTACACAAACGGCTGCTAAAAATGTAATACCAAGATCTTGTGTTGGAGAATGTTTAAGCCTGAACATCGTATTTTTACCAATTTTCTTGAACTTAATATACTAGGTTATCACAAATTAAGTTCCTGATTTCAAGTGTTTATTAATCTAGTATTATACGTCATACAAACATAAAACAATTGATAGATCTTTTAAAAAAGCTTTCATCGCAGATACTCAGAATTATCAATGTTTGATGTGAGAACCCCTGGTGACAAGACAGATGTCAATCTTACTCAAGCTCTTGTCATACTTTGATAAGACTGTATTGATCGATAGTTTGTATGGCATTTGTATCCGTTGCTGGATCTCAGGTTTGCGTTCCGGTAACAATGGGATGTAAACTCTGCCATCAATGCACACCCACGAGAAAAACCACGGGGTGTGATATTCGGAGATCTTCAGGAGGCCGGTTCAAGAGCGCGCCATCATTTGGCCCAGCGTGCCGAGCCAGTTCTCAGCCGGCTGTTAAGTTTAACCCTAACATCCAAGTGGTAATGTTGATGTGCTCTGTCTAAGGGGGATCTTCATTAAATTTTGTTCTTAAATCACGTTGCACACAAATTACAGATTGGTTAATGTGATAATCCTACATACGAAATGCTTCCTTGTCTTCAAATTCAGTAATTACATAGCACTGACAAAAAGGTCAACAAATCTTAACATTACAAAAGAGGAAATATGTATGTATGTTTTTATGCTGCACCGTAACCGCTCGATAGATTGTAATGAAACTTTCAGGCATTAATAAGCGTGATTTGGGGATTTTTTATGTGAAGCTCTGTGAAGTTTGGTTGACCCACAGGGCACATAAAAGGGTGCAGTGTTAGATTTTACAAATTTAGCGTTGTCATAATATTATAAAATTATTTAAAAAGCTTGATCTAAAACCAAATTTGGGCGCAACAACGCGCGCGGGGTAACGCTAGTGGCTTTATAAACAGCTAATACACACCGAAACCCATGTAAATACATTTTTATGATATTTATAAAATATTAATCTAGTAATATTTATGATCTAAATTAAGGACATATTTTTAATAACCATGTACGTGTCATTTTACTTTAATTACAATAATTACTTAATAAAGTATTTTAACGATATGATACTTCTTAAATAATTTTTATCAGGGGGTTTAAAAATAAAATAAAGCAAAACTGGATACAATACTGGGTACTTTTCCTAGTCATTGTAAGTAACAAGACAAACCAAATTATGAAGCGGTGACATTGCTGGACAATGAAATATTCACGGACTCGCAACTACAATGAACAGTTGCCAAGAATCTTACTGCCGTGGACAAGTCTGATCAATACAGAGTCCCATAGTGTACGCAACGTGACACAATTTATTGCCATTTATTTGAACTTTTTTCATATAATGATATTTTAAATAAAGTACTTATGAAATAATTTTCTCAAATGATATTTTAGACAACATTTAAATAATCTTTTGAAGATTCCAATGACATACAAACAGAGTTACCGAAATTATTGTCTAAAAAAAGGTAGCTGATACAAATTGATTTGATGTGAATATATTTATGACATTGATTAATTTAAAAAAGAATACCTTAGATAAATCTATTGTTTCGAAAACGTTCATCAACCTATTTTCAAAAGCCACACGATTATCCTTCACAAATAATTTTTTTTTAAATCGGATATTTAAGATTCTTTTCTAGAGCGAGAATGGTGTTAAATGGGTAAAGCGGAGGGCTAAAAAGAAACACAAATCTGGCTTTGGAACGCTTACAAAATTCAGTTTTAAAACTATAGAAATATAAGGAAGAACTAATTTTATTATTTCCCCATAAAAATTGTATTTATTTTACTTTGAAATAAAGTTTAGATCATGGATATATCTGAAGAAAATGTTTTTAGTTCCTATAAACGACTATCCTTATAATCATATGACGTCACTTCCGTCACCATTTTGGCGTGATGCAGATTGCCAACACACCTATTTTATAAAAACTGTTGCTAGCATCTCCAAACGACCTTTCACTTTTGATTAGACATCCCTTAATCGTAAATGGAATAGGAATGTGCCTCTCAGTGACACATCCATGTCAGTAACAACTGGCTGGTGCAGGGTGGTGTAGTGGTTATATACTAAATAGACGTGTCATTCAAAATGTCGCCACAAATCACCGACAGTGTAGCCTTCCAGCAAGGCTCTTTAATATTGGGCCTAAAATGCGCGCGACGTTAGATAAAATAGTTGATCCGGACCGAATCCCTCTCTCGTTAAATCCACAATTATACAACAACGCTCCTGTAAAACGTCTCTGCAATTATTTGTTATGGGTAATAATTTGTAATAAATAATTTGGTATTAACGTAAAAATCGTTCTTAAGCAAAAATGAGTTTATTTAAAAATATGAGCTATGTAATTTGTAAAGGCTTTTAATAGAACATTTTTAATTTTAATTTTTTAGATATTTTTGGTGAAAAATTGCTGAAAAATCCTAAAACTGGTTTTCAAAAAATAATATAATCTGAAAATAAATTCTAAAAGTCATAAAAATCTGACCATCACCCTGGTTTAAAAGTTGTGCTAAAGACGGTTATTTGGGTAGACATAAGCTCAAAACTAACTGTTTAATTCAGGAACTTAAAAAAGAAAACCTGCATTCCTCACCCAAGCAAAAATTTATATACTTTTGCCGAACAA
The DNA here is from genome assembly GCA_023375725.1 of Nephotettix cincticeps. Taxonomy (NCBI): domain Eukaryota; kingdom Metazoa; phylum Arthropoda; class Insecta; order Hemiptera; family Cicadellidae; genus Nephotettix; species Nephotettix cincticeps. Next base: position 67,036,750 of record CM041789.1, on the reverse strand, counting down.
ATCTTTTATCCATAAACGATGTGAGGGAATATAAAGTCAATATACTATGATGAAGTATTTCAACCCCGTTTTGTAGAGGAAAGTGTACTGTAACCGAGACAAAAAGCTGACTTCCAGGTTCAGGACAGTGTGATGTAACCGTGACAAAGAGCCCACGTGACGATGGGTCGGGGTCCACGGGTAATAGCTGGGAGGTTCAGGACAGTGTGATGTAACCGAGACAAAGAGCCCGCGTGACGATGGGTCGGGGTCCACGGGTAATAGCTGGGAGGTTCAGGACAGTGTGATGTAACCGAGACAAAGAGCCCACGTGACGAAGGGTCGGGGTCCACGGGTAATAGCTGGGAGGTTCAGGACAGTGTGATGTAACCGAGACAAAGAGCCCGCGTGACGAAGGGTCGGGGTCCACGGGTAATAGCTGGGAGGTTCAGGACAGTGTGATGTAACCGAGACAAAGAGCCCGCGTGACGAAGGGTCGGGGTCCACGGGTAATAGCTGGGAGGTTCAGGACAGTGTGATGTAACCGAGACAAAGAGCCCGCGTGACGAAGGGTCGGGGTCCACGGGTAATAGCTGGGAGGTTCAGGACAGTGTGATGTAACCGAGACAAAGAGCCCACGTGACGAAGGGTCGGGGTCCAAGGGTAATAGCTGGGAGGTTCAGGACAGTGTGATGTAACCGAGACAAAGAGCCCGCGTGACGAAGGGTCGGGGTCCAAGGGTAATAGCTGGGAGGTTCAGGACAGTGTGATGTAACCGAGACAAAGAGCCCACGTGACGAAGGGTCGGGGTCCACGGGTAATAGCTGGGAGGTTCAGGACAGTGTGATGTAACCGAGACAAAGAGCCCGCGTGACGAAGGGTCTGGGTCCACGGGTAATAGCTGGAGGGTTCAGGACAGTGCGATGTAACCGAGACAAAGAGCCCGCGTGACGAAGGGTCGGGGTCCACGGGTAATAGCTGGGAGGTTCAGGACAGTGTGATGTAACCGAGACAAAGAGCCCCGCGTGGCGATGGGTCGGGGTCCACGGGTAATAGCTGGGAGTGTTCAGGACGGATGTAACCTGAGAGGCCCGCGTGATGGGTCGGGGTCCACGGGTAATAGCTGGGAGGTTCAGGACAGTGTGATGTAACCGAGACAAAGAGCCCGCGTGACGAAGGGTCGGGGTCCACGGGTAATAGCTGGGAGGTTCAGGACAGTGTGATGTAACCGAGACAAAGAGCCCGCGTGACGAAGGGTCGGGGTCCACGGGTAATAGCTGGGAGGTTCAGGACAGTGTGATGTAACCGAGACAAAGAGCCCGCGTGACGAAGGGTCGGGGTCCACGGGTAATAGCTGGGAGGTTCAGGACAGTGTGATGTAACCGAGACAAAGAGCCCGCGTGACGAAGGGTCGGGGTCCACGGGTAATAGCTGGGAGGTTCAGGACAGTGTGATGTAACCGAGACAAAGAGCCCGCGTGACGAAGGGTCGGGGTCCACGGGTAATAGCTGGGAGGTTCAGGACAGTGTGATGTAACCGAGACAAAGAGCCCGCGTGACGAAGGGTCGGGGTCCACGGGTAATAGCTGGGAGGTTCAGGACAGTGTGATGTAACCGAGACAAAGAGCCCGCGTGACGAAGGGTCGGGGTCCACGGGTAATAGCTGGGAGGTTCAGGACAGTGTGATGTAACCGAGACAAAGAGCCCGCGTGACGAAGGGTCGGGGTCCACGGGTAATAGCTGGGAGGTTCAGGACAGTGTGATGTAACCGAGACAAAGAGCCCGCGTGACGAAGGGTCGGGGTCCACGGGTAATAGCTGGGAGGTTCAGGACAGTGTGATGTAACCGAGACAAAGAGCCCGCGTGACGAAGGGTCGGGGTCCACGGGTAATAGCTGGGAGGTTCAGGACAGTGTGATGTAACCGAGACAAAGAGCCCACGTGACGAAGGGTCGGGGTCCACGGGTAATAGCTGGGAGGTTCAGGACAGTGTGATGTAACCGAGACAAAGAGCCCGCGTGACGAAGGGTCGGGGTCCACGGGTAATAGCTGGGAGGTTCAGGACAGTGTGATGTAACCGAGACAAAGAGCCCGCGTGACGAAGGGTCGGGGTCCACGGGTAATAGCTGGGAGGTTCAGGACAGTGTGATGTAACCGAGACAAAGAGCCCGCGTGACGAAGGGTCGGGGTCCACGGGTAATAGCTGGGAGGTTCAGGACAGTGTGATGTAACCGAGACAAAGAGCCCGCGTGACGAAGGGTCGGGGTCCACGGGTAATAGCTGGGAGGTTCAGGACAGTGTAATGTAATCGAGACAAACCGACGTTGGGAAAATAACGGTCGGAGGTTCGACAAACGAGACAATAGATCGGTGAAATAGGATTCAGGACAGTGATGTAATGAACACAAGAGACAAAGATTAACCAGAAATAAACTTACTCGTAAAGTAAGTTTGTGGACAAAGATGTGCCAGTATAACGGTAATTGAAGGTCGATGGGTCGAACAATATACGTGGGGTCAGGTAAAGCTGTATTAACCGAAAATAAAGAGACAAAGAGTCGGGTACGGGTAATAGCTTTCAGAAGTGTGATGTACCCGAGACAAAGAGCCCGCGTGACGATGGGTCGGGGTCCACGGGTAATAGCTGGAGTTCGACAGTGACGAGAGTCCAAAAAAAAGCGGGGTAATAGACAGCGAGTTCAAAAAATGCCGAGACAAAGAGCCCCGTACATCCACGGTAATAGCTGGGAGTTCAGGACAGTGTGATGTCACGGAACAAACGAACTCCAGGGTATGCGTAGTATGATTAAAGAGACAAAGAGCCCAGTGACTCCAGCCCCCTTATAATACAGCAGGACAGTGTGATGTAACAAAAAGAGCCGCGTGACGATGGTCGGGTCACGGGTAATAGCTGGGAGGTTCAGGACAGTGTGATGTTAACCGAGACAAAGAGCCGTGACGATGGGTCGGGTACATGTACAGTGTGATGTAACCGAGACAAAGAGCCCGCGTGACGAAGGGTTATTCCAGGTAAAATACAGGATTGTTCAAACGTACGAGCCTAACATAGTTCGATAAGGGGTCCAGGGGTAAGTGGGAAGTTCAGGACTGTGGTATGGCAAGGTAAGCTGGGAGTTACAGGTGATGAGACACATGTTAAAAAAAATAAAGTATTAGGACAGTGTTGTTACACATATAAAAATTACGAGAAAAATGGTAAGGTGTCACAAATGCAAGTTCGTAAACTGACATATTCAATAATTGGGGGGGTTTTGAAATGAGTAATATAAAAATATTTTAATTTTATATTTCAGGAGGTAAAAACAAAAATTAGTTCCTTTAACGCTCTTTAATTTAAGATATAAAAAATCTTAAAACAAATGTATTTATAATAATCTTTGAATAGGAAAAAATTAATATTTTAATATAACTAATTTTTGATAAAAATATTGTTTATTGATGTCATCCATTCTGAAATAATATAGTATGTGTATAAAGAGACAAATGCATTTTTTATTTTAATCATATGAAATAAAATTTATTTATGGACAGATTTTTGATTTTTTATAATGTAAAAATAAATTTTTGTATAGATTGTTTTCAAAATAATAATTTTATTTATCTTTAAATAAATAATTTTTATGATTTGTTTTACTTGTGTATATTATTATATTATAATTATTGATGAACTATACTCTGTTATTATCTAATTTATTTTTATTGCAAATTTTTTTTAAATATATTACACAAACAAATATTAAGCATGAAGTCTATTTTTATCCATCTGATGAGTTTTGGTCATTTGCTGTTGTTTGAAACATTCCCATAAACGTTAAACATAAACTTAGTTTAACAATTAAGAAGAATTTTATTTTTTATTTATTCAGTTTATTAATACATAAGACTAAAATTTGAAACGGTGACGTCATAGGGACTGCTGTTAATACGAACTAAAATATTCCGCTTAGGTATATCCATGAACTCTATTTCCCACGCAGAAATAAATACAACAATTTGCTATACATTTAAAACGCTTAATTTACTAAATCTGAATTTTTTACTAAATTGCAGTACTAGTAAGTTTTGAAACTCGGATAGAAAATGTAAAAAGCCTGGGCCAACTAGGGACTAGTATGAGTTATTTGTTATTGATCTTATCTTTGACTTCCGTTGTACATTACGCATATTTGCGTTCAACATGTTCAAGTTCGATATTTTTCCTTAGAACAACTTGCACTTTTACTTTGTCTAATCAGGAAGCGTCTATTTGGACTTTACAGGTTTCAAATTATTATTTGTTTAATCCCTACTTTCATAAAATTCCTTTACGTTTTATTATACATAAATAATAGTACCGTAAGTAAAATTATTTGTTAAGATTAACTTCGCAATTATGCTTTCAGAAATGTCTCAATTAGTCATGCAACTAGAGAGATGTATAACTGCATTGTAATTTAAATATATGTATATGAAATAATGGAATCGAATTGAACAGGAATTGAATGTTCAAGGAAAGTATTATATGATCATTATAAAAGGTTTTAAAATAACTGCCGAAAAGTTTTTTATAATCGGTAACTAATTAAAAATGTATACTAAAATTGGATAACATACCCTAAACAATGTATAAATCATTAAAATTGTGTTTGTATGAGAATCGTTGTTTTTACCAACTAACAAATTATTAAAATTGTTACTTATTAGAAGGTAATGTAAAATTACTATTCGACTATCATTTCATATTTGTTAAAAACCAAAATGTATTTTTCAGACTTTATTAATTAATATAATTTATTTCCAGTACTAAAATTCCTTTTACTTTAATGTATACAAATCTATATGGACTGAATCAGCAAATTTGTACGTAAAAAACACACAATTATGCTTTTATAGTCAAGTCATAAATTACAACCGTATGTAAAAGATCATTAACTGTTACCCATAATCAAAAGCAATATCGTATATTACTGCAACTATAACAGATATTACATTATGATACAATATAATATTATAAAGTAGATTTGTATCTAACTTAAAAAAAATCTGAAAAGTTCCAATTTAGTAAAAATCATTGTAAGAATTTATTATTTATCAAAAATTTATTTTTATTACTGTGTTTACAATGTATTTAACAACATAAAAATGAAAAGTAAACTGTATTTTTTTATAAATTTTAACGTTTTTTAAATTAAACATAACTACTAGATATAATAAAAATTAGAATTAAAGATGCATAAATTAAAATAAATTATTCTAAATTGTTTCATTTTACCAAAATTTTAAGTATTAAACTAGTTAAATTATAAAATTAGGTAAATTTATAGAAGGTTTATTTGTGAGTGTATGAAAAATCTAAAAATCGACTGAATCTCTTATCAAAATGTAAATACAAACAAACAGGCATGTCCTGAAAGTTTCTTGAAGCAATCGCAAATGTAGTAATGCGTATCATTAAATAATAATATATCAAAACATATTCAAATGTATAATATATTTATATATATATATATAAGTTATAAATGTAATTTATATTTTGACCATCTAAAAACTAATTTTCAAATTGATAAAAATTCATAGAATAAACTAATAAAAAATTTCCAGTAATTGTGTTTTCTGAATATTAGTAAAAACTAAAAATTTAACTTTATAAAATATTGTATATACTACCAAAAATGATAAACAGTTCTTGATTAAGACTGAACAATATCAGCAAGTATTTTTTGATAAAAAATCAAAATTATCGTACTAAATATAAGTAAAATATAGATAACATATGTAGATAAACAGAAAAAATAATTAAATTAAATTCAAGAAAAATTCTAATTGTTGACCTTCACCAATAGTTAAATTAATATGTAATCAAGTTTATAAAATTAGTGTAGGTAATAACGTAGGATAATTATTTGTGTTAGTTGTATAAAAAACGTCGTATTTACGTATAATTCAAGATTAGTGTATAAAAAGTGAGTAATAAAATACGTTTAATTTATCGGCATGTCCTGTCATTCATTTTTATAATAATCGCATGATTATATTTACAATGCGGTAAGTTGAATATAAAATATAACAATGTAATGTGATGTTTCAAAAACACAAATATTCTAAGTTTCCAATTTTTTAATTGCAAGGATATTGCAGTAACACTCTTTAAGGAGCTAGATATGTGTACTGTCAGTATACGGGTTTATGTGTCTTCAAATTTTGAACTAAAATTATGGAAAACCGCAAAAAACTATGATAACTCTGGAACTACTTCTAAGTCTATTGGGAGTTGGAGGAATTTTTAGGTTGCGGAATAAGTCAAATTTGGAATCAAATTGTGGGTGTGTTTAATTGGAATAAAAATACTGCAAATTGATCTCAAGAGGTTGATCCACAACAAAATGGCGGTGGTTTTATATCTCCCAAAATTCATCTTGTTAAGTATTCAGTAAAAAAAATCAATAATGTAATAAATTTTAAATAATTTTTCAAACTCACACCACGCCAAACAGAGAGAGAGAGAGAGAGAGAGAGAGAAAGAAATAAGAGAAAGAGAGGGATAGAGTCAAAAAGAGAGAGAAATATCAACACTCTGTAACTCACCTAACTAGTATAAATAGAAGTATTGTGATGTCATATTGGCTAAACACTCTGTTTTAAGTTCCAAAAATTGTGTCCCCGCACATTGAGGCTTCACCTTCAAGCGTCAGTGCTCCTTCGGGCTCTCGTATCAGACACTCCTCGTTTGATACGGTCTCACCTACCGAGGCTATAACCCTCTTTTATTCTTTTCTTTCGCCACCCCGGCATATTCTTAATCCCGAAAATTCAGTGCCACGTGGTTGGCTAATTATAACAGCAATTTTCATCCTTATAATATATAGAATTCCATGAATTAATCCTCCAGTTTTGTGCAGCGAGTGTTACCGGGCAACCGCGTTAAATTCAGAATAGACATTTTTTGAGCTCATAATTAATTGAACTTAATTTCACCTGACGTACTTCAAGAAACAAGAAACATGATTAGTGCCACATCTAATTCATCTACATTTCTGCATTCCGTTCAGTGACAACCAGTTGTCGTCCTTGGCTCCCCAGAGTCAACAATGACGTGAGGTATCCTATAACTGCTGTATGACCTCGTGGTTAGTGATGAACATTTTACTATTTGTAATTAACTGTTATTCATCTCTATTTTCAAATATGTTCTTCTACATTCCGTAGCTGGTCCTTCGAATTGTATTTTTAAGAATAATTGCCAAAACCAAGATAATTAATTAATTATTTAACCAGCCTCCAATTAATCAAATCTTATATAAGGTTACAGATTCTACGTAATCAATTGTTTTAAGTGACTTTGTGAGATTCTAAAGAACAAAATATATGAAAAGCCTAAAAAACCCCTAAATAAAAAAAATTATTTAGGGTGCTCTTATGTAATGGAAAAATTTCACTAATTAAAACTAAAAACACAAATTAAAAAAGATCAAATACTTTTACATTAGTCTACCACTTTGATTTTTACATTTATTTGACCTTCTATATTTTTAAACGCTCCTTATTTTAAAACAATTCCTTATCAATTGAACAGTTGTCAATATATTCCATTAAAAATTGAATTCGATGAAACACAGACACGGGTTGCAGATGTGATATTGATATTTATGCCCTGAGAGTAGAGAATGTGTGCAGGGAGGTTTTCCCCTCGTGAAATGACAGGTATCAGAACGTACAGGGGTAAGCACTTAGCGCCGCGACTCACAACAATTTATGGCTATATGTTATGCTTATTTATGGCAGAGTTTTTTTGGAGAGGTAACTTTTTGCTTTTAAATCGTTAGCAATATGGTTTATGTGGTAGATTATATGTTTGGAAAATATTGAATCTACGAATTGTTAATTCCTACATTGTTTTAAATTCTTACATGGAAAGTAAGTAAATACTAAACAGTAAAAAGCAAAACAAAAATAAATAAAATTTCAGAAATGTTGGGAACTGCACTAATATTGCAATGTGTTAATACAGATGGTGTCATTAGTATGTGCTCGTGGTTTTTATAACTTTATAACTTTTAATGAATATAAATATACCTATTTATTTTTTCAGGAAGATAACTTAATTTGTTAATTACTGCTGAAATTCTTGTAGACGAGCATAATGGAGTGAGCAATAACTAGGGATTAAATCCATACAAATATTTTATATTCATATTATTAAATACTAAAATATTTTTAAAATACTGCACGAAAAGCAACTAAATAAGAAAAACTTTGGTTTCATAAAAAGTAAAAACTACGAAAATAATTAATTAGGCAATTGTTTCATCAATGTTAGATTTATTATTTTTGTGAGAGTAAAAAAAACTATATAATAAAGTAAAAGCTGTACCATACCAAATATATAAAAGCACCGCATCACGAATGTGTTGTTTTCCACAAGTGTGTTACCTGAATAACTATATAATCAAAACTATTTATTTTATAATACTATTAAAATATCCAATTTTATATCAAATTTGCAGAACAATATGACAAGCCTTTTATTGCTTATACTATATGCCATCAACTTAATAAATTTACTACTGTACAGGCTTGTTAAGCTCCAATAGAATAAAACGCCAGATATATTTATTCAATAGTACATATAACCTATCAATGCCAAAGCATTTCAATGATCGTAGAGTGTTCACATATTGCGTGTTCCACAAATAACGAGTACGCCTTTGATAGCTCTCTATCTGGCTTCACATACTTTTGTGAGTCAATTTGGAAACATTAAGAATATTATCCAACTAAAACTCTAATCATTGATCTTTTATGCACACTTCTGATTTTTCCGTTATAGTTTCTACTGTTCACACATACAACGCACACACTACTATATACTAATAACTACACATATTTATTTATACGATTCAAAACTCCCATTTTCACTATAAATTTGTTTTCTACTCGGAATATTTTTAAATTTTCAATAGTATTTAGCCCATATACACCCTTAAAACGTGAAATAATCCAGACAAATGAACATCCTGGTCCTTGTGAGGAAAAAGGTCACAATATCCATTGCAATAATTATTCACACATATTCACCTCTATGCACCCACTAGGGCGAGTTAATGTTTCCGCAAATATTAATACGAAAATGGGTTCGGACTACATAGCACTCACCATTAATATTGGAGGTGTTCCGGGTCTTAATTTCCTGTTCTGACCTTTCCAATGACGTACAGTTTCCACAAGTATAACATACAGAATCTATTTCAAATGTTTCACCAGATATTAATTTGAGATTATCGTATTGTGATAGTGATTAAGTGGGAGCAATTTGATGATAATACTGTGTAATAGTGTTTTAAGGTACAGTGTTTTATAGAATTTTGTGGACCGATTCACTAACAGAATAAAATATATAGTTTCGTTAGATATAGGTTGAAGACTATTAAATGATTTGACTTTTTAAGCCATGTTTACTCTTTTTATGTAATTTTTCATTCAGAGTAAGTGTATGTGACTTCATATCATCTGTGAATTTTCACATTATAATTATGTAATACTGGCTGGGATGGTTGCGTGTCCTGCAATCGAGCTCCTTGGAGGTCAGGAAATTGTGGATAGCTGTGAGCGATTGTCGGTGGGCGTAGTGTTCTCTTGTGTGGATTAACGTCCGCACTATTGAATACCACGTTAATCCGCAAAGCCCATCCTCATAATTACACCGGTTCATAGTTTAGAGGCAAAAGTGGTTCGGATTTCACGTTGAACTGTATGTCCCTTTGAAGCTATTGGTTGTTGGGCTATTTATTAACAGTCCTGTATAAGGCACATGCCAGCCTTAACAATAACAAGCCTGATTCACCTTAAAATACCTACTTGGGTTGGTCGCCATATCAAAGGGCAATCAATTTATTCTAATTTATTAAAAGACTACATCAAAATCCAAGTTAAATACAATTATAATTGTTTATTTAGTTAAAAGTAATACTAAAGTTGAAACTAAATATAATGTTTTATAAAGCCACAAATTTCCAAAACAGTACTTGACATCATCATCCAGCAAGTTTAGCCAGTAGCGTTTCACATTCACCCCCTGTTCTTTACCCCCCTTTGCTCCTGATACATTTTTTGACCTATCAGCTGCTTATCAACTTAACAAATGAACTGTTTAAGAAAGTAGGCCTATGTAACAACTTTATTTCCCAGGTTGAAATATTTTGGCTGTGCTCTGTAAACATTTATAAACACACACACGTTATACACAACACACACGTATACATAATTTCGGATATCACTTTTTTTGGTTCAGGGCCTCCAAAACGGATGCATACACTCAATTTCTGACGAAAAAATACTTTCTCCTAATACTATTGTATAGGTTTGTTTATTTAAGTTTGTATTAGTAAATCCTTTTTATTTTACTTTGAATTGAACCAACGTGTTTAAGGTTACGAAGATGGTACTAAGACAACTGAATCTCTTAAAAACGGTTTATCTCATGTTATACTATATTGGATAGTAATAGGGAGAGAAATGGTATTAAAAATTTAAAAAAATATTTAGATACTTCGGTTCCTAGTAATTCATGAGAGTTTCAGTAAATAATGACTCCAAGTGCATATTTGAGTTGAGCTCGACCTCATTGAGGGTTGGACTTTAATGTTATAAAAGAGTGTTTGTATTTAAAAGGCAAGAAGAGCTCAGAGTCGGAGTTGTGGCAAACAGCGCTGCATGAGTCAACATTTGCATTGCTCGGTTTATAGTGGGCTACGCGACGCCAACACATCCACGCCAGTCTCTTCTACCTCACTACCTCACCACCTCTACCCACCGTTCATATTTAACTAGCTCTTGATGCTATTTCATTAAAACTGGCTTGTATAATTCAATGGACTTCTTGGGTGGTATCTATGGCATCAAAATTGGGAAGATATTCGTCTCAGCCTTATATCATTCTGCCTTTAAAAAGTTGATGGTACTACGGGCGGGAGGGGGCTTCACTCACTCCTGGGTTTGGTTTCGTCGTGGCAGTGTTTGGTGCTGAAATGAACTGGTCGAGCCCCTACTCCCTTCCAGAGTGAGGTTTTCCGGTGGAAAGGTTTCACTCATACTGATAACTGATGTCGTAACATTCGAACTGGGGGTGTAGGTGGTGTGAAGGCTAGTCTGTAGGCTTCCTCGAGCGGTGTGGCATCAACAGCCACCACGGGTCAGTTACTAGATACTGATCCGATGGGTGTAGCCGCGAGAGGCCATCCGTGGCGGGTGTTGGCATACTTTACATCCTTGCTCAAGTAGTGCCTTGTCCAAGGGCGGAGCAGAGTAGGCACGAAATAGGGTTCATTGTTCGCATGTCTAAATAAGCCTAATACTAGTTATCTCTGTTTGATTTGATGAAGCCTCTGGATTGTTGAACACAACTAATGTAGTGACTGGCTCGAATATTTATGACAATAGACATTGTTGAGGTTACAGCTGGTTTCGGCCAATTTCATTAAAATAGATTTCACTATACCGGATTTGATAGAATGGACTCCCCAGTTTGGCTCACGTAATACCCAGGCTATAGTTGAAGGACATCAATAGCCTTATTTTCAGCTGTTAACCTTCCCGTTTTTCCCGAGTGTTAAAAAATAACAATTCAGTTGTTGTCACGCAAAAAGCTTTTAGCTGGTATTTTCCATAATATTCCACGCAACAAAACTGATCCTAATGCAAAGACAATTAGATCATAGATTAAAAGGCTGGAAGAAAAGGGTATTGAAAAACATCGATGAAGCAGATCGGTGATAACTCTAAAAATGTAGAGAATGTTTACGAGATATTTGATCGCTTCGAGAGGTGATGTTGGATTGTCATCACGATTGTCATATTTGTCCATTTGTGATTTATTTCTGTGGGTGTACCTAAGGTTAAAGTATTCAGGCACCGACCCCATAACGTTCCACAGCTCAGAGCCCGTTTAGTTGAAGATGTCAACGCTATTCCACGAGCCTAGTCTGAGCCGATGAGAGCTTCAAGAATAGTCTGTTCAAAAAAGAATATTTTGTGAGTCAATGAGTTTTTACCTACCTGGTGGATTTTCAGGGGTACTTAAATCTTGATAACTGTCACAAAATAATACCTGACCTTATGGGATTTTTAAAATAAAACAAAACGGGGAACATTATAAGTTTCTATCTTAACCCAATAAGAAATTATGATATCTTCAGAACCTAAGCAATCTATTGAGACAAATAAACTGTTTTGATATACAATTTTGATACACCCCTCTTAGCACAGTAAAAACTTTTTAAAGGGATGATTGATTTATATTTCGTACAATTTTTAAAATACTACCTCTTCTAACTGATATAGCCTAAGTTATTTTCAGGCTGTTTATATGTAATAGTCTTTTAAATGAAAAACATCATTTGGCTTTAAGTAAACAAATTGGAATTCCCCTGTTTTGAGAACCGTTACAAATAGCAAAAACTAATAAAAAAGTTTATTCTGATTAAAAATACGTAAACTAAGCTTGGTTTCTGTAACAAAACTATTAAAAAGACAACCTTGTTTCCGAAAAATGTTCAACCTGTATAACTGTAAAATTGATACAAACTATCATGAAAAAATTTAAGTTTAAAGTACCAAGTTCTAACATGTACACAGCTCATTTTGAGGTTAACAATACTGCCAACAAGGCTGGCGACATCGCTGTAACACAGTGAAACTCATTTACCCAGATAATTAAATCCATATTTACATTCAACTCTGGACATTATTGTATTGTTAAGTCCCGTATCGTGTGTATTTTGAATTCACTTCAGTGGAAAAACATCTTTTTTTATCCATGAATGATAAACTTAATTCTTGTAACGAGTGCTTTGAATTGCAAAAAATATACGGATATTTTTTGTGAGTCAAGTGGTTTTTAAGTTAAATGAAATGGTATAGTAAACTGACATGTGTATTCTCCCTCCTAAAGCAACTTAAAATATACACTTTCAATAAAGCAAAATCTTTCTTAAACAATTATTGTTCAAGATGCTAAACTTCCTCCAAAACTTAAAATAAAAAAGAAGTTTTTGATTTTTGGTTTTATTTAGTGTTTTGACAGTAAGATAACTTTCAGGCAAACAACAACTTTCAGACCACAACTAACTTTGAGGTAAAACGGTTGAGAAATAAGTAATTCGCATCAGGGTGTTCCCCATATAATAATTTTGGGTGAGATTAAAACCATACTGGGTTTATCACGAGTAGTAAAATCCACTTTTATTTATAACGGGTGTTAATACTAATAGTTTAAACTACTAATATTCGTTTAGATTTTACCCAGTTTATATGATTTAAGTATTTTTTCCTTAAACATGTTTGTAATTTATAATAACCTGCCTATCAATCCCGGCACCTCGTGATATTAGTTAGAGCGGGTTGGTGGCAATCAACTGTAAGATACACTATATTTAATATCCGTTTACATATTTCACAATTTCTACTTTTTTATTGCATTTGTTTATTCTCTTAAATATTATATCAAGAAATATCTAAATTAAACTAATTCAATCATAATTAATTTCGATAAAATTAATTTTAGCCTCTGAAACAATTGTATCAAATTCGAAAATAACAAAAAAGACTGCTAGAAGTAAACGCAGTGAAACTTGGGCCATTCCAGGTCACTGAAATCTGGGGACAATAAGAATAGGACAAGTAGGCAGACTCTGATAACGAATGGTGACATAGGTAACCAGGGAACACGAAAACGATTGGCTGATGAGTGTGGAGTTTCAATTGATGGGGAAAAACTTGGGACAGAAGATTTAGGAGAGAACAGAAGAGTGTGGAAGGAAACCTGAAGAAGGGAGGATGGGGTGGACCGAGTAGCTCCCTGTGATACCCAGTCTTAGAAGAATCCACGACCATCATTATCTCTATCCATCCATCCGCACTACGACGACCACCTGGGAGAGATGAGTGAGACACAAGGACGAGAGAACGAAGGGTCTTCGAAGTCAGATCCTAACCTGAAACTATCGCCTGGATCACGGACATTCTACGTCACCAAAACCGACCTCACCCTTCCTATAACACGGAAACTACTGAAATACCATGTGGTAATGCTCCATAAAGTAATGGAAAATACATTAAAACTAATAATAAGACATATCATTAAATTTCTCAAACGGTAAACAATTAAAAGAGTAGATTCATAACCGATAGAAGTAAATTATTTTATGTTTAAGTACTAAGAAAGTCATTTTGTGTAAATAATATTCTAAAGGACATAATGCGAATTCCCTGAAATAGACTATAATTTGGTGGCAACAAAAAAATTTTTATCGTGTCAATTTCTTCAATAGTATTCTGGAGCTTTAGTAATATATTAATATATTTTTGCTTATGCACTTTCAATTCAATTTACGAGCCACAAAATTAAAAAAATGAAAACTTTGTAGTACACGTAAATAGAATGGGTCTCCATTTATGTTAGCAATAGGTATTAACTTTTTTGTCATATATATTTTTCTCTTCTTTCATACTTATTTTTAAATAAATAATATTTTGATACGATCACACGATCATATGATTGTTTCAATTGGTTTTATACTTGGTCATTCATACTAGCATAGTTAAAAGATATTTAATGAGGATAAACTTCACACAACGGTGCTGAGATGGACTGGATAGCAGATAGATACTGTGCACAGGTAGATCTCTGTAGAAAAATTACTAACAAAAATGACAAGATTTACTTAAGTTAAAGTATTAATAATTTTTAAATCATTTGTATACTGGTTCAAACCCCGTTATACACGTTTCAAACTCTTTACAGTCAAGCCTCAGTTACATAGTTTTCAATACCTAATTTGTCAGTAACTGTTTTCACAACAAATATTACATGTGGATGAATTTACATTTACGTACAGATAAAACTTCCACAGAGACAAGTCACCTTCCACCTCATTTGCATTCACTTAACTAAAATGTCATCATGTTTACGTTGCTGGAATGTTCCACTATGAATTTAAAAAATAAAAATATTTTTAATTTAAAACGTTTTAGAGCCTTAAAATGGGAGCTACTCTAATTATCTTGAAAAAATAAACTTGTTTAAATCTTAAGTATCTACAATATGTTAAATAATTTTACTTGAATTGATGCTTTCCCTCAATCTAGTAAAGCTCTATTCCTATTCCTTAGGGCTCAATCGTTTATTTTGCTTTTAAGATTAAAGAACTTTAAAATAAATAGCAATACAGTAGTCATAATATTTCAGATATCCTCTTTTTTTTGAACACGTGAACCTAATTAATATGTTGAGGGACCTAAGAACTTATGTTAAGGGAAAATTCACATGTGGAAAAAATGAGTAAAAACAGATTAACAAACTCCAACTTACCTCTATGTACAGGACGTACATTATTTGTATGCCAGCAGCGTAAAATGTAGCATTTTTAAAAGTGGAATTTGCTTGTGAATAACGGCACTTTATGATATTTATCACTTCTTCCTGTTATTCCTCTCTTTTTTAAGCATTTATGAAGCGAATAACTTTGTATTCTAGTGCTCTTCGAAAGTTTTAAAAATATAACTATTCCCTAGCAACAAATTCATCAAGAGAAAAAATTAAAGAATTTATTTCCATGGTAATCTATTGTCTCCGTATATTTTAAAAGTTAATTGACTGACTTACCAAAAGAAGGATGTTAACATTTTTTCATGTTTAGTCCTTTTATAAAGTTTTTTGAAAAAAAAAAACATAAAATAGCATGGATAAATAACGTTGTACACAAATGGTAGCCAGTTTGCTATCATAAGATAACTCAATAATTTACTAACCAGCCTTGCCTCCTATTAGTATGATTCAAAGATTACCTTTGTAAACTGCCTTGAGGTGCCAATTTATTAAACTTGTATAATGAGCTGAACACGTTTTCCACCTACGAAGCTATCTTCAGCTGCGTAGTTGTTCAATGGTTAATTCAAAATTGCGTGTTTCATAATCATCATGGCAACCATGAATAATGGTCTTAACTACGCTGCAGATGGACCATCATAGGCTGGAAACACGTATAGCATTAAAGTTTAATTGACACCTCAAGGCAGTTTACAAAGGTAAATAACTTTGAATCAAATGATTATTGAAACTTTTATACTCGTATATAATCAGAAAAATCCTTTGACTTAATTTCTATTTAAGATTAACCTCTAACATTGTCGTTGGTTACATTCGTGCTCGCTATGCATGACATCGGGTCCTCTCCTCAGTCCACCTCGTAAACTGACGGTGAAAAATGACTAACACGAATACCTCAGAGACTGGGGTCAAACATGCGACTCGCGACAGAGATCTGCTTATGCCCAATAATAGTGATCAGCCACCGACTGCTCTTACTGCTTGAACGATATTAGTCATGCAGATGTTTAACGAAAATAGAACATCCCTCCTAATTAGTTCAGTGTCTCTTTATATTTTCTGTTCTCGTGACAAGAATTCGTCGTGGTTGTGGGTGTGGTAGTTCCTCAAATCGCCACATGCACCGCTAGGACGACAATTTGTTATCTCCCGTTACATATTTATATACGTACATAACTATATAATAACATATTATTTATGAATGTATATTTTGAGTTTTTTTTAAGTGATCCTATAGCATTTTAACTACACGACTTGGCACCACACTTTAAATTTAGAACTTGTTCTATTTTAAGTTTTACTCAGGAATAGAATTTCAGATTTGTCAATATGGCAACCATTTTGTAAAATGGTGGCTAACTTAATAATGTCTTATGGAACACCCTGTATTTTATTTTGTTTTTGGATCTTACTCTCTAAACTAAAACATTTTTATTATTGGGTGTTTCAATATCTCTAATAGTTTAGGAGCTACGTGGACAGGAAGTTTTCATCATCGGTTGCATGACAAATTAAGGAAGTTCCTGATTTAAAGTATTCTGCCAAATCATGATACAGTATTAAAATTTTAGCTACTGTGATAGTTCCCATTGTTGTCATAACTGCACCAATTTATGTACCTAGACACAATATAATTGTTTAGGAAGGTAAATGAAATGTTGATATATTGCTCAAACTTTAAAAAAATCATAAATGAACTTGAAAACCAATTATATCTAGTGCTATTAACGCATACTGTAAAGTTCTAATAATTGCAATGTTTTGTATATAAGCAAACGTATACTCTTTTCTAGTATCATTTTATGTGGATAAAGTAAACTGAAATATTTCTTATATATTAACCTACTGGGTATAAATACGGTATGGGACTTAACCCATGATTAAGCTTTAAGCTGATGAAGTTGGTATCATCACACATCACTGAGAGTACGCAGGCCTATTGCTGCGGGGACATTTAACCATTTATCTCCAAAACATTCTCTGATGACTTTAGGAGAATTTCACTCTAAATACAGATGAGAAGCATTAAACAATAAAGCCGGGTTAAAATGTAAATGTGGGTTTCATTAACTAGGGTAATGAGTTTCATTGTAGGGCGACATTGCATGGTCTCCAGTGTGTTATTGTCCCGTCCGCTAAAGGTTTACTTTATACAAGGAAGAATACTAATCATATAATTTAGTTATACAATAAAACCACAAAATATGGCCACGTCAATACATGGATAGGAAAACATAATTTGTCCGTTGTCCTTAAGGATTAAATATAACTAGATGATTTTAATAAAAATATTTTTCAATACAGTATTTCTATACCTTTAGTAGGCTTACTTCTACCTACTACTTTGCATAGCATAGTATTATTTGGCAAAGGAAAATCATATGTAAGTGTGTAATATAAGCTATAAATAAACAATTGACAAATTGTAAAAAAATGAAAACACACAAGTCGTCATATGGATGGGAGCGTTTCACAAACCATGTTGATACAAAATAAATAATGATTACGTATTAAGGTTTTAGATCGGAAAGTGGTGTTTTATGGTAGTACTAAACAGTAAATAAAGCGAAAAGTATAATTTTGACAAGGGTCGTAAATATGGCGATGGATTTGCGTGAGGAAAACTATTAAAGAGCTATCAACACCAACAGCTGTTAGGGCTCACGGTGAGGAACTGGTCGCATCGACAGTACGAATAAGCAAGCACCAAAGCGTTAATACGAGTTGTTACCGTAATAAAAATAAACGATATTTAGTGTAAGAAAAGTCATCACAACTCATCAGTACACTAATACCTCATCCTTTTTAGAATAAACTTAAAGAATGAACCCCATCCTTTATTACTCATTAAAATAGCATATAGTAAATTTGTTTTTTTAAATAAGCATAACATTTATTTCAGACACCTATAGCACAGTTAAAATATTTTGGAAAGAGTGTCCAACCTACTCCATGGTAATGACAAACTTCTTTGAATACGTTTATTATGTGACGTGACCTTACGCTGCACCACAAATTTCATAAAAGCGATCGAGTAATATATTCAAGAATAAATTAGGTACTCATAGACCACATACTATTTTTACAGTGTGTATTGTGGCCTAATGAAGAACGGTTTATAGTAATCCTAATAATGTAGCATGAATGTAAAAAATGTTAAAGTTCATTATTAAACGTAAATTAATTACTATTTATTAAACTATTGTTGTGATTCTACATGTTTTATTTACAATTATATATTCTTTTATTTATTTTATTTGTTATTATGTAGTTGTCCTTGGCAACTTTGGGAATAGTTCTGATTCATTAAAGTATTTCTAAAAAGAATTTAATACGTTTATTTTGTTTACAACTAAACTATTTCAAATAGAGAGAGTACCTATTTAACTTACATGGAATGATTGTATAATTTTTCAAATTAAATTAATTGGAAGATATTTTTTATGTATGTTTGTTTATTTATCTTAAATTTGATATATTTTCCCTCTCAACTGCTGTAACAGCCACCCTGGTAGAAGGGTGTCATTGGGAAGGGGAGGGGTGGATGTCAAGGGCTAAAGACACGTCATATGCAGAGATGGGGACCTCATTTCACTTCTGTTTCCTCGTTTAGTAAAGTTTAAAATAATGTATAAGGCCATAATAACCTTAATTAAGCTGTTAACATATACATATTTTAACTAAAATTAAGGCAGATAAGTTCACTTTTTAAATTTTAATTGTTAGGTTCACTGGAATGTAAAGTAACCATATTGATCAGAAATTAAATTTAAAAAAAGAAATAAAACTTATTGTCTAATTTTATCACACAAATAGATCATCATTTAAATGATATATGATACAAAATATGATAAAAAATATCAAATATTGATAAAAAGCAATATGTGGTTTAACCTTTGTCTATTAATGTCAGATTGTTAATGGTATGTTTGGTCAGATTGGTTTGTTTCTTAAGTCGCAGCAAAAGTAGATGTGTTTTTTTCTGTCTATACGTCTCAATATGTTTCTTATATCTAAAGGCTATATTTTCAAAATCTTCATAGTACAGTATTATTAATTCTTGGCCTATATTCTTTATTCTTACAGTCATGTTTCTTGTAATTGGCTGAAAAAAGAATTACATAAATACCCATTTGATTTATTTTAAGATAATCCTTTAAATCTAAAAAAATCTATATTCGATTTCAAGATGATCGATACAGGATTGTAAAAGAATATCTCCTACCGTATTGGTTTTTTAATTACGTTTTAAATACATTTATAACAATTTTAGAATGAAAACGTAGGTAGATTTGTTAAAAATAAATTTATTGAGAAAAAATATATGAAACTATATTGTAAATTTTAATTTAGTTAAAAAATGATAGTTAATATTCACACCAACAAAATATTTCTGATACTATTCAATAATCTTAGGATAATAATCAGTGAAACGTTTTGCAGACGTTAAATAACATTATCAAAATTATTTAAATACAAATTTTTAGCGTTTTTTCTTATCACACTTTAAGCTCAATCACGAGGTCGAGGTTTCTAATTTCCATACTAATTAGATTGGAACAAAGTTAGAGACGTTCACTGCTCGTGACCAGCATCAGGTGGCGGAAGAGTGAAGCCTTAGTGGCCACAGTCGTGTCCAGGCGTCACAAACAACGTCACGTAATGGCTGTCAACCGTTATACAAACATTATTTGTATATGAGAACATTTAAATCCTAAACCTTTATGTAGAAAATATAAGGGGCAGGTCTAACATGGACGGTATTTTGACAAGGTTATGTCTTAGCTCTGGGGGGTATTTGCAATTTTCGGGACCAATATTTGAAACAGTGACGTCATATGGTCAGCAAAGTCCTAGATTACTTACAAGAACAGCTGATTAGAAGAACAAAACAATTCCTTTTACACATATCAATGATATAACCTTTTTCCCACAGGGAAGTAAATACGGATATGTTTTAACGATAAGTTGAAGTGGAATTAGGGTGTATCTGGCAGATTGATAACTAGGTTTTCTAAATTTGGTTATCAATTGGGGATTCGGAGGTCTTACTGTATAGTTTGGTTTAAGTCAAACCAAGGGACATTAATGACATTCCGCAACGTTTTGGACTTGTGTCTGCGAATAAAGTATACGTTAGACACCCAGAGTTCCATACCATAATCCTAAATTGATTTAAAATAGATTTATATATTTTTGTTCATAGAACGTTCATTTTAAATGATTTTAATTTTAAAAATTGGTTACCATCTCTTTGTCCAAATATGCATTTTCTGTCGGTTTAGTTTTTAAAATATGTATTAAGACTTGTTCATTTACATTAGATAGATGTGGATTGCTTTATAAAACAGTACAACAAGCATTTTGATATAACAAGATTGTACTAGGTATCCATTAATCTTCATTAAATTTAATTCTAAATATTCTATATCTTTTAGATGGCATACCCCACCCTATATGTACCTTGCATCAATTCATTAGACAAACCTAATACTACGGGTAACTAACACTCCTGCGTCCCATCTTATAAAAAAGGATAGAATAAGCTTTTAGCAAATTTTCCCAGAGGATAGTAGCTATTAGCATAGGTCGCATCCACTATCGTGATCAGTTCCCAGTCTGGTCACGACGCTTCACCCAATAACCGTAAACACCGTGAACACTTTACACTCATTACTGCCTCACATTACATGCCTCCTGTAAGTGGTTCTCTTACACCATGTATTACATGCCTCCTGTAAGTGGCTCTCTTACAACATGTATGTCTACAGCAGCAGTATTGACGGCAAGAACAGCCACTATCGTTATCAGTTCTTAGTCTGGTCACGATGGTTCACCCAATAACCGTAAACACCGTGAAACACTTTGTACAATCATTACTGCCTCACCATTACATGCTCCTGTAAGTGGTTCTTCTTACACCTATTGTATGTATGTCTACAGCAGCAGTCTCCACGCAAGGTACAGCCACTATCGTTACCCAGTCTGGTCACGACGCTTACCCAATAACCGTAAAACACCGTGAAACACATTTACATATTACTGCTCACATTACACTGCCTCCTCGTAATAGTGGGTCTCTTACACCATGTCTGTCTACGCTTCACCCAATAACCGTAAACACCGTGAACACTTTACACTCATTACTGCCTCACATTACATGCCTCCTGTAAGTGGTTCTCTTACACCATGTATGTCTACAGCAGCAGTATCCACGGCAAGATACAGCCACTATCGTGATCAGTTCCCAGTCTGGTCACGACGCTTCACCCAATAACCGTAAACACCGTGAACACTTTACACTCATTACTGCCTCACATTACATGCCTCCTGTAAGTGGTTCTCTTACACCATGTATGTCTACAGCAGCAGTATCCACGGCAAGATACAGCCACTATCGTGATCAGTTCCCAGTCTGGTCACGACGCTTCACCCAATAACCGTAAACACCGTGAACACTTTACACTCATTACTGCCTCACATTACATGCCTCCTGTAAGTGGTTCTCTTACACCATGTATGTCTACAGCAGCAGTATCCACGGCAAGATACAGCCACTATCGTGATCAGTTCCCAGTCTGGTCACGACGCTTCACCCAATAACCGTAAACACCGTGAACACTTTACACTCATTACTGCCTCACATTACATGCCTCCTGTAAGTGGTTCTCTTACACCATGTATGTCTACAGCAGCAGTATCCACGGCAAGATACAGCCACTATCGTGATCAGTTCCCAGTCTGGTCACGACGCTTTACCTAATAACCATAAACTCGGTAAACACCAACTTATAAAAAAGGAAGAAATTTCTTATTGGTATAGTTTAATTTTTTTGAAACATGTATAATTTGACTTATTATATTTATGAAAATACCTGGAAATATTAAAAGCCTTTTAATCAACGTACACATGATTCTTTGTATAAGGTCGCCATAAATTTGATATTGTATTGGAAAACGTGAAAAGGAACTATTTTTTATCAGCCTATTTTCTAGAAACGTGATGGAATTGTATTTTTACTTGACTCAATGAACCCTCATAATTTTTTTTAGATCCAAGTGAATCAAGTCAGGCATTCCCTACTTAGTAGTTTATCTTTTAGAAAACTGGGTTTGCAAATTAGTGTGAATAGTGTTTTGGAATTTGTTGTCTTTATTAATATAACAATTTTAGGTCACGCTAGCTTTATCAAATTAAAGTATTTTGTAGTTTACTTTGAAAAGGCAATTACAATGTTATTTATAGGGAAACTACATCGGTGCGCAGAACTAATTAATATATTCGAGGAAGAAAATAAGGAAATGTTGAGGTAATAAATCATGTTATTAGCGAATATGATTATATGTTTAAAATAAATTAATTTTATAGCAACATTTTCAGTTGGATTTAAGTCTTAGGTGTCTTAAAAATAATATTGTGTAGTTCTATTATCGTAGGCTACTCTCAATACCCTTACTACATAATACTGTAGAGTTTTCCTGAAAAATAAGGAAATCGAGGGATATTGTGAACGTATTGGAAGAATCATTGAATCATTGCTAATAGAAGGCCCAAATAAAAAGAACACCCAAATGAGAAATAAAATAACCCACGAGAGTAGAAGCAGCCAAGAGGCAACAACCGTCCGTTATTGGTCGGTGGATGATTGTGTTGCTTGCTGACTATTGACTCACTTTTCCTGGTTTCAACTTTTATCTTTCTAACAATTTGTAATAAAAATACTAAAATAGCCTAGTAATTTAAAAATATTCACCATATTCATATCCCCATAATATTTATTCTTTTTACAATACATACATAGAAGTTTTATTCTTACATACATAGATTTATTGATTAAATATAAGAACTACAATTTATAGATTTTGCATATCCAAGCTCAGGGAAGTGGTGTTAAAGTTTTGTTGGTCGCAAAAGGTGTAACGGAAGTGACGTAATTGATCACGTGATCGGATTTGTGTTCTGTTTTATATTTTAGATGTAGAGAAATTACTAGAGAAACGATAATGCCTAACTAAAATATTTCTTATTAAAATGTTGTAATTTTTATTTTAAAACGTAATTTTTATTATATTTGATGCTGCACAAGCAACATCTAAGTTACAAGATACATCTCCTACTTAGACATAGGAAATATCCCCATAGGAAATTCGTTTTTATTAAAAAACCCTCATACGGAAAAACATGTAAATATTTAAATATTTGTAAATGTATTTTAATAATTTATGTTAGTAATTTTTTATTACGATTATTTTCTGGCGAGGTGAAGGAAATACGTTACGCACGGAGTGTAGGACTCTCACCCACTAAAACCTCCCCCTCAGTCCCTAGGGACTAGCCTGAAAGAGCACATTATCAAGGCTAGACCACTGTTCGTTGGCTCAAAAGAGACTAGACCGGAAATGTATCCGGCCGATCTGATCAAGATCGGACTTATTGACCTTCAGTATAGCCTCTATGAAACGTGCTACCCGAATTCAGGTCTCGTTCTGACGAGATGAATATAATTTTATTGATTTTAACTATGCTAAGAATATACCCTAATACTAATGTTCTTGGGGAGCGACCTCGTCTAAGGGCAGAGCGCGAGACTTTAGTTCCCAAGATCCTGGGTTCAAATCTCGCCAATCACCAATGGATTTTCGATAAGTGAAAATGATAGAACCCACTAGCTCGAAGTAATGTGTGAAATCGTTCCAGAAGATGGTCTAGACAGTCCTGAAATGAAAAGGTGGGACAGTACAAAAAATACAAAATACTAATATTTTATGATATTACTATCTACATAACCTTTAGCGAATCTTAAATATATAACGAATCTATATTAATGAAATTATTACAAAATATTGAGGTTAAAACCTTAAATAATGTGATATAGTAACAGAGTAGCGAAAAGCGATTAATTTTTAAATGAGAGATAACAAAGATGTTGCCTAGGGCAGGGCGGCATTAACATGTTGTAAAGGGATTGATTTAAAGTTGTAAAATGTTAAGCTTGGATTAGGCGGCTTGGTTGGCGCACCTGCCGACACGAACGGCAAACAAAGCAAGGTGAGTTGTAAGCTGAGGCCAGCGACAGCTGCCCTCGTCAACACTTTCGAATAAACAACCTAATTTTATAACGATTTAATTTAGTTTTACGTAACTAGTGGTAAGTCCGTCTTTTCCAATGTAATCAAAATAGTATTGATCTTTATTTGAGAACTGGTTGTTTGTTTAAGTTTAACTCGCCGATGGTCGAGGAGTGAGCGGTGAGTCGCGTTTTTAAATGCCTTGTAACATTTATATTTCACGGAATTCGAGCAAACTATATCATACCACTTTTGTTTAACTACTTTTCTAACCTTTAATTATATACAAAACTAAAAATAATTAATTTCATTATAAGAAAAAAATAAAAATCTGAACTTTTTTCATAAATTAATTGAACTTTTTTCAATTTATTATTTCAAACACAGGACGCCATTAAAAAGAAATATAGTTAATACGTAGTGCATTACTCAGTGCATTACAGCAACAAAATACATACAAAACATACAGTTTGTTACTAAATAAAAGACGTTTTAGTTGTGAAAGTTGTGCTTACTGCCCTGTAATTCTTCACAAAATAAAGGTGCGAGACAGACTACGTTACTTAACCTCCACCACCACCACCGTATCCCCTCGACTACTGACTCCTCAACCAACAGGTTTTCCGAGTTTCAGGCCGCTATATTACAAACTCCATGTTTTGTAGAAACTTAAATGGGAAAGTGAGCGCTGCACTCACCCCTCGACCATCCTCGGGTTAATAGATTTTATGTAAGGTAAAAATGAGAAAATAAGTCTAAATCTCTCAAAACTGGGGTTTTGATATTTCATTACTTAATTATGAAAGGTCTGTGTTTAAAGTAAACAAAAACCTTCCACAAAAGGTGTAGAATAACGATAATTAGTTTAATCATAGGATATCCTCATTTTCACGAAGAAGCATTACAAACGATCTGGTTCAGCGTTACAGAAACACAGACACAGAATTTTATATAAGACCCATTCCGAATTTTCTGGTATAAAAAACTTACAAAAATATCATAATTCCAAAAAGTATTTTTGATTAACATACTACATCCCTGCAAGAAAAGGAGCTCAGCAAGAAAAACGAACCTGGCTCAAATCCAGTAGCTCATAAATCTCAAAAACTGACTCCTAGGTCTTTAAAATCACAATTTATAAACGGTCATCTGTGGCCAATCAATGTGACTTACGATGCTATCTGTACCTTTACCTTTTGATGGAGGTCAGTGAATGTAATTAAAAGTAAAAACTAATGCAGGATTGGTAGTAAACGAGTATGTAGAAGATCATTTTTGTTAAATAGTCTACATTAACACTAAAATTCATAAAATTGTAAAAAAAGGTTCGAGAATGTTTTAGCATAACCTTAAAAAATTACATTTCTTTATTTTTTTTAACACAGTGTTGTGGCTACTTCGTAAGTTGGAGAGTAAACAGTTGAGTTTTTTTATTAGGTTTTCCTCAGCTCAGGATGAAGGATCTTTGGTTAAAGGACATATGTTTTTAATTGGGCCACAGAGCGAATTCTATTTTCTTTGGGGTGATACTTCTATAGATGAGAAGGACCTCGGGGGTTACGCTGTTCTGTAATAAGGTATTGGAAGAATTTGAAGTAGAATATCTATTTATTCTTTATACAAGTATGGTACTCATTCTCCCCTAGATCATATCTATAACATATGTAGTAAGCATAATATGTTAAATGTTTGTCAAAATATTATATTAGAGCAGATTTTCAGGAGCAGATCTTAGCAGACTGGACACATTTTTGAAGGATAAAACAATACATGAATACTACATAACTTGACGAATTTTTAAAGAATAAAACATCAACTCTACATATCAAGATGCATTTTTTAAGTAGATGCATGAATTCTAAGTTATTGGACGCTTTAAAGCATTTTTAAAAGATAAAAATACATCAACTCTACATAACTGGACGCAATTTTGAAGGATAAAACAATACATAAATTTTTCATAGCTGAAAAAATTGTTATTGATAAAACAAAACATGTATTCTACATATACCGGACTCACTTTTAAAGATAAAACAGTTCATTATATCTACATAACTGGACGCATTTCAAAGGATAAAACAATACATTAATTCCACATAACTACACACTTTGTCCTTGTGTTATAATATTCAATTCCAATAAATTTAAGTCTGTTTAATAATAAACCCGATATAAAATACAACATACAATAACGTAGAGTAATATGAAACAACTGGACTAAATTTATTGACACAAAGTCTCATGTCGGCGCAGAATTCATTTAACACCACATTCTTTCTGATTTCCTGATTATTAAATTCTTTCCTTATTAAAATATTGCATGTTCTATAAACACAAACTTTTGTATACATGCAATGAAACCACCGCTCTTTGTATTGAGTTTAATCTTATTTTCTGTGAGATTTTGCAAGTATAAATTTCTATTTCTACTTATTTTCAAAAAAATAACGTAAAATGATATGTATGACTGATTAAACATAAAATAGTTTAAGTTTAAAATTTATAATTTTACACTTTATCAGTCTCTATCTGATCCATGGGTATAAAATATAAAACATTTTGTTACAGTTTTTTTTATTTTTTAAGGGGTAAATATTTTAGGTGTGGTATTTTCATATTTTCTTTTAGCGAATTTCCTATAGAAAATTTGGCTATTGCTGTAGTATTACGGTAGATATTACACCTACCTGGTATATTATTAGGTATCCATAGGTACCTATCAGGTTTGTGTTTGATGCAACTGCATCCCAGATATACAGGGCTATTCAAAAGTTTAGAAAACCCTCCCATAACGGTTTTTGTGGGTAATGTTGGGTTGACAAAAAATAGTATGAGCTGCAAACAATGAAAACGTACTTTTTAGAGTATTACATGTTTTGCACAAGATAAGAAATAGAAGAATAAAAGAAATCTAGAAGTAGAGTATTTTAGATCAAATCAAAATTTTCTAACAAAAAAATACTAAAGATGAAAACAAGTATTTTATAATCCTCTCTATTTTCTTCTATTATCTAAACACAAAGATAATTTAGTTTTGAATGAATGCTGAGGATACAATTAATGTGCTGTGACCTAAGAATTTACCTTTTACCAAATTTTATATTTTCATTTAATTTTAAAGTTTTACTAATCTCTAACCTTTTATTCTAATAAAATTAGTTTCATACCTACTAACGATCGTTG
Organism: Nephotettix cincticeps; assembly: GCA_023375725.1. Lineage (NCBI taxonomy): Eukaryota > Metazoa > Arthropoda > Insecta > Hemiptera > Cicadellidae > Nephotettix > Nephotettix cincticeps. Next base: position 67,009,139 of record CM041789.1, on the reverse strand, counting down.
GAATAAACTGAAGGAAAAGTAGTCCATAATTAGTCCTATTTCCTAATATATTTGATAGAATTATTCTAATGATATTATCTCTTATAATTAACATAGAAATACAATTAATGTTTAGTCTTTTTAGGTTTAATTTTTAAAATTAATCAAGCTTTAGTTCAGAACGGATCAATATCTATATAAATAAAATTTGTTTTATTTATGTATGTTATATATATGTTTTATTTGTTGTGAGTTTTGTCTGTACATTGCTCAGAATTATTCATTTATTAGTTATTTTTACTTTTCGTGCGTCAATTTTTGTCTGTTTATCTGTGACGCTCCAGTAGTTATTTTACTCAGTCTTCTCCGAAAAAACGGGAGAACTGATCACAATGAAACTTATTTCATGTATTCTCTACATTCCAGAGAAGGTTTGTAAATGCTTGAAATCGCCCGCCGCCCCTTGAAAAGTAAATAACGAGCATTTAAAACCCCACTTTTACGCGATATTACTCGCATTTTGATTCAGTTTTCAATGAATAACCTATTGCTAATAATCAGCTGTCTTTGTAGTTTAGAGATTTAATAGAAATAAAAACAAACAGCTGTCAAATCAATATTAGTTGGTTTATATTGGTAATTGATTTTAAACCCATTTCGAAATCATACTATATTAAAAAGTTATTTTAGCGTATAACTAATTATAATAATGGTATAAATGTTCTAATCTATTTAATTGTAAAGTAATGCTAAATAATAAAACTGGGTATCGGTTTACTTTCTTTGCATTGATTTGTTTAGGATTTCAGGTTTACATTTTGATATAATGATCTTCTTTAAACTGAATCCTACAACCCATACAAAGGACGGGCTTACTACTAGTGAGGAATAAATGTATTTTTAAGCTCAAAGTGCCAAAAGAGCAAATTTTGACAAGTAACCGTGACGAATAATAACATATTTATTTTCTGTTGTATAGCTTGTAGTGGGCCCACCTCACCTATGTTCAAGCCATGCACGCCACAACGTACGTTATTTCATTCGATCCAGTTACCAAGTCACCGTTACTCCATCAATATCAATCTGTCACCCCCGGAACCGTTATATTATTCTCTAATATCAGTGATGAATGAAGACGAATTGTGATTGCTAAAGATCCTGTACCTGCATAAATGTTAATTATCAAGGACTCAAGTCGTAAAAAACCGTTTACAATGAATAATTTGGTTTTTTTTTGTACAGTTACTTGACCGTTTTATGTTTCTTTGAAAATTGTTGAAGATACTCGTACTTTGTTTGAAAAGAAATAATTAAGATATATTGATAATATTTATTAATTGGCATAGAATTTGTAAATAACAATACTAAGTACTTTTACTTTATAACATTAGACTCGATATGAAACCAAAAGTTTGGGACAATGGGAGGAAAATTTTGCTTAAACTCGTCCGAAATTAAACCTTGGAAACATTTTTCTTGATATTAAGTGTTAAAATTTAAAATTTCATAAGTACAAATACTCACAGAGTGTTAGTGTTCATATTTGTACCTCCTAACTTCAAAATAATGTTTTACCAAATCATTCAATCGTGCCTAGTTATTTGATTTGTTTCATTGGTCCATTTTTAATCCATAAAAACGTAAAAATTCATATCATACATACATATATCATCAAATTGTAAAAATGAACATAAAACGAAATGAAATTTCATTTAAACCGTATTTTACATAGCTTCAACTTAAAAAATAACGTTGAAATGACAACTCTGGAGGAAATAACTATGAATACAGTGTTTGTTTTCACAACAAACAACGGAATTTACAACGAATGAGACACAAAAACTCTTTGAAGGAACATTTGTTGAAATCCCTGAACGTTTTGTGGACGTCCTGGTAATCGATTTATTTATCTTTTGTATCAAAGTCAAATGCACTAACTACAAGCTTGATAGATGCTCCATTATCATTTATATATCCATCACATATCAAGTCAAAGTGTAAAGGTCAAATATATAATTTGTTAAAACTAAACAGCCATTAAGTAGACATGACATAAAAAAGTACAAAGATGATGGGGGGATATAATAAAGAAAGGAACAAAAGATTGAAGCAGATTATTTATTAAATATACTAGCAAAGAATGATAGCTAAATAATAATATCAATGGTTTGTTTGCTCAGAAATTCTATAACAGTATATGACATGAATTTTGGATTATCAAGTTTACATTTTAAATTCACTCATAAAAATGCCTCCGGAACTATTGACTAATAAAATAACAAGGTTATGTTTAACAAGAGCTGTTTACTGAAAGGTATATAACCTTTCAGTAAACAGTTCTAAAGGTATTTTTATCCTACATGTTTTGGAGTGAAATTGTCAGAAGAAATTCATCACACAAAATTTTAAACTTAAAAATATTCTTCAAAACATGGTTACATACATGACACACATGTTCTGCTGGTGGTAACAGACGCCAACGACTATGAGTCGACGTCTATTGCTGACCAGCAGAACATGTGTTTTGAAGAACGCTTTTAAGTAAATGTCAAAATGTATATCATGAATTTCTTCTGAAATTCTTACCCCTGATTCGGAGTATCAGCTTCGAAATATGTAGGTTAAAAGATTCCTACAACTATTTTAGAGCTGTTGACTGAAAGGTATGTAACCTTGTTATTTTTATTGTATTTTAAAACGTTATCAGTAACTCCGTGGGGAATATATTCAGACATTTTCCCCAGTGTTTCATAACTAGACGAGGTCTTCCCGAACCTGAAAAATTGAACGTAAATGATTTTCTTTTGCCTGGTATTATAATTGTGCACAAAAGCTCTCAGAGCATGCGAGGTCAATTTTTTAAAACGTAGTAACAAGATATCATAAAAATATAAAACAATAACGGTTAAGACCCCAAATCAACAAAGATAGGTCTGTAGTGCTCTTTAAGATTGACTCTATCCAATATCCTAACCACCTTTTCTGTATCAGTAGGATATCATTGAAATTAAGGCTGTTGCCCCAGAATAAATCCCATGGTTATAAGCTAACTGGAACTGGTCAAAATAAGTGTTTTTTAAGAAATAACATAGTTTACTATTCTAAAAAGAAAAATTATGCTGCTCAGTCTAACACACAAATGTTAATATGTTGGGGCCACGACAACCATTGGACGATACGATTTCCTAAAAGTTAGTCAATTTAACTAACATGTCAAAAAGGGTTTGATCAAATATACTATAGTATCCAATGTCGTGTTTATTTAGTATTGATCTGTTTTTAGAGTGGTTCGCATATAGAGTGAAAGAGAGGTGGAGAGAAAATATTCAATCTGAATGCGCATATTTACGAAAACCCTATCTCAAATGTGTATGGCCTAGTTTCAAAGTAAAATAATTTACTTTTGAAATGACAATATAAAGACCTATACGACATTTGTACTGTCTGTACGTGTATTTGACGCATGAAACTAAGATTAAGTTGGATGGATAAAGTGAATTACTTTCAAATTCAAACTGATAGCGAAAAGGAATTATGAATAAAAATCAAGTATTATTTTAAAAATTCATATAATGTGTGAAATCACATATTAAAACTAATTTCATTGCAGAAAACTATTTTCTTTCTAGTCCTTACAAATACTATCACTAACATAAAAGAAAAGTTATATTTTATAAGTAACATGAAATTAGTATAATTGGATGTTATTCTTCTTGAAAAAGAACACCGTTGGGAAAGTATTCTTTCATTCATTGAATAAAAGATGAAAGGAGAGACTGGGTCAACTCATACCTTATGGTATTGAAAACATAAAATGATGTCCTCATAAGAATCCAACGTCTTAGTAACCTGAGAGTAACGTCTTAGCAACTACCTGAGAGACAAAAATATTAAATAAATTAAAAAGCAAAATTTAAACTTAAGACAAGTGGTAATTTTTTTATTTGTAAATTTTTAAAATTGTTTTTGATGGGTGGACCAGTTAAATATTTTTAATTTTAAACATATTGTAAAACCTCATTAACCAGCAAAATATATATTGAAAATATATACATTTTTCAATTGAGAACTAACTTTGAAAGTCATTACTTGGCCATCATTGGACTTGGGCTTGTCCGATGATTATTTATGTAATATCATGTTGATTCTGTTTTCGTGTCAACGACACTATCGTATTATTGTGTTTTCGTATTTTTTCATCTTAACGTTTTAAAAGATTACATTTTGATTCTATTCTTCCTATATTATTAAAGCTTTAATAGGAAAAATCACTGTTTTAAAACCTTTATGATAAGAGTTTTAAGATATTTACCTATTTAAACTTACTGTAATTTGAAAGTTATGCTTGGAGAAAGGCATGTTTTTAAAATTGCTCATTGAACTAAAAATCCAAAATGACCGAGATGCAGACGATTATTAAAAGAGAGCAGTACTTGTACGTTTTTAGCCTCACTTCTAACAAGGAAAATTTTAAATTAAAACAATCGTTGTAAGACTGTTTTATATCTTTTAAAGGGAATTTTTTGTTTTAGTCATTAGTGAAATTGTGACCTACCCAGGTAGTGTAAGATGAATGTGGTACGATCTTGTAGTCTTGTTACTGACTAATGTTGACACGATCCTTAGAGAGAACTGTTAAATAATAGCACAACAGTCTAAGCGACCTACAGTTTAACGTGAAGTCCGAATTACGACGACTGAACTACGAATTGGTCTAATTATGAGGATGGTCTTTGTGGATTAACGAAGTATTCATCAGTGCTGACGTTAATCCACACAAGAGAACACTATATCCACTGACCATTGCTCACAGCTATCCAAAAATTCGTGACCTACAAGTAGCTGGATTATATGACACGTCACGGCCCCAGCATTATAATGTCAATTGAGCTATCTGATTAAAATTTCAACAGTAGATACGTGATGGCCGCGTCACAGTGGACCTGCATCCTTAGCAAATTTACACATGCTTAATGGTCTCTAAACCATCAAAGGTTTTAAAAAATTGAACCTTTATTGGGCAGGCTGGTTTTGTTACTTTTCAGTTACACTATGTTTGGTCAACCTCACATACATTCAATAATTTTGAAGGATTATCCACAGTGTGGACCTTTCTTATAGAAAAGTCAATAGTCAATAGTCTTAGTAATATGATTATGACAGATAATTTTCAAGACATAGATTGAAACTACTATTTTAAAGCTGATTCTAAAGTTGCTACGCTGTATTATAATATTATACGAGTATTTAAAAATCCTACTGCTAGATATATAGTTGCTAATTGTGTAACAATTTAAAAAACACCCTTACCAAAATAAAAACACTCTGTTGAAATATTTGAATGTCTTTCCATCTGATGAAAGTCGGTACATAGGACAAATGCTGCTATAGCTAGTTTCCCGTAGATACGATTGTCTTAAAGTAAGAGGGTATGTACATAACGCAGTTTTTTTTGCGAATCAAAGCATAATTAATTCATTTAATCTAAACTTGTTATAAATTGATTTATTGTCAATTAAAAATAATGATACGTATTTATTAAATAAAAATAAACCTGACTTAATAGCAGTATAGTTAGTTTCTGCACCGTAAATGCTACCGTTGACAAACCCAGAAATATAATCATCCGTGGACATAGGCCGGCACAATGAGATATCTCATGGACAATAAACCCTTTGTGGAGGTGTTTGCTCCGTCAGCGTTTGTCTTTCTTATATTACTGTAAGAGCTGTGTTATTACGAGGGATTGAGGAAATGAAATCTTTTGTGACAGAAATAAGATTTTAGATGGCTAATTTACTAACTAAATAGGTAGTAATTTATCCAGACAAAACCAAGTTTTACCAAAACTAATCAGCAAATTTACACATGCTTAATGGTCTCTAAACCATCAAAGGTTTTAAAAAATTGAACCTTTATTGGGCAGGCTGGTTTTGTTACTTTTCAGTTACACTATGTTTGGTCAACCTCACATACATTCAATAATTTTGAAGGATTATCCACAGTGTGGACCTTTCTTATAGAAAAGTCAATAATAGTCAATAGTCTTAGTAATATTATTATGACAGATAATTTTCAAGACATAGATTGAAACTACTATTTTAAAGCTGATTCTAAAGTTGCTACGCTGTATTATTATACGAGTATTTAAAAATCCTACTGCTAGATATATAGTTGCTAATTGTGTAACAATTTAAAAAACACCCTTACCAAAATAAAAACACTCTGTTGAAAGATTTGAATGTCTTTCCATCTGATGAAAGTCGGTAGATAGGACAAATGCTGCAATAGCTAGTTTCCCGTAGATACGATTGTCTTAAAGTAAGAGGGTATGTACATAACGCAGTTTTTTTTATTGCGAATCAAAGCATAATTAATTCATTTAATCTAAACTTGTTATAAATTGATTTATTGTCAATTAAAAATAATGATACGAGTTTATTAAATAAAAATAAACCTGACTTAATAGCAGTATAGTTAGTTTCTGCAGCGTAAAGTCTACCGTTGACAAACCCAGAAATATAATCATCCGTGGACATAGGCCGGCACAATGAGATATCTCATGGACAATAAACCCTTTGTGGAGGTGTTTGCTCCGTCAGCGTTTGTCTTTCTTATATTACTGTAAGAGCTGTGTTATTACGAGGGATTGAGGAAATGAAATCTTTTGTGACAGAAATAAGATTTTAGATGGCTAATTTACTAACTAAATAGGTAGTAATTTATCCAGACAAAACCAAGTTTTAACAAAACTACTCTTTGTTTCTGGTTCACAAGAAGTAAGAAAGTATCTTAAATAATTTAAATAGTAACATTAAACATTTTTGAAACATATTTTTAGCTTTTTGAAGATAAAAATTGTTATAAGTATAAAATTAAGTAAATTGATCAATTACTACTTAATTGGTTATTTTACTTAGTTTTAATCAAGCCAATTAGCTGTTTTTAAAATAAAGAAATACCAAGATTTGAAAAGGGAACTGAGGGAAGTGAGCCATTTGTGTGTCCCTCCTGAGATACTTTGGAATCACTACAAATCAAGAGGATGAATACCTTTTTACGAGCAATCTAAAACTAAAAAATATGTAACCTTTGTACCCCCTTTATATCACATACTGTATCTGATCAAACAAAATTTGGTCGGACGTAGATTTCGTTACCAAGGTGACAATACACATCCGGATAAGTACGGAGGTGTTATACGGATGGATTAAAGAAATATTAAAACAAATTATATTGGTTGTTTGGTTTGTTTCTACGCCAAAACAATTTCAATAGCCTAGAAACTCACAACATCTTTTGAAAAAGTGACTCAATCCTACATGGGCATCCCAGGATTTTAATTTTTAAGTCTAAGACACTAACCACTAGGTTAAGAAAATGTCTTAATTACTTAACACGTCCCGTGTTCATTTGAAACCATATATGTTCCCATATAGGTTAGTGTATTAGCATTCCCCTACGTAAATATCGTATACAGGGTGTTCATTAAAGTTGGAGACAAACTTCGAGGGGTGATAGTACTCATCAAAATAAACAAAAATTTTTTAATAAACATATGTCGAAAAATCTTTCGTTTAGCCGCTAGCCGCCATTTTGTATTTTACACAAAAAACGTTATATATAAATAATTATTTAAGATACAGAAACCAAACTTCACACAGATATTTAATGGCTAAAGAAAAAAATATTCTCAAATTATCATTAAGTTTGCTTTTATATTTTCAAAATTACGGCGGTTAAAAATATTTTAATTTAAATAACAAAAAATCATTAACTTTAAGAACCGCCGCCATTTTGAAGTATAAAAGCTAACTTAATGGTACTTTGAGAATATTTTTCTCTTTAGCCAATAAATATTTGTGCAAAGTTTGGTTTCTGTATCTTAAATAGTTCTTTATATATACAGTTTTTTGTATAAAATACAAAATGGCGGCTAGCGGCTAAACGAAGGATTTTTCGACATATGTTTATAGGAAATTTTTTGTTTATTTTGATGAGTACTATCACCCCTCGAAGTTTGTCCCCGACTTTAATGAACACCCTGTATACCATCAATGGGTTCATAATATATTATACTATACAGAATTTTTATCAAAATTAGGTTTCTAAAATAAGATTGTGTACTTTATTTACTCCTAAAGTATATGAGCCTCTTTTTACTCTCTTCCCATAAGAATGATGTTATAGTTATAAAGGGTTTTAAAATGTATAGCGATTCAACTGATATGAGTTTCAATCACTTTATTTACTCGGAGGTCTTTCAATAAGTAATAAATACTACAAGGGAAGGTCCACAAACATTTATATTGACTTTTTATCGAAACATTTTACTCACTTATATCTGTGATAAATCAATATTCGATCAACTTATTCTGATTTTAGACTAATCTGATTCGTCATGATTTTTTAATATTCTCCAAGAGAATAACAATGTGCTGTCCCAGCCAACATGCTATGTTTACTATAAACAGTAAATTTAAATTTTCTCTATTACCGTTGGTCGTAAACAAATAACTCAAAATACCAATTTGATCAGTCTTTTCAGTTGGTTTTGGTCAAATTATACTTTCCTCTTATTGTTTTCGTGGAAACCTTAAACAATTGATTTTTTGATTGATTGAACAATTGATTGAGTTTTTCACGAGGTTTCATCAAAAAGGCCATAACTTTTGCGCCACCATTTTTACAGACATATGAGTGGTGTCATATTATATAGTACTCTATGCAATATGAACTACTAAATTCAATCACTAAATCTTTTGAATTGTTTTTAGAGGTGAACTGCCCTTTAAACCCAAAAACTAAAAAAAACTTAGAGTTACAGTGAATATATACAAACGTACACACCAACTTTCAACTCTATCGGACCAACGGGATAGGCTGTGGCTCTGTACATATATATGGACGTATAAAGAGGTAGTAGGAAGTTTTTTTCATTTGTTTTAACTTTTCGGTACATACATACTTATGGACAAAGACATGGACATACAGGCATCATGTCGAATCCCCAAAATGGATATAACCACTCTCAACTCAAATTCGAAAATTTTGACGAAAGCAATACTTTCACTATACCGTCTTATAAGTGGGAGAAAGTCAAAACATGACTAAACATATTTTCTATAATTATTTGTTTACTATAACTGACGAGCAGGCTGAATGTGTCAAACTTGCCTAGATGGATTTCAGAGGTGGGCGACTGTCAGATCATAGACAGTCCACCCTATAGCCTTTGACTACAATCATTCTAAGGAACCTAACTGTTAGGTACCTAACACGAGTTTTATGTGTAACAATAATAAAAATAGATTATCCTTATTTAAAATCTGTAAACCTCTAAATTCACAATTCAATTTGAGAAACTACTGCAAAACAAATACCATTTATTTATCTCCCAATTTAGTAATACACTTTGATATTCACCAAATATATTTCAATACCAGAAATGTCTCGTGTTTAAAACATGAATTGATAATAATCCTATCTATTAATTTTCAATTTGTAATAATTAAAGAATGGAGATACAATGGTCTGTGTCCAGCCTGGATCCCAATCCCTCATTGTTGTCAATAATAAACCAAACGTAATTATGAACAGCTGATATCCAATAACGGTTCAATTATCGCATGACTTCTATTAGAATGACGACAAATCTATAATCCGTACACATTTTAGCAATTAAAACCATATGAATTTATTTTCATAGGTTGGATGTGTTTAGAATATTAGTAGTACATCTGCATTGTATATTATATTTATTAATAACTATTTTTTAATTACTATTTCAATTTTTTGACATGAAAAATGAAATAAATTTAGGTGGTACTATGATATAGATCCTTACTTTTTTAATTTTATGATTAGTATCCTCCGGAACACTGATAAGTATTGAAAAGGTTTTAAATTAGCTGTACCGTGAGATGTTCCTGAATTTATAATAGCAACACAGACAATCCACCGTAGAACCGTCTTAAGTTCATGTCCAAGCTAAAACTTTAAGATTTTCTGAAAAATCATTTCTCCATGTTAGGGCCAATGTTAATTGTGAGGAGTGTCTGTAGTTCAAAACCCGTGGTTGCTATTAAAGAGAATTATCTTGTGGTATAAGGTAATATCTTTATAGTATTAATAATCTAGTGTAATACATTTTAAAATCTACGGTTATCAATCACAGAATGACTAGTACAAGCCAAAACTGTTACTCCCTGAGTTTAACATAAAAAATGAAATAATCGTGAAGTGTTTTACTAAGAGAAAGTACATTTGGCATAATCTTCAATAATTGATAACTAAACTGTTAGTGTGAAGTAAATATCTAAACAAAATTCGGTGGATTTTGTTTCTTCAGTCTATAATTTCATTCGTTTTAAGTAACTAAACAATATAGGGATTAAACTGAAATGAATGTTATGCACTCTAAAACCAATAGTCCTGTTTGAATTCTAAAGCCAACATTGAATAAACTAGAGAAAATGTAATAAGTAAATTTGGATAAGTAGAAGTTCAGCGAACGTCTGGAGGTCTATTTTCTTAGGCCACATTACCAACAATGAACGGAAGTGAAGCATTGTCTGAGAGGAATGACGCTTTTCCATAACAGGCACTCAGTTGGATGTAGTTCAAATTGCCGCCGTACGTTGTACCAAGTCACTCTGGAAGATAACAAATTACATGACCTCATACCATTACCCAAAAATGTGTGTTTCGTAGGTTTCTGTTACCACCTTATATTTAACGTTTTAATACTTGAAATTTTTTACGTACTTGAAGTTAGCCGATTCGAATGGTTCACTTGTGTCGATTGGTTTAAAAGTTTTACAGAAGCTTTACTAATATTTTACATTTCTGTTATGGAGGGTTAAATAGGTAGTTTTTAGTAGTTTTAAGTAAGTTTTTCTCCCTTTTCAATAATTAAAATGTCAATTAGCTTACTATTTAATAGTAATAGTAGTATGAAACCATCCCTACATGGGCTAGAGCCTGTTGGTACAGTTCTAGAGCTCTACAGTTCGAGATGTATAGAACTGATAGTAAGTTAACTAAAATTATAGTGCAAACTAATAAAGGAAAAACGTTAACAAGAATCTCATTACATTCATGAGTAACACTAATACTTTATAAACTATAACAATAAATTTAATACTTGTAATGCATACAGTGGTAAGAGGGAAGTTATATTTAACGGAGACCGTGCGTACAAAACACCACACACACACACATACAAACAAATTCACACGATTTATAAGTTACACCAGTATATAAGCTACCATATAAGTTAAATAACCAGAATATTTTAATAAATGAAGCAATTGTTTTAGAAACGGTTTTTATTTACATTGCGTATCAGTTGTATAATGAAATAAAACCATTTTCCCCTATGGAGCAATAAATAAAAAATAAGAAATGTATTATTAAAAATGCGTTGATCTTTTACAAAAAAAATTCTAAGATAATAACCTACCAAAATTGTGTAAAAAATGATTTAAGAACAGTTTGTTTTATAAAAAAACGGTTGTATAGTTTGTGTGCTATTTTATAATGATTAGAAAAAAATTAAATTCACCTAAATGATATGTAAACATATGAATAGCCAATAAACAATTCAATATCAGATAAAACATTTTTGATAGGAATAGTAAATATATAAGGTATACTGTAAAAACGTAATAATTTCTACACAATGCCTTCTTGATTATTTACATAACATAGGTCTTACGATTGACTTTCTAGGAAAAACACTCACGGAAGGTGTTGGATGAGAATGGCTCATCCTTATAACGGTTGGTGATTTACTGAATCGAATAAAACATACGGAGCCGTTTACACCTGTCGCACGTGTAGGAAATTGGGTTATTTCCCCCAGGTCTGGATATAAAGTAGTGCCAATGAATTTATAAAGTAAAGGAGTTGCTACCCAACTCGCTAAAACGGTGCTATAACTTATACTCCTCCATAACAGGACTTATGAATAGTTAAGTTATGAAAAATAGTTTGTTGAACTATCTTTTTTAAGTGAATGTTATTTTTTTTAGTTAAAAACATACATATTGATAAGGATATGTAATGATATCAAGGTTTCAGATACCTTTCTGCTTTTTTACCAAAGGAATTTAAATAAGTAATATAATTACTGTAGCATAAAAATAGTTAAACCTGCATGACTATATGGTGGGAAACAAATGTATATCCTGGTAGGAAACACATAGTCTGTTCCAATTTTGTGCAATGATCGGTGGGCGTAGTGTTCTTTTGTGTAGATTAACATCGGCACTAATTTATACTACGTTAATCAGCAAAGACCATCGAATTACGAACTGGTCTAAACCAGTTCGTAATTCAGAGGCAGTAACTATTACTAATTAACAATTCTGTCTAAGGAACATGTCGGCCTTAGACAGTAACAAGACAACAAAATCGCACCATAATCATCCTACACTCATTGTCATGCATATTTAGCTTAAAATATCTATCTGGGTAGGTTGCCATTTCAGTTAACAGTTTAAGTATAAAGTATACTTTAGTATAACAGTATGCTAGTATAAAGTACTTGTATAAAAAGTATTAGGCCTATAACTTTATACTTGTTAAATATTAATGGAAGTATTAAAGTGTTTAGCAGCTTGTTGAGGATAAAATGTGAAAACACCCTCAATACCTTTTAATTAACTGCCGACTCTCTTCTTTTAATTAATTTTATGAATTAATTATGAAGGAAGGTTATGATTTGTTGAAAGTTTGAAGCGAGCGTGATTAGGTCAGGTCTTCTGAGAATTCAAGGAAACCTATATATTTTGAACTCGTCTTTACATCTCCTGTCAAGCGAAGTTGTGTAGAATGTAATGTTATGTAATATAATCTATTAATATAACTAAACCATAACCTTGGGTTCCTCTATTCTATTACAATCCAATACTATAATACGAGCAAGGTTTGTATATATATATATATTTGCACACGGATCTCGAAAACGGCACTAAGGAATTTCTTTAAATTTTGGAAATAACTAATTTCCAAGTAGAAAATAAGTTCTAGATAGGTCTAATGTCCAGGAAAATTAGTGTTTTCTTGTATTATTCAGTTTAAAATCTATAAATTTAACATTACGCTTATGGAGAGTAAAATGTAAACAATACAAACCAAAACAGCTGTTTATAACCGTTTGACAGTTCTTGATTGAAGACGGCGGGGAACAATATGTGCATAGAGGTTTTTCATAAATATTTATTTTATGTATGTAATATATGTAAGATTATCAGGTTACTAAACAATTTGTAAGAACTTAAGGGTAACATAACTGTGCGAAATAAAAGCAGGAAAGAGTATTTCCAAAATCTTCCGTGTTTTGATAGAAAACGTATTTGTTGTATTGCTTGAACCCACTGTAACAAACCAATTAATATGTGTAAATTAAATTTCTCTTTTGCTTTTCAATCCTCATTCCATTTATATCAAAATCAGTTGGTCACAGGCTAATAATAACTGTGTGGATAGTTAAACAGTAAATGATCGGCTAATCAATTAAGGTTGGCTAAAATACCTTAACCGGCGTCGCCCATTTGGCAGACGTCGTGGTCCAGCGGTAGCGTGTTGGCCTCGTAACGCGAAGGTCGCGTGTTCAAACTCAACAGGGGCAATACTTTTTGTTCAGTGCTATATTAATTATGGTGTATTAAATCGGTTTTATTTAAACCACATAAATGTTTTCATTGAGTAATAAATGTGTTTTAATTTTTCTAATTAATTTTTATAATACATGTCTTATTCTAAACGAACAAAGCTCGGTCACCAAGTACTTTTCATTAAATAGAAAATAGACTTTATTATCGCATTAACAACTAGACACGTTCGTTCCTAAAGGATATGAATATTATGATTAGGATGTCTGGGTCAGTATATTTTATTTCTCTAATTAATTAATCTAGGGCTGTTAAATATACCTAAAACTGCATAACAGATAAACTTGTATATTATGTTATACTGTATTACATTGTGTAGTATAAAATAGTATGTATTTGTTTGAACAAAATATGTTAAGAAAATAAGAGGAAAGGGAGAATTGAGGAGACGAAATAACTGTGGCATGGCACCTCGACGGCGGGACAAATCGACCAAGTTGCTGCCAAACTGTTGGCACAGTCTGCAGTGAGTTTGATAAAACCACTAAGTTTGAGTAATATTATGCTGATGTAATAAGTCAGTGACATGCCATATTCCAGCAAACAACTTATCTAACATAGCCCATACTCATTCTCACAATTGTAAAATCATGTCTCCTTTTATTTTATTAATTTTTTAAGTATTATACTGTATCTTTGTAAACACCAAGTTTGACTGTAACACGCAAGTTCAATTTTTTTATTTTTCCTATTTCATAGTGAATGTATTGATTCGGTATCGATACAATTCTTGTTTATGCTCGTACATAGTATATGAAAAAGTATTGTTTCTGTCAAAATCTTCGCATTCACATTCATTTTGAGGCTCCCTGAATCCCAAAAAAATGGTTTTCAGACTGATGCCTGTCTCTCCGTGTACAGACCACGAGCACTTAATGATAGTCCAATTTTTATGAAATTGGGTACACGGGTGAACTTTTCTTATATGTCTAAATAATTTTTATTCGGATTTTTAAGGGTTGTTTACCTCTAAAACCCTTGAAAATACCGATTTCTAAAGATTCGCTCAACAGATTTTTATTAAAATTTCGTGGTTTATTGATATTAAGATCCCAAATAATATGAATCCACCCGAATGTTCTGTGAAAATGCAATAGTTCAATATTTTTGAACCATTAGATTCTAATAATATTAAAGTTCTAATGGGTAAAAAATAATGGGCTTATATTTATTTTATTTTGTGTCAAAACGATAAAAATTTGTAAAATATGTGGGCTACATCCATTACTGTAAAACCAGCTCAAAAACTAAATTCAATTTTTTTAATCAATAGACTAACATTGGCTATTAGCGCCTAATGTAATTATTCTTATTGAGAATATTGAAAATATGATTTCTTTCTTATTTCTCAACCTATTAAACTTTATAATATTAGTGAAACTCGTACTATACCCTGCTTACAAGCTAGTACGGGAGCCAGATAGGAACAGTCGGCATGGAGACTAAACCAATACGTCCATTATTTGTAAATAGTATTTTAATATAGTTTTAGATATTAGCTACCAAAAAACTGTGGACTTATGTTACCTCCAAAAATGTTGTAAGTTAATTGTAAACTTTTAATAAAAAGCCATAAAAACTAAAATTTTCAATTTATTTTTAGTTATAGGTAAATCACTGAAAATATAACAGTATTCGAATAACTAATAGTTTTTATGGAACGATTGTGACAATTCCGTGGAAAACCACGATCACAAACATCTATTTATTACTGGTTGATAGAGACGAGTAAAACGAAGTAGCGTTTGAAATCTAATAAAACACGATTTTATCAGAGCTAAAACCCACGTACCGGTGTTGGCTGAGAAATGATTGGTTTTTATCGCAGCTAGCGATTTATTGAAACGTATAAAATAAACGAGCCGGCCGGGCGTTCACACCTGTCACGCAGAGCGCGTACAACGTACAACGTACAATGCTCACTGTACGGCTCCTGTACGGTGCCGAAACGATGTCACTGCTCAACCGTTCAATTCTTAAATATTAAATTTTATGTTGTAACTTAATTGTTCAATACATTAATCATAACTGCTTTAGCAAAATAAACAGTATCAGTGGGCATACTCCGATAAGCAAATTAAAAAGCTGCTACCTTTATTTTTAGAATTATTAGGGGCACAACTCCCCCTACACACACGCAGGTAATACCAAACAATTTTGAGTGGGTTTTGGTGGGTGATGTGACCCTACACTGCATGCCAAGCTTCGTAGAAAATGATTGAGAATTGAGGAAGAAATAGATTGTTTTATGTTCTTCATAAGAATAACATTGAACACTCTCGGACAGTTAATTTAACCATTTTTCAACCTTTTCTCTGGAACCGTTAGTCATAGAGGAGCGACTTAAAATACTAACTTGTTTGGCTTCATGAAGCTAATTTGTAAGTCCAGATAATGTAAAGTGTTCTTCGAAAATTACAGGCCCATAACGTTAGAATCGTTGGAACCTCGATAATTGTACATTGTGTCACAAAATCTTTAGTGTGGAATGTGAGAATTTTATTTTTGGAATTGTATGGGGTTTTATGGGTAAACTACCCGTAAAAAAAGAAATTATTTTGAGATATAGCAAAAGTACATCGTGTACTGAGTTTCATATAAATCAGACGGATCAGCGAAGTCTCAGGGTCTTTACTAAGCCTTGACAAAGTCCCGCCGCACGCTGTACCCTGTCATGTTCTTCTTTGTTAACTTATTTCGTTATATTGTTGATTGATCATGTATGGTTATTTTCCATGGGTAGTAGTCTGGCGTCACTTACTCAACTCTGGGTTTGAGACTTTTCTAGACTTTTTGCATTGCTCGGAGCTAGCAAGGCTGATGTAGAGCCACTATCAGAATCTATCGTTATCGAGTCTGATTTTATTCTATGCTTGTTTAAGAGTAAAATTCATTATAGTTCCACCACGAAGATTCCCTAAGTGACACTTTCTGGTCAGATAGGGAAGTAAAGATTTTCCTAATTCCAAAAATTAAAAAAAATATGGTCGGAAAACTTTGATTTTGTTAATTGAAATAATAAAACATGGTTAATTATAAAGAATTATGTAATGATTATTTATCATGCATTGTTCAAGGGCCTTTTGTCTCTCAAGATTTTATTTTTAATTTGTTTTAGATATCAAGGAAATTAATTTGAATATGTTGAAATTCACGAGTGTTTTGCTCCAACTGACTAGGTAGGGCTGTGAGCGCCTCTCGCCCCCATTTTCATAGGGGCTCGCTACCAAAACTTGACCCACCTAGATGCGGGTGCGGGACGTGGCTCAATACACATTTAATAGACAGACATCAATACGAAACCCAATTTTGGACCATTTTTTGGGGATTCAAGTAGCTCAAAAAGGATATATATCCGCTCTCACCTCAAATTAAAAAGTTTCGTCAAAAACAATACTACTTCCACATATGAAGGAATAAGGTACAAACTGCCTTAGCTATGTTTCAAATCTATTTTATTTGATAATAAAATTTATACTAAATGTTCCTATTCATCTCTTATCTATATTAACTTTAAAGTTGAGTAAACATAGATCAGGAAATTAGGACGGAGAATAACATTTTAACATTTTATAAAATTAGAAAGAAGAATCGTGTTGTTAAAACAGACAATTACGGCATTATAACGGATAATCGTGTTAGTTGAAGGGGAAATCACGGCTTTGTATAAAATCTCAGCATTTTAACAGATAATCACGATTATGAATTAGTAATAAACTTCCCGGAATAATGGACTCCAATAAATAATATTTTAAATAAAAAAATTGCTTAAAATTTTTGCTTACATTATTCAAAAAGCTTTGGTACGGCATAATCTATTTGATTCTGTAATTTAATGTGCAAAATAACCTGCAGCCTGTATTCCAGCTACTTGGAGATCACTAATAGTGGATGGTTAGTGAAGTGACTGTGACACTATCTAATGTGTATTAACGTCCACACGATTGAATACTACGTTTATCCGCAAAGATTATCGTCATAGTTATATCAGTGCGTAATTCAGAGGTAATATTGTGGATCGGATCTCACGTAAAGGAGTGTGTCACTGGCTTTGGTCATTGGCTTTTGGGCTATTTCCCAACAGCCAATTTACGTTTTTTTTATTAATTAACGGACATATTAATTAATAATTAACACCTCCATTTCAGAAAGTTAAGGAAAGATATTAGGGATGTAAAGGTGTGGGTTGGAATTTGACAAATTTACCTTATTGTGGATGTTTCACTGTCACTATGCTGTGTATTCCTTTGGTGTGGCGGGGAAGCTGGAAACTGTATATTACGGTACCTCACGAGGTCCAGTTTAATGTGCTGGCCCGCGAGACAGCTTATGATAATGCTTTATCACCTCCTCCAGCCCTAGGCTCGCTAACAGCTACATTACCTCTGTTTCTCCCTTTCAGCTTAATTTCCCACAGTGGAACTTACACAATTCCACTGTAAATTTTTCTCAAGGATCCAGAGAAACAGGATCCAGTTAATTCGAACAAAAAAATGTTCATCCATTCAACTAATAAGATTGTGATAGAGAGGTATGTAAACCATCAAAAAAATGTTGTTGGACATTTAATAATATTGCAAAGAACACGAGGAGAGGCTTGTTTATAGTCATTAAAACTAATTCATTTGATAAAGGATGCCTTTTATTTCAGTCACTTACTTTTTCCAATAATGGTCACTTCCAAAAAATATTTATTTCAAAGCAGTATAAACAGCAGTTCAAATAAACAATGAGTGTTGCAACAATTTTTAAGAACCCTGTTTCAAATTATAAAATTTGATAGTAAATACACAATTAATGTAGAAACGAAACTTTTACACCAATTTAACAAGTATTTTGAAATGCTTCCTCTTCAAAATCTGAACATAGCATACCAGCATGGCTACTTTATATCCTCTATAAATCCTGTTTACTGCGCATTGCTGATAAAATTAACACATTCTTTAAACAGGAATTTCTAGTAACTATTTTATTATCCTACTTACAGCTTCAATCGATAACATTTAACAATGGAACTACTAGAATATAAATTTATTACTTACATAACTCAGTGTGTCGTTACGTTCTCAGTGCGCTGTGAAAAGTTTCATGCTGGAGGCTTTACAGGAGGGTTTTGATAGCAATATTCATCAGTGGAGCTTTACTGCGATGTCGTTTTACAGTTATGGCCATGTGTGATGACCAGATCTTTGTGACATACGATCCCCTAAAACTCAGACAATGCGTGTTTTAATGAACAAAGAGAGTTTGGCTCATATTATAATATTCATGCTATGAAATATAGCTTTATCATGCATATTGATAATGGGTTATTCATCTAGGGCTAGATTCAACCTAATTCACACTTACGATAGTTTTGATAATCCTCCGTTAAAAGTGACCAACAATTTAAACTCCAGTTAAGAAAATTTTATTTCACCAATGAAAATGCGTCAAAACTAACAATGGTTTCTTTAACGAGATTTTACAGTAAATCAATGTGGCAAAGAACAATCTCTAGGCTGAAACGTGATAAAATTAACGTAGTTCCAATACCAAAATAGTTCAGCGTTTATTAGGAAAGAGCTAAAATGAACAATAAAAATATTCTTTTTGTAGAAAAAATTATTTCCGTAGTTAAAAAACAGAAGATCTAGCTAGCAGGGCGAAATACTATGAAAGAGTGGTTCTTGACAAACAAACACTTCAACATGATTTCTGATCACATACCGTACCTATGTATGGCATCACTAAAAACCTTAACGGTTAACCTAACGAAAAAGTGTCAATCATTAACCATTTCCTTTATTCTCCTAGGTCGGCGTACAACATACAAACATATTCCAATCACTTTAAAATACCAGTTCATATGCTATCTTTATAACATTACGTATTGTCCTATTAACTTAAAAGTCTAATTTAAATTACGAATAAAATAGTTTGTAATTAAATAACGGACAGCAGACGACTTACAAGTACGACCTAACAGTAAATAAAATGCTGCCAGGTATTTACGAAATCGTAACAGATGTTTATGCACGTACTTAACAAAAGATTATACAGGTTAATTGAACAGCATTGGGCAGTTAATTATCTAACGAAGAGTAAACCATCTAACGGCAAGTGGTGAACTCCTAATTTGTCAATCAATGGATAGCAACCGTTAAGTCTAGGTTTAACGGTTGATTTGGGGTTTCGTGAATTTGACGTTTACCTTTCACATGGGTTTAACAATGAAAATTAATTTAGTTACCTTTGGCCCAACTCCAGTTTAGATTTTGTTGTCTATAAAGTTTTGCCTACCTAAGTTTTGCCACCTGTTGTGCTATTATAAGCCTGTTTATTTTAGTTGTATATATTAGTCAAGAGGTATTATTCTGAACAATTATCATACAAATACCGAATACACCTGTTTTTAGAACACGACGACGAAAAATAACATATTGCCAATTGGTCACAAATCCGGTATTCTGTTTGGTTTTTCTTCTTCAAAAAGGGCACTCGTAATGTGTATGATACGAGTTGAGAAAAAATGACCTCTGGAGTAATATATAAATTGTTAAACTGGAAGACTGTTGACGTCACAAAATGAGCTGGATGTCAAAATCTGGTTTAGGTAGCAAACCTGATTGCTAAGGACGAACAAATAAGTACCTAAGATGGGACGAAGTAATGTAAAATCAACTCCAATATCAAAAACCAGAAGCAACAGAATTTTAAACAAACCTTTTGATAAATAAGTTAGCCTTTTTTATTTTCACAAGGATAAAGTTAAGTAAAAAGCTTAGTGCGTTTACCTCGGTAAAACCAACTGTTTGTCGTTGAATAATAAAAAATGTTTATTTTTGTTTATTTTAAGGGTGATTTTTTTATAAACTTATTGTTTTGCTTGAAAATGTACTGTTTCTTTCGTCCCATTACTCTTAAATATCCGTCTAGTGCTATCTTGAGTTATTTGACTAAAGGCTTTATACACACAAGTAAATTGTATTAATAAGAGATACATTTTTGATAGATTTAGCATAGTTTTTTATTTTTAATTACGTGTTAAGGAGGGAAAATTTTAAAATTTCTTTCTCGTTGTTTGTTTTGAATAGTAGTACTGATAACAATGAAACCTATTTTATGTATTCTCTACAGAGAAGGGTTTTCAAAGATTGAAACTGTAATACTGGAAAAACATACAGCTGTCAAATTAAAATCAATATTAGTTAGTTTATATAGGTCATTGATTTTAACCCATTTCGAAATCGTACTATATTAAAAAGTTATTGTAACGTTTAATTAATCTTAATAATGGTAAAATTGTTCCAATCTAACTGTAGAGTAATACTAAATAATAAATCTGGGTATCGATTTATTTTCTTTGTACTTATTTGTTTAGGATTTCAGGTTAATGTTTAATTTCAGACTCATCATACCAAAATTTGGTATGAATTGCTAAAAGGACGGGTTTATTGCTAGTTGCCAACATTTTTCGTTTGTATGATCCAATTTATCGAGAAAAATTGATTATAAAAACCCTCTAGTTTGACAAAAACCGTTCTAATCCCCATTTATACTTTAAAAAACTTAAAACGAGCGATATTTTCACAAAACCTCCTCCAGCTATCGGGAAAATGGCTTTATTTGACCTTTTTATTGATCTTAAACCTCTGAATCATATAAGTACCGGTGCCGACTACGTCAATAGTATTCCCCGAAGGGAGATTCAAAGTTAATAAGAAGATTCAATGTTGCAGCCGCTGGAGACGGCAATTGATAATTTAAAGAAACCAACCAGAACAAACTGAATTACTCGCTTCCATAATGTCATTCAGAGGAAACCTTTTTGATGAGAAAATAGTCTATCTCAAGGGGAAATTTAATTTCTACAAGGAAAACGACAGCTGAGGAGTATAAGAGAAGTGCTGAAGTCCTATCGGAAGCGTAGCTTTTCGTTTCGTTCCATTTAATGTTTTACATGATTATGTATTTTAATTTTTACTTTTTTGGATAAATGACTACAAAGCTCTACTAGTATTAAAAAAATTAAGTAAAATATACAGCATAATTATTTATCGTATATTTTACATTTTTAAATATATATTTTATACAAATAGCCATTGCTTCATTTATAATTACGACAGATTATTTGTAGTGTTAAATATGTAACGTTATCATATTATAAAAAATATTACTTAGGCCTACCTAATGGTGTTTTCACAAATCATAGTTGTATTAGTAAAACAAAATGTATAGTTCTGCATAGTTAATGGTATATGTTTATTTTAGAGGGGGTTTTATCTCTAAATCCAGTTAAGGATTGATGAATATTGTAAGGAAACGTGCATTGCACAGATTATATAATACTGAAACCAGTTGGTGTATTTCCTAGGTTTGTGGCGGGCAGAGCACAGCTCGTCGCTGTGCCAAACTTTTGTTCTACCCGCAGCTGATATGAGAGAGAAATGCATTATGGCTCCAGTATATTATATTTTAAACCTTCTAAAATTGGAGTCAATAACTAAACACTTTAAAACTAGGATTTTTTAAATAGTAAATAGGATCATAAATAAAATAATATAATGTCACAAACATTAATATGATCCATTAAATTTAAAGGAGGAGTCCTCACATGATTATATTAATAAGTAAAAATTTAAATTTTTACTATGAAAATAGATAATATTGCGGTAAATATTTTTTTACTAATTTGAAAATAAAGTATTACAATACTATTTTTGTAAAACAATCCGAGTCCATTTTTTGATAATAATTTCGTAATATTTTGATAAAAGTGCATATATTGTAAAAAGTCCCAAAATGAAACAATTGAAAAGAAGATGCTTCGTAGTTGGTAGTTATAGTGAGAAATTATTACAAACTGAAACTCAACCAATTGAAACTTTGTTAATCCCTGAATTATTTATTGAAATAAATTCGAACAAACAAATTTTATTTATTTATTAATAGCATACTATAGATTTGCTCGGTTGTCTTTTGTTCAGTTTACTCATCACGATTCGTGTTCAGAACTGTTTTTGTGAATACTGATGAATGATGATGAAGATATGATGATGAATAATGTTACGTACCTTATTCTCAGTTCTAAAACTCAACGTGTGTGTAGATTTAATAATTGTGCAAGTTTTGAAAATCTTCTAAATGTTATTTTGACTTCTTCCTTGATGATTCAACAAAATATCTCTGTAACATGTAGAATAAAAGTAATGGAACTACACGACTAGGATTTCTATTTCTAATTTCCAGCAAAAACACAATACAAACTTTCAAACTTTTGCGACTTTAGTAATCAAAACAATTTAAAGGGCTTTCCTTGGATAATTTACGACGGATGCCGATTATTTTATCGAGTAGAAGCTCAGTTTACTACTACAAGTACAACAGGAAACAGGAGGTAGCCATGTCAGGTTCTGTCTATTATAGAATTTCCCTGGCGAGCAAGAGAAGCTTGGTAACTTATTCATAACGTTGTAACTGCAAACATATTCCGACAGCGCTAATTGCAACGTTTATTAATTTCCCGCGCTTTTCTTCTTGCTCTTTAAACAAAGAAATAAAATAAAATCTGTACAATTCCATACTCAAATTGAATTCTCAGTTTGTAAACTAAGAAAATGTTTTATGTGTTTTTAAGAAACAGTATTAGGTTTGCAAAAGTTTAAATATTTTTGTATAAAGTTATAACATCTTTATTGCGGGTTTAATTTTATTTAATATATTAAGTATTCAACTGTCTGTTAAAAATAGCTTAATTTCAAAAATCGAGATACAAAAATAAATCAATCATGGATTTTTTTCACTAAAGATTAGAAAAATATAGTTGAAAGATTTTAACTTCTTATTAGTTTAGTGATCTTAATTATACGATCAATAATATTTTTCGTATTTATATTGTTTAAATATTTTTGATTACCGACAGCACATCAAATAAAACAAATACTTTAATTTACTCAGATCGTTAGGATATCAGTCAAATAGAGTACTCTGGAGTATTTGGTGATTACTAAATTATAGTTTTATTAATTATTAATTTCCTGAGATACAAGAGTTAATACATAGAATTATGTATCTACGCTCCATAGAGACTTAGCACCCTGCAACAGTTTGACCCAGTTGCTTTGTTGTCCCTGCAGCTAACTCAGCCTTTGGCTAAAGGATCTACATTCTACCCTTACACACAGGGTTGGTTTATAGCAACACTACACTACAACCCTGAACATCGCTGAGGGTCTCTGTTCAGGGTTAAGGGTAGTAAAATATCTCAGTTGCCGTAAAATAATTACCGAAACTTAATTTAGGGCTGATTTGGGGTGTCAATCTGCTTCTAAATAGGGATTATTTGAGGCTTAAAGCAGCACATATAATTTAAAAGAAATAAAAATTACACAATCTAGAGATCAATATAATGTTTAAAGTTATTTAGAGAAATTTTAATAAGTTATTAACTTTTAAACCACTGGAAGTATTGATCAAAATAGTTATGGAGAAATCTAGATGGATAAATGTCGTGTGACAATAATTTTACTTTCATTATCTATAAAATATCAGCAATTTTATATACAGGTTAAACATAGGGTGGTTTGGCATAATACCTCAGATAGGTACCTAAAACTTTATAATACAGTATTACAAATTAAGATGGGGGTTCTGCTATGGGAATCCTAGTATTTCTAAAACGTTTATTCAAGACCAAGAAAGAATTCAAACTATGTTATGTTAAGAATAATTTTTTAATCAAGATACAGCGAAAAGAGGAAAATGGCTGATTTCTAAATTTGAAATTTGTTTAAAATGTGTCCTGATTATTTCATCTACCATTCTCTCCGATAAAAGAAATTCGTGGTTGAAACAAAAACGACCGTAATGAGAAAAACTCTCACGGTTTAAATCTGACAGCTCAGTTTACGCAATAAAACTAGCCGTTAAACATTTATATGATCTGCGTTTATTATTCATTCAACGCTTTACATATGATGAAACAGTTCAAATCCGCCGATCCGATTGGTTGTTTTAAAACGGGAAAGGTTAAACCAATGCATATTCAACTATATATAACACCAAAGCTGAAACGCGATGTTTTATAAATAATTTATACTATTATTCCTCAGTTAACTGTGGAAGATTTAAATAAACTATAGTAATAAATTTTGTGAATGTAAAGGTCTGTGTGGCATCCAATGTATGATTGGGTCCACCCCAGGGTGTGCTCAACTTTTCATTTGACAGTAAACACACTAGGGCAGTACGTACACCTACCGCAACCCTAGAATGCATCATTCCTCCGGGGAACTCTTCCCATGTGTAAGATACATATTAGATATAGTAAATTACACCATTAATACTTCTGGTCTGACTTGGTGTTTAGGCTCTACCGGGGGCTAATTAAACCTCTAGGAGAAAACAAGAAAGAACTAAAGTGACAGGACTTACAAGTGATTGGACCATTAAAAAAAAATATACCAAATTTATATACCCTGAACAAACTTGACAAATTTCCACCCAAAATAAAACGAATTAATATTCATCTCAGGCCAAACCATTCACAAAACAAATAATACAAGAGTATGTTGGGAAGTTAAGAAGGAAATTGAAAGAGTAAATAAGTTTAAAGAAGGGTAATTGTATTTATTTATTGTGTTTCTATTTATTTGTTATGCTCAACTTTTGTGGTACACTAAGTGTTAGATTTTATTTTTGGTATAATCCTTTTAATCTTGTTAAAATTACCTAGGAGTTGAATTTAATTTTATATTGTTTATTCTGATCGCCTTTGTATTATATAGTGATATGCAGAAACCTCAAAACAGGCTTTGCCTAATGAGGCCCTATTTATTTCCAACCTATGTATAGAAATAAATAGAACAGCGTGGAAAGTTTACATTGTATTTATAGATTTCAAGTTTATTTATTTATTTAACCAAGACTTTTATATTTTATTTATGAACCAAACTTAATATTGTAATCATTGTATTTTGCGAAAATAAACAATTATTCTATTCTAATTTATAAGGAAGTTTATCGATCTACATATACTCCAGAATATCATAGGAAATAAGTGAGTAGATCTAGTATGAGTAACAATAGAGGAACAAAAATACATAGAGTATAAAACCATCAGTGCGGAACATCAAAAGGAAATAAGTTCAAAACTCATTTTAATTTTACAACCTCTGTAATTTTTATTTTCAACACAGTTTAAATTTTAAGATAGACATGTTTAAAAGTAATTGCAAAACACCACCGTACGATAAGATCATGAATTCTCTTGGTTCTCTTTAACCACTGATTACCTCCTTATCAGCGCGCCACCCTCCCACTACGTCATCACCCTTCCCAACCCCCCCCAACTTGCCCAGGAATCCTCTGTATGTGATACACCTTAAAATGTACATGATGATCTCATCTTCATGACCTCACGGTTAACGTAGTGAATGAACCAATCAAGAAAATATACAACTCCTAAAATATTCCCCTATGAAAAAATTATTAATAATAATAATTTTAAGAATAATATGAAGATTTATTGTAAATGCTATATAACTAATATTGATTTTGATACAATAATTTTAGACAATTCTATTCAATTATAATTTGTGAAAAAGTATATTGTAACGATTGACAAATGTTCTAAACAAACTAACAGTTTGTTCTTTACCTTTGCTCTTTGAAATTTTTCACTAATTTAAAATCAGTAGCCAGGATATCCAATTCATAACCTTAATGTCACTGATACAAACCTCAAAACCTCAACTGCCTTTGATCAATATATTATTTCCCTACTGACCTTGACAAATGATTCAGTTGGTCTTTGTTAGAAACAATGCTTCACATCAGAAAATCGATTGTCCTCATAAAACGTATTCTTCACTTTTACTCAGCTTGAATAATCTGAAGTAAATCATCATCTATAAATACAAATTTAATCCTCAAGCACATATTTGGGGTATTCAAAGCACCCCAGTGGTATAAAATGAGGTACATTTATTTATAGTTTAGAAGTAAAAAAACATTTTATCTCGTCAGTAACTTTCAATAACATCACCCTGAATATGCTCAGATTTTTATTGAAGTTGGAGAAAGCTAATTTCACCAATTTATTTATTAGTTATTATGTATTACTGTCAACAAGGCACGTTTGTGTTTAATTTTTAAATTAATTAAGACATTTTTTGACCTTACATTGTAAATACTCTTTGTAAAGGTAATTATTTTATACGTTTTGTTAATTTATTTTTATAAATAACGAAAAGTATTTCTATATGCATCGTATGTAAACGAACGACGGTTAGTTAACTTAAATACAGTTTTTAATAAATCATAGTGTTTAATGAGTAAAATTAAATCGTTTGAATGGCCAACTACTTATTTTCGATATGTAAAACAAAATATATTTGTTCGATACGTAAAACCCAGAAGATGCTGACAGCACCCCATTATAAGCTCGTATAATTTTAGACTACATATGTGCTTCAGGGTGAAATTATTCAAAGTTAAATTTCAACAATGAATATAAATTTGTTTTAAACGATTGACGTATAAAGTATAGGAAAGCTTTAACGACCTGTCAGCTCTCGTATTGGCGTTGAAAGACTCCTCCCCGGAATGAACGTACCAATTAGGGCTACTTGACTGGTATCAAAGGGCCAATTTCCCATTTCGCAAATTAGTTGATCATAAACAGTGCGCGGCAGCTTTGACGGATGCGCTTCAACGGCTCGAGTTGTACAAAGACTTCGGGCTCCGGCTACGTTATTCGACGTCGATATTGTTTATAAAAATAATAACCTTCTTTATAGTCTTCGATTAAAACGTAGTTTAATTCACAAATAAGACGGTTCAATCTATATAAATAAAATTATAGTTTTGTCTGTACATTACTTAGAATTATTAATTTATTTTCTATTATTTTTACGTTTCGTGCGTTAGAGAAGCCGAAACAAATCTTATCTCAATTGTGACTGTTTGTCTGTGACGCTCCAGGAGGCATTACGCCGTCTTCTCCAAAAAACGGGAAAACTGATAGCAATGAAACTTATTTCTTGCATTCTCTACATTCCAGAGGTTTTTCAAAATTTGAAATTGTTCGCCGCTACTTAAGAAGTAAATTACGAACATTTAAAAATCCACTTTTTACGCGATATTAGTCACATTTTGCTTTCAATCATCTATGAACCACCTAATGGTAATAATCAGCTGTCTTTGTAGTTACAGTTTTAATAGAAGGAAAAACAAACAACTGTCGAATCAATATTAGTTAGCTTATATTGGTGATTGTAGAATGTAGTTTAGTTTTATCCGACAACTTTTGAAAAAAATCAATTATATATAAAGAAAACTAATTTTGTAAGCATTGTAAAATATAAATTTAAACGTATTAGATTGGTAGGGAATATTAAACAACTTATATTAAACTAGGTGGAACTGGAACTTGGTAATGATAAAACATTAATTTTTATACTACACATAAATATTTATTGAGATATTTATAGAATAAAATAAATATATTTTGTTGCTGTATAAGAAATATTTTATTTCTGTATTTTTATTAGGATTATGTTAAGATTATATAACGAGAGTTGTTCTGTATATCTGTATTTTAATTGAGAAATAAAATTAATGCTTAATACTACGGTATTTATTTGAATGTGATAGGATTATTGTATTTTAAACAAGCAAGTGAAGCCCTATACAAGTAGGCGTTCAGATTCAGATTCAGATTTCGTTATTCGTTTGGTCAATCAGGATGTACATTGTGTACACACAAATAATAAACTAAGGATAATTTATTGATATTTATTGGTTGATTAAATATACTGACTGATTTCCCATTGCCCAAAAAATCATAACCCTAAATGATACAAATTAATCCACTGATGACGTTTTGTGAAATATATTCACCGTATAATCAATAATCAATACAGTTAATTATTAATTTACTTCTAATTTGCTTTAATTTCAAACCGACTGCATTTAGCTTGTCAAAATTGTAAATTGAAAATTCCAGCATATATGTTTTTAATTTGTTGCTATTTTTTGTGGTCGGTTTCATTCCTTATAATTTTGTCCAAACCCGGTTGCCTGCATATTTATGTTTTTTTTTTAATTATTCCAATTTATGATGGGTAATAGGCTAAATTTTTCCCTTGTGTTATATTGGTGAATCGGGACAAATTCCTTATTCCAATTCTAAACTTGAACATACATGATGGCGTCAAATAAATATTGACCAAAAACTGTCACTGGGATAGTGACAGTTTTCATTTGTTGAAATATTGAAATATTTCCTATGAATATTCGGATATTTCTAGGCAATGTAGCTGTGCAAATCAAAATATATGGAGCATATCACATTGACGTAACATAATTTTGACATTGTATTGAATTTAAATATCCGTGTTAAGTTACAGTTAGGCAAACAGGTGGTTTAACCGGTATTTGTAAGATGGTTACTACATATAACATTTTCATGAGCATCAAACTTTCAAAACTTTTAATAAAGTATCATTAAATAAAAGCTAAAGAAGTACTAAAAACAATTTAGTCGCTAAGACATTTTGCTTAGCATACTTTGTAATTGTATACATACAGGACATAAATCTGTTAATAAAATAAATTTTCTACTAAAAATTATATAAAAATGCTGACCCCAATATGCACTGAGCAAACGTAACTATGTATTACTCGCTGTCAAAAGTCAAAATGTCTTTTTCTTTTTCAATAAGGATATAGCACCTGGCAATTCATCCAATTTGTAACACTAAAGACGCTCTCGAGACTCAATTTTGTCCTGACATAATTTATTCACAGCACGATCTTGATTCAAGCAAACGATTCAAGTTGACATTTCCTCTAAACTCAAGTCTGAAATTAGGGAAGACTCGCCGTATCTCTTCTGTGACGTACTATTTTAGAACCGAATCAATTTGCTAATTAATTTATACATTAAGTATAAAAAGTTAAAATATTTTATCTTCAACAAAATATTGTTAGCTGTCCATGTAGTATTCTGAATATACATTCAGAATACAATACATAAACACGTTTTTGAAGAAATAGCTGACATTACTTTAATGTAAAATATTCTTAAAAAATTAAGCCAAACAAGTTTTGACACTATTGTGAAAAATTATTGGTAGAGTAGTAAGTGCTTGTAAAGGGGTTTCATGTAAATAGAAATTTGATTCACTTTGATCGTTGGCCGTAAACAACATTACTTGAGAATGATGAATCAGCTGTTTCTTGATAATAAAGAAGTTGCATGGAGTCCCACTCGTCATAACTTCGTAAGGTCAAAATGTTCCACTAGACATACGAGTACACCGCTGAAATTGCAACTTTAAAATAAATATTAACATAAATATTTATGTATTTATGAGATAACGTTTAATTGAAATAGGCAAATTTTCAACGTTCCACAATGAGGAGGTAAAATAAAAAAACCCCTAATGTAAAAACATACTTTCCATGTTGTTTTATTTATATTCATAAAACACAGACTCGCTTAGTGTGTTTAAAGGTGAATATTAGTGAAGGTTGCGGTTGATGAGTTTGAAGACATGTAAGCTTTTTCACAGTCTAAGATCAGCTGATTGATTTTTATCAGCCTGAAAAAGTTCTAGGTTAATGAACAATGGAAATAAAATGTCTAAGGAATAAAAATCTATATTAATGATCTATATTATAAAACATAATAAAATGTCTGATTTTTAAAAATTAGTGATTTTATACTGTAAATCAGATACCACACTATCATGCCACTTCAGTGACTATTTTTATTAATAACAATTTATAAAAAAACTAATTAGTCTTTAGTTGTAAGAAAACCCGTATGGTCATTTGTGGCTTCGACATAAAGATTCATTTTTATTTATTCAAACTAAAAATGATCAATGGTGGTGGTGAAAATATAGAACCATAAATATATCGCCAAATATACATCGTTAAATGATGAATGTATTCATATTGTAATGAATTGTGTACAGAGCACCGAGACGCGGGCAGAAACCAGTGAATCAGCTGGAGAGCCATTGTTTAATATTCAACTCCCAACAACCACCGTCTACCACACAGCTTGGTGTTAAATATAACTGTTAGATACTTTGTCTGGTAGCTCAGGATTTTACTAGATTTGACAGATGGATTCATGATGCTAGTAAAACTTAAAATATTATTGGCCTTCCTATATAAAACAGTTACCGTATAGAAGAAAACAAACCAGATCGAAATATTAAATATTTTGGCTAGCCAAATTTGGATTTCAACATTTTACGTTCCACTAAAAGTATATACTCAAAGAACAAAATAAATCCTTATCATACCATGATTAAAAATCCTATAGACCACTAATAAAAATAAGTAAAAAGATTATTTTACCTTAGTCAACCTAAAATTGTATTGAACCCACAATTTTAATCACTGGGTTGAAAAAAAGTTACTAATTTGTTAAGTAAGTTTAGTTGCGTTAAAATTAATCATAACCCATTAAATTTAATTAACTGTTAATGCCGCTAATAAGTTTATATGCCTAGTTAATCTTGTAAAAAGGTCAAAATATTGTGTAGTAGTATATATAATGGCAGTTTTAGAGTTTGATATCATGCCATGTATCCCACAGCCACCGAGGTAGAACAGTAATATACACGTTGCATTTGTTGCAGAAATCCCCAGAGTAGTTTCGAGCTGAGCTAGGACTTTCTCAATTTTTAGATGAGTTCTTTTCCCTCAGTCATTTATATTTCCATCTGTTTTATACACGAATAAGGTATTAGCTGCAATAAAACTAAAAGGAATCAATGATAACTATTACCTGACACATTTCTCCTTTTAAAATCAAACTTAAAAATTTGCATACTTTAAAAAACTACAACCATTAATACTAATAAAATTGAATTAAACTAATTTATTGTTTAAAAATATTCATACCCCCGCACGGTATATTGGAATATTTTGTGTAGTTCTATTGGGTTATGTGACTTTAAGCTGCATACGAAGTTTCGTCAAAAACAGTTAAGAAATAAGAATGAAAGGGATTTTTCGTATTATCCATAAGGAAAACATGAGGTGATCAAGAGGATGATAACGTTCTGGGTTTAACAGGATTCAAAATTTTAATTTGTTACTGGATGGAATAGTGAGCTATTCATATGACCCGCATAGCCATAATTAAGCCCGGGACCATGATATAAGTTCATAATTCAACCCATTGAACACGTTATGGGTTAGTCATTGAAATTTATATAGCTATAAATAGATATAAATATATGTATATAAGCTTTTCTTTAAGTCACGATGATAAGTGGAAATTTTTGTCCGATTATTATAAAATTCATTAGAGCGGTTCCTTTCTGTAATATCTTGGACAAGTTCATTAGTCATCGCAAACAGACCACATTAACTGCACTTAGGGGGGCTGTACCAAATAATGGGGGCTTTAATTTTTTTAATGTATACTTGTTTTAACTATTTTTTCTTTTTACATTTACATTCAGCCGAAAACACACAAATTAGTATTTTGAATCATGACTCAAGATCAATTGGTTAATGTAATATACAAAATAGTAAACACAGTACGTTGTCTACTATTTATTATAATAGACTAATATTCTTCCAACGTTTGATATGTAAGTCTTAATAATTTTAAGCTGCTTCTAAGTGAAAGATTCCTCCTAAACTTAAAATAAACTTAAAAAGAATGTTAATTCAAATTAAATCATGTTTGATGAAAGCAATACTCTCTCCAAGTACTATACACAGAAGGTAGAAAAAACGTTGATAAATAACACTATAATCGTAAAGAAATTAATAGAGAACCTGATTAGAACTTCCGATTCCATGCAATCCACTAATCTGCGAGTAACATGTGAATCCGTTTGGCGAAACACTACCAAATTAGCAAACACCTTTATAACTTCATCAGTGGACCTATAAAGTAATTATTTTTCTCATTCCTCCTATTTTAGGGAAAATAGTTTAGCATTATTAAGAGATGTTAAGTAAAATTACTTTACTGCAGTATATTCCATTTTGTGCTTTATATTCTTTAAAATAATACGTTTCAGGTTTTCCATTGATATTTAATACTTTTACAACCCTTAGTAATTGATCTGCTGAATACGTAAATGTGGGGAGTTGATCAAACAGTTGGTAGAATGACAAACTCTAAATTTTAGATATAAGTAACCCTAGCTCTGATAAGTTTATTTATGTATTGTTCACCTTGTACCGTGTCAGCTAACCCTTATATTTACTTGATACATACTGCACATATGTATACATAAGCAGTCTATGTGGGCGGTAAAAGGTATAACACATTTGTATTTACTTCCCTACGGGAAATATATCAGATCATGGATATGTCTAAAGGTAATGTTTTCAGTTCATCTAAACAGCTGATCTTATAATCAAACTATGACGTCACTAACCATATGACGTCACTGTTTCAAGTTTTGGTCGCTTAAATTACTAATTACTCCCAGAGTTAAGACATATCCATGTCAAATGAAAAAGGAAAGTTATGAAACATTCATCAATAAAACGCTGTTTGAGATAAAAGCCTAACTTTAGGCTCTATTTAATTAAATTTTCAAGTCAAGAACTTGTGATTCATTGTTATTTGGTATTAACCTATCATTCAATGAGTTGTTTTTAACTAGTGAATCAGAGATATTAAAACTAATTGAAAATTAGCAAAGTAAAGGAAAAGGCGTTGAAGGGAGATTAGTAAGATTTCATTTAATTCCTTCGATTGATTAAAGAATAATTGTGTTTTGAAGAGTTTGACAGGTAATTAAAAGTCAACAGTCTTGAGAGTGTTGGAACAGTACCGTGTGCTGAATAAATTACAGCTAGTGGTGCTGTAGTTTGTTTAGCCAACTTGTATATCTCAGGAAAAGAAGTCTGGCTGATGTTACTGCACCTTAATCCTGTTTACTATTAGTATGTTTGTCACATTTTGTCATTAACTATTAAATTACTTACAGAATAGTTTTATAAATCTTTAATAAGGAGGTGAAAGTAATCATATAAAATAATTAGAACATAGAATTGGCCTCAGATTTGAGGGTTTAAGAGCTTAAGACTGTTTGTAAATCATTAAAATGGGCTTCAAAACTGGATCATGTGAGTTTTACTAATAACTTTGGAAAAGTTAGTTTTGAAAATAACTGGCTCGGATTATGTAAGTTTTGAGATAAAACTTTTAAATTGGTCAATATGAGTTTTGATGGTTTCCTTTGAATTTAATAAATTACCACCATTTTACTTAAAAAAATATAATTACCTATATTTTATAAAATTATAAAACCTCACAAAGGAATTGAGAGAACACACAAACATTTTAACATTTTCCTAACCTAATAAATGTTTATGTTGAATGTGTTTATGTTTAGTTGAATTTGGCAATTTTTGTTAATCTTTTATAACCGGATTTTAGTTTTTTTATTATTTTAAGTTCATGATTTCTGAATAAATATACAGGGTGTTTTTAGCTCCCACTATTAGAATATTATAAATTAAACATCCTGACAGTGACTTTAATGGGACGAAATGTTTTTGGCAGAGGTTGAAAAAATATAAAATTAAAATCCTTGTTAATGGCTACCATTTTCCAATATGGCGGTCAACTAGTTTTTTCTTTATGACGTTTTTCCTTATGACGTGTTTTTTCCTTATGGAAAAATAATTTTAGATTTTTATTCTGATCAAGTTTTTGATATATCCAGCAGTTTACAGGCAACAAAGAGTCAGTAACAAGATACTGTAACTTTGGCTTACTTTCATCATCGGAGTATATTTTGAACCATACGAGTATATCCGACAGTAATATATTCTATATTTTATGGTATTTTTGATTAAAGTAAATATAATTTAATACTTTTTGTATCTCCGTAATTATTAATATGCCCAACTATTTACGAGCCACAAAAAGAGACCAAGATAAACTCGTAAGGTATCCCGTCTAGTATAGTAATAGAAAATACAACACCTGTTATTATTTAATTACAGATGGTGCCATTATTATATGCTCATGGCTTTAATAAATTTAAATTCTATTACTTTTAAGGAATGAAAGTATTTAATTTTTCAGGTGAAAGTCTTATATACGAGCATAATTAATTGAGTGAGCATGTCCTACTTTTATGCAACGGCTAGTAGCGTCACACCGTCTGTACCATGGCTAGCTGTGTATTACCACCATAGCATTGCTGCAGACTAAAAAATGTCTTATCTAAAGGAAATTGCAGTTTGTGAACAGAGCTTTTATATTATCTGTCTTAGTTTAGGCCTTCTTGTATTAAATTTAATCTTGGTCTCTCTGTGACACAACAGTTGGATATGTAACAAAAACTCAAGAAATAAAATCTATTAAAATTGTATTCACTATCAAATTCCTATGAAATGTCGAGAGTCGGAAAATTATAAAATTTAGCAGTTATGAGATATTAAGCTTTACATTTTTAAACGTCTCCAAAAACAATGTAGCCTAATGTTCCTCATTGTCCAGTTGTTAAGTTTAAAAGATACTAATAGTGGCATGGTAAAAAACACTCAATGTATGAAAATATAGTCTAGATTAATTTACGCAAAAATGTCCCTGAACGAAAAACAGTTTTTTTTAACTACCAATATGAAATCAAGTTTCAAAAGGAAGGCCTTTTGTATTCGTCAGCTATTGGAGGAATCAGGTGTACAATAGTAGGCATTGGAGGACTGTATTAATTAGTCCCAATTGTTCTTGACGTCGTCTACGTCGTCAGTTCCAAAACCTGAATCATTTTACTCTTGCTTTGAAGACCCCCTACAAAACGCCGTGACTCTGCGTCTGTTTACAAACATACTTCTACTACAACTAATTCAGAAATTAAAATAGTCACTTCTAACTGCTAGGGGTTCATTAATATCAAAAGTGAAAAAATTGTGTTATGAATATGACTACAATGGCTACAATTCTATGGTAAATGGTAAATTATACATGCACGACGTATTTGTTTAAATTATCAAGGAAAACAGTAATTTTTATCTGGAAGAACTATTTATAATAATTTTAACTCATACAGGCGCGATCTACACAGACGTTAAAATGTTAGAAACATTTTCACAACGAATCAATCAAGTATTGCCCCCTTTATTGGACCTTTGATTTGATGTTGCGTGCAATGTGACAAATTGGCATGTGTTTTTGTGTCTTAGTGTGTGTGCGCGCGCGCCTGTGTTTGTTGTGTAGGCCACACGCTTGCAGCTATTGTAGATTATTACTCAACCTATCTGTATTTATGAGGTTTGACTTAGACCTGTAATCAAACCTATCACAACATCTAGGCCAACCTTACTATTAAGCGACATTTTTAAACGTATGTTTTATAAGAAAGATACTTTTAAACAAATTTATTTTAAGGGTCAAGTGTATATGGAAGAAAATGGACTAATTTGGGTTGGGTAACAGTCCATCGATAGATAGATTAGAGATTTCAAGTATGTATAATGAATTACTAATTAAATTACCTGTGTAAATTGGTAGTGTTTAAAAAACCATTACAAAATTCTGTTACTTGTTCGTTATCTTGTAATGCAAGTACAAAGACGAGCCAGTGAAAGTCAACGCTTCCTTCACTAAGCAAAAATATTCATAATTGTAGTTCCATTTTATCCTAAATATTTAAAACTAAGGATAAAACTATATTGATAACTTTTGTATTAGGTCATATTATTTACAGTACTTTACAGTAAATAATCCTGAAACATGAGGTATTTTATTGAAAAGGTCATTTTAGAAGTAGAGTATAAGTAATTTAATAATTTATTAGAAGTACTTTACTAAATTTGTAGAAAGGTCAAATTGTAATTCCATTATTTGAAACAAATTCTATAAAACTTTCTTTTAAGTTTTATTTTAATTCAATAAATTAATGTTACGTTAAACATGAAACGTTGGTGACAATCCTATTATATTCAGACATTAAATCCGATTGGACTTTTCAACGATCCAGTAAGGCAGGTAAGCTATTCAGAACGATATTGATACATTAAGGTCAGTGATGAAAAATGTGACGAGTGACCTTCTGGCCTACCTTTATAATGTGACGGTATCTTGTGTTTCTCTCATACATTCATAAACGTTATTAAATCAAAGAGTTAAATTAAAAAACATTGTTTCTTCCAAATCTAAAACCGAGGAATTTTACACAGTTTGTATCTCTCAAATATTTTCTTTTCCCATTTTACAGACATTGAATTAACCAAGAAATACCAAAGACGTCATCAATTAGGCAATAAACGTGACCTTTATTATTCTAAAAGCACATTTTAACGTTATTTTAGTTCGATGGAGAATATTTGAATGCAAATTTTATAGAGACTGCCAACTGGGTAGACCCAGTAAAGCATTTCTTCTTAGAATATACAACAATAAAAATTATTAAAAAAAATTATAAAATTAATGTAACAATGACCTTTTTGAAATGTAAATATTCATATCAAATTATTTAAAAGGCTTGCTTGTTCAAGAGGTTTTACAGTTTTTGTATGAAAACAAATTAAATATCGTTTGACACGGCATTTATTTTAATTTGATACTTTATTTTAATACACTCTTTAATACTTCTTATAAAGCCTTTTTTAACATAAATTAGAATTTTAGAACAAGTATCTAGTGTGAAACATTTCAGAAACACACTCTGGTTATTTATTTGTATTTATCTAATCCTTGATTTATACCTCAATATATGTAAAATTCAATTATATATGATTATAAGCAAATGAATAAGATACTTTATCGCTGTATTTTGTGATTATTCCCTTTTAAACCCACTGTAATAACTTTCACGAGAAAATTTTGCTTTTATTTTTTACTTTTAATTTTTTTATTTTTACAAATTTTTTATTTATAAATAACAACAAAATTTAAATTAGCTTAAAAATATATCAAGTATGAGTTTAAAAGGATATTATTAGGTTAATGGTCCCCAATTTCATAAAAACTTGATTTAAGACAATTTAATTCAAATTCTTAAATACAAATTGTGATTTACTTGAAAGTAAATGCGTTAATTTTTTATTACAGGAACGTTGATAAAATAAATACGAGTGGACTTTTGACAAAAACCGGCCAGTGTGTATTTAATCCAGCCACAAAGAAGTTATTTCCACAGACCCATTTACAAGTTCACATTTACTGCAGGAACGGGTGACGGCGGCTTAATATTGTGTCAGAAGCAAAGCCGGGGTTTCAACCTTTAAGGCCTCCGCGGCTTCTTCATTCATGGAAAATTCAACCAAAAATGGTATTCTAGCATACATTCCCTTTAATATTCAACTGACTGACTCAATTCCAGTGCAATTCTATTCAATTCTCTTCTATCGCAACCTTCTAATTTCAGCCAGAAAGTCATAGACAGTTTTATAATTTATAACAATATAATTTAGTTTCTGTTAGATACACATTGGATTAACTATTTAGCTAAAGTTTTGAGGGTGACCTACCCAGGTAGGTATTTTAAGCCAATCATGAATAAAAAATGAGTGTAAGATAATTGTGGCGTAATCTTGTCGTATTGTTTCTGACTTAGGCTGACATGTTACTTGGACAGACTGTTAATTAATAGCCCAACAGCCATCTTTATCTAAGGGACCTACAATTTAACGTGAAATCCGAACCACTGTTCCCTCTAAATTAAGAACTGGTCTATTTATGAGGATGGTCTTTGCGGATGAATGTAGTATTAAATAGGGCGGACGTTAATCACGTACACCGACCATCGCTCACAACTATCCACAATTCGTGACCTCCAAGTAGCTGGATTACAGGACGTCGCCACCGGTCTAGTCAGTCAGTAATTGGATTGGAATCATCAGCAAACAATATAGTCTATATATATTAGAAGCTTTATAGATAGAGGTTGATTTATTTGAAAAACGTTTAGTCAAATAATCACTGGTGAAGATATGCAGAAATTATTGTATTGACGTTTTTATTTACCTTTCAGCGTTATGACAATAAAAAAACTATCTAAGAAGAAAGTGTGAGGGTTTTCTTTGGTAAAATTTTATTTAAATTTCAGCCATTATTAAACATAATAATTATCTAATGTTATTTATGTTAGATATGTTTAGTTTTTACGTTTAATGTTTTATTAACTAAATAACTCTATAATATAATGAGAGTCTGCGTATATTTTACTCAATTCCCGTAAACTAATGTTAAATTCAAGCAAACGCTGTAACGTGTTATTTTTCCAGAAAATTACTTGGTAATTTGTGTCATTTGAAAGAGCACTAAACTATCCAGCAATCTATTTGCTTAAAGTAATAATCTTGTCATTTAATTGGTAAAAATATTATACACTACTATAAAACTCATTATTTACACAATGATTTAAGTTTTATTAATCTTTCATACAAATGGGTCGCTTCATCTTTATGATAAACAATACCTGAAGTGAACAATCTGAAGTGTTTTCGCAAGTCAGCAAATTGTCAGGATTGCAGCGTTTATAGAGTGAATAATATCGTTTCATTAGACCGAGTTCAAGTCAAGGAGGCAGCGCAGAAGCCTTCCTGAGACCATTTGATCATTCAAGCGGCTTACTCCGGAAGTTAATTAGGAAGTCGTTCTCCTTCGCAACTAGATTTCTGAAGGGTTTGCAAGTGACTGCTGCCTTATGATGACGTCATATCTGAATAAGGAAAGTATACACACAAGATCAGTTATTTTGCTAGGAAAAGTTAAATGAATGCTAATACACTGTTTTGGCACACTTTTCAGTTCTTTATTCAGACATTTCTAGGTGATAACACATAGCTAAACAAGTTCTGACTTGTTTAGCTATGTATTATATACTGTTTAGTTCCTCAAAGTTGTTTTGTGGCTATGGTTTTTTACGTAAAATATTGAAAGAATCATGAAAAATTAAACTTTTTCTACGTTTGTATACACAGTTTTTACAATATTTTCTTTTAGAGCATGATTTTGGATAAACTCGTTGGTTGAGTGTTTTAAATAATTGTAACTGTGCATAGTCAATAAATCACAAATAAACAAATAAATAAAATAGATTATAATAATATTGCACCGGTTGTTATGATTTAAAACTATAAAGGCTGTTGTTTTATACGATTTGTTTTATAAAGTTACTATTTTCCAATCAGGAATTGGTTCATAAAATGATAGTCTTGCAAACTTTTCTATTCATATTACTTAAATTAAAATTAGTAAATTTTTAAAACAGTTTAAAATAAAAAAAACAAATTTATAAAAATGGTCAAAATGAGAATATTATTCAGATTCTTGTAGTTTTTAATAAATAATAATAAACCATAATTCTTTCTATTTTTGTACGTTAATTAGAACAGTTGGACGGATTGTTATTTGTAATTAAAAACTAAATTGATTCTAACATTAAACGTACTAAAATAATATAAATTCTTAAAATTTACAAAAACTATATTTTCCAATAGATAAAATAATATTGGGCATTTAAAAATCATACCTAAATAATAGTCTGGAGTAGATTAGTATTTTAGAAAAATTATCTGTGACTAACAAAATAAAATTGTATACTATTATTCCCTTCACTTAATATGTTTAGCTTGTAGTAAAGCATAACCATAACATATCAGTAAAATGTATTATTACAAATGGTATAGTTATTATTAATATTTCTCGCTTTAAGACATGATACATCTTATTTATTCTAAAGTTAATCCATTGTTATCCGGTAAGACATGTGGGTCATATTTTGGATGTATATTTTACATACCTCAGATATCGCATGTGGTCTCCGTTCTCATTGGTGGAGTAGGAGGCAGGTACGGCAGCATGGGAATTACACTCAATGGAGGGAACAGACACGTAAATATCAGGGCCGGGCTCGTGGTTTGACGTATTGAAATATCTACGACTGGCAGCATCATGACGTCATAACCAGTAATCACAACGAGTAAACTTCCATAAAGTAACCATTACGTCATTATTCTCTCCTCACAACAACCTTCAGTCTCCCATATAGTCGAAATTACAGTACTTCATATCCAATAAACCATCTTCAATACTCAAATTCGTTTATTTCAAAATATTTACAAAGCTTACTATAACACGAAATGTAAACATATGAAATAATGATCTCCATTTATGGGTGGAGATTGGGTCTATAATGAGTTCACACTTGTTAAAAAATACCAAATCATATTTTCTCATTTCTAAAACTGAACATTGCTTTTTTATTTTGATAAATAAAATTAGAGTTCTGTATGTAAATTGCTTGGAATTATAATATTTTTCGTTATTTCTATGTTATATAACCCCAAAAAGCTTCAATAAGCCTTATCTCAATAATTAATTATTCTCAATCTGTCTGCATACCTATAACTCTAAAACCGTATAAAACGAGAGTAACCACAGTTATAAAACTTATTTTCCTTATTTCATAAAAAGAGAAGTGAAGAGGGTTTTGTTTTTTTTCTTTAACTGACCCATGAATTATAAAAATAAATTATTAAAGCGGTGCGAGTGGCGTTAGGGACAGCTGAAATCCGCTAGGTCAGCGCTAGTGTCGCTTATCCGTTAAGCATATGTGATTTTTTAATGCAAGCTTCCTGAGTGACCTGTTTATCATAACAACTCAGTTTGTTTTTTTTTAAATTTGCAAATATTTTTGTACGTACAAATTAAAGCCCCTATAATATTGTCTGATAAAAAATGTGACTTTAAAAATCTTTTTTTGTAATATACGAAGTCCTTTTTCTAATTTCAATTTCACAAAAGTTAAATGAAACAGGTTTGTTATTCATCCACGTTCCCAAAATTTCAGTTCAAAAGCATAACTGTTTTTTCCACACTCCTCGCGTGAAAACCACAAAATTTACGAACTAATTACCCTGTAACTCGAAAGAATTTCACTAAAACTTGAAAAAGCTATGCCAAAGCATATTTATGGTACAATCAACAAACAAACGTTAAAGTTATGTTTTTAATTGAAGATAGTCTATTTTTTAGCTCGCACCACTCTCAAAAACATAGTTTTGAGTTATATCAGACGTATTAGGTGTATGTCCTAAAATGCATACTTAGCCAGAGACCGCCATTTTGTATAAAAAATCATTTTTTCAATGGATTATTTAGAAACTTGGCAAGTGTTTTTAAATAGTAATAAAAAATGAAATAGTAATTTAAATAGTAACGTTTTAATCAATAGTAATTATATTAAAATAGTAATTAAATAGTAATAACTTTAATTTATACAAAAATAACAACGGTTGACTGTTTAACTTAAACATTGCGGCTATTTAAACATTTTAAATCAAAACAACTTTCAATGGGTTGATTTGTTTAAAAATTATTAAGAATAGAAAGTTAAGTCAAATTAAATTCCCTATCTAATGAAATGAAAACTATAAAAATCAGTCAATAAACAACGAATGATGTGAACGTGAATACCTGAATACAGAATCCTACAACCCGTACAAAGGACGGTCATACTGCTAGTGAAAATAGAAACCTAAAATGTATTAAATGAAGCCACAAAAGCATGCCTTTCACGGTTCATCCCATATCAACCTAATCTCTATATATGAAATTGAATGTATGTATGTATGTATGTATGTATGTATGTCCTTTATGCGTTGCCAAACTACTCATCCGATCGCCATGAAATTTTAGGAAGTTGTTCTATATGTGTCCGGGAAGGTTTTAGTGAAAAAATATTTTCAAAACCCCCATAAGTTTCCATTTTATGGCGTTTTAAATATCTAATGTTAACCTTATTGAGGGTGAGTTTGTTTACAAAATGTCCACAATGAAAACATTTGATTTATTAGCTACAGCTGATTGGTTTACTTTCCAAGCATTATGCCATTAGCAATATGCTTTACTATCCAATGCAACCTGAATCATTCTTTAAGTTCCTATAAAAGCCATATTACAGTTAGGTTTAGTTTGGGTCTGGATTGGATTTGAAAATTGTGAATTAATCCACTCAGATTTATTTGTTTTATGGGAATGTTATTAATATGTCTAATTGTTTAAGTATTGTTATTCGATATGCCGCGACCCAGAATATCTAGCCTTTCACAATGAAGCCGTCCGTAATGGCATTCGACTTCAGGATATAAGCTATCTTAAAGTTAACATGTATTTACTGTTAGGCGTTACGAAGTTCGCCGGGTCAGCTAGTATAGTATAATTTTCTACATATTACTGAGACCGGAAAATTCATGCACACACACTGGATTGTATTTTTGACTTTCCATAAAAATTTATTAAATAGTTGAAATGAGGTCTTGTTTTAATCAAGTAAGTTTCTCTCAGAGAATTAATATGACATATTTTTTCAGAAATCAGTAGAGTAAACTACAGGAAAGTACTCCGATTAGATCTTGGACAGCTGGTTCAACCCTCGCCCCTCTTGCCCAGCAGTGTTGCCATTTTCATTTAGCCTATCAGCTGACATAAAAATATGCTATAGTAGAATAGGGCGGTTTGGCAACACCGCCCTGACTCTCATCGATATACTTTCGTGCGGTTTACTCTAATATAGACTGTCTGACATTGAGAAGAGTTTGGGTACTTGA
Source organism: Nephotettix cincticeps (assembly GCA_023375725.1). Lineage (NCBI taxonomy): Eukaryota > Metazoa > Arthropoda > Insecta > Hemiptera > Cicadellidae > Nephotettix > Nephotettix cincticeps. Next base: position 66,965,934 of record CM041789.1, on the reverse strand, counting down.
AACCCAATGTGAATAATCACTGGTTGAAAAACGGAAAACTGTCAACTGTATAACGTTGTACTAGATAACTTATTTTGATTTACTTAATTTCCATGTGAGATACAATAGCTCTTGGAATGTATATATTGAATTATAATATCTGGAATGAATATTGGTTTTTTAACTTGAACAAACACACACAAACACTCAGGCATACAAATTGGAAATTTGGATCTGGCAAGAAGGTGGTTCCCATACTCCACGTTACAGTACTCTTATACTTTTATAAGATAAAAACTAAACTATAAAAAAAACTAAAATCGCCTGCGTGCTGTGACATCCCTGATTGCAGAGGTAATCAGGTACCTTAACCCGGATATAACCGAGGATCACATGTTGGGGTCTGAAGACTCTCTTGGTCAAGTAAAGGGGGGGTAGGGAGGGGTTCAACACCTTAAACATGTAGTTTAAACCAACCCTTCTAAATGGTAGGCCTTTAATAAGCCGTTCTATCTATGACTATAGAGGTTCAAAGGGGTTTTAGTGGGTAACTTCTGTTGCGACCTAGAAAAAATTCAGTTCCTTTCCCTATTTAGGGTTCATGTATAACAATTTTTTTATATAAAAAGCCTATATATTTAACTGTTTTTTGTATAAGTATTACAAAAGGAATGAACACTGATCAGTGGTTACGACTTTTAACACTAACATACTCTTTACATCTCAAACCGTTTTTGGAATTCATTTTCCCTAACTTACCGTGGTACTACAGAAAGAAATATTTTGTAAAAAGGTGATAAAAAGTATAGGACAAAAAGTGGCACAAACAATATTTTTATGCTTCAATTTTTAGAACCATATATTTTTTATTTGTTTTTAATCAATTTAGTAATAAAAACATAAATTTATGTGGTATATAATACTAAACCGTATACAATGCCTATATTTTTAATGAAATTAGGCTAGAGAAAAGTTAAATAAAACTTACACTCATTTAAAACATACGGCCATTTTACTTAGGAAACGCTTAGTTTATGATATCTCTGTTTCAGCATATCCTCTAGGCTCATTATTGACTTGGTAAGAGCTGGGGATTAACAGATTATACTTGATTATAGGGTTAATACACAGTCGATATAATAATGTAATGGTTTTATGCTGAAGGTTATTCAAACATTAAATCCCTCTTAGAGTTATGAAATGCAATATCGTTTTTTACTTAACAATGAACGTAATTACGTTACGTTAATGTATTAACAGTTAATACAAATGGCTAATTAGGTACGATTATGCTCAATCTTATTAGCATTCTGATCTGTATCAACAGTTAATGTGTTGCTGTACGTATATATTAATTAATAAAAATATACAGAGAGCGGTAAAAATGACTGACGGTTTTCAATTGGAAATAATATGTAAGTTAATATAATTTTTTTAATTATAGTAAAAATTTACGTCAGTTAACAAAAAATACATTATGAAGCTCATATTTACCTAGATAAAAAAACACAACGCATAAAGTTAGGCTTTTTAATCGGCATATAAATCTGAAGATCTTCATTTGCGTGCAGTTGGTAGCACTGATGGTTGACGATCACTGTAATTCTTGAATGCATTTTAGGCGACAAAGTTACTGTTTGGTTCTTTGTTTGAAATTCTTTATTGGTGATGGTGGATTTATATTATTTAGATTTTTATTGCGGACATTTTCCATCACGATATTATGTAAAAAAAAGTTCACGACGTTTCGGGATCTGGAATCTGATCCCGTCCTCAGGTGAACTAATATCTAAAACATAGCACAATTAATTAACATATAATCCGGACCAAATAACCATATAACCGGACCATATAATCCGGGTGTGTTGGAAACATTATCCCTGAGCTGTAGAGGAAAGAATCGTGCTTAAAAAGTAGACGGACTAACTGCTCACACTGCTAATAAGGTTTTTAAACGAAAAGTTTTTGTATTTACTTCCCTGTAGAATATAGGCTATATCATGGATATGTCTAAAGGATATGTTATCAGTTCATCTAAGCAGCTGTTCTTATTCTTAAATACTAAATATTCAATTCAATAGCTATGGTAGTTTCTATGGAAACCTGTTTCAAATTTTCATCTTACAAATTACTCCCTTCCCCAGAGCTAAGACATATCAATGTCAAAGTTTTGTAGTCATATTTTTGGCTCCAAACGTTCACCTGACTCCTCATTGTTTGCGATTTTCTCCTGTTTTTTCTTAGGGATTTCTAAAATAAAAGGTACATGAACAATCTCCGTAGACTTGAACAACTGAAAGTGGTGATACCTCATTGGTTTCTTTAATCAGCCATTTAATGTAGGGCAAAGACTTTGATAGTTTTAACGAGAGACTAGAGTTTATGGCCAGGAATGGAAATTACTGCATTGATGCTCATTTAATAGTCTAACCTTTGGCGTTGTTTTAGTTTTTTGCAAGTAAGGTGCTTAATAATGTGTTTTTCATTGATTGGCGACTTGTCGATTACCATACAAATCAAATAAATAAATCCTTTATTTTCAAAATTTACAGAAAACCTTTACGAATAGTAAACAAATTATGATATAAAATTTTACTTATATTAATAATATAATATAAAATTATGAAATAACGTTCCTATATTCATTGACTGTATATAATGAATATCCACCTCTTTAGCAACCGCTGTGCAGAGGTGGCATCAAGTATGTAACAGCACAGTTTGAAAACATTGTGCCGAGTAACTTCTAACTCAATAAACGACAAATTTAAATAGAAAAAATAAATAACTACTATATTTATGATCTAAATAACTAGTGCCATTAATTTGACAATCACTTAATATTAAAAACATCAATAAAAACTTTCTTAAGAAGCTATCCAGCCTATCCACTGAAAGCTAAGCATTTATACGCATACACACATTCATACATATATACACACATACGCATACAGATACATACATAATGCGATATTCAACAATGAAGTAAAAAAGACACATTAGTCGGATACTTTGACAGAACATAAGTTGTATACAGGCTTGTGATTAAATTAGAAGTACTAATGAAACAATTCCTTTGAATTTGCAATAAATAACAAAGTTTAAAAGCAATACAATAATACAATACAAATATGCTTTATTTTCAAAATACATCAAGTATTGAAATGGCGTCAGCTGGATGGTTAAAAAATGTTTATCGTCTTCTTTCCATGAACTCAGTCAATGTATAGAATGGATTGTTGATTATTTTAAAGAACATCTTCATTCTTCTTGGTGTGATCTCAGTTCTTCTGGCAGTAGGTTTTACTTCATGCCATGTAAGGTTTCTTTTCATAGGGTGAGATGGTGAGCTGGGAGACAGTATCTTGTACCATTCGAGTATTGTATCCATGGAACTGTCTATTTTGTGTAAATTTTCCCATTGGCATACAGGATGACTTCTTTATATAGAGATTATTAATGTCATAATCTTCAGAGTCTTGAAACTCTACAACTGTCTCTGAAATTTAGCTCAGCTAAGGCTCTTACAGCCCTCTTTTGCAGTATAAAAATTCTGAAGATTTCGAAGTTCCTAAAACAATGAGGCCATACCTGAGATGTGTTTTCAAACAGAGAATGGTAGGCTATTTTTGCAGTAGAAAGGTTGCTAATGGATTTTGTACGTTTAATCACATAAAGTGATGAATTGAGTTTAGGAAGGAGGTTATCTATATGCTGTGACCAGGTAAGACCTTCATCTACTAGGACTAGGAAAAGCTCATATTAACCTAAGAAAATTTTCATATTATTCTTAATCACTAACCGCGTTTTTTGGTTTTGTAATAATTAATAATAAATTGATTAATAATCAGAGTGTAAAAATGTTAACAAACATTCAATTTATTGCCAATTTTTTAAATTTTGTTTTATTTAAGAAAACCTTAACTGCACATCACCAAAGGCCTGTGTAGTGAATAAAATACAGCAAGGTACTGCAGCGATGTTAGTCACATAGGCTAGCCAGAGGTGACCGCTCATGATCTGACAGGAGTCACCGACAACTGGTTTCGATCCAGCAACCTTTGGCTTCCTGTGCCAGAGCGTACGTTGGTTAAGCGTTAGAGGGGGGTCTACCGTGCCGTAGCTCAGGGTTGAAAACCACCAGCTCCCCGTATATTCTCTTTGACGAAAATCACAAATCATAACCATAACTCGTGTCAATTAGGTTTAGCGAGTAATTTAGAAAATATACATTTCTATAGTAAAAAATATTGCAGTTAACGTCGATATTGTTTTCAGGAAATATAATGCAGTAAATTCCTTACTACTCAGGACCGCCCTCGCCCGTGCCGGCAGGATATTAAATGGTCAACCAAGCTTTTTGACGCCGACGGCTCTTGTAATCTATTGCCTGGATTTAGCGGAAATTACATCTTACACAGAATATTGGATATACGGTATAGTGAATGAACTCATGACGAATTTATATCTAAATATTTTCCGAATTTTTTAAAAATAATATATTAGTGAAGATTTTTCCAAACCCTACTTTTATTTATTTCTTTTGTGATTTTTAGCGAATTTCCTAAGGGGAAGAAGCTATTACTGTAGATTTCATAGCTAGACTTAAGCCTGGGTCTATGTTATTTTTTCGTCTTTAGGTGCCCAGAAATAAAAAAATGGGTGCCATTTAGCTTCATGTGGTTGGGATCCATACGTTTATGCTAAAAGATCATAGTTTATGTGTTCCTCACAGAAGTAAACCTACTTACTCTTTCCCATGTTAATCTTATCGAGAATAGGCAAACTCCTTTATTTATGTCCAGATAATGATAAAACTTAGTATATGATCAGAATAAAAATAGTTTATGGTAAAAATGCCTACTTTCAGTGTTCCTCAAAGCAGCAAACCTGGATACTCTTTCCCTGGTTAATGTTACGGAGAATAGACAAATACTCTAATTTATCAACAGGTATTGATTGATCAATCTTGTCACATATTTGTGTTATTATTGCCATATTATTGATTTGGAAATTCGCTGAGGACGCAGGTCTGCTGTGACGGGGGAATTTTTATATGTGACTTTTACACCTTTCCAAAATGTTTTAAGATTAACATTGTAGAATATCCAGAGTTAAAAATCCATGATGCTCTCCCCGTAGAAGCTAATATATTTTTTGACATTTTGCAAAAAGGTCCACACCCCCTTTGGGGCTATAATTACTTTATAATAGTAAAATTCAATATAAAGTATTAGGTGATATATATTAGTGCTTAAACTATGTGAGATGATAAACATTTAACATGCGACCGAGGTGGGGATAAACTGAGAGTCGATTTCTCGTAGCAGTTGTGAGTCAGGTCACGAGCGGCCGCGGCCGAACCCCCAATAACCGTAAACACTTGTGTACATTCCCCGATAACACCACTGTAATGCGTGCAAGTCACACGTTCTTTCCTACTGATCATATAAATTCTTTCTAGTGAATTTATTATAGAGAAGAAGCTGTTGCCGTAGGTCTCATAAGTTCCTGTTCCAGATATATCAGTCAATCGGTAGGGGTAGTTTGCGGGGAGGGGGGTGGTTGTACGGCAAAAAGTTGAGTTTTTTCGTTTTTCATGTGTAATTTTTTAATATTTTACAGTATTTACAGTATACAGTTTTTACAGTATTTTTAAAAGGTTTGTCCAGGTTTGCTCTATCTCCAGTGGTTACCAGTTTATGTGAATCATGGCAGCTAACCAGTATACTTTTTACCGTGTTAATGTTATGGAGTATAGGCAAACTGCTTTATTCATGGGTATATTTATGTTATTAAAACTTAAAACTCAAAATTATAATGGTTTATGGTCATAATGGGTACTTTCAGTGTTACGCGTAGCAGCAAACCTGCAAACGTTTTCCCATATTAATCATATGGAGAATAGGCAAACCCTCTTATTTATCGACATATATTGATCAAATTTGTATTGTTGAGTCGGAAATTTGCTAAATACATGGATCTGCTGCATCGGGGTATTTAATTAAATGAATCCTGTTCTTGAAATATCGCTACCTTGTTTTAAAATCCTTACCCCTAAAATCACAACCTAATTAATAAAAAAATATTTAAAACAAGTTGTGTTGCTTATAATGAAATAAACACCTAGGCGTTAACCATATAATTAGTAATGAATATTGGATGGGCCAGGAAAATAGTTTGCAATTTATTACTATTATTTACCGACTTTTGTGTACTCTGTGAAAAATTTGGGTTGAAAAACGTGAACATATTTACATACAGTTTTAGTTAGAGGTTTAAATTGTAAAATATTGAACTAACTACAACACCAAGACTCATTATACAAGTAATTAACAGTTTCATGAATAATTTGACTGTTCGAGCACAAAAGTGTTCTCGACCATTTAGTGATAAAAAACAACTCTATAGGACCCGAGTGATGGCCGATGACGGGTCAATTGTCCGAGTAAATTGTCTCGCGTCCTCTCTCCCCTCCTACATTATCATCTCCGCCCACGGGCTTGGGCAAAACGCCCATTTGAGATTTGAGTGTGACCTCCAAGGTCCGATATCCGCAAAGTGATCTTATCCACCATTACTATCACATCATGATCATAGGTCATCTACCTGGTCATAATATATATTAATATAGTTTTTCAAAATAATCCGATTCAAATGATCTTCTCTTGCTACTCCCAACAATTTGGTTTGTGAAATGATAATTCGTCCACTGTCTATTGTACAGGCACTGAAAAATAGGATCGGAAATTCTGGTCATGGGCAATGAACCTGATTCTCAGAGAAGTAAAAGAAACCATTAACATTGGCTGACCTAGGACGGTGTCTTGTAACCTAGCTACTTGTAGATCACGAACTGCGAATAGTTATAAGCGAGGGTTGATAAATGGGATCCTGTCTGGTATGGGTGGGTTAACGTCCGCACTATAGAATATCTGCACGGTCATCCTCATAATTAGACCAGTTTGTGTTTCAGAGGCAAAATTGTGCTTTAAATCCCGTGTTAAACTGTAGATCCTTAGACAACATTGGCTTTTGGGCTACGAATCAACAGTCCTGACTAAGGAACATATCTGAGTTAATAAATAACCATTCACGTCAGAACATAAAAAGAAATGATTATGTCATATGTTCTTAACCCACTTTGCCTATTAATATACGAATATTCTTATTGTTTCATAAAATATTATATATCATACTAATCAATATGTCAAATCACCTCCTCAGAACATTATCATATTAAATAATATATTTATTCATCTAGCGTACAAAATCAAATTTATATAACTATCACCATGAATAATATCCAAAATAAAATATAATCCAATATCATGTATCATCTAAAATGAGTTTGAACCATAATTGCAACGAAATAAATTTTATATAGTATACTTTTCCAAAATAACCCATAATGATTCTAAATTCAGTGACTTGTGACCATTGTAACTATACCATGTGCTCCAACAATAGCCTAAACTAACAGCAATGAACCAGTGAGTGTGCAAGAGTCCTTCAGAGAACATAGTTCACATGGACTCCCAGTGGTATATTAAATTAAAATTAAATTAATTAGGTCACAGAACCTAGACTTTTAATTCCCAGTGTAACCTATAGTTGCATTCTCAGTTTAGTAATAATTAGGGACTTTTAGCTCACTACAATATACATTCACCTTTTTTTAGCATATTGCCCGAGCTAGTAGTGAGTGAAGAAGTTCACTTGGGTAACATCAATCTTGTATTACCAGAACATAGACACATAAAGTCTATTAACAATCATTTTCAAATAATTTAATTTCAAAACTACAAGAAGACTATTATTCCAAATTTGATTCTAGTTTAATTAAATTTCAATCTTTAGTAAATTCAGTGGAAACAATTAATTGGATATCTACTCATAGGACATTCCTCTTTGATGCTACCTTAAAATGTATAGGTTTAATTTCATTAATTTGTATTCAATAATAAAACTATTCAATATTCCAACATTATTGAAATCGCCAGCAAGAGTGCCTCTCCCTAAAACAGAATACATGCATAATTAATTATTATAAATATATTTATTATTATAAATCAGATTTAGCTTTAGTTAAAATTAATTTTATAGCGTTATCCGCCATCTTGGAATTAGCCACCTACCCATATGTATGTAATACCTTTTTAACAATCATAAAAATATGTAACTTTTTGAATAAATATTGTCATTAATAATTCAAGATACTATTATTGAATATCTTAGTTAATATAAGTAACAAAACCCACCTGAGATTAATAATTATAAAAAATTTGTATGTATTTCAAAAACTCTTACTATTATAAACCATACACATTCAGAGAGTCTATTTGTGTTAGCGTTGTATTTACGAACGACGTTATGCATGTACAAAGCATCGGACTGTCAATGACTTGGCCTTTGAGCAGCGACCGTTAATGGGTGGCTTGGCCAACCCATGCCTGGTTAAGGTATGTTCGCTCCGGTATAGAATTACCTTTTGGAACTGGTTTGATGTAATTGAATAGACAAGTGTCAAATACAACACAAAGAAAGGAGACACAGCAAACTCTAAATTAGCTAAGCATGCATGGGAAAATGATCACCAATTTAAATGGCAAGAGGCAAAAATATTACATAGGGAATCACACACACGCAAAAGAAAATTTGTAGAAGCAGCTTTAATAAAAGTAAATAAAGACCCCATAAGTCAAAGCAGTATTGAAGTTAGGCCCTTATGGTTTCCTTTTTTGAGTAAACATTTTTCAGCAAAAACTACACAGAACATAAATAAATTTTCAAATAGGCCCACTAGATACCACCAGATGACGCTACGCTGCCAGCGCTCCTAGCGGTCCTTGGAGGAAGCATCGCTCGGCACGGTCAAGGGGGGAGACACTGTCTAAACCTCTGAATTAGAGACTATTCGTCATGTAAGACTTCATAATATTTTTATAGCCTAACTATTTCGTGGGAAAAGTTTTGAAAACAGTTACATTTAGGACTGTTCCTAGGAGGTAAATGGTTAGGCTCAAAAATCATTAAGGATAAAAATTCTTAAAACTATAAATAAAATCCATATGTATAATATAGAATAGGGGTTTAAATTATAAATTTTAATCTGTACACCATGTAGTGAATAGCTTATTCCACACAACTTTTATCACTAAAAATCTAAGGTAATTTATTCAATTTCGAGTTTTTTATGAAAACCAATAGTTTCTGAATTACAATAACTGTGGCCTTGAGTCGATCACTCTGTATATTGGGAAGTGGTGTAATTGTCAGTTGTCGAGTTGCCTTGTAAACTAGGCACTAACACAGTTTGTTGATGACGGTGGACATTAACCCCGAGGGAACGGCACAGACGACAATTACCTCAAAGTTAACTGCGTTGCCACCACACTGCATTGTCTTACAGCAGTTGGTAAACTGCGGCAATTTGCAGTTGATGATACCGAACCAGTTTTTCGCTTAGCCGACCAGACAGAAACGATAATAATTACTCAACAAACTTACTACACTTCCACATGGTGCTTAAAACCATCCAACGTAAATGTATCGTTAACAATGATGAAACAGTGATAACAAATTATCATAGATTAAACAGGAATAGTAACTCAAATACCCCCGTCACAGCATATCTACGTTCTCAGCAAATTTCCTAATCAATAACAATATATAACAGGTTTGATCAATATCCATAATTAATAAGAGATTATACCATAAGATTCCCCATAAGATTAACACGGGAAAGATATGCAGGTTTGCTGCTGTGAGAAACACTGAGAACAGACATTTATAACATATACAGTTTTTATTTTGATTATGTATACATTTCATCAACATATGTCCATAAATAAAGGAGTTTACCTATTCTCTATATGATAAACATGGGGAAAAGTATGCGGTTAGCTGCCATGACAATCACATAAACAATGATTTCTAGGAATAAACGGATAGATCTCAAACACATGAAGCTAAATACAATGTTTCATCCAAACATATCGGCTGATAAGGAAAATAATAATTATTCCTTGTCCTACGTAAAATTAGTATTGGAGCACCTAAATACATTGAACTGTGTTAAGATTTTATAATATTTTTGTAGCCATTAGAGATACAGCATAGGTTAAAAGATCTAAATTGTGTAGCATTATAAGCTGATTATAATAGTTAAAGATACAATTTGAAATTTTTGAAATTGCATGTGAAAAAAAATTTGTTTTTTTTATTCCCCAAAATATTTTTTCGAATCGACCGATATATCTGGACTACGAACTCGTCCAAGTAAAAGTATGTCTCTACCAACTTTGGTTTTGATCGGACCATTTATACTAGAGTTATCGTGTTCACAAACAAATACATGTAAAATTGTAACGACTAACTATTTGGCCACAGGGCACCTCCATACGAAAAAACTAACATGGTCCCGGGCTTAAATCATGTCATGAGACCTATGGTAGTAGCTTCTTCCCTATGGGAAATTCGCTAAAACTGATAAAATTCAAAAAATATTATTTACCTGGTTGACAGTGAAACCAATCCATGAAAACAGTTTCCTCCACTGGAGTCTAGGTTTCCTTTGTCATCATAGACACGACGAATATTGAGATTGTAACATCACAACATGAACTCATGCCACATGGCTTAATGTAACCGTTGCTACAATTGGAGACATTAAAAGTCTTGACTTCAAGTGAACGTTTTTAACAAATGATTTTGTTACCAACCAGAAGATAATATAATAGGATAAAGGTATTTGGGCGTGGGACCCTAGATATGTGTTTTTAATAATACTAGATTCCATAAGAGCAAAGCAAGGTGAAGGATTCTCTACTCCACTTTGTATGAGCACCAGTTATCCGACCAAGCCCATCTTCATACAAATAATACAAAATTTTCTCACTGGTAATATTAAACACTGGAAGCATGGCACATTATTTCATACAGTTGCGTGATAACAAAAGTAACACACGGTAATTTGTAACGTATCTAAAATAAGTGAAATGTTTATGGTGATAAAATCAGAGGTATTAACTCTTGCCTGAAAACTTAAAGTACATCACTGGTTTTCAAAATACAAAACTCCTCAAACACCTAAAAAATATTTTGTAATTAAATATTATTTTTAAATTTTGTTGTAAGTAAACTTCAATCAAAATTATTTTTCTAAAATTCAACAACGGCCCAAGAGTTTTGTTTACGTAACACCAGCATGTGTGCTTGACTTTGGAAAATAAAGGACTCTGACGATGTTGTAGAACGGTAGATTGAACTCTAGGGAAGACTGGAGTAAAGGAGAATCGCCTCATAGGTAGCTTCATTGCCGCAGCATTATCGTTGGCAGCCTGCGTATGAGAATCTATAAGCGTATTTTCTTAGTACGGGAGGTGAAACTCTAGAAACAACTGGTGGAAAGGTCTACATTATTCCAGACGTAATCCTTTAATTTACATTTTAACAATGGCTTATGAACTTTATATTTATAAAATAGATTGTTTTTCTTGTTTCTTTTTTTCTTCTTAAACAGCCGTCTTTATAACCATTTGACGTCACCGTTAACAATTTTGGTCCGATGGATCGCCAATTTCACCCATCTCCAAAACTTCAGAAAAATCCATTTTAAACTATCATTAATATTATACAGGGTGTCCATGAAAAACGTTTCAGGACTTCTTTGAGTGATTAGTTACATTAAAAGGAAGAAAAAGATTCCAGTGGAGGTATGGCCTAAAACGCTTATTTTCTCAGATATCCACCATTTTGTATTTTCCACAAAATATTTTTTATTTCAAACATTTTTAACGGATTATTTTCAAATTTGGTATGTGCTTCAAACTCAGAGACTACTATAAGTAAAAAAAATAACTAGTATGATCTAAGCTCAAAATGAAAAATGGTGGCCATTTAAAATGTTAAAACTAAAATACTTTGTTGACGGTAAAATTTAAAATGGCCGCCATTTTGGATTTTGAGCTTGGATAATGCTAGTTAATTTTTTAATAATACTAATCTACTAGTGTAAAACACATACCAAATTTTTAAATCATTCGTTTAAAAATGTTTGAAATAAAAATATTTTGTGAAAAATAGAAAATAGCAGATATCTGAAAAAAGAAACATTTTAGGCCACACCTCTATTGGAACTTTATTCTTCCTTTTAATGTACCCAATCAATCATCGAAGTCCTAAAACGTGTTTCACTGTATAACTATATAACTATACTAATATGGTGAAATATTAAAATGTTATGTAATCTTTTCCTCATATTTATTAAGATGGTTATTTTTTTAAATAATAACAATACTTAAAATAATTATGATAGCTCAACAGCTGAATGTAGGATTACGAAAAATGTCGATAAAATAAAATTCTAGATTACGTAAACCGGTAATAGAGAACTATACAATAAGAAATCCTCCCGTCACTATAAAGATTCGGACTCGGAAGAAATAAATAAAATAGTTTAATAGAATATATATTTGTAATGTAATGGAAGCCGTTGTACCAAGACGTGTCTACGTGTTTACGTGGAAGGTCGGTGTATGTAATGGATTATTAAATAAGAGCTTGCCGGGTTGCTCACTAAATATACAGCTTTACCACTGCACACCGGACCGTCACTCTAATATGTAACAACACACCGTGTTCCACTCCACTCTACCTCGTTATATATACTGATCAAATATGGACAAGATACGAGAACACGAAATTTGAAAATTATTTCTCACACTGTACGTGAGGATTTTATGTTAAAGGTGCTAAATATTAAAAACTCTTATGAACAATTTAAAACACTAAAAATTCTTTTAAACATTTTAAAAGTAATGAGGTGGAGAAACAAATACACCTTTTCCCTTGATTCATGAAATAATGATATCCAATTAAAGCTTAAAAGCTTTTATAACAATAAAAAAATATGTAGGGAGTAATTGTGTAAACCTTTTCACTTCAAGGAAAATAAGCATTTACTGTTTAAGGTGATAAGGGATAAAGGATGATATTCTAGGACATAACGATATGTCAAAATAGTTCAAGGATATCACGCTTTTACTCTTTAATATTACGCATACTTCCAAAAAGGACCTCAGTATACGACAAAGCGTTTGTTGTTACTGACGGTCGCCTTTGAAATAGCTTACCACCAACAATCTAGGGAATTAAAAACCGTAGCCAGTTTGTGGCAGCACTGAGAAACTTCTATTTCGAACAGATGACTTCGGCTAGCTTGCCCTAGGGTGTTTTTATTTGATAGAAGCGCTGTTGGATGTATGTTTAGTGAATGTTTTGATAAAGTTATGTTTTTACAATATAGTTTTTGTTAAATCTACATTTATACAATTATTTATATGTATGTACAACGCGTCATCAGATTAAGTATAAGAAAGGATCATGTCGTCCTAACTTTGCCTAAAACATTATTGTGAACAAAAAAGTAATAAGGTAGGGTAACCTACATATTTTCCTTAGCTTATTAAATAAGGATGTCCCACTCAAAAGCTCTAACAAGTTAAAAATAAGCAGGTAGTCTGCACCCATTTTCACTTCATGTGAAATAAGAATTTCGGAAAAAGGTGCTATATGGGGCGCACTGAATCTGAGCTGAGCAAATAGTCGAGCGCTCGATCTGATTTCAAACCGTTACGTACATTTAGGTGAAGTCCAGAAGCAAATAATAATTCGCCACATCAGAATTTCATTGATACCAAAATTGAAGAACTTAAGGAGGGCAAAATTATCCTTTTCCATTTCACTAAATGTTTAGGTTATAGAAACTCTCCTCTAATGTAAATAAAATTATGTTTAGTGCAATATCGTATTTTTTGCTTTTGTTCTGTTTATGAATCCTTGTATGGTGGGAAAAATATTTCTTCCTTAAAGTACATTTTATAATGACTTTGTGGAAGCATATACGTGGGATTATATATTTTTTTAACTGGCACTGATATCACAGATGCAAAGTTTGCCCTTTTACAATAACATTTTACAGACAGGTTACCCACAGATTATTAGCTTCTCTCATACTTTCTACAGACCAAAACACCAAGATTTAAATTTTCGGATAGTATAAAGGTAGTCGTCAATAACATTATCAAATCTAAAGTAAAAGAAGATCTCATAGACTTTATATTTTTGTAGACATTATTGGATCTTAAAGATTTAATAAACTGTTTAAGTAATGTGTGTTCGTAGTACACAGTATTTAGGGATTAATAATATTACACTGGCTTTATAAATAACCATCCAGAAGCAATAGTTAGCTACACACATTATTAGAATGAAATGTGAGGGCTTACACACAAGCGTGAAGGTTCCAAAAGGACTAAGGAGCCTTTGGGATCAGAGGGGTAAATTTGGCTTCTACCTTAGTTTTGAGATGCATATTAGGTATTCTGGATTAATGCGTTAAAGGGTTCAGGATTATATTGTAGAACTTAACCCAAACGTATTATTCGCAGTAGGGACTGGTCTGAGAGCCCTTTTATCTATGCGTTTTTAAAAGTTGTTTAAATTTATCATTTGATCAAAATTATGAATTTATACACTATCCTCTGTCGTTTACACCTGTTCTAATTTTATTCACTGTTATTTTAGAAGGTCCGTTCTATATGAAGCAGTGATTTCATTTTTGAGCTGGCCAAAACAATGTCAAAATCAGGATGTCTCATACTCGTATATCCCCACAGCACTTTCCCACTCATGGATTCCTTGAAAGGCAATTGTTGCAGTGTTATGCCCAATCTGGCCATATAAGTACTAATAAGGAATCAGTGGTCGGCTGGGCAGTTAAACAGAAGCAGGGTGAGAGTCAGTGAGATAGGTTCAATTTTTTTCATGGTGAACGTCAATGAATTTTAAAGCCTTCTTAAAAAGATTATATACCTTTCTAGAGGCTTACGTCCTCGACGTGTCTCCAGACGCCTAAACATCACCTTTGGTCTTCCTCTCGTCTAAAGATCTCTTCGGCTTCTATGTCTCCATGACGACATTGGTCGGTTAGTCAATCGCCAACGTTCATTCTGAGCCTAGTATTACGTGTCTCGATGTGTCTCACCAATACCTAGTGGTAAGTGACACTTCATATTTCAATGCACGGGCCACAAACGGGCCCGAGTACAGTAGCCTCCCGATTATCCGTGGTAATGGATGGTTAAGCGTCCGTGTATAATCGATATCGCGGATAAAGAAAACCTAAACAGTGGAAATAGTTAAAAACGACCGTGGAATCAAAATAAGCCTTTAAAAAAGCTTTACTGAATGTTTGGTTAACAATATGAAAGTTTAATAATATACAATATTAGCTTTTAATAAACACACAATTAAGAAGAAATTATTTCCTTATCAGTAAAAAAAGAAAAAAGTGTCACTTATGTGTAATAGGTGTCACACGTGCACTTATAAACGTTGTCATATTTATTGGCTACGAGGTAAAGAGGTCCATAACTTATTTTTGTTTCTAGATACCTTTTTGTCCGTCTTAACAAAGGTTGATCGAACTGTTCGCAGTCCCATGAGATCGTCCAGTGAAGTGTCATCTTCCGCCTTCGAGTCCAATTGTCCCTTTGCATAATGACGGGAAGTTCCGTTCGATCGGTCGGCCATAGCCAAGATTTCGTGGGCGATACTATAATTTTTCGTTTATGCGTTTAACTTTGCTTGCTGCAGTTTTTTTTATTTTTATCTGATAATCACGTATAAGCCACAAGGTGGTTAATCCGGATAGTAGGAAATCTACTGTATTCATGATCGAACGTCAAATTCAATATGCCCTACATAAAGTGACGTCCAAAAATCATCAACAAATACTGTACTATTGTAACTCTTAGTTCACCACCCACTTGAATAAGCTTACGTAAATCCTGCCAATCTCCCCAAACTAGCTGGGATAATGTGTAACAATGGGGGTGGTAGTATGAACAATGTAAAAATAAGGAGGCAGTGTGATTGATACATGTTTTGTCTTAATCTGTTCGGATTAAATACCTGGAGTTCAAACCTAAATCCTCTCTAGATGAAAAGGAGCAGGAAACCGGTTAAAAATCCAACTTTATACTAAAATACGTAGGTACACTTTAAAGCTTGTGTATATAAGTCCACACTTAGAGGAAATGATTATGTAAACGTTTAAAAATTCAAGCTTAACATTTGTGAAAATACTTGCAATATAAACTGTGAGTTTATTTACATAGGAACTTTTCCTTATATATTAAAAAGATAAAAGTAGCAACCATATTTACGAGAAAACACTACACGGCTTAACACAGTAAATTTCAATGTAAAGACCTTTCTTGAATCAAGATCGTGCATTGAATAAATTATACCAGAACGAAATTGAGTCTCCAGAGCCTCTTATCGATACAAATTACGAGATTACATGGTGAAACAGAGTAAATGTTAAAATGAAGGAGATCGGTGCTTAATCCTTAAACTGTCCTCTAATTCAAATCCACTTATTGTATCACTAAAAATAAGCAATTTCCATTGAAAGTTAATATAAACCAAATAATAGATCACCTGAATAAAAACCCCTAAATAGATATGCAGATCACTTCTTAGATTTCAGATAACACAAAACTATTTAAATTAATTTTATAAATAAAATTGTAGTTATTATTCCTTTTATCGTATTGTAGGTACTACCAACTAAATATTACACAGAAGGGTTCAGTGAAAAAATACATTTTAATAGAAAAGAATGGTTAACATTCAAGGCGACTGATGAAAAATGCTGGTTTTTGATATTTTCCACACGTAAGAAATACAATAAAGGTGGCATTGGATAACATACATAGTTGAGCATTCCAATTCTCTTAGATCTATAGCTTAGGGTAGTATAATTTTATTTAAAAACAAATCTCAGTGTTATAGAGGAAACAATGACTTACAAAAAGACACCCACACTGGACTTTACAGCGGCAGCATGCCACAACAAAGAGATATATTTAATTTTTCAATTTGACGAAAATTAGATAAAATTAAGTTTGTTACAGTTTTCTAAAATAATTGTTATTAGGTTTTAAAAAAACAGCAGTTTCAAAGTTATTCTTGCTTACAATTTTTATCACCATGTTTTAATCTGATTGCTGCACAAATTGTTGTTTTTCATGGAATTTTGAGTCGTTTTGTAAATAAATGGGAACTTTCGGGTGATTTAAATTTTATATTTAGATTTTTGCTCATCCAGCAACAATAACTTAAAAGGTTGAAGGAGAGCTCTGAAACACCCCTACGTCCCCAAAAAACTGAGTACCGTAAACTCTCTCATATCTGCACTAATATAGTGTCGTCCGATCCGGATAACGAAATCTGGATATGTGATGAAAATAGAGTACCCTTCCTTATATTAAATGAAATAATTAAATTGTACGTAAAGGTTATCACTCTCAACAAAAATTGGTTTGCTTATGACCACTTATTTTATTGCATGCTGATGAAACGAACCTTTGTTACTTCTAAAATGAAAGAATACATTCACCGGTCCGTTTGAATTGAAGTTTTGAATTCATCATTTCAGTTACAATTATACAATTCATCACGATATAATTAATTTCTGTTTACATTTTATATGCATTGCTATTTAATTGTAACATTTATCTTAACTACTTGCTAAAAATAACTTTTCTAACTGCAGATGTATTGTTCAAGCAGAATAAACACAGTTTTATTCTCTCTTCTAACCATAATCGATGGGTAAAATATTGAGAGAAATGTATACGAAATTTCAGAAAATTAATAAAAAATGGAGAGGATTAAAGATGGAAAATTTAAGAAATTGCTGCATGTAAACATGTCTCGATTCTAAGCTGAAAATATAAAATTTCGTAATTTTGATACATACAGGATAGTAGTTAGTTACAAATGAACATAAACGACAAGTTTTAAAAACTTGATAAGGTCATTATACTGTTAATTCAAGAAACAAATGATATTATTTGTATTTGTATGTAACGGACTGTGAAATGTGACTCATGCCAATACGGTACCCTGCTGTTTGTTTAATTTACTGCGTAGGCCTTTTGCCCATGGTTTATGGAAAGCTGCATTTTTTTAATAAAAAAATGTTTATCTCCTTTCGTCAGTAAATTTTCAGTAAATATTTGTAAATATTGCTACAAGTATTAAACATGTGTGTATGTAAATCGCGTGATATGATTCTACACGGTTGAACCCATGAGAACCAGCCGAATATAAAGGATGGAAAGTTAGTTTCTGAAATATCAGAGCATTAATTTTGTATAGGAAGATCGTGTTTCATGAAGTTTCAGACTGCAAACAACTTTAAATAGCCATAATTGTTTCGCATCCTCGCTTCTTTCATCTGTTTATTGATTAAAGTCTGCGTTTACTCAAAGGCAGAGAAGGATGAAATAATTGCAAAGCTATTTTCGTTATGAATGAAAATAATATAAAAAATATATTTTTCACCATACTGCTTCAAAAAAGCTGCCTTAGATGCATGATACTGATGATGCTACTTTTGATTTAATATCAGCATTCGATTGTAAATAATCGATAAAGTAACTGCAACAATCACTATTGATTTTTGGTGTATTTCGGACGTTCCGGATATCGATTGTGAAACTGGTATTGCCCATTAAATTGAACTATCGAAAGGTTTTATATTGAACTATCGATAATAATAACTAACACTAACAGGACCTATACAACCAATCAGGAATCAAGAAAGAACTGCTACAACGTAAGTGACATAACAGCTGATAAGTCCTAAAACGGAAAACTATTACCAGTTTAGCAGTCTCGGCACGCCTTGGCTGCAAACTGGTAATCGTCTTTGGTCCTAGTAATGAAATATATTATTATGAGTCAGAAATATTTAATGAGGTCTTAAGGTAATACGTTTTATATTTTTTAAGACGTGGGAATGTTTTTTAAGATGGAAAAATTTAAAAAAAAAGATTGGTCAAAATATTTTGAAATTATGCTTTTTAAGTGTTTCTTTGATTTTAATTTTATACAAGTAAGATACTTTGATCTCAAATTATCAGCTCTGTTTTCTATATATAATTGAAATTACTCAGGGATATCCAAAACAAGCTGAGCCTAAGAGCTCTGGAATAAGTTTTGGATTTTAATTTAATAGCTTAAGATGAAGTGATGAAGGAAAGTTTAGCTCGTAAGTTTGAAAAGCCAAAATGTAATTATTCTTATTATATTTGTATTGTATTTTTAATTATTTTTTTTATTGATGATTCATCAGCAAAGTTATCACTAATCTCTTGCCATAGTTGCATGTTCCACCAACTATGTTAGGAATAGTGTTATTCCTCGGCAACACAGAGTAGTAAATGAAGTCTCCCCATGCTCCGACTTTTTTCAAGATAGCAGTGCTCGACTCAAAATCGGTTCTTTATCCCAGTTGTTGTTTGCAGTCATAGTTTGCGTGTTCTGTTCATTATTGTTATCAAGGTATTTTTTATAGTTTTTATTGCTTTATTGATGCATAATGTTTGTAACATTTATTCTGTAGGGATATTGCTGTGTTGTGTTGATCTAATTACATAATAATTATGTAATTAGATCAACACAACGTAAAGTATGATAATTATTATCATACTTTTATTCCAACATTCTTATAGATTTGCATTAATATCTATTAAGCTGTACCCGTTTTCTTTTTGCTTCATTGTTAGTTATTTATTTTATGTTATTTGGCATATCAATAGTTGGAACCGATGCATAATAATATTCCTAATTTTTCATTAACATTGCTGTTGATCGTTTTGTATTGCCTATTTTTGTTCAAATATTTTGTATTCCTAGATTTAGTTACATTGCTGTTTTCTTTGTTAAAAAAGGTGCTGTAGGTGGACCGTTACGATATACATCACTGTACACTGTACTGCGCATAGATGTAAATGTTATTGCTCAACTATTTTTGGATTATCTATGTACGTTACGTAATTCTTTTAACTTATATTTTCTTTTTCAGCTTCGTATTCCATCTACTGAAATAGGTTTAGTACAATACAATCTATATTGTTCTCTCAAGTTCTTTATTGTAAATTGTTTGATAAATAAATAATGTTAGGCTATAATATGAACAAAATGAAAATAAATATATTCTTTTTCTTAAAATAAGCTATAAAATAATAAAAAAATTGATTTTAATACTTTAAAACTATTGATGCTAATGTTTGGGTTTCAAGAGCTATAACCGAAAACCTTTGGCTATATTTCCACTTAAATTGAACACCACCAAAGTATGTGCCCGATAAAATAATATCTATAAACGTATAGATTGTCACATGTATAATAAGTGAGGCAAATGTAAACAAACATAGTAAAACAGATATTTTGAGTAACTAGAAAAACTACAACCAAATTTGAACTTTGCAAATGATTTCATAATTATTCCTTTTTCAACAAATAACAGATGTTATATAAAACATTTGAAACTCAATAGTGTATTTCCACATTAACTTAACAAGGATTATTTATTTGTTAATCATAATAAACTGCTAGTGTGTATTTTATAATACACAACTTCAAAGTGAAAAAGAATAAAAAGCGTTCTGGAATCTAATATTAAAGTTTCCCGTTGGAAGGAAACGTTTCGTCAATTGTTCCACACTTCT
The DNA here is from genome assembly GCA_023375725.1 of Nephotettix cincticeps. Classification (NCBI taxonomy): domain Eukaryota; kingdom Metazoa; phylum Arthropoda; class Insecta; order Hemiptera; family Cicadellidae; genus Nephotettix; species Nephotettix cincticeps. Next base: position 66,945,364 of record CM041789.1, on the reverse strand, counting down.
TGCTGAATTGAAGTTTTAACAGCCAATTAAACTTTAATTTAACACCTGGGTTTTCTCATCAAAACTTACAAATCCTACAAGTTCACAGATTGAGTCTGTGTCATATTGCTAAATTAACTACAGGATAAAATCTCAACTTTATTTGATTTTAAACAATTTCTACCCTAAGAACTTTTGTTGTTTTTTTATTGTGAATTACTTTGAATAAATTAATATATTTTATTTAATATTCCTATGAAAGTATAACTTTAGTTCCATCCGATTTTGTATAAATATTTTAAAAGTTAGAATTTTAGCTTACCTTATGTAAATAAGCGTTTGGCCTTCACGACGATGTGCCTCTATTCCTCCTGGTCTTCAGCATGAAATTTAGTCACGAGTATCAAGCACTCTCTGATGGAGATTGAGCACACTCCTTGAGATAGATCAACTATCCGCTCGTAGGTGGCAGCACGTCGATGACGACGTCGACTGACAAGTTCACTAAATTGACGACAGATGCCACTACCTGATACGTCGTAATTACAAATTTGCCACTTAAAGGGCTAAGTTACAGTGGTTGCATCTAGACTCTTGAGGTATTTTGCCACTTGTTCTTTATATCTCAGTTTAGCCCTTCCTAGAGTTCTAGTGCCTCCCAGACTCTACTCAGACACATCTTTGATAAGATGGGTCTCATCGTTTGATATGAGTCTCCTTGCAAAGTGACCTGCCCATCTTATCTACTATATTTCGAATTTAGTTAATTACCTTATGTTGCTGGTTTCTTTGGATTCTCCATTTACCATGTTTATTTACCAGACCCTAAGTTTCCTTTTAACTTGATTTTTAAAAACTATAAATATATTTTCTGAAAATTTTGCTTAGAGCTAAGCTTTCTGTGCTATATAACAGTCATGGTTCAAAACTTGGTAAATTCTAAATTTGGTTATTCAAAATTTTGTTTTGAAATTTGTAAATTGAATAAAAACTTTCAACTTATTTTCGTTACCTTTGGAATATTTTATTGCTACGTAATTAAATTCTTTATTCCTGGGGAATTTATCATGCTTTTAATGATTACACTGCATGAAAATTATGAATAAACTAACATTATTGTGAACGAACGAACACAAAATTCTTTCTCCCTCTTAAATGAAACATACAAACGGCATACATTTAACAAAACTATTGCATTCTGAAATTCTATTTAAATTAACATTAATAAGTTTAAATATTTTGGTTCTTGGGTCTTAAACATGTGTTAATGTTTAAGTATACTAATCGTATTATGTTTTAGGTACTAGATCACCTGAGGACGGGATCAGATTGCAGATCCTGAAACGTCGTGAAAATTGGTTTTCCTTAAAATCGTGATGGTAAATGTCCGTAATAAAAAACTAAATAACATAAATCCACTATCACTAATAACGAATTTTAAACAAAGAGTAGTATAGTTTATTCTGACATTTTGATAGTGGTATTTGAATGATTTTGTAAATGTATTTTTTATTTAGGTATTTTTTCATTCGTGTTTTTACTGAAAGACGAGTTTTTGCCATTGATATATATGTCTTAGCTCTGGGGGGGTTGACAACTTGTACGATGAAAATTTGAAACAGGCTTTCATAGAAACTACTACATCTATTGTATTGAATTTTTGGTATGCGAACATAACCGCTGTTTAGAAGAACTGAAAACATTCCCTTTGGACATATCCATTATCTAACCTATTTCCCACAGGGAAGTAAATATAAACATTTTTATTAGAATATATAGACGATGACGTAAAAAAGTTTGGTTAGTAGAAGTAAACACGGCCAGTCGCTCACGATAAAGTCAAATTACATGCAGTAGGAGGGAGGGCGAAAAGTATAATGGAGAATACTCTTTCCGAAGCGAGCTTGTGAAGAAAGGTAGTTCCCAATGCACCGGTCCTTTTGTCATTTTTTCTGTCAATAGAGATCAGCTGCGTTTCACCCTGTTTCTGAGGTAAGGTTTACACTAATAGTTAAAACAGTAAACTTTATTCCATTAATAATGTAAAGGATATCAATTTTCTAATTACCTATTACACTAACTGTATTTAAAACAACTTCTAATAGATGACAAGGTTTAATTCAGATTTGTTGTAAATTCATGTTGATACAAGCTCTTTCAAGTATAGGTTTATTAAGTTTTGTGTAATTGTAAAGAAAAAACAACCAATTATGAAAAGTGATTTGCGTTGTATTAAAATCTAATACGTTTGAAAGCTAAGAAATATGAATTAATTAATAAATATTTATTACCTACATGATTCATAATCCCGTTCGTGTACACAAAGATATGATAATGATAAATGTAGAAATATACATGCTCAAAATTTGGGTATGGAGTATGGATAGACTATATTGATTTACTGTCCAGTAGAATTGATAAACTTTGTGATAGAGATTACATTCAGAGTAAGGGGTGATGATTATTTCCATTGGATGAATGAGTGTATAAATATTTTGGTATACATGTACATTAACCTGGAGAGAAGGAGACGGTAGTAAATCCATGATATTTAGACCGGTATTTCAGAAAGTGTAGTTTTTTTAACCACAAAGTTAAAAAATCCTGGAATAATTTAATTTTCTGTGTCTACATTCCGTCTTAATCTTAGTCTAGTTGCATCTTCTGGGTTCCTGGGTCCTGAATTCCTACATCCTACATAATGCGCTCGTGGTACACTTACTATCAAAGACATGCAGGAGATACCACTGCAAGTCTATGAGGAAAATTCAATGGACACTCAATTCGTCATCTGAGGGGACAAAGGGCTTAGAACTATACTTCAGTGTCAGTGCCCTTCCGATGTGTATTATATACATGGGCCCTACCTAATCTATTTGAGACAGGAATTACTTTAGTTTAACGAGAAATATTGATTAGACTTGTGTTTGGATTAGTCTAGATTGTTATTTAACTATCATCTTGTATGATTTTTAAGGTCTTATTAATTGTTAAATAATTTTCTGAATCAAAAAATACAATATAGAAGTAACTTTTGGAAAACGTTTTAGTGGAAAAGTCAATTTTATTAAAATGAAGTATTTTAATGGAATAATGAGTAATGTTTTTATCTTTTAACAACATGCCATACTCGTAAATATTTACGGAAAAAATTAATAGATTTAACAGTGTTAAGAATTATGATTATTAAAAGAATATAATTAGTTGTCATGGACTAAATAAAAAAATACTAGTAAGAAAGGTGATCTCAATAATTATAAACAATATATATGTAAATAATTAACGAAAATAAACTCTAGCTACTGTATTAAAAGCAGGAGCATATTGTTATAATATTATAGTTAGGATTGGAAATCCTAATAACCTATCGCAGCAACGTGCGACCGGTAATGCAAGTATAATATCCTCTTCTTGAAATATGACTAGACTTTGACTTTGGCCAAATGACAGCGGTCAGATTTGTACAATGAAATTAATCAGTAAAGGGCTAACATTTTTAATGAAAATTAAGTCCCATTTAAAAAACTTTTTTACATTAATTTATTACTGTGTTATCATTATGTAAGATATAGTTTCATAGTTAATTTATAGACCAGCTTCAGCAATAGATATGTTTAAAAACATTACATCAAGATGCACAAGAACGGATGAAAGCTATTTATTTACAAAGCTCGGGGGATGAGATGTTAGATTACACTTCAACGCCACTAATCCTGCAATACCTCTGAAAAATCCCTCAGTATAAACAATACATTCAGTTTTTCCATTACCCCCCAAAAATCGTCCCTCTTGAAGTGTTTGTTATGTATATGGGTCAAATATAATGAATGAAGTTTGATGATAAAAAAATACATTATACAGGGTGGCAATTAAGTATTAGGAGACATTGAAACGGAAAAATACATCACAACCTAATTTGGCATATAATTACTGGTAGTATTAGCTACATTTTAGTGAACATGGTGATCGTATCTTAAACCATAGATTGATATGTACATAAAAAAATTAAAACAATGCTACAAATACGATCTAAAAAGGTTAATGCAAAACAAAATGGTGGATGTTTGAAAATGGAAAGTTATTAATTTAAAACACCGCTTTTTTATTTTGGATCGATCTTTTGTGATCCGGTTATAGTCAATACATTATACGAGTAGTCAAAAAGAACTAGTTTTAAATTTAGCCTATCAAATTTTATTTATCCTGATATCTACGAATTTCCTGTGATTGAGTTTGTAGGTCCATCTATTAAAAAGTTGGAGGAAATTCTTAATTCATTAATAGCAGTATAGGTAAAATTCGGTAATGAATTGTGAGTATTTCAATTTGTTTCCAAGACCCAATAACCGATCTCAAAAGGCAAAACTAAATTGCAGCGGTTTGGATTTCATAAACTTTAATTTTTAAACTACCACCAGTCTGTTTTGAAATAAACTTATAGAGATCAGATTTGTGGCGTTGGTTTCTATTAATTGAGACATTTAATTTAATGTCCATATAAACGTGTGATCTTTATTACTTTCAACTTACTCTCCGTGGGCCATACTCCATTGTTACCATCCGATCACCTCGTTCATAAAAATAAATGTTTGAGATTAGTAAAGTGTTTTCCTATATACGTATGAAAACTTTAGAAAAAAGTTGAATAATTGATCTGAAGCTTTAAGACTATACATAAAATGTTGTACGTGTATTACTTTAACCTTTACGAAAATAAAAAGCTAAGAATAAAACCTTGTTAAATCTAGTACTTGTTTCCCCCAAAATAAGAACCAATTAGTAATACCTAAGTGAAATCAAACACCCAATTTGGAAGACGGTAATTTAATTAAATATAAACAGGGTATTTTTCCGTCATCCGAATGAGGCACTCAAGTGGACTTCATTAGTGACTGTTCACCACCACGAGTATTAGGTTTTATCGGAGAATAAGGATGATAAATTATATTTTAAATAAAATATTTTCTATACAATTTTCCTCGGAGAATTGATTTATTTTCTATTCATTCTTAAAACATAATTAAATAGCAATTATAACTTAATTTACAGAAATCTATATCGTAATATACACACTAAAAAACCTTAAACAAATTATATACAATGTTGAACCTTAAAATATTAGGAACTAAGATACACGGTTCAAAAATAACTAAGTATAACATATCGTTGTAATAAAAACATTGTATAGTGATTACTTTATTAAGATAATAAGTTGATACAATTAAAATGAATGCTAACAAGTTATCTTAAGTAACAAGGGTCATTGAGGCTTCTTTTAACAAAGCTGATTACCTCTTTATCAGATCTTGTTTTCCAACGCAAATTTCCTTCCTCATCAGCTTCTAGTAAAGCTCGGCACGTTACCGTCCATGTATACAGAGTGCCTGCTTTGTTATGACAAATATTACCTTACGTGTATGCTAGATAATCTTTAAGACATTTTTCTGTTTAGTAAGTTTTATCAACGTTCATAAGTTTTAATATTAATAGTTCAAGTGAACATACGACACAGTTATTTTTACCCTAGATTTATAAGTATCCTTTATTGTAGTCAAAGAAAAAACACTCTGTTAGTACCTAGGATAAAAAAATAGTTTCAACCTTTACTGTTTACCTTAGTTAGTTTGTCTTAAGTGGATGTTTTTAATTTGTAATAATGTTTAATTAATATATTATAATCATTCTCAAAATATAATAAAATATTGTTTAAGGGTATTTCGTCGTCCAAAAGTCTTCAGTTACTCACAGAGCCACTATTGAAATTTTTTTAAACATATTTTTTCTCAAAAACGATTAAACGATTTAACGATTAAACTCGATATTCAATCTAATTAACATTATGATAGCTTACAAACATAAATAAAAAATTTTCAACGTTTTACGAGTTTTACTATTTGATCTTTAAATCAAAATGGTACCCAGTTAAAATTTTCAATTAAAGATAACATGGAATTCTCAGAACAATTCTAAAAGACTGACATTGTTTTAGATAATCTTATGAGTTTTATTTTTAAATCGAATGAGAAAAAATATATGTCCTTTTTGTGGTACAGTATGTTGGAGTACATACAAAGTATGTCACTTTTCTGGCAATATCTTCCACAATTATTGAAAACTACCTGTAATACAAAACCTAGAACCTCAAAAGTGTCACATGCTGTTTATTTTCCATTAATTTAAAAAATATTTTATTTACTTCACTGTGGGAAATAGGTTATATCATGGGTATGTGACAGGCAATGTTGCCGGTTCGTCTAAACAGCTATCATTATAGCCATATGAGAAGTCGTTAATGTTTAAAATTTGGTCTCACAAATTGCTAACATCCCCCAAAGCTAAGAAAAAATCAATGTTAAAGTGAGGTATTGCTTCATTTAATAAAATTATTTGAATATTAGTTATTTTTGCAAAATTTCAAGTTCATGTTCTTTATTGTGCGTGAAGACATAACTTAAAAATGTATATGTCACAAGAATAATACTTAAGAGTAGTGTCCAGCAGTAGTATTTAATAATAGGATAATAATAATAATTGATTTATAATTATATGACATGATATAAATATACCAGATGTAGTATTTTATTTACAGTTAGCGAGAATTTTATTATATCCATAAAATAATACAATAAAAAGGAAAAAAATACTTAATCTTAGCAAAAAAACATTCCCGTACACCGTAATATACTCCATTTTCCAGTATTTTGATCCTTCGGTAACGGAATCTTTACTACGGAAATCACTTGCATTTTTCATCGACAATGGCAGACTATTGAACAATTGCATTGCTGAATATTTAAGGTATCGTTTGTAGAATGAGGTTGAGTGGGGAGACACCAAGAACACCTTTCGGTTTACTCCTTGAGTTATATTCATGGGTTGGAAGAACATTTTGAAATGATAAAAAATTAAAAAAGTTAATATTTTGTGTTTTCTAAAAATGTTTTGTGGGATGTTATCTGTGGTAATTCAAAAATTGTTCTCAGAAAATTTTCATAAGTATACTAGTTTGAAAGTTATCCATGATTAAGGTTTTTGAGTAAAACAATTATTATAATACGTACCAAATTAAAAAACCTTACCGTTAATAATTTTTGAAAACAATTGTAAAAACAAAATGGCTGCTCTAAAGGTAACTGAACTAAAATTTCATACCAATCCAGGAGCGTTTCCTCCAAAAGTGAGTTCTGGAACATTCTATATAGTTTTAATATAGGTCTACAGATAATTACTTAAGTAACGTTTGATGTACCAGTTCTCCACTGGATATTAATATTCAATATGCTAGTGGTAGGCCAATATGGATTAACTATTACTATACCCATTTATTACCATAAGCTTCTCAATTACAGTCGTGGACAAACATATTGACGGATGGTTAAATATTCACCTTTTCCAATCAAAATATATAAAACAAAGTCGTTTCAGTTTCTCAGTTTATAAAAGTAGACCGATTTTAATAATCTTTTATTTTTTGGATTCGTCTCAGCTCCGAGTAGGCTGTTGGCATATTCCGTTTTTTATTTAGCGATAGGGCTAAGCCCCACTGTAAAGTTTGTATATGTTAAGCTTATAAGGAAAATATGTGATCCATTTTGATCACACAAATATTATTAATAATTTTAACAGCTCAGCTTTTGTGTCATTCGACACGTCATTTTATTTTTACAATTTTTGTGATCGTATCGAAAAACACATTATAGATTACCGGTTCTTTTAGTTATTAGAGTGAAACTATAATTTGTTTGTTTTTATGCATTGAGTATTATGAGATTCAAAAATAATAATTATTATAAATAAACATGTTAATTCTTAAAAAAAACATTTAGTTTGGTATATTTGAAATCCACTTAGATTTTTATATTTTTTGGGAATGTACATATTTATTTGATTTAGTAATATGCGGACTCAGAATATCTATTCTTTTACAACAAAGTCGGCGTGCTGTTCGACTTCAGAACATGGCGAATTAATCAACTGAAGAAGAACCTAGGCGGACGTAAAATTTTAAAGAATATTTGTTTAAAAAACAAAATTTTTTTTTTTTTTTTGTAAACTATGTTTAAAATGTTTTAAATTAATATTTGTTTTTAAAGTTTTAACCTGTGAAAAATAATTTTTTCAACATATAAAAATTTTAACAAAAGCAATCACAAAATTCAAGTTACAAAAAATATTAATAACATATCTTTGGACAATGAGCCGTGAGTTAAGAGCAAAAAGTTACAATAATCATACATTGTGTTAAAAAATCAAAATGCTTGCCTAAGAGGTTTTATCGTTACGTACACGCTGGTTCGAAATTCATAAAAAAGTCGTTGTCATGACGGACCTGTTAACTAGGAAATATAATTGCACGATTGATCTAAATATGATGGATTATTTATTAGTGTAAAAATAAAATTAAGTTAATACTTTTAGGTACTACCTGGGAGTATCAATTTTTTTTTCATAATGTAAATAACTTTTTTTGTACTATACGTTTGTTTTTTTTTTTTTTTTGTGGTAAACGTATACTATTTTATTTATTTTTCAATGTTGCATTAATTTTAATTTTCATTTGTTTTCCTGTAGTTTAATTTAATGTAATATGTAAAGAAGTATGCGTTAATCAACTAAATTTTATTAATTTCTTTTCAAAGTTAATGTATTAATTTTGTTTATGAATAAAACTATATTAGTTTAATATGTATCATTAAAGCAAAAATACCTAGTTTAAGCCTACTGTTGAAAACAACCTATTTATAAAAGATACATGAAGTAAAGATATGGTAAGGATGTACAATTTTGACATATTTTTATACAATAGTTTTTATTTTTTTAAGTACAAAATATCACACAAATTTCAATCGGTTTAGCTAAAAATAAATAACACGGATGGTCGAGGAGTGAGCGCTGCGCCCACTTTTCATTTAGTTTTCACAAAACTAAATGAAAAGTGGAGTTTGTAATATATTGGTCTGAAACTCGGAATAGCTGTTGTTTGGGGTGCAATAGTTGAGAGGATACGGTGGTGGAGGTTAGGTGACCTTCAGTCTGTCTCGCATCTTTGTTTGGTGACGAGTTACAGCACAGTAAGCAAACTTGTACAACTAAAAAGGGCTTTTATCTAGTAATAAATTATGTGTTTTAGCAAAATTATGTGTTGTGGGTATTAGCAAAATGTCTTTTTAATAGCACCCGGTGTTTTAAGCTAATTTATAATATAGTCTATAGTTTATAAGATTTAATCATTTTATTGTGAAGTTAGTAGTTTTTAGTTTAGTGTATAAAAAGGTTAGAAAAATAGTTTTAAAAAGTAGTATGATATAATTTGTTTAAAATTCATAAAATATAAATTATTAACAAGGCATTTAAAAAGACGAGGTCGACCACCCACGTAACACAAATGATCTCGACCAACGGCAGGTTGAAACAAAACCGTTCATAATTTGGTAAAAGTATTTAAATAGTGACCAAACCTCTTGTTTTAACTCAAAAATGACAACAATTAAAACACTGGAGAGCTTTTCTGTCCATCCCGATCCACAGTACTAGTGAGGTAGCATATTTGATAATTAACAGCTGACTACGTGTTTCGTCCATATAGTTGTAGAAAATTGTTACTAGTGAATTTTCAACCATTCGTTGAAAATCCTGCCCTTGACTAAAAGGATAAAGAGATTTATATATAAATTACGTGACAGCATCCTTTATAGGATGAATTAAAAACTCACGTCTTCCAACACTACTTAATATATTTACACTTACATTGTAGTTATATACAAACAGTAAATATATACAAAAGTTGTTAAATTGGCGATCGATTTCGTCCAGTCACACTGGACATCATCAGGCCCAAATGGAGACTGAAAGAAACAAGATGGCGTGTCTGCTTGAATACTATTGGCTACCGGAAGTTCCTGTCATGGCGTCTTTTTTCTTTATAAATAATAAATAAATGCATGGGAAGAGTTATTTATTTTTAAAGAAAAATGTAAAGTAAAGCAAAATTAATAAATGAAAAATACATTTTGATTCTGCAAGAACGTATAAAAATCTGTTTCCGGAACTCAGCAAGCCAATAAACGCTACTTCCGACGCCATGACAGGAAATCAGCCAAGACTTATTTTTCGTTGAATAATTAAATAAGACTTTAATGCGTCGAAACGAGAAGACAAAGTAGACTACAAGAAGCACGAAGCGGACTTATCGCAAATGTCTATTAACATATTGTGGCGTTCCGTCGTTAAAGGTGTACTCGGATGTAACTCAGGCGGTACTGGGTCTTGTTCCAGGGGTCGGTGTTTAATTTAGGAATAATGTGGCTCAGTATGTGGGTTTTATCTGTCCAAATCAAGCCCCATGACTCTCATCATAGCCACAGAAAAATGCTTGGTATCCACTATTGGGATCTCGGAAAGTGTCAAATGTATATTAGGGTTATGTTCACTAGATCAGGACTGTTTAAAAAATGTTTTGTTTATTTATCATAGAGCGGCTCGTCCTGGGCAACCTGTATTAATGCACTCCAGGCCGCGCATGCGTAGTAGCGCTGTTTTGTCAGTAGTCATCGAGCTGTCAAGTATATAACATCAAACAATGGCAGGTTTTTCGAGGTTATGTGTGACACAATGGGTTTTAGGTAACGAGTTTCGACAGTTAAGGTCTGGCATCGCCGGGCTTACGGTAAGTACTAAGAACATGGAAAATATGACGTCAACTAAGGGGAAGGCGTCGCCAACTTACGGAAGGTCACGTGGAGTCACGGGAGGTGACGCCAGATAAGTGGAGGGTATAGGAGTGTTCAGGAAGGCGACACTGACTTGCGGAAGGTGACGTCAGGTATTACCATTTTTGAGGGGGGGTCAAATTTAGGTACCCGTTACAATATAGACGAACGAGGTTAGGAAATTCTAGAAAGGTTGTAAAAGGAAGATTAAGAAGGTGAAGTTGGATGGAGAAGGCCAAGGTTGGAAATGGTAGTTAGTAAGTAGGTGAAGGTAGGAAGCAGTAGATGAAGTAGGTGAGGGTAGATGAAGTAGGTGAAAGATAGGAAGAAAGTGAAATTAAGAAACGATAGACGAATTGTGTGGAGGCAATAAACGGTAGCTGAAGTAAGTTAAAGTACGTGAAGTAGATAAGGATACCACAAATAAAGTGAAGGTATTTGAAATAGATGATGTTATATAATGGTAGATGATGTAAGCTAAGGTAGGTGAAGTAGGTGAAGGTAGACGATGTAGGTGAAGTACCTAACAAGAGGCCAGAGAATTCATTATTAATGCACCAGCACAAGGGGTCGTGCTCTGACAGTTTCTTTGTTCTATCTGCAGTTTGGCTAAGGCTGTTTACTCTCGGTGATTATTCGGGATAATGTTTAGACAGCATACTTAGGAAGGAGAATCTACAACAGCGATTAAGGTTTCAGAAGACTAAGGAAGAGGAAAACCACTTATACATGCATGGAAAATGCTGGAATATTTATAAAAGTATTACTGCATATTGACTGTATAAGCATAAGAAGTATAAGCTACAAGATAACAATGGTGAGTCATCTAAGATGATTATCTAAATTTAAACATATATAGTATCCTATTATATGTGTAAGGTGTATGTCATCTTAGCTCTTGTGGAGAAAATTGATAAATAAATAAGTTTAATTTGAAGATCCACTGTAATAATAGTAGTTTATGGTAGAAATAAGAAATTATCCTACTTTGGAATAAAGCTAATAATATCCATATGTACTCACATCAATTTTAATATTATTTAATCATTATTTTTTGTAAGCAATATGATGTACACTGAATCGATTTAGGATTAGGAGATTTATGACAATTTTATGTAGTTGTGTATATTGTTCATTACGACTTGATAATCGCAGTTTTGAAAATACATGATCTCAATTACTATTAAATTCCAGTCAATGGTAGAGTTCCCAGAGGGAACTTATAATCTGTTACAATAATCCGTTTACCTTTATCCTATTAGTGCAGTCACTAAATAAAGTTGATATATTTTTAATCGGCTAATGGGTCCATTTTTGTATAGAATGAAAATAAAAAAGTCGACGTGTTTTTGTGATTGTGCCTTCTTAAATAACTATTTTCCTTTGGTATTCTATTTTATACTACCTTTTTACTCCACGATAAAATCTATCTCGGTGCTTCTAAATGTTATTATTAGGAAAAGGAATATAAGTATTTTAGATGTTTCAAGGAATTGGTTTTAGAATCAATTATGTTAGAAATGCGCGATTGCCAGAATTAAACAGCGAGTATAAAATGTTACTCATGCTGGCGAATACGTTACCTAAAAGTATATAAAAGTATATTAAACAAAGTCGTGTTAGCTACACAATCTATAACTCTAGAACGGCTGGACCAATTTTAATGGTCTTTGTTTTGTTTTTTTAAATTTGCATCTGCTCGCGGTTGGCTGTAGACATATTCAGTTTTGTATTCAACCTGAAGGGTTAAGCCCCACTGGCCTGTAAAGTTGGTATATGTTTAGTTTATGATGAGAAGACGAGATGTATTTTGATTAAATGCATACATCAATTTTATTAACAGCCAATTTTGCGTACCTTTATTTTTACCAGTCGACAGCTAACATAATTTCGTTTACTTTTAGTTAGAATTTTTTCTATTTCCTTAAAATGTGGACATTTCAGGCGGTACGGAGTTTGCCGGGTCAGCTAGTAATAAAAAAAATAAAGTTCGACATTAAAGGTAAAATAAATAACCAGTTTTGTTGATTACAAAAAAAATTGTTTTATTAGATATTTCGTCTGTGAAATTCTTTCAAATCATACTGTGCGGTCAATAACGTTTAAAAATGCCGAATAAGCAATGTCAAAAACTATACAGTCAAAATTATCGATCACAAACTTTTAAGGATAAAATTTGTTTGTTATTCATTTTAATGAGCTGAGATGACGCATATCTTGACTATCCATGGTTTGACATAAGCGGTAACAAGGCCACGAGTCGGACAGTGTCAGCAATACATGCATGGGTGAGCGCCACTTGAGTTGGAAGCGGGCAGTAGAGAGTAGCACGGCTGTGGCGGCCAGTCGAGTCGACGCTATCAGGTTGGCGCAGGCGGTGAGCGACAGGAGCGAACCAGAAGTGGAGCGATGGGATGGCCTCCAAGGATGAAGTTCTTGTAGCAATGCGATGAACGATGATGATTAACACACTCAAGCACAAAATTAAAAATACTCCTTGAACTTGAAATAAAATAAAATACTTCTTAAAATTTGTAAACGAAGTTTTATAACAGTCCCGGTATAACAGTTAATTATTGAAATGTTAAATAAAATAACAACTTCAAATGTCACAGTTTATAGTCACCGAGATGCGAGTAGAATTAATAATAGCATTTATTAATAAGAAAAGAGTGACCAGATCAGCTGGTCAGACGACAGCGGCACAGTGAAAATTTTGGTTATAGAGAACCACGAGCGGTCAGTACCGTTACAGTGACTAGACACGACTAAGGTTTCCTGTTGGTAATCCTTATCTCGAAGCGGAATGATAGCTATCAGTAGTAGTAAATAAGTAGACAATAGTACTGTGCATTCGTTGAACAGCTTAACTTAATACATTATTCAAAATAAAATATCCTCACATTAAATTAAATTAGAATATTCTTGTTTGTTAAAATTAAAGACAACTTTTATTTGTTACTAAATACGTAACAAATACTTACAACGCATTACAAATTCTTCAAAACCTAATTTCATGCTACCATGTAGACCTGACTGTGAAATATTAAACATAATTAATTGCCATATTTTAAATCTTTCACTCAATATTACACAAAACTGTGTAATTAAAAAATCCACAAAATACTCATACAATAATAACAAAAACAATTTTTCGCAATTTAATTATTACGAAAAATTATTTTTGTAATTATCACTTTAATATTCGTGCTGTAATGTGATAGGGTTCAAATTGATAGCTGGTGATAATTTAACGAGCCATGATGTATTTATGAGCGAGCGCGCCCCGGACGTTGATTGCAGCATGTTCGCAATATTTGCTAATAGCAAAGGCTGGGATATTAAACATTTGCGGCTGTTATTACCCGCCGCCCTGTGAAAGCTCACATTATCAGCCCCTTCTTCGCACTCGACCTCTCTCGCTCCAGTAGATGGCTGGAAACAGGTGTGTTAATTGTAATCCTATTCTAATTATTTTTATTATTCATGAGACAACCTTACTAAGCTCTCTAACTGAGTTTTCCCAGTTCAGGGATTGATATTTTATTAGTTATTTAACCTCAACTGCTCATCAACCTCTGTGAGAGTAAGTTACTGTAGCAGGCAAAAGTTCCTTCTTGTCTCTTCTGGTGGATTCCCCGTGGACTAATTTTGTTTCATTTTCATTTCATTACTTATCTTAAAATGTTCTTGGACCCACCAAGATAAGCATAACTTGTCACAGGATCTACTGTGTATTTAACGTTTCTAAAATTATCTAATATGTTTATATTACTTAGTTTATATTACTAAGTTCATAAACTTAATAAGTAAATAATTTTCAAAAATCGATTTCCATGGCTATGTTTACAATTATACGTACGTAGTACGTACGTACTCAGTGAATCTCCACATCAATCAAATGACAATAATAATATATGACCAGTTTGATAAATATCTGTTGATAAATATGAGTTTATCTATTCTGTATAAGATTAACATGGGGAAGAGTATGTAGGTTTGCTGGTGTAAGTAACACTGTAAGTAGGAATGTTTACCATAAATAATTGTTATTTTGACCATATACCTAGTTGTATCAACATCTGTCCATAAATAAAGGAGTTTGCCTATTCTCTATACGATTAACATGGGACAAGAGTATGCAGCTTAGTTTCTACGATAAACACATAAACTATTATTATTAAGCATAAATTGACAGATCTCAATCAAAAGAAGGTAAATAAAGTTTCATCCACAAATATAAGGTCATCAGTGAAATATTAACTTGTCCTTCAAAGATAGAATAGTTCTTTGTATGGTTCAGCGCGGATCGTTTTGAATACCCTTGTTTTTAAGTAACCCTATACAAAAAATTAGCAAATCGTCAAATTTGGAGACGGAGGAGCTAAGAAGGGATATCCCCGTTTTTGGTAAATCACGCTGCTTAGAAACAAAGAATTCTCAGCATTTGCGGAAACTCTTGCAGTGTTATTTGTTTCCCTATCTTGTTGGATCATTCTGTGTTCATTTGCAGGAAAATGGGGGAGTTCTGGCATAAGGAGGTTCTAAATCATTGCAGTGTAACACACAGAGCTCATCAGCATCATAAATCAACAGTAATTTACAGTCAAAGCAGCATTGATATCCTTGAAAAATGGGCCTTGCACAATCTTGAAGTGCACAATGTTGCGAAGATTGTGCACCGAACCATCGGGGGTTTTATAAATATAAATAATTCTGAAACATGAGCTTCTCAGAACGTTCCATCCAAAACTATCCAATGTAAATCGTGTATTGGTTTTACTGCCTTGCGCCTACGATGGTGAGGACGTTGGTAGTTGTAACAGAACATGTTCTTAATAGAATGCCTCAAAATTAATTTTAATTTATAAATTAATTAATGATTGTAACTGAGGAAAGCTAGAGATGTCGTTAGAGATGTTGATGTTGGGCGGTCGGAGTAGCGGGTGCAGTAGACCCAGGCGGGCTACACCTGTCCGTTGGTGTGGCACCCCTTAGGTTTTTCACCGACGGAAGTAGTCCTCTTGAGGGCGACGGGTACAAGATTTTCGGCCGCCTTCGGTTCCGAGGCCTTGGGCCTCCGCAGTAACTGGGCTTGCGACTTCTGACACCGGCTGCAGGATGTTGTCCACGGAGAAGGTGAGGGACGAGGGTCTTGGAGCTGGCTGGTGTTCTGCTGGGCATACTGAGCGAGGGCGACCGACAGCAGTTGAGCGAGAAGGATGCGGCTGACACACCGGGCCCACGGCTAGCTTGACGAAGGCGAGTAGCCGAGTGTCCACCACACTGACTTCCAGCACAGCGGGTCTACCTACAAACACCCGAGGGGCCGAGTGTAGGAGAGGACAAGGACGCCAACAGAGTGGCCCGCCTGGGTCTACTGCACCCGCTACATAGGCTGCCGAGGGACTCGGGGGCAGTAGTGCCGGTGTCCGAGGTAGGGCTACTTCAGGGTACACGGTGGGTAGGTGTAGGCCCAGGGGGAACCTGTTGGGGATGACACCTAGGCCTTAGACTAGGGACAGCCCCACCAAGTCGGGGTGGTAGAGGAGTCCGTTGTGGCGTTCTTCCGGGGGATTCGAGGGAGGAGTCGATTCGGGATATCACGGCTTGTCAATGGGACTCCGACGGGTCGTGGAGTGGTTGGAACAACTCTCGTCGGACGGCGGTGCACTGATGGTGTCGTCGGGTGTCAGAGTGCAGAAAGAAGGTCTGTCGAAGGGTAGCTGTTGCTCCTGGAAAGGGTGGCGATTTGGTGGAATACGTACTTGAGCTTGAAGGGCTCGGGCACGGCACGGCTTCTTTCGGGTCGACGAAGAGCCTCGCTAGTGGGGCCAACCCAAAAACAAGGGATTCGGGATGAAATTGAGGTAATACCAGTCGATGTGCTGCAAAATGCCATAGGAAACTTTCAGGTCCGGCTGCAAAGTACCCTGTTCATTGTGCAATTGTACATTATAGATAGCAATGGAAGATATTTAGCAGATGATATACTAAAATATTTTTTTTCCTATTGTACTGTAAATGTATATATTTTAATTTATATAAAATACATGATATATACCGTGTCTTACTTCTAAAATATAATATATTTATAACCATAAAAAACATTTTGTAAAATAAATAGTTACTTATTTAAATCTTCCCGTTTCACTAGCTAGCCCTACAGTACAATATCGAATCATTAATTGTCGACCATTTTTTCGTTGTCCATTCTTTAAAATGGCAGACATGACCTATGTCGTCACCACTAGCGCTCCTACCGGGCACGTACGTAGATGGCCACCGTTGGAACATTGGAGGGGGAAGTAGGAGGAAGTCCTCCAACTCTCGTCCTGAACTATTTTGTTTGCGGAGTGTTGTTGTTATTTGTTGTGCTATCAACATACTTGTTTGTACTATTCATGGGATATAGTATTATTGAAAACATGAAATAGTTAATATCTGTAACTTAAACTTTTAGTTTTTAATATAAATTATTTTAAGTAATCACTTGAAAACGAAAAAGTTTCTCCACATCCAGAAACTTTGTGCAGTTAAAAATATAGACACGTTGAAAACGTCCAATAGAAGATATTGAATAATTAATAAACATACAATTAAAAATATTCTGTTATATCAATTAATTAGAATTTAAGCTAACATTTAAGCTAAAATTTATGTTCTTTGGACGTCTAACTACTGTTGACTTTAGGTAATTAATACTGTCCTGATAATAACCTACCGCACCTGCTAGTTTGATTGGAATGCGTGGTACACTAAAGTTACACTATTAAGTTGTACGAGTACTAGCGGTAATATTACATTAACTTGAAAAGGTTACTTTACTTTACAGTCTCAGTTGAAAGCTATTGTTTATAGCTTTCTACAAATCACTAAGACATTTATTTTTATTTTTGAAATGTTTAAACAATTGTTTTATTAATACGAGTACAAAGGCATAGCTCGCATATTCCATTGAGAATCAATATACACCGACGCCATTTGTTCAAATCTACTAGACTCAATTTTTATTAGTTAATAGAGGTCATGGATGCACATAATAATAAAAGTTTACTTATTATAATAAAACTTACATTTATAAAGATATTTAATTATAAATATCCAGGTTTTAATACATTATTAACACACCACTAACCTTAGTAAAAAAACAATAAAATATCAGATAACATTACTTTTACAAAAAAAATCGTTAAAACAATCGTAATGATGTGTTTTTAAATATTATAGTATAAAACATTCACGGAGGTATATTAGACTGTTAAACAAACAACACAAGTAAACATGGAATCAACGGTAACACAATATTGCATTGTTAGGAAATAAAATAACGTCATCTTGCGTTACTGGTTTAATAGTGACGAAAAATACAAATTATTTACAGTTACAATTTTCTGACCTATTGATTGAGAGGATCAATGAAACAAAACCTTTCGTTTAAAATACTACCCTCTTAATCCCCATAACCCCTGATTTATTTTAGTAACAAAATTAAAACTAGGTACTGATAACAATCATGTAAAAATAATCACATAAGTCTGTCGCTATAATGTATACAGTCAGTTATCAAAGCCTTGACGCCTCATCTGTATAGCTTACTAGCAACTGTTAGTTCCATTGTGATTTTATGAAGCCCATGGATTGTTGAGAATAAATAAACTGGTTTAAATAGTTTTTTTCTGTAGCAATCCACGTAGTTGCAATCACTATTATAGTTTCAGCCGTATTTCAGGCCATCATCAGACACAAATATTTATCTTATTTATTACTCACTTCATTCACAAGTCTATACAGAACGTTAGCAGTAGTGACGCGGCTCCGCAGGATCTGTGGTCCGTTCAGTTATGTGTCGTGTTTTTGAGTAATGTGATTTAAATGAGGCAATTATTTTTAAACGTGACGAACTCCGTATGAATTGAGTAATAAATGAGGTATATACTTGTGCCTAATGATGGCATAATATAAGGCCGAAACTATAGTAGCGATTACAACTGTGTGAATTAATTCAGAAACTGTTAGTTGCTTAACAATTCTTTATTATAGGAACCTTTTATAAACCTTTCCACCACGGTCCACCTGCTTTCTACGGTCATTCTATTTGTAACCCACTATGGGTGTTTTAATGTGTGTATTGCACACAATAAAAATGAAAAATATTTAAAAAGTTTATATTTATTAAGAGTAGTTTTTATATTCACCTAATTCCAATATGTGATACCTACTGTTCAATGCTAAGAATTAACTTTTACTCCTTAAAGGAGTTACACACATTACTTGCTCAGCTGTCATATATTTCTGAACTTAAGTTTAAACGTAAATTGATAAAACTAATTAATAATTATTTATAACATACTCGCATTGTGGATGTGGTTTAATTAATGTAAATTCGCTGAGTACACTTATGTGAAGGTATTTCACCTTTTATTCTTAGTATAATGTTATGGACTTGTATATACATTTATTATTACCTTATCAGTTCAGTTAATAGTTTCTGTTAAATATGGCTTGAAATCGAATTCCCTTAGGACTAAGTATTTCGGAAAAACGAAAAAACAGGACACTCAGTGTTTTATTTATTTATTAAATATGTTTAGTAGCCCTAGGTTTCATTAGTAAATTTAAACGGAAATATAATAACCAGCCTCTACAGATACAAAATGATCGTATTTTTTAGTTTCAATTATAAGCGGGTCATGTATTCGCCGCACCGCCGACCAGAGTCCAGTGGTTGATTAGGTTTGGATGTCTATCGACGTCACTGCCTTTTACCGCAAAACGGAACAAGTTCCAATTACTGGGCCTCACTGGCGCACTCTAGCCAATTTGCTGTCGAAGCTGAATAAATAGTCGGCGACATCGTTGAAATTAAACCTCTAATTTTGTTCAAATATTAGAACATATAATGGTTTCTTGTTTATTCAGATAGAATAAGTTTTAATTATAATGATAAATCTGAACCAAATTTATTGCAGCTCTTTATATAGTATTTATTATGAAACAGTAACAACAAATTTCAGATCTGAAACCACGGGTAAAATGCATTAATTATATCATATGAGGGCAAATATCAAGTATGAGGAAATACGAAAATGTAAATAGATTAGTTTAGATTAGATTATTGAAATGGCAACCTACCCAGGTAGGTATTTTAAGCCAAGTATGCATGAGAAATGAGTATAGGATGATTGTGGCGTGATCTTGTAGTCTTGTTACTGACTAAGGCTGACATGTTCTTCAGACAGGACTATTAATTAATACCCAACAGTCAATGACATATCTAAGGGACCTACAGGATAACGTGGAATCCGAACAACGGCCTCTGAATTACGAATTGGTCTAATTATGAGGATGCTCTTAGTAGATTAACGTAGTATTCAATAGTGCGGACGTTAATCCACACAAGAGAACACCACATCCACCGACTTCGCTCACAACTATCCACAGTTCGTGACCTCCAAGTAGCTGGATTACAGGACGTCACTACCGTCCCAGTCCAAAAATAAATTAAAAAATAAAAACATTTACCAGTCTAGTAATTACAGAAACAAATTTATATTTTAATACATTTATATTGAAATCATTTTTAAAAGTTAGAAAATTACACAAAGTTATATATTGGAATTTTAATTATACTCGTATATTAGGGACATCGTCAATCACCAATGAAACAGTTCGTTGGTTTCAATAACTTTTGCCTGTCATGTTGACGACAATTTGTGCAGTTGATTTTATTCGTAGTCACGAAACATTTTCACAAAGTATTCATCATAATCACAAAACACATACATATCTAAAATTTTACATGTTTGCAAAGTAAATTAATAAAATCGTCCAATGTGTATAAAACCTTTGGAAACCATACTAAATTTAAAACTATATTTTTTATATAATGTAAAACGAGAAAATTAACGAACCAGCCAATAAACAATATATATGAAGCAACATAGGCTATTTAATTCAAAATCTCCTACCGTGAGACTATAAAAATTAGGGTATGGAATATGTTTGTAATTTAATAAGTATGATAAATACATTAAATAAGAAAATAAACCAATTGATGACAAGGTTCTGAAAATGTGTCTGAAGATAAAATAAATAAATAAAAACACAATTTTATTTATTAACTTTTGGAACTATGTTTTCAAGGTACTGTATTTAATCTTTTTTATATTTAAAATATGTTTAAATCCTAAGTTATATGCAAAATAAATTGAAAATCTGGGAGTATACTGAATTATAATTCATAAGAGAACTGATAGCAAGGTAGGGGAGTATCGCAACTGGAATTAAAGCTCAGAAATATCGCGTTTCTCAAAGTTTTGGACAGGCGTAAAACTTTAATTAGGCGTGATTGGTTGACGTGATCCCCTCCGCCACTTCCCCTCTCCCCCCCGTCACCCACGCCACCACCGTCGTCTGCACTCTTTATGACCACTTTACCCATCGTCAAAGGATACATTTTAAATTATTTTACTTTATCTCCAAACTACCTTTTTCCATTCGGATAGTATTAAAATATGTGGGTATTTACTTCCTTGTGGGAAATAGGTTAGATCATAAAAGTGTCTAAAGGGAATGTTTTCAGTTCATCTAAACAGCTGTTCAAGTTATTATACGAATTCAATACAATGGCTCTCGTAGTTTCTACACGTAAGTTCTACACACTTTCGCTATGGATTTGCAAAACAAATCTGCTATCAACCTTCCCCCAGAGCTTAGACATACCCAATACCCATGTCAAAAATCCAATACTGCATTGTTCATCTAAGCCTATGTGAAGACACCGGAAAAACACATAACTTTTGAACGAAAATCTCCACATTACGTGAAATAAACGAAAAATTTGTGTGATAAAAATACAACATAGATTGTAAAGTACTGATATATATTAAATGTCCCTCGTATTTACACCCTTTATAATCATGTAGGAGAATTCCTATACAGTAGTTGTGAGGGTTTCATTTAGTTCATGGTATATTATCAACCACTAGCTAAACCATGACACGATGACTAACTGAAAAATATTTACTTAAATATTTAAATATTTACTATTAGGTATTTGGGGAAATACCTTAGACAAACGATCTAAAAGGAATGTTTTCAGTTTCTCTAAACAGCTGTCCTTGTAACCATATGATGTCACTTCCATTTCAAATTTTGGTGACGGATTGTCAATAGCCCCCTCCTCCAGAGCAAAGACTTGTCCATTCCTAAACATGTTTTAACATTTTACTCATGGGTAGCTATATCTCGCACTAATTGTAATAAGAATATCCAGGTATATATTTTGTATATTACGACCGTTTCAAAAATGATTTTAATATCATACTTTAATACTAGTGGTTTCAAACCTTTCGCTTTTGCAACTACTGTAAGCCATTTTTGACTAGGAAAACAATTTATTTACGAGTGATAAATTTAATTTTGTATCCTAGTATAATTATAGCCAAAGACTTTTCAAATAATATACTATTATCTCAAAACCTTTAACAATATTCTGAATTTGTTAGCAATTCCAATTATTATTATTATTGTGAAACACCTTTATCCACTACTAACGGTGGATAAAGGTGTTGAAGAAGGAGACTTTAATACTGTGGTGTATCATCCGGGCATGATCAATATCTCATCGAGGCAAATACACGACTGATCTCTTGTTTGAACAGTGTTCTAAGGACCCTTGCCTGTAGCAGAGAGAGGCCACATAACTGGCTGAGGCTGGACATAACTGCCTCAGAGATATAAATGTTTAAATATTATTTGAAATCTAGGTATTTGTTGGTTTAAAGTTTGTATTATATACTATTCATAGGATGTGATTACTATATAAGTCTCACTTTCTGAGGGCTCCCCCCAGCATGCCGTTATTGGCGTTGTAAAAATCTATATTTTACACCATGATTTTTCCTTTCTTCCCGTATACATGGTGAAATAATTATTTTCGTCAAAGTTTTGATTTTGAGTTTGGAGTGGATATATCCGTTTTGGGGGTCCCTGAATTCAAAAAAAAGTATCCGGAATGATGTCAGTATGTATACCTGTCTAGATACAGAATATACCTCAGGACTATACCGATCATCTGATTCTTATGAAATTAGGTACACAGCTGCATTTGGACATATCTGCATTATTGTTTTATTTTAGATTTGCTTTAATTTTCAATAAAAAATATTAGAAATACAGGTTCTAAAAATCCACTCTAACTATTTTGGTTAAAATTTAATAGTTTATATTAACTATAGTTCAAAACATTATGACACCACCTGTATGCCTGTAAAGCTATTGGCTCCAAAGTTATTGGATTTTAAATGCAAAAGAAATATTTTCTAAGAATATCTTTACAGAACGTAAGATGTTTTACAGCTTAAAAAGCTAAAGAAAGTAGTAGCTTGAGTCCTCAACCTACGATGAATGGTTCCAAAAAAAGTTAAATTTAAACGCAGTACGTTGTATGGGAGCGCCCAATGTTTTGGAGAATGTTAAAAAATCAATTTCTTTCTCATTTATTAAACTTTTTCTATGAATCTTGGTATGCAGTGTATGGGCACATAACCCAATAAAACCGGCTAAAAAACTTTGGTATTGCCTGGTGGGTGGGGGAGGTAATGCCTTCAACAGTTTTTAACAATCTGTTGGTTGAAGGAATTGAATTATAATTTTTGAAATGATACATAAATGTTTTAAATGATATTCAAATAAACATTAAAGAGTATAATTGTTTTGTAAAAGGTGGATGAAGGTTTTTTTATTTACTCAAGGAAGAATGTAAGTGTAACTACATTGATGTCGTTAATTGACACGGTGTAACTGTCTTACGTGAGATATTACTTAAATATTTTGTCACGTATTTATTAAGGCATTCAAAAGGTTATGTCATATTGTAAAGTATTCGTATTTAAATAGGCCCTAAATGAATTAGTAAACAGTTCATTATTATAAACCTTTGAAATATGCCTTTCAACAGGAAAACATGCTTCTCCAATCAAAGTTGCTGAGGAAATAACGAAATGATTTCATAATTCCAAGAAATATCAAATCTCCAAAATTCTAATCAAAACTATTTAAAAGATTAAATATAATTAGGTTGAGTACAGTTTCTAGTGATGATCCTCATGTCATAGAGCAATAATATAGATGCTTCAAAACCAGGGCTTCATGTAGACAAACGTAGTCGTCATCTGAAATAGGCTCTCTGTCAAGTAATTATACAAGTCATCTTGGTGAAACTGAAGCAACTTTGAACCTCACCCCACTCTGTATTATAAACTTTAGTTCTTGGTTTGCTAATTTGTGTCTCCTTTTGTTATGTCTTATAAACTTTGATAGGTATTGTTTATCGTTGTTTAGTGAGATATTTAAGTTGAAATACAAAATAAAAATTAATAATATAAATGTTTAAATAACTTTTCATCAGTTCATAATAATAAACCATTTTTTCTATACTAATGATATAGAACCATTCGCAATCAGGTGGATTTTTCTGTACTTTACTTATATTATTTTTATATATTAATTAATGTTTTTATATTTTATAGCCCCGAAAATACGAAATGGGACTTATCTCAGTTTCTGTCTGCTGTCTTTCTGTAATTCTAAATAAGGTATATATAACGTTTTCCCGTGTAAACGACACCACCCTCATTTTGATAACCATTTGAAACTCTATTTCCTAAAGAAGCCAATTTTCCTTATTCTTATTATCTTTTTAAATCTATTTTATTTATTCTAAACCTTTTGAAAAAGTGTTTTGTTTTCTTTAAACTGTTTCATTAACTGCTACAATAAAAAAATGAGCTCTTAAAACCCAGTTTTGGGCAATATCAGACATATTTGTTCTAACAGATCATGTGATCTATAATAGTGATTAAGAAAGAAATAACCCTTTAGAATTCAAATTCAAATTAATATTGGTTTGCTTACATTGATCATTGATTTAAACCTATTTCAAAATTAAAATATATTTAACTCATATTGTCTTAAAGTATAACGAATTTTAATAATCATTCAAATGTTATAATTGCAACTAAAATTAAATTATTGAACTAGGAATTCAACTTTTCTTTGCATTTATTTGTTTAAGAATTCATGTTTTTCTTGTTTTGTCATGGTAGTAAGTATCATCATCTTTAATAACCCGTATATTTATATTTTTGGTTGTGTTTAAAATATTTCTATTTGTTACTTTTTGGTGATTTTCTGACACTATAGGTTTAAGGCTTGACTAATTAGGGCTTAAATATGGTGATGGGAGGTTTAGGTTTCATTAAAAAAATATATTTTTTACTTTACATAATAATGGGTGGGTGATTAACTGGCAATGTATTGATTTATGTCCTATATGTATACATAAATGAACCAGAATTATTATAGTACCTTATATATTATTTGGATAAAATGATGTCTCGTCAAAGTATTACTGTTACAAGAAATAGTTTTAAAACTATTGTAACAGATTGATCACTTCTCCAATCACAAAAATTATTTATTTATAACTCTAAAATCTTCAACAAAATATATTAGTGACATATTAATCAAATACAGTATATGTAAATATACACGGCAGCGTGAGATTAAGTACATTAAGTGGTAACATTAGTTACATTTTTTAGCTTTATTCCTTTATTTAAAACAACTTAAACCATTGTATTTTATAATTCAAAAATACACAGCGTATATTTGAACATTTACAAATTAAGAATATTTAATGTTTGAGCTTAACGTATTTATCCCTGGAATGATGTTTTTCGTTGATGTGTCAATATTTATTTTTTACTTCTGTTATTTTGGCAGCACTCATCTAAATTATTGGTTGGTAGAGAGTTTACCAAATGGTTGGAATTCATCAAAAATATCACAGATACTTAATTTAAACAAAGCACATGAATTCATCATATCTCTTCAGGTTTGACCTTTCACATTTTATACGTGAAAATTAAAATATTTCTATAGCGCGTGAAGGAACATTGAAACTGTGTGATTATTATATTATAGTGTCACGGGATTCTAATAAACAGATGTTCAAAACTAATTCATGTTAAAAATATATTTAATACAAACAATCATACATTTATACATATGTACAAAGCTTAGTTTGGAATAACCTTTATATTTAAAATATAATTAAATAAATAACATTTAACAATTTTCTGTCCTGTTAAAGACTGTATGCATCTTTGGTAACTTTGCAATTAGTTCAACTCAGGTAATATTTTTCTCCTTCTATTGGAAATAAATGAAATATCAGTTTTTCAATATGCTGCTATCATACGGTTTATTTATTAAAAACTATGTTTGAAAAATTCTAATATTTTTTTGATAGCCGTGATAATCTATTTAAAAAATATTTAGTATTATATATCTTTTATAACTAAATCAATTTAACGTATAGTCTTTTGAAGTTTCAACCAAGAGAACATTTTATTAATTTCACACAATTACTAACTGAGCTATTACAATACCGGACAATAAAAGTAAATAATTTCGTTTGTATTTTTTGCAGGACTATTTCATCAGCAGACATTTCTTAGTTAATACGTTTTTCATGGAATTGTTTAGATTAGTTTAAAATACTTGTAAATGGAGTAGAAGTTTAGTTTCAAATAACTAATATAGATTTACATGTTTCATTGATAGCGTACGTGAACAATCTAAATAGACCTGATTATATCCAGTAATAAATTACAGTAATAATAGCTCATGAAACCCTTACAGAATTGTTTTACCAAGGTTAATGAAATATTGAAGGCAATAGATTGATATCATCCAGCACACAAATTTGTTATTTAAAACTGAGATGCAAGGTTTAAACTATGAAGAAAGATTTCTAGACATTATATAACACCAACCACATAATAGATCTTCCAAATTTTAAAACATCACATAAAGTACACGTTTATAAATTTAGTACAAAACACTCTTATATACATGAAGTTTTTATAGCCTCTATAAAATTAGACGTCGGTAAAATAACGTCATCTCAGTCGATGTAGTAAGGTCACGAATAAGAGGAGGACTAGGGAAACAGAAGGAGAAGATGCAGTGGAGAAAAGGGCACTAGGAGCTGTTGCCAGACAGTTGTAGAATTGCTCAGTATCCAGTCTTGTGATGGCGCAGTAGTGGTTGTGGGCCTGTTGGTTCGGGGGAATCTCCATCGACGTACTCACGGAGTTGACCACAAAGTACCTGGAAAACAAGAAAAACATTGTTAGTAGACATTAAAACCCATTAAGGAAGGAGTGTACCTGGTTTAAACAGACCTTTTAGGAAGCAGTTAAATTCAGCCATTTTGCAGGTAATTCATAAAACATTTGTAAAACAATTATTATAAGTGATAAACTAAAACTTTTTTCTTTTGTGTAAAACCTTCTCTGCTTTAAGAAAAACACATAAAAATCAACAACAATGTGTATTTTCTGAAAATTGATACCTTTTTACGTGTAAACAAAAATTTACCCCATATCTATAAAAATGAATATAACAAAAACGCATACTCGGTACGCGAAGAGATGGTTTCGACTGCTGCCAAACGTCACAACGAACAGATGACAAACGTAAAACTTAGACAAATTCTAGTTCAAAATTAAGATTATTTTTCATTCAGGCTAAAAAGGTAAGATGAGTTTTTTTCATACAACCATTTTAAATCAATTGTTTGTTTCTTATAAAAGATTAAATTTCATTTTGTTGATTGTACAAAAAATGGAATTTAATTCTTTAATACATTTTGTTGTGCAATCAAGTTTCTATAAGAGATCATTTTAAGGGTGTTGCATAGTAATGTTTTATTTCCGTATAAGAAAACGCACTAACGTAAGAGAACGAAATAATTTCATAGGTCTTCAACAGGAGTAAATACCCTCGGTGGAATGACGGGAACTATTATGGAAGTGTCTTTTTGCACGTCAAAATGTATATACTGATTTTCGGGTTAGGTTTTTTTGTTCTTTCTACGCCAGAGTCATTTTGTAATGAGCTCAGAAAGATATTTTACACAAACGCAACTAAGGAAAGCGGTCCTAACCCAAACGAACGGGAATCCCGGGATGGGAACCTATGACCTCTTGCACCGCAGTCCAAGACGCTAACCTTTATGCTAGCAAGACAACAACGCTAGGTTAGGTTGAGATAGTTTCGATTTATAATTTAAAAAATGCCATCAACCATTTTGGCAAACGATAAACCTGTACAGTTCTAGGAAACCATTTTTTTCTAATAAAAATGTTTTTCTACAAATATTGACGTCTTGTGGGATGGTATCAAAGCACATTGACGTGCGGGTAACGTCTGTCAATCATTTAGTGATGGTTATTTTATGATAGATTTTGAGGCATAATTGCTACTTTTATACTAATCAATACCTTGCGAAGTATGGGAGGCCGGTGGCGATGGTGAAGGTCTCCGCGAGGTCGTGGAACTGAGAGGCAGAAACGCCCCTCTGGAAGCCGTAGTAGGAGGTGAGGTTGTACTCCACAGTCCACTCAGCAGTCTCCCTCTGGTTGGCCGTCGACAGGTCCAGGTAGTACTGCACGTAGTCTATCACCTGTGGAAGGACCGTCTACCGTTATTGTTGTTTTTTTCATATTTGGAGAATTTAAGTCTAAGCTTTTATCCTAACCTACAGAAATATTTTCTATGGATGGACGAAAACCAAGGCTTATTGCGTTAGTCTGAGAGGAATTGGACAAATAGCTGAGGAAATTACTAGAGTGTGCCTACGCCTAAAACGATTGACATAAAATTTTGACCATGTTCATGGTCATTATCATGTTCTACAAGATCATTGAGTCCATGTTGTAGACCAATACGTAAATAGATATCGGATGAAAAGTATTCTTTGACATAACTCGATATACGAATAGCACATAATACACAATATGTCTACGATAAGCTGAGGAATGTTGAAGGTTAAACCCGGACCTGCCTGAGTCTTGGCTTCTAGGGTCTAGAGTATTTAAATAGATCTCAAGCAAAACCCATTCAATTTCTGTACTCATGCACGAATCTCTCCTCATGGATGACAAATTATTTTCACTTTACACTTGGAGTACAGCTGTATAAACTGTCTCCGATCTGGACAACAATCTTTGATTGTTGTATTTTAATAAATTTTTATAAATTCTAGAGCTAGAATCCCATTATGGGACGGACTACTATGTACGCTAAGACAGGCCGGTTCTGTTGTTTGTCATTTAAAAATGACATAACTTTTCATAACCTTTGTATTCCTGTATTAGTATGGGTAAGTTAAACAGTTATCAATTATCCTCGTTGGTTTATTCTACTTTATGGGTTTTACGAATTTAAACATACTTTATGCATTTAACGGTATCATTCAGCTCCAGATATCACTAAGAGATTACAATAACTTCCCTTACACTAATTTTAATACTAATGCCTTTAAATTATAAGACTTTTTCAATGTGAAAACATCTTAGAAAAGGCCTTTTATGCAACAACATTATATTTAGACTATGGCAATTATTTAAATTTTAAGAAATGAAAAACACATTTATAAATAATTTCTAATTAAATAGTCCTAGATTTCTTTTAGTTTTTCGTTCGCTAATTATTAATAGTGCATACACCAAAATTAAGTGACTATTCAGCTTTGAACATTGGTACGAATCTTCCCATTGGTAAGATATAAGGTATTGAAAACATTTTTTCAATACCATCAATTAGAAGGAATACTAATAAGCCTTAGTCCATAAACAAACAGTCACAAGTTTTTATGAAGACTGTACCCAGAAAAAATTGATCTGGTAATCTAAAGTCTCCTAAAACCCCTTTTTATTACCTGGCCAGTATCAGTGTTGAACTTGTAAAGCCTAATAGCCGGATTGTTGAAGCCGCTGGAAGACCTCTTCGGTGTCACCGAGGGAGCTATGAAGATGTTTGACACAGGCCGGCCTAGAGCAAGAATACAACCACATCAAATACATATCTTGAATACTTATCTACCTACCTATCTACCATATCTACCTATGGAACTGCATGCCTATCTAAAATATATAAATAGAGAGAGCGTGATATGTGGATCATGAACAATATTTCTTTTAAACATAAAATTGTAGTTGGACACGTGTGACGAATTTTATTATTTACGTAAAAAACGTAATGATTCATGGCATCAACCATGTCATCAGTTTTGTTTACGTTGATTGGTTAAAACAGTTATAGGCCACTTATTGCTTCTTATGGCAGCATGTTCGCCACAGAAAAAGGTGAAACAGAACAATTTTCTAAGTGATAATACAACGTTCCAATCATAAGGATTTTAGTTAGACTTCTTGAAGAAGATGACATTCGTGTAGTCGTGATTAAGACGGCTGTCTAACTCATGACAAAAGTACACTCACGCTGGATGTAGGCTACATTTTCAATTTAAAATTAAGGTTTAACCAAAACAAATAAAACCTTTTTGAAGGATTACAACAATGTTTCTTAAAAATGTCGTCTTTAATATCAGAGAGAAACGTTCCAGAATGAGTAAAATTTTATATCATCTATCGAATACTCTTTAATTTGGATTTTTAATACAATTAATTCGTTCTAAACAGGGATCATTACGTCATCACGGTTGCGATGGGCCAGCCACTCGAACGTCAATCCTACTTAAAGATGTGTCGCGGTATATTTAGTACAAGATATAATGAAAAAATCAGAAAATTGTATCGTAGCTTTAATTGTTTTTGTTTTGTTTTAGTGTAAGTTTCAATCGTCAATGTTATTTGGAACTTTATTATTATACATTATTAATAATATTAATGAGATTACTGATTAACAATGGAATCAAAATAATATTGTACACTTGGGAAAAAATGCTTTACTTTTTTTAGAACACCTGCCTTTAAAATGTTCATATTATGACTGAGTTTTCACATTTTGAGAGTTTTAAAATGTTATAAGGATTTTATTTTAAGATACAAAACCAAACAAAGGTGATACCATGTGTAGTATATAGTATTCCCCTCCACTGCATTGTTAGTTATTTGGTTTCAAAGCACCTCCTCATTACTACACAACCATTGTACAACCGTTATACCTTTTAATTCTTTTGTATATAAATAAATTTAGAGCTTTGTCTGTGGGTTTCTTGAATTATAAAATTGGTGGTTATTTTTACGTTAAATGTTTCACAACAATATAAATTGGTTCTATCACATGTTTTGCCTGTACTGTAATGCCAAAGAAGGCGTTTAAGATTGTCTTTTCTGAGAAAACGAGAAACTTTGGCAAGGAGATTACACGAGTATTTCGCTTTGATATATTAATTTTGAACAATTTTCTTGAACTTCATGTACTTTATTAACATGGATGTTGTAATACGTTTAAATTTGCATTAATAGAGAGTTGTTTCATTTGTTTAGGTTTATTGTATTGAATTGATTTGGATTTGTTGGATTAGTAATTTACCGACAGCCAAATGTGGCATCGGTGACGTCATTTACTGTTGATCTTGTTTAGAGCTTTACCGTACTAAGTTCTGAATGAAAGTTTCAATGACACAATTGTCTCAGATTCGGAGTCATGCAAGCTACCCAATCGGCCACGGAAAAATAAGTTTGAATAAATTTCTTATATTTTAATGAAGTAGACCTACCAGCCTCGTTGTAGACGACCCTGAACGTGTCGGAGTGGAGGTGGCCGAAGAATTGTCCGGTGATGATGTCGGCGTAGCGACGCACCAGGCGCAGGTAGCGCGCGTTGTGCCGGGGAGCCATGGTGGGCCTGGGTGGGGTCCCCAGGCGCTCGTCCGACCCTGGGGCCATGTGACCCACCAGGTAGATCTGCAACGAGTCCTCATATCAAATACCTTGGCACAAGTGTATAGCACTCATTAGAGATCACGTACTGTGGATAGTTTGTTATGAGCGATGGTCGGTGGATGTGATTAACGTCCTCGATATCCGTTAAGACCGTCCTAATAACAAGTCCAGTTCGACTTTTAAAACATATTAACTATGAGTAATACAGTAACAATATTGACATGAATATATCCTAGCTCTGGGGGAGGGGGGTGTTGGCAATTTGCGAGACCAAAATTTGAAACAGTGACGTCATTTGGTTAGTGACGTGATATAGTCAGTGACGTAATAGTTTGGTAGTAAGAACAGCTGTTTAGATGGATACTAAAACATTCCTTTTAGATATATCCTTGATCCTATTTCCTAAAGGGAAGTAAATAGAAACATGTTTAAAATCTTCCTTATCAAAAATTGTGAGCTATCAGTTTACAATAGGGCTATTCTATTATTTATTACGTGCAGATAACCTACTATACTATTTCGTATGGTAGTTTTGGTGACTCACAGTCTCCTTGAGGCGGAATGACTTGACCATGAGCGACTCCAGCCAGAGCCACTGCCCGCCAGGGTCATCACTGCCATCCTCGCCCGTCCACAGGTTCGTGTTGAGCGCCACCAGTCGCAGCCGCCGGGACTTCTGCTCTATCGAGTAGTACCCTCCTGTAACGCAGGATGGGTCAGTTGTGATAAGTTGTATTTAAAGAATCCTTAAAGCTAGGAGGATTTTACGCAGAGACAGGTATGATTTTTTCGAAGCTGAATAGTAGGAGAAAGATAATCTTTTTTATCCCGCAATAGAATATAACCATCTCCAAATATATCGATGAGATGGAGATAAAAGGAGCTAGGTTGACTCATCCAAACCACTTGTGAGGTGTTAGGAACTAAAATTTATCAGGTAGATCTAGAGGTGTTTCTAGATTTTAGACCAACTAGAGGAGCAAGGAAGGAGTACCGGATCGGTTGTCATTATAGGCGTTATCACGGCCACCTTTGAATTCTCGTACATATGTACGCACTTTGATATCACTATTATCAGTATCAGCGTTCTCTTCCAAAATACCTTGATCAATTTGTGCAGCAGACAGGTTACTTGCTGACAAAAACTGTACCACTGACCGAGCCTCAGACGCAGCATATATGGTTTTGATTTAAGCTTAATTTAAAGTTAATTTAAAAACAATAGTACAATATTAATACATTTTGCTGTGGCATTCATAGTAGTGTTGGTAGAGTATCCGATGTCAATGAATATACGCTGCATAATTACCTCTATTGAAGGTATGGAGGACCTCGGGCGGTAGCCAGCTGCGCCAGAGGCCACTGAGGTGGCGGTACGGCTGGGTCTCCGCCATGGGGGGCCGAGGGTCGTCGTGTCCAAGGACGGGGAACACAAAGCTGCTGGAGAACGCGTGGCTCAACAGGTGTGTCAGGTTCTTGACAGCGGCGAAGTTGTCGGCGTGATGGTGACGGCTGGGGTTGGACAACACATCCCTGGACAGTGGACACATCGTACATGGTGGTGGGTGGATATGACAGTGCACAAACTAATCTATTGGAGATTGCATCGAGGAGGTAAGAAAATCTTTTGGGTTTTGCATCCATGATTGTGGTCTAAACAACAATTTTGAAAACTAAGAATCTGTTTGACTCTTTTCTTTTTTGACTGCGTAATTATTGAGAGTTGTGTGACGTATGTAGGGGAAGTTTTTTTTAGGGAGTATATGAAGAGGAAGTTGAATGAATAGAGGTGGGCTATTATAAGGAGGTGGGGTATGTGGAGGTGCTAAATGCTAACTATAGAAGAAAGGGTAAGAAATGAGGGAATAAGATGAAGAATGGAAATGGAAACCATTGTTGATAAACAAATATTGAAGATATATGGACACCAGGGAAGAATAGATCCTGGCAGAATACCAAGAAACCTTTGATTGGCAACCACTAAAAGAACGTAAGAGAGAAAGACCACAGTCATCTTTGCATAAGCAAGTGAAAGACATAATAAGAAAAAGAGGAATAAATGAAGAAGCTTGTACGGATAGAATACAGAGTCTTCCACACTCTATAACCGAGTGTGGAACACTGTAATAATGTTGTAGGTCTCACAACTAAGCTACTAAGAGAATGTAAAAATCGGTTTGAAGGAATTTAATTGTATTGAATTTTTCAAAATAGATTTTACTGCAAAGTTTAACTGCCACCATATGTAAGAAATGCTTTTTAAGACATAATTCGTTAAATCATTTTATCTTGGGAGCACAAAAATCGATGTGCTCCCAAAAACATAAATCACACACAGTTCACCTTTTTTCGTCGTCCCAAGAAAAATGTTTTGATGAGTATAACAATTTGTTAAGATATATAGGAATCCTTACATAAGAAATGGCAAGATGATTTGGATTACAAATTAGTTACATCATGAATATACTTGTGATAGCAAGTATCATACAATGTAATATTCCTGAAGGGAAATACTAAGTTACATCGATAACATGGTAAGTTGTTCGGGATGTGTTCCATTATACCCAATTTCATATAAGTGATAACTTATGATGAGAATTATTGAAAAATAAAGCTACTATTGATTTTACTTAAACATATTATATAAATATATATTGCTCACTGAATTCTTTATTGCATTTTATATGGATTTTAGTAATATTTTTTAATGGTCGTCTTATAAGTTGTGGATAAATTATATCTGAAAAGTAAAGCACACGATATGGACGGCAATGTACTCACCCAGTCCAGAGGACGAACTCTATGTTCTCGCCATGTTTGGCCTTCATGGCGAGCACGGCGGACTCTATGAGGGCCCAGGGAGAGTCGCAGTTGTAGTCCCCATATTTGCCCAACGGCAGTCTACTGGTGCCTCCTCTCCAGCAGCCTGCCATTCAGAATAGACTGTGAATGGTACGTTATTGAGAAAGAAAAATTAAATATTTATTATTTAATGAGTTAACCCATTTATTTATATATTTATTTTTGGAAGCTAGTTTATTGAGAAGCAAGTCAATGTGTTATAAGTATAAGTATTTATAGTCCTATAATTTTAAGTTTGGTTTTAGATTAGGGTGATTTTTGACTGTGATCTAATCCCAAATCAAAGAAGTTATTTTATACGGTCAATTAAAGTTTATTGTACCAACCACTAGAAGGAAAGTAAGAATTATCATTATCACTATTAGATGGAGTTAATGAATGGGAACGAGATCGAAATAACTATGAGTTGGGAAAGAAAATGGGTTACGTACGTTTTAAAGGAACGATGGGCTATGTGATAAGGACGTAGTCCCCCTTATCGTACAAATTTGAAGCCTAAGCTTCTAACCTTATCCAGACACTTGATCTATGGGGAATCTTAGGTCCTAAACCTTGAGTCCAGAGCATTCTAACTTTGTACCCTTGCACTAACCTTGGTGGGTAACAAATGATGTTCACTTGGAGAACAGCTATATAACTGATTTTGACTACACATTTTGATGTTCCTAGCATTTTAATCTGGACTGGAATTTGCTAGGTAAAACCCCACTGAGTGCACCCCTGGCTTACACCGAATTGTTGCTTTAAAGGGAACCTACTCTTGACACCAGAAGTGAAGTTCGATAACACGTTCAGATCAATCAGGAAAGGCAATAGAGCATAGAAATCTGAGAATAGTTATGAACAATTCCAACCAATGCCATTCATATGTGAAGCTAATTCCTTCAACTTATTAGCACAGTGTGCCTGGATGTTTAGTCTTGAGTAGTAACAAATCTGAGTTCATTGAAACGTCCTACTAATGTTCCAATATGGTGTACTCCATGTTTCCTCGAAAAAAAGCTTTTTTCGGTACTCTGAACCAAAAATGCTAGGTGATGGAATTCATGCCATAATTGCAGCAATAACAATCATTGTAATTTCAATCTTTTAATCAAATGAGACCTACTAACTTTAGTGTAGTCTTTAAGTGTATCTCATGACAACTGTTAATTTTAAAAGAAAGAAACAAAAATTTAAATTGTCCATCAATCATCTGCATCAGTATGCATCAGAGTCTGCATCAGAGGTAGCCATCTTGGATTTCAGTCCCGTAAGAGCAATGTTAAATTCTGGCGCCTATATCTTCTTGACATATTGTCATAAATTAACGGAAGAGGTGTCAAATTAAAGGTATTACAGTCCTCCAGGGCATCACCGTACAGAACTTCTTATTTTCGCTCTCAATAAAAAAATAATGATTTATTTTGTAAAATATTCCTTGGATTTTTGTTTTTATATCAAGTTAAATTTTTTAACATATTAAAAGGTGAGCCACATCTCATCAATGTACTTCCAAAGTTTTACATTGATACTTTGATAATTAACGCCACTACAGACGTTAAAGTGAAGGTATGTTCCGCCAGAGTTTAACATTACTCTTACGGGACTAAAATTCAAGATGGCTACCACTGATGCAGACTCTTAAAGTATATGAAATAAAAGGTATTCCACTAGAACACTTTAACCTTCATTTTTACAAACCATGACATTTTCCCAGTACGAATACATCTAGTATAAAAGTCAAAAGCAATGAAAGTAACCTAAATCAAGTTAACTTCCAAACGTTAAATATAAAAGTAAGCAATTGGTCAAAGTTTCGGCGAAACTTCTTACGTATTTCCTCCTGCTTGGAAAAACTCACCTAGAACGGTTGTTCCAAATTTATTTAGGCCTGTATAGTAAAGAGAGATTTTACAGTTATTTATAATGTTTTTTTGGTTTGAATTTGGGAGAGCCGATATTTTTAAATATGCATGCAAAGTCGAATAAAAGCAATCCTGTTAATCCTCTCATTGTACAAGAGATGTTCGCCAAACTGATTTCCAACCCTAACATAATCTAATTATTTAACCATGATTTAAACATCGATAGACAGAATATAACCTGATTAAAAATGTATTAATTAACGATATTAAATGAGTTTGATGGTTTTTAATAATTCACACGCGAGTAAGGATTATTTTAGGCAAGCTTTAGGCGTTGGAAGTTTGCTTCTTCTTAATTAAACGTAGCGATTATGATGGATTACTTCGACCGAATAATCTGTGTCCAGCGTTTATTTATTTGAGATTATATTTCCTGTCATTAACCATATTGGTAATCCACCTTTATTTAACCTTAATTACGGAACCCAAGTTTAACAGGAATTAAGGCAATGCAATAAACAGTATAAACAGTAATACTCATTTTCACACACACATATGTACACAATATTTACACACACATTAAACAGTAATAAACAGTATCAGTTAAATTTACTTTTCTCTTACATTCTCCATTTAAAATCAAACTATTTAATCATGTATTTAATAAAGCAGTCTAGTGTGGTTTTCCATTATTTTAACCTTTTTTAACTCTAATAAAATTTATTTCACACATCCTCTTTCTATTCTAATACTTTCTCTTGTTTCTATTGTTATATGCCCTACTCTCATCCTCTGTTAAAACAAAATAAGTAAGTGCATCTTTGTAACAAATTTCATTAAATCAGACGATTGCTGTGGTTTTGACGTTAGTTCACAGACACAGACGCGTAGATGGACTGAAATAGAGTTTTTTTTTACAATCTGAATTATCAAATCGCATATATTTTCTCGCTCAACTCAAATTCTAAAGATTTGACTAAACTGTATATAAATGAATACATAATGTCTATGTTTAAACATAATTTTACCCTTATGAAATATACTTACTGTAAATATATACTTACTGTTGTCCTTATAAGAGTAGTAATGGCTATCCAGGTGTATGTCAGTGATGTGCCAAAAATATCCTGCGAAAATTATCAAAAATAGTGAGTGTTATCAATACATATTGCACAAAGAGATTTACTTTAAAAATGGAATACATTGAATTGTCTTTCAGTTAAAGAAACCCCTGGCACTAATGTACCAAATTAGATAACAATCAAACGATCTTTCAAATAAAATACCAGCGGTAAAATATATTACTTGTTTACTTACTAAAATCTCGTCACACACAAAAAAACACTCTTAAGGTAATTGAAGCTCTTCAAAACGCCCACAATATCTAAGAATTTAATTTCTGTTTTTAACTGTATCCGAGTATACAGTATAACCATCTAATTTTTTTAGAAGGTAGTAAATTAATTGGAGTAAAAAGTAAATGTTAGGTTTTATTTATTTACAAAAATGATTTATGCAATGGATAGTTATTACGAGTACACTATGAATTAGTTATATTGTAAACCAATATTTTAAAATAATTAGCATCATAAGATTTATTGATATTAGTCTAAGAGTATTTCAGTATAGTTTGACTACCTATACGTATATTAAAATAGATAGTTTTACTATACGTTAAACTTAATTTATATTTTAAATTTACTATCCACATTAAAATAATAACCTTTTCACAACGAAACTATCTACATCCAGATAAAACTTAATTGAATACCCAATAACCAATATATCAGAAGTGAGTTTAGCTTATCGATTCTCTCCCGAGGTTTGATATTTATAGCAAAGATAATCAACCAGTTCCTGCGGCAACTACCTTGCCATCAATTAAATAAGGGCAAAGTTCTCCGTTGTGCTCACCAAAATGATTCGTTTTTGATTCTCAGGAATTTTAAGTATTTTGACAAAAAATGTAATTACTCGTAGAAAATATCAGTAAAGCATTAATATTGTAATCATACGAGTATACTAACTGCAATTTTATATGTTTATGGTTTATTCTATCCTGTTAATTATTCTATTTTATTTCGTACAGGGAGAGCGAGCTTTGATTTCATGGAAGAAATCACTTTTAGGTAAGTTTTTTGGTTAAACTCAAACACACTTATTATGAACTCAATGTAAATCCAGTTTGTATGACATGAATAATAACGTTTTAATAACTATTAAAACTGGACTGGGACGGTGGCGACGTCCTGTAATCCAGCTACTTGGAGGTCACGAATTGTGGATAGTTGTGAGAGATGGTCGGTGGGTGTAGTGTTCTCTTGTGTGGATTGACGTCCGCACTATTGAATACTACGTTAATCCGAAAAGACCATCCTCATAATTAGACCAATTCGTAATTCAGAGGTCGTGGTTCGGATTCCACGTAAAACTGTAGGTCCATTAGTTGCCATCGGCTGTTGGGCTATTAGTTAACAGTCCTGTCTAAGGAACATGTCAGCCTTAGTCAGTAACAAGACTACAAGATCGCGCCACAATCATCCTACATTCATTCCTCATTCATACTTGGCTTAAAATACCTACCTGAGTAGGTCGCCATTTCAGTTAAAAAGTATAAAAAGTATTCTACCTTGTAGATTCTGAATATATTTTTGCGTTTCGTTTTTAATCCTAAAAATTAATCTCAAAATATTGTATCACAATAAATCTTGAAAAAATAAATAAACCAAACCTAATTTACACACTTTTTCTGTAAAATAAACCAACTTAAATATAACTATTCTTTAATTAAAACGTTTCCAAACTAATCCAAAAATAAAATAATCGTTGGTTACAATCATTACTATGAAAATAAAAACCCTAAATCAGCTGTTTTGGTTAACCGCATCTACAAAAAAAGTCCTTACTGGTAACATAGACACTTTGAAGGACTATAGTACGAGAACTCCCAGCTTTGAGACCTACTCCAATCGATTTCTCGTGACCCTATATACACAAAACAGTCATAAATCCTTGGACAGTATTTTATTTGCCAAACAGTGCTTGTTTTAGAGTATACGACATTTGTAGCAAAAAATATAACGCTTAAAATTAAGGTAGCCATTAAGGTTAAAAATCCAAGAAGCGAGAACGGGTTGTTTAAAATTCGTTCATTTATTGGGTGTGCTGAGCAATATTGTATCCTGAATAACGTTCTACTAGTGTATATTTTAGTACCCAGAGAAGAAACGTTTGCTACTACTCCTATTTTGAATTCTACTTCAGGCTACGATATTTTACTCTTATCATAGGAAAATGTGTTAGATGATAATGTTAAAATATTATTAAGCTCTTCCGCGGTACTACTACATTTCAGGAGAGAAACTTCGAGCACCTTCTGAACATAAAAGATGAAAAAGACTTAAAGGAATACTATAACATGAATACACCGCCGTTAATATGAATTTTGTGATATTTCAATAGTGGCCCCAGCTGCCTTTGTTCATTGGGCTACTAATTAATGACCCTTGCAAATGAATCAGCTGTCCTTTGTCAGTGACAAAGATATATTTCATTAAATCCACTTATCGCTCTAACCCTTTACTCACATTCACCTTTGGGTTTTCACCAGAGTGGATCGATGTCTGATATATGAAATGGAATATGAAAGGATGAAATAAATATAAATATTTGGACATGAATAGTTCTCACCGGAAAAGTTGTTCTCGTATTACACTGATGGAAAATATGGAAATGGGCCTAAAACTGTAAAAAAGCTCTCTAAATTTGTCGTTAAAAGTGTATAGCTCACTTTCGATTTATACGGGTGTATCATATTTATTTAGGGCCAACCTTATGAGAATAATGCTACTTGGTACTTTAAAGATGGAAATATCCTAGGAAATAACTATTTTTGTCTTTTTGATCGCAATTTCCGAACTATTGTATTCCAGTCACAAATCCGGTTAGCACCTAAGTGGTTTTAACCTGAGGTTTGTGCGTCATAAAATCTACAAAATGTTTAATCAGGCTCTTAGTAACCCACACAGGAAGGTTTTTAAAGTCAAGTATGAATTGTGGCGTGACCTTGTAGTCTTGTTACAGACTAAGGCTGACATGTTCCTTATACAGAAGTGTTAATGACTAGTTTAACAGTTAATGGCATATCTAAGGGACCTACAGTTTAACGTGGAGTCTGAACTACTGCCTCTGAATTGCGATCTTGTCTAATTATGAGGATAGTATTTGTATTTGCAGATGGATTTGTCATCCAATAGTCCGGACGTTAGTCTACACTAAAAAATATCCCATCCATCAAACATCGCTCACAACTATCCACAATTCATGACCACCAAGTAGCTGGATTACAGGACACGCCACCTTCCCAGTTACGTTCATAACATTTTTATTTGTTATAGATTTGTTTGTAATAAGAAGTAATTATACGGTTATTTTATTAGCTATTAAATTATTTTATAAAATGATATATTTAAAATAATAAAATTTTAAAAGATAATTTCTCATGGGAGTAAAATAATTATTAATATAAAGGGCCTACTACTCTATTTAATAAAACACGAGTAAAACTCTATAAAATATATTTTCTTTATTTTGATTTACTGTAATTTTATTCCAAATAAAGATCTAGTATATTTATAAAGTTTTAATAATAATTAAAGCTGTTTGATTCCCTTGAAAATAAAACAATCTATGCTCTGGTAATTTCCATTGCAACGAAACACCTTTGTGATTTAATTTTAATAACTGTCGAACACTCACTGAACTGGTTCCCTTGATGTACGAGTGATGTTCAGTTTTTCTTCCCGGTAAATGTTAAATCAGTTTTCCTGTGTTTGATTTTAACATACGAATAATTCCAATAGTTTTTATATCGATGTTGACATTCATTGTTTGTGGAATATATTCATATGAATCATTGTGTTCCTGAATATTCAAACTTCAGTAGAGTTTTTATATTATTTCATTATAGCGACTATAAACGGGACATAATATACTTGTTTTAATGTAAATTAATTTTTATGGCAATAAATTAAAATGTTTTTGCATGTGTCTAATAGTTTATTCAGATTTAAAAGTAAGATATAAGCTAATACGTACAATCCCCAACTAAATCTCGGCCTCATTGTAGTAGTAAAAAACGAAAAGACACGATGGAGAGTTCTTTATGTTTTTCGTGTAACTTTATGGCCAAGTGCTAATGTTCGAGTTTTCAGGTAACTCAAGTGTCTCCTACGTGACCTAACGACTACTTATCTTGCTGGGACCAACGGTCTTAAGTGCCTTCTAAAGCAATGTGGCAGTCTGAGAAATATTCATATGTAGATAAAATATATTTATATATTCATATTATGAAATACTCGTATTTATATTTTATATGTGTTATGACCGGGAATCGAGCCCAAATATTTTGGCTGGTAGGCCAGTAATCAACCCTCCACCTGTGAATGCCACGATTTTGACAAAGAAAGATAATATAATATCGATCTAAATAGAC
This sequence comes from Nephotettix cincticeps, assembly GCA_023375725.1. Taxonomy (NCBI): domain Eukaryota; kingdom Metazoa; phylum Arthropoda; class Insecta; order Hemiptera; family Cicadellidae; genus Nephotettix; species Nephotettix cincticeps. The sequence continues at coordinate 66,903,705 of CM041789.1, read as the reverse complement.
ATACTCCTTTAAGCTTAAACTAAGTTAAATTTCCTGCATTTTTACTTATCAATAGCTTCACTTACCGATCTTAGCTGGCGCCACGTGAGAAAGAAAATATGTCATAACCACAAGTTTCACCAGCATTTTCTGAAAATAAAAATCACATATAAAAAATGAAAATGATTACACGTTTCAACTGAATTAATATACATATTCCATTTCAACAGCCAACTGATTTTTACTTAGCACACCTAAAATGTTTAGAGTTAAATTATGGTTATGATAATAGTTCTATTCTTCCATAACAAATAAGTCAACGAAAATATTTTATTAGTTTTAAATTAAATGTAAACTAAGTAAAAGATATTAGTACAACGCAATACATCATGATGTTTTGAAATTAAATATCCAGCTTATGTTACGCATATTAAACTATAACGCGTATTTATAGAATATGTTTCAGTTGTTTCTAATGATATTTTTATATTTAAAATATTAATCAATTCGTACAAGATATATCGCAGGTCTCTGAGGAGAAACATATTACAACCACATCACTCTCAAGCCTATCTCTGAGGAAAGGTATTCACCGTTTATCACAACACCTGAGAGGGATATTTGCACCTTACGTCGTCTACTTATTACAACAAATATAAACCCTAATGAGATACATTTTTAATTCAATTTTTAAATAAATAAATCCATTTTTTATGTGCAGATAAAACTCAAATATCTAAACCAAAGTATTCAAATACTGAGAGTAAACTAAAGCTGTGATTTAGGGCTACTAATCTGGACAGTAACAAGTATATCATAATACTATTAATACTTAAAATAGAACTTTTTAAAATTGAATACATTTACTTTTTCGGCCCGTAGATCTCGAAGTTTAAAGATCAGGTGTCCATTTTTCTACGGTACGTGACATATTTTAAGGGTTATTTGTTCTTACGTACTTTACATATTGTAGTTACTCATTGAGTAGTGCATTAAATTTAGATAATATAAAGAACTGTGATACCCCTGAAGCGACACACTTTGGCAAATGTACATACAGTTCTTTAACTGAATTTTGAGATATACAGGCATAAAATAGGTCAGTACATTTCATATATAAAACACCTCAATGCTGAATAGCATGCAATATTTTGTTAGAATTGATCAACAATCACCACTAATCACTAAAGTAAAAATTAACACTAAAACCGTGTAAAAACCGTGTAAATCTTCTACCACATATCAGCATATTTTGATTACCTTTTAGGTTAAGGTCAAAATATAGTAAAAGGTTCTCTCTGTGTCACAATATGTTGATCATAGGAATATAAATATATTTAAAATTGATAATGTTCCTCTACTATACTGTTATATTCTTAAAATTCTGTTAAAATTCTTTGTTTAAAATTTTAAATAGATTAATTAAAGATGTTTAAATTTTAAAGAGCTTTGTCATAGAAATTTTATAGTATAATACAGGCCTGAACAAAATCCAAACCAAGTTTTGTGGTGGTACTGGACCCTTTGTTCATTTAGATATTAATTAACGATTCTGTCAGATGAATCAGCTGTTTTTGTCGGCAAAAATACACATTGTTACATATGTCGTTACATTCATCATACTCCTTCGCATGAATTTACTTTAAAATCAATCACCTAAGGATATCTATATCACTGAAAATAATTTATCAATTATGGGATTTACACAAAATTTAAAGAAGAGAATTTTCTACCCTGAGATTTTGATCCGAATAAATAAAAGCAACAGTTCACCCCAAGACTTTTCTCGCGAGACAGATGCTGTGTGTTTGTCACGCTCACACATTCCATGCGACCCAAGAAACCTTTTCCACGCATTATACTGTTATTTAATATAGAGACGTTTTAAAACAACAGTTATTAACGATCCTTCTAACTTATAATACTATATATTTTTTCATAACCATAATATGATCTGGGAAAAACCTTTCTTAGAGTAAAGTTGTATGCGTGATTAGTAAAATATTGCATTCACAGAAACTGTTTAAGAAATTAACAAAATTAACTGTTCTTAAGCCCTTTGGAACTTGGGTGTTCCACAATAAAGCTTAGATTATACTTGTATAATGTAAATACGACGAATATATTTCTAAATTTAATGCAGTCCGTATGCATGGCAAAGATAAGGTCATCCGAAGGTAATGTCAAAACTTAATATAACATGTTAGCAACTATTCTGAGTTACCCTGAACTCCTTTCGTATGCTCTTTTCCTGTAGGAAACCCACCTCAAACTATTGGTACAAGCAGACGCTACCCACACGTTGACGTGTGCCATTACCGCTCACGTCCGTCCCGCATGACGTCAATATTTAAAAAGGTGTTTTTTCTTATAAAAACTAGTATCCAAGACACTCCTTAAGTCAAAATATATTTTTATTTGAGAAAAAACTAAGTATATTATTTACAATTGTTGCAACTACTAATTTCAACATAATAACCCATTTAATTATTAAAAAATCTTCAAAATATAAAGAAAAGCTTATCTAGTTTCAAAAAATGTTTACTTCCACTTTACTTAATATTATATTTTTCTTGGACCATTTTCTTATATTTATGACACTACACTAAATTTAACACGATTAATTTTAGGCCTAATAGTTTATTTATTTAATACTTTAACCATGGATGAAGAATAATCAATACATTTTTAAACCAATTTCCTGTTATGTAAATGTTTATATAACAGCTAACGTCTAATAAATAGAAGCAACGAGCTTAAAGTCGAAATGTAATTAATATTTTTAAAATATCTTTCCTTGGTTTAGAGTTTCCTCGACGTTTTCAGCTGAGGTCATAGTCTGTAAAGGGACATAGGTAATGCTCTCTGTGCGCTCCTGGAGCAGTTCATAATTAATGACTCCCTAGATCTTGTTAGGCGGAGCCAAGAGAGCGAATAATCTCATTTAACTTTTTATCCACTTTATCTTCTATTCGTGAAGTCCACTGTTACTACGGTACCTTAAGAATATACATTACAGGTCACGTTCATATAGGTTTGGCAAAAAGAGACCGTTGCGAATTATCTACTGTGTGTTGCATAATATATATTTTTATAAAAGAAAATCCTAAAAAGTGTTATTACTATTTACCTCCTGCATCGGTTAAAAATAAACTTGTAAAGGTTACAGTTCGCTGCACAGGTTTTTGAAACGGTGGCAACCTTTTAAATCTGTTTTCTGTTCACCCACATAGACTACATATCTATTTGTCAAACCTACTAGGAAAATATATGTAAAACCCAAACATAGTGGAAGCTTCAGCATGAGAAGCAATGCCATTGCTGGCTAGAGTTCAAAATCCGTCACGATACCAACTGTACCACCGCCTCGCCAATAATAGAACGATAGCGTTGTAAAAGTCGAAACAAAGCTTTAGTCGAAATGTTAAAGTCAAAATAAAACATTTTATTTTACAGGAAAAATTTAAACTGGTTTCTCCAGGTGACAGCTGTTTGGGGTTATCCATGACCGTTTGTATACGTTTAAAATAAATATATGACTTTAAAATTATTTTTAATGCATTTTTGTTCTATAAAATTCAACACATATTTTTTTACATTGTGATATGACTGGAGATTTGTTGATAGTATTTCAAACCTTGAAACTAATCATCTTTTTGAATTTGTATTGTATGTGTGATATTATAATTTCTTTTTACGAGATTTGCTCGAATTACATTCGTCCTAGGTAAACCAACAAGAAATATTACGTATTTTTCTATGGTAATTTCAAGGAGGAAAAGTGCTTATAGTTATATGGTTATAAGGTGTAATTTTGAAAGATTTATATACGAGAGTTAAACATTTTACACAACATTTTTTCTGTGCAAATATAAGACAATTGTGGAAAGCATTGTCAAAGCATATATTATTCTTTAAATGTAGGGAGCGCTATGAGTAGAGCGCGCGGGACTTGTTCCAGGTTCAAATCGCGTCAATCACCAATGGGTTTTTGCTTATTATAATATCACAACCCACTAGATCTAGCCTAAATTAATGTGTAAACCGGTTACGGGCTAGACAAAATGGTCCTGGGATGAGTAGGGGGGACAGTAAAAAAGTTCTTATAAAATTTAAATATACTCATAAAAGATGCTTTTCGTATTAAGAATCATCTGCGTAAAAGATTTTTAAACAAAGAACTATTGACTTATACGCATAATTTAACAAAACTATTCTGTTAACTAAGCTTAAGTAGCAATTGCCCAGTATAGACGAATAAGAGTCTATATGAATAAGAGTGAGAATGCTTTTCCATTTACTCGAAACTAAAAAACAACAGTCTTATATACTTTTGACGGAAGGATATTGATTGTCATTCTTGATTTATTGGAAGAATTTTGAACAATTTTTGATTAAGGAAGCTAAAATATTTTATAAATATACAGTGTTTAGTCTCGGTAGCAGCTCAGAGTTGAAATGTGAAAGAACAGTAATATAATTGCGGGGGCAGTACTAATGGGTCTGTAGAGTACTCGTTATTGCAACAACGAAACTAATACTCGTAATGGGGGAGGAGCTGCTATGGCATTGCAGTTGCTGAGTTGTACTGGTTGTTCCTTCCTTGCCTTACATTCAACTTGAAATACTCAGCTTTATGAAGAACTGAATTAATTATGGTATCTATTGCATGGTTTTATTTAAGAAATGCATGTATTTGATTGCTGTTAACTACTCCATTTTATACAGAGTGAAATAGATGTATTGTGCATATTTTGACCCTAGATGGGAATCCTGCTGTCCGAACATGTGACTGTATGCATCGAAGTCCAAGATTTTAACCAGTACATTAAAACAGACACCTTCGTTAACTCCTCTCCTCAAGGGTGTTTGGTATGAAAATTAATCTAAAAAATGTGGTAATTATTTTAAAAATTTAACAAAATAAGGAGACGAAATTAATTTATTAGACAGTTTATGAAAGCATTAATGGAGTTGGGTAAAAGGTCACGAGAGAAACCGTTTGTCTGACATCAGTGAAATTTTTTATTTGTGTGTAATAAAATCAGCGATATATCACTTTTATACATGTCTTTCAAAATATTAAAAAAATGTAATTACTCAAAAACGTACTATATAAAATTAATGAATTAAATTTTTAAGCACTATAGAATAAAATATGATTGGAGTTGGAGCACAAGGGTGTTAAGTATAAAAATTAATCTCCAAATTGTAGTAATTCTCTATTTAATTTAACAAAATTAGGACTCAAAATCAATTTATTTGACAAGGTTCATGAGATGAGAGTAAAATGTGATTGGAGTTGGAGTGCAGAATTCTCAGAAAATAGCAAATGTTAAAGATATACTCGTATATTGTGTACATTAATAAATACTTAACAACATATTCTTTCTCTTGGTGCTCCTAGTCATTTAAAAAACTATTTTAACCAGGTTCAATGTTTTAGGTGTCAACCAAATAATATTAATTTCGGAAATTGATTTAAATTTTAAAAATATTTTTTTCTACTACTATAGAACCCAAGCTATTAATTTTATCACATATTAATGTAATGTATTAAAATAATTCCATCCATAGCTTTGGACGACCTTCATTTTTCCCAACGTTTAGCAACATCAGCATACCTACGCGGTCTCAAACGTCACAAAAGGAATGTTGTGGTATGGAATAAAATATCGTTTTCCGATTCAACAAAACGTCGCATTTTTCCATTACTTCATTTAAACATAAACTTTCAATGGTGTAATGAAATTTATGAATAATTGAACTATCTAAATCTAAACATAATCTGAAATGTGAGTGTGTGAGATGACCGTGGTTTGGCATGCGTTAGGCCTGGGTATAGTGCGCAGTGGGATAACTCTGTGAGTGGCTGTTATCATTATTAATTTTTTATAATGATAATATTTGCTTACTGTATCTGTAAGATATTAATGTTTTGTTTTTTACATTAATGTTATTTTTTTGAGCCTCAAAAGGATGCTCTCCCTTGTTTTGGCTCAACCCGGGGAATACCGCACGAACCTCGTTTCATTCCAGGAAACAGGAACAAGTGTGAAAAACACCCCAGGAGCTCTGTTTCCAGAGGCCCCTGCTGTGGCTAAACACTAAAATCCCGGTGGTAGCACCAATCCACTGCAATCATCCAGAGCTATATGCTCATTCATTGCGCCATCATAGTTAGTGGCCTCTGTTCTGTATCAGAATATCTTACTTGTCGCCTTACTCAAGGCAAAGGTCCCTAGTTTTCCTTCGCAGTATGGACAACACGAAGTCGCTCACAGCCCTCCATTATTTGTCCCCCTGTCCCACAATATTCTCAGGGTGTAGAAGTTTACTTCTCCATGAGTTTGGCAAATCCATGGTTCCAGGTTCCCTATGAGGTGCCATGTCTACATTCCGATTATCCCCTCGAACCATCGACGCTGCAAAGTGGCCATTGTTCGGCCACGAGCCAGCTCAGCTGCTTCAGCCCGTTCCACCACGAGCTCACGCACGCAGATAGTTTCTTTTCTTGTGCTAGCAGTTCAATTGGGATGGCTCCCGCATTCACCAGCACAGCTGCCTCAGAGACTGTTCGGTATGCAGACGCGACTCTGAGAGCACCTCGCCTCTGCACCGCAAGCATTCAAGTTCGGTATTCCTTTACCTTTGTCGCATCAGCTCAAATCTCCGCTCCATAGAGAATTTTCGCCTGCGCTGTTGTCATCAGTAGCCTCCGCTTCCCTTGTCTCGGTCCATCGATGTTTGCCATCAGTCTACCGAGATTCGAGGTCACTTTGGCTGCCCTTTGGCATGCTCACTGATGTGGTCCCAGATTGTAAGCTTACCAGCTTACTAAAGCCCCTATAACGCGGTTTACAGTGGCAAGAATTGTTCAACGGCTTAACGATACACATTATGTAAAAGAAAGACCCAAACCAGGATGGGCTCCTATAATTGATGAAGGTGCCCTTAAACCTTTAAAATACCTGTTTTCAGGAAAAAATAACAAATATTCAAAAGGGAAGACATTACAACATGTGTTTTTCTACTAGGCATATACCTGCCTACTTCATAGAACAACGAAAAATTAAACATCTAAAATACAAAAATTAAGTGAGTATGTGTTGCAATGTTGTGTTAATGCGTCATGATGAATATTAAGGGTCGACACAAACACGAGATATTCCCACAGGTTCGGGTATTGTGATGACGACATCATTCCAGCTGAGGTCATAAAGCGCCTCCATGCCACAAATGTTTTAATAGCTCATTCGGTCTTTACTTTTATACTGTCATATTAAAAATAATATCTTGTGGGAAAGCAATATGTTTACTATTTTTATGTTAAGTAATTCATCTCTAATTATATATTTGTAATATAATAAAAGTAAACCTAATTTTTATTATGATGTTAGCCGACATTAAAATTAAAATTTACTTTGCTGATAAACATTACTTTCCATCTGGATTGATCCCCCCTGCATGCCTTTGTTTCTTGAAACGGATAGTAAATTTATACATAACGATGACACAACAGTTTTATTATTCAATAGCTCTAAATTATATACAGAAAATTGCCATTAAATTAATTGATTTAAAATACAGGGTGTCTGTAAAAGAACTCCGGGGTTTTAAGACAAAATACTTTAATAAAGTAAAAAACGTACATACATGTTTTATACATGATTAAAACGCTTACATTTTCATGATTTTTTAACAACTAAGTAAAGTTTAATGTGAGCTCCGTGAGTGGTACGGCACACGTCGAAACGGTATTCTGTAAGTAAAACTCTTTGAGCTGCCTGTTTCAAAGGAATTGATCGAATTTTGCTATCTTTTATAGTTAAAAAAATATTAATTTTTTAAACCCCGGAGTTCTTTTATAGACACCCTGTATAATAAGACTCTTTCAATGGAAAAGGCTTTAAAAATTCTTTGTATTGCAGATTTTGTTACAGATCTAATGTGACCAGGTCGATTTTTAACGACTTTTTATGTGGCCAGGACCAATGGTTTAACGTACCTTCTAACGTTGAAGTCTGAGAAATTAAATTCCATATGTCATGACCGGGGATCTAACCAAGGTATTTAGGGTGGAAGGCTAGCACTCTATCCAATCAGCTATAACTGCCACATTGATTGGATTAATTGCATACTTAATCAAGATTGAATTTTGTGAGTTTTCGTATTTTGTTTTACATAATCTTTAATTTACGTAATTTATATAGTTACACAATGGTTCAAAATTATTTAGAATTTTAATCACATGATCTCAAAAAATGGTTCGAGATCGAGTATAAGGAATTTTCCCGACAAATTGCAATGGAATTCCTATTTTTTAAAACTACTATTAAAACGACTAATTAAAACTAATATTTTTCAAAACTAGTAATTAAAAAATTGCAGCATCCAAACAACGCCAATTGAGGTAAAGTAGTTTATTTTAGTTTGGTGAAAAAACAATAATGTACTCACGTACCAGTTGAGAATTCTTTTGATTCCTAAACGATTTTATAAAACGTCCTAAACAAGGAAAACATCCGGTCCTGCTCTCATCAATACAAAATAAACCAATTCCACTGGCCAGAGATTCCAGGACGTTTAATCTAGTTTTAGCGGAAATACGTTCGTCGCTTTTAAACGGTTTTTTTGAAGCCAGGCTTTAACCCTGCCTGCTTAATTTTTCACAAGGGTAAAATTATCCACGTACTTAAATGCTTAGATCTACCTAGATTTTGATCAGTAGAACTTAGACTCTATTTAATGTGACACATGTCAAAGTTTTACCAGAAACACATTAATAATTACTTGTTTGATCATTAAAGTTAATTACCTGTATGCAGTGATTTGTATGTTGTAGTGTTCAACCTATCCAATACGAATTACGACATATGTAGAAATAAAATAGACATATTATATCTGAACATATCTAAATTAGTAATACCATATCTATTATTAGTATAATTCCATAATATAAAGTAAGTTTCGTTATGAGTTTGTTAAAGAATAGTGATACAAATTATTTTAAGTCTGAAATTAATGGCCCAACGTATAATGTATTATAAAATAATTACATTATTCGCAAATGATTTCGTGGTTTTTAATCAACTGCAAATATCAATTTAGAGGAAAACAATGAGCTTCGATACATTATTTGAAATATTTCACCCATTATCTATACATCTTAACAGGAATAATGTATTAAAAATATTGCTATATTTAAAATTGTTTAAAGTTGTTGCACTTTACGAAAACCCCCTATTTTATCAAGCATAAAGGAAACCAGGATGTAAGACATACAAATGATACATTTACACGTTAATACATTTTTATAAATTACAATTACATCATTAGTAAATTATTTCATGATAGTTTTTTATTTATTTCTAGATAATCACAGGAAAAATATTAAGCGTACATTTATTACTCTAAAAATATTTTTTCGCAAAGAAGGCAGTATTTTGTTTCATTTGACATAAAAAGTAAACAAAGTCAAATTAAGAGCGCGGAAGGAAGTTAGGCTTGTTACAAGTTTGAAACAACCTAAAACTAAAAAGTTCTCCCTCCCTCCCGCATAGAGCCACCTCTGCTCATGAAATGTCATGCTGCGGGCCGTTCATACAATGTTGTACTGACGTGTTCTTTTGTAAAGAAAATCAGATTTTTATTTTTCTTTAAGTTTTTGTTTTCCTCAAAACAAATTATCGTACTATAGGTAAATTGTCCAAGACTCCTAAATGAATTTAATTTAATTGTATGATAATAATAAGGATAAACGGTGTCAATGAACTAACTCATACTTTCTCCCTTAATAAAATAAATAAAAAACTACAACCTTAAGAGTCTGCATCAGTGGTAGCCATCTTAAATTTTAGTCCCGTAAGGGCAATGTTAAATTCTAGCGGAACATACCTTCACTTTGGCGTGTGTAGTGGTGTTAATTATCAAAGTATGTAATGTATGCAATGTAAAACTTTAGAAGTACATTGATGAGATGTGGCTCAAAGGCATGACCTTTTAATATGTTCAACAATTTAACTTGATATAAAACAATCAAGGAATAAATAGATAACATAGTAAATCATTATTATTTTTTTATTGAGAACGAAAATTATAAGTTATGTAAGGTGGTGCCCTGGAGGACTGTAATACCTTAAATTTGACACCTCTTCCGTTAATTTATGACAATATGCCAAGGAGATATAGGCGCCAGAATTTAACATTGCTCTTACGGGACAAAAATTAAGATGGCTACCACTGATGCAGACTCTTAAATAAAATATCGTAGTCTTAAAAAATGTATCTAAATATCATTTGAAATTTATTGTGTCAAAGTAATCTTCAAATTTCTTAAATTATCAATAAGAGAAAATAAGTTCAATTTATTGATACAGTTTTTTGGGGCATTACTCCCTCCCTCGTTTAGTACCAAATCTTTTATAGTGGGTTTTGTAGGTATATGGTAGCCTTACACTGCATACCAAGTTTCATAGTATAAGGTTGAGAAATATGGAAGAATTTGATTTTTTTATATTCTCCATTGGAATAACAGTGGGTGCTCTTAGGCAACGTACTGCAATTACCATTGATGTATAAATTTAACTATCCTGTTTTCATTAGTCTACGACTAACAAACATTTAGTTGTAAACCAACCATTAAAAATACCAATTTATTTAGTTTTTGAGCAGGTTTTTATGATGATTATTTTATAAAACTGTTGGTTTCCCAGAAAGTAGATGAATTACACTTTTGACATTTTAAAGTATATAACTTTTAAACCATTAGTTTTACAGACACCCAAGTTACGGTATATTATTTTTTACCATCAAAACCATAAACCATGAAATTTTAATCAAAATCGTTAGAGTAGATTTTGAAAATTCATTTTACATTTTTAAGGATTTTAACAAGGTTAACCATCAACAGCATCCAAAATTCTAGAAAATATTTAAAAAAATTATCCAAAGATATAGCCATAGTGCATGCGTACACCAAATTTCGCCAGACAGACATCAGTCTGATAACCTTTTTGTTGCATTCAGGGGAACTCCAAAACAGGTATATCCACTCTTAACTCAAACTCGAAAATTTTGACGAACACAATACTTTCTACGTATTTGCTACTATGTACAAGGGGAGAAAATTAAACTTAAACAACAGATATGAATTAAATTAAACTTTTAATGTAACGTATTTTACACTCAAGTTAAATAATCTACGAAAGAATCATTTTTTGCATTTGAAAATTCCATTCTCCTATTTTTATTCTTGAGACACCAAATAGGTAAATAAGGTAAATATGAGTGAAGGTTGAGTGATGTAAAAGTAATATAGTTTGCGACATCTTTGCTACTGACAATGATCAGCTGATTTATTTTTCAGGCTCATTAAATTAATAGTCCAACGAACATAATAATTAGCAGTTGGTTCAAATACAAGTCGGTTCAGTACCCAACTATCTCAAAATTGTGTCACGTCTTTGTCCCAGGATATAAGTAGTGACCTTTCAGATCAATAAGCGGGAACTTAACTACCTAGCCAGTTCGTGAATAATGGACATCTATGGGGTGTCAGGGGTTTTTATAATAGAGATATCAATGATTCTTTGTACATTAATTGCAAGGATCGACCAATTTTTGTAACGGTTCAGAAGGATCAATCAGCAGGATAAGTGTTGTCCGGTGTCCGCGCCACCATTGGCATCCTGCGCACAAAACTGACACGCGCGCTATCCATCAATCAATCGCTGTGATGATTGTACATCTTTGAGGTTGAGTAATGACACGTTTCTAACAAATATTCTCCGTCATCCATCCCATTACGATTCTTATTGTAGGTTCAATCTTCATAATTTTAGATACTATTCATTTCTCAGGATTATTAATTAATAGCACAACTGAACGAAAGTAACTGGATCCAGTACCAAACCATAAAACATTTGTGTAGAATATTTACTAAAGATCGGACCTTCAGATTATGAAGTGGGTACTATAACTAAACCCCTAAACCAGCAATATTGTTGTTGGTGAAAAAGCAAAGAGTGTATGTTTCACTAAGTTGCAATTCATAGTTTCACATAACTCCCTGAACTACCGATCGCTTTTGTGTGATATAAAAAAAATAATTAAGTTCTATAGTTACCTGCCATATAGCATTATATATTCAAATGTATATACCAGCCGACAAATAAAACCCAGAGATACATCTAAAACTGGATAATGAAATTGTTTTAACTTTCGCACCTTTCTTAATATAAATAAAAGGTAGAAACCATGTAAGAGTTTGGCTGAAAGCTCAGATTCTTCTCCAACATATTCTCGTCCTAAAAATGAATCAGCTGTAAAAAATATCCAAAACACATTCAAGATTCCTCCAAATCAGCCAGGGAATAGTTGAAGTATATAAGGTGATTTTATTTTCATTCATATATTCTATTCAGTTTAAATGTAAATATTACGATGTTATAATTATTATACTTATTATGATATACCAATAACTAATTATTTTTGTCAAAGTTAAAATAATTGTGCATATTAAAAGACGCTTATAATGAAAAATCTTATATTATCAAAAATATTGAATTTAGTTTATTTTACAATATATTTCAAGGGAAATCTAATTAAAGTCATAGTTTTAAGTCAAGTGAAAGATTTTAATTTTTATATGTTGGCGAAACCATTTGGTTTACATTTTAATAAAAATTCCGTTGAAAAATAAAGATTACTAATATCTATAAAAGTTTTTGTTTATAAGGCATTCGTTAATTTTATAAAATTTACAAGTTTAATAAATGAAGATTTTTATAATTAAAAGCCTTTTCATTAAAACACTTACCTGTCTTGGAATTGCAAGTCGTGTCTTTAAGAGCGTGTGTTTATTCACCCCTAAAACAAAAAACCCTTTAAGACTCAATATTAATAATTCACTAAATAGTACTTTAAGTAATTTAAAGTGTACAATTCCAAAAATATGTTTATTTTACTATAAATTTTAAATATTCATATTAAAAAGTCTTATTTTAATACATTAGAAGCCAAAAATAAGTCACTAAATTACCAAAATGTATAGCTTTGAATTTTTGGAATCCAGAATAAAGTTTGAATTACGTTCCAAAATAAGCGACGGAAACGAAGAATTGTACAGAAAACCGTTCTACGAAGCGTAAAACATATGTTCAACAATAAATTGCAACCGTAGAATAATCTGAGCATATATTTCCTCAGAAGTGTTTCTGTGATGAGGCAAGGACAAACTTTATAATTTATACGTTCCGGGCCCGCCGGGGTGTAAAACACGGGCTAAATTGTTCGAAAACGTTTCACCACCCCGTAGTGTTCCCGGCCCATTTCACACGTTCCGCTGCTCTACATGAATAATAGAATGCATTCCCTCGGTAATTTATGTTACCTTCTATAGATCAATAAGATATCATCAAAGACACACATTAATATTGGATACATTGTCATTACAATTATTTTGGGACTTATATTGTGTAGTTAAAATAGTTTTATTTTAATTTTAAACTTTTAAGCCTTCATTTTAAAATATATCCAATACTAGGATGCAATTATGACTATGGGGTATTTTGATAGTAATCTTACTCCCATAAAAACTATAAAGTACTTTATAAAACTTTTTTGAAGTCTAATAATTCATGTATTAGTTTATTTTATTATATATTGATAGAAATTGCTAAATAGAATGTATCATGCTTTTTTCATTCAACTACAATACGTATATTAAATACAAAACCACCAGTAGATGGTGACCAAGTAAAATTAAAAAAAAAATAATTAAAAGATTCTTGATATTTATTGCCAAAATATATTCATCACATAGTTTAAACAGGAGAATAGTTTTAACAATTTTATTTTCATTTCATTAAAACTACAGATTAAAAATTAAAAAGTATGTATTCATTTTTTCGTAGTTTTAAAAACTAAAATAAAATGGCACATAATGTATAAAATATAAATAAGTATCCTGGTAGCTAGATTAAATTCTGAATTGAGTTTTAATAAATTAATTAACGAAAAATGGAAATGATACGGTAAGGTAACCAAGGATATCAACGTATTGAGACAGGTTCTTAACGAAACACATTCGTTGTAAACTCATATTTCATAGTTATTTTTGTCAATAACAAAATTTCAAAAATATTTAAATCTGTTAATGCCTTATATTTTACGACACCCTCAAAGCAACAGACCAGTGTACGAGTGAATTAGCATTGATTTTGGAAATCCATTCTGTATGAAATAAAAGTGTCAAAACAGTTTCTTAATTTTGAAGACATTTTATTTTATCTTAAGCGTTTTACACTTAACCTTCATTTAAGATATCCTTAGTTACTTGCAGATTTTAAGTTTAACATGTATTTAACATAGTGATAATTTACTAAATTTACATATAGTAGTTCATGCAACGATTGTATTATGCCTTAAAGCCACGAATGGCGTTAAGGCTACACTATTTTACTTAAGACCAACGAGATTTGTATATTTCTTTTATCTTCGACCATTGCAATGTTTAAGGTACCCGGAAATAATTGTGTGTATTTCATTCTTGGTGTAATCAGCTGATTACGTGAATGGTCAATACTCAAATTTGAGGCTAACAACTAAAACGCACTATCCTTATGGATAAATCAGCTGATTTTGCATGTCATTATATCCATAATTAAATCAAATCAAATAATTCTATTTACCATAGTCAATAGACAATAGGTATAATCAATACAATTTACATAATACCACTTAAATAAGTCATCTAAAGCTATACAATATCCAGCTTAAAATAGACCTCTAGTGAATAAGGAGCATTTTTTTAAAGAAATATTGTAAGCATTTGACGAAAGTCAAATGCTGAGCTCTGTTTGGTGTAGAATCTAAATCGTTATGAACTCATAATGCAACGGTTTTCAATTTCCGTTTAATATTGAGCTTCTATTTTCAGTATCTTTATTGGTACTTTTGCAATGGTATTACATAAAGTATTAAATAATGTCCATTTTTAAAAGTTATGTTTATTTTAAATGAAGTGGGATTTCGATATTTGAAAGTCTCCATTACATAATATAGTTTAAAAGTAAAAAATAAGTTTGTAAATTACAGGAATGTCGTAGATTATAATTTTGGAATCACGGAGAAAGTTTGAATAACATTCTAAAAGTCACGGAGTGGATGAGTTGTACAGAAAACCGTTTTACGAAGTGGCTAATTAATTCCACTCAAGGTTTTAGTGGAACCAAAACTTTAAAACGTATAAAACACTGATATAAATATAATTATTAAGAATAAATTCCTATAACTCAAATTAGGCCACTTCATCCTTATCATAGTGTGATAACTATTCTATTACTACTAAACTTGAGTCCTTATTTTTTATTTGAAACAAGTTTTTTTCATGTTTTCCAGTGAAAGTTATGTATTATTTGACAATAAACACATTAGTAAGCTGAATCGATGATTTCTAACGTCCTCTGAATAAGTAATTTAACGATTAATAGTAGTAGTTTTAAAAACCAATTTGAAACCTGTAGAAATCCCCGATACGTTTTGTTTGTTTATATTTATAAAATTGAGCGTTTAAGTTTAAGTTTCAAATATGTTTACACTAGAGATTACAGCTTGTCAAAACAATGTCGGAGAGCTAGAACAGCGCGTGGTGGTGGAAAGCTATTTGTCTTGCTTGTTTCCCTGCATCAATAACAATGCTGCTGTCACGTCGTCATATCTCCATGGATGGAGGATATATGCAAATCTACGCACACCAGCTGTATGCTGTTATGCTGTATGCACCCACTCTAGCTATGGGCAAGAATGCTCTGCGATGAACACTATTACTCTGAATTATTTCAATAACAATATCTTTTGTCACCAAGGCAATCTCTCAACTACAAATTTGTTACGTCACGTTTTACGGGACACTCTGAATTGTTGTCCGTTTATTACGGAGTCAGTTGTTGTGTAATAGTAGTATTTTAGAGGACTGTATTAATTAGTTCTAATCGTTCTTGGCGTCAAATACATCGTCTGCTCCATAACCTGAATCATTTTACTCTGAATATTTGTCCATTTATTACGGAGTCAATGATTCAGGTACTAAACTATTTTGTTCTGGTTGTTCAATAAACATAATAAGTTTGAATAACTAAACTAATTTAAATAGCCATTAAAATAATTCTATGAGTTACAACAACATTCTATAGTGGCACCACTTACATATTACAATTAATATAGCGAAACATAAACTAAGTGAAATAAAACATAAACTATTCATGATCAAACGGAGAAATTGAATGTTTAAACATATGAGCACATTAAATAATAATAAAATAATATTTTTCCCAAGTACTAACAACTAAGGATTCATTACCGCAACAACAAAATTTAAGTATTTAAAGAAGCAAGAAAAAAATTAAATCGAAGAATGGATCAGCAAAAACACAGACACTAATAAAAAAGAGGGGCAATAGTTAAGTTTGGAGCATAAAGCAAGTATAGTAGATAGTAGTGATCTAGCAGTGATAGGGCGTGGAACTCGAACAGTGATAAATAAGACCATGAAGTAACAAGTCCGTTGTCAAGGAGTTAAAATGCACTTGTGATAACTGAGGAGTTCATATCAAATGTGAAAAATCATCAGTTTTTGGTTACGAAAACTGGAACAATGCGAAAGACTGTCTCAAATAATACTGTATAAATATTTGTAAAAAAATTATATTTTTTCATCTCTAAATCTGTATTAAAATATTGTCATTCTGGTGTGCCCAACCCACAATTTAATGTTTTGAATTTTAAGAAAATACATTTTATGAACACCTACTTAGTATTTTGTGTTGAGATAGATGTTAAATTGTATATTTTTTAATCAATAAATCTTGGTTACCTGTGAACATTGTATATAAAAAGGACTAATTAGATTATACAAAACTTTTATGTTTGAATTACACAACAATTATCATAAACTTTGCATGAGGTCATAAACTTTAAGATGCATTTATTTTTTGTATCAATAGTATTTTCTGAAATCCGTTACCCTTATATCGCCATATTAATTGAAGCCATAGCTTACAAAAATATTTCATGTAATTTTAATTATTAATGTACTTCTTTGAATGTGTACTGTCATTTATAAGTTATAACAATTAAACTTTAAGGGGACAAATAAAAATATTCTATTTAATTATAACTAATTGTATTAACGTTTCAAATTAAAATTAAACGATTATATATTTACTCCTGCGTTGATTATTTTCGGTGAAAACTTACTGAGAATGAACTAATCTTGCGTGAACTCAAAAATTGCTTTATAAATGGAATATCTGATTCAATAAGTTATCTTTAAGAGGGAAATTTATGGATAAAGACGTTAAGGGGAAAATAAATTGAGGGTGACATCCATAATGAGATCACGTCCTGGTCCAGGCAAGGAAACATGAACCTTTCTCATTTGCAAAGAATTGATTAAGTCTTTCCAAGAAATTTGAATATCCATTAATAGTTTTCTATACACTTATTATTTTAAAACTGACTCAGTAAGAACAGAATATAATGTATTCTCTTAAAATACAATGTATGTTTTTTTATTGAAAGGGGCGGATTACTCCCAAGGCACTTCAGCCGTAGTGGCTTTTTTGCGCACCCCTGTGTGGGTTGCGGCATTATCACATAGCGAAAAGCCATTGGTGATTGGTGGGATTAAAACCCGGGACCTTGGGCACCAATGCCCCGCGCTCTACCCCTAGACCAGCACGCTCCCCTACAATGAATGTTCTCTTTGGGAAATAGCTTAAATCATGGTTATGTCTCAAAGGAATGTTTTCAGTTCCTCTAAACAGCTGTCCTTCCGTTTAAAATTTTGGTGTGACGGATTGCCAATATCCCCGTCCCCCTCAGAGCTAAGACATATCTATGTCGAAATAAAAAGTCATTTTTATATGAATTTATAATAAATTACAAAATTAAAATTACTTGAAATTATTTGATAAAAAAGTAACTTCTTATTATCTGTATGGAATGATTGTTAAACTCTTGACTAGTCTCCGTCTCTATAAGGAGTAATATAAGGTATTCGAGTAATGAACGTGAACCTACTCTTATTTCATACTTTTTATTCATTCAATTTCATCCTATTTTATACGATTTATTCATTGAATTAACTTTTTTCTTTTTCCCAGCCATTTCTTCAGTTTTAAGTTTTATATATTCAGTAATATAATTAAAGATTAAACATATACTGTCATTGCAGAACAGTTCACTGAGTCAATTGTACAATTTTCATTCTCAAGTATTTAACAACGTATTTTCTTACGGCATTCTATCTAAACACACATTTCCTAGCATTAATATGGCTATAACACGTGTGTCCTGTTGATTCGCATTCAATAGTTAGGATATTACCATCCAGCATGCTAGAGATTCCCCGAACAACCATATGCTACCGATACGTTGGTCACATCGCATTATTGTTATACACAATACCTGTATTGCGAATTGCTATTGCTGCACATTGTAACTATTGACGTTCAAGCCTGAATATAAATTAATTTCATATGAAAAACATCAATAATATTAATTTATTATGCATAAATATTTCTTATCAGTTGTTAATACGTTTTTGGAAGTTGGGGTAGGTATACGGAGAAGATAAGTGATACTTTTAATTTTACATTCATATTAAAAAATAGTAATAATACCTAAAACATTCTAGAATTCACATTTCAACAGACATTTCACTCTTGTTTTATTTAAACTATGTTAAAAATATGTTTCCTGTATATATTTTTTTAAATTTGTTAAGTATCTTATCTTCATACTGATTTATATCAGTTAATATTGTCATTTTGCAGAATATTATACAAAATAGCTTGTAAGCTAAATGTCTTATTTGAACAATTGGCATTAATTTGATTTTTAGTTATCTCATTAAAGCAAATGTGGGAGTCAGCTGAGTGGGTAGGGTACTGACCTACCACATAACTTACTCAGGTTCGAGTTCCAGTCATCACATGTATTAAATTAAATTTCTCTGACTGCTAACGTGCTTTGGAAGGTACGTTAAGCCATTGGTATCGGATTGTAAGTAGTTGTTAGGTCACGTTAGAGGTACTAGTGTGGCCTGAAAACTCTAACACTAGACCTTGGCCAGAGGGTTACACGAAAAACAAACAAGTAGTAGAAATGCATTAGGATATTGCAATAACAGAACCGTAAAAATCTTTTCATCCATTGTAAAACTTAGGTTTAGTAAGTTTTTAGTCGAACTATTGAGACTGAAGGACTGATGTACTAAAGACTAAACACTGGAGTAGGCCTACTGAAGATATACTACTACTTTTGGCTCAAGTAAGTACTGAAAAGGTTTGGATACAGTTTCAATATCTATCACTAGTTAATATTTTAATCAACAATGAGTAAATGAGCAACTAAGTAAATAACAAAAACTGACCATTGTCAACTTAAAACACTAACTAGCAGGTGATTAGCGAGACAACATGATGGGTTTTATTAGAGTTATCTCGAATACTGCGACAACGAGCCGGGGGTAGCTAGTTGGCTCCCCCTGTTTGGCAACTGAGATGATTATAATTGCCCTTTTGTCTGAGCTGTTGTATGCGTTTTGTTGTCATTTCAATACAGCCTGTTTGTAAATGAAGCTAGAAGGGGTGTTCACGTAATTAGCATACATTGGTGTAGTGTCATATACTTATAAACTCAGTACACTTAGGTATTTGTAATCACCTTATCTTTACAAATGTTCTTTCTAAAATCAATTATTGTTGCCTCCACTGCTGTATACAATTTTCTTGTGATTCATTTATAGGTGTACTCATAATGTTTCTATCTCTTATTTGCGAACTAAGAATTTGTTTTCATGATCCTATTTTATTGATTTGGGAAAAGAACCCTGGGCTAAAAAATTATACATCCATGTGTTCTATTATTAGCGCACACTTAGAATGCAGTAATAGTAACTTTAATTTTTACTACTGGTACTCTTCATTACCTGTGTGTGCTAGCAACGAAACGTTTTGCAGCAAAGTTCCTGTAATTCATTTTCTTAGTTGTGTAATTTCTCAGGAATTTTCTCGTGGACTTTATCTGTAATAGTTTATTTATAAATAAATAGATAATATATTATTAACTAACAGTAAAGTGTTAGTGGAGAAACATTTTATTTCTCTCATAGGTGTTTGTGTAGTATTTAAAAATTATAAATATTTATGTCCAACACTTTCATTCATGTTTTTGCGCATCAAAAGGAGATCAGTTTTAAAGAATAGTCAATTTTGTGTCACTCCAAATAAGTGGACAAGTTTATGTCAGCTTCTAGTACACTCAAACGTATGATTTATCAAAGATTATTAACTATAAATTATGTAGATGGGTTTTACCACGACTAGGCGATGTTGTCTCATGGTATACTGTTACTGCACAAACACCAACTAGGTTGGAAGTACATAATATCAAAGATAAATTATAATTATAGGTACAAGAAACCGTTTCTACAATGACAATGGCCCATCTACATGTACTTTGGTTAGTCTATGGTGATACAGTGACGTCACAGTTATGACGATGTCGTTGGAGCCAGGGCTGTGTTCATCGGCGGAATGTTATTTGTCTTGCTTTGTGCCAACGGTTATAACAATGCTCCGACAGCAATGTATCTATGTAGGTGGGGACCGTGTATCACATCTCTCCAGCAATTTATGCCACTCTGTTTGCTTTATATCTATTAGCAATGTAATAAAAACCAATATTATTAATTACTCAACATTTCCCAAGAGTCACGTCGACATTCTCTTTTACTGGGAGAGTAGTTTAGATTTTTAAGGAATTTATTATTGTCAATCGTGTTGATTATTTGACTACAGTGAACGCCCGATTATCCGTGATTATCTGAGATTAACTGAGCCTACGGTTATTTAAGGTAGTTGTTAAAAAATAAAAACAAAACTCTTAAAATTACGAAAATTATAACATGAAGTGGATTTTATTCGTATCACGAGCATTATTCAAAATGCTTTTCACAGATCGAGTAATGTGCCTCTTCTGGATTTTAGAGCGAGTTGATTTCCGGGAATATTATTTTGACTAATTAATTCTAGGAATTAGTTGCCCTTGTGTCTATGTATCCTGTGTAGATTGAAGCTGTTTTCGCAGTGTTGCTCAATTGCGTGATGTTTAAAAATTTGAAATGCTCCTTATCGATAGCTTCCGGTTATAAATTGATTCGATTACTTAGCAATGGGTTGGTATAATCGAAATGTTCTTCTCAATTGTTGCATTCGTAAATAGGAACTGTCTTCATTGCGAACGCTCAACTTTGATGCTTGTACTATATTGCGATTGGCTCTCATCAATTAATATCAGTATTGCCATATTAATAAAAAATGTAGGAATGAGACTGCTAGTCACAAATGTCAAACTACTCAAATCTTTGTTAACAAAGCTTTTATTTGAAAAATGATCGTGATATTGATGATGATATACCCGCCGCTCAAGGACATGGTTGCTCTAAATCTTTGACAACTTGTTATCTTCCTTTTTTTGAAGATATGTACTGCACACTGCAGTATACAACCAGTATACCCTATAGAAATATAGCATATAGCCTCCGTATTTTTAAAGGTTTCTCGCATCCGAGGTGACCATGATCCCAATTACCTCGTGTATTCGGGCGTCTACTATTTTATTCAGTTTTGTTTGAGAAGAACTGACAATATTGAAATTAGCTTGCTGTATGATAAAACTCAGAAAAAAGTTAAACAATTTTTTTAACAAACAATTACAAACAAAATTAAATTAGTAATTTCAACATAAACACGACTTTAGACATAACTATTATCCCTAAACTTGGGCTACATATTAAAAATTGGAATCTCTTTGACATTCTTCCAAACGGCTTCAAACGAATACTAAACTCGTGAATGAAAAAAGTCAACAAAGAGTGTATTAAAAAGTTCTTAGGTTTTAGACAAAAGAACAATAATCATCAGAGTCGCCAAACAAAAGCAGGGAGAGATAGTTGAAAGTTGAGGGTTGAGAGTTGGGCCAACTCGCGGATCTCGTCCCTTTGTCGGTGACATTTCAAGACTGGGAAATATTTTCCTTATTACCCATCTTCACTATACTCTATCAAGTCAAATCTTCTGTTAACATCTAATATATGAATAAAATGACATCCCGTCACAACAACTAGCCGCTATTACTTATTTAAATATTTATTATTGTCGATCCTCAGGTTCTTACTATGTAAAGATCCAGTTATAAATATAGACCCCTCATGTAAGTTGAAAAAGTGTAGCCTCAGTGATGAGAGTTGTGTGACAAAACAAATATACAAAGGATTGTAATTAGGCACTAAAATAATAGATAACTATTGTTTGAGGATAATTTTAACTTAACAATACTCAAAGTTATATAAAACAGTTTTATTTAAATTATTTATCTTCTAATTTTTTACAAACAATTATTAGTTTGATTTATGTTTATACAATAATGTAACTAGGTGCAAATGTAGCAAAACAAATTGTAGCAATAATTTATTAGATATGTGAGAGACGTTGTACCAAGGAAATTATAGCTCTCTTAAACGTGCCAAGGTTAATAAATATTTTAATTAATATTAGAGTAAAAACTTGCATGCTCTAAAAACATGTGAATACATTAGACTAAGAAGTTGCCTTGAATAGTAGGCTTGTGGAGGGTGAGGTAGGGTTAGTATATTTTTTGAAACTAGATAGAGCTCAATGTTGAAGGTTACATCTCGTACAGTCTAATATAATAATGAGGAATTAGTACTTGACTGACTTATGTTGTTACTAGGTAGGTTTTAATAATTATGGGAAACGATCATGGGCGGAGTTAGAGTTTACACTTTGGGCACGGAGTTGATTTCATAGTTTTTGTCACAATATAGCCTAACAATAGAGAAAAAAATATTTACTTAAATATAACATAAACCACGGTAAAAACTCGTCAAAATATCTGTGTAAAATAAAAATGTATAGTAGAAATGTTAAGATTGATAATACAAATTCAATTGCTTTGAAGACGTATGGGGGAGACATTTCCCCCATACCCCCTTAACTCCGCCCATATAGTAATGATGGAATGGCAAAAATTTAAAACTATTAAAAAACCCTTTTACTATTGACCAAAAAAGTTTCTGTCAGAAATTTCATTATTTTGTAATTTTAAGCAGTATTTTGCATAATACCTTTAAGGTATATGAATTTTTAACTTATAATTTACATACTTGTAAAGGAGGACTGGGGCAAGCTAATCTATTTTTGTATTGTTTTTAGGAACAAATGTCCTCAGTTGATCCATGTTTTAAAATATCTATCGGTATGAATATTTTAAAATCACTGAAAGCAATCAATGCATAAGTGGTGAGAGAAAAATAATGGTAATTACCAAGCACTTTGTGATACGATGATTAATTCACTTAATTATCAGACCTGTTAATATCTAAGTTATTGTCTGCCTAAAATTTATCAGTTAAAATTCTTCTTTAATATTTAAAAAATGTTACAAATTTTCCTTATTTCACAGTGTTAACGGTCCTTCTTTGAGAAAATACTCTTTTAATTTCCCGGAGAAAAGCTCTGATTTACCGTAAAATGACTAAAGAATGGTGAGAAAAAGAGGAAAGCATTTTCCAGAGGCAAACAAAGTAATTTCTTTGTTGTAAGATAAATAGAACACTTTTAAACAATTAAGTTGAATGAAAACAACTTTTCATTGTTTGCACTCTTACAGGCGGTTAACCGCGTTTATTCTTTTTCTTACATTAATGTCATTACTTCCTGCGGGTCTTCAAATATTTTTTTCTTGAAATATCTGGGTGACAACACAACTAAGGAAGACTTTTTTTGAACTCAGGTTTGTTTTGTAGCTCACATGTACCTAATTTTTCATACACCTACTACGTCTGATTTGTATTATTTAGGGCGAAGAATAACAATCTCATAATTGAGAAAGAAATAAGATGTAGTTAACTTTAAACAGAGTTAGAACAGAACTGTAAAAAACAGAACTTCACGAAACTCAGTGGGTTAATAAAAGTCGTCGATGTACGTTGCAACGTACATCGACGACGTAACTCTGTGGAGTTAAGAGTTTTTCACTTACTTGTTATAAGAACTATGAATCAAATAACGCGTTGTTTAATTAGCCTATCATTTATTATAATTTGAAAGATAACTAAACAATGATGTCTAATGATATATCTAGTGGATACATAAATTATTGCTGAAATATAAGTTCCACAAAATACTGACATATTTAGACACGGTAGTTATTATTTTAATCGCATGGCTGATAAAATAATAAACATATTCTAATTTAAAATGAATCCGGTTTCTTAAATTTCAAATATGAGTTTGATGAGGCATGTATGAGAGAATAATATTTCTCTTAAGGACTAAAAATCCAAGACATAATACCCGAAATCAATACCCACAGGTGCTTTGAACCTTAATTCTCCGAAGTTATATTTTCATTTTTCAAAGTAAAGTACCATATTTAATTTCTTTTTATCAATTAAGCTATCTTAGCAATGTTTATGACGCATTTAAATTGAGCTAATCTATTAAGTAAAGATTTATATGATCTATACTCGATATTAAGCTTAATAAGTTTATATTGCTTATAAAAACATGAAGAACGGCTTTGCTAATTACATTTGATATGGCATCACTATTGCTTAGAATATATAGGAAAACATAATGTCCTCGGAAAATGATGTGAGTTTCAAAGTAAAACAACAAATATATGTAGTATTCGCATGAATTTGAGCTGAATAATAAACAAAGTATAATTGCA
The DNA here is from genome assembly GCA_023375725.1 of Nephotettix cincticeps. Taxonomy (NCBI): domain Eukaryota; kingdom Metazoa; phylum Arthropoda; class Insecta; order Hemiptera; family Cicadellidae; genus Nephotettix; species Nephotettix cincticeps. The sequence goes on along the minus strand of CM041789.1, from coordinate 66,878,901 downwards.
TTACATTTTCAGTACAGTTCATGTAAATGAAAACAAATCAATGAATCCTAAACACCATTCCGAGTTAAGGAATTCACGAAATATTTATGAACAATATATGCGTAACAATTGCTTCATTAGATTGTCATAAAGAAACAATTTTGGGAATGAGTGGTTCAGCTTGATTCACATAGGTTTGATATTTTCTACACCATCTTCCATGTCCCTTTTTCACACTAGTCTAATGACTATGCTTGCAATGATAGAGGACTGAGATAAATTTAACTTTATTCTAATACAATTAATGCAAGATGTTGAACCTTTAACCTTCTATGAAATCGTTCGCATATTTCTGAATAATACGGCTTGAAATCGATTTGTATGAAGATTAGGAATGAGGATCTCATTTTATCGATATGGCCTCCCAGATCACCAGACCTTATTTTATGCGATTTTAATTCTTTTCCTATTCGGCAGACAAGGTTTACGTTCCAAATTTGCCTACCACGATCCATGAAATCAGAGAGAATTCTGACGTAATAAATCAAAATTCCATTGCCTTAGACTAATTTAAGACATGAAATATACTATATTATTTATGTCTGTATCACTACGTATAAGCACTTGCCAAGGGGCATAAAATAAACCTTAAATATACATGGGTTTTTCACAAATGTTTTAAATTCAAAATTTTCAGTTATTCAATAGGCAGTATGAACTCTGCTGTTACATTTTGTAACGCCCTGTATAAGAAGGTGCGGTGACGCACGTCAGACGCACTCGGCCACTTCAATGCAGACTGATGATTGATATTCTTGGTAAAAGTCTGATATTGGAAACTCATTTACAGATTAGCAAGCTCTCGATAAATACGTTAATGTTTCAAACTCAACATTTTTCAGTTTGAAATTCCTAACAACCTTTTTTTGTTGACGGAAACACTCACTGAGAAAGGATATTTATGGTATTCTGTTATTTTAATCCTTTAGGTTTATGATAAGTACAACGTGTACCATTTTCCCCCCTAAAATATTTTTAATATTTAAACGATATTGAAAGTAATTTATTTTATTTTATAAACGATAACTGGCTGGGTGGCTAATTGGTTATAGTGCCTGACTTCCAAACTGAAGGTCGCCGGATCGAATCTCGCAAGGGTCGAATCTGGGCCCAGTTGCCATTTCGTCATTGGGCTACTAATTAATAATGCTTCCTAACAACAGATTGACATTAGATATTAACTAAACCGGGGTTTGGTCCGTTGCCCATAAAAACGCTAAAAAATACCGAGAGACGTAGAAAAACACAATACACAAAAAACACAATTTTTTATTGAGACCTCATCACCAGTGCATTAAATGGGTACAGTCGTATTAAGTAATAATGGTTTTAGATACCTTAAGTAATTACAAATATCAATATTGGCTATATAAAGGTTTACTATCATAATAGGATATAGTTATATTCTGCATTTCAAGTAAATTTATCATTGTGTTTTCTACCAGGGGTGGTTAATTTAGGGAGGAAAAATAAATATCGTACAGATATTTAAACTGTTCATACTATTCTACCTAGCAATCTTTACAGAAATCAAGAGCCTTAAAGTGTGGGGGTTTAGCAAGCTATGTTTTATGGTCAGCCGATTATCTCTACCCAACAAAACTATATTTTCTTCCTTAACTGACTTATATTTTCGTACGTGAGGAGGTATGCTGATAAGTGCTCGATTTCCTTCCAGTTTATAGTACAATAAACACGCTTTGTTTGCGTGAACAGGAAATGTTCCTGTGCGTTGGGATAACATCCTTGTCTCCAAGTCCCATCAGTCAACATCCACATAAACAACTATTCTCAGTCACCAATACTAAGAGTGAATGCCTTCAATGATACATATATCTTTTACTTCTACTCATTTAAATCTGTATACACAAAACATACAATTTGTACATCACTTTTACTTCAAATCATGTAGGAAAAGCATGAGTTTTGTTAACTAACACAAATTCTTAGCCTAAATGACCTGCTGTCGTATTTTACCACAATTTTATTCCGTTTTTCTTTAAGATTTGATTTTAAATAAAGCTAAATTGTGTTTCGTATTCATAAAAGTTGCATGAAATATCCATGTTTAAGAATTATTTATTGAATAAAAATTCAATTTTAATATTTCATAGAAGTATTCGTATAATTATTTCAAATAAAAGTTTCACAGTTGTATTTATGTTCACTAATGCGAGTAAGTTAAATGAAATAGAGTAGTAACAGGCATGGGAAAGTACACATTGGCATCCTTGCAATGCGATTTACTCTTGTAGACTCGCTTTAAATGCGAGATGTTTCGCCGTTTAAAGCATTTCAGGGACCAACTGAAGACCTAAAGTAAAATAGTAAAATAGGATCTAGCCTAAGTATCATTTTTTATTTTTTTGAGTTATAACCGGAAATTTGATCTATGAAGCAAGTTTAGGGTATATTCTGATCTAAGTGACCCAACTATTTCTAGTAGTTGCTATGGTCACCAACAGAACGCATGGGCCGTATATGCATTCCGTTGGTGAAAAAAACCTTGATATCTCAAATCGTTGATAAAGGCACTTAGATCGTAATTTACTTCAGGTCTTCATACAGATGGTGCTTAATCAATAAACAAGTTTATGCTAGTTGGAGAACTGTAGTTGCAGCTAGTCTAAACGACGTAGACTACGCGGTCAACTTCTGAGGCTTTGAATATTTAATGAAACAGAAACAGCCGTAGCTCCAATTGAAGTGACCTCCTTGCTCGCTGCACCTCTGTGCGCTTCTAGTTATTCTATTTTGTAATAAACCTACCTTACCACAATTGTTTGATATTGAAATATCTGTGATTCGTGTCAAAACCAAGAAACTAGAAATTGTTATTCCATTTTTTCAAAAATATATTACACGTTCAAATAAAAAACCGAATATTTATTTATTTCTTTCGCCTTACATTACTCCACACATAATCCCTTAAAATATGTTGGTTATAACATCATAAATGATGATTTCACTCTCTCATTATTGGAAGTACACTTCACGTGTGTTATTAGTATAAGAATAACTTATTTGGCAGCCAAGAGGGACTCCAGTGACTGATTATAATTAAGACCTAGTCCAAAGGAACCTTTAAACATAAAAGGCATAACAATTTAACTTCTATAAAATGTATCGTTGGGTGGACTACGTTTTTACGTATTCCTCTATTAGTTTTATTTAATTTAAAGGTGTTACAGATTGAAAAAAGTCGTGTTTTAATGGGTTTCAAATCCGTTTTCAACCATTAAACTTAAACTAAAACGGGTGGATTGTGCTTTGTAACAAGAACGACGAGTACGACAAACATTTCCAATGTAAATATGCGCATTTAAATTGGGTATTTCCTTACGTTCTTCGACCTAACTGACAGCATTTCAACAGACCGTCAGCATCTTGGATGTTACATAGCAATGATGATGTTTCAGTTATGAATAATAAAATACTATCAAGTTCTGAATTATAATGATACATACCATGAAACTAACGATATTAAAGAGAGAATCTAATATTGCCAACCTAATTAAAGTTTGGTAAATTTTACACTGCCGTTCAACTGACATTACTAAAATATTTTAATCTCTTAAATATAAAGCGTTTTATTGCAAATATATATAAATCACTGACTTAAAACGTTTTATAAAAAAAACACACGTAATAAAAAAATATTTAAATGAATTGAATACAGAATAAAATAAATGTAAACCTGCTTTTAAAAAATTGTAGGTTACGTATTAAAAAATAATAGTACACTCTGATTGAATCCTATTTGTAAAGTAATGCCATTATATGACGTTATATTGTTCGAAGTTTGCTCAAGTTCAAGCTGAATTATTGAGAGAGTCTTGGCAGAGGCCGCCCTGAGCGTCTTACGTTCTCCCGAGATAGTGTTTAAGCCTCTTGCTCCTCAACAAGAACAGGCAACGACAAATATATCACTATCTCACTTTACTCCTTACACTCCTTGAGATAGTGTTAAGGTCTCTTGCTCCTCAACAGGAACAGGCAACGACAAATATATCACTATCTCACTTTACTCCTTACACTCCCCGAGACAGTGTTTAAGCCTCTTGCTCCTCAACAAGAACAAGCAACGACAGATATATCACTATCTCACTTTACTCCTTACACTTCCCGAGATAGTGTTTAAGCCTCTTGCTCCTCAACAAGAACAAGCAACGACAGATATATCACTATCTCACTTTACTCCTTACACTCCTTGAGATAGTGTTAAGGTCTCTTGCTCCTCAACAGGAACAGGCAACGACAGATATATCACTATCTCACTTTACTCCTTACACTCCCCGAGATAGTGTTTAAGCCTCTTGCTCCTCAACAGGAACAGGCAACGACAGATATATCACTATCTCACTTTACTCCTTACACTTCCCGAGATAGTGTTTAAGCCTCTTGCTCCTCAACAGGAACAGGCAACGACAAATATATCACTATCTCACTTTACTCCTTACACTCCCCGAGATAGTGTTTAAGCCTCTTGCTCCTCAACAAGAACAAGCAACGACAGATATATCACTATCTCACTTTACTCCTTACACTTCCCGAGATAGTGTTTAAGCCTCTTGCTCCTCAACAAGAACAAGCAACGACAGATATATCATCTCACTTTACTCCCTACGCTCCCCGAGATAGTGTTTAAGCCTCTTGCTCCTCAACAGGAACAGGCAACGACAAATATATCACTATCTCACTTTACTCCTTACACTCCTTGAGATAGTGTTTAAGCCTCTTGCTCCTCAACAGGAACAGGCAACGACAAATATATCACTATCTCACTTTACTCCTTACACTTCCCGAGATAGTGTTTAAGCCTCTTGCTCCTCAACAAGAACAAGCAACGACAGATATATCATCTCACTTTACTCCCTACGCTCCCCGAGATAGTGTTTAAGCCTCTTGCTCCTCAACAGGAACAGGCAACGACAGATATATCACTATCTCACTTTACTCCATACACTCCCCGAGATAGTGTTTAAGCCTCTTGCTCCTCAACAGGAACAGGCAACGACAGATATATCACTATCTCACTTTACTCCATACACTCCCCGAGATAGTGTTTAAGCCTCTTGCTCCTCAACAGGAACAGGCAACGACAGATATATCACTATCTCACTTTACTCCATACACTCCCCGAGATAGTGTTTAAGCCTCTTGCTCCTCAACAAGAACAAGCAACGACAGATATATCACTATCTCACTTTACTCCTTACACTTCCCGAGATAGTGTTTAAGCCTCTTGCTCCTCAACAAGAACAAGCAACGACAGATATATCATCTCACTTTACTCCCTACGCTCCCCGAGATAGTGTTTAAGCCTCTTGCTCCTCAACAGGAACAGGCAACGACAGATATATCACTATCTCACTTTACTCCATACACTCCCCGAGATAGTGTTTAAGCCTCTTGCTCCTCAACAGGATCAGGCAACGACAGATATATCACTATCTCACTTTACTCCTTACACTTCCCGAGATAGTGTTTAAGCCTCTTGCTCCTCAACAAGAACAAGCAACGACAGATATATCATCTCACTTTACTCCCTACGCTCCCCGAGATAGTGTTTAAGCCTCTTGCTCCTCAACAAGAACAAGCAACGACAGATATATCACTATCTCACTTTACTCCATACACTCCCCGAGATAGTGTTTAAGCCTCTTGCTCCTCAACAGGAACAGGCAACGACAGATATATCACTATCTCACTTTACTCCTTACACTTCCCGAGATAGTGTTTAAGCCTCTTGCTCCTCAACAAGAACAAGCAACGACAGATATATCACTATCTCACTTTACTCCTTACACTCCCCGAGATAGTGTTTAAGCCTCTTGCTCCTCAACAAGAACAAGCAACGACAGATATATCACTATCTCACTTTACTCCTTACACTTCCCGAGATAGTGTTTAAGCCTCTTGCTCCTCAACAAGAACAAGCAACGACAGATATATCACTATCTCACTTTACTCCATACACTCCCCGAGATAGTGTTTAAGCCTCTTGCTCCTCAACAGGAACAGGCAACGACAGATATATCACTATCTCACTTTACTCCTTACACTCCTTGAGATAGTGTTTAAGTCTCTTGCTCCTCAACAGGAACAGGTAACGACAAATATATCACTATCTCACTTTACTCCTTACACTCCCCGAGATAGTGTTTAAGCCTCTTGCTCCTCAACAGGAACAGGCAACGACAAATATATCACTATCTCACTTTACTCCTTACACTCCCCGAGATAGTGTTTAAGCCACTTGCTCTTCAACAAGAACAAGCAACGACAAATATATCACTATCTCTCTTTACTCCTTACACTCCACAAGATAGTCTTTAAGCCACTTGCTCTTCAACAATACTAGGTGGATAGTAGTGAATTTAACTGGTTTGCAGCCCCGTTATCATTTGTATGTTTGGAGTTGGGAACTTTATACTATCACCAACACCTTTGTTGGTGGGATTGAGATTTTGGAGTTCAATCTCTCCACTCACTGACGACCCCAAGATGGTGTTTTACGCTCTCCCTCCTCATCAGAATTAGGTGATCATAGATAAAATATATAATTTCTATAACTTATTCAGATTTTTATCAATTTTACCCGATTAGTTATCTCCTCTCTTATTTGGATCACTTTGTTTTATATTATTAAATCTGATATAATTATTTTTTAGTATATCTTAGTGTAACTAAAGTTTATTCGATAAAATCTAATATTGACACTTAATTATTCCGATGAACTTTACTGATAGCCTAAATTAAGTTTATAAAATAAAGCAATTCACCTTGCTCAATTGAGTTTTATATCGACAAAACCGTTGTACCCGAAGTTTCACGCCAGCTCGACGATGAAAACAATGAATTTAATTACTTGCGAAATATCGTTCTCATCTAAAGTTATTTTCAAGCCAACCAATCCTTTGAATATCCCTGAAAAATATTGTAGCATTAGTAAGACGTTTGTAGATTAGTTTCAAATTACAACAAATAAATCAACCATATACATTGCGTTAATGTTCACTCTAAATCATCCTGTTTTCACTTAGCTCATCATAGTTACAAAACAGTTTGGGAAAATAATCTTTGTACCAATTAATTATTTTATTTTTCTATACATGCTTTCGTCCTTATACTAAGAAACAAGATCTAAATTATTTTGTTCACCCTTCACACCATTGTTTAGGATTGAATATAATTGTATAGGAAGAATGATTTTTCAGAGGTATAGAATAATTAGTCGTGGTGAAGTGTAATCTAACATCTCATCCCCTAGGCTTTGTAAATAAATTGCTTTCATTTATCTTTCCACAAAGGTATGATACTTTTCATAAGTTTCAGAATGAGAAGAAATTGTTTATCAATTACAACGTATTTGTACAGTAAATAAATAATATTACTTTTAGCAGGAGTCCTTCTTTATGTCATGCAAATAACATCATGTAAAGATTTTAGGGGTATATCATCTAGTGTTGCGTATTGTTTGTTGGAATATTTTCAAAGAATTTTAATCTTTTATTTTTCAAAGTACAAATTTGAAAGCTCTGTAAAGTATAGTCTAGTCTAAAAATGTGTTGTTTTCAAGAATAACTTCAGCTAAAAATATTCAACTTTAAATTTAATTAAATGAGATGATCAACAGTATTATTTATTGATTGCTATTAATTTTCTTTCGCTTTTTATTTAAAGGCAATAGACCCTAGATAGGTGTTTGCAAAACGTTTCTGGTTTATGTTAAATGAACAATATAACATATTAAAACTGGTACAGTAATACAAACTTTCTTAAGGATTTTTATGGTGCTTGGTATTCAGTGACAAATTTGCAATAATTTACGGTGAATTTAGGGTAACATTACTGCCAATTTTGAGTATAAAAATACAAAATTACTATAACGGTATTAAAGTTTAAGTGAATATTTGTTATAAAGCCAAAGTTATTTACTTGTGTTTCAAAGTTGGACGCGCTTCTTCTTAACAAACAAGAAAACTTGTTGGATTTGTAGGTTTTGAGAAGAAACCCTAGGTGTTGCATAAAAATTCAATAACCTGTTTGAATTTAAAACAGGAAAAATTGAAAGCTAATAGATAAAATTGTGTTTCATTGCAATTGATTTACTTTTGTTCTATGCTTTGAGTAATATTTACTAAAAGAAAATTTAAATACATATGTACAATTAACAAAATATAGTCATTTATAATTATATTCACCGGGTGTCCACAAAAGAATAGTAAAATTCCAAACATGACCCAAACACCTTTTTCTCGGCAGATAGCGTTCTACCTATGTTTTTTTGTGGACAACATAGCAAAGGTTTGTTTGTGTAATCATTATTGCCGAGTTCGTTGACTTGAATCGACCCTATAACTTAGAAAAATAAAATAATGTTGATTTATCAATACAAAGCAAAGTAATATTGTGAGTACATTTTTCACGTGAATAATGAAATTACAAGTTTAGGTTTAAGTCTCTCTAAAGTCTGTGGTGAAGTAAATAAGACATATAGACATTATGCTACGAATATTTGTAGCACGGACAACATTTAAGTACTGTAATAGGCAAGTTGTATAAAAAATGGTTTGTACTCTCCAAGTTGTTGTAAACATAATAAAAGCCTTCTGTACTTTTCTACCTTATTTAGTTTACTTATTTTACTTCCACCCGGTTCACAATGGCCTTTATGGACCCCCGTAAGGAGATTTCACGTGGGATGATATCGGAAGAGGGACGAGACAATAGTCCACCTCCACCAATTCAACATTGTGGGGAATTTATCCAAACATTGGTCTTCAGTGATCTCGTTTATATTACAAGATTTTAAGAGGGGGTTTTGAGTCACATGTTCAATCAATATGTCTACTGACTTAACCACAGGTTTTTTATTCCCGAAAGAATTGTGAAAAAAACTTAAGATAGACTTTTATGGGAAAGCAAAAACCTTAGGATTTTAAAAATAACTTTTAGGAATAAAAATTCAACGTGGCAGACTTACGAAACGAAAACTGTTAATTTACTGTTTAACTGAAAACTTAGTACAAAGTAAAAGTGTTTTATTTTACCTAAATTAATTAGTTATTTAATTACATATTCCTATTGTATCCGGGCAAAGCTCTACTGGTACTGATTATATCATCAAAACTTCCATATCGTCGATAAAACAAATTTAAATAGAACATATGTTTAAATTCAAATTATGTTTTAAATATACGAGATACAATCTCGCACTAATCTTGTGTGAACACACTCTATATTTCCCTTTACAGAAAATAATGAAATAGTAAGAAAAAAACTCTCATACGAGTTCCTAGCTACCACAACATATTTCTAAGACAAGTAGGATTTTTATTATTTTATTTGTTGTAAACCCTAACTGCCCATTAGCATAGGCATAGGGTCTGCGCGGTGAATTCAAGACAATGAGGTGCTGTCACGGTTTACCAATAACACGTGTAAAAAATATATTTGTGATTTACTAACACTTGTTGATAAAAAAATGCAGATAAATGCAAGAAATATACTTAGTTATATACGCAGATATGACTAATGTTTTATTACATGGCAAAAGAGTTCATTGTAAATGTCTAATGAAACAAATATTCCAGCTAAAAGCCGGTATCTAGAGTTTAGGTTGGTACAGGAGAGAGACGTGTGCCCCCGTGTTTTAGCCTTATCTAAAGACAAAGATAAAGACCCACCTTCATTTAAGAGCCACTTTTCTCTCTTTACATCTCTTAGGACATAGTTATTTACCTTTTCTACTTGCCTCAACAGAATAACCTTACAGATTAAAAGTAGTTAGTGTTTTATATTGCTAGTAAACTTCTTGAACTTCCTAAAAAAAGATTTATAAAATAGGGCTCAAGACACCATAGCATAAACTTAAAAATTTTAACCTTTGGAAGTCAAGTACAGCTGGTTAGCTAAGAGGTGTAACGTGCTCATCTTGAACGCTAAGATCACTGGTTCAATTCCAAACCTAGACCGTCATTTGTAATTGGGCTAATAAATAATTACCTATGTCACAACAGGTTGTCGATCAAGAGCAGTGTTTTGTGACCTCGTGGTAGCATAATTCAGGTCGCAGAGTTTAAAAGCTCTGGGAAACATTCAACATTTATTTCAGTTACAGAAAATTAATTTTCATTTTAAATGATAAAAGCATTATTGTAAATTATATGAGATGAATAGGTATGAATGGTACCTATTCAAAAAGACTTGGTCTAACAAAGGATTCAGCAGCTTATGCTAAAAGTCTAAATTTTAAGTTAAGGACACAAACGCATTTCTTCAAATTTTTGTCGTTAATTTTTCCGTTAAAATGAGAGTTGAGGAAAACACACTGGAAAGTGAGAAACAATAGTTAATAGGAAAAAGCAGAAAAAATTAAATTAAAATTAAAATTTACCTTCTGATAAATCGGCGGACTATTTTAATAGCACTAGAAAATAAAACGCAGTGCGACTGAAACCGAATGTCATGGGCATATTCAGCCGCACTCAACCACTAACTAACAAACGATGGCCAGAAAAATGAAAGCACTGTAAAGAAAGGCGAACGCTACAGTAATGTGGCTGCGCAGACTGTCACAGGTTGAACCGTTTCCTACCAGTACATTAAAAATTCCACTGGCATTGGTAAACCCAATGCATACTTTGATGCTAATGGAGTCAAAACATAATATGTAGAAGATAATTTTATTTCATTTATTGTCTAAATTTCTAAATGAAAAATGTAAATGGTATATTCTGAAAAAAACATGTTATAAACTGGTAACCATAATTTCAAAAATACTAAGTACATCCTCAATAATAAATTGACTTGTAAGACGGAAACTAGTGGAATAAAAAATACCAGTATTATTCTCAAATTTACATTTTATTAATTTTTGCTCTTAGATAATAATTTTAACCAAGTTAACTCCATGTTATAAGTATTATGTATAAATCACGGTGATGTTATATTAAACATTTTTCTTTTGTGGTTTTAAGTTTGTTTGATTTCATTGTAAATTAATTTCAAAAAATTATTGAAATCGAAACTTTACTTAATCCTCTATCTGATTTTCAAAATTATTATATTAATATAAATTGATTATAAATAAAAAATATCCCTGAGGCATTAATATAAAAATCTTGTTCACGATAGGTAAATAATCTAACGAAATCCACAAACTGTGAGAAGGGATTAAAATGTTTTCAGGAGCCGAGGTGTAAAAAGAGTTCAACCGCATGGAAAACGCGCAAACAACGTAAACTACTTCCCAGCGAATTAAATTATAAGAAATCCAATTATTTAGCAAACAACTCTGTCTCCCACTTATTTCAAAGAAGAAGCTTTACAGTTGTGACTTGATAAAGCATGTGGGTTTCTTTGAATTTCCTCTCTGCTTATTTGTACTCTTGTCTCTTGCACTTTTCAAACGAAAGTTATTATTTTAAAATAGTAATATATTAATAGTGTTTGAAATTAACTATAAAATGGTTGTGTAAATAATTTTAATAAAATTAATATTACTATTTAATAGCTAGTTTCTAAGTTTACATATTTTAGATGTAATTCTGAGATTTCGCTAAGTGTAAGGAAAAACTAAGTTTTTTGAACAAAAAAATAGTTTATTACATTTTACACTGTGCTCCTAGATCGTTCAGTTTTTTTATCAATCTTACCTTTTTTATGTTATCACATCTACATTTATAATACGTTGTATTACCATAATAGTAGAACATGTGGTGCTTTATTTTATGGAATTAATTTATTTTTTTATTCTATGGGTAAGGTGATAATTATCAGTTAATGTCTCTAATTGTCAATTAGAAACACTTAATAATTGACATATTTTTGTATAAAGTCATCATGTACAACAATTTAGAACAAACACACTGATCAGCATTCATAAAATCTCAAGAGTATGTATGTTTGTAATTTTTATAGGTTTTTTTGTCATATCATATTGGAATTTATGAGTAGTAGTTTGGGGGGAGATTAGAGGCTGATTGTATTATGAATGCCTTAAAGCCCCGAGTGATATGTATGTTAGATCACGAGCAAAGTGAGTGTTCTAAATATCTCACGAGTGGCACGAGTTAAGACACAATACAATCGTTGCATAATCTACTATAAAATACACACTATTTTATCTACAACCAACAATATTCAATTTTTTTAAAAACAGGGGTATTATATTTCATTTATCTACAACCATTGCAATATTCAGGGTATCAAAAGATAATTGGTGGGTATTTCATTCTTGGAGTAGTCGGCTGATGAGCGAATTACCTTGTTGTTATTGTGTAAATGGTTAAAAACTCACTTTTAGCTGATAAACTCATAAATAACCTGATTTTGTATTTCATTATATATAATGACGTTACTATACACACACAGTAATAGACAGTAATGATCATTACATTCGTCAAATGCTGTGCTCTGATTGATGTAGAACCTATATCGTTATGAAAAATCTGTATCATTATGAACTCAATGCAACGATAAACTCATAATGCAACGGTTTCAATTTCCGTTTAGTAATGAGCCTCTTATTGATGTTACTTTCATTATCTTTATTGGTCCTTTTTGCAATGGCCATAGATAAAAGCATTTAAGTTTATTCTTAATGTTTTACCAGTTTCCTTTAAGGCATTACTTAATACCTAACTAATTATTTTCATGCCCTTGTTAATTTTCCTAATATTTCATTCTTAAAATATAAAATTGATCCTTAGTAAACTAGTTTCTCCAATTAACGTTTTTCACATGTATGTCCAAAATAATTTATACTAACGGGACAACAGTGTTAATGATCTTCCTACAGCATTGTTAGAGCCGTTGTTATTCCGTTTGTAGTGAGAGCGTCAGCCCTTAACACATTTTTACCCTGCAGCGAAAATATCATGTTTCTCATTGAAATTTGACGCATATTTTTAAATGGGCTCCCTTATTGTTGAAAAATGAAAAAAAAATTAAAGTCGAATAGTTTTTAAACCTTGTTTTTTTGATAGTATGTATTCTTTCCTTCGTACATAGAGCGTAAAATTTGCTATGGAATTCATATCCCTCAGTAGGTAGACACGCTTTCATGCTAAAAAATGATTTTACAAGTTTGAATGAGTCAGAATATAACTGGATAACGCTTTTGACATCGGACTTGATTTTTTGTAAATTGTACATTATAATGTAAATACTTGAGAGTTTTTTTAAGAGTTCGGTTTCTGTAAACATAATTTTTTTCTTTCTGGAATTAATAGACTATAAATAGTTTGTTTCCTGTTGGCATTATGTTGCATGCTCGTTTTGTTGATAACCTCTTTTCTAAAAAAAATTATGCTAATGCAATTAACTTTTAATGAAGGGTTACATTAACTAATTACATTAAAAAGTTTCTATTTCAACTAGAACAAATTTACAGTAGTAAAACATGTGATTTGTGTAATTGATATGTAATTCGAGAGTTTATGCCACCTCTATGGTTTAAATAGCACCGAGGGAAAGAACACTCGGGCATTCCATCACTCTGTAGCAATAAATAACAAAACAAAATAATAACACTGATAAGAGATAATTTATTTTACTACCCTGATCAACAGTTACAGCTGAACATAATAAAATATTTTACATATTTTGCATAGTCTAATGAATTGCACGATATCTACAGTTTGCATTTATATACAGATACTCAGTCCCAATTATTATTATATTTGGTTTATTTAAGATGTAATATTTGTAAATAATAGAATTTCCCCCCGGCTGATTTTGTCTGATGTTTAGCCTGATATTTTTCAAAGAATGAGAACAAACAATAATAAATGTTGCAAATATTTAAAAAAAAAATGATACAAATATTTTTAGTTTTATAATTCCACGTTTACACAGTGTAGCGTTAAAAAGAATACATAAAACCACTCAATAGCCTTTACCTAAAACTTTATTTCTAAGCTCCAAAAGAGATTACACGAGAACTTATGCAGTTATTACACCAGGCAACAGAAACTTTCAGTTTCAAGAGAGGTTTACATTATCAAGTTGGCAGTTTGTGTGATAGCTAAGTATGCAAATGAAGAGGGAGGGGGATAAACATGTCACATTGATATTCTGAGCATTATCACTAGCAGTGGGTAAGGTCTTTGTTTCTGAATATTCATTACAAGGGAGACATTTGTATGGACCAAGGTAATAAAAACCCAAGAAAGGTAGGGATAATGACCGAAACTCATGACGTTATTGGTGTCCAGAACATTTGTTTTATACAAATTTATGTCGAATACAAATTTTTCCAAATGTCTCTGGCATGAAAATATATTTGGTGGAAAGTCATTAATTTCATGAGCCAAATACACTATGTCTGTTTATTAATCTACATATTTTGTTTTGGACAGTGTTTGTTTGGACCTGGTGGTTCATTGGAAGGTATAAGCCCAGAAGGAAGTTCTGAGAAGGATCTGCGGGAAGGGCTTCAAATGAACAGTCATTGACGGCCAGAAAAATAAGGAAAGGAAGAATTGAAAAAGCCTCGGCATTAAAGCTAGGGAAAATGGTTCAGGGTTCCGTTCAAGGGGAACGTGTTTTTAGGGTAATATCTACTTGATGTAGAATATTGTTTTGGTTCATAGTAAGCTTAAGTTAAGGTTCAGGACTTTTCAATTCATAAATATCCCTCGGTGTGATCTTGGATGGCCTTTGTTATTCTGTACACTATTACTGGGAATACGAAGTGACTTTGGCACAACGAAAAACAGTTTTATGCAGGTGGTGTATTTAAACTTCAGTAGTTTGAGTGGTTTGGATTAGAAACGTAGCTCTTATGGTCAAGGTTCAACAGGACGGAGGAGCTGAACCTCGATTTTGTAATTTTGTATAATGACTGATACTATGCTAACCCACCTAATCCATAATTGTCCAACATGTGAACTGATATCAATAGTTGGACTGATAACTAAATAGTTAGTATCAAAACTGACATGACAGAAAGAGTTGCTTTCCTTCTAGTAGCTAGAACAATGAACACTTGTTGAAATGAAACTGCAAGAAAATTCCCTTTAATGTGGGTTAGAAAAGCTCCTAGCCTCTAATCTCCCCCCAAATAAAACAGCACCTTGATACATGCAGTACTTGATTGAGGGAAATTGTTTTCATGCGAGGCTAATAAGCCAGATTAAGGTGAAAGAAATCTAGGGATTATAAGGGATTAACGATATAGATGGTATAATTATTTGAATCCTCAGATGCGGGAATAAAAACTAACACCTACTAAAATAAATCGACCTCTAGTTTGAGCATTAAACCATTGTACTACAAATTAAAGATTCAAACACTTGTAGTTGTTT
This sequence comes from Nephotettix cincticeps, assembly GCA_023375725.1. Lineage (NCBI taxonomy): Eukaryota > Metazoa > Arthropoda > Insecta > Hemiptera > Cicadellidae > Nephotettix > Nephotettix cincticeps. Next base: position 66,863,545 of record CM041789.1, on the reverse strand, counting down.
GTATAATGTATGACGTCTCTTCGATATGGACGTGTCGAGTATTATGTTTTGATTTGGTGTTCGGCTTGATAATGGACCTGTAGGTTCAAACCAGGTCGTCAGAACTAAGGTTCGGTTTAGCAATGGTATTACAGACATTTCGGCCTTCAATTGATTGGAATACACGTCTCATCTATACATTTTATGTTCTCATCACAAATAACAGCTTTTTGGGTAGTTAGTGAGCAAAGTCAGCTGTCTTACTTGAGAGAAATTCTAACATACGAGCGAGTGTGACAACTGCATGTTTCACTTGAGCTATGTATTTACCTATTGAGTGATTATATTTTACCTAAAGCTACTATAAAACAAAACGGATGATTTTTTTACTGTACCTGTATTACACTATAAAGTAATTTTTTTAACTTTTCGATTTTAATTTTAGACTTCTCTGGTGAAAGATCTAAATACCTTGGACACCTTTCTAATTCTTTAAATTGTTCTCATGTAGAAGAATAATCATTAAAATCACTGTCAACACCCATTTTACCACGACGATATAACCAATTTAAATACTAATAAATTGTCAAATCAATGAAATAGAAACATCCGATCTCGGCGGAAGCTCAGACGAGTAAGCAGAACAACAGCTGTCCAGATGGTTAGCTATCTGGAATAGCTAACCAGATAGCACCCAGCTAGTGCTACGAACTGATTTCGAATACGACTCTGTCCGTATGTTACGCAATTGCTACTCGTGCCTTTACGTTGAAAACCTGAAGAGAGGTTAAACGATTAGCATGAGTTACTTTACCTCACCTTGGTCACTTAGCATCCTCAAATCGGTTAGTTAAAGGATTCATTATTGGATAGCTGTAGGTAAAGGTATTTTAATACACTGAACACGTTCTGTATTAAAAATTATGTTTAGTATAAAATTGTAAATGCATGTGCGGTTCAGCAAAACCCGTGTCAGTTCAATCTGACCACAGCGGGATCAGCGACACGCGGACGTGTCCGGCCTCGGTGAATTATTAATACTTATCATCCGGACCGCCTCGTCTCTCTTGTAGTGCATCGTTTTAGCTAACGTGGTAAATCATTAATCAGTGTTATTTTAAAAAGGTTGAATAATTCTAAGCGAGTGATTGATGGAAGGAAGTACACTTATGCTGCAATCAACAATATTAATGGCAACTCAGCTGACAGCTGATTTATGGTTTGATCGATAATCTCTGGAGTTTTATTATTGTATACTTTTATTAAAGGGGAGCCCAGTGTTCTGGTCAAAAAACTAAATGCTTTTATTTCACTAAAAAAATTAATTTTTTTATATTTACAAATAGCAAACGATCGTAAAAATAATAACCATAGTATTATTCGCCCTTTTTGGCTCTAATAACCTGAATGACTCTGGTAACTAACATACATTTTTACATGTACGGATTGAATTTATGTTAGAATTTTATTTTGTTGCCATACCCTTGAGATGTCTAGGTAGCTATGTGGTATGCATTATGGTAAGGTGGTGTTAAGGTGTTCTATTTTCTTTAACAATGAAAGCCAAACTGAAAATGACAATTGTGCGCAATGTTGGCAAATGAAAATCGAGTACTATTAAAAGTAAATTGAAGATATTGGCATCGAATGGTTTCAACAAGACAGCACAGCCTGCCACGTATTACATAAAACGTTTGAGGTTTGGTGTCAAACGTTATAGGTTACATATTTTATTGACACTGTGATGTCAATTAATTGGCCTCCAAGAGCGTGTAATTAACGCATATGATTTTTTTCTGTTGAGTTTTTTTAAAAGTCGTGTCTAGAGTCGAGCAGTGAAACTGGCTTCAGATTTAGATATAATTATGTAAAATACAGATATGATGCAGAATGGTAAACAGTATCCAAAACGTATTTGTATTGTCCCAAAAGTTATTTAGAGCTACCCACTCAATTAACATGAATTCACCTTTACTGGGCCGTTTCAGATAATTTATTTTTAACAAAACCCCTTGATTCTTAGTAAAATTATTCTATTTTTAGTCATTCATTTGTCATATTTCAGTATTTATAAACATTTCAAGTTAGTATCTGATTAAAAGTGGTTTTGCTTATATTATTTTTAATAGTAGATAAACAAGGATTATATGTCATAGTTTTTTGTCGATTTTCTTAAAAACTTTTACTACACACCATTATTTGCAGGGTCTGTGGGCCAATTAAAGACGGTGAGGTGTCGTATCGGTAATACTCTCATAGGCTAGCCATGAGTGTCCGCTTATAATCTGGCAGTCGCTGGTCGCTGGTTTCGATCTAGCACTTCCTCGGCCAGTATTAAAGCTACCGCGCCAGTATTGAAAGAAAACAGCATTAAACAATTTTTGGTTGAATTAGTGTCTTACAAATATAAACATGAATGTGAACACTTGGCGCTCTTATTTTCACGGAAAAGCAAACAAATACCTCCATAAAAATATCTGTTTGAGGTTTCTAAGGTAAACACTTAAAAATAACAAAAATGTCATAAATTCAATGAATGTACAGGAAAAAAATAATTTTATTATTTTAAACTATATTGTTTTATACTATTTGTTACCTATTTGATATAGGTTATCAATATTTTTTTCTATGTTTATTATGAACTAGCGTTACCCGGCGACCTTCGTACCACCTAATAGTGGTGTACACAGTTTAAAAAATTTTCAAATTATTTTATAAAAGCTGTTTTGTAAACTTTAAATTTATAAATTCATAAACTGGGTCAGACCCCGTGTTTCAATTCGTTTCAATTCAATTATAATAGATGAAATCAACTAGAGAAACATTACCCTACAATAAACCTGTTTGTTTACATTGAGGTTTTGTAACATTTAAACAAATGACAGTTTTTTCAGAAATTTTCAAATTACAGCTGTTAATTTTGTAATCACTAATTTCATATAACCTGACACTGCATTTTTATGCCCTCTGGGTTGGAGCCCTTTGGATGGATTTAACTTAACAAAAATCACGCTTAATAATGCCTTAAAGTTTAATTACCATTTTTCGAGCGGTTCCGGAGAGAACCGCTCCGTTGGAAGTTCTATAGAGAACTTACAAACGTACATACTTCCTCTTATATATAAATACACGCAATTATTTACAAGTCATATCATTGAGGCTTAAATTGTTTAGGTTGTTGTAATTGAATAACCTAAAATAAAACGCATTATTTATTTTATAATTGAAATACCGTCACCTGACAAAATGTTCTATAATTATTGTTTTAAAAGCCATGACAATAATTACTTCATTATTTTCATCTGTGTCCCTAAAATAATAATTAATAACGCAGTACCGCCATGGAGCGAGTCTGTCCAGTCTGCAATGTGACATGTTTGTCACTAACTCAATTTGCATATATGAATGTTAGAGCATCTAATAATTTAATTACTTGTTCATTTGCTGCGTGTCCAATTAATTGAAAACACTCGTTTTAGAAATCATTCGATTGGCCTCATTAAATTTGCATCACATATTGGTTGTTTTACCCGTCAACGTTGTAACTTTGCCAATTTAAAATGCATTTTATTTGATTTAAGACTAACTTACTCTTGATGTACACAATAAAAATAAGTATTTTTTCGAAAATAGCTTACGATATAAACATATTGAAAAGTATTATGTTTATCTGTGTATACAAGCAAACTAATTAACAAATTATTATAATCCACAACTATTGGTAGCTAAGTCCACTATCATTTAGATCAGACGTATATACATTTAATTTAAATCTAATACTATCCACTTTTCATCTCTATATATAAAATTGAATGTATGTCTGTCTGTCTGTCTGTATGTCCTTTATGCGTTGCCAAACTACTCATCCGATCGCCATGAAATTTTAGGAAGTTGCTCTATATGTGTCCGGGAAGGTTTTAGTGAAAAAACTTTTTCGAAAACCCCATAAGTTTCCATTTTATGGCGTTTTAAATTTCTAATGTTAACCTTATGGAGAGTAAGTTTGTTTACAAATTGTCTACAATGAAAACATTTGATTTCTTAGCTACAGCTGATTGGTTTACTTTCCATTAGCAATACCGTATGCTTTACTATCCAATGCCATCTGAATCATTCATTAATGTTAAACTATGAAGTAAATGTGTACTGTAAAAAATGAACAGCTTTAATCACCACGTTAATAGTTAACGGTTTTAGGGGATTATGTATTTATATTTTCATTTTCTGTCTGATTAAAATCACGTGTTTATATGATAATTAAAATGTTTATATTATTACGTTTATTATAATAATCAGCTGTTGTATATCTTTCCTATAAAAGCCGTATTACAGTTAGGTTTGGTTTGGGTTTGGATTCAATTTGAAAATTGTGAATTAATCCACTCAGATTTATTTGTTTTATGGGAATGTTGTTAGTATGTCTTATCGTTTCAGTATTGTTATTCTCTATGCCACGACCCAGAATATATAACCTTTCGCAATGAAGCTGTAATGCTACTCGACCTCAGAACGTGGCCAAACTTAAAGTTAACATGTATTTACTGTCAGGCGTTACGAAGTTCGCCGGGTCAGCTAGTAGATATATATATTTAAAAGGAAAGAGAATGTTGCTGAGCTAAACTTACTGGTAACAGGTATCAGCTTGAAAATACTAGCAACTATCCAGTTTGTGGAGTCTAAAATAGTTCAGATTACTCTTTGTGGTTACTTTTCAGTAATTAGTTATTTGTGGGCGGATCAAACGTTTGAAGCCAACGGCGTAGTTTATTTGGAGGTCACGTCAAGAAGTGTGACTCCTCCATAAAGATAACAACAGCGCGGTCTGAGGCCGAACCTGAGGCGAATACTGAACTTCACTACCTTTGCACTCCCACCATGACTGTGTTAAAAAACTAAACCAGATCGCACGCAGCACGCTGGCGTCAGTGGAGATAATTTTACAGAACTTTTATTTTTCCCATCATACTAATTTAATAGTACTGAGTATGCAGGTTTGCTGCAATATAGGTTGTTTTACACGAGAATGTGCTTATATTAACGATGTTCACTATGTAAAAACACATACCAAATTTTATCAAATTATGTCAATAACTAAGTGAGTTATAGGTTTTCTGCTGTAAGAAACATTTAACTTGAAGGTGTTGTGGGTATATTGATAAAAATTAACTAGATGGACTTGAATACCAAATTTTGGAAAGATATTTAAGTAATTAAGTGAGTTATTGATTTTTAGCCTTAGCTTTACAATGTGTTAACTATTTAAGTATCTCACTAACCAATTGACCTCGAGTCTCGATTAAAAATACCTAATTGTGTTTTTGAACTGAACCTAATGGTACGGGTGATTTGATTTTGTTCGAAAATTATTCATAAAAAATGAAACCTCCATTATGGGGTACAAACCGCTCCCCAAAAAGAGCACTTAACGTAGTCTTGTTGCGTTATCAAACGAACTTGTTCAAGATATTACAGAAAGGAACAGCTCCACCAAAATTTTATAATAATCATACAATAATTGCGGCCTTTATCGTGTCAAAAAATGCCTATGCTTATATACAGGGTGTCCATGAAAAAAGTTTCAGGACTTTTGTGAGTGATTGGGTACAGTAAAAATGATTCGAAAAAAGTTCCGAAAGAGGTACGGCCTAAAACGCTTATTTTCTCAGATACCCGCCATTTTGTATTTTTCACAAAATATTTTATAATATTTTTTACATTTTTTAATAGATTATTTTGAAATTTGGTATGTGTTTTACACTAGTAGATTAGTATTAATAAAAAATCCAAGCTCAAAATCTAAAATGGCGGCCATTTTAAATTTTACCGTTAACAAAGTATTTAAGTTTTAAAAATTGAAAAAAATTGGTGTCCATTTTGAATTTTGAGCTTGGATTATGCTAGTTATTTTTTTACTTATAGTAGTCTATTAGTTTAAAACACTTACCAAATTTGAAAAAAATCCGTAAAAATGTTTGAAATAAAAAATATTTTGTGGGAAATACAAAATGGCGGATATCTGAGAAAATAAGCGTTTAGGCCATACTTCTTTAGGAACTTTTTTATTCCTTTTGATGTACTTAATCACTCACTGAAGTCTTGAAACGTTTTTCATGGACATCCTGTATATGAACATTTTTAAAGACCCCTAAAACAGGGTTGTAGTTATGAACTTTTATCATGGTACCGGGCATTACTGTCATCAAGCAGGTCATGTGACTAGCTCACTTTTCCATAGGAAATTCACTAATATTTTTAACCTTCCGACTCTAAGAAAATAAACAGATATGAATGTTGTTTTCCTTTAATATTTTGTATTTATCAAAATGTTATTTTCGAGACGGAACGGTCTTAATCCTAGGCTGGCTGCTACCTAAAGTTAACCTGTTGTGGTTATAAAGGAAATATATATTTTAAATTTTCAAGATAAATTTCAATATGACGGTGAACTATATTTTTCACTTATCAATTTATGATGATAAGACACATTTCAAGGCAGTTTTTGGCATGGTTACTTTCCTTCGTTTGTTTTTTTAAACTATTTGATTACGGATATCCCTAGAGACCTATTTTTGACATGGATATGTCTTAGTTCGGGGGGTGATGGTGATTTTTAAGATGGAAAATATGTAACAGGTTTCCATAGAAACTACCAGAGCTATTGTATTGAACTTTTGACAGAAAAGAATAAGAACCGCTGTTTAGATGTACTAAAAACATTCCCTTTAGACATATCCATGATCTAATGTATTTCTCACAGGAAAGTAAATACACACATTGTGATATAAAAAATATGTATTTTCCTCAATTTTTATTGTTTTAAAATAACAAAAAACTACTCAAAAACCTTTTTTGTAAAAACTACTGACTAAAAATGATCGTTTTGAGCTATCAAATTATAGGTATTTATGTAAACTTAGAATTCATGCATAAACATCATTGTGTAGAAAGTAAACAAAAATGAGTTTGAAAATTCAAATTAGCATAAAACCAATAGTCTAATAAAATTCAAAGAACAAGAAATCTTTTAATATATAACTGCCAACAAGCACCAAATGTTTCATCCACATAACCTCAACGGTTCTCTTCAAATATCAATCTTAAATCTTAAATCAATCCAAAAACTTAAGTACTATAGATGAAGTGTATATTTTCTTTTTAGAATAAAATAAAGTGTGTATTTAGAAGAATTTTATTTTAAAGTTTTATCCATTTACAACTAGGAAATCCACTAAAACTACACAGATTATTCTTACATATAACCAAAATTGTTTAAAAGTATTTTTTTAAACCCCCAAGAGAGCATGTTCGTTCTGCTACAGAAAACTGTAATTTTAACCTTTCAACATTTACAGAAGAAAACTGCTTGATGATCCCTCAAAATGAAAGACTTTGCAAAATAAAAGATCAAAGAAGATCGCTTCTCATTAGTGAGTATAATAACTGTCTGAGACGCGGCTGCGAAAATGCATGCCCTGAACCCTCAGGCGACTAAGACCTGCCGTGAGTGCTCTAAATGGTTATGAATTTTAAAAAGACAGGGCTGTAAAGTCGCATAGGTCATACACTCTTGAGACAAATAACTTTGTTTGATGACATTACTGCGAACAGCCAAAGGCTAATTCCCTGATGTTAAATCCCCTCGGTGTTATCCAAGACACGTTCGCAACATTATGGTTGTTGTGTTCTACACAAAGCCTAGACTGTGAAGCTTGTGGCAACATGGTAGTGGCTGTCTAGATCACTGTCTCTGTTACATTTCTGTAGTCTAGAATTATATTTATATAAAGGGACGTTCTAGTTCACATGCGCTAGAGTGCAAAAATGTTCCTAAGAATCTTCTTTGATTATGCATTACTATTTAAACAAAAAAATACTGCGTAGGGGTATAGATGAATTGCAAAAAACTGTGTAGCACTTTATTTTTCCTGTTATTATAAACAAAAAGTAAAATTATGGTTCTTTTTTGTTCTTCTTTTTTTACTTGTAGTCTCAAAATTGTATTAAGTTAGACCCCAACGTAAGTTGAGTCATACGGAATTAGTCATAGTTGAGTCCCTGTTGAGTCATACTGTGCATTGATGGAAGCTAGTACTAGCAATGTATCTGTTACATTGTTGTAACATTTTCCAGTTAGAGTTAGATTTATTCAATAATTTTAAATTCAATAGGGGTGTTTATAGCACACAATTACTTTATTAGAAATGCACGGTAAACAGATAAGAAAAAGTAATAAATAAACAGGATAGAAATTTGGGCTTATGTTTTTTATGCTATGTTGTGATAACATAGACAAGGCATTTAAAAATACTTCGTTGTGATTGACAAAAATTCTACTATTGTAGGCCAATTATTATTTTTTGGAAAAAACTAGAGAGTAAAAGATTCTTTCAGGTATGAAATCTCGAATACTTACGAAGCAATCAATGTGGTCCAAAACATAACAAACTTTAACCTCTGAAATACCCATTTTACTTATCTTGGTACTGTTTCTATGTAGTGCAAGTCCTGATTTTTGCCTTCGTCAGACCCCTATAGCCCACACTATTTGGTAGATACGCAATGATTCAAAAATAAATTGGACGGGAAAATACTCTACGTATTAACAATAATTTATGTATGCCAATATATTAAAGTAAAAAAGAGATTGTTGGGGGAAGAAGTAAACGAACTAATATCACTTTACAATCTTGAGAATCTTTATGACAGCGGCCATATTTGATTTTAAATCCAATAATAACAGAGTTAATTCATCTTCTCCATTACACTTCCCACACAAAGTTCATAGCATACATTTAAGGTTTAAAATAAACATGAACGTAAACATAGCTATGTAGTGAGAAACCATATTTTCCAGGATAAAGTAATTGGTACGTAATTATGCATAATAACCGTGGGCGGAGTTAGAGGTCATTTGTTGGCTAGGCATATCCGGGGGGGGAGGGGTCTGGGGATATAAAATATCCCCTTGTTTTTTTTAAATACAAGAAAACAGTCTTTTTATATTATTGTAAGCTCAATTTTCTTCAATAAGTAAAAAGGAAAATATGTCATAATAACACAACGAATTAAATTTTTATTTCCCTAGGTAAACACAATAAAGTTAATCCGACCCCATAACTATGTACTAAGCTACAGGTGTATACACTGCAATTTTAATTATTTTGTATTTAAAACGTTTATGAAAAATATATATATTTTCAGACTATAAAATCAACATCATCTACTTTTCATTATTTACAAAACAATCAACACGAGAAATATTTTACAGTTGGTAGGAACTAAACAGTAAATTTTTGTTCATATTTTTCCTCTATTTAAACTGCTCCCACTCGTTATTCATTATAACATTCAATACTAAAACAACAATAATCAATAATAGTTCAATAAAAAAATCAATAATCAATAATAGTAGGATAATTGAATTATACGTGTGTAATAATAACTGAAAACAAAAAATGTTTTCTATGTAAAATGGATATTGAAAGTAATGTGAATAGAATATACTGTAGTAAATATGGTTTATCGGTGGTTGGAATCAGCAAAAGCCATGATAAAAACCACATTTTCTGGGTAGCCATTGTTTTGCTAAAATTGAAGGCTGAATAAATAAAGAAATATGTGTTGTTTAAACTTTACTTTCACATTACAACAAAAATAAAAATTGACCAAGTTACTTACCACGAGGTTAATTAGAATAAGTATAAGCGTCATATATTCAGTTTTGAAGGCCCAGTAACACTGGCTCTGGTTTATCCGGGATATTTGCATTACCTCAGGCCGCCGCCAACAAACCACCTTGTTTGGCGGAAAACAGTAAATCTGTTTGATATTTCCCTTAGCGTGGAGATTGCCTCGCTGAAGACACGCGAGCCTTAGGGCTTGTTCTCTTCATTTTAAGGTGATCAAAATTTTCAAGGTACCCTTAACCTAAGAATGAAATGTATTTTATCGCTAGTTAAAAGCCATTAAAAAATATCTCCAATATCTTACAAACATATGCTGAATTTCAATTTTGAAGTAACTGACAACACGAAGAAGAGGTGAAAAAACTCTGAAATTACCCTTAGTTAGTAATATTATGAAAAATAATACAATTTATATACATAACGTGTTAACGCTTTTTATTCAATTCATTATTTGTTTATATAAAGTATACATACACCCCACCAAAAGGGGATTAAAGACTTGGTGGCACCACGAACGTAAAAGCTTTTGTAATAAATTATATTAGTATTTCCTTTTTATACACTCGTATTATTAGTACACTAAATTATTTCCAGTAGCTTACAATTATTGAAACAACTTCAATAATATATTGCTTGACCATGTTTCATAAGCATTATTAGTTTAATGTATACAGTATGTTATGTAGTATACCTAAGTGAATACGATATGTCACTATTAGTGCCAGATATAAAATACATGATTAATTTAATGTTTACACAGTGTTAGAAAAGTCCTGGAACGATGAAATATACTTTTAAACATTATACATAAAAACTTAAAACTGTTTTATCAATCAAACCTATAAAACTTATTTTATAAAGCAACAGCCGTCATTTTGTGTCATAATGGGGACTGCCCACGAGAAGTAAATTGAAAATCGTAAACGTATGTAAAACATGATATGAAAATGAAATGGCCCCAATTAGTAAAAAATGCCATATCAGATTTGACCTGAGAGGTTGACCCAAAACAAAATGTCGGGGTTTGAAAATTGAATTATGTACTTAAACTTGATACCATTTGGTATTTGAGCGACCTTTTCAGATCCAGTTCTAAATATTGTATTCCAATAAAAAAAGATAAAAATTTTGATTACAAACTCCACTGCACCCACACTGCTACTTAAGACTTTTCTCTAACAAATCAACCTACAAGGAGTTAAATTCTTAGAAAGCAGCATAATGAAATCTGATAAAAATTACCACTAAAAGACACAGAATATCACAGTCATTGAGGTGATAGTGTACGAACATTACATCGATATTAGTTCTGTAATATATATTGCTGGTTGACCCAGATCTTGGCTTTCATATCTATTGATTTTTAATACCCACAATATTTTTTGTGCTGTCTGATACTTTGTTAAAAGATGATAGAAGTAATACCGCTCGTAAAAAACTAATTTAAAACTCTTATTATTTTACTTTTTAAGATGAAAGCTAACATAGAACAATAGGGCTATAATTATCTACTTTTAAAGAATCTAGTTATTTTAAATTTACGTAAGCAATTCATTCTCAAAAGAATATATCATAGGATTCTTTTTTATAATTACAATTGATTTAAGTTTCTGCATGCTAAACTATTGAATCATTTTTGTCTCTTGCGATATACGAGTAAGTTTAATTTTAAATTTAGTTTCAAAAGTAGAATTGTTGCACATATTGGTTGACAAACAATATCCAAACCTAGAGTCAATTATTTTAACACACACACACACACACACACACACACACACACACACACACACACATTACGCAGGTTAGTTTGATTTGTAGAAAAATATTAGGTAAATGCACTTTTATTATATCGGCAATACTTTACATTCAAGCATATTGAACAAATTCTAAAACATATCTCTATGTTCCGAACCTTCAACATCATAGTATCTTAAGAACTAGTGTTAGTATACATTTACTAAGACCTTCCATGAGAAAATTATATATCAGACACTATATTCAATTATAAATGAAGAAAGGATAATTTTTAATGGTACCCCATGATATGAATAAAGGTTTAGTTGTTTTAATCAGAGAAGAATATTTTATTTTTCAATTCCATGATAAACAGGATGTACAACAATAAGTGTTTAATTAATTCAATCCATACAGCCCACAAAATCAAGTTTTATTTTATTTTCAACATCGCATCGTGGCAACGAGAAAATTAGTTAATTATTTTACTGTTATTGTAAAAAAACATACATTGTGTATTAATTTTACTATTAGTTTTAAAAATCAAGGGGTTTTTTCAAAATAATTGAACATAAGCAATTACATTTAACCTTATGAATATACGTCACAAGATCCTTAATTTATTATATGGTTCGTGTCTGGGGAGAGAAGAGCATAACTGTCTTATTGGGTGATTGATTACTGTAGAATGGAGAGCAGCCCTTATTGCATTTAATATTCTGTGGATAATATCATTGGTTTTTGGTTCCATTGCAGTATATTAAACCTCTGTTATGTGTCTACTGTGTTTCTTACCTTTAGCTATGTTATGGTAATTAATTTCCACCAAGACAATTTAATTAGTATTAATTTGTATTATGGTTTTACGTAGCAAACTATTTAGATATGAGTTAGAAAATAGTAAATTTAAGACAAATATAATAACAAAAACACAATAGTTATTCATTTCAACAAAAGTATACCACTTTTTGCTTACTATTTATGATAAATCGGATTCAACTTAGATACTTTTAGTTTTTATTATAACAAACATATTTCAGTCACTTAATATCTGTTTCGCGTGTTCATTAGCCATGAGCTTATTTGCTGTATGTGTATTCAGAACGCAACTTGTATCACTGCCATACAATGCCATCAAGGGCATTATTGTTGCCATAGAAACGTATATGCGAAGCGCTTAATGCCTTTTGAGCTGGTAATATAGTCACCTGTCTGAAAATGTTAAGCTTATATCTTACCAATTTATCTTTTATTATACCTTTCATAGTTACATCCAAAGTAATATTACAATAAATTTTTAATCCAAATGGAGTGTCTACTTGGAAAACCAATTGAAAACAAAAGTCATAAGTCATAAGTACTTTATTTACACATAAGATTTGAACAATAGTTTTTGTTACAAATATCGTGTATTGTCATAAATATTTATATATAAAGGTATTTTAAATACCTTTAACCTTTAACCTGATTGGTCAATACACAACCAAGGTTCATTACTTTTACGGAATCACATGTGTTCGGGTACTAGATTATCAGCTGCAACAATAATGTGCCTCGGTTGTCCCAACTGAGCGAAGTATCAATGGTAGTAGTACTCGTACACGCTTAATTAAGTACTGGAATACAATTCTGAAATACTTACAATACTTAAATTTGTAAAAGTATTATTAAAAGTACTGGATCCCTGTAATTTATTGACTGGTTTTAATCATTTTTCTTTCATTGAATAGGAAAGTAAATCTTACCTAAGTTTTTATCCGTAATTATTTTTAAAACAATAAACCGTTATTAATTTAATGTGGTTTTAAACTTTATATGGCCGCCATTTTGAAACTTAAAACTTTTTTACGTTCATTTTTTGTCTGGATTGGGTCTTTACGATTAAAGATGCATGCCAAGATTCTAAACAAAGAATGAAAAAATGACTTAGAAATTATAAAAGGTTTTGGAAAAATACGAAATGGCAGAATAAGGCTAAACTAAGCCGAAATCGAAAACAATTTTCAAGTGGGGTTTAGACTTATTTTTGGATGTTAAATTTGGTACTGCAAAGCACGCATTGTTGTGACACCCTGTATAACTGTATTTGATTGTGAAGCACATTCTTTAATGTGCTCAACATTTAAAACAAAGCTCAACTGGAATTTCACTGGGAGTTTCTTGCTTTGTGCTATGCAAAACTATTTATAATATTGCTTGAGTTAATTGCTGTTTTATTTTATCATTCATTAACAAGTACGAGTTTCTTCAATGAGTTATATATAATTTGAACAAGTTCTCAAAGGACGACAACAAGAGCTTTGTAAGAGTATTCCAGCACAACTTTTACCCCAGACACATTCATCACCAGGGCTTATTGCTGGCGGTAAAGCAGCCATTATGAGAATTTGTTGCTCTCTTCTCATATAAACCCTTCTATTAATGAAGGCGAGTGAATTATACTTTTTTACTAGCAAGTTTACTTTATGATAGTATGTATATATCCATGGTCTACATTACAAGAACTGAATCTGATACCAATTTTTCCGTTTTGAGGTTCTGAGATACCAAAACATTATTCTTTCGAGATTATATGTATGTTCTGTATATTATGTAAATGACATGAACTGAGCAACTATTCAATCAAGTTCAAAATCCATGCAAATTAGTGCATCCGAAGGTAGTAGTTTTATGGCAGCTTATCTTTTAAAATGGAAGTTTTAATTTATAATTGATTAAAAAAGAAAAGTTTGTTAAAATGGTTTGAATCAGCTGCAGGAATAGCAATTCAGTATTTTAAATCATCTTTCAACCAATCGGTTACTGAGACGGAAAATTGTTAACATTGTACGTTGTATTTCACAACTCAAATGTTAATCTTATGGGAAAAAAATCCAAAAACTGATATCACCCTTGTTATTTTAAATTTGCGTAAAAAAACTTTGTATACTCCTTCAAATAAAAATGAATTACCAACATTTGTTAAAAAATCAAAATTGTATGTTCCTCCTAATAGTACCCATCCCCAATCCTATTCTTATGAAGAATATTTATTTGGCTTTTATATTAACTTATAAACATTCTTAAACACGAAATACACACATAGTATCAGCAAAATATAGTATCAGCCGACATGTAACAATCAGCTATCTCAAATAAAAACATAAATAAATTAAAAATCTCTGAGTACACAGGCCTGGCTATAAGGGCATTTCGATTATTAATGCAATCACTTGTTCAGATCATTCTATAATGTTGACCTACGATTTGAGGTTATTATAGAAAAACCGACTAGAACTCCCCATCAGTCCTTATTTAATCCTGTTATTCAGCTTCGGTAGCATTCTAAGATATATTTGTTTTATGAAAAAAGTTAAATCTATATTGAGGTTCGTTTAAAAAAAAACATATTAGGCCTTTAAAATTTTGTAACTAAAATGTTTTATAAAGCTATATTATATTAATTATATGTACTTATTTAATTTACATATAATTAAAATTTATCCACACAAGTATACTATGTTGATTTATGTATGTTTCTCTCCCAAAATTATGTGGATAAATAAAATAAACTTAAAAACCACAATTTTTTAAATAAACATATTAAACATTTATAAATGCAAGTGGTCCATTAAGGCTGTAAAAGAAGGAGAAATCTCAGTGAAAACTCATTAAGTGCACCAGTCTGAGTCTGGGACATTTTCTCCTTTGAGACTGTTGCCATTTACCCAGTGATGTAAACATTTGTAGTCCCTCTGAAGGAATACATTTCTTTTGAAGAAATTTTCCATTTCATGATGGTATTTTTCTATAATGAATTAGATTTATGTGTGACGACATCACGTTCTTTTGGTTTAAATTATATATTTTTTCATTATATACACACTTATTATTGTGTAATAGTTTTATTCGGTTCACAGGTTAGATCTAGGTGCGGGGCGCATATGTTTGTAAATTGTTATCACAAGTGATATATTGTTGGCCTTGGGGGCAGCCTTGCTTGGCTTGGTGCTATTCATGTTTGGTTTAGTTTAAATAAGGCTGGGAGGGTTAGATTAGGGATCAGTCGGCTCCGGGGCAGGGTGGTTCCTCAGGGAGGCTTCCTGTAGTAGGTAAGTGTCTTGGTGTCTCCGGGTTTCTAAGTAGGAGGCTATTTCGGAAAATATAGAATATCTTCTTAGAGGGTTTCAGAAATTTATTTACATTCAACGTTTTTTAAAGAGGAGATATTGTCGTTAGAAATAAATCGATCAATTGATTCATTTCATATGAGGATTCAGTAAAAATCGCTTGTGGTAGCTGGTGATTTGCCGTAGTATTTATCGTATTTTCGTAGAGGGAGTCATTTTTACAATTTATAGAATCTACCTGTATTTATTTGGAGTAGAAGCCAAGGCCAGTTATTTTTGTTTTTAATACTTTTTGAAGACTCATAGGGAAAGGATCATAGGGATGGTTTGGATGTTTTCTATACTACCTGTGTTCCCAGCATATTAGTATTTTTGAAATTAATTAGATTCCTGTAAATCATCCTACCAGCCTTGTTAATTAAAATGACCTATAGCTACGTCCTCATTGTGATCGAGCAGAGGTCTCAGGATTTTTCAGACTACCATGTTTTGGTTATCTGTACGTCACAGAAAAGGCTGCACCTTTTTAACCCATCAGGTTATAAATAGGTTATATAAAATATTATACAGCGTTTCAAAATTAGTCGTAACTTTTCTTTCGCACCCACATTAAAACATTTTGGAGGATATACACAACTTTCACCACATTTTAAAAGTGATCACAATTTTTTGCGTCGGGTTTTATTTGGTAATGTGAATTTTTTTTAAATATTGTTGAGAAATTAAAATAAAATTGGGTTTTAGCGAATCTCTCATAGGGAAGAAGCTATTTAGTATCTCTATAACAATGGTATTAGGTGTTTTTCGAAAACGTACTTTTTTCTTCGGATGGTAAATTTTCTCTGGAACTGTAAGTATACACTGACAATTTTTGACATATGTTTTAGCTCTAAGGGGGTGTTGGTGATTTTTAAGATGGAAAATATGTAACAGATTTCCATAGAAACTACCAGAGCTATTTTATTGAATTATCAATATAAACAGTTGTTTAGATGAAACCATTATTTTTAGACATATCCATGATCCAACCTATTTCCCACAGGGAAGTAAATAAAAACATTTTTAAATTACAAATTTGATTATTTTTAATATTGACATGGAAACTATTGTCTAAATATTAAGTCGGTTTTATTGGTCAATTTTTAAATTGGTATTTTTATTTTTGTATTTTGGTTGAATAAAATTGAGATTTCATTCAATTAAATACTAAATTTGAAGTCATATACTATCACTTAAAACTCTGCTTTAAACTTAAATCTAGATTGTTGTGAAGGTGTTAGATTCTAAATTAGACTGGGACCGTGGCGTGTCCTGTGTAGTCCAGCTACTTGGAAGTCACGAATTATTGACAGTTATAAGCGATGGACGGCGGATTAACAACAGAACTATTGAGTAATTTTTTTTACAAACCGTAAACAATATATTTTTAAACATGCGACATTTAAACTATAAAATATGTGAATAGAAGACAAAGATAAATTACTCAGAGGATAGAAATACCACCTGTTTCACCTCTACTAGACCTTTAATTACCTTCATATTTAGTGCGTGAAGCCTCAACGGATCCATTGAACCCAAATATTCAGTCCTTCATCACCCAAAGCTTGTTGTTTTGATTCTGGGACTAACCCGATTTCGACGTGTCTATATCCTGGATCAAACTACCTTTGTACATTGAGGTGTTAATTAAATGTTTTGTAAATGAATCATACGGTCTTTGTCCGTAGCAAAACTTAATCATCTTTAATCCTTAACTCATATTGGTATCGGTAAATTAGAGTTCTGTAGATAAATGTTGATATCTTTATGGTGGTTTATTTACATAATGCTTTACATTTATAGTGGACAGTGGTATATTAAGGGTACCACGACAGTGTTTATTACTGACATAACAAATAATCGACTAACACAAACCTTATTGTTCATTACGGGTTGTTCAAAATATTAAATTAGACACATGACTATATAAAAAACCCAAATTTAATTAATTCTGAATTTTATTGGATATCTTACAAATTATCATATGAATTAAAGTAGTTGGTTTTAGTTGTAGTTAAACTTATCATTGAACACTGAAACGTGCTCTCGAGTGGAAAACTGGTATTACAAGAAATCGAATGGATTGAGAATAACACTGACTTGTAAGGTTTACCTTCAAGTTACAAAATATCACAATTTACAGTTGAAACACGTTTTTACTTTTTATTTCGTGTTATAGACAAAGGTTTACCTATCAGAGTCGAACGGCCTCGATCGATTTAACAATAAACGTTATGTGGTATCATAGTGAAAGGTTGAAATCAATTTTAGTGGATTAAATTGTGAAGACTCATAGTGTATTACTGTAAATAGTGCTAGTGAATTTGATATCTGTAAAATCCCACACTATCATAAGCTACGCTTACACCGAAGTCAGTGATAGAATTGCCTCATGTATTTTGTCACAGACTAAAAGTCACTGCCAGATAATGTTGTACTGTTGTTTTGGCAGGGATGAATAAAATCTCTCATCGAGCATTCTCCATAATTAACCGTATAATCTATGACGAATTATAAATACTTGCTTACCGAAACTTTAGGATGATCCAGATTTCTTTTGTAGGCTAACCTGAAAGTAAAAAGACTACAATTAACTTCAGGAACAAGTAGAATATGCTTATATTTGTAATATGATGTACTAACGTTATTATCAACAGTGGTTTTACATTAAATTTATTCTTAGCCACTTTACGACGAGCATCCTCCCTTAACGGCCTCAGTAATTACTTAATTTTCATTTACAATCAGCTTTAAATTTCCTAATTGGTAGCTTAGGTCTATATTATTCATAGCTGTGGTTAAACTATTATACGTCTTTTAAATTCCTAAATCTATTAGGCAGTAAACTACTTGTAAAATTGTCTCGTGTCTACACATTTAGAATACGTAAATTATTTACTAATGATATTTTATTGCGTCGATTTTGCGGTGTATTGTGTATACACGCATGAAAATAAAGGAATTTATTTTGTAGGCATCACGGAAGAAATAACCAAATTTAACTTTCTTACGATAGTGGAGTATGATTGACGTTTGACTAACTATAATTAAAATATAAAATAAACAATTTTCTACACGTCAATGGATATGTTTTAAGCGGATGAACGAATAAGGTATGAATTTTGAATAAAATAAAAATATTTGCTCAAGCCTTAAACTCCGAGTGCCCAACTCACAGCATCACCCCACTGAAAGTTACGTATGACTAATTATTCTATTTCAATTAGCTTACACCATTTAAACTGAAAATCTGTGAATTTTTTTAATTTTACTATTCATCAGGTATTTTTTTATAAGTTTTTCTTCTTTAATAAATTATAAGACATGTAAAGATTTGTTTAATTATAGTCAATTAACATCACAAGTTACTAGACATTTAGATGATTTCATTTTTTTCAAAATCTGTGAAACCTACATGTTGTGTTATGTTAAGCCTACCTACATGTTACGTTATAATCCCAACATATTTTGGCTATGGTATTATTCACTCAGTTTTGTTGTATGCTCTTGAACTTTAAAGAATATTATAGTTGTTTTATTTTGACTTAATGTTCTAGTTCAAATTTTGGTTATTTACCACAGCCATAGTATTAACTCTGCATGCGTTGTGTTTTGGTTTTTTTGTCTTTCTATGTCACTAGGTCGTTTTTTAAACGTTTTTTGGGGAACGGTCCAAACCCCGGCCTTGTTACTACCTATCGTCGACCTGTTGTCAGGAAGAAAAATTAATGAATAATCCCATTGACGAAATGGCAACTGAGTCCAGACTCTACACTTGTGAGATTCAATCCGGCGACCTTCTATTTAGAAGGTGGGCACTATAACCAGTCAGCCACCCAGCCAGTTCACATATAAGCCTCCTTGGAGAAAAAGGTTTTACAATTTTAAGAAGAATCGGTCTCTCAAACATCGTCGAGTGGTAGAAAGTTAGTGTTCCCACTTACAATTTTACTCCAAGATGACGTTAAAAATGTAAAATAGAAAAACACTACTTTTGCTGTTTTAGTTTTAAAATTAAAAGTCCCAGTTTGTGTGATATTTTTTATATTTTACTCACTTTAGTTAGCGTTTCAATTGATGTCATGTAAAGACAAGTTTAGTAGAGTGTGCCTGGTTTCTATAAGTATCCGTTCGAAGGCTTTGAACTCACCATTAGAGATAAGATTTACGTTGAACAAGCGAGCCAATTTGGAGGCGTTCGCTCCCAATAGCTTTATTTATTGACAAGACGCTGATTAAGTATTTGGCTCCTTCTTTCATCATTCAATAAATGATTCTGATTTTAAAATAATGTTATAAATAAACTGTATAAATTACATATATTTTCTATTGCTAAAATAAAACGTAAACAGATTTCGCACATTAAAAAATCTATTTTACCGTCACATACTTATTGAAATAATTTTTTTTTTTAAATGGTCAAATGATTTTTTCTGGAATTTTCTTACTACAAGTTTTAAGATTTTAAGGGAGAATGCAGAACAACCTCAGCAGTCACCGAGGACATTGACTGGAATTTATTGGGTAATCTTAGGCTGCATTTGAAATTATATGTGAAATAGTTGAAAACTATGAATGAAATTGACATTTCAGAATTTCCTCTTTTTATATTGTGGCACACCTGGATGTAATTTAAATGATCTGAGATATCAATATGAGACCTTGGCTTCACTTATACGACACTTTTTTACTTCTTCAGATTGTTAAACATTTTGCCCCTTTTGCAAAAGAGGGTAAAGGGGGCAACAAAATATTTTCAAATAAAAACCCTAACTGCTGACCCCAAATTTTCAAGGAAATTTTCAATGGCATATCTAAGGGACTTACAGCTTAACGTGGAGCCCTAACCACTGCCTATTGTAATCTTTGTATTGTTAAATGAGTCATTTATATGAAGTTTGCAATAATTATGAAGATTTTTATAGCTTGCTTCAATTAAAATGGTTTAATTTTTTGTTAGGGGCAACGTATAGACCTCTAGTTTGCACCATTTTATTTCTTTTTTATTTCATTGAATATGAGAGGTTACGAGATTTTGCCCCTTTACACAGCCTGAAAAAGGAAAAAAAGTGTTATATAAGCTAAGGCCAAGGTCTCTTAACTCCAGTGAATTAAAGCCAAAGAGTTGCCGTAGCAGCATGAAACACGTAGGTCAAAGGTGACCGCTCATGATCTGACGGGAGTCGCCTGCCTGTCGCCTGTCGATCCACCTACCTTTGAATTACATTGCCAACGTGTTATTTCTGAGCTAACAAGCCGGCTTAATATCAGGAATTACCTGGTTTCATTAGTGATAGTCAAAGTAATTGAAAAGAAAATTTTAAAATTCAATAGCTTCTAACGCGTCATTTTTGTAGACATAATGTTTGTGTTCCTTTTTTCAGATTCCAAACACCAGAAACTATTACATCAATTATACTGCATTAGATTATTGAAATTGCGACCATACAATAAGGTAGGTATTTTAAGTGAAGTATTGAATGAAGATTGAGTGTAAGATGATTGTGGCGCGATCTTGTAGTCTTGTTACTGACTAAGGCTGACATGTTCCTTAGACAGGACTGTTAATAATTAATAGCCCAACAGCCGAGGGCAACAACTAAGGGACCTATAGTTTAACGTGGAATCTGAGCCATAGCCTCTGCATTACGAATTGATCTAATTAAGCATATCTTTATAGTCTTTGAGGATTAACGGATTTTTTAATGGTTCGGATGTTAATCCACCAACCGACCATCGCTCACAACTATCCACAATTCGCGACCTCCAAGTAGCTGGATTAAAGGACGACGCCACCGTTCCAGTCAATTTAAATACGTTCAAATGATTTTAACTGTTTTTCAGGTATTTAGTAATGTTTTTAATGATTTTTAGTGTAACGCCCATAACAATTTAAATGAATAAAAAAAATAGGATTTTTATCCACATCTTCAAAGTTTTACCTGAAAGAAAATCATTGCCTCATTGTTTTAGCCTCATTGTATCATCTCATATAATATGAGATAAAGTAGACGGCACCCACTATTATAATACGAGCACTAAGTCCGCTTATGTGATCATGCTTTAAAACACTTTTTACAATAGAATACTGTATGTAGACATATCTACAGATAACAAAATAGTAAAAGTTAGTAATCGACAACATTAAACATGAATTGCGTAAATTTGCTATTTATAAATTAATTATCAGTACATGTCGTAAGAAGGGTTTTGTCAGAAGGTATATCCAATCTTGGTAATACAATTTTACTATAAAAAAGATAATAATGTATTATCGTTGTGTCGAAAATGTTTGCTGTCATTTAGTTAAGCATACCTTTTTTGTATACTCGTAGGCTACCACAATTTGGCGTTGAATCACCAGCTCAGAGTTATACAAAAACTAATTAGACTAATATTATGAATCGCCATAGTTTATTAAATTTACCAAAAACTATAAAGGAAGCCATTGTAAATTGGTTTTGGTATGACCCAAAGACCGAAACATGACCGAAACAGTGAAAATAATGAAACTTAATAATCAAAGCCATAAACATGAATTACGTTAGTTCACTATTTTATAAATTAATTACGAATAGAACATATTATAAAGATGTTTTTGGCGTTAGGTTTCTTCAATCATAGTAATGCAGATTTAGCTTTAAAACATAATAATATAATATTGTAATGTAAAAACATAAAAAATAGAGTTGTTGGTTAATTATGCAGTCCACTTTTTAACACAGATATGTCTTATTTCTGGAGGGGTGGAGGTGTTAGCATTCGCACGAAGAAAATTTGAAACATTAATGTCATTTGGTTAATGACGTCATATGGTTAGTGACTTCATAATTTGGTTATTAGAAAAGCTGTTTTGATGAACAGAAAACATTTTCTTTACACATATACTGTACATGATCTAACCTATTTCCACTAGGAAGTAAATACAAACATTTTATAACTCGTAGGCTACGCATTTTGGTGATGAATCACTATCTTCGAGCCGTTTCAAACGTATTACTTATAAAATATTCAACTCTGGCATTTGACAAAGATTATAAAATAGCCTTTTTAAACTAGATTTTATTTGACCCTAATACGTTTTATGACCAAAAATGTGATTCATTAACCATTAAAAATTTTCAAGTGATTTTTGAAATACAAAAAATAAAATATTAAATAAAACTTGCAATTGTATGATCACAGTTCTTGTTAAAAAATTATTTAAAGCTTCAAAACGATGATGCGATGTTATGGACATGAAACAAAAGTAGTAGTGTGCTTCAGTAACAACTAATATTGACTGGTAATGGGTGGAGTATTGACGTAATTGTCGATTAACGAGAGGCATTCATCGCCGGGGAGTGAGACGGACTAATGAGACACAATCAGTGGTTGGATTTGGCCGCCACATATCTCATCTGTCTCCACCGCTCGCGTCTCATATCTCATGCTCTGACCTCTATGGCTCTGGCTCTATAACAGAGATGTGGAACCGGTGATAAATTCACTCACACAATAGAAAATGTTCTCAAATAACTGATGACTTTGTATCATTATTTAATATAAACAGTATTGTTTCCTCTAAGTTAACTGTTAACATTTTTAATACTTCGTACAATAAAAATCTTATTTTTGATTTCGTTCATATATTTTTGGTCTTCAACAGAGATATTTACGAGATCTAAAGCTACTACAATATTATATATGTCTAAGCTCTGGGGAGGGGTGTTAGCAATTTGCGGGACGCAAAAGTGAAATAGAAGTGACGTCATATGGTATAAAAACAGCTTTTTAAGAAACTGAAACATTGCCTTCATAAATATCCATGATCTAACATTATTCCTACAGGGAAGTAAATCTAAACATTTTTCCGTTTATAATTTCCTAAACATTTCTTATGTTACATTAAAATAATCTGATTTGTAATCAGGAGATTGCTTAAACCACCAGCTCTGTAACAGAGAAATTTGTGAAATGTAGAGTCAGTGATAAATTCAGTTATATAATAGTAAATGTATTCAAATAAGATGCACAATAATAGCTTTTTTCTACATATTTAAAAGTTTTTTTGATGTTCAACTCGATGAATAATCCGATTTTTTAATACTAGCTATTTAAATATATATAACTATATGTTCAATAATCTGTCGAAATCGTCCCTGTTGTCCTATTTGTTCATAATAACATTAGAACACTAACTGGCCCACACGGTTTCAAAAGGCGAAAAGAAATAGATTTTATTGAAAGGAACAAAAATACTTTACAATTCAATAAAAAATTATATTTCCATTATTTTAAACCAATCAAATATTTAAATAGGATACTGGTTTTTTCTAATATTTTCTTTTTCATCTCTAAACATGATATTTGAACTATCGATCACAATAATGTCGTATAACAAAATAAGACATGTGATATTTTACTAATTATTTAGGTTTACTCTTGCTTACCCGCTTAAAAAACTCCTCGTAGCCTTTTTTAAGAAACAAACTCTTACTCATTGTAAATATTACGGGTTAAAACCGTTCAGTGAGAGAACCAATGCCTTTCAAAATAAATTATGGAAAATAGAAAGCCATTATACACAATTACAGGTTAAGACCATTCTTTACCATCCAGCTGTTACAACGGAGTATCGGTCAAAAGAAATTGCTTTCGTTATTTTCTAGATTTTTGAGAATGTATTTGCCGGATTTTCTTTAAAAAGTGGGTTCAAAATTTATTTTAAGATTTTATCTAAGACATATGATCTTCAATAAAATAACATATATGGCATACATTTGAATTTTAACATAAATCTTACAATTTACGTTAAAATTAAATGTTATATATAATTATTTATTTTTATTTATGTAACAATACTTCATACCAACAGTCTAATCCATATTATATAATTTAACTATTTTTGACCCAGGGAGAAGTTTTCCTCCTGCTACCTTACGCCAAACCAGTCAGCCACTGATTTCCGGTGGATAGTTGACGCCCTCTAGGATGAAATTAGGAAAGTCTACTTTAGTCATTGTGGAAAACGACTAAACGGCAGAGTGGGGGAGTGAGGTATGCCTGTGATAAACACGGGGGGGTATATCTTGGACATGGCAGCCAAGACTCACCTGAATGTCCTTAATTTAGGTGAGGTTTTCACTTTCTGTCACCTCAGATATGGAGAGACAGATCCGAACGTCTCTTTCGCCTTTGAATGTTCTCTTTAACGGATTTCTTGCTGACGGGTGATTGAGGATACTCTTCTAGCGGTAATCAAGTGATCTTTTTTAAATCTTTCTGTATTTTCGGTAGCAGACCCTCGCCTCTGCCAGAGGTGAATCCTGAACCTTTCGTCCAAATGTGGGCTATTATTGTAACAGTCCTGTCTAATTAGCAAGTCAGCCTTAGTCAGAAATAGGACTAGGTAAAAATCGTGCAGCAAATACCTTACACTCATATTTTCTCATTTACGCTTGGCTTCAAATATTCCTGGGTGGACAGGTCAACATTTCAGAAAGATAAGGTACAGTAATAATGTGATATTGTCGAAACCTAAAGCAATGTGTGACACGGTTCCAGGTGATGGCATAGAAAGTCCATTGAAAAGGAGGAGGAACATAAAAAAATATGGCTAGCCTTTGGCTTTAACAACCAATTTCATGGCTTAGTGGTTACCGCACGATATAAGGAAATTTATGAACTCATGAATCAGGTCATTGATTTTAATCAGTCGTGTTTTCCTTGTTCCATGTCATGGAATAGAGATAGATAATAAGGAGCAGATGTAACTAAAGTATATGTAGGGTGGACCATTTGGGAATACATCAGTACCATTATGGTATTACGTTGCTTGCCCGATGTTGGGTTTTTGTCAAGATCAAAGCTACAAGATGTTTATTTTGGTCATTGAACAATACATATTGTATTAGACCACGTTATAATAGGAAATTTAGTCAACGTTAAAGATACATTTACATATACATGAGTTGTGACTAGATTTTAATAGGCTAATTTTAAAACAAACATTTGGCTTTAATATATCTATATAAATAAAATTTGAGTTTTGTCTATACATTGCTCAGAATTATTCATTTTTTAGTTATTTTTACTTTTCGTGCGTTAGAGAAGCCGAAACCGGTCTTATCTCAATTTTTTTCTGTTTGTCTGTGACGCTCCAGGAGGCATTTTACGCCGTCTTCTCCGTAAGAACGGGAGAACTGATTACAATGAAACTTATTTCATGTATTCTCTACATTCCAGAGAAGGTTTGTAAATGCTTGAAATCGCCCGCCGCCCCTTAAAAAGTAAATAGCGAGCATTTTGGTTTTGAATATCTTCATAAAATAATTAATATTTATTACATTTCTATTTTTCATTGATTACTATTTTGTATATGGATTTACTGTCCTTAT
Source organism: Nephotettix cincticeps (assembly GCA_023375725.1). Classification (NCBI taxonomy): domain Eukaryota; kingdom Metazoa; phylum Arthropoda; class Insecta; order Hemiptera; family Cicadellidae; genus Nephotettix; species Nephotettix cincticeps. Next base: position 66,837,619 of record CM041789.1, on the reverse strand, counting down.
GAATGTTTTTTATATTTTTAATTTAAAACATCCATTGCCAATCTCTCTTGAGTTTTCTTAAAATTGTAAGATTATAATTTCATTATAATTTCAATTTTGGCATTTAATTCTTCTTCAGATGTTTTCATTTATTTAAAAAATCTTAGTTTGTGAATCTTTTTCATCTTGATGCATGTGCCGTTTGTTAATGCTAAATGTTACGTTTTGATACAACCAATTTTATATCGTTGTCTAAAAGTAATAAGAGTATTATTTATTTAAATAATCAAAATATGATTTTAATAAATATTTCATTTCTTTTCATGTTAAATAACTTTTTATTTATTAGCACAGCCCGTACGAAGGACGGGTAATAATAGCTACACAATAAATAAGAACAATTAGAATCTGAACATGAACATTAAAATTCCAACTAAATGAACATACAGAATTTAAATAAGTTATTTAAGTTCAGATAAATGAACTTCCAAAATTTTATTTACATTATAAAATAGCCTAGACACTGGGATCCCTTTAAATTTGCTAATACACACCACCTACACCTAATACCACCTACATACTTAGCACCTTATTATAGCATATTCATAGCTTTAGTTATAGTAAGTCAAGATAGCTAGTTAGTTACTTAAGTGGTACCAGGATTGTGCTTTGTGAGTTACTTAGCCCACAATACTTCACTTTACAATCATAATAGGAAACCTAAAACATTTTTGCATCATAAAATAGTTGTATTTATAATATAAAATAAATTAAGACGTCTTCATATTTCATAAAACAATATTCTAGGTTTTAGAAAACTGTTTGTTTTATTTTTCATGTAACTGTATTTATATTACATGTTTGGAAACTTGCTAAACTGTTTTTCAATAATATTTTGGCAATTATGTGATCATTTTATCAGGCGTCTAGGTACACAGTAAGTAATTCAATACTATATTTCTGGTAGATTTTGTGACGTATACTTCATAGTAGTTATAGTAAATATCTATTTCTATAGAGCGTGATCAAAAACTTAAATAGGTCCTTTCATGAACCAACGTTTCTTTCTCACTATAAATCTATGATCTATCTATGATGAATTTGATATCCCATGGGAGAATGCTGCTAGGTGTCAAGGAAGGCCCCACCCATCACATGCTTAAAATTACAAATGACGTAAAAGGCCAGCATAGTTCATATGCATATTTAACCATTATACTTTAACCAGTTAAATATTTTATAATATATAACGTAGCATAAATCTGGCTCGCAATCGTTAACTCGCGTGTTGCCAAGCTCGTAACTAAATTCAATATTACATGGTTACCGGCGTGATTAAACCCGTGGCAGCCACAGTTCGTTGAATATTTAGTTGGCCGAGTAGCTTGGAGATGACAGTAAGGAGTATATTGATTCAACTATGTAACGCCAATAATCAAATTAGTGGCTAAACGTCTGTATTATTTTTAGTACTTAGGTAACTGAACAGTATATAAGTTAAAGTATATTTGCATTAAGTCACGCATTCCATCAAACGGATATGTCCGCCAAACATTCTTTGGCAGACATTTATGATGTCCGTCAACATTATGCGGTATTGGTTTGGGGCACCTATCGGACACCTTCTCGAAAATTTTGTGCGTCGTGGAAGTGGCGGAAACCTGTTGTTTTCTGTAAAATTTCAGTGTACCGCTTAACATTTAGATTCAACACAAACGGTTGATTTGTATGTACGTAAACTTATTTAAATGTTTGTCATTTATTGATGAATCAAATGTGGAATGTTTGTCTGTTCTAATGTTCGGTGAACTTGTTTGAGTGGCATAGACGCGGATTAACTATATCTTAATAAACAACAGTAAGGACCTAAGGCCAGTGCGGTAAACTATCATATTCCAACTCATGATCTGACAGGAATCAATTGACACTTGGCACCTTCTTGAATGATTCATTACTCCATATCTTGTATTAGACTTTTCCTAACGCATCTGTATTTTTAACTACTCGACGATTCTGGAGGTAGAGAAAATCCTCTGATTTTAAAGCGTTTACCTAATAATTTACATTACAAATTTCAAGTTTAAATACAAATATTAATTAGTTATGAGGTTGTCTTTCTTACATTATTTAGGATAGTTAGAAAGGTTACATGATTTGTTAACTCAAAATACCAGACGCAACTAACACTCGATACTATAAACTCGAAGTTGTGTAGTTATATACGAGTTATACATGTGTAAAAGACGTATCTCCAAACTCAATTGATTCTAAATTTTTTGAAACATAATAGAGGAACGTCAAAGGGCTACAGTTCAACACAGCAAATGTGAATGTTTATTCCTGATTGTTTCATTGTTTCGGGTTCACAATCATCTGATCGATTTGGAATGGATTTATCCTTTATGATATTTTTGTTTTAAAATAAATTGTCTTTCTGTGAAGATTTTATTGTCAATTCATCGTTTCACCATTATATTTTTAAATATTAGAATTAACTAAAACTGAGATTATTTATTTACCTGTAAATTTATTATAAATGTAGAGTTTCAAGTTTACAATGTGATCGATAAGTCTTGTATTTTTATTGAAAAATAGCGACTTCTTCGTGGGACTTTCGGTACAAACTCAACACACACAAAAACAGAAAACAAAATAATGTTTCTGGTTTAAGATTTTCGCCAAATCGTATTTACTGTCTCTCTGTAGGTTTTAAACGTTTGGGTATATCAACAGTTTCTCAAGTATAAAAGGGTCTTAAAATTATGATTTCTATCTAATGGAACGATAAAATAAGGGTTGGACAAAAATATATAAATAAGGGGGTATAAAAAAATTAAGTAGATCAACATGTCAAAGAATAACGGCTGTTTAGACCCTTGTTAATTTCAAATATTCAATCCTGTACAAAAATAAGGGAATATTCCCCCATGTAAAATTTACTAGCTATTTAGTTTACAAAATGCTAATAGAGGTTCGGTTAAAAACACCTGTTTAACGATAACTTAATATTTTCACCATACCTAAGTTACTACTGCACAGATATACTAAGTATATAATAAGTGTAAATAAAGACATTTTTCATTTCATTTCACTTTATATAGTAAAATAGTTAGCATTAGACATCCAATAAACTTGTAGAAAACTACTGAGGAGAACATTTTGTTATAGGATTCCCGTGGACTCAAATGATTAAACTAATTGATCTTCACAAAATAAAGTATTTTCTTTACAATTATAAATGTTTTTAATCTCAAACATACAACCAAAATCGTTTACAGTTAAGTTAACTTAATGAATTTAAAAGTTAATTTAGAGTAATCCCCTAACTGTTTTATATAATACATAGCTAATTTTAAAACCATTACCGGTTTAAAAACTATTGTATTAATGTATTCAAGTTGTGGAGGAGGATTACAGTTTACTCGTATTAAAACATCTAATTATCTTTAATCGCTCTCATGAATAATTTATAGACATAAAGTAATTTCAATAAATCAGTGAAATACATAAAACCAAGGCAAGGAGTGGTGTTTACTTCCAAAATATGCCTTAAGCTCCCCCACCAGACAAATTCCTTTATGTAGGAACCCACCCGTTTGATACTTTATGCAAATTACACGAGCAAATCGCTCCTGCGTGTCGACTAAGCGCTCTGCAACTCATTATCTCGGCATTAGACGATGTGTGTTTACCGTTCAGTTACTGTTAGATCTAACGAAGCGATTTCTAAGCTTACCATTGGTGCTTTGGGCAATGGTTTTTTTTATTAGATTTTGTCTGGAATTTGATTCATATATCTTAAACGTTTACAGTCTAACTTTATTTGAAATAACGATCAAAAACACACAACACTTTTTTAATTTATTGGTGTTTTCATTTTTAGTTTTATTTGCTTAGAGAGTCAGGAATACAGTGTGTTTTCACTGTTTAATTTATTTGGTAAAATTTAAAAATTAAGCTTCAAAATCTTTTACATCGACAAAACAAATTACTTGAATAACTTGCTTACAAATTTCCTAGAAAAAGATTCATCAATCCAGATAGTGGTCAAACCCAGGAAAACGTTTCAATGAAATTCGTAGTAATACAAGAGTTTAGTCATGCGTTTCTCTCCAATTCTCTTTGTTATGCGGTTTTAAAAAGATACAGAATTTTTATTAATCTGGTTCTACTTCACATATTTCTTTTTAATTTCCCTTAATTTCTAAGATTTCTTTACGAATTTGCTTCTTTGTTTAATCTGTGTACACACTAGCAGTTACCCTGTCCTATCAAGTTGCTTATTGCTACAACAAAATTTTAATTTAAAACTATAAACTAAAAAAATAAGAAAATTAAATTCTCAACCATATTATTTATTTTAAATTTTCAATGCGTCAAATTAAAAACTTCATGTTTAGTACAATTTATCAATGTAACATTTTAATATGATATCAAGTTTAAATAGTTTCAAAATCAATAATCAACCAAAACTAAAAATGATTCATATTAATTAAACAGCTGTATTTACGTTGAGTTACTTTTACATGTAACGCTTTTATTCAAAACTAAAAAAATGTGAATGATACTGCCCAAAAAGTGTGTTTTTTAGGACTAATTATTTTATTTCACTAGAAACTTGGTCTCTTTCTCCAAAAGGACAACAATAATCAAAAGGTTTCATTACTTATGTGCTTTTGGTTCCCGAAGGAGCAAAAATATCTTGTTTAGTGTTACTTACGAGAATAATTTAAATTAAGATCCATTTGTACATTTTTCCGTATAAAATATAAAATAAACAAAAAGGACACTGTCTAAATCAATTAACAGACAAAGTTCTAACTTTATTTATAAGGATGAACGATATATTATTTAAAGTCTTACAGCTGTTGCAAGCAAATGCCATATGTAAAGCACATGCTATTCTTTTTCAATAAAAACTCCAGTCAAAAAGGATATAAACTTTGTTTAGTGATAACTGTTTCTATATTTATATTGAATTTAATTGCCCAATGTTTTTCTTATTAAAAATAAATTTAATCACAAAGTAAACTTTTACCTGGATATATTTTTACTCCTGAATTATTATTCTTAATAAAAAAAAAATAATTTATTTTTTGCAATCTTTGTCTAAATACACGATCTTCTCATTATGTAGCACGTGAAAACATTTTATGAAAACCAATATCAGTATTATAAGTTTTCATCATGAGTTGCAGAAATTGTATGTTAATATTATTGCCTATAAATTGCATGAAATGTTAGCTACTGGATCAGGTAAAAACCTCGTATAAAATAAATCAAAATTCAAGGCTTCGTAGTGTCTAAACCATGACAGATATTGAAATACACCCAATAACAAACTTGTTTTGTTTTAAAGAGTATAACTCAAAAACAAATAGAATATAGAGTTTTCCATAAGACATTTCAAGTTAGCCACCATTTTGGAAAGCAATTTTCCAATATGGCCGCAATGGCCATATTGAAAAATCTGAAATTGTATTCCTGAATGAAACTTAAAATTGAGCATGTTCCACAATTTAAGGTGTGGTGCTTAGTCTTTCTACAGGGAAGTAAATACATTTTTGATCCGGTGGGTACTGTTTCAGCTCATAACTGTATGTATATACTTCATACATATCACTCACAAATCTGTAGTCTATGTGGATGGGGAAATACGAAACAGGTTCTACCACCCTAAAAATATTCTATTCCCTACAACATCTATTTTATTGTACAACAAAATATACAACAAACGTTTTGCGATGTTGATCTACTCTTAACTTAAGATAAGATGGGGTAGGAATATAAAAAGAGTGTAAAAGTCCCAAATATAGTAACTTTGACAAAATCACAATACAGGACGTCCTCCGAGGGTGCTTTTTGAACGTTTAACACATTTTAAGAATCTAATTAAAATAAATAAATATAATTTTTGTAATATGATGTGTCATATATCACGTTAACTTGGAAATACTAAAGAAAAATGAAAGGTAAAAAACTGAGGGAAAAATGTTTTGCTTACCCTGTCTCCCTAAGGTACATAAAGGGGTTTATTCTTCTTACTAATAGGTGTTTAAATAACACTGACAACGTGAGAGTCTACGTTAGTCCACGTTAGTACTAATCTTGCTAAAATACATCACAATATATCACCGATTGTGACTACTTCGATACTGTCCATGTGATTACAATATATCAATATTGTGATATAGTACAATGTAAAGTAAGGGCAGTGATGTTTTCAAATAATCTCTCTCGTTTAAACCTTCAGTTGGTGATCAAAATCGTAAATTGCTGCTGGGAAATAAGTTCATATAGTGAGATATGAATAACGAAAAGACTTTTGTAATTACCAAGTTTTGAACCAGAGCCTAGACCCCCAAGAGATCCCTCCAATGGACGCCCCCCCCCGATGGACACCCCCCGATGGACACCCCCCGATGGACGCCCCCAATGGACCCCCTGAATCACCCACCCCCGATGGATCTCCCCCGATGGAACAAAAAATATCCAAATAACAGTTTATGTTTTACACGTAACAAGACATAAATACGAAACAAAAATCAAAATGTTGATACGGTTTAATGTGCTTGGATTAGGTTAAAGAGGATATATCGCAAATAGGTAATGATCATAAACGGTTCTCCCACGCCGGAGCATTGTTCCACCCACAGATGATAATACCAACCATGTTCTACTGTTCGGGCGTGGCTGCCTAATGATGTGTTTAGCGCAGTAATGAGTAATGAGTAATAGTAATGAACAGCCTCTATGCCTGACAGCCTTTGTGTGGCTCAATCACTATACATTACTCCTCACAGGGCTGTTACATATTACACTACGTCATGGTCTAATCAAACTGTTGTTTCGATCCAATGAGAATCTTTACATGTTGAAGAAAACCATTTCAATACTATTTAAACCAGGGATTGCGTACTATGGAATAGCCAATACTTATTTTTTAAAGTGTAATATTTTTTATTTATTAACCTAGGGGGAGTTTATATCATTAATATATGATGTCAAACATGCATGAAACTAATTCTAAGATGGTATTCTTTACCGAAAAATAATTTAACTTGGGTAATATAAAATAAATCTATAATAATACAAAATTAAACCCAGCAATAAATAATATGCTTACTTAAAACAGCATTACATAATAGCTTAAAACAATTCGAATCAAATATGGAAACATTTATTTGTTGATACGTGTCTCATTATTGAAACTAATTGAGACACTATCGCGCACTCTAAGCGACCACCCACGGCTTTTTTACGTGTGACAAATAAAAAAAAATTGATTTCTGAAAATAATATGCCAGAGTTGTTGGAATAAATGTGATTTATCATCGCTTCTACCTACAAAAACACAAACTCAATATGCTCTTGTGAGAATACCCACAATTTTTAAGTATTTAAAGCTTTTCAAATAAGTTACGTTTAATGGTAACTGGTTAAAAATGTCAACGAACAAAATGTATGAAATCCGCGATACGCTACGTTGTTTGCTTTCAATAAAATGACACGATTTTGAAGCCTAAGTCTACCAATAAATTTTCAAATTTGTTTCGATGATAAATATTATAATAATATGAGTGATAGCCTAACTACTCCATTTCCGTAACTAAGCTGAAAAATAATAATAGCATACAATATAGTGTTATAAAACCATCGTGAGCTACAGGTACTTTTGAAATATATCAACTAGAGACAATTTTCGTCATGGAGTCAGCTCACACTAAAATACTAGAACGAACAAAAAGTATTTAAAAATGTAATGCTGTATGGTAGTTGGGACAATGTTACAATTTTTTCTTTTTCATAAATTAAGAATCCTAAACTAACAACGCTGTTTAACGTATTGTAAAATTTAAGTCGTAAATTCCAAAGTCATAATATGAAAAAAAAATGAACGTGTAATATTCCCTTACATTTACTTCCGTAATTTATATCATATTCGAATCTATTTTAGGGCTTCATTATACCGCTGTTTACTACTAACTGTGGGTTAACCATTAAACCGAACTGAACGAATCAGTGTTATCAGGTGTGCGTGCTGCGTGGGCTTAATGCGGGTAGCATTTAACGCGTTTCTCAGTGGGGGAGAGAAAGCCACAAAATAATCAAATATAATTTTCTAACGATCTCATTAAATACAGTATTGAAAGTTTTTATTATTTTAAATGAGCTTTTTTAAGTACAAATCTGCACGTTTTTCGTCTCTATTAGAATATTGTTGTGGTTATGATGTCATACGTTTTTGGATCACTTAATTAAATATAAATATACTATATGGCCAAGAATATCTGTTATAGTAAAGTGCTTCGTTGATTATACAAACCATTAGTGTACTAAATTTTTTTAGCATAAGGATTTGTTCTTTAGTGATTTTTTAGCCAATTTTTCCATAGAAAGTAAACCATTTCACCTTTTTATTCAATACCTATCTCCATCCATCCAAGTAACGTTTTTATAATGACATACGTTCTATAATCCAAGTATTAGAATCCAAATACCCCGGTCAAACCGGTTCAGAATTAGAAATTACGAGGTAAAAAGGAATTCCAATTACTTAAATTATTACTTTCCGTCGTGGATCAGCTAAGCTGCTCCAGGACGATCCAGGACAATCCAGGAGATCGGCATCGCGATCCATCGTGACAACATCGTTGGAGCTGTGATCCCTGGAGACGACATCCGGAACTTCGTTAAACACTATGTCTATTCCTAAGCCCGTCCCTTGTACGGGTTGTAGGATTATGTTTAAAGACGAAACATTATCATACTAAAATGTAAACCTGAAATCCAAAACAAATCAGTACAATGAAAATAAAAAAATGCCCTTGTTTGTTATTTGGCATTACTTTACGATAAAATAAGTTAGAACTTTTGTATACCAGTATTAAAATTAGTAATACGTTAAAATATCTTTTTAATATAGTTTTATTTCGAAATAGGTTTAAAATCAATATAAAATAGCTAATATTGATTTTAATTTGACAGCTGTTTGTTTTTAAATGATTAAATCACAACAAAGACAGCTGATTATTTACCAGTAGATGATTCATTGAAAACTCCAAGCGAAATGCGACTAATATCGCGTAAAAAGTGGGAATTTAAATGCTGGATATTTACTTCTCAAGGGGCAGCAATTTTAAGAATTGAAAACCCCACTGTAGAATGTAAATAATGCAGGAAATAAGATTCATTATTATTAGTTCACCCTTTTTTCGGAGAAGACATCGTAACACGCCTCCTGGAGCGTCACAGACAGACACAAATTGAGATAAGACTTGTTTCGGTTTCTCTAACGCGCGAAACGTAAAAATAGCTAAAATTGTAACTCTGGGCAATTTACAGACAAAACTCTAATTTTATTTATATAGATTTTGTCAATGAACAAATCATCAAAAGTCTAGCCTGAAGCTTGAAGCATTGTGCAAAATAGTTCCAGACTAGTTCTAGGGGATGAGAGGGGAAATTAGTTTGGGTGATTCCCATACTACTTAAACTACGAATGACCGGGTCGGGTCGTTAAGTCATCAAATCACCAAAAACCGCCACTCAGAACCCACTGGGCGATTCGGGTACAATGTTAATTTGCGTTTGTAATTTTGCATCTGCTGTTGATGATTTAGGACCTACGTTTGTTTTTGTTTTATTACTGTAATTATTTGTTTAACTGACCATTTTATTTGAATATTCCCTTTAAATTATTCATGATCACAAATATTCTTCGAAACAAATTAAATAACAATTTAACATCGTATGATGAAAGCAATTTTCCGAGAACCTTACCCGCATTCAACGCTATTAATTAAGTTCATAACACTGTACATTTCGTTTTATGCTGTGAAAACTGTCCTGAATTAATGTTAGGATAAAATTATATCCAATAGTTATTTTTTTATGAAATGAGAAATAATAACAGACCTGCATACTCTTCAAAGTTCCATTTCTTTTATAATAAATTATCTAAATCATTTAAGATTTACTGTAAATATATTTCATTTGAGTGTACAAATTCCATGATATTTTGAAAATGCTCTTGGTACTGATTTGAGATAAAAACATAATATGTTTCCATGGTTCATTTTCATATAAAAAGGTTTTGAATATGAGGTATCACTGAATGGGGTTAAAATTTTAACAGTTTGAGCTGTACCAAAAATCTCTTGGGGCACGTGCAAAACAGCGATACAAATAAAAAGTCACTATTATTACAAAGTAAGCCTTTATTACTTGGCCATCCTTACTTCATGGCTTTATGAAGGAGTAGGTTTGCATTTGATTAATCACGTAAGTATATGTATCCGTTTAGCATAGAGCAAAGATTGAAATAATAAAATATTTTTTTCTTGAGCTATTTCTAATAGTATGAAGAAACCAATAACTGTTAAGTACCTTGTCTGTAAAAATCAATATAAACCAAATTTTTGCTAGGATTCCCCTTGAGAGTATAAAAAGTCACTAAATGAAAATTTAAAATAAATACATCAGAACCGAATTGTGAATTAAATGGCAAAACATATTAAAACGCTTCAAAAGGTTTACTATGTGTTTCGTTGTTCCCTTTTGTAGTTTATATACTATCGGGTCTTTCAAAGCAAACTACATGCATTAAAACGGTTCAAATGTGTTCTAAATATCAACGGTTGACGAGTTTCGTGTCGTGTTATTGATTTAGTTTGGAAAGCATTCACTTTAACAACTCTCTAATGACGTGTATCAATGACTGGGTGGGAGGGTTTAGATCAACTTGCTGCAACAGAGTGTCACAGCAATACTCTTCACTACATTTGGAAAGCGATCACTTGACTCTATAATGACGTGTTGGGATCCATATTGACACTGGATACCAGCATACCGTTCCGTTGCCTTAGTTTTTAAAGTGTTTACCTTAACGAATATCTTTCGTTGAGTGCCATTAACACAACGAAGGGTTGCAAAAACCCTGCATCAAGACATACGAATTGAATACGAAGCATTAAAAATAGCTAGCAATAAATTTAACATACACAAAGACTTAATGAATTACTTTGTAGACCATGCAAAGTGATCTTAATTCTCAATTTTTACGTAGTTTGAGACCAATGACGTAACCGATAAGATAGGGAATGGTATTATAATACAATTCCTTTTTACATGTTAGAATGTTTATCTTTTTTAAGTTCAGATTTGTAAATTAATAAAATGAGTTTATTTGAGTTAATATTTTAATAGATAAGACTCAACAAAAATACAAGTTCCCATTTATAAATAAAAACTTATTTTTCGAGTAGCATAACTAGGTAATTGAAACATAAATTGAAGACAGGAGAAGGCAGCCATCATGATGTTATCGCTCAAGTTCCATTTGACTTCCAAAGCAACCAGAGTAGCAACTGATTTCTAGGTAGTAATTTTACCCTATAAACTAGACATGTATCATGGAATGAAACTTTGAGCTTTAAGCATGCAGCTTCTACAGTGTCATCAAAACTATTAATTTAGAATTTTTAACACCTCAAATAACCAACTTTGTTGACACACAAAGATAGTGAGGTCTGCAACGTTAGACACTCAGACTGGCCAGAGGTGACAAGAGCTACCAACTACTGGTTTTGACTTATTTAACCTGACCTGAATCAAAGTTGCATCAAAGCTACATAACATCGTCAAAACCATCATACTCATACTTTATTCATACTCAGGGTAAAATGCCCAGAAGGGTTAGACCCATGTCTTAAGAATTCATTAAGTGGTTAGCTTCTTGGACTTCATTGCAAGAGTTCACGGGTTCAAATCCCGGGATATTAGGGTTTGGACCGCTCTCCTAAAAAGCGTTTATGTGAAAAAGTGTTATCGTTATTCCATGACTTGAATAAAATGCCTAAAATGGCGTAGATACAAGCCAAAGGAAGTGACTTACTTAGCCAGCCAGCCCCCTGTGTATTATCCTTTAGCTTCTACGTCGGTGATAATGTTTTATTTTTTATTTTGTAGATTTTTATTCTCAGCAGTATTTTTTAACGGTTTCGATTGCAAACGTTCAAACCATCATCATGTTGGTACTTAATGGTGATCTGATGTTAACATTAGGTAATATATCTAAATATATTACCTAATATCTTAATGATACGATACAAATTTTCGCTTTACAATTAAAAACTGTGTTCTTTTAAGTTATAGTTACTATAATTTAGTTATTATGGTTTTTCAAATGGGAACTACGAAAACAATTTTCTAGCATTTTCTCCACATAATTTTTTTAATACTTGCAGGACGTCGTTTTTCTGTATTATCTTCACTCAACAGGAAACTATGGCCATAGTAACAATACTTAACGCAAACCATTATTGAATTGCGTTAAACATTAAAATTATTGTCACTAACATACAGGTAAAACTAAACGCACAGATAGCATGTGGTGACACGCTACACATGCTAACTATAATGAACATGTTTTAGCGTCTAAACAGGTGACAAGATCTATACTTTGCATGTACCCTATAATCGACTTTTGCTTAAAGCTAGTGGACTAGGCAAAGCTTATGCACGGAAATTAAACTAGCTTGTATATTTCGAAATTTTCCAAATGCACAGAATGCACTAACACTTATTTTCCGAAAACAATGGACTAAACCATTTTTGCCCTTGGGATCATTAAATGCTACTGGGCCAGGATTTTAACAGATAACCTCTAATTGCAAGGTTAAATATTTGAGCCACTAATGTCCATCTGGTGCCTGCCTGATCTGACTAATGGTCGTTGTGGAGTAAATATAAACTCATAGAAAAAGTATGTTTTTTAGATTAGATCAAATATCAATACTTTTATTATTATGTTATATTTATTATTAATTTAACTATGGTTATAACTTTACTCTTTACCATAAAAAATCAATTGATCAAATCATTTCCAATATGGATTGTAACAATAAATGTGAATATTTTTATAAGGCATTATGAGGAAAGTGTCATAAATTTGCATTTAGAAATGAAGGTAATATTGTATATTGACATTACAAGAGACGAAGATATATCAGTTTGTGAGAAGAAGAAGCGGGACTGTCTCATCAGCTGATTGATTACAACCAATGGGGAGGCTTCGTCTCGTAGAGGATGTATTTATTCTTTGTAACATACTCAGGGAAAAGATCTTAACTAAAACCACCTGGTTTCTCCGTTCCTTGTATCGGTTTTATGTAGTGACCGGCGAGTTAGAATGATGTGTGATGTAATCTTTTAAGAGAGGTTTTCCTGGAGTATTTCTGTGGGATGACTACAGAAGCTGTGACTACAGCAGAAAAAATACAGCTCTGAAACAATTACTTAAAACGAGCAACAAAGCTCAATAAAATTCAATTTATTATACGTTTTTTACGTTAGGCATGTTCTAAGTCTGTGGATTTGGACATGGATATGTCTTAGGTCTCGGGGGGCAATTTGTAAGATGAAAATTTGAAACAAGTTTCCATAGAAACTAAGAATAAAAACAGCTGTTTAGAATAACTGAAAACATTCCTTTTAGACATATCCATGATCTAACTTATTTTCCACAAGGAAGTAAATACATTTCTTTCAAACGGATGAAACCTCGTTTTGTCACGATGTTAATAGTTTTCAATATGCAATTAATTGACCCTGCAATTACAAAAGGAAAAAGGGTTTCAAATTGAACCATCACCCCCCGACTTATGAAGTGATAATAATATCCGTTAATTTGTCCCTTTAGTTCTTGATGGTTGATTTATTCGCTTTGATACACATTCGCTGTGAGTGTGGCATCATCTGAAAACACTTTGAATCATTAATTTAACTTTAGTTTCAGATCCTATTGATCACTCTTTTCAAATATTTATATTGTTATTTACACTCGTTACCTAGAGCCATCCACCTACATAACCTAGTAAATGAAGATACTGCCGTGAAGATTAACATTGGGGCTCTACGATACAACGTACCGTATACCTTATTTTATTTCCCAGGCGTATTTTTTTTAACAATTGTAACAAAGCTATTACCGTAACACAAACCAATTCAACAATAAAGATTTATTTACTGTTTACCACATGGGTATTGCATATTCAAATAAAAAGATAAAATTTACTGTTTTATTTAACCGTTTGAAATGTTTTTTTTAATGAAAAGGCAGGAAAATGTATAGAGATGTAGGTTAATTATTGTTCATGTGATAAATATTAACAAACACAAAAATAAAGGCTATTTCATAGCTAGCTATACATTAAAACTATTTAAAATGGTTATAAACTTACGTAACATAAATGATTATACAAATTGCTTCACCATAGGTTTGCTATGTAAAATGTTTCCACCAAGATTTACTTTAAAGAACTTATTTGGTGTTAGGCTGAATTTAAGTTTATTAATAACTTTGGATGTGCGTAGATGATAACTATTTATTTTGCAAAATGATAGTTTTCAAAGCTTTTAAGCAATAGTATACTAAAACTAAAACTCCTTGACCTTCAATATTTTTAAATCATCTTTTCCCGTTAAGATCAACATTGGGGCTGCACAATACAACGTACCGTGTACCTTATTTTATTTCCCAGCCTTATTTATTTCCAGGCCGTATTTATTTTCAGTCTTGTGTATCTCAGAAGCCGCTTGACATAAAGTGAAGTTTCTAAGAACTAAATTGTTTGTTTTTAAGTTGATTGCAAAATCACAAGTAAAATGTTATTTATGTATAATCATAGATTGTATATATGATTTAAATAAAAGCACAGAGAACAAAAATAACCAGAGGCTGCTTTCTTACGATGATTGAATTACGCCTAAACGCAATTCACACTTTTGGAACCACATTTTGTATAGATTTACTGACCAATATTAGGTCAACGAAACTAACAATACAGGACATTATACTGACGGGGTGCTATATGCCCACTACCTGTGATCATATAGCTCTGACTATCCTTAAGAATTACGACGAAACAGCACCCTATCTTTAATTAATCGTAAAGGCTGTAAACCCATGGTTATTTGAGGTTATCTTTATTATAAAATGTAGTACAACTCGACTCATATTGCTGTATCAATCAAGGACTTAAAATACTTTAAAGTTACTACTTTCTATTTATTTCCTTATGTAAGGTAAGCTGTCACCATCCTATAAAACATAGCAGCTGTAGCTTATGACTTCATTAATATATAGATTTACTAGCGTAAAGGTATAGTGTGTTTTGAATGGAGTTAACAGCTGATTCGAACTGGCTCGCAGAAGCATTACAGCTGACAGGTATTGCTCCCGCCATATCCCCCGTGTCGGGGTAATGACGTCATTCTCAGAGCAATTACACCATATTCCCGTTGTTGCCATCGTTCATTGGGCATTAAGCGTGTGATGATTCATAGTCACAGCTTTGTGTCCACTAACGACCATGCATGACACATAATATATGTCCTTAAAACGTGTCTTAATTTAATTAAAACATTGATCCATTCAAATATATTTTAGACTAGCTGTGTGCCCATATTTTGTACCGACTGTATGGCAAAGTGTTAGGAAAAAGTAATTCTTATTTAAAAATAATATTCTAAAATAGAAAACTTACAAATAACGAGAAAAACTGAGGCCAATTATTTAGTAATGATTAGGCTCTGTATGTACCACGAAAGAAATTTGTTGTGGTAATGAACAAATCCTTTTCCAATTCAACAAAAAGTTAAATTAAATGTTCAATATTTAACTTTAGAAAAAAAACTTTCAATATTATACTAATATGTGGAAAGGTTCTTAAAAATATGAACGATTTATTGAACACAATTAACAATAAACATTGAACTCAGTAGAATCATTTGTTTTTTATATTTGCCTGTGTTAACTATGTCATCTGTTAAAAAAAACTATCCTAGAGTAAACCGACGAAAGTAGTTAGATGAGAGTCAGTGAGGTGTTGCCAAGTTAACCTATTCGAATAGTAGCATATGGTTACGTCAGCTGATAGGCTAAATGGAAAATGGCAACTTTGCTAGGCAAGAGGGAGTGAGGGGGGAACCAGCTGTCCAAGACATCGTCGGACTACTTTCGTGCGGTTTACTCAAATGATTATCTTAAAGTAAGGCCTACTATGATTTTAAATCGGTTGAAATATATTCAATAACCAATATTTAGAACTAACATGGCGGTTGAGTTTTCCAAATTATTCGAATAGGTCGCACTGTAAAACTACTGTAGAAACGTGTTGAAATATCGTAACATTTTGGAAGATTATAACCTTCTTTCATAATCTATATCACAGGCTGTTTACACTTTTTTTAATTTTCTTTATTCTATTCATTTTTGCAAAATTTAGAGCATAATGGAAGTCTGTGAAAATTGAACACACATTGGTAGGTGTGCGGCTTGATTAATAAAATGAAATCAGAAAACATTATTTATTCGTTACCAGGTAATGATAAAATCAATGAAATACAATCAACTCAGCTTTTAACCAAATATTTGAATTGTGTAGTTATTTGAGTGTAACACCTCCTCATTGTTGGCCCGCGCGGGACACACTTTGTCAACCACGCCCCCACTTCGGTACTTCGGTATATTAGTGATACAATTAACTGCAATGCCCCAAATTAAACCACCTCTTTGAAATATTGATTTGTATTTCATTAATTAGCTATTAATTTATCTATTACTTTTACGAATCCATTAAAAATTAATTTTTAACGTCGTACAAGGGACAAATAAAAAACAAACCGTACTAAAAGAATAACCTTTTTATCTACGTTAAATAACTTTTAATAAAATATATTCTATAATATAAGCATGAATCCCCACACAGAAGTAAATACAATTTGTTTACTGAATCCGTAATTACACCTTTTATTAAAAAAAACTCTAATTATTCAATCTGCAATTGAACCGGACAAAATCGGAACACAGTTAAGCAATGAGCAACTGCAACGGTTGGATTTCCAGAACGTTTAATTATTTAACTAGAGTTGAGTGATTTGCAACTATAACCAGCCAAAGTCCTGTTAATGTACTGTTAATATACACGACTTCAAAATGGCACCAGACTATGTAATGCTTTGTCGCTTCTATTAGATCAATGTGCAATGAAAATGTCCATTAGGACATTTGTTTATCCTTGAATAACAATCTAATCACGTTTTTAATTGACGATTTCATCTTTTATAAAAATTCAAAAAAAAATAGTTATAAGCTTATAATAATTTTACGCACATTGAATGTGTTTTTATATTTTTTGACCGATTAAAATAATGTATTGTTAAATCACAAAGCCATACTAGTTCAACTACTTTTAAGGAGTTTTTATTTATACCCTACCAAATCAAAAGTTTTACCAAACTATTATTAAACTACAGCTTATTATATGCGTGGAAGACATACACCTGTAAAGACATGCACGATTATTATCCAAAAAGTCGAGTATATTTTAATTTTAAGGCAGTCAAACGTAAAACTTGTTTCAATATTTAAGTAAAACCTGGAATGAAGTTGACAAAAAGGTAATATGAAACAAAACGACTAAAAAGTGTAACAATTTTTTACTTCCATTGGACAATACAACAAATATAAGTATTCAGTTTTTAAACTAGCTGGTATCTTGCTAGTCAAGTTGTTAGCGTGTTGGACTTCGGAGTAACAGGTTACTGGTTCAAATTCCGGGATGCACAATCGGGTTTTGTAATTCTTTCCAAAAAATGGTTATTGTGATACCACTTCTTGACTCGATTAAATGCCTTTGGTCTGGATTTAAAAAATTATGACTTGAGCATAATTTAATAAAAATTTACATGCCGTAACCTATTTTTTACCCATACCTATAAATGTATCTTTTATGAGCTAAGAGATGGGTGATTCAAAAAAATTAAATACATATTTGCCGCAGCTTTACTGTATTTAGAAGTCATGAAGTATTTCATTAAAAGATTTATTACAAAAATTGTCTTGAACAATCATACCCATATATCTACATTTTAAAATGAGTGGCAGAGAAAACCTGTATATACGTCATTTCTCTGGATTAGACCTTAGAGATGACAGTTCAATTTAAAATGACAGGTCATTAAAAAATAACAAAGCAGACGTCTTTGGTAAGTGAAGTAAAATGAAAGGGTCTCCAGACCAGTCAAGTAACAAAGAGCGATGACTGCCACTAAATACCCGTATTTTCCTTTTTCCTTAACAATAAACTACTTACTTAATAATAAACTAAAAAATAATAGATAAATGAACCCTTATGTTTTTTATCCAATAGCAGCCTCAGGAGAAAATAATGGCTATATAACGAAATTCCTATGGAAAAGTGAGCTATTCACATGACCCGCATGGTGAAAGTTAAGCCCGGGACCATGATAGAGGTTATTAATTCAACCTTCGAACACGCAATTATTATAAAAAAATATCATTAAATTCGGTGGATTTGTTCCATTGTGTAATATCTTGGACAAGTTCGTTGGGTAACGAAATCGTACTAAGTTAACTACAGTTTTAGGAGTTAGTACCATAAAAATGGGGGTTTCAATGTATTTAGGTATAAAATTTGAAAAATATATAATCTCCCTTTTATCGTTGGATTCCGCTCGAAACTCACAATTTGGTATTTTGACTCGTGACTCTAAGTCAATCGGTTACTGAGATATTCAAAACGATAAACACAATACATTCTGTAATGCTAATTTTATGGATAATAGATAAAAGTTTATCTCACTTATTTATTTAAATAGACTTCTACAACGTTATTTAAAGTCCATCAATACAGCCATAAAACTCAAAATATTTCTTATGGCAGAAAATCTACGTATTCATTGTCCATGTATTTCTTACGGAGAATAGATAAATTGTTGTAACTCGCTTGTTATTGGTTTAATTTGATAAATTTTGTATGTGTATTTACTTAGTGAACAGCTTTAATATAGGCATACTACCTTTGAAAATCCGTTCCTAAAACAACCGTTGTTGCAGCAAACCTGTGTACTCAGTACTGTTCCATTACTATGATGGTAACAATATCAGTTCTATGGAATTCACTCTTCTCACGCCAGCGTGCTGCGTACGATCTCGTTTGATTTTAGTTAGGGATTGACACCCATTTTTCTCAGAATTACTGTTTTAACGGTTACCTACACATTTTGTCTTTTCTCGTATGATTAGAAACGTGCAAATCAAGGTGAGAAACGTTTAAATAATGAGCTTATATAAAAGTACCTACCTTCGATCACTCTATTGCCAAATTCTGAAAAATCTAACTTAGATTAAGTGTAAAAGTGCATTCACTCTACTTTTACATAACGTAAGAGTTTTTGAACGTTTACTAAAATATTTTTCATTTTGTTCATATTGGTTATCAATATGACAAAAAGATAGTTATTCGTTTCATTTATAAATGTCTAAAGGGAAAAGAATTTTTGTGTGTAATTAGAAAAACTCCAGTAGCTGTCAGGGTGTAACGTTTTTCGGAAGAAAGCAATTTAAAGGTATGTGTGAATTACAAATTCGTTTTTTTCACAAGTCAGTCTTCGCCCAGACATGAGTCAAGAAAGAACTGAACTGAGAAAGGAGATGTAGCCACAGCCAAATTCTTGAAATAGAAAAAACCTTATTGATACCAACACTAGTAAAATCTAGCACCCCTCGTCACAGCAGACCTGCGTACTCAACAAATTTACAGAAAATTAATATTACAATATTATTATATTATAAGGTTGATCAAATATATGTCAATAAAGAGTTTGTCTACTCTCGGAAAGTGTGTGCAGGTTAGCTACCATAATAAACACATAAACTATGATTTTTAAGAATAAATGGACGGATCTCAACCACAAGATGCTAAATACCAAGTTTTATCCAAAAATTAATAATAAGTGAAGGATAAGGAGGTAAATGAGTGAAGGATTCATTTTTTTTATCCTCCATAAGGTTGACATTGGAGTTCCAAAATACAACGTACTCAGTTTTGTTTTAATATCTCGGTAACCATTACAGATTGAGCCAAACTTTAAAGTAATAATTGTGTAGGTTTTTGAGCTAGTTCTAATGACAAAAGAAAAATGTAATAAAAACAAAAAAAGTTAGGGTACAAAACACCCCCCAAAACTACCCGTTATTTCCAGTATTATTTAAAATAATAATCATTAATTATTTTTTTGTCTCTAGGTACCTCAAAAGGAAAAAGAAACATGGTCTCGGGCTTAGGTCTTGCCACTAAGCCCGGCAACTATGGAAATAGTTTCTTCCCTATTGGAAAATCACTAAAAGAAGATTGATTCTACAGTTTATCTCTAGTCCAGGTAATAGGATGGGGTCTTCCCCTTTATTTCGCAGCCCAAACTTCTGTATCGAGTTATCGATCCATCTCTAAACACTTAATGAATACGAATGGCTGACAGAAGCATTGCGGTAATATATTGATGGGTGAAGCGGCCACCATCGTTCACCTAATTCTAAAGCTTAATACATTTTATCCCTGAGATGAAACATTAAAGATAAAAAATTCTTTTGACAAATATGTTTTATAGATCCTTATTTCATTAAACGTGCATAGTTTATTTTAAATTTATTGTAGGTATCAAAACTTATATAAGTATTTGAAAGATTTGACGTAGTCTGATAAAATAATTTTATATTGTTTTCAGTTTTAAAATCTATTGAACGTAAGGTTTTATAAACAAATTTACACATGATTAAGCACAAATAACCCGAAGTAGTCAAGACAGTTGACTTTTGACTTTTAGCATTATTCATATAGCTTTACAGGCTAACCATTTTATAATTTACAAAACAAAATAACTCTCATAAAAAAATCCTTCCCTCTTTAAAAAACATTTCAAATTAAAAAATAATATTCATGATTATCTAACTTTATTTGATGTCTCTTTTTCATTTAAAACCTAAACTGTAAAATTATAAAATTAATTTTTGTTTATTTTTATACTTCTAATAAATTTTACTTACAAGAGAGTTGCAATATTCTAAAATCATTTATTTCAATGTTTTTCGTTGCAGAAAATGTCTAATTCTTTTTACTTTCTTCTGTATTGCCATAGAGAGAATATAATAAAGAGTCAAAATAGATGTTTTACAAGTACGATTTTTGCGTCTAAAACGAGGTAAAATATATATTTTTCTAGTTAAAATAAATTTGATAGATGCCATGTGCGAAAACTTAGGAGTTGACGTAAAATTATTTCATGGAAAACTCTAGGTGATGTCAATGAACGTGATGTCAATGAACGTGATGTCACTGAACATGATGTCACTGAACGTGATGTCACTGAAAGTGATGTCACTGAACGTGATGTCAATGAACGTGATGTCAATGAACGTGATGTCAATGAACGTGATGTCAATGAACGTGATGTCACTGACCGTGATGTTTTCATTTTCATAAATCGGCTTCATCATATAAACTAAAAACGTTTTCTTAGAAAAACACATCTCAGTTTCATGAGATTGAAGATCAAAATACGTTCATAACTTTGCTGTAAAACAGGCCCTAATAATCTGTTGGGAATTTTAAAACCTAAGGCCTCATAAAACCACTAATATAAGATTAATAAAACCATTCAGGTTAATGTGGTACTTTTAACTAGCAGGTATAAAATACTTAAGGTCAACCAGACAGTTTAAAATAATCAACAATAAACTTAATTAATTGATTGTAATAGAAACAAATATGATTTTGGGCTACTAATTAGTAAATTATTTACTAATAAATTTAAAAGTTATTAGACTCTTCATACGATTGAATGGCTATTTTATTAAAAAAAATAATTATTTTTCCTTTTTCTTTTCCATAATCACATCAACTGGAAAAGGATAAGGGTCGAGTTAGAACTTTACTCATTTATTAAAATTCAAATACTATTATTGCCCAAAACAGGGTTCTAAGTATTTTGATATCGGTGGACAAATAATGATCAGATAAAATATATTTATCGTAAAAAGTTTTATAGTATTGAAAGGACCTTACAAAAATCTTTAGATCTCATTAAAATAAAATCTTCGATATAGACTGAAATATTACAGTGGACGATGAATGCAGAGAGTTTTGAAGGAGTCGTTACAACTTGGGTCATTAATCAGTGGTTTAATGAAAACGAATGGCCGATTGGCGCTCGGGAAGTGATCCTTGTGACAACCAAGGCCGTGATCAAATTATGAATATAATTTCTTTTACTGATACAAATGTTGAAACTCTGCCTACAATTGAATTCAAATAAATTCACAATTCGATCAATATTTTAAAAACCATTTAGATATTAGCTTTATTCCTTTGAGAATGATTTCAAAACTAATGAGGATATTGCCAAGCATGAGTTAGAAATGAGTGTCATATGATTGTGGAGTGATCTAGTAGTCGTTTTACTGACTACTACTGATATGACTATTAAAGGCCGTACGAGTGGCGTTAGGACAGCTGAAATTCGTTAGGTCGGCACTTAAGTGTCACTTATTCGTTGCTCAAATAAGATTGTTTCATGCAACTAGAGAATAATAATTAAGATTTTTGTTCATTTTAACCATTTTTAGACCACCAAAACAACATATTCTATAAGATTATTGGATTAAAAATCATTTTCTGTATCATAGGAAATATTTTCAAAATATTTAAAAAGTTTCGCATAGGCTACGTAAAAAATGTCTGTTTTTGATCCACGTTTTAAAAATATCAACTCAAAAGCATAAATATTTTTCCCAAACACTTTGCATGAAAAACGTCAAATTTCCGAATTAGTCACTCTGTAACTCTAAAAGTATTCACTAAAACCTTAAATATAATGTCAAAGCATATCATAGTAGAGCAAATACACGTTAAAATTTATTTTTTAAGATGGTCGATTTATATGCTCACACCACCTCAATCAGGATTGTTAATAAAAACCAACCATAATGGCATCTGAGGGACCTAAAGGTTAACTAGGTTCGAGCCACAGTTTTGTCTCTGAATTACGAACTTTTCTAATGAACATAGAATACAATAGTACAGGTTTTAATCCACGCTAGATAACATCACATCCACCGACCATCGCTCACAACTATCCACAATTCGCGACCTCAAAGGAGCTGGATTACAGGACACGCCACCGTTCACTGTTAACGTTTGATTCCTTAAATTGTGCTATTCCATAATTTAACACTAACAATCACAAATAATAAAAAGAAAACTATTACAAATATAAACATTCTGTATCGGCCGACTCATGTGACCAGCGGCTCAAATATAAACCAGTCACTTACAATAAAAGGCACTAGCGACGCAAATATGAGACAGTAATGTCCATCTAAATAGAACAACGACTCACATATGAGACCATTTTACCTCCCACTTTAAGAAGGTAATTGTGAGAAACTACTTTGTTGGCCAAGATAATGTCGAAGTGGACCTGATTCTGTACTTTTACAGGTTCACAAAAAGGGTTACTTGAATCATTTAGCACCCTTAGTACTAAACATATTTTGACAAAACATCCTAATAAAAAACATTTGTAGAGGTGCACAACATTTACATTGTTATTTAAATTAGTGTACTTAAACTTGACTAATAAAAATATATTTATTTAATGTCCTGATTTCAACCTATCTGTTTTTTTATTACCACATGACTTGTCAAATAAATATAACCTAGCCAAGCACCTTTTCACCAACACCTAAAATTAGGTAGATTATTAAATATTATATATATTTTATACTATTTTCAAAATCATTTAAGACTAGTTGTGTTGACTCTCACTTTTTTGTTTGGTCTTACGGATTCAATTTTTAATATATGTTTTACTTTCAATAATTTCTAAAAAACTAGTTTGTACATAAGGTTAACTACAACAATTGCAATATCAACACCGTTGATAAACTATAAGATTGCTGTTTTTATTTATCTCTAAGATTTTCGTTATAATATATGTTTTGAAATATATTTGTGAGAGATTTCTAAAAGAGGAAGATAAATAGGTTAATTGTTGATTGGTGGAGGTGATTGATTGGCTGTTCCAAGTTTGTGTAAGGGATAAGCGATAGAGGCGTACCGGGGGATTTGTTCAAATCCGTCATTGAAAATTTACATAATCGAATCTTCTCTATACAATTTGATGCGTATCGTTTCCATTTTACAGTGTCATATGCCATTAGCTTTGTATTTAATAAATGCAAAACATTTTAACAATGTCAGGGAATAAATCATAGGATGAAAATTAAGATTAAAAACCGTACGATTAATTGAGTGATTTCAGTAAATGGCATTCCATAGATTATATTACGATGCTATAAATTTATTTTGTGTCTTTAAAATTATTCAACTTTATAATATGAATGAAGTTTGCTGAAAGTCTCCTAATGGTTTATACATTTATAACAATTATGGATAAATCAATGTAAATTCGTAAGCCAATAACAGTTATATCCATATTTAATGATCCGGTACAGGCATTGCATTCCAAATAAAAATATCTACAGTGTTTGAAACAACATTTGATTTATACTGCTACTTAAGAATTTCCTTTGACTCCTTTTGATCGAGAAATACAGAGCTATAGGAACATAATTTATTCAAATTTATTTTGGATAAATTTTAGTATAGCATTTATTACAATCTTAGACTGGAATACAACGTCTGAAACCAGGTCTCAAAAGTTCAATCAAAAAGAAAATGGTAACGATTTTAAGTTTATGAACTTCAATTTTCAAACCACTGGCATTTCTTTCTAAGAACATGTTTAAATAGAGTTTCCGGCATTTTTATACTAGTTAAAACCTAGAATATTGGTTAAATATGTATTAAACCCTTCCTGGATGCCGTCCAACACACACTGTATATTAACTTCATAAATTTTATATCTGACAGAAATAGTTAAATATCGTATTCTAATTTACTGTATAAATTTCTAAGGGGACTTCTGAGGGTGGGGGTTATTTCGTATTGGGTGAAATATGTATAAGTCTGTAATAGTACGTAGGCTATATAGTCTAGTTTTCACCATTTGTTTTCTTTTACAGATGTCTCTAAAATCTATAACTAAACAACGGGACTTTAGGTAGAAAATTTAAAGTTACCTAAAATATGAAAAAAACTAGGGGAATGTATTAAACATTGATAAATTTTTATTGGTGAGAAAAATATACTGAAAATAAATTACTGAGAGAAAAGTGGAGAATACGTAAATTATATAAAATTAAGATAAAAACGTATATAATTTTAATATTGTATATTTTATTTAAAATCAAATATGTATTGATTTGTATTTCACTGAGTACGCGGGTCAGAAGCGACGAGGTGTTTATTTAACCGATTCTACCCATAAAAGTACTTCCGCCCTTGAATGGCTGAAGAGTAAACAAGCGTATTATTGATTAAACCCAACCACAGCTGTAGCGGATTGAGGTTGCTTGGCTGTAAACTTTCATCATGCCATTGTGTTTAGCTTTAAACTTCAACCACACTCACATGACGGATGACATCGTACGTAAGCGATCGTGCGTAGCTGACAGCCACGTTGCGCCTGAGGTTACGTTATTTATAGACCAATAGTTAGACTTCTCCAATGTGTTTACTTAAACGTTTTTTGTATTTTTTCCACTAATTTAATAAATGATTGGCTAAAGATATATGAATACATTCATATGTATCCCATACTCAATCCAACTTTTATCTATGAATTATTTCACTAACAGCTTTTTGGTTATTCTTTCGTATTATAAATATTTCCTTTATTTTAATAGAAGTTTTACAAAAATCTGAAATTTCTCGAACTTATGATCCACCAAAAACCTTAAATTTTACCCATAAATAATTTATTTGTGATTTAAAAGTCCTTGATTGATTGATGATTTAAAATACATTCCTTAAATTAAGTCCTTATATATTAAATATAATTTTATATAAAAACACCTTACTTGTGTTATAGGATAGGGTACGAGTAAAATACATTTTTTTGTAAATTTATGATCGAATGAGTTGTTTTTTTTTATATTTCTTAATTTTCCTAACAGTGTGAATGAACCATTAAAAAAGTAGGAACTTATGGGTTTTTAAAGTTTACGAAGCAAATCCGAAAATTCTTTCAAACTCTTTTTACTGTAAGAGACATTCCGAATTAACTTGAAAATTGTTTGTTTGTACGGAGTTTGACATTATTTCTACATTAGTATCACCAAACATTTGAAAATAGTAAATTAAATAGTGGTCAATTTTTTAAACTACCTCCCAAGAACAGAACCCGTAATCTCTTGCACCAAAGTCAAAGAAGTAAACAGTTGTGCTTGATAAATATTCGAAAAGTAATAATTTTTAGTGCTAAAATAAGATGATTTATGTGATTTTCTTTAACTATCATAATACCTTTTAGAGAGACATCTCCAGATTAATCTCCGCATTACATTAGGAGAGGTGAGTGTTCAAAACTGGATGGAATTCAATTATGTAGGTTCTGTAAACATGACCGCCTTCCAGGAACACCGTGAGATGTGCCTACGTCACTATCAGGGCTGCCAACTGTGCTAATCCAACAGCTTACATTAGTTGCATCGTTAAGCCACAAGGTGCGCTACATTCGCTGTGCACGCCCTAATGGATAAGTAGTTTTAAGACTCGACGTTGTCTTACACAAACATCCTCCGTTGTGGATAGTCCACATTTTATTGTTTTTATTCAGGTAATCTGTTTCAATACTATGACTTTAAAGGTACTGTAAAATATAAAAAGCACTTAATTTGATCTTTGAAAAGATAGAATAGAAATTTATTCATAGATGGATAAGAACTACCTGGTCTTGTCCCGTTTTTTTACAGGTACAAAGTAGTGCAATTACTTAAACTATCCAATTAGACTAATTTATTACCAACAAAATAAAAAGCTATACTAATTATAATGCTATTTCAACAGATGTGAATAAACAGTTTTATGTTCCCTTGAACATTTTTATTTCCCAAATTAATGGAAACTGTATTTTTAAAGTTTGAAAACGATGAGAGTTTGTTTAAAAATATCACACAAACACACACAAATATAAATATATGGTGTATAGAATAAGAGAAAATTGAAATTACAAAAAGTAGTTTTTTACCTAAATTAGGATATTATTGTATTTAAAGTATTCACGTAATTCCGTATCGTTATCCTATGTAAACTTTTATTGTTTAAGAACTACATACTCAGTCCAATTATCTTCGATATTATTTTTAGAAATAATGATTTTTGTAGTGGTTGATGAGATCATTATTTTACTTACTGTCGTTTAGTTTGTTATTATCCCTCGCAACGCAATTGTATTACTCAACAATATTTTGCATTGATCTTACTACTGTGTATCCCAAGATCTTCTTAGTACTTATAATATTTTCACCGTGGCAAACTTTGCTCGTAAATAGAGAAATGTTTTTTACTAAATTGAAATAAATAAATACTGTATTAGCCAGAGTACATTAAACAACACAAGAATATGGAGGTAGTAGACAAAATCTTTAATTTATTATGAAGAAATGTAGTCAACATATTATTATTCAAGTTTCATATATTTAAATTATATAGATTATCTTAGAAGTACGCATGTGATTTAAAGTTTTTAATGAATAATTCTGTTTAGCACTATTCACTCAAATTAAGTAGAGCTTAAATTAAAAGTCTATGGATAACATTTTGTTCATTCGTCGCCTAACAGTGGATGTAACAGACAGTTTTGTATTTGCGCCAGTCTATTCCAGTAAGAGGTTATTAACATTTTGAGAATAAAAATAAAATATGCTCAACTGCGAGGATTCTCTCCTCTTTCATGTGTCGCTTTATTTAAGAATGTCAAGGAAGGTTGATCTTTAACAACCATATTATCTTGCCTTTTGACTCACGTATTTATTTTCTCATAAATGTTTCTTATTTATTCCTATTACTATTTTCCATAAATGAAGAACTTAACAAGTTTAATTATGGATTCTTAAACACGTCAGTCTTACGTTATAACTTCAAACAAAAGAAAGGATTTTGAAAAGTATAACCTGCTTCTACGTTCCTCGTGTCATGTATTAATGTATTCTTTTTAAAGTCATGCCTTCGAAATGCCAGAGGATTTTTCTCCTCTCTAAATCCTTGGCTTATTCATATACAGTGTGGAAGTTGGTTGAACAGCAATTGTGTCTACATTTGTACTAAGCAGTGGTTTTTGACCATACAAAATTAAATACTAATTAAACATAATCAGTAATAATTGTTTTAATATTGTTAGTCTGTACTAGATAAATAATACTTATTTTATACTGTATACAGGAGTGAACTAACACAGTACGAGATGGTTAGATTCGTTTATTGAAATGGCGTCCATACCACAAGGTAGGTACTTTAAACTAAGTATGAACGAGGATTGAGTGTAAGATGATTGTGGCGCGATCTTTTAGTCTTGTTACTGACTAAAGCTGGCATTTTCATTAAACAGGATTGTTAATTAATAGTCCAACAACCGATGGAACCTAAAGGACCCAAGCCTACAGTTTGTCGTGGAATCCGAACCATGGCCTATGAACTACGAATTGGTCTAATTATGAGGATGGTCTTTGTGGATTAACGCAGTATTCAATAGTGCGGACGTTAATCCACACAAGAGAACACTACACCCACCGACCATCGCTTACAACTATCCACAATTCGTGACCTCCGAGTAGATGGATTACAAGCTGTCACCACTGTCTCAGTCAAAAGATGGACAATACTGATAATGCTGATTGGAATGAGTTCTCCGTCATAAAAAACTCACTACTTCATTTACTCCAGATTGGAAGTCTAACTAAAGCTACAAGTCTAACTAACTAAGCTACTAACTAACCATATAATGGACTTTAAGGACCCTTACAGAGTATCACCATTGTCACAGGTGACTGGGTCGTGAGCTGACAGAAATGAATGACACGCTGTTGCCTTATAATTTATTAACAAAGAAAGAGTTTACCAGGAAACTTTTACTGATAATTCTTTTTATCTTACTGGAAATTTTCGTTCCACAGCAATATTTAATTTGACTGGGACGGTGACGTATCTGTTGTAATCCAGCTACTTGGAGGTCACGGATTGTGGATAGTTATGAGCGATGGTTGGAGTAGGTAATATTCCCCCTTGTGCATTTACGTCCGCACTAATAATACTACGATCATCCGCAAACACCATCCTCATAGTGGAAGCAAAAGTGCTTTGAAACTAAAGTTAAACTGTAGGTCCCTTAGATACACTCGGCAGTGGGGTTATTAATTAAGAGTCTAAGTACATACAATATCAGCCTTAGTCAATAACAAAACTTCATTCTTGGTTATTCGAGGATTAAATATCTACCTGTATGGCCAGGCATTTCAAAAGGCACTTGCTAATAATAAGACACGGATACAAAAGAATACAAACAGTGTCCCAGGATCATTCCCGCAGGACTATTGTCCTGCTTCCTCAGGGAGCTGTCCTGTCACGCATTCGAGTAGCGTCCCAGGATCATTTCCGCAGGACTACAAAAACACCTTGTTCAGCGCTACACAATTCCTAGATGGACCTAGATGGACAGAAATAGATATAAGATCCACTTCGGCTTTTGTAGGGGGAAAACAACCAAATATATCATAATTCCAAGCAAAGAACAGACAAAACTCAAATATTATTTATATGGATAAATTAATTGTGTAATATTATCAAATATCAGTAATTTTATCAAATAATTTAAATTTCATGATAAGTTTTATTTTTTCATACCTAATTCTCTGGATATTTACATACACCGCGTTTCACTCCGATAGTTGTTTTTAATTTATTAATACGTTTTTATTACTTTTTTAAGTCGAGACATCAGCAAAATACATTTTTACATGTTTTAATTTAATTTTTAACGAGACTTTTTACTGAACACCATTTCAACACAATTTATTTAAAACCTTTTGACTCTATATTTTTTAAAGTTAATTTTAAAAAGGGTCGAACTGTGCTAGAAAGCCTCATAGTACCCCAACCGCATAAACCATAGCACACAACGCAACACGTCTGTCAGTCTGGAGCAGTAGTCAATCATGCAGTAACCTTAGATTATTAAATTCAACAACGCGCACGCTCCTAGCGGCCAACACGCGAATGAGCGATCTCGCCGGCGGCGTCAGTTGACCTCCGAGTAAATATTCATCAAGGAAACTGTATCCTAATACATTCAGTTCCTTAATTTGCTCCCTGTTAATGCTTAGGTTAAGGTCAAAGTAAACCCCGCTTATTAAAAGTGTTAGTTAAAATCAAACGGGTTACATAATTAAGGAGTTTTGTATGTTTTTATACTGTAATTACAGTATTACTAGCTAATGTTTGTAAAGATTAAATAAACTATTTTACCAACGATACCCTGTTTAGTTTCCTCTTTTTTTATGAATTGTTCTTGATTTCGGTTGAAGAACAGGCTTAAGTAAATTTAACGAACGAAAGACAAATTTTGAAGATTGCATGCTTTTCACTAACATTATTTAATTGTTAGAAGTAAAAAATTCAGTTTTTCACATTTTCAACATGTCACATGTCAACGTCTCAGTTGACATCTCCTAAATATTTGTTTTGGTTTTATTGGAGCGTTATCATTTTGCTTATAGCTTTATAATTCTTGACATGGATATGTCTAAACTCTGGAGGGGTATTGTCAATGTGTCAGACCAAATTTTCAAAACTGAAGTGACATAATATGGTTATAAGGACAGCTGTTTAGAAGAACTGAGAGCATTTCCTAAGTCATATCCATGGTCTAAGCCAGTAGTTCTCCACCGGTGGCACGCTAGAGAATTTTAGGTGGTACGCAAGAGGCAAAGGAAGAAATAAAATATAAAATACACGAAATGTAAAAAAAAGTTTCTGATCGACGTGACGCCAATGGCCGTTTTGGACAACCTTTTTAGATTTTATAAAGCTATACAGTTTCTTTATTTTTTACTGTATTATTAATTTTGTAGGAATGCAAAACAACATATTTTTGCGTTTAAACTTAGAAGTCAAACATTTTTCAATATTCTTCAATCCAACATTGTTTATAAAACCTGCTGCTAGCAGTTTTTAGTTTCAAAGAGTACAGTAATTTAGTTTTTATTCATATTATAATGTTAATTCATAATCACTAGTCACATTGATATTTGCATTTCTTGTAAGTAAAATGTTCGTTTGAACTTATTTATATTAGATTTGTGTTTCATTTTTGCACACACATTACTTATTACAAAGAAACATATTTAAAAGAAAATAATATCCTAAGGCTCTAGGCACCTAGGCTCTCTCCATTTGTAATCTAAATAATGTAGGGGGGTAGACATGAGTTTGGGTGGTACGTCAAACAACTGAAAAATCATCATTTGGTACGCGGGCACAAAAAGGTTGAGAAACACTGATCCAAAATGTCCAAATATCCAAAATGTTGGACATGGATATGTATGTACTTGGAGGGTGTTGGTAATTTGTACAACCAAAATTTGAAACAGTGACGTCATTTGGTTAGTGACGTCTGTGGTTAGGGACGTGATAGTTTGGTTATAAAAACAACTGTTCATATGAAAACATTCTGAACTGAAAACATTCCCTTTATAAATGATCTGACCTATTTCCCTCAGGGATGTAAAATAAAAACATTTTGTTAGTACTAAAATTAGAATAAATATTCACTTTTATCCTAAACAACAAAGTATTTTTACCCTGTTACCATATAGAATCTGAACGAAACATGCCAGAGTGAATACAATTTTCTATCCTATATTTCCGATAGAGGATTTGTATTGCATATGCTAATGCAATAACAGTACTGTATATTCTAAAACACGATTCCTCGCAACCTAGTTTTAAGCTATCACGGCTAGAGTGGTCGGGTCCCTATCATCATCTAATAACACTGAAACGCAATAAACCTATAAAAAATTGTACTGCCGAAATTAGACGGATGGGTTTCAACTAGAACATTTCAATACACTTAAAAATGTATTTCTTATTCTACTAAGTAGTATATTACTGTTATGGGCCAATGGGCTATAAATTAAACAATTGGGATTTCAAAATAATTTCTATTCATTTACACAACTAATACAATTACAAAAATAGTTAACTGAATGCCTACACCAATTGTAAACTAACCTAATTCGCAATGCTTGTTACTTACAGCTAATTCATATATTATGTCCAGTCTTCACTTTTAAAGTGGTGCGAGCAAAAAATTTATCATAAAAATATAACGTTTATTTGTTGATTTTATCATAAATATGCTTTGGCATACACTAGTTACAGGGTAATTAATTCAAAAAAATTGACGTTTTTCGTGCAAGGCGTATGGGTAAACTGCTTATGTGTTTGAGCTGAAATTTTTGGAACATGGCTACGTGAAAAAGGTCTGCTATAATATAATAACAGACCTTTTTCATATAGCCTATGGGAAGTTTTGAAATACGAAAATTGCTTTCAATATACTACAGGTAGGCCTAATGATTTTAACGCCACAATTTTGATCCAACAATCTTATAAAATAAGTCATTTTTGAGGTCTAAAAATGTACAAAAAATCACAATTGTTATCTTAAACAAGTCACTCAGGAAGCTTGCACGAAACAATCGCATATGGGTAGCGAATAAGTGACACTAGCGCCTGTCACTTAACACGTACAGTATTCAACTGACTGTGCCGCGCAGACTTCTGGGTATTATGTTCCGTGCATTCTAGAATCTTCTTAAGTATTCTGTTGTATTGTTGTGACGCGTTGCTTCTCGGAGGTTCCAGGCGCTTCGCGCACTGAATTCCAGCTGTTCTAGTTGCCACTGTGGATCCTTCGGATTCATTCTCGTTACAACGAATCATTATGAACACCACTGAACAACGAAAATGAACGGTAAACTTCTATACTTATTTACTTTATTTTATTTTATGAATAAATTGTAGGAACACAATTTCTTTTTTACCTATGTTTGATAAAAATATACATCAAATTTTAAAATTATAGCTTACGTTTTTCACGATTGTGCTTGCAATAGAATTGTAATCAGACGGAAGGACAGGGAATATTTGTTCAAAACACGCCATTACTCAACTTCAAAGACTTACAATCATCAATGTGATTGATTGATAGATAGCGCTAGAGTCGCAGTTTTGAGCGCGGGATATCACGGCTGCCAATGTCGGCGTGGACACCGGACAGCGCTGACGGCTTTATACGTTGTCCGTGTCATTGATCCTGCTGAACCGTTACAAATATTTGCAGATCCTGCAAATCATGGACAGAATAACGCGTGATTTTGCTTTTTGGCATCAATATGATGAAAAAAATGAAGATGAAAATTCATGTGTTTTTTAATGTTTCACAATTTCTAAATTGAAAACGTTTGTATTTACTTCCCTGTGGATGCCTAAAGGGAATGTTTTCAGTTCACCTAAAAAATTGTTCTTATAATCAGACTATGACGTCACTAACCAAATGACGTCACTGTTTCAAATTTTGGTCTCGCAAATTGTCAAAGCCTCCCAGAGCAATCCATACCACGCAATTCCCCAAGATATATCCATTTGAAAATATGTTTTACAGTTAAGTTGATGAAAGAGTAGTTTACAAATGTTGAACAGAAGGGCAATCGTTAAAGTATAACAAGAGCATTTCTGCGTACTAATCAGTAATGCAGCTGTAACTTCGCTTACAATTCTTACAAAAATATTTAAGTTTCAAAGATAACTAAAAACTTTTACCCTCGTAAATTAGTGTATTGTAATGAATATGACTAATATTTGGGTAAAAACAAATTTTTGGATTTATTTTAAAATTTATTAAGGTAGGTATAAATGTCATGACCTCTAAGTATTTAATAAAATATTTACATTTATAAGACTAAATAGATTTTGTGCTGTGTGACTGATCATGCAAGCCAGGCTGTTTAGTCGATTCGTGTTCTTAACAATATGATAATGAGATCAACGTTGCCTTGAGGTTTGGTGCCTTAGAGTGTTTTAAATTGTATTTCTTTTGACATGAAATACAAACAAAATTATAATTGTATTACGATACTAAATTCAAATATACATCGTTTAAAATAGGATATTATATTTATTAAAAATATTTCGGATGTAACATTTTTCTCCGTTAGGCATTATTATAAATTTCGTCAAACATACTGTAAACTAAATGTTATAGCCAACTAAATATGATTGAACCGGAAAAATACTTTACTATATAATAAAATAGAAATAAAATGAAATCAAACAAAAATATTATTTATTTTATGTTTGTAAATTTGAAATTTTAAATGTATGATTTTACCCAAGCAACTGACATTCATCTATGAATGCTCATTCATAGATGAATGGTAGTAGGAAAAAAAGACAAAAAAGAGAAATACTCGCATTTTTAACGCCAAACACTCTCTGGTAAAGTTTTACTGTGTGTAAATGAACACCAAATTATAGGCGACTGCTTCCCTACCACCTTCACGAAGCCATTGGTGTAAAAGTATATTGGTCTTGTATAGCTTTGTGGTCAAGCTGCTCCTCCGTAGTAAATGCGGTAGATTGTTGTAAATTAATTGAGCATTATGGGATCAGTTCGTT
Organism: Nephotettix cincticeps; assembly: GCA_023375725.1. Classification (NCBI taxonomy): domain Eukaryota; kingdom Metazoa; phylum Arthropoda; class Insecta; order Hemiptera; family Cicadellidae; genus Nephotettix; species Nephotettix cincticeps. The sequence goes on along the minus strand of CM041789.1, from coordinate 66,803,138 downwards.
GTTGAATAGTGAATGTAGTCTAGGCGGTCGTATCCCTATAACCAGTGCATGTCTTATCCTGTACTCGTGTAATGGTCGTTGGGAAAGTTCATTTGAGTATTTAAATATAAAAGTTAAAAGGGTCCCTACAAATCCCAAACACTTACGTCGCGATAATAAGCTATTGAGAGACTAAACATTTTATTTTTTGTACTTTGATTTATGTTAAATTAAAAAAACGATAGTTTAACCTCAGATGAATAAATTAGTATTTTTATTTTGAATTTTTAAGGGTAGTTCACCCCTAAAAACGTAAAAAATCCAAATTTTTCAAAATGGCTCCAACGATTTTGATTGAAATTTGACTGTTTATAGTGAACTCGGTACTATAAACTATGACACCACCTGGATATTAAAAACTACAGTTCAGTAAAATTTATGGTCTTTTAAATGTAATTTTTTTTAATTTTCAACGAAAACGACAGAAGTAAAGCATAATTTTACTATCACCACTGAATCCGGCTTAGACAACTAAACAAATTAGTATTTTGAACAATTTGTCTACGACTAACGGTTCCAGAGAAAAGTTAAATAATTTACTGTCCATGCTAAACGCAGTACGTTGTCTGAGAACATACAATGTTATTCTTATGGAGAATATTAAAAAAACCATTTCTTTTTTATTTTCCAACAATTTTCCATGAAACTTGGCGTGATACGTAAGGTCACATCACAAAAAAATCACTCGAAATTCTAACAATTAATTTACATTTGTTTCTTTTGTTGTTATTTTCAGAAATTGTATGATTATTTTTGAAACAATAAATAATATTTAAATGATAACAACTTTAAAGAATATGATTGTTCTATTACAGATTGTCATTTTAAAATTTATTTAAGGGAGAAGGTATGTTTCAGTCCACTGATACCATTTATTACTATATAGCGATGAATAAATCCAAAATACAAGACATACACAATTACACAACACATTCTCGTAATTCATACTAAATCACCATAGGTTTCTGACAAAAAAATAAACCATGAAAGTTCAGAAATTCTTAAAATATTCTGAAATCAAAGTTCTGAAATAAAAGTAAAAGTGTTTAATGCTCAGGGGATAGCCTTTTCACACATTAACTTGAGGTTTTATTATTAATCCCCTTTCAAATAATGATTACTTTTTCCATAAAGGCTGTTAAAATCATTTTTAGCTTATCACTTTCTATTTAAAAATGAACGCATTGCAGTTCAGGTAACAATTTCAAATTTTAAATACGAGACATTAGCTTAAGAGATAAAAGTATCAATGATTTAGAATGCAACAGCACCCGTCTGTTATTGTTAGCTTAGTCAGCCTTCAGCTAAAGTTCAAAAGGTCAGTAAAATCAAGCTCTGGGCGTTATTGAAATTTCTCACACTGATTCCAATCATTTTACATCTCCTTTACGGTAAATAATATATTACAAGATGAGCAATATTCTACTTTTGTGCACTATTAGTCTGAAGATTCACACAGAGGGCGAAACAGCTGTTTACAACTTCGTATTTTGTGTATTTTCAACACCAGTACCATATACAATTTGGGTTATTTATGGAAAGTAAATTACAAATTACAGTTATGTCTAGATTTATACCAGATACTTTTAGATTACGAAGTGAGATTTGCTTATATATTCTGTTGACAAACTTAAATAACACGTTTTAAAGCAAAATGTCAAATTCTACAATTATCTTAACTTTCATTTGGACACATTAAACAAACATGTCCCCGAAGCTGCAGACATATTTACTGTACTCGACAAATTTCTATTGATGACATGAGATGATAGAAACTAAGCTTAATCATAGGTTAAGCGTCTTACCAAACACGCTTTAAGAATTACATTTTTAGCAGTAGGTAGTAATGACTCAGAGGTAGTAAGTACTGTAGGCTTGTTGTCATGAAGAACAAAAATTTAGTTTTTTAAATAAATTATTAGATTTTAACTATATGAATCTGTAAACGGAGTGTCATCACAATATTTCCAATAATAAATGGGTAACATTAACCTTTTCCCGTAAGATTAAAATTGAAGATCGTGGAATTGATACAACGTACAATTTTTACCAGTTTCTGTATTTTATTACTACTTGATATAGAGCGAAGTTCAAAATAGTGAAATTGTTTTTTGAGCTGATTCAAATAGCACTAGTAAATATTTAATTTTTTAATAATATATATAACCCCCAAAACCCTCATTTTGGGGTAAAAACCCCAAAGCCCGCTTAGGATGGGCTAATTTGGATGGGTCGAATATTTGGAATAATTCATATTTATTACAGTGGGGGTTTTTATGAGAATTAATGTGTGTATGGAATAATATACATGGTGTCAAAAATACGGTATTTTTGTATCTGGGGACCTCAAAACGAAAACTACTTAAATCCGAGTCTAGGTCTTGTCACGAAGACCACGGTAATAGCTCTGTTTCCTTTAGTAAATTCGCTAATACTTCCTAAACATTTTTCCTTGTATTTTTGTTGTTTATTACATGTTTTTTGTTTATTACTTTGTTGTATGTGTTTCCAAAATATGCCCTGTGGTTCCGTTCGTGGAGCGGGGGATGGTCCTTCACAGTGAAAAGGGCAGTTACAATTACTTGTCCATGCGGGAATTGAAACCCCTTTAATTCTGTAATAAATCCTAAAGCAATTCACTAAAACAAAGAGTTAAACTTTCCCGTTGAACGTGTTACCCTAGAGATATACTGTCGTAGATAAAAATTAATGCTGTATTAATATCATATTCAACTCTTATTTTACTTAAAATAGATAACATTAAAGATACGTCATTTTTCAAATTAGAGTATTCGATTAATTCAAATATACTGTTATGTATTGTTATTATTTTAAAATTAAAAACTATTTGGTTAAAATTAAAAACAACCAAGGTTTACGAGACTCTAGAATATCTAATCGTAAATTTTAGTTTTTTCTTCAGGACTAGTCCTAAACATATTTAGGCTACTTTTAATTCTAAGGATGGTTCTAAAATTAAGTGTTTAGTACTCATATTATGGCTACTTGCAATTAAAAGCATGTTTATACTTTCAGTAATCATTCATGAAAATATAATACTTTTAATTTACGATATAGACTAAGTAATACCATTTGTGTACGTTATAACTTTAAGCTGTCTTCGTTCATTGGGGTATTAATTAATTAAGTGACTAATGTATCATCTGGTATTTGTCAGTAATAAAGCCAAATATGCTATCAAGCCCATAATATTCACCCTCAATAAGGTTCACCTTCAATTATCGCATCACCAGAGGCGGTGTCCTAGATACATTAATTGAGTTTAGCTACTAAACTAAATTTCTCTAAGAAAAAGTACGGACTTTAGCAAATATGTTTCAAATTATTAAAATTCCTTGAATGTTAAATAGTATATTAATTTAGGAACTACTTTGTAAAAATCTCACAGAATTTAAAACTGGTAAATACGGTTAAAAACACACAACATTATAAGTAAATGGGTGTATGTTGTATCAACCAGGTTTTAGACTTTGAAGTCCCTATAATTTAAGAAACTGATATAAGTTTCAGAAATAGAAGTAAGTATTTGGTATAGTTGAGTAGGCTACGCAGCTTAATTAATTTAATAGTTTTTATGCTGTGACTAAAAATAAAGTGTTTCATATTGAAAAAAATACCACAAAGGTAAGTGATTAATATTTTTTAACTGTCACAAATACTTCGTTAAATGCACGAGCAAATAGTGATAGTTTACAATGACAAATACATTTACTTACCAAAATCACAACATGAAACCAAGCGAAGTCACACACTTCACGAGGCTCGCGAATGACTGAGGGGATCGGCGTCGGAGCGTGGTAGGTTGCCAGGAGACCCCCCCCCACCACGACCCCATCACCGACCACCCCCAGGCAACCGCGACCCTTACATCTGATAACAACTTGATCTCAATCATTGACACCTCAATCATAGATACATCCACTCCCCACTCAGCTTCCCTTCGAGTTCAAACACTTCAAATGGTACGCTTTGATTTTTATCCAATCCGTTTCAGTCTTTCCCCAAAGACTCTGCAGAATTTTTTAAATATCAACGTGACGTGGAATTACTTGTATCAATCTGTTTTATAGTAATTTCAAATTATATTGGGTCTAGTTGAATTTTATCATTATGCTATCAATAAACTAACACCATTTTGGATTGTTGTATTTCTGAATTAATATCAGATTAGATTATATTATTGCAAGGCAGTTATTGAGTGTAAGATGATTGTAAGAATCACGTGGAGTGCCTTTTGATAGGTTATTTACCTTGTGACGCGTTTCGAAACGCGTAGCACTAGTGTAACTACTGCACAAGAATCACAATGCAATCACAAGGTAAATAACCTATTACAAAATTAACACCAATTCCTTAATAATATTATATCGAAGCCATTCAAGTATATTTTCATTACTTTCTAGATGTACTATTTTGGGTCAAACTCATATATTTAATAGTTATGAAGGGACATATATTCTTTTGACTAATCCTGTATATTTTGTTTTTTAAGCTGATTGTAACGGCATATCAAGAGAACGACAATAGCTCGATTTCCTCTAGGAAATTCACCAAAGTGTAAAAAATTCAAATGTAAATAAAATTTCAACTATAAAGTCAATGATAAAAAATTTCTATATTACAGTACCTTTGTTTGTTGCCTATGTTCTTGGGAAATAAAGGTAATATATAACTAAAAACAAATATATAACTAAACAAATAAAGGTAATATATAACTATTGTTCTTGAAACTGAGGAAACATAAATAAATAGAGACAAATTTTGGGTTTTTATTCAAAATATATTTTGAATCACCACAAATCACCATTTTGGTGTTCTTCTTTAACGGACATGTTAATGACGTGAAACGTACTTATACTAATTAGCTGAATGAGGTGAAATTGCTAGTTTTATTGCTCATATAATAACAGACTGTTGCCATTTTATAATTTATATTATTAAGCCATTTTGGCGGTTAAGCGAAAAGCATGTCAGGTATCAAAACTAGCTTTTATGATTATGATAATGATCATTCACAGCCACTATTTTTCATGTCAAAGATCTATTGAATACTTGATCGTTGTTTAAGAAAACTGAAATACCTAGAGCGTTGATAGATAAAATGTCAGAGACAAAAAAATCTAAAAATGTTTGAATGGATACAAATAGTACCATCCGGTGCATATTATTTGATTCAATCACTTATCAATAAGTATTATACTATCCAATTTAAATAAGTAAATCAACACTGTGGTTAAACAGTAAGAAATGTCAACTCCAAAGTACTAAAGTAAATAAAGCGGTACCCGAAGAGGATAAAACACCATTAAAGTTTCAACTCGGGTGCATTTTAAATCCACTGTGAGTCTCTTTTAAGAATAAACGCTTTCACGTTGTATACCGTTTGTAGCTTGGACTGTGAGAACTTACCTATATTTGGAATATTAATATACGTTCAGGTGTTTATTGTTAAGTGCTAATTAAATTTTTAATCAAGTTATATTGTTTTTTATAATCAAGTTTTTCAACCAACAGATGTGTCTTTGGTAAGGTTTTTAGTGACATATTCGTTTTTATAAAATTATTTATCAGTATCACTTATAAACTAATTATATATATTTCAAGTAATTTCAGAACCTATTTTACATGATAAATATTAAATTAATACAACACTGAGTGCAAGGTTTTTACCTTTCCTATCGTAGAGCATCAAGATGTTTTATTTTATGGAAAATGTATATTTTTTAATTCGTGGCAAAATTTTATTTTATAGAAGCAGTAAACCATTATTTCGACCTCGTATATTTAGTCAATATAGAAAATTTTAACTCTGTTATTATTTTGAAATGTTTTCCTCTATAGAAAAACTATCATCGTATCTTCATTAAACAATCATCAACTGTCCACAAAAATCAGTTGTCCTTTATAAAGAGAGAGGTAAAGAGGGATTTTAAGCAATACAATAATGTATAAAATTACTAAGGCAGTTTTCCACACCACACAATGTACCACACTAACATAATTGGTGAATTATTTAAGAAATGAAATCCTTTATGTAAATTTTGCAGGTGAATTGAATATTGAGGGTATTGGGCGGTAATGGGGATGAAACTCTCGGGTCCGACACAATGGAGGGTAAAAGGTTGGAGCGGCTGTAGCAGCTGCACTCAGTCCATATATCAGGTTGCTCGCGTCAATATCTTGTACCTCCAACACATGAGACAACCCGGACGAATACATCTCTCAACTGATCATCTACCAGCTGATCATCTACCAGCTGATCAACTCACAGCTGATCGTCTTTGTTTAGATATTAAAAATTTAGAATCTACATAATTTATTATCTTTGTTATGATTGCTTTATTTTATTTTGTGTATTTCTACGCCAGTGGCATTTTTAACGTTTTGATGGGGAACGGTCCAAACCCCAACTTTAGAGAGACGGAAAGGTACAGCTAAATATTTCATACTAGAAATGAATTCCAATGATATCAAATTTGGAACAAGGACAGTAACCTAATTCTCAGTAAAGTACAAAGAAACTCTAAACCAATCCAGATATAAGCTCGAGCCGTAGAACCACTACGAAGGAACGTCCTGTCCATTAGATATGGACATAACTTACCTGAAGGAGCACTTAACATTTCATTTACACTTTTGGTTACATCTCTCTAATCTGCTGACTCTGACAGACAAACAATATAAGCAACATTTCTCTAGCGCAACTCTACAGGTAACCACTCCTGGAGATACACCAAGAAGATGCGGCACTCTCCAAGAACCCTGGTTAGACTGGTATCTACGCTCAGACGGGAATCAAGACCCTGGAAGAAACAAGAGGGAATCCAGATCATCCCTAGAATCTCTAGAAGCTAGACCTAGAGGAGCTCACCATACTAAATACGTAAAGGTCTAAAAAAATAGAAGTATGGAAAATTAATGTAAGCCATTTTTTATACATCCCATTTTGATCTCTGAACTTGTAAAACCTTTCACCATAGTGATAAGAGTAATACAAGTATAAGAAGCGTATTAAGAAGAACAGGAAGACAAACACGCAAGTAATAGTAAGAACAAGACAAGTTAATAGAAGTACAGGTAGTAGAAGTAATTAATCTAGAAATGAATAATAATGAATGGTAGTACAGTAATAGTATCTAATCTAATCATTAAGAACCAACTCTGCTGGTTGCGACACAACGGAGAACCACTAATTTGACTTAGATGTGCCATCTCAAAGTTGTCTATTAGTTTTATCCTACTACTACCTATTACTTAATAGCGTCCTTCATCTACAACACTTTGCTTGATATGCTTCACACAGATGCGTTCTACATGGTGTTCCATATGTAAAGTGCCAAACTCTGTTAAATAAGTTAAAAATAAAAGGAAATCAAGAATATTTTTTAGCAAAACGCTTCGTTTACCAGATTCATTTTTATATTTGTAAAAAATATATTTATATCCCAAGAACAGTTTGACCGATTGGGTTCGTACTTGTTATGGTTCTTCGGTAAAGTCCTAATTAATAAAAATAACTAGCTTGGTTTGATAATATTTTTCAAAATGGCAACCATTTTAAATATTTAAATAAAAAAATACTAGAACACTATAATTTTAAAAAGTGTCAAGAATGCTGTATTGAAGCTCTTTTCATTAAAAATTGAATGGTGTAGTTGTCAAAACAATCTGACAACTGATACCACCACAGCGGCATCGATCAGTATCTTGAAAAGCATGGTAATTATTGAAATAATGGACATAATTAAGGTACAAAAGAACTATTTTTTAAATGAAAATTAAACTTGACCCATTGTCAATTCTCTCCAGGAGTTAGCTGCCCTCAGGATGTCTGTTAACTAACCTGGAGCTAGCCCTCCTCAGGATGTCTGTTAACTCCCAGGGGTTAGCCACCCTTTGTACGAGTTATATAACACACTATTAGGAAGAAAGAGTCTTATTATTATGTATAAATTAATGTAAAAATAATGTAATATGTAATATAATGTAATATGTAATTAATGTAAAAATTAACAGGAAATTAATTTATATTAATAACGTAAATGTTGTATTTACTTTTCTGTAGGAAATAGTTTGGATCAGGGGAGCGCGCTGGTCTAGGGGTATAGCGCGGGACTTTGGTGCCCAAGGTCCCGGGTTCAAATCCCGCCAATCACCAATGGCTTTTCGCTATGTGATAATGCCGCAACCCACATAGGGGTGCGCAAAAAGCCGCTACGGCTGAAGTGCCTTGGGGGTAATCTGCCCCTTCCAATATATTATTATTATATATACTGTAGGTTGGATCATGGGATATGTTTAAAGGGAATGTTTTCAGTTCTTCTAAACAGCTGATCTTTTTTTATATATTGAAAATTTAATACAATAGCTCTAGTAGTTTCAATGGAATTCTGTTTCAAATGTGCATATGACAGCTGTTTAATTGTTTCTGTTAAATTAATAAATCAACTATTCAGTAAAACTTGTGAAAAAGTTTCCCAATGTCGATCAAAACTGAGTTTTTGAGAGATAGTTACTAAATAAATGATAACTATTAAATAGGGTATGGGTCAGTGATCAGTTTAAAAACACCTTATTTAAAAGGTTACACCTTTTATAATGAAAATAAGATACATTGTAGTGGGTGGTATGGAACATAAGTACATTTTTAGCCTTACAGATATACAAATAGACTAGTAGAAATTGAGATTTCCCATGTCAGACTTTTGGGTTGTAAACGTAAAAATAAACAAATGTATCTTTATTCCCAGCAATGTGCAGAAAAAACGCTAGTCGTATTTGTATGAGATGAGTAACCTGTCAATCGGTAACATGTCAGTCAAAACGACGAGCGATGCGTTTTACACACGGGCAAAGTAAGTACTCTCCATCCTTTAAAAAGCTACGTAGAGAATATGTTTTGCCAACCAAATTTACTAAATCATGTAGGAAAAATGGCAAATCCTATAGCTTAATATTTTGTTAAATCAGGATTAAAAAAAACTACGAACCAAACAATTACTTACGAGATTAATAGAGTAGATTTAGTATAACCCTTATTTGAACTTGATTCACTTCATGAATGTGATTCAAAAATTTCTGTTTAACTCCGATAAAGATAGCCTACACAGGAGTGTACCAAGGTGTTTATTATTTCTGAAATGGTGACCTACCAAGGTATTCTAAGCCGAGTATGAATTTGAAATCAGTGTAAAATGATTGTGAATCTTGTAGCTGACATGTTGCTTCAACAGGGCTTACCAAAAGTCCATACTCATTACCGACTTTCTAAACTCAGTTGGTCAGTGTTACTCCAGGTAACTCACCCAAGCTACAATCGCCCAGTGAGTGGCCGGCTGAACCTACGTTCTATTGTTGTCAGGATTTATCGAGATGTCAAAGCCACGCTATGTTCTGCCGAGTCATTACTCTCTGGGCAAAAGCAATTTCAAGGATATATTGGAGGAAATTAAACAGTTTGGATAGAAGTTACATTCCTAATGTACGTCACCGAAAGCTTGGTAGAAGTCGTTTTAGGTTTGACAAAGTTTTTATACGTCGAAACAATGTGCTCTTACTATAAATTTCATACTAACTATAAATCACTCTTAAGAGTCTGAATAAAACTTACGCAATATGTTTTTATTAATGGGAAAAATTATTCGTATTTGTTATGTTTGGTAGGCCTACACAATTCTATCAAAAGTGAAAACATAAATAAAGGTTTAAAGGATTAGCCTCAGAAATAGCTATCATTACTATTTCTCCTTATTACCTAATACTATAAAGTTATGGAACTTGTTATTCAGTTTCTCATTGACGATTCTGAACTGCAGTTCCAAAATTGCAGTAGTTGTCAGGGTTTAGTAAGAGTAGTAACTTCAATAATGTCGTGTCCAGGCGAAACCAACTTTTGTCCTATTGTCCTGGGATTTATTGAATTGCCAAAACCACACTGTGATATTCCACCTCGTTTACTTTATTATTTACGGCAATCTGGAAATTCATATCGTTGTATGTGAACATATTTCATTGTCTATATGAAAATCCAACACATCCTTATAAAGTTTTAGTTTTACAAACTAATAGTTTAAATCAATAGTTTCATAGTTTAAAATGTATCATTGAACAAAATTGTTATGAGATTCAAGAAGTACCTTTTGCACAAAGCATTTATATCAGCATTATTTTGAAGTGGTCAACATTGATTCTTATGATGAAATACTAACCTAAAATGTCAATAATAGTTTTTAAAACTCTGCTTACTTATTATTCCTAGATTTTTGACATGGACCCCTAACCTACGAATGGCATGGAACATGAACTAATTGACCTAAGAGATGTTTTAAAAGTTATTTCCTCCTCATTTCTCGTCCAACTGACGTGGAACTTGACATGTCCGATATGGTCTTAGCTCTGGGGGTGGTTTTTAAGATGCAAAATATGTAACAGGTTTCCATAGAAACTACCAGAGCTATTGTATTGATTTTTTTTATATAAAAGAATAAGAACAGCTGTTTGGATGAACTGAAACTGAGACATATCCATGATCTAATTTATTTCCCACAGGAAGGTAAATACAAACATTTTTTAATTTTGATATATTCCAACAAATTAAATTGTATTAGTAAACTATATTTTCTCCAAATAGTAAAATAATTCACTCTAGGATAAATATTTACTGTTAATAATTCATATTTATTTTTAAAAGTAACCTACCACAACAGTTGATTTTTTTGGCTAAACCACGTTATTAGATCGCCCATAGAATGTTTGCCTAGTATGGAACAATATTGGATTTTTGAGAAACCATTGTTTCATTTTAAAATTCCGTGAGTCACTTTCAGTTTACAACGTATCCACAATTTTTAGAATAGTTAAAAAAAGTTTAATCATAACGAATGTTCTTGTTTTCACAGAGAAGACGAACACAAAAAAATATCTCCTGCATCATTGCAGAGAGACATCCAGAAAAAATTTATATAAGATCTAATTTGGATTTCTCGGTGTACGAAATTTAAAACCCAAAAACCTCGTAATACCAAGCAATTTACAGACTAACTCAACAAACACTCACTCCTGTCACAGCAACACCATGATGTAAGATAAGAATCTATGTATTACATATTAATCTATGTAATATTACAACCTCTTCAGAAGTGTAAATCGTTATTCTTCAAATTATTTTTTCTTCTTTAAAGGAATCTTGCTAATAATTATAACATACAAATTATGCTTAAAGGTTCATGAGACTTTCCCCAGTCCCAAGACTCCAGGCTTGACACCAGGTGATAATCACGTTACATTGGGCGTGCGGCACGCGACCTCAGTGACAGCTGACTGTTGCCAGGTGTACCAACTCAATTATTGTGCAAGTGACGACATATTTATTGTGTTATTTGAAAAAAATTATACTATAAAGGTTCTCGTATTCGCACATAAAATATATATTAATATATTTTGTTGTATCTAGAGCACAACACTCTACAACGGTTTGCTGTTTTTAAATTACCGGATTTAAAAAATTTGGTCGTTTATAGTGCATAGGGTACTAAATAATAATACTCACCCGTATGTTTGTAAAATTTCGGTTCAAAAGTTATGGACTTTTAAATGTAAAAAACAATCTTTAATTTTTCCGCGAAAAAAATAAGGTAAAGTGTAATTAGAGCTAAAAACAAATCAAATTAGTATTTTGAATTATTTGTCTACGACTATCGGTTCCAGAGAAAAGTTAAATTTACTGTCCATCAGAGCGTCCTTCCTTATTTAAATAGTCCTCTTTAAATAGTCTTAAAATAGTCTTCCTTATTTCCCAATGGTTTTTCATGAAAGTTGGTATGCAGCTTATGGGAGGGGGTTCCCCCCTTTGGAGAACTTCTCTTGTTGTTATTTAGAGAAAGTGGATGCCTATTTTTGAAACAATCAATTTGACATTTAGATAAACTTTAATGAATATGATAGATTTGCTACAGAAGACGTTTTCAACGTATTTAAGGGAGAAATCAATTAATTAATTTACTTAGGTGTCAGTCTACTGATACCGTTTATTTTAACTATTTTAACTAATAATAACAAACCACCAATCTATATGGGAAGTGCACTGTAATATTAACGTTGTAAACGTTTTTGTTATTTTCTGAGTATTTTAATACTGACAAAGTAATGCTCAAAACAAATATTTTTTATTCATATTCATATTTCATTCCTGCAATATTTTGAATTAAGCACCAAACATTGGTAAATAATTATATTGTTCATGAATGGACATAAAATTACATGATTTAATATTTTTTTAACAGCTTTTATTTTAACGACAACCTATTTCATAGCATCACGTTGCATCAAAAAAACCATTGTTCCCAAGAGACAAACTAGAGTTTTTTTTCACATTGTTATCATCAAATTTAATGACGTCGCGATAAGAATATATTTTAATATGAAGCATTTTATTCAATAGATGATATTTGCTCGGAGCTGGCGACCTGAAAGTTTCGCTTGAGCCAACAGCGGAACTGCTCCAGTCTGGTCTGTTTATTCATCTCGGGAATGTTTATTTAATATTTACACACTGTCAGACATTGCAAACTGGATTTTCGCATTCATAAGTTTTGCACACCAGTCACAGATGTGCAAACAAGTTCACACAACCTGGATTAAGTAGACATTTATCAGGCTAAATTGTACGTTTCTTGATCGAATTGTTTTAATAGGACCAAGCGATGTCCAGATGTTTATTCGTAAATAAAATAAATTAATACAGTCAGTGAATTAACACATGTTTCCTTTTTTTAATTAAAAAACACTTTTTATGTAGTTTATTGTATTGTATTAATTTAATTGAAATGTTCTTACGCACCTAAATGTATTCTTTACAAATTATTCAAAAATACGTTTCACGCAAATTTTTTTAAGTTTTTAATATTTTTGGCAGGCGTTCTCTTAATTTTCACACCCTTCATGTACACTAATATAGGTATCGGGAGATAAAAAATACGCGTAAAAATAAACTAAATTGATTTTAACTTATTTTATTCCCCACAAGAAATATTTTTTCCATTTCTGGACTGTGCATTGTGCAATCTTGCTACACAGTACTAATTCTTTTAATTTAGGTTTTAATGAAGTTAATTTAAATTTATTAAAATTAATTTATTCAGTCATCAAGTGAAAATACAGATAAATGTTTAAAATTCATAACCTATGAGCAATTTTATTCAACTACATATAATATATATCATTTAATGGCATTAAAAACTAAATGATAATATTTTTTACATTTATAAAACTATACGTGCAATAATAAACTTAACAATAATTACTTAACTCAATAATAAACTTAATTTTACTTATTAAATGTTGTAATATTTATGTATGAAACTTATGCATTTTTTCTATTCAACTACAGTACGGCTAATTAGGGAATATCAATGTTACTATAAATCAGGGAATATATTATTGGTTTAAATGGTAGATGACATCTTGATTTCACATACTAAATAAGTGAACTTCAGTAATTTAAATTAAAACCTAATTAAACAAAAATACTTATAAGTACCGAACTAAATTTATCACAAAATTATGAAAGGTAATTAAAAACGTGTCAGTATAAAATCAATCAAAATACCTTTATCTGTTTTAATAGGGGAAATGTTAGAGTCTATATTTACATTTCAATAAAACTGCAATATTCTGTACACCTGAGAATCGAAAACATTTCCAAATTTTGAATCACACAGTTTCTTTCCTCGAAATTAAAGATATCTATACTACAATATACTTACAAAGATAGCTATATTACATAAAGGTATAACGGCAATGAATCAGGAATAATTGAAAGATCGTTAAAAATTGTGTTCTGCATTAATATTTCAAACAATTCTTAAAATTGTTGGAAAATATTTTTTTTATCCGAATGTAGTTGATTAATATTATGGTATAATATTTTTGGAGAGTTTTTTGGGGATTGACAATACATTTTTAGTATTTAAAAAATTAAAAGTATTTTGTATTATTAGAATTAGATTAATTAACCGTTAAATATTTTACCAGCGTAGCTAATGTTTAGATCCATAATTAATTTATCTGAACTGATTACCTTAATACTAAAATCACAGTTTAAAAATATTTAATTACATTGTTACTTTTTAAATTTCAGTTCAGGGAAATTTCATTTTTACACAAGCTTCAGCTGTAAGCTGTAAGAGGCAATGTTTTCTTTTTCAGTTTTCATAAAAACGTCGTAGTTAATTAATTAGTGGTTTGGGTAATTTTGGGTTTGGCCACGTTGACGAGGCGTATCGTGTTCTAAGTATTTGCCAAGAACGTTGACTGCAAGTTTATTGATAGTGAGTTAATTTAGGAAATATAAATTAAATCTCTTAGGATTAAACTGTACGATATTGAGAGGAATATTTTTTAGAATAATAGCATCTAAGACAATGTTTGAACATCCTTTACGAACACGTACGTCTTGTTAATAGTAGAAGATCTTTATAACATTTAATCATTAGAAAATGTCATAAGTTTGGCATTTTGAGGTGTTAAAATCTTGGACTCCGAGCTAGAGGTAATGTGTTAAAATGCTGAAAATCCTTTTGACATGGATATGTCTTAGCTCTAGGGAGGGGGGTGTTGGCGATTTTGAAGACGGAAAACATGTAACAGGTTTCCATAGAAACCATCAGAACTATTGAATAGAATTCTTAATATAAAAAAAATCAGAACAGCTGTTTATATGGAGTGAAAACATTCCCTTTAGACATGATCTAACCTATTTCTCACAGGGAAGTAAATACAAACATTTTTTGTTTGAACTGATTCCCGCAAGAGCCTTTTTGCCATATCACTCCTTAACTCAGTTAACTAACTATGAATAGCCTGTTTTGGAAATGGTCAAACAGCTGTAGCTGTGTCGGAAGGAGTGTAGGGTATGATAATAGAAGCGCAAATGTTTGTCTGGTCGGTCGATAGCTACTGTACTTCGACATAGCGACCGCCGCACGCGACTCCAGTCTCGTTATCCAATTAAACCAAACTAGCCTCCTTACAGTGGACAGTCTTCGATTGTGTGACGTACAGGAGATTCAGACTCGTTAACTACTTTTATACAATATTCGATCACCTTTTAAACGTAGCATTAGAATGAATATTACAACATTGGCCAATATGTTTGTATAGTGAACAAGGCTTATCAAACATAAGAGTGACGACTACAGTCCACTCCCCAGACTTCTACACTCCAACCCGCAAAGCTCTTAAAGATTGCCAAACAAGCCTAGTCTGCCTTCAATGTACTCATACTTATTCTGTGATTCAGTATCCAAAGCAAAATACTCTTACTAACCTAAAATCTCAAACAAATGATAAATTAAAATTAAAATCCTCAAATTAATAATTATCAGCATATATGTGCTATTAAATTTATGAAGGAAGTTGGATGTGGGCGTAGTAAATAAAGTATAGAAAAATGAGTGTATATACTTCCCTGAGGTAAATGGATATTTCTAAAGGGAATGTTTTTAGTTCATCTTATAACCATATGACGGCACTTCCGTTAAACACTTTCGCTACACTTCTTGCGTTCCACAAGTCTGCAAACACCCCCCCTCCAGAGCTTAGACATATGCATGTCAAAATCAACTGATCTTATTCTTAAACCGAACCGGAAGGATGGGCCGACTCCTATGGCAAGTCATGGAACAATCTTGGAAGAGGAAAAATTGTAGACGCAGTTCGTATCTAGTTGGTAGGGCTGGAAAAGGCATTGGAGTTAAGGAGGATTCAAGTTGGACATTGTGCTTACAGGAAATTGTGGAGGCCAGGGTGAAGAGACGGCGTGACTGTAGAAATCTGCAACAATTAACATTTAACACTTGAAACTTGGTGAAAATACAAAATTGACGTATAATTACTAGAGATTCAATTGAGAGCACACAGGTCAAAAAGTAGAGTGGGGGACTTAAATCTCCTAGGTTTCAGGTTTAAAGCCGATGGATGAATTTTTTTGTGTGATGTGCAAGTAAAAAAATAGAAACAAATCTTTTAGACGATGACCTATCGTGGTTCTGTGGAATGAGCAGGACTTATAAAAACTAATAGGATATAACTAGTTAATAAAATGTGACTTTCACACCAAAATTCTAAAAAAACAATACATGATATAATCTTTATATCATATTATATCTTTTACAGTATTTTATAAACGACAATGAAACATATACAATTAGCGAACCTCAAACATTTAAACGAAAGAAGAATTAAAACATTCCAATGTTGGCAACAGCCGCACAACAATATGTGTCTGTCAATCATTTGTGTTACGGTCGGAGATGCCTGTCAGGGGTTTTAACCATTTACAAAATACAACAATTGTATATGTTTGCGCAAGTATTGTGCAAATAAATAGCTCGATTAAACTTGTCTCGTAACCATGTTACCGGCTGTTTTAGCGAATTTCCCATAGGGAAGAAGCTATTGCCGTAGGTCTCATGGTAAGACTTAAGCCCGGGACCATGTTATTTTTTCTTCTTTAGGTGCCTAGAGACCAAAAACAATAGTCGTTAAAATTTATATATATATATATATATATGTGTGTGTGTGTGTGTGTGTGTGTGTGTGTGTGTGTGTGTGTGTGTGTGTGTGTGTGTGTGTGTGTGTCTGTCTGTCTGTGACCACGATAACTCACGAAAGAATGGTCCGATCGAGACCAAATTTGGTAGAGACGTGTATTCTTACAAATGCTCGGACGAGTTCGTAAACCAGATATATCGGTCAATGGGAACGGGTAGTTTGGGGGGGGTTTGTACCCCAAAATGGGGTTTTTTGCGTTTTTCACATGTAATTTTTAAAAATTTCTAATTTTATATTTCACAATTGGAATCATCTTAAAAAACTATACAATTAAGTTCCTTAAAATCTTTTTCTATCTCCCAACGGTTACCGAGATATTAAAAAATCTAAACACAGTACGTTGTATTGTGGGGCTCCAATGTTAATCTTATGGAGGATAGGGAAAAATTAATATTTCCCATATTAATCAATATTTTTGGATAAAACTTGATATTTAGCTTCATGTGGTTGAGATCTACTCGTTTATGCTTAAAAATCATAGTTTATGTGTTTATCATGGCAGCAAACCTGCATACTCTTTTCCCATGTTAATCATATAGGGAATAGGCAAAGTCCTTTATTTATGGACAGATGTTGATGAAAGTTGGTATAAATGTTAAAAATAAAAATTGTTTATGGTATAAACGACAGCTTTTAGTGTTCCTCACAGCAGCGAACCTGCACACTGTTTCCCATGTTAATCTTATGAAGGATAGGCAAATAATTCTCATGTTAATTGACAGATTTTTATAAAACTTGTCAAATTTTATTATTGATATTATTGATTTGGAAATTCGCTGAGTGCGCAGGTCTGCTGCGACGGGGGTATTAACTTTTACTGTAGGCCTACTATATTTAGTTTTACTGTACTATTACTGTTTTATTACTGGAATGATTACTTTTGATTGTATTCCACTATGTGAACAGATCCCTCAGACATATTCATATTCATTGAGTCGTCGACCCATCCTGGAGGGTATTTAAGTGTGAATACAGCATTAGCGAAGTGTGGGTGGATGTGTGTAATGCATTTGTATGGTACGTGCGGCTTTATTACTGGAGAATACCAGCAGTAGTGTCAGGATTAGTTCAAAGAACATATTTATCATTACTTTTATCAAACTGCAGCTACTTTGATGTGTTCAAAGTATAAAAGTTGTTTTGAGTGGGGTTGGATTTTTATTTGTCAAACGATCTACCAGAAAATTCAATGACCGAATTAATATCCTAGCTTGTTTAATAGTTTTAATTTCTTTCATCACTCTTCACGATATAATACTCATGTAAATTTTAACTCATTAGCTATTTCATGATTTATAATAAAAATGGGTTTAATAAGTCATTAAGTGAATTTTATCAATATACTGTACAATTTAGTCACAAAAATGTCACTAAAATATGATTCCTAGTGTCAATGTTAATCTCTAAACATAACTATATTATTAATAACATTTTCAACTTGCAATAACATTATCGATTGACATTGGGGTAGCTTAGGGGTAACACGCTGGCCCGGTAGGTCAAAGGTTGCTGCATCGCAACCAGTGGCCGGCGTCTCCTGTCAGATCAGAAGCGGTCACCTCGGGCTAGCTTACGTGTTTACATCACTGCGGCCCCCTAGGCCTTATATGCTTATGGTTATGGGCAGTTTTTTTACACAAAATAAAACGTAATTACATCAACGCGATCCATTATAGCAGAGTTTTTTCCCACCTAAGCATATTTATGAAATAATAATAAACGAATTAACGAAAGCAGTAAGAACGGAAAATTTCTTACAATCAATAACTTTCTTAAACTTCATTAGATTTAAAATGCAAACCTCATTTTATTCAATCTCTAGTAGGAAAATAGCGTTTGTTTTGTGTGAATATGTACAACATTTGCATCTCGCTGGAAACAGGCCAAGCTTGATCTTTTGAGCAAAAATAGAGATCAACCTGACGCTCCATCGTCGTATCTTCCACTGTGCATGCTGGACATGGCTGAAAAGCTAATGGATTTTGGAAAGGTTGTTGAAACCAAGAACTGACGAGGCTGTTCGAGTGACAGGGGATCTTTCGGATAGCCAACATGAAGTCCGAACGGGACACTTAACACTCAGTTCCATTTCAGAGGTAGTTGATTCTGTTATGTGAGTAAATCAAGCGAGTAATTCGGCACGCCCAATTGTGCAACTCAGCTCGGTGGTGCGACGTCTTAGTTGCTTTGAGAAGATCTTTAGAGTACCTGGGTACCTTCTAGCCGTCGTGAGATATTACCTAAGAGATCGGCAACTGTTGCATGAGATGGACCGGGGAGTTGTGACCAAGACCATCACTTCTGGGGCAGCCCAGGGTTCAGTAGTGGGTCCGGATCTCTGGAATGTTTCTTATGATAGTTTTCTTTGAACAGAAATGCCACATGGAGTTTTTCTGGTAGGATATGTCGACTATGTGGCGGCAGTCATGACAGAACGAGATTCAGTCCCAATAAAGGTTTAATCAGGTTATACGTCTGGTGGAGGGAAGGATGCAGGATCATAGCCTTCGGTTAGAAGTCTTCAAGACAGAGATTGTTTTTCTCACATGGTTTTGTCCATACTGCGACGGAGAAAGAGAGACGGTTGCCCTGAGTAAGGCAACAAGTAAGATATTCTGATACAGAACAGAGGCCACTCACTGTGATGGCGCAATGAGCACAAATAGCTCGGGACGACTGCAGTGGTGTGGTGCTACCACCGGGGTTTTAGTGTTTTGCCACAGCAGGCGTCTCTGGAAACAGGGCTCCTGGGGTGTATCTCACACTTGTTCAGCCTCTTTCCATTCCAGGAAAGAGGATTCCTCTTTCCTGGTTTGGAAAGAGGAGGATTCGTCGAGCTTTTCCCCGGTATTGAGCCAAAACAGGGAAGATGATCCCTTTGAGGCTTAAAATACCATTCTAACACACACACATACACACACACACTCATATATGAATACATAATATTTTAATTTACATTTAATATTTACTTTTCTCTCCAACTGAGATTTTTTCCCTCCCCACACCCTATTGATTCAGGTTAAGCGTAAGAAAAGGCCATGTCGCCCTACCTTTACCTATATAAATAAGGGATTAATTCATATTAAACAATTTACAATGTAACAGGAACCATACATATACAAGGATACATAGATAATCAATAACAAGCGTTAAGCAAATATCACCCAGATTTTGATGTAGGTAATAACAATCAATAGAGATGATAGCTAAGATCTGGGTCGACCAGTATTATGCCCTCGTAATACCTGGCCATCAGTGGTTACGGCATTGTAATAAGCATTACATCCTGTAGAATGTAATATTTATATCAGGAAATTAAAAATCTTTTAAATAGTGAAACTTATGATCAGAAACGGCAAAATGTCCGACCAGATGAAGATAAAAATATATTTTATGTTTCCAATTAGTTAAAATTCGGTGATTCTGATGTTTTAGGTTAAATGGTCAAAAATGGGTCGTTCTGAAAATTTGTAGAAAACAAGCATTTATTATCATTTTATAAATACATAGAAAATATACATATAAGTGATAAATGAGAAACACTATTGTAGACTTTCCACGTTGGCAAACACCCTTCCGTTGAAAAAGATGTAATGGGGAAACTAAAAAAAAGTACGTTGAAAATAAAATTACTGAACATGAAATATTGAAATAAATAGCTTGAATATAATATGAAAATAACTATTTGAACCTTATTGGATAAAAAACATAATAACATATAAAAATTAAAACCCTTTTTATGGTTAGATTATTAAAATAATTGAATTTTCAAAATGTATTTCAATCGATTCAAAAAACAATTAAAATATCAAGCAAAACCCTCTTGAGAGGAAATAATGGGTAGAAAAGATAATAAAGAAACAAGTACAAATCTTTTATCTCTAGGGCATATAGATTCGGGGGTAACATTTTTTCCCTAAATGATTACCGGTATTCACAAAAAGGTTTAAAGTACATAACGAAGTGAATGGAAGATGTGTGTAAAACATGAGTTGATGAGGGATAGTAATGGTTTTCATTATATATCTACAAGCTACAAATATCTGAAGTAATGCTGTTCTAGTTTTGCCACAAAAATGTTTGAATGGTCAATAATAAAATTTATTAAACACTACCTTCAACTTCATATTAGTTCTCTTAATTAAAATTAAACACCTATTTTAAAACAGATTGACATTAGTACCAAGACCAGGATTTTCACTGTTTCGTATTAAAACACCAAAAAAATCCAAGAAAGTTTAAATCCATAAAACTAAAAATAAAGAGGAACGCTAATTAATTATTGTTTGTTTATAAAAGACAAATGCTTAATTAGCTTAATTAAATTCTTCGATAAAGGTGTAACATGCGTCTTCACATTAATATTACTGATACGAGCTCTTGCCTTGACAAAACATCCCCGTGTATTCAATTAATTTCCTCACGTTTTCAATGAGTTTCGTAAGGGTGGAAGATACGAACACCAGCTGAATTGAGATGAGACAGGGCTTAGGCCTCCATCCCTTAACATGAGTAACGAGAATACAGCAGGTGATTGCGATCAAACTGCTATTCAATTTACATTTATCTAAAAAGTTGAATACTATTTTATTTCCAAACCAAATAAAGAAAGAAAAGTATTTTATGGAAAAATTCACTTGCTGCGTAATACCTGATTAAGAGTCGAAAACTTTGTTTATGAAACAAACCATAGTTTAGATTGGTTTCTTCATTACCACACGTAACAAGTTTTTTAATGGCTTATTTAACTTTTCACTAGCTTATTCATTCCGTTTAGGAATTTCTGCATTATGAAATCAATTTCTTTTCTCGTAATGTTTTCTTTTAGTTTTATGATATTTAATTACTAATTTAAGCCAGCGTTGACTCATTTCTTAAAATACTGGAAATGAATGGTTCCATACAAAAAAAATCTTTTATCAAGAGTATTGAAATACACTCTCATCATTATTATTCACAAAATAAATACGGTTTCAGTATTTTATATATTGATTTATATATGATTAATTTACTAATAACGTATTTGACATCTTCTAACGAGTCTTGTGTTTTAAAGCTACCCTAAAACTAACATTATCGGAAATGAGCAGGTGTACAACGATAATTTTTAATTGAGTAGTAGAAAATCGTATTTAAAGGCTACTTGTAGCTAAAGAAATCCACAACAGGTTCCCAAGCTTGATGTTTACTACCTAGTTCCCATCACCCTGGCTCGAATAAGTAGTGTATATTTTATGTGTGTATATACATGTTGTTAACATATTATTGAAACACAAACCGGACCTATTATTCGGCATTAATAGTCTTTTTAAATGTTGATTTAGATGTTAGTCACTTGAAAATGGTAGGAGTTGCATCACTACCAGAAATGTTGAGTTTAAAACACAAGACTCGTAGAAATATTCTAGTAAAATAATAGTGTTATTAATATAAAACGCAAAATAAACCTAAAAGAAAACTTAATTTAATTAGTTCCAAGAGATAACCGTTTAAAACTTCAAAAATATTTTTTCTAGGTGTCCAAGGAAACCAGTCAGGAACTGTATCGCATTGACCTATGTGCTACTTCATTACACACTGCACCCCGACGAGAGATTATTTCCCTTAATTTATATTCCGAATAATTCTCCTTGCCTCACGAACATAGTGAGTTATAGGAGAAGATGTACCTTGGATTAACACAAGAGACCGGCTGATGTCTTACCAGTGCCTTGGCTTGTTGCCTGATGTCTGAATCAGGTACGTAATTTACCAGCAGTGTTGTCAAACGGATATTCTGCTTGTAACTAACATTACTGGAATCCACTATCTGTGTCTCACGTTCTATATTAGAGTTCTTTAAACTCGAGGCATTTTTAAAAATCTGAAACTAGTTTTAGAGTTAATGTACTTAAGTCAAAAGTGTATTTTATTCCAAATTGTGTTCACAAGTGTTGTAAATCATCCATTTAGCTGAAACCTTGCTTAAGGCATCCAAGTTAATTAAAAAATGTATTATCTATATAAGATTAAGCAACTGACCATCCAAGTTCTCCAGAATAGAACCAACAGATGGCATACAAAAAAAATAACGGATTAACATATTCGTAGTGTTAACTGTTCATTTGACATCGTTTAAAATTCTTTTGTTTTACCAAATCACTTGATGTTTCGAAGTGATTTTAAAAGGGGTAATTAAAACGACCACAGTTTAAAATCTGAGAGGATAAAGTTTTTTAGGTTAGGAAAACGTTTCATGTTTTGGGGGCAGAAGAAGTCTGAGGTCCCGTGGTTAAATTCCAGCCACCACCAGCGACTTTTTGGAATAACACAGAAATATACCCTTTATTTTAGTAAATCGTAGTGATTGAGGCAATTTAACCAAGTGTTCTCAGGGTTCTAGTTTGTTTACAATAGTTGAAATGCCAATAAAACTGCTTCTTACTTCTTGACAATTTAATTAAAGTAGGATAACATCATCCATATATTTTTAAATCAATTATATATGTTTAACAAAAAAACTCCATAGTAAAAGTGTATTGATGTTTGGAAATAATATTTGATTCAGTTTTTATTTATCTAATGTCCAGGAAAATTCGTGTTTTACTGTAATACTAAGTTTAAAATCTAAAAATTTAACATTACGCTTATGGAGTATCAAATGTAAACAATGCAAACCAAAACAGCTGTTTATAAACGTTTGACAGTTCTTGATTGAAGACGGCAAAGAACAATATGTGAATAGAGGTTTTTCATAAATATTTATTTTATGTATGTAATAAATGTAAAATTATCAGGTTACTAAACAATTTATAAAAACTTTAGGGTAACATAACTGTGCGAAATAAAAGCAGGAAAGAGTATTTCCAAAATCTTCCGTGTTTTGATAGAAAACGTATTCGTTGTATTGCTTTAAGCTACTGTAACAAACCAAATAATTAGTGTAAATTAAATTTATCTTTTGCTTTTCAATCCTCATTCCGTTTCTAACAAAATCAGTTGATCACAGGATAATAATAACAAACAGTATGGACATTTAAATTCAGTATAAGGTTAGCTAAAACAATTAATTGAGGTTGGCCAAAAACTCTTAAACGACGACGCGAAATCGGCTGACGCCGTAGCTTAAGCGCTTAGATCTCACGTATGCAAGGTCGCGTGATCGATCCCCACCCGAGGGCTATATATTTGTTCAGTATTTATGCCATATTAATTAAGGGGTATTAAAACGGTTTTATTTAAACCACATAAATGTTTTCATTGAGCAGTAAATTTGTTTTACTTTTGCTAACTAATTTTATTCAAATAATTTTATTTCTTATTTATATACCAAGCAACTTCGCTAATAAATCTTCGTGAATTTTTTATATTTTTATCTTTTACACCAATCCAAAATGTCTACAAAGGAAATTAAATACAAAAATTTCGGTAATAATGAAGACCTTTAACACTCTATTACGGTTGACTGTGGTAGAATCTAGCTCGACATTTTAATAAAATATCATGTATTTAGGTTTATCTAAGTTCAAGTATAATATATAGTTATACTATTATATTTACTGTATACTATATATTATATATTTATAATATTTATATATTGTATATATTTATAGTATCTCACCAATAAAATTAAAAGTTTAAGTATAACCATTTAATTAAAAACACCTGCTACATATTTTGTTAAGGAGATCAATTTCAAAAATTTCAATTTAGGAAATCAATTCAATTTTCATCATAAAATTTCGAAACCTTTCTTTCTACATCTGAATCTTTTCTAATTTTATTATTACAAACTAATCTTCCTATTTTTCTAAAATTTCTCAACCTATTTGAAAGTATATTATACATTTATAAAAAGCACACATAAATACAATGGAAACATACAACATTATTTTGATTAGTGTCAGTTGTTAAACAATCCTATTGCTATGGTTTTATGTTTCATTATGGATTTCATCTTGGAGACGGATGAAATACACTTTGGCCTCTTGAGGACATACGTAAGAATGCTTTATTGCCAAAGTTCGACAAGAGCTTATATCAACTCTAGTTTTATTTGTTTTTAGATATGACTCTAAGATCCAATATAGTTTGGATTAAAAAATATCATTGGTAATAACCATGATGAATAAGTTTGCAACAGTACGTTGTAGTATAACTCTTTAATATTAACACTGGAATGTTCATAATTATATTCAAATAATTTATTTTCAAGTATTTATATAACAAGCAACTTCTTTAATAAATCTTCGTGAATTTTTTTATATTTTTCTCTTTACCAATCCAAAATGACTACAAAGGAAATTAAATACAAAATTTCGGTAATAATGAAGACCTTTAACACTCTACATACGGTTGACTGTGGTAGAATCCAGCTCGAAAGCTATGGTTAAATAATAACAATCATGTATTTAGGTTATCTAAGTTCAATAACCAATAATAATAGCTAATAAAATAAAGTTATTTTAAATCTTTATTGTAATCATTTATCTCATAACATATTACTGTATTTGGGTTTTACCAAACTAACTAAAGGACACATGTGCATGTGATCGTAAATGTGCTTTTGGAGATCCTGGGTAGTGACCCCATTAATTTGAGATATAATTTACATTATTGGTGCAGTGTCAAATCATTTTATGATTTCATTAGATTAGGTTACCTTATGATATGGCGACCTACACAGGTGGTATTTTAGCCAAGCATGAATTACAAGTACTGCGCCCTCGTAGCATTTTTGGAAAATTCACTGTCGGAATTTTCTTGAATACTGTGACAATTTCGCATGAAAAGTATTGAGGTGAGCTTATTGTAGCAATTACGGAGTTTTATTTGTAGATATTATGTGATTTCCAGTTTTTAGACCTTTATAAACATAGTAAATATGTTTACCTTTATTTGCCTGTAGATCTATAAAGTCTTTATTCGCCTTATGTACATTTCGCTACGTTGTGTTGCATCATCACAGGGTAAAATCTTGAGTGTCAATAAATAATATTTACATAAACTCTTGTTCAAATTTCATATGTTTGAATAGTTTTGAATTTAAAATAGTCTTTCAAGAATACAACAGAGAAAAAAAACAATAAAAAATAGCAAAAAAAATAAATACAACCCTTCAATCATAGATTTAATGATTCACAAAAACACGAACAAAACCAGTATAACAACTAGAAAAGAATCCACGGCCTCGACAACTCTTCCACTAATACTAAACCTAAATATATCACCATAACCTATACAGACAAAACCACAGAAAAGATTGGGAAAATATTTTTTTAAGCAGGATATACCCTGGCATACAAAGTGAAAACCAACACAATACCCGACTACAAAATTATCAATCACAACACCAAACCCCTAAAAATAGGAAAGGTGTCTACAAAATCACATGCGAATCACCATGCTTGTTGCAATATATAAAGTACACTAATCGGTCCTTCCTTCAAAGATTCAAAGAACATAACACCAGCCACCACAAAAATCCCACCTCAATAGGAGCGAAACACCTTAAAGACAATGACACCCACCAAATAGAATTTTCCAGTATCTTTAACAATCTTACACAATACCAAATCACAATCAATTGCAAAAAATTAAGAAAGCTACTAAATATACAAACACATCCAGAATCTTAGTAGCATCAATTTATTAAACAAGAAAGGAGAATAAAAGACTTTTTAGATCTACAGGCAAATAAAGGTAAAAAGTACTATTGTAGATGTTTTGAAAATATATATTATTGCACATGATGGCTTAATGACGGTTCCTCCTGCATGCCGTCAAACGCAAGTTCACGATCCCGTCGTGAACTAGAGCCAATACGGTAAGTGAACGCATATCCGGTAGCGTATATTTTGATCGGAGCGGAGGTGATCCAATCAGCTGTACCGTGTAGCGCCGACGGCGGATTCATGACGTCATAAAATACCCGTTACAAGCCACATGCTTTTGCAGGAGCTCCTCGCCAGCTTTACGCTTACCTGTCGCTCATTTGTAGAAAAGAATTATTCCTATTGTTTTTTGTTATCGACTACAAAAATAACTCGTGACATTCTAATGTTTCAGAATAAAAATTTAACATAATACGTAGTATAAAATTTAAAATAAAATACAAATTCACTATCCCAACTAGAATAGTCAACTGTATATTAAAAAAATGCATTATATAAAACAAACAGTTTTTAGAGTACAGCAAATAACATAGCTAAACAATTATAAATCTTCACAAAATTGTGAAATACAATGTTTAATTAAATTGCTGTTAAATCATAGATTTTAAAATAACGTAGTCTTTATGAATTCTAAGTATTGTTACGGTAGTAATTGTAAAATTTACATTTATTTGACTTAATTGTATTGCATATCTATAATTACGTTTCATTACAGTTTGATTTACTATTACAATAAATTACCTGAGTGTAAATCCATACTGATCTTGAGTTTAAATCAGCTTATAAATGTTTAATATTTATTGTAATGAACAATAGATATCTATGAAAATTTCATTCACATATGTTTTTAGATTTAAAACTAAAGCAAAAATTTAATCTGAGTAGATTTCACGCCGTAGAACTTTATGATCTAAAATTCCCAGTTTCGAAAACCTGTATAACCACGATTCTATCACCAGTGTAAGGCCAGTTTTATCAACTTAATATTATAAACTAAAATAATTGTTGAATGATTTTTTTTATATAATATCGTCTTTGGAATCATAATGTTTTTCGAAACTATAACATCGTTTTGTAAACAAGTTGTAAACAGAATAATAGTTATAAAATGTGGACAAAATTTAAATCCCTTCATTACAGTAAAATTTACTAAATTATACTAAATTTAAATAATACAACTTACTTTGTCATTAGGTAATGTTTTTAACCACGAACCTAATAGAAGTTGTCCGGGACAAAGACGCGAATTAACTCATTTGTCTCAGGAGGACAATTCCATTCCCTGCTGCATACAAAGGTTCTCGCTCAAACTTCCTTGGATAGAAGGACAAAGATACCCTTACTAAGTATTTTTGTACGTTAATAAAAAAGTTTTTAACAAAAATACGTGGGTTAAAACAATTATTGTTCATGATTTCATTTTTCAATTATATTTGAGTGGCAGGAAAGTTGATATTGATGTTATATCAAAATCAACTGGGACGGTGGCATCGTCCTGTAATCCAGCTCCTTGGAGGTCACGAATTGTGGATAGTTATGAGCGATGGTCGGTGGGTGTTGTGTTCTCTTGTGTGGATTAACTTCCGCACTATTTAATTCTACGTTATTCCGCAAAGACCACACTTATAATTAGACCAATTCGTAATTCAGACGCTGTGGTTTGGATTCCACGTTAAACTGTAGGTCCCTGTTGCAATCGCCTGTTAGGCTATTAATTAACAGTCCTGTCTAAGGAACATGTCAGCCTAATCAGTTACAAGACTAAAAGATAACGCTACAATCATCTTACACTCAATCATCATTCATACTTGGTAAAATGGAAATACCTACCTTGTAGTAAGGTCACCATTTCAATAATCTAATCGCTGTTGGAGGCATTTGTGTTCGTCTTATGAGTGAAAAATTGACCACGAAGTATAGGAAACCCTTATTCCGTTAGTCCATACATTATAATAGCAATATTAGACGTCTCACAAAAACGGAGACTATCATGTTATGTAACATGTGATAATTTGTTCAGGCGATTTTAAGAGATGAAAGAAAGAGAGAAATTATTAATCATGAATAATGTACTCAAAAAATCAAGGTTAGTTTACTTTTATTTAAGATTTATTTATAAAACTATGTATTATACTAATACGATTAACATCCGTCCTAATTGTTTCTATTCATTTTACTGTGCCTCATTTAAACTCCTCAAGTACGATTTCGAGTTAGTGTTTTTTATAAAAAAAAACATATTCCTTCTTAACAGAGTCATTTAACCCAAACGGAGCACACGCCTAGCCCCCAAATGTTTATACAACTTTTTATTACTTTCTGTCCTTTTTTGTTCTTTTTAAATCTAAAAAATTTCACCAAAGAAATTATGAATGACAAAATAATTTCATATCAAGTGTCTAAAGTGGGTCATTGCATATCGAAGTCATTTGTTTTAAGTACAATATTTTCGACCCCTTCAAATATGATCCTGATTATGCAAACCATTTCGACTCTTTTTTTTAATGGTATTTCTCGTTAAAGTACAGAAATGTATTATTTTTTATAAAAGAAAACGTTGGCATATTTCTTTATTACATTTACAAAACAAACAATATTTGTTTCAAAATTAATAACATTTTTTAGGTTATAATCTTGGGGCAACCATTTTAATTTATGCAATAGTAAAAAGTGTTTGTTTTCTTAGTGTTAAAACGAAAAAAAGATAGTAAAACTACTTTAGATACGGAGTAGGCCTACTAGTAATTACTTTTACGTAGTAAAATGAAATGACGAATTTTCACAGGTGTAAACGTATAACGAAAACAGGTGATTTCACATCAGTGTAGCAAAAAATTACATGGGTGTAAAATATTCATATTTAGTTATCTGTAGTAAATAGGTTAGATCAAATATATATTTCTAAAGGGATTGTTTTCAGTCCATCTTAATAGCTGTAACCAAACTATGACGCCACTGTTTCAAATTTTGGTCTTGCAAATTGCCAACACGCCCCAGAGTTAAGAAATATCCATGTTAAATATAAGAAAAGGGAAAATTCCGGTTAAAACAATGTTTCAGCTTTGAGGTAAATTTTTTGTTAAAAAATCTCAAAATGTGGCTTTAATTGGCAATTTTTCGTTAAAAAGTTGACCAGTTGGCGGACCTGCGTTAATATTCACCGAGGTGTCGATGGAGGAAACTTCGCGAACCGCAGCCGGCACAACTTCATTGTTGACAACTTTTAATTGACAGCCACAAAAGTTGTCAGGATCCCTGATTAGAATTCATTTTTATATAAAACCCAATCAACTTCCAAACTGAGCCGTTAAGCTTATGGAATATTAGTATTCGTTGATAAAAAATATTACTTGACCTTTATCTCCTTTCGAGACCAACATAGCAAAACGGTAACACTAAGTTCTGAGTTATTTTTAAGGAAAAGTATAAATGCTATTCAGAATAGACGAGTGTAGAATAAAAGCTACATTCTTTTAGTACAAAACGCAGCCGTCAGATAGAAGGCACATCGAAACTCATCTTATCTCCACTTTTTGTTTCGTCGGTCGCACAGGTATTGCACAATATTGGCTATCTAACGTAGATTTTTTTGATATTTTAAGAAATTAAAATAAGTTTGGCAGTATTTGGGGATTGGAAAAAATAATTGTGTGCCTTTTTTTGCTACAACGGGCCAAAGCGGTCGTTAGTGTCACGCTTCGAGTGGCATAGAATTTAAATGTCTCATAGCATTAAGAGACATTAAACTAAAAATGCTATCAAGTTAAAACCCCTTTTTTGTTTGCAAGTAGTTTTTTTTAGTTTCACATAAGGTTTTATAAGTATTTTCAAAATTTTAACTATAGAGAAACATTTAAATGTATAAGATATAAATTTTTTCTTACAAATTCCAAAGGATAATTTATCTGAAGTAGGTGATAGTGGGTCACGAACATTGCTATATGATGTTATTGATATCATTCAGTGGGTGATATTGATGACATTATATAGCAAGTGAACTTGTATTTGAAATCATAATCTTTAAAGTTGATAACATAAATGGATTGTTATTTGTTACAGTGAATATTTATTTTATAATTGCATTTCAAGTTGATTTTTTTATTTTCTTTTTCATGAACTACTATATTATTATGATTTAGTTCAAGAGTTTGGAGGTTCAATTATATTAAGTATAACTAAAATTAAATTTTATAATTACAATTTTAATATAATTAATTATAATGTATAATTATTTAAATACAATATTTTTTTAATTTATTTTTACTTTAATACAGGATATTATTTTATTTTTTATTTCAGGTACTAGTTTTATACTTCCTACTGGACCTAATAAGGATCATTAGTACAGATCCTTCATACTAACGGAGTGCTTAAACAAAATGTGTAGTAACCTGTAAAATGCATTTAACATTTTAAGTTAAAACATTCCTAATTTAGGATATTTATAAATATTTTAATTTTTTTCGGTTTGGTTTCATTGCAATTTATTTTATTACTATAGGCTATTACAGCAAAGTATTGCAGACTCAAACTAAATCTAATCATAAGAATGTGTAGATAGGGAATGTTAACTTTGCAAGAGTCACAATATTTAGTTTTTAAGCACTGTGGAATATTTTAACTCGAAGAACCAATAAAATAGTGAACTTCGTCGAAAAAACATATGTTTTACAGCAACATAGTTTTTACAGTTTATTAGAAAAATGTTTAATACTATTGAGGAAATTTCATAGTGCTTGAAAATAAATTATAGAGTAAATATTTGATAATTATATAAATATAACAATCCGTTCCTCTCTGCTATAACCTAATAGTATAACACTAGCTTGGTGGTTTATAGTTTTCTGGTTTACTGTTTTCGCTTCGTTGTCTGAAGCTCAAGTTTAAGTCATGAAGAACTTTTTTTTATTATCGTGAGAACTAACTAAATACAAATTATAAACAACTTTGATATTTTAAAACCTATGACATGAAATCATTTGGAAGACAGACTAGAAGCAAAAAGTCCTATAAGTAAGATTACTTTTTCTAAGGTTCATTAATTTCAGTAAGACTCATTGGTGGTGTAATACTTTAATAAATTATGTTAGCTAGTTATTAATGAAATGGTAACCTACCCAGCTAGGTAATTTAAGCCAAGTAAGAATGAGAACTGAGTGTAAGATGACTGTAGCGTGATTTCGTAGTCTTGTTACTGACTAAAGCTGACATGTTCTTATACAGGACTGTTAATTAATAGCCAAACAGTCAATAGCATATCTAAGAGACCTACAGTTTAACGTGGGATCCAAACCACAATTTTGCCTCTGAATTATGAATTGGTTTAATTATGAGGATGGTGTTTGCGGATTAACGTAGTATTCAATAATACAGAAGTCAATCCACACAAGAGAATACTATACCCACTGACCATCGCTCCACAACTATTCACAGTTCGTCAAGTAGCTGGATTACAAAACACGCCACGGTCCCAGTCTAGACAGTATGGCAATGCATACTCCCATATAACTATTCTATAATATGGAATTCGAAACCCTGAATACATCAACACTTTTCCTGGTTGAATCGTATCCCCACCGCTCCTTCTCCCCCTCCGACTTCATTATCAAATAGTTAAATATTTTTGAATACTTGAGAACCAGGTATAGAGACAAAACTACATCTATTTCAAAATTTTCTCGATTCAGATTTTCTCACAACTTTAACGTACTTCACAACTTTTCTCCATGAGCATTTTCTTAGTACACAATTTTTACAATTAAATGTTGATTACTCAATTCAGACTACAAAAAAGTATATTAATTTTTATTATAAAAGTTTAGTTTGAATAAGATTCCAACTGAAGGCATAGTACTCTAATAGAGTACTATGCCTCCGGTGAAACTGGTTGTAATAAGTTGAATGATGTTTACAGTAGTCTATCGGTTTCTCCAAGGCAGGATATTACCACCTCTATAAACCTGGTTGGAATTACTATTTTGGCAGTTTTAATTTAAAACTGTTACAATTTTTTTTGTCTACTCGTGGGAGTTTTAAATATGTGTGTGAAAAATACACTACTCTTAACATGAACTTTTAAATGGTATATACTGTAACAATATTTCATTTAGAAACACATAAAATCAAGATTTTCCAAAGCTTGAGATGAATGAGAAGTTCGTTCCGTTTTAAGAAAAAACGTAGATTTTAAATATTGTTACAGTGAACAAACTACAATTTTTTATTTCGCATTTTTATGAATATATTTTGGAATACTTATTAATTTAAAATCCGAAATAAAAAATAAGTAAAAGTGTAAACTTTTTGTTACATATTATTCATCAAAATCAAAATAATACAAAAATGTTAAGTCGTATTTAAGAAAATCTATTTCTTGTTCTCGTTTGTTATTTAAAATGTAATTTATATAAACCCATCTGATTGGAGTTGTAAGATTTTTATTTATTCAGTATAGAGAAAATCAGCTCTACAAAACGGGGTTTAAAAAATACTAAAAAATGTTAGAAATTCCTTGACTTAGATAAAATTTAAGAACGTAGAATACCGCTTCCTTGCAAGTTAAAAATGAGTCCTTTGTACTTAACGAACTTATTTACGGTATATTGAGTTTAAGTGGAGGAGAGGTAAATTAGTTCTGTTGAAAAGTTTGAGGTAGCTTCGTTTCTAGAGCGACGCTTTTGTTGTAAGCAATGACAAAAAGGCTTATTAGTCATCTCCGAAACTCAAACGAACTGGATATTTCCATGATTCATTTTAACAAATGTTTACTATAGATACATTTACGCAGATAGGATTACAAGTTATTATTTGCAATTGAAATATTCTCAAATAAAACGTAAATAACAGCATTAATTTTAACTGTTGAACTGTGAAACGCTGAAACCTTTCATAGGAAATTTTCTAAACCCTAGTACTACCGTCGAATTAAAGATCTAATTACTCACAGTTTACAAACCAATATAAAAGGTGATTAGATTAGGGATAGAACCAGGCAACCTTCCGGTTAAGAGAATAATTTTGACTGAGCTTTACAGTTAATCGAACTGTTTATCATTTTATATGAAAACTAAGAAATTTACGCATCTTAATTTAAACATCAAAAATATTTCAATAAAGGAACGAATCTAATTATAGTTTATTCTATTAACTATAAAGATTAGTTAATACGAGAAATGGGTTTCTAAAATTTGTCAAGAAATAGGTTGTTTTGGTTTTTGTGAGGTAGAATTTTTATTGGCTAAATATCCCGGTATCTGCATTGATAAGCATAATGCTGTATTATTATATTAACTGTAAAACGTAAAGTTTATATCAAACTGCAGGACACTTTACCTACAAGTCAGTGGTCTTTTGGTTATCTAATGTGTTTGTGTAAAAGTCTAACGAAAATCGTTATTAAATTAGTCATTAACTTATTCAATCCTCTTTTGCAAGATTTTTTACACACTAACTAGTTTAACATTTTTTCCAAGTTTTTTTGACAGTTTTTCATGTTCCACGTTCCAGCTCACCTGAGGACGGTTCATTCATGTTCCACGTTCCAGCTCACCTGAGGACGGTTCAGATTTCAGTTCCTGTAACGTAGTGGAACTTTGTTTTACTAACCGTGATGTGAAATGTCTAAAGTAACCATCTAAATAACAAAAAACCACCATCACTAACAATTATTTAAACAAGGACTTTTTTTCATGGATATGTCTTAGGTCTTGGGGTGTGTGGTTTGGCAATTTGAGAACCAAATGTTGAAACAGTAACACAATTAATTTAGTTAATGACGTCATATGGTTGGTGACGTCATAGTTAGGTTATAACAACAGCTGTTTAGATGAACTAAAAACATTCCCTTTATACATTTCCATGATCTAACTTATCTAAAATAAATGATCTAAAATACAAGGTGTTTTACAGTTGTTATTTAATCAGTCCAGTCGTTAATTAAAATCTAATGCGTTTCATCAGTTAACCTCTTCTACTGATGCGGCTATCCACAGTCAGTTGACCTATTCTACTGATGCGGATATCCACAGTCAGTTGACCTCTTCTACTGATACGGATATCCACAGTCAGTTGAACTAGTCTACTGATGCGGATATCCACAGTCAGTTGACCTCTTCTACTGATGCGGCTATCCACATTCAGTTGACCTCTTCTACTGATGCGGATATCCACAGTCAGTTGACTTATACTGCTGATGCGGATATCCACAGTCAGTTGAACTATTCTACTGATGTGGCTATCCATAGTCAGTCTGACGAGCGAAGTTCGCACAGTGCGATGACTTCCCTTTATATTTCGATCAATGTATTTGAAGAAAGGAACATAGGAAAGTTCACTGAGCCGAAACTTGGTTACATAAACGTTGTCATTCTCAGATAATTTCTCCCTCTATTGAAGTTTCCGTTGCATAACGTCTCGACTCAACGACCTCTTTTGTACTTTTTCTTTTGAAATTCTACGGAGTTAGACTTCATTAAGTATAATTTGGAAAGTTATAACTAACTCCAACGATACGATATATTTATGCATTATAATTTTAATTTTAACTTTGGATAATGTGTTCCATTTTGTGCTTGTTATTTTTACTAACATGTTTAGATAAATTTGAGTGTTACGTTAAAATTGCCCAAAATATTTATCATCTGGACGAAAATTGAGTTTTTGTAATTTTGAAAACTATAAACTATTTTGTGGATGTTTTTATACTGGTCCCAACTGCCCTAGATATTCAGACAAATTATTAAATGTCTTTGCATAATGAATACGTGTTTTTTCAGTAACTAAGCTATACACTTAATAAAATCCATTAAACTTATTACTCTCACCCTTCAATTATATTCACCTTAAAATATCCACTTAGAACGGCATCTCTTGTAAAAATATATGTTATATCATAAGGGGAGTCGGATGGTTGTGTCTTGCCCATGTTAATTTTTCGATCTTTAGGTACCTTAATCTTAAGCACCATACATAATAATAACTACATAGTTTTTAACACTTTGTTTTTTGGTTCAATACGTTATTTTATGTCGAGGGTTTCTTGAAATAATGCCAACTTTTCCGAATAGGCCTACATATTTTTCCAATGCCTAATCTTTTTTAGAATTTCAGAATAATATTTTTAATTAATTAAAATCTAATTGTCGTTTTGCTATTTCTTCAACGTAAAACAAAGTACTAGATCTATTGGACAAAACAAAAAAAAGAATATTGTAAATATATATTTTACCTTCTGAAATATGGGTACCAAAACCTTGCAAACCTCGATGTTTGAACTGCCACGTACTCAGTGGAAACCCAGCATCCAGGGTTTTATAAAGACGTTACTAACTAAACAACTACTCATCAAATTAGAATACCTATATGAAATTATAGGTATTGAATTGGAGATTAAAAAATGTATAAAACAAAAAATTAATATTGTTGACCATTTTAACCATCTCACTCCCAATTAACTGTTTTTTATTCATTTCCTAATGTTCAACTGTATACTATACTTACTCTAACTTATACGTGGATGGGATATATTTCCTAAAAACCTTAAATTTTCTAGTTTCCTATCCATCCTTCAATCGTATTTGCCTAAAAATACATACAATGGTGGACACTTTCTTCACAATAAAAAGAACGTAATTGTTCTTTGTTTATGAAGGAATGGAGAAAAGTCATAATGTTTCAAAAATTTTATTATATTGATGTTCTATAAAATAATTTGAATTTATACACACAAAACTTCCTAAATCCAAGAGAGTGATAACATGATTTCTGAATGCAGGATTTCCCTTTACAACGTGCCAACCACAAAGGCCACAAGGTAGTTTGTTCACTGAAATACACCGAGTACTCGTATATCGTTTTGGCAGTTGTTTCCTCGAAATTCCAAGTACGTGAGAGTCGTGCAGGTTGCGGAGACCACGGCTTAGCTGGCAACAATAGTGTGTTCAAGTTGGCCGGCTTGGTTCAGAGGGTCTGAATAAGGTTAGGCGCTACGATGATTCACAATACTCGGTCAACAAGGACATGGACTTAAGTGTGGAATAATGAATATGAACAAAACTTTATGTATACATTTTGGACTTGTAGTTCATCAATCCAGCGTTATATGACTGTCACACTGTGGAGATTTAATAGTGATATAAATATTTTAAAATCTGAATTACTGAACTGGCATATATTTTTCTTTTAAAAAGTCGTGTACAAATAGTATTAATTTTATTAAATCGCTTATATAAATCACATGTTTTGTAAACTGAAAATATATCGAAAGAAAAAATTATCACAACAAGGAATAAGTAAAATAGGTTTCATAACCATCGTTCTAGTTTTCACTGAGAAGACGAACACAGATGCCTTGTTTAGAGTTACAGAAAGACAGACACACGGACAGACGGATAAAATTGTGATAATACTGAGCCATACTCAGCCTGCACGGTCCCAGAGCCCAGGTGGAAGCGCGCCCTCCAGTGCACAGGACTGAGCCGGACGCACAAATACAGACAAAGTCAGGCAACGAACAACAAGGCTTCAGCAGTAACAAAATTTTATTGACACCATTTATAGTGACAGGCCAACACACACAATCAATAAGTCGAGATTCAATTGCCAAAAATGCTAAAAAATAAATTAATCAAATATACCGTGCTGAGTTTTTTTTTAAGAAAGTTTGCCAAAATTGTGAACACAGCAGCCAAAATAAGTAATTAACGGCACGCAGACACCTAACCTTTACACGTAGAATAAATATATAAATAACGTCCCCGTTTCTCAGGAAAATAAGAGGTAAACATAACATTATTATTTGATAGGTCTAAAATAATTTAGGAATCACTAACCAAAGTGCTTTTAAATCAAAATACTCTGGGAGAAAAAGGAGGGCAAATACAAAAAACACAGGACAGTAAATTTTAACAGAAACATTTAGCCTACCACTATGTATGTATGAAGTTTTGAGAGAGTGGAATTTGGCCGACCAAACCCGATGACAGACGCAACACATTTAAGTTTAGTTCTATTCTTTTGTCTGCAATCCAGTCACAGTCAAGTAGGATACAGATACAGAGGAAACAACACACAACAAGACACGGACATATAACACAATAACGAGTCGGGGTGATCCGAGAGCGGCAACGAGCTTTTACCCGGCTTAATACCTATTTCTGATTTTGTAGGTTATGAAACGTAAAAAAATAAAAATTTCAAAACTGCAAACTTTGTAACAGATTAAACTTAACTTTATTTTTTATAAAGATGATATAATACGTTTATACGGTAGAAATAGTAGCCATAAATATTAAACACGAAGGAATCGTCTTGTTCGAAAGTATTTTAAAAAGTGAAGTTCATTAAAAACACTCCATTTTTTTATTTTTCTTAAAAAAACTTCTTCACATTTTCAAGAAAGGATGGATTACTCGAGGTATCCTTGTAAGTATTGTCCTCAGGACCATAATTTTAACTCATGTGTTAGATGCCGTTATAAGTGTACTACTCCGTTAACACGTTATGTCAATGTTGCAGAAACTCGAGGTGCTGCCGATGGTCGTGTGGGGTTGCAATATTTGGGGGCCTGGTGGTTCTGTCGTGGAGGAACCGTTCGCCGAGAGGTTTTCTGGATATTGTCATATTCACCCCCCTACGGTTCGGCAGGCTCATATACCGAACTTTCTTGGAGGAGCAGGAGCTGGACGTAGTAAACTATGACGATTATAACGATTATATAACTAAAAACGATTATATAACGATAAATTATAACGATATTGACTAAAAGTAAGTAAACTTAACCTTTTCAGTAAAACAAATAATGTCAGGCCTTCGAATTTTTAAAGAATTTGTTATCAACTTTATTTTCTTTCCAGTAACATCTTTTACTTCATATTTAATCGAGTTTCAATTTCAACTAATTTTCTTTTAATTTCAACGGCCGCTGGGGTGCCGCAAACGATCGTCACTGCAGGCTGTGTGGGCCCACGTCCTCTGCCACTGCCCTCACCACCTGGGGACTGCAGTGACGATGCGGCACAACGCCATCCTTAACCAGCTGGTGGCTGCCGTTCGCCCGAGGGACAACTTGGAGCTGCGGGTGGACCAACCCCCCACTTGAGGACCTGCTGGGCCGATGAGCTGAAGAGGCGGCTGCGGATATGCTGCGATGGCGTCCGGACCTGATCATCGTCGACCGACAGTAAAAAAATATCAAGATCGTCGACGTGACGGTGACATTCGGGGACGGCTGGCAGTCAATCCAGGCGGCGCGAGAAAATAAGCGCGTGAAATACGCCCCGCTCTCCCAGTTCCCCAGGGAAAGAAGATATTCAACTTCGGTCGACGCGTTCGTCATCGGTGCCCTGGGAACCTGGGACAGCAGCAAAAAGGACACTCTCGCCCGCCTGGGGATATCCCGCAGGCATGGAAAAACACTGGCCAGGAAATGCGGGTCTGAGGCCATTCG
The DNA here is from genome assembly GCA_023375725.1 of Nephotettix cincticeps. Lineage (NCBI taxonomy): Eukaryota > Metazoa > Arthropoda > Insecta > Hemiptera > Cicadellidae > Nephotettix > Nephotettix cincticeps. The sequence goes on along the minus strand of CM041789.1, from coordinate 66,764,369 downwards.
CTGGAGCCGGGACATCTACATCACCCATCACCGGTATCCAGCAGTGGCCTCAACAGCAAGACCATGAAGAGGACATGCCCTGAGCACCACTCTAAGATCAAGATCCTACCTAGATATAACTTGTATCTATTCCTTGTATTTGTTTTAATTCTTTTGTACTTATATTCCTCATTTTGTTATTATTACTATCATAATTACTATTATTATTGTATATCCACGTATGCCAAGTATAACTATATAATCTTAAACCCTCGCTTATGTACTAAAAATTACAGACAATGAAGCCCAAGATGACTACGGAGCCACCTCCTCCAGCCATGAACACGCTGTATGCCCACTCCCCTCGCCAGCCTCAACTGCCCAATCTGCGCCGAGGCGGGCGTCCTGGTCACTAGGAAGCGAGACGGCCTCAAGAAGCACCTGAACCCTGAACCCAAGACCATGGCGCCGGCTGGGAGTTCACATACGTTTGCCGTGGACGTGAATTCTCTTGCCGGTAGAAACGATACGCCATGAAAGATGCAAAGACACACTTCAAAACCCAACACCCGGGCCTAAACTTCAAACCAAATTCCCACATTAGTACATCTTTTTTTAATATTTTAAATATTTTAACATAAATATTATAAATAATTTAAATATTTTAAATATTTTTTCATAATAGTTTATATGTTACTTCTCTAATCTATAATCCCCGCAACAATTCAAAACATCTCGAGTTTTTAATCCAGCGTACCCATGCCATGAATCTTTAAAATTTTAAAGGATTTGGATGTCTGAATTAGAATTAGTATTCATTTCCAATGTTATTATTTTTTAACTCTTCTACCATAACAAACATGCCACTGTCACCATTTAAAGTTTATCCAAATAAAATAATTAGTAATAATAATGTCATTAGACAAAGTCTTTGAAATTTGTTAATACTCAAGTAACTTTCTTCACCTTAAAATCAATTACAATAAATTCCGTTATAAACAATCACACAATTACATATAGGCATACAACAGCTGTGAGATATTTACGGTTGAGTTCGGTTAATGCTTATCAATGCTAGTTCTTACAGTTTTGATGTTGAGAACCATTCTAAAAAAGTGTCTACCAAATATTTTAACTTTTTTCTCTTGTTCTTAGTTCAAGCCATTGAATGGTAATATTTATAATAAAGAATTATTAAAGGATATATAAATAAACTTTGAAAGATTTGATATTTTTACTAAGGATTGTAGTTTTTTTATTTAATTAAGGTGAAAGATACGTGTCAGTCTACTTACCGTTTATTTTGGAGTAAAGAGGTTTATGGTTTCATTTAAACGTGGTAAATTTCAGCGGGGCTACAAACAATATTTTTCATTGCACTACACTATGCGATAAATATTTAAAAAATAATTTATTGAATCAGAATCACAGTTAATTTATTACCCAAAGACAAAAGTAAGGGTATCAGCATGGTAGCTCAGGGGTGAGTAAAAGAAAGGTTGCTGGATATAAACCAACGACCGTCGACTCCTGTCAGATCATGAACGGTTGCCTCTCGCTATCTGTGACGTGCCCCGCTACGGTACCTCGGAGTCTGTGGTACGGACGGTGTTAGGGACAACTGAAATCCGTTACGTCAGCACTAGTGTCGCTTATTTGTAAGGGGGGGTCGGACCCTTTAAAAATTTTTTATCGATTTTATGTGTTTTGTCTTATTAAATACATATTTAGCTTTAATTTAAGACCTTGTTTAATAAATTGTGATCACGAGAAAAAAATGAATAGCCTTTTTTGCAATGCTCTGTATTGATTGTTTCGTACCTAAAGTCAGACTTTATACACTTCTCCTGAAAATAAGGCTTTTTACAAGTGTTTCTCTTTCTCAGGGACCATAGGAGATATCTCAATGATTTTTTTTAAATTCTTATCCTCAAGTAAAAAGCTTTATAATGCAGCTTTTATGCGTTCTCAGAAAAAGGTACATAAAGTTGTCAAATGTAACATGGAGAATATACAAGTTCGACTCCCCTTAAGCATATGTGATTGTTTCATGCAAGCTTCCTGAGTGACCTGTTTAAGATATCATTTTTTTTTCATTTAAATACATTTTTAGACCTTCAAAGTCACATATATTATAAGATTATGCCCATTCGATTGCTTTGGTATAAATGATTCTTTTCTATTTTTCCAAAATTTCACATATGTCACATGAAAAAGCTTTGTTATTCATGCGCTTTACCAAATGTTGAGCTCAAAAGCATAAGCAGTTTTCCTTTACCGCTTCCAAAAATACCGCCAAATTTCCGAAATATTCTCTTTGTGGCTCGGAAGTTTTTCCATAAAAACTTAAAAAATTATGCCATAGCATATTTATTATACAATCAAGTATTAAGCTTTAAAATTATGTTTTGTATAAGGTTTTCAACGTTTTTACTCGCACCATCTTAATTCACCGCAAAGGCCTTAGGTCGATGGTGATGGACATTTGAGGTTAAGAAATGGCAACTGGGTCCAGATTCATATCAAGCGTGATTCAATCCGACGACCTTCACTTTAAGGCAGGCATTGAATACACTCCAGATAATACCACCCAGATAATAATTATTCAATAAAAACCCATTTCATACCGTTACTGCCCTTACACTTATGGCGTCATGAGCTTTTAATGGTTTGTGTTACTCTGGGACCTCCAAATCAATATTTTCGTTCGTAAAAGTGAAGGTAAAACAGCAGAAGTTTAGTTTAGGTAGCGTGATAAAAAGACATATTTAATAAAACTACCATATTCTATATTGCTTATTAAAATTACATTTATCATTTAAAGTATAATCAAAAAATGACAAAATTCTTTCACTCGCCCTATCACTGTTTATGTGAACAGATTTAGGAAGCCCGAACTGCCAAAGTAATTACAAACTTTTTGAATCAGTTTTACAGGGTGATAAAACCATAAGCTGCTTACAAAGTTACATGCACAACATTTGAGAAATAAGGGAGAATTTTTTTACACTGCAAAATATATTAGGCCACCTTTAACAACATAGTGTTTACCGTGGGGAGTATATCGTTTTTCTGAAACAGTTTTTAATAAATTAAAAATTTAGAAATTTTATTTTTGTTGACTTTCAAATGCCTAGATTAGAAAACATAACTTCCTGCTTATTTTATTGTTCAACTGGGTGGCAGTAGAAAACGTTCAGCATATATTTATAAATCAGGATATAAAACGTCCAAGTAATTATATATAGTTTAAAGTAAATTTGGTACTCATAGAAATCGTTGAATGGCACAGCAAACATGGCATATCAAAATACAGAATATCTAAAATCACGAGGTCGAAATCTGTTTCGTATTGAAGGGAACTTTGACGTAGCTAAACGAGGGTGCGATGACGACTTCCGGTTGTGTTCATGACGTCAGTCTCATTTCCTGTCCACTTCATCTAGCACCTCAACGGACCCACACATATTGCATCACGGTTATATTTCAAGCCCAATCACACACATACCCTAAACACACTTGGTACTTATAATTTAACGTCTCAAATATTTTTTATATTATGCTACTTGCCACGTTCTCATAGTATTAGTTATGTGATAACGATAACACATAGAAAGGTAATCTCCTCCAAAACAAACGAGTCAGTGTAAAAACACACCCAACATTCTATTGTTTAAAATATTCATATAATAGAGGTGGGGTAAGTGAAGTTAAAAGATTTTAATTTCAACATTTTACACTCTAGCCCTTCATTGTATTCGTTAACAATGTTTATGAATTCGAAAGAATTTCTCACTATTTCCAGTAAAATTAGTTTCGTATTATTTCTAGTTCATAATTTCCAAGAAAACCACTCAAGCATTTACTGCCGAACTAAAGTCCTATTTCTAAAGCACTTTTTTACTACTTTTATGCAATAAAATTTAATACTTTAGACCCTGTTAATCCTTGGAAATATAAAAATTGTGAAAGAAGTCTTAATTTGTAAATTTTTATAAAATACAAAATATGCATAAATAAACTTTTCAGTTTATCTATTCGGGTCCATATGATGCTTAAAATTTAATATTTTAACAACGTTAATTTATTTGCATGTTTTTATTTTAGCCAAGGGAAATCTTACAATTTATTATTTTCATATAACAACACTTGATAATATACAAAACAATTACAATTTACAAGTGAAATACATTATTGTGATTGTAATTGGTAATGGTGTCTGTAAAATGGAGAGTGAAGAGGGTAAAACAATTGTTTAACAAATAGACTATCTGCTTATGCAAATACTCAACCAACCGTTTACACTTTTGAAAACACGTTGATTTGGTCCATGTGAAACTGTACTATTTACAACAAATTTAACAAAATAAGAATATCCAACAATTTAACAATATCCTAACAATCTCAGTCACTTGTATGTTAAATAAAAGGTCAAGTCCGCTAAGTCCAAATGTAGCTAAGTTTCTTCATTAAGAAACATTTTGATTAAGCATAAGTACATTAACATTTTTAACTCTAATTTACGAAAATGTTTATGACAAACCAAAATTACTATTGATGTATCCCTGGGATGCAACTATCAACAAATGTGGGCTAATGAAATGTACTTAGATTAATTTAAGACTTGTTGTACAAGATGATATGATAGGGTTTAGAATTTTAATTTTGGCTTTTTACTATTTCCACAATAAAACCAACGGTATGGTTTTAAAATATCCCATATTTGTAAAGTGTAAATGTTTATAGGACGCAGTATAAAACAGTAAAAAATACATATTTATGGAATTATACTGGTAATCAAGAGTTTATAAGATCTGTCTATTTAAATAATAGATTCTCTATAGGTTTGCAAATCCTTAAAGAAATTATTTAGTTAGTTACTGAAATGGCAATCTACCCAGGTAGGTATTTTAAGCCAAGTATGAATGAGAAATAAATAATGTAAAATGATTGTGGCGCGATCTTGTAGTCTATTTACTGACTAAGGTTAGCATGTTCCTTACACAGAACTGTTAAATAACAGTCAACGGAATATCTTAGGGACTTACAGTTTAACGTGGAGCCCAAACCACTGTCTCTGAATTACAAATTTGTTTAGTTATGAGGATGGTCTTTGTGGATTAACGTGTACTCAATAGTGCGGACGTAAATGCACAAATTAGAACACTACACCAACCGACCATGGCTCACGAAAAAATTCGTGTCCTCCAACTAGCTCAACTACAGTACACGTTACGGTCCCAGGCTTATATTCAAAACTTACATGAGATTTGTGTAGTCCATTATGAAGTGAAATATATGAATTTCATAAATAAAAAGCATAACTATAATTTTGCTTTATCCGTTTCTATCGTAGGAATTCTTTTCTGGAATATATAATCACGGGTTCCAAGAATGGAAAGCTATGAAAATTTGAAATAGATATATGTTATGGTATAATTTTCACTGAATCAAAAGTTTAAGAAACCGTCGCAGTGTTCAGAGCCGTGTGTGGGCGCCGTGTTTACAAAGCGCTTGTTTCAATGAAGCATTAATGACGCCACGAATGTTCATCAAAGCCTTCGTTAAAAGCACTTTAGGACATTTGTTTTCAATAACTGATTCTGTTTCATTCAAATGCGTCTAACTGCTTTCAAAACATGTTACGTATTAAAAATTATGTTCTTAACTTAATTCCCATGTTAAACATATCAGTTGTGCAACATTGAGAAGATTAAAGTAAAGTTTATAAGTTCAAAAATACACATGTGCGAGTGAGTATTGTGTGTAGGGGAGGGTAAATATTGTAGTTCTTCCATTGTGTCTATACGAAATAAACCCAACTTACCCCACTTATAAAACCCTAGTTTCTTTTCTAGCCTTTTAATAAAAAATACAAAAATATTGTCTTTTTCAGTTCGATGTAAAACTTCATCTTTTTCATAGTGAAATTGAAAATACACATAATTTGTAAGCCTACTGGATTCTCATGTAATAAATATATGTTATATTTGTATTATATCAGACTTATATTTTGCATAATATATACACAAGCTAGAATTGCAGTAATTTTATTTAGATTTATAGTTCATTAATGTATTGTATTTTTATTAGTTTCTATTAAAATAGTTTTTTTGTGAAATAAATATTATTTTTAATTAATGATATTTGGGCTTTTTAACTACTTTTACGCACGTTAATTTTAGGTTGTGAATTTGAAGAGTATAAATTAAGTTTTAAAATTATAATATTTTAAATTTTATATAATATTTAGATATATATATTCTTTGAATGCCCATGATAGCTCATTTATAAAACGTTGGCTTTTTACTCATTTTTAATTTCTCCCCCTAAAATAATTTTAGGTTAAATTAAGCTATATTTGAGCTGAAATTTGAAATATGCATTTCAAAACACGTAAATAACTGTAATAATGGTTCAAAAGCTTTTACGTGTTTGAAATATAATGTTTTTATTTTCCAACAAATGTATTTTAACTATTATCATTAAAACCAGCTCATAAAACTAAACACATAAGGGTTTAAAAGTTTTAATCATTATTTTTACTTTATCACTTTATACATACAGTAGTATATGGAGAAGTTTTGTTCCAACAAAGATTTCAAATTTGGGTTTTAATAGTGGATAGGCCTATATCTATTTTGAGGCTCCCTGAATGAAAAAAGGGGGTTAGGAATGATAATTTTTAACCTGTCTTTCTATGTATAGACTCCAAGACAGCTCTGATAGTGATTTTCATAAAATTAGGTGGCTGTATCTCCAGCCTTATTTTCTATTTTTTGAAATTTTAGTTTTTAAGGGATACAAAAAATGGGAAAATACATAGTTATCAAAATCCGATCCAACAATTTTCATTAAAATTCACAGTTTATATTTATTAAGATCCCAAATAATATGAAACCACCCGTATACAAATTTATCCCTAAAATCAATTGTTCAATAGTTATAGGCTTTTAAGTGTCAAAAATAATTTTTAAAATTTTCTAAAAAACAATTATAAAATAATTTCATTATCGTCATTAAAACTAACTAGATTAAACAAAACTGAATAATTAGTATGTGGAATCAAAGACTAATGGTTCCAGAGAAAAGGTGAAATTTACCGTTACAGGCTAACCAGAGGTGACCGCTCATGGTCGAACAGGAGATGCTCGTCACTGGTTTCGAACCAGCAACATTGAGTTACGGAGTCTGCGCTGTTGACGTCTAAGCTACCACGTTGGTAACTCAGTTTTAAGGGTTATTTTTATTAAGTAATCCGTCCAATGAGAATTCTACTGTTAAATATTTCAGATTGCACTAGTGTTTCTGGCATGACTACTTGCATCTGTTTGGTACTTGTGAGCCCAGGATCAAAGAATTATTAAAGCCGTGTGAATTCTGACTTAATCCTTAACGGATGGTGCATGTTTTGACACCTATGGTGTAGTTTCAAATACTTACGAAACTTCATCATTAAAACACTTTGAAATTTTTAGTCACAAAACACAAAATCTCTCACAAGATCTTTTTGTTACTGAAAATTTTGATTAAAACATCTATCATCATGACATAGCCTTTCAAAAAAGTTTCACATTTAATAAAGATTTGATAATGGCACCTTAGGTCTTCAAACGCGCGTTATCCATTAAGGACTGCACCAGGATTCACTCGGCAGTTAAGAAGGCATCTAACCTATTATTTCTTCTACTAACGTGAGCCTTAAAAATGAAATGTTTAAAACTTTAAAACACCAGGATGCTGGTAGTCTAATATACAAATTGAGTTCGTTAAAACCAAAAATCAAACCAGCATCAATTCGGTGATAGGTATGTAGTCTACTTTAACCATAAGAGACCCCTTTACCGCAAACAACTATTTTTATTCAGTGGCCGGTGATAAAACATTCCAAAACCAGCCACTGTTTTATCAAACACAAACTTTAATTTATTGTGCCTTCAACTGTAACCAAATTGTACCATTCAATAGAATAAGGTACAGACGAGATGACAGAGAGGAGGAGGGGGTAAGGTTGGGGAGGAGTGGGAGAGGGATAGTCGCATGATTTATAGACTGAGCTCTGTCTCCTAGGCAACATGAAGATGTGGACCTGTCAACAAGACACATTGCTGCACAGCGTTGTACGCCAACAATCAGTCTCACTGTGAGACCTTTTACTACACTTCTATCCGAGAAATAATTCCGTAGTTTTATCTTAAACAAACGTAGGTTTATCGGAAACTTTAACTATAATTTATATTATACACTATATTCAAAACCCAATAAACATAAGAAAATAGTTCTCGACGGCACCCTAAATTGGCCAAAAAGTTATAAGCTATACGTTTGTTTTTAGAATTCCCTCTTTTCAATGATATCCAACAAAAATACCAAAATGGTACAAAGTTACTGAAAAAACAATTATGTAACATCGGTAGCCTTATTTTTGATTTGGGAGATTTAAAAACCGCTGCCATTTTGACATGGATATGTCTTAGCTCTGGGAGAGTGTTGCCGATTTTTAAGATGAGTAATACGTAACAGGTTTCCATACCACCAGAGCTATTGTATTGATTTTGTAATATAAAAGAATAAGAACAGCTGTTTACATGAAGTGAAAACATTAAATTTAGATATATCCATGATCTAAACTATTTCCCATAGGGGAGTAAATAAAAATTTGTTTGGATAAACTTATTGAGATCCAATTACAGTATTGGGTTCAAATTAGATGTATCTAAAATATGGCATTAAATTTGACTTATTCTGCAACTCCCATTTGATTAAGCGATAAGGCGTTACAGAGTTATTTTAGTTTTTCCGTAAATTTAGTGTTTCAATGTTTGAAGTCATATTTCTTAGAAACCGTTAGATTTACAACTATAAAATCTTTATGGTACACTAACAGTGCACATATCTAGTATGTTAGAGAGTTTCGCTACAATATATTTAATACAAAAAAGTTTAAATTTAAAACTTAGAACTTTAATCTTTTTAAAAAATAGTTACCGTATATTTTATGAAGATTTACAATTATTTCTACTGACATTGATAATAAATTAATGTTCAAAATAAAATAAATGTTATGTTTCTTTGTAGTGTGGTTCTAGAGATATATGTGAAATAAAGTTAACTCTTAGCTAAGAATTAGTTAGAATCTCATAACTGATCCTGGCGAATATTAGAGCCGGTCTTCGTCAGTGAAAATTACAACTCGTTAAAACCATTACGATCCCTATACTCAGATTACCTTAAATTACTCAACCAGTGATTTGGTTCTATGTATCATAAATAAGAATAAAACTCTTTTCTTTCGAACAAAATATATACATATAGCCTAAACCTACAATATATCAAAATATGGATATACAATTTTATGAGTTTTATTTTTTGTGCTTTATCTATTAAATGTGTAATTTTTACATTTTAATTGATTCCTTTCATAAACTTCAAGTGAGTTTTCAAATTATATCTTCATGTGAACATTTTTTTTAACCCTTAAAATAAAAAAATTACAAAATTATATACAATCGCTTGTTATAGATTTGTTAATGTTAATGTATTTGAAGTATATTAATGTATGGAAAACAACTTAGACAAAGGATTCCCTTACTCGAGTGACATGATGTACACGTCAACAATCAATGGTTAAAATGAATGAGAGAGGGAAGGCTGGAAGGGAGACATTGTTAGACAAACATTAATTAACTTTGGGGTTGGAAAGTATCATAACGACGACGTTCACTAACTAGTCTCGTTCAATGTTTCCACTTCCCAAAACTCCAGCCTTGGGCACACTGTATGTCACCATGTGGGTTTACAACGTGTATAAACCTTTGTACATGGCATTCATTAAATATTGTCTTTTTATTTTCTATATTTATTTATTAAAGAAAAGCACACTTCTGTCCATATTTAATATTTCTGGCAATTTCAGTACGTAGCTTATAATCAATTACAATTTCAATTTGTTGCCCAACATAGCGTTCAAAGCTATAACTACTTTTTTTGTCAACAGTATTAACAAAATAATACTGTGAAACATAGTAGTTTTTTGACATGGATATGTTTTAGCTCTGGGAGGGTGTTGGCAATTTGGCAACCAAAATTTGAAACACTGACGTCATCTGGTTAGTGAGTCATAATTTAGTTAGACTAAAAACATTCCCTTTGACATATCCGTGATCTAACCTATTTCCAGTAGGGAAGTAAATATAATCATTTTTAGTAAAGTTGTATCCAATATTAAAAAGATTTAGTACAGGATCGTAAAACATGAAATCTTAATTATTAAGTAAATAATTTTTCATGCATTTTAAGCATTTTATTAGATTAACTTTTATCACTACTAGAATACTAGATATAATTTAGAGTTTTATATTAGTAAATTTGTTACATATTTTTAAGAGTAAAGCAAAACAAAATCCAAAATATGATCTCAGACATATTTTTATAAAGCATGTATCTCTTTGCAAGTACGTCTTTATAGCATGTATGTTGCTTTGAAACCGGAAGGTGCTTTAGGTTTGTATTTTATATCTTAGTGTAATCATGAACAATAGGTACATACATGTACTTAACATAACAGAGATTTAAAAACATTTTAAACACAAATTAATTGTATCTAAACACAATTTTCGAACCGATTACTATTATTTTCTCGCAATATACATTAATCCGGTTTCTTTAGTTTTAACCAGGTAAACTGTATATAAAAAATATTTCCAGTAACCATTTCTAGTAACTAAACAAAAATTTGGGGTTTTATCGGTCTGTATTATTTACTCTTAAAATAAGTAAAGAGTTTACTAATTTAAAATTCACTAATTTATATTTTTAATATTAACAATAAATAAAAAAAATAATGTTAAAGTAAAATATCGGTTGGATCGTGGTGGATATCCGGCTTATAGAGGTTGGACAGAGGTGTCAACGGCGAAATTTCCAAGTTAATAAAGACTTGGTGGGGACTTTGTACCGTCAAAGTCGACGTGGAGCATTGTTGAATAACTTTCTATAGACGACTGTCAGAATGGCCGGTGTGCTATAAGCATTAGCCACAGCTAAACCTCGGTTCAATGCACACATTTGAGGCGGGTCTTAGCAAACCTAGCTCTGTGAACTATTTTCCATTTTCCAAATTGAGATATTGATATTTTATTACTCTATGGAACTCAATACCTTACACTATGTGCTCACTTATATCAAACCTGGCTATTGCCAATTAAAATACCCCCGTCGCAGCAGCCTGCGTACTCAGCGTATTTCCAAATCAATAATTTAATATATGACAAGTTTTATAAAAATATGTCCATAAACATGAGAATTATTTGCCATAAGATTAACATAGGAAAGAGTGTGCAGGTTAGCTGCTGTGAGGAACACTAAAAGAAGTCATTTCTACCATTAATAATTTTTTTATCTTAACATTTATACCAACTTTCATCATCATCTGTCCATAAATAAAGGAGTTTGCCTATTCCTTATACGATTAATATGGGATAAGAGTATGCAGGTTTGCTGCCATGATAAACACATAAACTATGATTTTTAAGCATAAATGGATAGATCTCAACCACATGAAGCTAAATATCAAGTTTTATCCAAAAATATTGATTGATATGGGAAATATTAATTTTTCCCTATCCTCCATAAGATTAACATTGGAGCCCCACAATACAACGTACTGTGTTTAGATTTTTTAATATCTCGGTAACCGTTGGAGATAGAGAAAAACTTTAAGGAACTTAATTGTGTAGTTTTTTAAGCTGATTCCAATGGTGAAATATAAAATTAGAAAGTTTTAAAAATTACATGTGAAAAACGCAAAAAACCCATTTTGGGGTACAAAACCCCCCAAACTACCCGTTCCGATTGACCGATATGTCTGGTTTACGAACTCGTCCGAGCATTTGTAGGAATACACGTCTCTACCAAATTTGGTTTTGATCGGACCATTTTTACGAGAGTTATCGTGCTAACAGACACACACACATATATATATATATATATACATATATTTATCTTTAAATAAGTCAACCGAGTACCCTTAGAAAACATTTTAATTATTTCTTCAACATGTTTCGGGAATCATCCCATCTTCAAGAAGTACAAATGTTAACCTAATTTGATAATCTTAATTTATAAATGTAATTAAATGTCATATGATAATTTAAATTTCACTGTATTCAAATTGGTGGAGTGTGTTAGCATGTATTATTTCTTCCTTGTATAATTTTTTCATATATTGGATTGTTTGTTTCAATTAGTGAAGTGTTTAATATATTATTTTTGTCAATTTGATAGTGAGTATAAAGTTGGAATTCTTCTTTTGTATCCAATTTTCTTCCTTTTTGTTCGAAATTCAATATAGTCATATTATGTGTCATACTAGTGTAATTGTGGTTTGTGGAAAGAATATGTTCGGCGAACGCTGATTTTTGTGTTGTTTGATTTTAGCGCTTGTATATGTTCTTTGAATCTTGTTTGAAAATTTCTACCGGTTTGTCCAATATAATATATTTGTTACAGTCATCACATTTAATTTTATATACTCCTGATCTTGTGTATTTATTAGTTTGGATGTTGTTTCGTGATTTATTTTGTATTATTTCATATGCATTGTGTCTTGTTCTGTAACTTATATTGAATTTTTGTTTTGTAAAAGTTTTCTGTATGGCTTTGTTTAGTTTTAAATTGTATGGCACGCAAATAAACTCTTTTTCTTCAATTTTCTCTTTTATCTTCGATTCTCCTCTCTTTTTCTCCCATATTTATATCATTTTATCTATCATATTCTTTTTGTATCCATTTTCTTGTGCAATTTGTTTTATTATGTTTATCTCTTTATTGAAATTGTTCTTGTTCATCGGTATAATCATAAGTCTGTTAATCATCGTGTTGAATGTTGAAATCTTATGTTGCCAGGGGTGATGTGAATTACATGGGATGACAAGATCTGTTTGTGTGGGTTTTCTATAAATATTAAAATCATGTTTATTGTTTGTATTTTGTATTATATATATATATATAAATTTTAACGACAATTGTTTTTGGACTCTGGGCACCTAAAGACGAAAAAATAACATGGTCCCGGGCTTAAGTCTTACCATGAGACCTACGGTAATAGCTTCTTCCCTATGGGAAATTCGTTAAAAATGTTGACCCTTCCCGAGCGTTTGCCGTATATGAACGCAACTTAATATGGAGTTCACGAGTGTTTGACGTGCATATACTTCAAAAACATTAAAACGTCATTTAGGTATTTTAAAATTGTGTCCATAGTTTCTTTAGGCAAAAATAAATACTATTGTCATAATATTTTTTTATTTCTTTTTGATGGATTGGTATCACTGATCTCGAAACACCTGTTGTACCGGCCTGGAACTACCGGTGTCGTCCTCGTGTTACGTGTTATCGGTCTGCTCGATTAGGCAGTATTTTTTGAGTTGATGTTAAAGAAATATATTCAGTGGATTTAGACTGTGATGTGATGTTTAGTGAAATTGACATTTAAGTTGAATAATCCGAATTTTGAAAGACCCCAAAACAAATATGGTCATAATATATCTAAAAAAACAGCTTTATTAAAATAGTTTGGATAATCCACTACAACAATCAGATGGAAGTGAAAATAATTTTAAAACCTTTTTTGACCCCAACCAAAATATTTTTCGCGTAATACAGGCAGCCACGCGTAGCAGCCGCCTCTCGGTAAGGGTTAAAGTATGGCGGTTGTAGCAAAACTTGCCTTTTGCATCCGACCAATGGCGTCGCAGCACAATGATCACGTGACTTCCAGTTTTTTTACATCTCGACTTTCGGATGTTCCTAAAGTCTTACTACTACCAGTTTGTTTAATAATGTTAACATTTATTATTAAAATAATATTATGGATATCATTAACCCTTCGCCATGTGGTAAAGGGCGAAAAATAGCGACGAGGAATGGAAGAGAAATGAATTAAAATAGGAATGGGAAGATACTGATTGTATGAACCGAATACAAAATGAATTCTTTGTTACTCAATCAGGGAATAAAGATCCGGAAGCAGACGATAACAATTCTGAAAAATAAAATCGCGAGAGAAGCAATCTTGATGTAGATTATGTTGACCTGGTTGTCTGAATTTTGAGATTAAAATGTTACTAGTGAAGTACTGCTAACTTAATTTTTAATTTTGGGTACTTTCTTGATTTTTTCAAATGATATTTTAAAATAACTTTCTACAACATGCTCACTTAGAGAGTTAAGGGTGTTATTAAGGAAGGTTTTAAGTCTGACTGTGATTTTAATTTTAAAATCCTTAAAACCATATCACATGATTGGAAACACAAAACTCACCTTTTTCACTAGCGTTTCCTGAAAAACTGATTATTTTAGTCTGTCACAGCAAAACTACAAGTAGTAAACGAAAAAATAACTGAATTTCTTGTAACTTTTGAAATCAAGATCATTGCTTGAAAAGCTTTATCACTCAAAAGTTGGACTTTTTTTAAATGTTTTACCTAAAAACATATTCCCATATATGTCACCTATATCACCCATTATTTTCTTCGAAGAATAAAAAAATAATTTTCGTCAATACTACTGAGAACTTGATCGTTTTCGGTATTAACTTTTGACAAACTAAACAGACCTTCGGCAGGACTCTTTGAATGAGATAGAAGATGTTTAACCAGATTTGTTTGGCTCTGTGAGATATTAGCTTTCCGATACAGCCTCGCTGCTTCAATGATCTGCTGGTTAGTAAATCAGCTGATCTCATTCAGTAACAAGGCCATCCAGCATTAAGGATTAGCATTACTTGATCCATATCCTTCAATAACTAGTATCGGTGTTTCAATTTTAAACCCCTCAACTAAAACGAAATTCTTTCGAAACGGAATTCATAAAAATATAAGTTAAGGGTTACTATAACTAGTTAGGTGGTTATTTTGTTTCAGTACTCATTTTCCAATCTCAAAGACTCAAAGGTTCGAACATGAGGAAAAGATACCAAAATGTTTCATTTGATTTGGTGAATGAAAGAGCTGTCTTTGTTTATAAGACTATTAATTAATGACTGTAGCAAATGCATCAGCTGGTCTTTAACTGTAACATATCAAATAAACGGTACCAGTGGACTGACACATACTTTCTCCCTTAAGTAAATTTAAAAAAGACAATCTGTAATAAAACTATCATGTTCTACAAAGTTAATCTAAATATCATTTAATAATTAATTGTTTCAAAAATAATCATCCAATTTCTAAAAATAAAAACAAGAGAGACAAAGTTAAATTAACTTTTCAAATTGTATGGGGGGGACACCCCCCCCCCCATAACACCAAGCTTTTTTGAGCTGGTTTTGTTCGGTGATTTGACCTTACGCTTCATACCAAGTTTCATGGAAAACGGTTGGAAAGTAAGGAAGAAATTGATTTTTTCATATTCTCCATAAGAATAACATTGGGCGCTTTCAGACAACGTACTGCGTTTATCGTAGACAGTAAATTTAACTTTTCTCTGGAACCGTTAGTCGTAGACAAATAATTCTAGATACTAATTTGTTTAGTTTTTTAAGCTGGTTTCAATGGTACCAGTCAAGTTATACTTTACTTTTATTGTTTTCGCTGAAATATAAAATTTTGATTTTTTTGACATTTAAAAGCCCATAACTTTTGAACCGTCATTTTTACAGATATGCGGGTGGTGTCAAATTATTTAGTACTCTGTACACTATAAACTGTCAAATTTTAATAAAAATCGTTAGAGCCGTTTTTGAGAAATTTGGATTTTTCACGTTTTTTAAGGGTTTTTAGGGGTGAACTACCCTTAAAAATCAAAAATTCAAAAAAATGAAAAAAACGCCTGGAGATACCGTGAATATATACATACATGCCAAATTTCATCTAAATCGGACCAACGGGGTAGGCTGTGGCACTGTACACATCCAGACACACACACACACACACACACACACACACACACACACACACACACACACACACACACACACACACACACGGACACACGGACAGACATCACGTCAAAACCCACTTTTTTGGATTCAGGGGACCCCAAAACGGATATATCCACCCTCAACTCAAATTCGAAAATTTTGACGAAAACAATACTTTCTCCATATACTACGTATAAGGGGAGAAAGTAATACAGAACAATAAAAAGCTTACTCCATTGTTTTGTTTTGTGTCTTTCGACGCCTCTCTCTCTCTCTAGATAGAGAAGTAGTGTTTAAATCCCCTCTCCTACATAGAGAAGTAGTGTTTAAATCCCCTCTCCTACATAGAGAAGTAGTCTTTAAATCCCCTCTCCTACATAGAGAAGTAGTCTTTAAATCCCCTCTCCTACATAGGGAAGTAGTGTTTAAATCCCCTCTCCTACATAGAGAAGTAGTCTTTAAATCCCCTCTCCTACATAGAGAAGTAGTGTTTAAATCCCCTCTCCTACATAGAGAAGTAGTGTTTAAATCCCCTCTCCTACATAGAGAAGTAGTGTTTAAATCCCCTCTCCTACATAGAGAAGTAGTCTTTAAATCCCCTCTCCTACATAGAGAAGTAGTGTTTAATTCCCCTCTCCTACATAGGGAAGTAGTGTTTAATTCCCCTCTCCTACATAGAGAAGTAGTGTTTAAATCCCCTCTTAGGCTACTTTATAAGTAATTTTTGTCAGTAACTTAGTAAATGTTAAATACTTAGTTCAGAAGTTACTAACTAAGTACCGGTAATGTTAAATATGTGCTATCGAGTACAAACGATAGTTTAAAAATTTCAAAGAAAACAGTTGTTCTTATAAACAAACTATGACGTCACTAACCAGATCAAATTATGTCACTGTTTCAAATTTAGGTCGTTCAAACTGCCAACACCCCCCCCTAACTAAGACATGTCCATGTCAAAAAATAACTACTGGGTAGGGTTCTATTGGACTTCCACATAGACAAAACTTGTGCATTAGATACACCTATCTAGTATATTAGATGTACCGTAGCTATTTATAATACAACTATCAAATTTATAATTTTTTCTCAACAGTGAAGGTAAGGAAGAACGGGATGGAAGACCATATCTGAGTTAATATGAAGAGAAAAAGTACAGTAATATACTCTCTTAAGGGAATTTTCCTACCTGCGCAGTGTGTTGCGTAGCGTTTATGAAAGCACGACTAGCCGATTACTGAGTATGCAAGAAGATGATCTCATTTCACGCTGCTCAACTTACTGCAAAGGAAGGAAAACGCCCCTTTAAAGTACATTTATAATTTCAAGTAAACAATTTATGGCTTACAGTCTGTTACAGATACATTATTTTTACAACCAACAGATTTGTTGAATATTTCTTAACGGTTTTGCTGTTTTGTACAACAATTGAAATAAAAAATTATCTCGTTTAGTTTTTGTTAAGTTATAACCTGAGCCACACAAATAAGTAACCCCGAAGTAAAGCGAGTCAGAACAGCATTTGTGAGATTTGTTTTATATGTATGAAACGCAAAAAGAAAATCAGGAGTTTAATTAAGAATAGATTGCCTTGAAGTGATGACAAAACGATGTGAAATAAATAATGCTTGATGCTAAACAGCCAGTGGAGTAAACCAAAATTGTGCAATGAAAAAGCTAGTCAACTTGCTAGCTCAGTTGGTAGTAAATATAAAAAGTTACACATATTATTACCCACAAATTCATAGGACACATTTTATAGGTTTAAACATTTTGCATAACTGTAGGAATTTTACGAATGCAATTACACTCACATAAACACAATGTATAGACGATTCTATAATATCTATTATTTATGTAAATATAAATTAAGTGGACTAAAGAGTGTGTTGACGAAGCATTGTTTAGTTATCGGTTAGGAGCCTTGGGCTTGGGGTTGGGTTGTTGGTTGTTGGCTTTGGTTCGTCTGAGGGCCAGCCTCCCCTTCCTGTTGACTGCGCCTATAATCATAAAAACCTTTTAAATATTTGTCATTAGATTATTGAAATGTTGACCCTTCCACGAGGTAGATATAGGTTTAATCCAAGTATAAATGAGGATTGAGTGATAGTTGATTGTGGCACCATCTTGTGGGCTTGTTACTGATTTAGGCTGACATATTCCTTAGACAGGAGTGTTAAATAGCCTAACAGTCGATGGTATATCTAAGAGACCTACGGTGTAACGGAGGATCCGAAACAAAATTTTGCCTCTGAATTTGGAGGATAGTCTTTGCGGATTGACGTAGTATTCTACAGTACGGACCTTAATCCACACCAGAGAACACCGACCATCGTACACAACTATCCACAATTCGTGACTTCTAAATAGCTGGATTACAGGACGACGCCACCGTCCCAGTCATTAATTGAATGCGTACTAGCCATTCCTGTAAACGAGAATTCACCAAATAGTATTGAAAACATGTCATTGATCATCTTATTGAAAACAACCGTATCAGCAAACCTGCAAACTAAGCGAATTTCCATTGATTTAGGAATTATTTTTGTGATGGTTTAGACTACGATTAGTCAGGGGAATTCAGAAAAAATAATCTTTAGAAATCAGAAATCAGGAATTATACCAATTTACTTATTCCCCATGTGAATAACTTGGGAAGAGAGGAAGTAGTTTTTATGTCATGAACAACTTATAACTAGGTATTTTACGTGTATAAGTTGGAGGCTTAACTGTTAAAAAGTTTAAAGAGGTAGTAGTACTTTGATTTGACCACTACATTAGGATAGTGCTCACCTTCTTAACTCAAATACATAAAGGTATCCTCCCTGAACGATGGCTGATGGTTGGGCAACCCTCTTGATGGCACAGCCAGCACTGCAGTGGTTCCAGACAAGACTACCTAGTAGGGCGAGGTAGATGATGAAGCTGGAGCAGACCATCACCGAGCCCAGCGAGTACCAGAATTTGCTCGGGAACGAGGCCTTGACTGTCGTAGAGTTCGAGGCAAGGTCGAGCCCGCGCCATGCGTCAGTGCGCTGGGAACTTGAGTTCGTCAGTTTAGTACGGGACATCCAATACCAGTCGTTGAGCCAGAAGGAGTCTGGACACCTGAATAAAAAAAGCATAAACAGTGGAAGACTTCTCAACTGACCGCGGATCAAACCGCCCGTCTGATTAACCAACTACTTCCCTGAAATAAACAAAGTTCCGCCTCAGCAAGTTATATAATAAGCTAAATTCGTTTATGGTAGGCCTAACATATAATATAATTTTCCACCTCATTTTTATTGATTTTCCCATAGGGAATATTTTAAATAAATATAAAAATATATAATATAAATATAAAGATATAAAAAATAAATAAATTATATATTTATATGTGTGTTAGAGTGTGTGTGTTTTGTTGTGTCTAACACGATAACTAAAAGTAATAACCAAATTTTAGAATAAACGTGTTTTTAAGTTACGAGTTCGTAATCCTAGATTAACTAGTTTATGTTTTGTACCATTGGGTTTTTTGTGTTTTTCATATGTAATTAAAATTTTTTTAGATTTTATCTTTCACCATTAGAATCACTAAAAAACTACAAAATTTAGTTTCTTAAATTTTTTCTCCTCTACGGTTACTGAGATATAAAAAATCTAAACACAGTAGTGTATTTTGAGGCTCCAAGTTAATCTTTTGGGGTAGAAAAAATTTAATATTATAACCAATATTTTTGGTACTTTATATGCTTTATGTGGTTGACATATGTTTATGCTAAAAAATCACAGTTTATGTGTTTATCATGGCATCAAATGCACTCTTTTCCCAGTACATATGGAGATAGCCAAAATATTTATTTATGGACAGATGTTGATGAAAGTTGGTATAAATAAAAATAAAATGTTGATGGTATATATGCTACTTCATCCTCGCAGCAAACCTGCTCACTCTTTCCCATGTTAATTTTAATAGGAAAGATATCAGTTTATCATGATTTTGACCAAAGTCATATATTATCATTATTATATATTATTGATTTTGAAACTCGTTTTATCTGCTGCGATATTATTGATTTTAACACCGTGTGCAGCTATTAAATTTATTATTCGGTTTAGCCGATCTTTTCCGTTTTACGGCCACGGGATAACTCTCCTGTGTTAAGAGATTTTCTACTGTAAATACAACCATGGTATTTTCAACTGGCCTCCATAAAGGGGTTTTTTAAGTTAAACGTATTTACATCTAATAGGCTTAAGTCTATTTTTTATGTTTATCTACCTGCTGCACTACCTACTACTTACTTATTTTTAGTGCTTGGGATAAGCTATGTTTTTTGGTAACTTTACGTTTAACATACTAAAATCCCCGAAATGAGTTGTATCTGGATTTCTGTCAGTCTGGCTTTCTGTAACACTACAGAAAGAATTTGTGTTCGTCATCACCGTGAAAATTACAGATTGAAGATTTATTGAACAATATTGAACTTGTTTCATTATTCTCTAATTTTTGTGTTACTAATTTTTGTGACTTTGAACCGATTTAAGTCTCACTAAAATAAAGCTGTGATAGCTCAAAAGTACATTTTTGCGAGATTTTTTCATTTAAGGTTATAACATATTATTTGCAAACCATGTACACATGTAATTAACAATAATGTAACATGTAAACTAAATAAATCATTACAGATATATTTAAGGGATTCAACAGAAATAAATCATCTGCTGTCAGAGCTGTCAAATTAAAATTAATATTAGTTTGTTTACATTTATAATTAACTAGCTGACCCGGTGAACTTCGCAAAGTCTAACAATAAATGCATGTTAACTTTAAGATTGTCCATGTTCTGAAGTCGAATAGCATTGCAGCTTCGTTGTGTAGATATTCGGGGTCTCGGCATAGTGAATAACATTATTGAAACGATGAGACATATTAATGGCATTTCCACATAGCAAATAAATCTGAGTGCATTGATTCACAATTTTCTATTCCAACCTAAACCCAAACGAAACATAACTCTGTAATACAGCTTTTATAGGAAAGACATACAACAGCTGATGATTATAATAAACGTTATATGTATAAACATTTCAACTATTTTTATTTTGCCAACAAATAAACACGTAACTTTTAATCAGAGAGAAAATAAACAATATAAATACATAATCCCTAAAAACCGTAAAATATCTGTAGCTTAAGAAATCAAATGTTTTAATTGTAGGAAAATCGTAAACAAATTTAGTCTCCATTAGGTTAACATTAGAAATTTAAAACGCCATAAAATGGAAACTTATGGAGTTTTCGAAATTTTTCACTAAAACCTTCCCGGACACATGTAGGGAAACTTCCTAGAATTTATTTGCAATCGGATGAGTTTGGTAACGCATACGTCCTTTATGTATGTCCTATACATACATCAAATTTTACTTATAGGGATTTTTTATACGCAATTCAAAATTAAACCATATTAAAACGGATAAATTTTATAAATTTGATAGTTTAATATAACACATAATTAATCAAATTTACAATTATAACTAATAATTTGAGCTTTTATGACTGTTTGTTATTGTTTTTACTATTAGAGGTTAGTTTTAAGTTAATAATAAAATATCTTGCTTTTGGAGTCATACAACCCGTACAAAGGATAGATTTACCTCAAATTTGAAACAAGTAAAATAAATTTTTACTATAAAAATGTTTATGTGTTCACAATTACATGTTTACAGCAAAGCTAATTATTGATTTCTTTACAGGAACACTGCAGAATTCAACTGTATTAGGAGTGAAACTTCAATAATATGTTTTGGACAAAAGAAATTTCTGAAATTTGTTCTACCTTATGTAGTTAAAAATAATTATAAAATAACTTCTGTGTACTCTAGGGTTGGTGGGCATGATATTTTCTCTGTTTAGCTCCAGATGAAAACCATTTTTAGAACTTTAAAATGAAAAGGCTGACCTGTGGTTGATGCAGAGATCGTGCACCGTGTGCCAGTCCGAGTAGAGCAGGGCCACGATGGCGAACCAGAAGACGACAAGCAGGAGCCAGACGAAAAACGAGAAGTAAAGAACAGAAGGCTTCTCCCTGAACACGGCTACTATGTTGATGAACGAAAACAGTATAAGACCGGTGAAGAACAAGTACATTAGGCTTGGTCCCCCGAGTCCGTCTTGGAAACCGTTCAGGATGTAATCCAAGAAATTTGACAACACTGATATGCAACTAATAAATATACACATGCAGCTGCAGTTTAAAATCACGTGGTTCGACCTTACCAGAAAGTGTTGTGAGAAGTTTGAGGAAACAGAGATGGGGACGAACAGAGGTAGGATCATGATGGTTGAATTTCCAAACCGTCAAGGAAGATGGTCAATTTTGCTAAATAAGATTATAAATACAGTGTTTAGTAACTAGCCGATCTTTTCCGTTTTTCGGCCACGGGATAACTCTCCTGTGTTAAGAGATTTTCTACTGTAAATACAACCATGGTATTTTCAACTGGCCTCCATAAAGGGGTTTTTTAAGTTAAACGTATTTACATCTAATAGGCTTAACACCTAAGTCTATTTTTTATGATTATCTACCTGCTGCACTATCTACTATTTACTTAATTATTTTTTAGTGCTTGGGATAAGATATGTTTGGTTATTTTTACGTTTAACATACTAAAATCCCCGAAATGAGTTGTATCTGGATTTCTATCAGTCTGGCTGTCTGTAACGCAGAAAGAGTTTGTGTTTGTCTTCACCGTGAAAATTACAGTTTGAAGATTTATTGAACAATATTGAACTTGTTTTATTATTCTATAATTTTTGTGTACTTTGAACTGATTTAAGTCTCACTAAAATAAAGCTGTGATGTCTCAAAAGTACAGTTTTGCGAGATTTTTTTCATTTAAGGTTCTAACATATTATTTGCAAACCATGTACACATGTAATTAACAATAATGTAACATGTAAACTAAATAAATCATTACAGATCTATTAAAGAGATTCAACAGAAATAAATCATCTGCTGTCAGAGCTGTCAAATTAAAATTAATATTGGTTTGTTTACATGTATAATTAACTAGCTGACCCGGCGAACTTCGCAAATTCTAACAGTAAATACATGTTAACTTTAAAATTGTCCATGTTCTGAAGTCGAATAGCATCGTAGCTTCGTTGTGTAGATATTTGGGGTCGCGGCATAGTGAATAACAGTATTGAAACGATGAGACATATTAATGATATTCCCACATAACAAATAAATCTGAGTGCATTGATTCAAAAGTTTTAATCCAACCTAAACCCAAACAAAACATAACTGTAATACAGCTTTTATAGGAAAGATATAGAACAGCTGATGATTACAATAAACTTTATATGTATAAACATTTCAACTATTTTTTATTTTGCGAAAAAATAAACACGTAACTTTTAATCAGACAGAAAATAAACAATATAAATACATAATCCCTAAAAACCGTAAAATAGCTGTAGCTTAAGAAATCAAATGTTTTAATTGTAGAAAAATCGTAAACAGTCTCCATTAGGTTAACATTAGAAATTTAAAACGCCATAAAATGGAATCTTATGGAGTTTTCGAAATTTTTCACTAAACCTTCCCGGACACATATAGAGCAACTTCCTAGAATTTATTTGGAATCGGATGAGTAGTTTGGCAACGCATACGTCCTTTATGTATGTCCTATACATACATCCATTTTTACTAATAGGGATTTTTTATACGCAATTCAAAATTAAACTATATTAAAAACTGATAAATTTTATAAATTTAATAGTTTAATATAACACCTAATTAATCAAATTTACAATTATAACTAATGATTTGAACTTTTATGACTGTTTGTTATTGTTATTTACTATTAGAGGTTAGTTTTAAGTTAATAATAAAAATATCTTGCTTTTGGAGTCATACAACCCGTACAAAGGATAGATTTACTTCGAATTTGAAACAAATAAAATAAATTTTTACTATAAAAAATGTTTAGGTGTCCTACAATAACATGTTTACAGCAAAGCTAATTATTGATTTCTTTACAGAAACGCTTCAGAATTTTACTGTATTAGGAGTGAAACTTCATTAATAAGTTTTGGACGAAAGGAATTTCCGAAATTTGTTCTTTGTGTAATTAAAAATTATAAAACAACTTCTTTGTACTCTAGGGATGGTTGGCATGATATTTTCTCTGTTTAGCTCCAGATGAAAACAATTTTTAGAACTTTAAAATGAAAAGGCTGACCTGTGGTTGATGCAGAGATCGTGCACCGTGTGCCAGTCCGCGTAGAGCAGGGCAACGATGGCGAACCAGAAGACTACAAGCAGGAGCCAGACGAAAAACGAGAAGTAAAGAACAGAAGGCTTCTCCCTGAACACGGCTACTATGTTGATGAACGAAAACAGTATAAGACCGGTGAAGAACAAGTACATGAGGCTTGGTCCCCCAAGTCCGTCTTGGAAACCGTTCAGGAGGTAATCCAAGAAATTTGACAATACCGATATGCAACTAATGAATATACACATGCAGCTGCAGTTTAAAATCACGTGGTTCGACCTTACCAGGAAGTGTTGTGAGAAGTTTGAGGAAACAGAGATGGGGACGAACAGAGGTAGGATCATGATGGTTGAATTTCCAAACCGTCAAGGAAGATGGTCAATTTTGCTAAATAAGATTATAATATAATACAGTGTTTTAGTAACTATGGTAATGAACCATGTTTTTTATACTTTTTACCAATGGCAGCTTAGCTATGTAGTCTCGTCTATGTAAACAAAATTAAAGTTTTGTCTATACACTGACTGGTTATTTCTGCGTTTTATAGACCCGAAAAGCCTAAATGGGCCTTATCTCCATTGCTTTCTGTCTGTATGTATCGTTAACAAAGTACTTATTCTTTGTTTGAAATTCATTATTGGTGATGGTGGATTTATGTTATTTAGATTTTTATTGCGGACATTTTCCATCACGATTTTATGTAAAACAATGTTTCACGACGTGAGTTGTCTTTGAGTCTCCGTGACGAGTGGACGTGTTTAGTTTCTTTTGTGTGTAATGTTTAATTAGTGGTTTGTTTGTAAGTTTTTTGACTGCTTTAAACTTGTTTTCAGCTTTATACCGATTTGGTCCGGATTATGTTTTAATTGTGTTATGTTTTAGATATTAGTTCACCTGAGGACGGGATAAGATTCCAGATCTCGAAACGTCGTAAAACATTGTTTTACATAAAATCGTGATGAGAAATGTCCACCATAAAAATCTAAATAACAAAAGTATTTATGTTCGTATTCCCAGTCAAAACGATAGAGCCCATAGGTATAAAACTACTTATTTTACTTATATTATACTTTTTGGAGAAGAGTTTTTTACCCACACACCATGAAATTGAAATAAACGCTCTCAAAAACCCAGTTTCGAGAAATACATGGCCTATTTATATTTGTCAAAGTTTTACAGAATATGTGATCTGTAAAAGTTATTTATTAGAAATATATAACCAAAAGCTGTCAAATAAAAATCAATATTTGTTTGTTTACATTGATCATTGGCTTTAATCCTATTTAGATTTAATAATCATACAAGTTTTCTAATTCAATCTAATTGCAAATTAATGCTAAATACGAGCTCAGGATTTACATTTTCTTCGTAATCATTTGTTTAATATTTTAGGTTTATATTCTGTTGCGATAATAAGTACGGTATCCTTTTTCTTATTTCTACAGTATAATAGTAATTCAATAGAGATAAACAACTATCAGCTGTCAAAACTAAGATATATTTTGTTAGTTTACATTGATAATTGGTTTTAAACCCATTTCAAAATTAGATCATATTACAATTATATTATATTTTAATATTGGTACAATTTATTGGTTTAATTAATGCTAAGTATTTAAGCTGGGAGTTTATTTTTATTTGTTTGTTTCGGACTTCATTTTTATATTTTGTCATGATAATATTTCTTTACACTGAATTCTACAACCTGAACAACGGATGGGTTTGTTGCTAGCAGTTCACTATATTATTGAAATTGCTCATATAAATTTTGTGGATATCCCGGAGATAGAACCCGTGTCCTCTTGCACGGAAGTTCAAGAGGCTAAACCGTTAGGCTAGCAGATGTCCCTTAGTGTTCTTATGCGATTGTCAATCATATTTATTTTATGATTTTTAATAAGGTGCCTTACAGTATGTATTTAATTGTCGTAAACAACTTTTACTGAGTTGTAAGCATTGTTAACAATTGTGATAATGCAATGTATTACTATTTTTTTTACAATAATATTAAATATTATTTTATTGCATTAAATAAAAGCATTGTTGTGGGTCCTATGCAAATAATAAGAGATTAAATGTAAAACAATGGAATTATTGAGGTGGTACTGTAAGATGAGAGGAAATTAAATGTAGTGTTGTGGATTCCAGGAAAATAATAAGATATATAAGGGAAATCGGTTGTCCCTATCTTGGCCCAAGTAAAACATGGGGTACTTTAGGTACCATTATCTTGAGAACCGAAACAGATATCCTTCTACTTTAAAAAATTATTTTTGTTTTTATAAACTGAACAGTATGGATACGTATCATTATTGGATCATTGAATATTGATGAGTGATAGCTTTATAAGAATTTATGATAAAAACAAACAAAAAATGAATTTTTAAATAAATAAAAAAAGTAAAAGCTTTGGTTAGTAAAATGTATAAAAACAAAAGAATAATATGAAAAAACCAAAATAAAATATATGAGACTATCTCTTGTGGTTCTTGAGATAAGAGTGCCATTTTTAAAATATTCATAATTTTTCATAAAATGCAAAAAACGTTACAACAATCTTTACTTGTGACACATTGGAAACACTTACAACAATGCTTTAGTAAAACTGGAATAAATGTTTTTTTTGATAATTTGATTTTTAGGTTAGGTATCATTTTAAAGAGTTTAAAATAAAAACAATAAAGTAAAAAATCTAAACTTGTATTAAAGCAACTTTTTGCCAATCGTTCCCCTTAACGCTGATAGTAAAACTGAGGTGATGTTGGGAGAAGACAGGGAAATTAATAAGTTATTGTAGATTTTATGAAGATTAATTATGTGTTATGCAGAATAGGTAGGAATAATTAATAACAACTTATGTGGTGTTGTAGATGCTATGAAAATGAAATTAGTGTTATGCGATGACAGCAAAATATAAGTGGGATTGTGTGATCCAAAGAAAATAAATGCAATTTAACGAGACACACTAAAATACATTCGCTGTTTCCAGAATTCTAATAAATTACAGTTTTGTAAGATGTTACTGTTATTTTAGAGGGATATGTATTTGGTATTTTATATTTAAGACAAAAAGTAGGTAATGTTCTGAGGTACAAGGGCGGGTTGTTTTGTCTCATGCTACCGAGAACCAGAGGGGTAGGTACGATGTAGGGTGGGAGGGGGGGTAGAGGCTGGTCCTGTCAGTGTCCGGCGTGCATAAGCTTTGTTTAGATTGGCTTTGTAGTGAAACCCGAGTCCCTTGTAATGCAAATTGATACCAGCGGTGCTACAACCGCCACTGATTTGGGCTCCGTCTGATGGGCTTACTGCTGTCCAACCTCGGACTATTACCGCCCTGCTAGTCTACCGTAGGTCAAACAAACAGGAGCAATTACAACTAGACGCTATCATGTGGTGTAGCTACAAAATGTGTTAATTTGTTACATTAATTGTACTATCTTTGGTTTCTACAAAAGGGTGACCACAGAAGAATGTGACTGTTTCAGTCTAGTGACTTGGAACATCAGTCTGTGTTACATTCTCACACATCGACCGTCACAGGTGAACCTTTGTATACGGTTCAGATAGCATTTAAGAACTGGGTAGTGGAAGAGACCGACTGCAGTCTTCACTCACCTCTTGTCAGGGAGGCAAACGTTATATGTTTGAAGTTCCTTTATATATTAACCTCAACTACCCGTCACCATAAGCCAAGGGGGCTGGAAAATTAAAGACAGCAAGGTACCGTAGCGGCATCAGTCACATGATCTGACAGGAATCGTCGGCCGCTGGTTTCGACCCTGCAACCTATTCCTTACTGAGCCAGAGTGTTACCCCTGAGCTATCGTTTCGATTTACAACACACTCTCCTCAAAAAACCTTCCTTTTAGAGTCATTCAAGCAAATGCTACTCATTTATGTTTAGCAATATCAACCTTTATTCGAGGTAGGTACGTAAAGAGGTCTTAAGATAGTCATGAACAAATTTTACGGAATGTTTAAAACACTCAAAAACCATTCATTATCATTTTTTTCATAAGTAGTTATAAAAGTACTGAACATTCGCATAATGGTAGTTGTTATAGAGTCGCTTCAAGATCTGTACTTCACCGGTTCAATTCCGATCTGGGTTTACCTGACTTGGATAATTGGACTTTTAATTAATAAACCCAGAAAATGAAATCATGGTATTCGTCAGTATTATAGCTCCATGATGTCACCAATTCAAATCCCACTCTTAAAGAATGTGTTAATTGAAAGTTTTTTTGGCTAGTACACATTGCCTTTTTGGCATACAAACTTGCCGTCACTTTTGTTAGTATATAAATAATTAAAGTATAAACAAAAATAAAAATGATGTGGATTAAATTCTTTGTGAGTAATAATTATTTGTGCTTTTATTTGGTTTCATTTGATATTATTTCCGATTCGTTTAGGTAATGGTACACCCACATACATTTTGTCATTTTCAGGTTCCGATTCAATTTCACGCAGTTTCATTCCTTTTGACATTAAAGCGTTGCAGGATCGTAAATGATATTCTTATGAGTTGATTTTACTTCCAAACAATAATAGTGAGGTTTAATTATATTAGTTAAAAGTGGTAAAAAGAGACTAATCATGTTTTGTGAGATTTTCTTTCTATTTCATCTCATCAAAGTATCACTTATAATTCATCACTTTTGCATCAGTATACCGTTCTGCCAGGAATCCTATTAGGACATGTAATATATTATTCATTAATTTATTATTAGTAATCATGCCATGAACTATGATTATTGAGGAAGGTTTTGTTAATTTCGCTCATACAGGATCTACTGACATTTGACAGCACTGTGCTAATTATACCCGGGACACCGAATTTATTATTAATGAAACGGCCATATTTGTTTCAGTTTTAATTAAATTTTGAGACACTCCAACATCGCTAAATCATGTTATATCTAATTTTGCAATATCAATAGGTTTTGTATGAAACGGCTAATGAAATGGGTTCTTGTAAAAATGTATTATAACAATCATAGTAGCTACGGCCCAAAACCATAATAAGTTTAATTCGGTTGTTGATAGATTGTAGCTACTCATCTCAGGATCTATAAACAGGAATATAATGAATATATTCACACTATTTATAGTTTATTAAGACGAACATGTTGCGTGACGAAATCACAAATAACTTACTAGAGTTTAAAAAGTGTAAAAGATTCAATGGTTTCAACATTTGTGGTGACAAAAAGTATTCTCAATTGATAGTTGCTTTTTTTGATTTCCAAACTAGTTTTTCTGTTTTTTCCTGATAAAGTAAAGATGTGAAATAAAAAAAATACATACTGGTTCAAAACCCAAGACATATTTTATGTTTTAGATTTTTTCTTCCTAGCACTAGCCCTATTATTATGATGATTTTTTTGTCCTAGGCCGCAAAAGATCAAGAGTTTTGATTCCAGGTCAGCATTCGATTTTAAACAATCGATAAAGGAACTGCAACAATCACTATCAATTTGTTGTGTATTTGTGAAACTGGTAATCAAATATTAGTCAAACTACCGAATGTTTGGGATTGAATTATCGATAATAATAACCAATACTGATATAACTAAAAAACCGATCAGGAATCATGAAAGAACTTCTACAGCGTAAGTAGCATAAAAGAATTAGTCGCTTTGGCCTAAAGCGAATAAAATGGTTGGCAACTATTGATACTAAATCAGAAAATAGTTTATGTTTTACGAGGTTGTTTCATTTTATTTGCAGTATGACGAAAAAAGGTTCATCACACGGCCCAAAATTGGCTTTTTGATATATACTCGCACATTTAACAGCCGAGGCATAGTACCGATGCTGTTAAAGATGTGATCGTATCAAAAAAGCCCGTTTTTATTCCTAGTGATGAAATTATTGTTGGAATACAAAAAGCATTATATTTCCTACTACTTTTCCTTTCTTTTGCGGCCTCAAAATCATGACGAAATCTTTTTGGATGATGATTTGGTACTGGGTCAGTTGCTTTTCAGTTCTTCAAATCCATTATACCCATCACACTCAACCCTTCACTCATATTCATCACCAAAGTGGTTTGGTCTCTTATCTGTAAATATGCATATCCTTGTGGGACTACTTAAATGTATAATACGTTTAATACATATTATACAGGTACGGGGACGCGGTGACGTGGTGGAGAGCCAATCAGCTGTAGCCGTGTATAGCTCCAGGCTACCATCAAATACTCACCACCATCTACCACCCCCATCCCATCCCCTACTCTGGTCCAATATTCATAATCATCACAAGAAACCGTACACTATGCTCCTGACTGGAAATTTCTCGTATGTAAATACAAATAGTCTGTAGTAGTTTATTTAATAAAATAAAAGTAATAATCATCTACTTCTGTGTTTTTAAAGTGTTAATCTATTACTGTTGAAAATTTCATTAAAAACCCTTAGCTAATCTTGATTTTTTTCATCCTATTTTCGTATATACTCCACGCATAAAAATACAGTGTTAGAGGAACCTACTATTTTCATAATGAATGATTTCTTCTAGGTATATATACAGGGTATCCATGAAAAACGTTTTAGGACTTCGGTGGGTGATTGGGTACATTAAAAGAAAGAAAAAGGTTCCAATGGAGTATGGCCTAAAACGCTTATTTTCTCAAATATCCGCCATTTTGTTTTTTTCCACAAAATATTTTTTATTTTTAACGGATTATTTTCAAATTTGGTAAGTGTTTTACACTAGTAAAGCAGTATTATTGATTAATACTAATTTAATATCTATTTTAAAACTTAAATACTTTTCTAACGATAAAATTTAAAATGGCCGCCATTTTGGATTTTGAGCTTAAATCATGCTAATTAATACTATATGTTTTTTTTTATATATATATATATATATATTTGCACACATCTCAAAACAGCACCGAGGAATTTCTTTAAATTTTGGAAAAAACTAATTTCCGAGTAGAAAATAAGTTCTAGATAGGTCTAATGTCCAGGAAAATTCGTGTTTCTTGTAATATTAAGTTTAAAATCTAAAAATTTAACATTACGCTTATGGAGAATAAAATGTAAACAATACAAACCAAAACAGCTGTTTATAACCGTTTGACAGTTCTTGATTGAAGACTGCGGGGACAATATAGAGGTTATGCATTAATATTTATTTTATGAATTAAATAAATGCAAAATTATCAGGTTACTAAACAATTTGTAAAAACTTAAGGATAACATAGCTGTGCGAAATAAAAGCAGAAAAACAAAATCTTCCGTGTTTTGATAGAAAACGTATTGCTAACGTATTACAACAATTAAACAGTAAATGATCGGCTTTGGCTAAAAGACGTTAAACGACATCGCTCAATTGACTAACGTCGTAGCCGAGTTGTGGCGTGTCGGCCTCAAGAACTATAGGCTGCGAGTTCCATCCACATAAATGTTTTCATTGAGTAATAAATGTGTTTTAATTTTTCTAATTAATTTTTATAATAAATGTCTTATTCTATACGAGCAAAGCTCGGTCACCAGGTACTATTTTTTTTAATAATACTAATCTACTAGTGTAAAACACAAATCACATTTCAAAATAATGCGTTGAAAAAGGTTTGAATTAAAACATATTTTGTGAAAAATACAAAATGGCGGATATCTGAGAAAATAAGCGTTTTAGGCCATACCTCAATCCGAACTTTTTTCTTTCTTTTAATGTACCCAATCACCCACCGAAGTCCTAAAACGTTTTTCATGGGCACTCTGAATATATATTATAAACACATTACATTTCGAAATAATGCTGTCCGGAGTGATGTGTTTTTTATTTCCAAAATGTTTACTATATTTTCACACGAGCTCATATAAGTTTTCACTCATAAGGGATGCTTACATAGGTACTTCATCTAGTTTTCTAATGTTAATCTTCCTATTGTGAGTTTTGATTTTTAAGTAAGATATGGAATATGTTCAGTTGAAGCATGTAACAATAATGTTTCATGAATGAGTTGCTTGCAAACACTTTTTTTATTTCACTAGTTACCTAAAACTCGATTATCTCAAAGTTCACGTTTTGTAATTGTATGAGATAAGCTATAATATATTTTGGATAGTAAAAATTTATTATTTCCGATTTGGTACAATATTTTTAAAGTATTACTTGCGTATATATTTTATAATCAATTTTTAGAGCTTCATTTTTCCTGGCTTTTATTCAATTTTACACAATACACATGTATTGATACAACATATTTGACAATGTTACCAATACATATTTTAAAATCAAATTAAATAGTTACTTTCAGTAAAAAAATCACATCCTGCATCGTCACAACTCACTTATATGGTCGCAATCTGTTAGTTTTCACACATTTTGATTAATTATGTCTCACAAAATAATTTGAACCACCAATCACATTGGCTTCTCACAGACTTTTCAACGTATGTACATCACGCCTGGTTCTGATAGCAGTGACAGCATGTTTCACATTTTACATCGTTAAAACTCACTCATTTGGTTGCGATTTCATCCCCTAACCATGTTTTTTATAACTTGATATTAATGGATGGATGAAAATGTCCATTTAAATTAAAAACTGACAACTTTCTTGGTAACAGTGTATTGGAGTGTATTAATTTTTTACGTTAGTAAAAATACTCCAAACTATTACTCTTGTTAAACTCTTATCAGCCCCTACTTTATATGAACTATTCAGTTTCAATTTAAAACTTTTATTCTCATACCCATTAATAAATATACCATAATGGTATCCACATTTTTATGTTTGTTTTATTACATTAGTCTAACAAAGATTAACCTGTAATCTTAAATTTCCATTCGAACTCATTCTGTTAGTTTCAATTCCGTAATTGTTTATTTAAATATTAAAAAACTGAATTTCCTAATTTTTGATATACAAGATGCTAGTTTATAAATAAATTGATCGAGTAATTTTACATTCAATAACACGCGCTAATTTATAGTTAATAAGATTTTAGCTGATATTGAGCCTTATATATTTAGTAATCACTCATTCAAAAAGGTAATGTAAACAAATTTCTAGATATCGAATTATTTTTTCCTCAAAAATGCTTTATTTACCAGATATCCGTCATTTTGTATTTTTTACCAAATAATTGTTACCTTTGAAAGTTTTTAACCAATCTTTATAAAACTGAGTATGAATGTTTAAATAAGAGAACTACTGTAGAAAAAATCACCTTGGTCCAATTTGAAATTTCTAAAAGGTGGCCTTGTACCATTTTCCCATCATTGTAGATTAAAATTTTACAATAGCCTCCAATTAGTAATTTAAAATTGGACCAATTTGATTTTTTCTACTGTGGTTTTCTTTTAAAACAATTGATTTTATAAATGTTGATGAATGATAAGAAGTTTTTTTCAATGTTTATTTATTTTAGTTTCTTTAAACAATACATAATGGTGGAAATCTGGTAATCAAAACATAGTTCAAAATTTTTCATTTACTTCCCTATAGGAAATAGGTTAGATCATGGATATGTCTAAAATGAATGGTCTCAGTTCATATAAACAGCTGTTCTTATTATTTTATATTAAAAGTTCAATACATTAACTCTCGTAGTTTCTATGGAAACCTGTTACATATTTTACATCTTCAAAATTGCCAACACGCCCCTTCCCAGAGCTAAGACATATCCATGTTAAAAATGATTCCTTATTTTCTCTTTATTTTGACACACACAACCTTTTCCTAGAGTTTGCCAATTTACTTATGGGACATTCTGTATATTACGACTACCAAGCCGTTTTTTAAATTAGTATGGACATAAACCGGTAACTAAAATGTGTGAACCTCTTTTATAATTAACTAA
The DNA here is from genome assembly GCA_023375725.1 of Nephotettix cincticeps. Taxonomy (NCBI): domain Eukaryota; kingdom Metazoa; phylum Arthropoda; class Insecta; order Hemiptera; family Cicadellidae; genus Nephotettix; species Nephotettix cincticeps. Next base: position 66,730,382 of record CM041789.1, on the reverse strand, counting down.
TGTAATCGTAGTCAAGCAATATCACAAAAAATTTGGAATCACAAAAAAAATAATTTTTAAATTTTCTATTTTTACAAAATTACTATTTTTTTTAATATAGCTGCATTGTTTTCCTTTATGTCAGCTGTAAAAGCGATGGCATTCCGCCAATAAGACCGGATTCTCGTATCACCTCACCTACATGGTCACCGAGATAGCCGCTGTATTGATAAACGGTCCATCGGAATTCCGCAGTAAATCCTGCGACCGACGTCGCCGTTCTTGTTGGTTTGATTTAAACCTGCCGAGGTCGACAGACGGTGGTCCAGGGATAAATCTTAGCAGCGATATCTTCTGTCTGTCGCAGGACCTTGATAAAAACCAGATTGCAACTACCTGTGATTAAATACTTCTTTGTTTTCAAACCATTCCATTTTCCCATTTTTGTAATTTCTTTAAATAATAATCTCTCTATACCAAAATTTACATTACAGGGTAGAGTATATTTATATGTACAGTATGAATAATTTTAAAAACACAATACACTTAACATAAATATATTTCAAATGGATACTAGTTTGTAAATACTCGTATATGGGTTTCCCCTAGGTCAGAGGGTATACAGTAGGCTAGAGCTAGTCTGGTCTCTACACTGAAAACAGTACATGTGTGTACAGTGCTGAAGAAGACAAAATTAAATTAAAGCAAACCAATTGACCAATGACCTAATACAAAGTTAAAACAAACAAAACAAAACGGTTTTAACAGTTTAATATAGGATCTAAAAGTTTATTCAGCAATTTCTACTCATCTTAACTATCATCTCATATCTCTTCTGATTTCTTTAATATTGTATAATATTAATGCATGTTTTTCAATATATATGTTTATTTTTTAACTTATTATTGAGTGTTCTGTAGTTTTATGTAGCATTATGTAGTTTGGTGCTATGTAATGAAATGCGATAAACTAATGCCATTTTTATTCTTCCCGCTGCCTGTAAAAGAAAATGTTTTTAATAAAGTAATATTGTAAAGTGATTGTAGTTGCCAACACGTGTGTAACAAATTAAATTTGATTAAATTGTTCTATATCATCCTGCTTACGTGCTCAAGAGAAGAATTTTCAATTTGCAGATTTAAATTAATTGTTTGATTACAATTTTAGTCTATTCAGTTGTTTTAACATTTATTTGTGATTCTAAACGTTTAATAACTAATTTATCTTAAACTACAAGTAATTAGACACCCATTTAAACAACAAGTCTTTTTTAAATCAACAAATCAACTTAAAAACTCCAAAGTGTCCTCTTACTTCCCAAAATGCTACCACCAACCAAAATGCTATATTTAGTTTAGCGTCTACCTAAACGCTATATTTAGTTTAGTGTCAACATAAACGGTATATTTAGCTTAGCGTATACCTAAACGCTATATTTAGTTTAGTGTCTCTACCTAAACGCTATATTTAGTTTAGCGTATACCTAAACGCTATATTTAGTTTCGTGTCTACCTAAACACTGTATTTAGCTTAGCGTCCAGCTAAATGCTATATTTAGTTTAGCGTCTACCTAAACACTATAGCGTTTATGTATACGCTAAACTCACTCCTTCCAGTTGGTTGAGTTTCGCTGGGAACTCATCCAAATAAATCCTCCCTGAGAAATACTTGAACTCTTGGAGGTGACATACTGATCCTTCTTCCCAGAACCCAAACCACACTTGTGGCGTCCTGGTCACCTAGTATGTCTCCAAAATAACCTACGGTACTTAATTACAAACAGATTTACTCCAGTCTCTATAGCTATATCAGGGTCTTCTATGATACATTTTCAAGTTGTCGGCTATATTTTTCGGATTCAAAATTAATTTTAAATTCCTCTAAAAAATAAAGGGGAGTTCCCCATACGAAATTTGCTGTCATATGCATAGTATAAAAGGTAGCAATTGGTTGTAATTGGTTCACTTTATGTGAGACATTCTGTATATGTTAGTTTTATAAAGTATTAAGTATATTTTTGTCTCAGGTTTTAGCCTCAAAATACAATTTTTAACTTACATAACATTTGATTTGACAACCAGGGGAAATAAGCTATGGAAATAAGGAACCACACCCTTCGGTTGGTCTTTGGGCCTATCAGCAACTAAGTTGTATGTAAACAAATCTCACTATACGTATCATGAACATAATGTACATAAAAATATGCGTAGGAATTTGGGTGGAAGGTGGTGTACATTTGATAGTTGTTGAAAGAGAATTGAGTTACACAGTAGATTATACATTTTAATATAAAATCTATTATCTAATACTGCTATAAAATTATACCCTTTATACGTGACTATTTCATCTAACCGTCCCAAACATACGGTAATCATCAAAACAAATAAATTAAGATCACAAAACATTTACGCAACAATTGTATTAGCAACTGGTCCAAAGCGTGACTGAAGCGAGGGGAGTACAGAGTTGTACAATACCGCCGTGTCTTGTCACAAACACAGTTCGAGACTTGGTTCAGCCTCAAACATGTTCCATTGTAGTCGTGATCAACTGTGACCGATCTCACTGATGCGAAATGTGTTAGGCGCTTCCAACTCAACAGTTCGTATTGCTCGCGGGTTTATACAATCAATACATTAAAAATACCAGTAATATTAAATGTACATTAAATGTTTCAAATAAACAATTCTCTATCTATAAAACACAGCACGCTGGCGTGAGTGAGTGAATTTCACAGAACTTATCATAGTAATCGAATACAACTTAATATGCAGGTTTGCTGCAATAAGAGTTGTTTTATATGGTAATGTATGGTAATTAAGGCTGTTCACTAAGTAAAAATATATACAAAATTTTATCAAATTATGTTGATAACTAAGCGCGTTATAGGCCTACCAATTTATCTATTCTCCGTATGATTTACAACGAATAATTGAAATCGGTTTTTTATGGATGCGTTGATAAAGCCTAACTTGATGGACTTGCATACCGAATTTTTGAAGAATATTTAAGTAAATAAGTGAGTTGTTGATTTATAGCTCACCTTATGATGAATAGCTATAAATCAACAACTCACTACAAAATTTACATTAACATTATTTACCATTTTAAATTTACATTGTGTTTACTATTTTAAATATCTCAGCAACCAACGACATTGAGTCATGATTCAGAATACTAAACTGTGAGTTTTTTTAGCTAAATCCAATGGTAAAAAAACTTTATTTTTATACTTAAAACTACCTAATGTCTCTTACCACGAGTATAGCATGAGAATTTTGTTTTTTATATAATGTGTTTTTGCTCTGTAAAATTATTTTTTGTACTGTAACATTTCATGTATATAAGGAAGCATTTGAAATTGAAAAATCTCTTGGACAAACTTCGTCTGAGTTTCAGTTTTTTTGTCGCGGTAATTTTGTTTCCAGTTAAGGGTAAGATATCAACGTCAGATTTGCGCCATTCGATTTATTTTAAAAATCTCTTTAAAATGAGGGGTGACTCGATAGGGCTTTGCATTTAAAAATTGTTAATTATTTCCACTCAAATTTTCAAAATAACAATCATCAATGTAGCCCCTCCTATCGGAGAAGTTGAAAAATATCCTACAGTACAGCTCAGTCCTACCTCTTATATTACAGAGTCGATCTGTCGTTGAAAACAGTGTTGGAAAATTTATCTTTCGACACCTTGTTAATGACATCCTCAACTCTAGGTGATGGGTAAGCATCGAGTTGGGAGAATCAATTAATTGTCTGTGAATAATCAATACACATTCGTTTCTTCTTTGTATCTCCTTTTACAACTAACACCTGGGATCGCCAGGGGGAAAGAGCTTTGCTCAATTATGCATTCCTTCGGTAACCGTTCTATTTCTTCTTTTATTAATACTTTGTCTTCAATAGAGTAATGTCGAGACTTTACAGCTATAGGTCTACAATTTGAAGTCAAATTTTAAAACAAACGAACTGGTGAAATTTTAGCTGATGATAGCCATACTTTCATACATACACATACTTTCAAAGGAGGTTTGCTATTTCGAAAATACACTTCAACACTAGAACATGATTATTAAATATTATAACAGCCCTCTTATTCCCTAACTCTATCCTAACAAATGTTACTTCAAACAATCTAGTATTTCACAAACAAATCTCTAGACTAAAAATTGTACTGGACGTAAAAGTTCATATTTAACGTAAGTTGCGTAGATTTACGTAAAATCTTTTACGTCAAACCCCACTCGATTTGGATTCTAGGGGCCCCCAAATTGATATAACCACTCTCAATTCAAATACAAAGATTTTTAAGAAAATACAATGTGTAAGGGGAGAAAGTAAAATAAACGTTTGTACAGTTTCATAAACATATGGAACCCGTGTGTTAAACAATAAAGAAAGAAAAAATACTATGTTATACAATTTTAACGTTAGAACTGTAAAATGGCTAACGAAACTTAATTCTGTCCCACTAACTTTGTTACCAAAATTGATTATTTGAACCTTGATTTTTTAATTGACTTCACACTACTTATATTAAATTTTAATCAGATATTAAGCTATTGGATTGAGTACATAAGAAAATATGAATGTTGAGATTTATTAAAAAGGCAGCTTAAAGTGACAATGGAAATAACTAATCCTTTGGCCTTTGAGCATTGTGGAAGTGAAATAAACAGCGGGAAGCTAATATGACTGGGGAGCCAGTCCCTTGGGAAGTATTAGTTTATTCATTTATCTTTGTTTGTTAAAACAGTGAGTAGCGTGTTCTCTCAAGCTTCTTGAATGCGTTTGTCTGAGTCACTCTAGAAAATAAGCTATTCCGGTAAATTGTATTGCTTAGCTTGTAGTGCCTCAGGTACAGTATTATGAGATAAAATTAAATTATTCCAATTATTTATTGAAATTCTAAACTGTATTGAGATGAGTACATGGATAATTGTATGGCGTTCGTCTTAAAGACATATTTATGGTACATTTAATTAATTACAACAGTGTTTTATATTTAATCCATCCCATCAATAATCCATAATAAACATTTGCCTTTAATTGATTTTCACTTAAACTAATACTGTACATTAATTTAGCTGTGTACAAGGAAATTAATATTTCTCTTTAAAACTTTGACGTAAAAGATTCACAACTAAACACAGAATAATTTTAAACTGCAATTACAATTTACAGTTTGCCAATGTTATTATAATTTCTTCATATATTAAAATAATTTATGTGTCTCATGCCACCATATCATCAAAATACAAGGAATGCTATGAAGTATTGAGTTTACTCCATTAAGCAGTCAACAGTTATTTGCAAAATCAAATTGTTTATAGCACATATGTTATTCATCATAAATTTTACACACTAAATATGTCTTCAATTCTCCTTCAACTGATTCATCTAATCTCTAGTAGTTAGGAACTACAGTACCTATTTTGTAACTGATTTCTGATTGGTGACTGTATCACTTCCCTGCCTTTCTTCAATTTCTGATTGGTGACTGTATCACTTCCCTGCCTTTCTTCAATTTCTGATTGGTGACTGTATCACTTCCCTGCCTTTCTTCAATTTCTGATTGGTGACTGTATCACTTCCCTGCCTTTCTTCAATTTCTGACTGGTGACTGTATCACTTCCCTGCCTTTCTTCAATTTCTGACTGGTGACTGTATCACTTCCCTGCCTTTCTTCAATTTCTGACTGGTGACTGTATCACTTCCCTGCCTTTCTTCAATTTCTGACTGGTGACTGTATCACTTCCCTGCCTTTCTTCAATTTCTGACTGGTGACTGTATCACTTCCCTGCCTTTCTTCAATTTCTGACTGGTGACTGTATCACTTCCCTGCCTTTCTTCAATTTCTGACTGGTGACTGTATCACTTCCCTGCCTTTCTTCAATTTCTGACTGGTGACTGTATCACTTCCCTGCCTTTCTTCAATTTCTGACTGGTGACTGTATCACTTCCCTGCCTTTCTTCAATTTCTGACTGGTGACTGTATCACTTCCCTGCCTTTCTTCAATTTCTGACTGGTGACTGTATCACTTCCCTGCCTTTCTTCAATTTCTGACTGGTGACTGTATCACTTCCCTGCCTTTCTTCAATTTCTGACTGGTGACTGTATCACTTCCCTGCCTTTCTTCAATTTCTGACTGGTGACTGTATCACTTCCCTGCCTTTCTTCAATTTCTGACTGGTGACTGTATCACTTCCCTGCCTTTCTTCAATTTCTGACTGGTGACTGTATCACTTCCCTGCCTTTCTTCAATTTCTGACTGGTGACTGTATCACTTCCCTGCCTTTCTTCAATTTCTGACTGGTGACTGTATCACTTCCCTGCCTTTCTTCAATTTCTGATTGGTGACTGTATCACTTCCCTGCCTTTCTTCAATTTCTGACTGGTGACTGTATCACTTCCCTGCCTTTCTTCAATTTCTGACTGGTGACTGTATCACTTCCCTGCCTTTCTTCAATTTCTGACTGGTGACTGTATCACTTCCCTGCCTTTCTTCAATTTCTTACAGTAACTCGGATCCAACCCTCTGTGTTTTTTGTTCTGTGAACTTTGTTTAGGAAATAGCCAAGGTCGTCATAACAAGAAGAATACACTTTTTTCGTTTTAAGGACCCCATATGACAAAAACACGTCACAACTTACGACTATTTACGAGTATGAATCTCGTAAATTGCCATTTTAAAAGGCAACTTTTGTAGGGTTTCATAGAGACACGTGGAATTGTGTTAAACGTGGCAGTGTTAAACTATAAAAAAATATAATCAAACACACACACATACATACGAGTAAAACGAATACTGTCGTAAGAAAACTCGAATCTTAATGAAAACAATTCTGAAGGGGGCCTTAGGATGGGTTTATTGTCCCAAATTCAATGATTTAAATTTTCGCTCTGTTAAGCGGTTACTGATATAGAAATTGGCAAACCCAGTTAGTTATTTTTGTAGCTCCGATGTTAAACTATGGGGAAATTTTGTTTGTATTTACGTCTCTATATGAAATAGGTTAGATCATGGATATGTCTAAAGGGAATGTTTTCAGTTCATCTAAACAGCTGTTCTTATAACCAAAATATGACGCCAATAAAAAATCACTGTTTCAAATATTGGTCGCTAAAATTGCCAACACTCCCCCTCAGAGCTAAGACATATCCATTTAAAAAATACTTAATTTATATTTAGATATAACATTAATATCACGTTTATTATTTAAAATATTAATTCTCTATTACATACAGTTAAGAATAATGTCTGCTAAAAATTTAAATATCTTTGTTCCTTATGACACTAAATCTACTTAGTCATTTCCCGTTCTTATTTTTCTTAATGCTTTAATAGAACTAGTCATACAGATTCTAATAGATAAGATCTACCAATGTATGTAAAAATACAAGTTTCAATTTGTTTAATGGCTGTAAGCCTATTTACTTAAATCCCATATTGTTTATTCGTATACAGTATAGGCCTACGTAAATTTTTATAAGTCCCTTATTAATAAACATACTATGATAACATCATATGAAATGTTTACCTTCGAAAACAGCCTAAGGTTGTTAAAAAGGTCATTTAATTAACCTTCGATATAGCTTAATCTTTATCAGCTTAAGTAATTAATAAATTTTATGAACTACTTGTTCATAATATGTTTTCATACTTTTATTATACTTTTCTTATTTTATTCTTTCTTTATTGTTTTCATATTTTTATTTTTTATGTCAAGTTATATAAAACAGTTTCTCCAAATAGGGTCATGTGCTTTTTACAGTGCAAGTCCATATTGACTACTTTTTACTTTTTGCTATATCAAAAAAAATTCAAATATGTCAGTATTTGTACGTACAGCTTATATTACATAGTTTTTTATCTTAAAAAATCTGTTTTAACTCGTTGTTATAATTGAATTGGATTTTTATGAAAATCACCAACTTTTAATATTAAGAGATCTGCTTTAATGAACAAAAGGGTCGTGTAACCCCTAGATCGATTGGCGCCACTAAACAATGCATCTGTAAACTTTTCCAGCGAACTGACAGCTGCCAAACTCAGCTTATTGTGCTAATTGACTCACCAAACTGAAACGATGACTGACAACTCACTGACTGATTGCTCATTACTGGTGAGCTCCAGCCTAAAACTATTTTTAGAGATTTCCATTACAATGACGAGTAAAGTCGTATGCTGTAAAATTTAATGACCGAAATTCTACGAATGGTTTATTGTTGAAAATGTTCGCTCTTTATAAAGAATGCAATTCCTGTAGTTCCAAGGATTTGAAACACAGTACTATGCAATTTATTCACTAGCCCATTACCAAAGGGGTTTCTCGGGCAAAATAAATGTATCGTTTTGACACTAGATCCCCTATACCGCTCGTGTTGTGTATCGAGTACAGTGGTAGTGGGTTTCTTAGTGCTGTATTAAAAAAATAGGTAGAAGGCCCGAGAGAGGAGATGCAGGCGTAACAAAATAAACATGTTATGTCCAAAAAGAATTTATCACAAATTTATTTTATAGGAAAATAACTAAACTATGGAAAACAATAAGCGTACTTAAACAAAAGAATTCCCTAACGTTACTTAAATATTTGAAATAAGTCAAACATCATACAAAATGTCTTAGGTCTGATTTCCCTCCTCTCCCCTTCCATATTCACAATCTATTTAAATCCACCTCCCCTTTCCTGCCATTTATTGTTCCTTTACAATATTGTCGCATGATGTAACAACTTTATTGTTCATATGACTCCTTACCTCCACAAAATCGTCACACTGTTTAAAATATTCAATAGGAGAGTGTAGTACTCATAACTGGGAGCCTGCAGTGGCACTCCAGGGGTGGCTTTAGCATTTAAGATGGCCACCCATGGTAGTGAGTCACCATGAGGGCGAGGAGACCCTCTGTGTGGAAACTGATGAAACCTCCGCTACTGAAAGAGGAGGGATGCTTGTAGCCCTCACGTTTACCAAAGCTGCATCCAACCTTCTGACTGTAACTTCCCCTCAAAACGTGAACCCTGTAACACGGTCACATTCATTATTCCTTTTTAAACATTAAATCCATACCACCATATTTTCACTCCCGTCCATTTTCCCCACTGATTTCAGTGATATCCTGTGTACCTACATCCTTTCCATTATTTTTCATTTATTTAAAACTAATATATCTTTAACATTTTCTCCAACAACCATAATTCCAACTGCCTTTAACTAAGGCATTTAGAATTCAAAATTTGGTTTTCTTCAAATTCAAACATCATTTATTCTAAATAGAAACAGGAACTCTTTAATGTAAAAATAGTCTTGTGTAAGACAATCTTCAATATCAAGCGAATTATTTCTAACTTGCCTTACAATTTATTCTAAGCGATTCTTATAACCTGACCCAATGTCTATTAAATATTTATATTTTTATATTCAGCATTTCTCTAGTAAAATTTTCAATATTAACGTACATTTTAAATTTCCAAACAGAATGAATCTTTTACTATTTTTCCTGCACAGTATTCTATAAACACATGGCGTTCGTTTCCACATTTTTAACGAAAAATTCATGGATACTAAATCAAAATTTGTTTTAAAAGGAATGGTTCTCTAATCATTTTAATCTTTTAGGAGTGAATTTTAAAACTTAAAATGGAAAATCTTACCTCATTATCGAGGACTCGGCACACTTGACAACCGTGGACGTTTCTCTGTGAACTCAAATCCAGCAATGGCGTCACCGGAATTCAATAATTTGACCTTTGAACACGTTCAAAATACCCCGGATCGTCCACAAGATATCACCACAAACGTACATGTACGTTACCTCGCTATGAACATCTAAAATTCTTTCTTTTCATTCAAATAAAGTTCTTTTTACCCATCAAATTGCTAATTACTTAAAAATATTATATTTACCTTCCGTGTTTGACAATAGCTTTTGACACTTAGATTTGTATCACAACGAGTAAACTCCTCCATTGCCTGAACCATGGAGCATATAACTAATTTATTCAATGTAAACGAGAATATTTACATTAAACGTATAACCTAAACGTATAATTAGATGAATTAAGAAACAAATTAGATTAATCAAAGACAAACTTGTATGAATTTAAAGTAATGGAAGAAGTATTTATTCATACAATGTGAGGATTATTATATACTTCGTGCAATATGGTGTACTTCAACAGTTATGAGCTGTAACACATCGGGGAGAGCCTCATAACCCGCGGCCAACAGCGCGGCACTACACCGGATACGGCAGTATCCATACACCATCATCTTCGTACATGAGCAGCACACGCAATATGCTGTATAAATATTGTATGTTACAGGCAATGAGATGCGCCCTAACATTGATGAGTTGTAACACATCTGGGTGAGACTCATAACCCGCGGCCAACAGCGCGGCACTACACCGGATACAGCAGTATCCATACACCATCATCTTCGTACATGAGCAGCACACGCAATATGCTGTATAAATATTGTATGTTACAGGCAATGAGATGCGCCCTAACATTGATGAGTTGTAACACATCGGGGAGAGCCTCATAACCCGCGGCCAACAGCGCGGCACTACACCGGATACGGCAGTATCCATACACCATCATCTTCGTACATGAGCAGCACACGCAATATGCTGTATAAATATTGTATGTTACAAGCAATGAGATGCGCCTCAACGTTGATGAGATGTAACACATCGGGGAGAGCCTCATAACCCGCGGCCAACAGCGCGACACTACACCGGATATAGCCGTATTCGTACACCATTACATGAGTATCATATATTAGTATCGACCAATGGGTGTGATGAAAGAATTGTTCATTCCTTAAACTCCTTAAATGTGTATTTACAATTTTTTTTAAATCAGCTGTAAATATGTAATAATATTTACCTTTATAAACACGATTCAGCTAAGTTGATAGATCTAAAGTGCTAAAGTCAAAAAATAATAAGCCCTATTATAATAATAATGATAAATAGTGTTTGATTTAAAAAATACGTACTGTTCATTCAGAAAATAAATAAAAAAACAGTGCCAATAGATGGAGGTTACCATTACTGTTTTGATCCGTCTACTGGATTGGCATGACTCTTAAGAATTAAAGGTTCCCATTTTAAAACAAAACTATTTTAATTAGCTCCTCAATAGTCCATTTTAACTAACAAAATAATACCCCCGTCGCTGCAGAACTACGTACTCAGCAAATTCCCATATCAATAATATAATAATAATCATAATGATATATGACAAATTTTATCAACATCTGTCGATAAATATGAGTTATTTGCCTATTCTCCATAAGATTAACATGGTAAAAAGTATGCAGGTTTGCTGTTGCGAGGAATACTGGAAGTAGGCTTTATAGCATAAACAATTTTTATGTTGTCCATTTATACCAATATTCATAAACATCTGTCCATAAATAAAGGAGTTTGCCTATTCTTGATAACAAATAATAATTTAATTAAACGCACAAATACATTTCAGCTTCTTTACTAAAGTAGATTTATCGTAAAGATAAACAAAATTAAAATATAAAAATGTAATCCCCAAAAGTATCTTGAAAGTTAAATTCAGAAACCATATTTCTCACATACCACACGATTTTAAAGCCAAACAAATAATACGGCTACATTCACCCCTCATGTAACAAACAAGTATAATTAATGTGGTATTTTTAATTTGTCCTCTTTGTAGTGGGTTTGTAAAATTGAGTTATGATACTTATTTTATAATGTTACAATATATAAATATATATTTTTCGATACATACTATATATTATGTCGTTTCCTATAAACGTTTACGTGTGTTATCATTAAACTGTACGCAAATTCAAAAGAGAGTAGTTTCACACCAAAGTGCGCTCAGAGTAGATAATTGGCTGAAGAAACTTTGCTTCTCTTCTGGGTTAATACCTGTGGAATCTTACTTCTCTCGTTAATTTATCACATCAAGAGATTGTTGAGAACTTTTAATTAGAGTTGTCACATTTATGAAGTTCACCTCGTCTCGTCTCGAAGGTGGTGTTTCGTTCTAGCTTAGACCACTTTTATGGGTGCAAAACTTTTGCGTTAAAAAGTTTTATACAAGTATTGGGAAGGTTTTTACAATTACATTTGTTGTTCTGTTCACCGATTCGTTTATTTCTAACCATATAATAATCAGTTATGTTAAGCTAAACTTATATAATTAATTGGATTTGAATAAAAGTTCATACATTAATAAAACCATATTTATTTTTAACCAATGAGTCGTATATTTTTAAATTTTGCCCCTTAATTGGTTAAAAGAATGAATGACTTTCGTCAACACATTAGATAAGATTAGACGTAAACCCAATCTTCACAAATATGTAGCTAAAGACAATTTCAATTTTAATACTAAATATAATTTATCTGTGATGTAGCTTACGCCATATACATGTAGCCAATAGCTCACTAACATGTAGCCCACGAATTAAAATGTCGCTCATGTCAGTGACGTCACTGACTTGTAGCCGACAGCTCACTAACATGTAGCCCACACTTAACTTACATGTAGCCTATCCCGTACGTCACTGACATGTAGCCCACACTTCATTAAAATGTCGCTCATACGTCATTGACATGTAGCCATCAGTTCACCAATATGTAGTCCACACTTCACTATCATGTAGCCTAGCCCGTACGTCACTGACATGTAGCCAACGTTTCACTAACATGTAACATGTCACCCACACTTCATTAAATTGCCCCTCATACGTTACTGACATTTAGCCAACAGTTCAATAAGGAACCCATACTTAACACATGCAGCCTACACACCACCAACATGTAGCCCACGCTTCACTAACATGTATCCCCCACACTACCAACATTTAGCCCACACCCCACTCAATAATAAAGAGATCGTATAATAAACACTCATGTAACAAACGAATATATGAAAGGTTATTCGATAGCAAGTTGTCATCGTATAGCATAACGTCCGTAGCAGCCATATTACATCAACTGGAGAGACAATAAATAGGGAATGGTCACACGTTACGATGAGGTGACGGCCGCCTGGCGTACATTACTGCCTTTCTGTCAGCCCGCACTGGCCAGTGGCCACTGTACGAGGATTTAGTAGGCAGTGCATTAATGTGAATTACAGCGAGCCAGAGTTATGCGCGGCGCGGCCAGCGCTGTGGACTGTAAAGATCCGTCAGCAGAGTCATGTGACACAACTAACAGTACTAATAGTATTCACATTCATAATCATGATGTACCGACCAGACCACTTAGTGGGTATTTTATGGACGAAATAAAAATTTTATTTTCCTAATAAAATCCAGCTGATCCGTTAGTCAGGATCATCAACTAGTCCAACACATAGAGGCAACTTAGCTCAGTTTTGAGCTACAGAACCCAAGGATATAAACCTTGTCAATGACTTTCTGTAAATTATTGTTAGAGCTAATCATTTACTCATAGGATATATTAGATGGACTGTAATCAATAGAAAAATATTGTTATAAATTCTAAGGCCGAAAGTAGACTTGCTTTATTTTTTATAATCATACGTATGCCGAGTGTTCCATAATTATATAACTGGTCCTTACAAGTGCGAAAAACACACGTACAAGATATGTTTTTCTGCTTATCCCTATGCCTTATGCATCCGAGTAATCCATAGTAATCCGAGTATGCATCCTGTATAATACCTAATTGACAAAGCTAGTTTTGTAAAATAGTAAACAATAGTAACATGGAACATACAGCTTACAGAATATATTTATGCTTATTTTATTAGATAAATTTTAAATAGCATAGCTTGAGCTCACGTAAGAACTCATCCAAACGCTGTTCTATCTTTTATAAAAGTAGAATTTGGGCTTTATGTTAGTGATGTGTGCTGTGTGATGTGTAGTCAATGTAGACTACATGTTACTGACGTTAGCCATTATGTTAGTGAAGTGTGAGCTACATGTTAGTGGTGTGTGGGCTATATGTTAGTGATGTGTGGGCGATATGTTATTGACGTGTGGGCTACATATTAGTGGTGTGTAGGCTACATGCCACTGTCATGTGGAATGTGGTGTGTTGAGTAGCGTTGAGCTAAATGTGGGATTGAGACTATGTGTTAGTAGCTTATGAGATACATGTTAGTGGTGTGTGGGCTATATGTTAGTGATGTGTGGGCGATATGTTATTGACGTGTGGGCTACATATTAGTGGTGTGTAGGCTACATGCCACTGGCATGTGGAATGTGGTGTGTTGAGTAGCGTTGAGCTAAATGTGGGATTGTGACTATGTGTTAGTAGCTTATGAGATACATGTTAGTGGTGTGTGGGCTACATGTTACTGACGTTAGCCATTATGTTAGTGAAGCGTGGTCATAAATTAATATGGAATAGCTAATTACTTCGTTCGAAATAATTCTTTTACTTTCTTATTTTTCACTTTTTTATCGCCAATGCTATTTTAAACCAAATTTGTACAGGAAACATACTTGAAAATTTATATATCGGGCTAGGTATGTAATAAAATAATTTATTAATTTTGAATGGTGACTTATTCCGGAACAGAAAGAAAATATCTGGATTAGGAATAAAAAAACTCAATAAAGTGTTCTAAAACAACACGTAAACATAGCAAATAAAACAATGAAGGTACGGTAACACGTATTGTTGTCTAAAAGCTTTCAGTTTTGTGATTTATTAACAGATAGTAACAGATAAAGATGGAGGAACCTTACTCCTTGTTAACAATTCATTGTGGCCGCAGCAGTTTCCAAGAAAGTTAAGCTCCATTTAGTTCCGAACATTTGGAAACTTTGAGATCATCGTAGTAATTTTGATAAATCGTTCATTTTGACTTCGATAACTGTGAAAAAATCAATCCCTTAGTAATTTAAATTATTGTTATATTTAATACACAAAAGAATACCTACATTATTGTAATGCTATAAGTAAAATTTGCAGTTTATCAAGAACAGGTGTGACCAATAAATGATAAGAGAATTTAACACATTAAAAAGCCACAAGTACGTTATTTTCCAATTTTCAGAATACATTATTAAACTATTGATACGTGACAAAATTCTTCGTCACAGTCTCCAGTAGTTGTGACAACGTTGGAAAAAATAGTAAAAACACAAAAGTTAATACTGTAACTGAGTCCAGTCCGCCTTCAATTACATTAAAAACCATGCCGCTCTCCGTGATTTTAATAACAATTTTACTTACAGATAAAAAACTTGCAAACTTTTTTAACTTTTTTTTTTAAAAAAACCAAGCTCCCCGTATGGTTATGGAGCCCTCCTAAAATGAAGATCTTTCAACAAGCTCTTTAAGCTATACAGTAATTTCCCAACTTAAATATTTTTCACTTTATCAAATGTTTTTTATTTTGCTAAGAATATTTTATATTAGTTTAATTTTGCTGTTTTTTGTATGTTGTTTCTGTAGACGTATCAGCTCTAACATTGTCAAGCCATGTTTAACATTATTTGAATCACTTTCATTTCTTTACTTTTATTTTTTTCTTATTTTCATTTTTATTTTTATTTTTATTAATTTACGCAACTTCCGTAGGAACAATATAAATTGTTGTCATATACAAGATTATTGCTTTTAAGTTTTTAGTTATTACCGATTGAACATATTTCAATCCCCACACGACACAAAATAAAAATAACAAAATGTAAAATTATTTACGAGAAAACCTAATACTATAGTATTAACGTGCTACCTCGTTATCGGAAGGTCGAAGATACAAATTCGAATTATATGTAACTGTAACAGGTTTACGTTAGGTCATAGTTTGGACCGTCTCTTATTGAAACGTTAAAAATTTGTACTGGCTTTGCAAATTCCAAAAAAATCAAATTGAAATTCACTGGAACTGAACGCAGGACATATCCATATTTATTCAGGTTTTACTGGAATATGAAGAGTGTAGAGAATTGTTTCCATTAATCCATTTATTTATCTACACCCACGCCACGGCGGTAGGGACTTTGTTTGACGCTAGCCCTTTGACTGACGTGCGTGCGACATGTGTCCGATGAGAACATCTGCCCATCACAACTAATATAAGCGAGAGCTCAAAAACTTAAAACATCTTTTCAATTTATTTTATTCATCAAACAGGAAAGAATACAAAGAAACAAATGTCATTTCAGAGTTTTTGGTTATTTAGGTTATTACTTATTGACTTACTTAACACCTACACGGGTTCAAAGATTAAATAATATTACATAAACGGTGCCAGTGAAATGTCACATTCTGTCTCCCTTTAAAATAAATAAAGAAATACATACCTTTGATAAACAATGACATTGTGAAATTATTGTTAAAATGGTAATTGACAAATGTAATGTTTCATACAAGCTGAAAACTTTTAAAGGAATTATAGAACTCCCCCCGTGGGGGTAATGAAAAACCTTTTTGCGTGGGGTTTACTGGATAATGTGACCTTTCGCTGGATACCAGTTTTCATTAAAAATGTTAAAAAAGAAGGTTGGGTGATCTTGGAAGAGGACCCTATGTTGTTATCGCGGATTGTAGATTAAAGTTTTCTCTAGAATCTTTGTCTTAAAGTACATAAAAATGATCATCATCATTTCGGTTCACCCGTTTGTATATTTTTTTATTTTACAATAAGTAAAACTTTTCACCATATTTTACTAGTATCAATGCAATATATAATCATTCAACAATTCAATCACAGTATCTAAGAGATTCAAAGACATTTTGCATCCTCCATTCTTTTGGGTACCAATAGACCAATATTTTCCCGATGATTTTTGTTGTATTTTCCATGGGCTCCATCACAATACGGGAACTTTTCGCTCCTCCAACACCTACAGAAAACTGCTTTGTCACCAAGGTTTTCAATTTTAAAACTGTCTACGACTTTGGCTTCAGAATTCTTAATGACAGGGTTCACAGACAATTTTGGCCTGAATAATCTGTAGGTCGTATAAGATGTTACTCCAATAACTGCAAGTAGAGGAACCAGTGATAACCAATCCTTGACTCCAATAGGATTTGGGACGGGCAGTCTTGACGAATAATTTGGAACGTGTTCTTTCACTAGCCTTGACAAAGGTTCCATTATAAATCAGTATTGTATAGTAAATTAACACAGGTCAACTAAGCTACAATTAATTGCTATTGTAATTAGTATGTGTTTACTTATTTGTAACAATCGATTATACTATTTTAAGGCGGTTTTAATGATAATATTTAAATTAATCTGTAAATTTATTGTTTGAAATTTATAAAAATTCATATTTTAAACGTTAAAAAGTACATAACTTTCTAACTGTAATGTTTACAGATAGATGTTTGGGTGGTGTCTTATTGTTTGGACCCTAAAAACTACAAACTATACATCAGAGTCATTGGGGCAGTTTTGAAGAAATTTAAATATTTTAGGTTTTAAGGGGGGTTTCAGTCCAAAAGTTACACTCATTAAAACTCAATACAATGAAAAGGTCGAAATGAAATGAAATATTGCCAAACTTTACCCTAGTCCAAAAAGTAAAAAATATAGAGCATTGGCATAGTGTTGGTTTGGATTCTAAATTGTTTGAAAAAAACAATACTTTCTCCCTATGTATCAATGTAACATGATACATGATACAACATGATACAATGATACAATGTAACATGTAAATAGGGAGGATGAATTTAAATATATTTTAACATTTTATTATTGAACAATTTTTATTATAAAATATAGATGAAACGTTACATTGGAGTTGGTTATTATTATTATATTCTTTTGAAATAACGGTCTACCAACGTAAAAATTTCAACCCAAGTATGAATAAAAAATTAGTGTAAGATGATTGTTGTGCCTTTTTCTAATCTTTATAGGAATGTCTGTTGATTGATAGCCCAATAGCCAATGGCATCTAAAGGACCTACAGTTTAAAGTTAGGTTCGAACCACTTTGTAATTTTAATATACACCCATATTTACAGTTAAGATCTGCAAGTGTGTTTGCAGTTTTAGAAATATTTTATTTATATCCATTTACATCTTAGATACACAACTTTAATGGCTATATACAGATTATGGTCAGACGTTCCCTCATTTGTATCTGAGATTTAGTGTGTGCCTTTATATTTATTCCGATCAGTTCCTGTGAACACTCACTGGAAATTCATAACAAAAATCAGATAAAATTTGTTTCCTGAAAATGAATTACTGATTTGCTTGAACGTCACAACATCTACACTCGTAATTTATTTAACTCACAAACTTAACACAAACGTATTTAGCTCAGCGGCTTTTTAACCTAGATATGTCTTAGCTCTGGAGAGAGGGGGTGTTGGTGGCGAACAAAACTTGAAACAGACATAATTTGGTTAGTGACGTCATAGTTTGGTTATAAGAACAGCTGTTTAGATGAACTGAAAACATTCCCTCTAGCCATATCCATGATCTAAACCTATTTCCCACAGGGAATTAAATACAATTTTAATTGCGCTATTCTCTCTGTTACGTTTTATGATAATTATATAAGTGATATAATTTTAAGACTATCATCATTGCAAATTAAATTTATTTTTTTATAATAAAAGAAAATATAATATAAAATATGAGGTAATTTTGGCAGAACAGATTTGTAACCCGAATGAATCCAATAATCTAACCCCCGTATACATCTAATAATGAACCCTTTGACGGAGCGAGCAAACATTGATGGCGAAGTTTTAACTCGTGAGCGCGTTCGACGAAACAACCACTTTGTAAACACCCCTGTTAAAACACACGCCAGCGCTGCTTTGAGAGGTCTTTTTTTATGAATTGCAACTTGAATCCAATTCCTTTATTCAATTTAAATTTACTCTTTTGAGATTTGCATATAGTAATCTCTTTAAACACCAATCAACTTTTGGAATTCTAAACATTTTTTTCTAAATGTCTAAATGTAGAGACTAAAATGTTTTTATTTCTGCTCGAGGTAGTACTTTAATAATTTTATCCTAAATCAATCGATTACTTAATTAGTGGTTCTTACATGACGGGTAAACTAATTGAAAAATGGTATGGTAAATTCAGGTTTGGTACTAACCAAAAAAACCTCGCAAGATTTTGTTAGACTCTTTGAAGTGATATATTCTTAAAAAAACCCTAAATACTCGTGCTATATCGTGCTAAAGTCTAGAGTGATCTTTAGACCTGAAAACCCCCTAGATTTCTGGCATTATGTAAACAATGAACATTAGCAAGCTATGAAAATAAATTTTCAGATATTTTGAAACACATTTTCAGATACATTGTAGTTGTTTGATATATCCAAAAACTTGAAAGTTTCTGTATTTATTTATCTCTTGGACTCTAGTAACCTCTATTACTATCATAATTGGGTACATTAAATAGAACTTGTCAAATTACTGGAAGGTTACGGAAGTGACACGGACAACAGGCTTTTCTCTATCACCTCGGTTGATATTGATTAGCTCTTAGCTCTTTATTGGCAATCCGTCTGACCAAATTTGAAACGGAAGTGACATCATATGGTTATAAAAAGCTGTCTAGAGGAACTGAAAACTTCCCCATTAGAAAATATTCATTGATCTAAGCTTATTCCAAAGGGAACTACCTACTGTAAATACGTTTTTTCTATCTCTAAGGTGCATCGTTCCGGGCTGAGCCTAAAAACCCAGTCTGACCAGAACGTTTGGAGAGTAACACATGGTACTTGGCATACTCTCGGGGAAACTTTGTCAAGCAGTTTACTATCCTTGGGTCTGTCCCTCAATGAAATGTTGGGGGCACTTTAGGGCACTCTTAGGGTGATTTATGATCAAATGTCGGATTTAGATTATTTTGGGGGTTCAATCACTGGAAATAAGTTATTTAATAAGAGTGGTAAAAGTAGGACATGGGCATTATCTAACCTAATTCTGTTAGATAATCAATGTAGCTTAATCGTTTAGTATGTAAGATCAAACATATTTGAACTATAATAGATTCAAGTACAGTAATAGATTTGTTTTAGTTTACCTTATGAATATAAATATGGGTCTAAGAAATTAAAAAAAAGGCGTTCATGGTTTTTTTTTATTTTTTTCTCAATCATATTGACCTTGGCACACTCCTCTGGGGAGCCGAACGCCGGGTCCCAGGTGGTGACGCCCAACTTCTCGGCGGCCTCCTTGGCCTCTGCGATGGCTTCCTTGACGTCAGCGAGGGCCTTGGCCAAGTCAGCAGGCTTGGTAGTGTAAGCGAACTTGATGAAACCATCGGTTCCTAGGTATTCGGCCTTGTTTTTGGGTTCTGTTGAGTTTAATTGAATATTATTAAAATTTGTTTAAATAATAAACTGTATAGTAGTCTGCCACATACTTACTCTATTAAGTGAATTAAAAAACTATATCCCTTTAGTAAATCCATCATATTCTTTAATACTTATTTAAATTCCATTTTAAAAGGATTGCTTCAAATATAAACAGTATCCAATTTGGTAGAATAACAGCAACAGAAAATAAGCTAAAAGAATTGTTAATTTTTTGGGGGACATAACCCAAACCCCCACCAGATAATACCAAGCTTTATTGAAATGGGTTGCGCAATGTGACCTAACATTGCTTACCAAGTTTCATGGAAAACGGTAGAGGAATAAGGAAGAAATTTATTTTTGTTAAAATCCGTAAGGATAACATTGAGCGCTCTTAGACAAGAAACTGTGCTTACCACAGTCAGTAATTTAAATTACCTCTGGACCCAATAGACGTACACTAATAATTTGTACGGGTAAATAAGATAACAAATCTGTTTTTGTACATTTTAAAAACTTTTTACACCTCCAAAATGACATTTGTATAGGATTATCGAATCAAATATGTAGTTTTAAAAGATAATTTTGGTAATATACGAATTTTGTTCTTTTTTTTCAAAATTTCACATAGATTCCTAGGTTCCACTCCTACGTAAAAGTTGTTTGAAAACCTAAATTTTCATAATTATTTTAATTATTTTCAGTATCATTTATATGTATATATATATATATATATATATATATATATATATATATATACACAAACACACTGAACAATTCTTATTCACTCTTCTCATAAAAATAACACTTAAAAATTGTCAGGGGAGGGCCCCCCTCTGAGAGTATTCAACCACACTCCCTGGAGCACCCCCCCTTTTCAACTGACTGGATCTGCCCATGAAAGGGCATAACACCCACCATCCACCATCATAATACCACCAAGTCGTATCTATGAATATGAATATTAAAGGAAATTACCTCTAAATATGTATTAGATTAAACATAAATAGTGGATAAACCTGGTGATGCCACTCTAACATAATTTTGTTAGATAATCAATGTAACTTAATCGTTTAGTATGTAAGATCTAACATATTTTAACTATAATAGATTCAAGTAATAGATTTGTTTTAGTTTACCTCATAAATATAAATATGGGTCTAAGAAATTAAAAAAAAGCCGTTCATGGTTTTTTTTTCAATCATAGTCACCTTGGCACACTCCTCTGGGGAGCCGAACGCCGGATCCCAGCTGGTGATGCCCAACTTCTCGGCGGCCTCCTTGGCCTCTGCGATGGCCTCCTTGACGTCATCGAGGGCCTTGGCCAAGTCAGCAGGCTTGGTAGTGTAAGTGAACTTGATGAAACCATCGGTTCCTAGGTATTCGGCCTTCTTTTTGGGTTCTGTTGAGTTTAATTGAATATTATTAAAATTTGTTTGAATAATAAACTGTATTAGTAGTCTGCTACATACTTACTCTCTTAAGTGAATTAAAAAACTATATCCCTTTAGTAAATCCATCATATTCTTTAATACTTATTTAAATTCCATTTTAAAATGATTGCTTCAAATATAAACATCCAATTTTGTAGACTAACAACAACAGAAAATAAACTAAAATAATTGTTAATTTTTGGGGGGACATAACCCAAACCCTCACCAGATAATACCAAGCTTTATTGAAAGGGGTTTGTTGCGCAATGTGACCTAACATTGCATACCAAGTTTCATGGAAAACGGTAGAGGAATAAGGAAGAAATTTATTTTTGGTAAAATCCGTAAGGATAACATTGAGCGCTCTTAGACAAGGAACTGTGCTTACCACAGTCAGTAATTTAAATTTCCTCTGGACCCATTAGACGTACACTAATAATTTGTACGGTTAAATAAGATAACAAATCTGTTTTTGTACATTTTAAAAACTTTTTACACCTCCAAAATGACATTTTTATAGGATTATCGAATCAAATATGTGGTTTTAAAAGATAATTTTGGTAGTATATGAATGTTTTCTTTTTTTTCAAAATTTCACATAGATTCCTAGATTCCATTCCTACGTAAAAGTTGTTTGAAAACCTAAATTTTCATAATTATTTTCAGTATCATTTATATATACACTGAACAATTCTTATTCACTCTTCTCATAAAAATAACACTTAAAAATTGTCAGGGGAGGGCCCCCCTCTGAGAGTATTCAACCACACTCCCTGGAGCACCCCCCCTTTTCAACTGACTGGATCTGCCCATGAAAGGGCATAACACCCACCATCCACCATCATAATACCAACCAAGTCGTATCTATGAATGTGAATATTAAATGAAATTACCTCTAAATATGTATTAGATTAAACATAAATAGTGGATAAACCTAGTGATGCCACCCACGTGTGTCCTTAGTGTAAACCCAATGCGCTTACGCCCTTAGTGGTACTGCAATGCTTTGGAGAATCGAGATCATCCGAGTAGTTAATTAGACAATCTATTCTCAGGTTCTGTCAAATATGTTGTGTATTATGGAGTCTAAAAATGTTCTCAGTGATTTTTCCCTTCAGAAATTTGTATCCGGGGGAATTTTATGGTTTTGTAAGACATTATTAAAAATGTTATAATTTCAATTTATGCTGGTTTTGTTTAAAATATGTTTATTGGAAAGCATAATTGGTCGAAATGTGTGACACATGAGCTCTTTCATTATTATATAAATTTAAAACGCCATAAAATAGAAACTTATGGGGTTTTCGAAAATATTTTTCACTAAAACCTTCCCGGACACATGTAGAGCAACTTCCTAAAATTTCATGGCGATCGGATGAGTAGTTTGGCAACGCATAAAGGACATACATACAAAGATACAGACATACAGACAGACATACATACATTCAATTTTATATATAGAGATTAAATCCTGTTTATTTCATATCAGTAACTAAGCTAATACGTTAAATACTAAATCAGGATTCTTTGACACATTGGGCGCGTTTGGGGAGGCCGGCCCTGATAACCACATCACACAATAACCACATCTTTGTGTTTTTTGTTTATTGACTCAGTAAGCCGAGCTTCGTTATAAAATACACCCAAAGTGAAATATTATTTTTAAGGCTCAAATAGTAGCTTGTTTCCCTAAGTTTCAATTAAAATACTTGTTACCTTGAAACGTATTTTTAAAAGTTTTTTTTCATTAAAAGGCAGGCGTTTTAATTTTTAATGCTACATTTGTCAATTTCAATCACTCAGCATTACACTGAACAGAGAGAAATTACCGTTATTCTATTTATAGACCAATAATTGCAATTTACCTAATTCATTTTTTAAAGCTTTTAATTGGTCCATCCAATTGGTTATAAAACCCCCAAATTCAACGTTTTTTTATGGCAGAAAAAATTACATAATCATTGCCCATGTAATTCTTATGGAGAATAGATAAATTAGTATAACTTACTTAGTTATATACGTAATTTAGAAAAAATGGTATGTGTTTTAACAGCCTTTATATACACCTTGTAAAACAACCCTTATTGCAAACCTGCATACTCAGTACTATTGGATTACTATAATGGGAATAAAAGTTCTATGAAATTCACTCTTCTCACGCCAGCGTGCTGCGTGCAATCTCGTTTTTGTTAAACTTAACTCTCTTATAATTAACTAGAAACAGAGCCCGTTGTGGTTAAATACAACGGTCTCTAGAAAAAGGGTACCCCAATGTATTTTTTACGGAAAACTTTTTTACTTTTTCACCATACGTACTAAAAAACGTCAAACTTTCATATTTTTTGGCAAATATACAGGATTAAAGCTTTCTAATGACATATTAATCAATGAAATTGGTCCAGTGCAACCCTAGATTTAGTTGTACATCTTTTAACAAACAAATGTCAGACTCAGTATTTCTTCAACGCAAAGAAATTTGTTGTATCTTTGGTTTTTTGTACATAACTTTTAAACGGTGAGGAAATCGACCAAAGTGGATGGTGATTTTCTGAAAGAAAATTAAATGTCCAACAAATTACTGTTAAGAATCTTTTAAGAAACCTCAAAAAGACGGTAAAATATCGCCTTCAAAAATAGGATTTCGTGAAAACCTGTTTTCAATGTATTTCTTATGGAAAACATGTTTTTTTACTTTTCACCATAAATACTAAAAAACCTCAAACTTTCATATTTTTTGGCAAATCTACATGAATGGAGCCTTCCAACAACGCATTCATGATTAAAATCGGTCTGGTATAACTCTAGATTTAGTTGTACAAAGTTGAACAAAAATATCTTTAATTCAATATTTTTTAAACACAAAGAAATCGGTAGTAGCTTTGGTTTTTTGTAAATAAATTTTAAACGGAGAGGAAATCGACCAAAATGGATGGTGATTTTCTGAAAGAGAATTAAATTTCCAACAAAATACTATTATGCATTCTTTGAGAAACCTCAAAAAGGCTGCCAAACATTGCCTTCAAATAAGAAATTCGTAAAACCCCATTTTCAATGTATTTCTTATGGAAAAAAGTTTTTTAACTTTTTCACCATAAATACTAAAAAACATCAAACTTTCATATTTTTTGGCAAATCTACATTATGAAAGCTTTCTAATGGCATATTAATCAATGAAATTGGTCCAGTGGAACTCTAGATTTAGTTGTACAAAGATTTTTAAGACTGAATTATTATAAGAAATAGATTTCCATGAGTGCATCTATTCCTGGATACAGCTGTTTACCAGAACTGGTCGTAATAAATATAAAGGCATACATAAAATCTCCTAAACTAACGAGGCCATATACTGTAAATAAGCCCTTGAAGTCGTGTATCCAAGATGTATGTGGATATAAATAGAATATTTCCAAAACTGCAAACATACTAGTAGATCTTAACGGTAAGTAGCTCTAGAATACTTCGATAGTTGAATGTTACATCTGTATGTACTCTGTACCCAAACCGTAACAACATTATGATATTGGAAAAAAATCCTCACCCCTGCATAAATCTTCTCTCGGGCGAAAATGATCTTGTTACTGACTGGGAAGGTACGTCAATGGCGTCGTCCCGTAATCCACGTGTAAGCTACTTGGAGGTCACGAATTGTGGATAGTTGTAAGCGATGTTGGTGGGTGTAGTGTTCTCTTGTGTGGATTAACGTCCACACTATGGAATACTACGTTAATCCGTAAAGACCATCCTCATAATTAGACCAGTTCGTAATTTAGAGGCCGTGGTTCGGATTCCACGTTAGACTCTAGGTCCCTTAGTTGCCATCGGCTGTTGGGCTATTAACTGTCTAAGGAAAATGTCAACCTTAGTCAGTAACAAGACTACAAGATCGCGACACAATCATCTTACACTCAATCCTCATTCATACTTGGCTTGCCAACTGTACCTGTGGTATGGTCGCCATTCCAATAATCTAATTACAAACAAAAATGTTATATTTATTAATAGATTCTTTTTAACTAATCATAGTGTATACTGTTAAATTAAGGTAGCACGTCCTTTAATACAGCTAATCGGAGGTGAAGAATAATTGTGAATAGTTATAAGTGATGTTCGGTGGATGTGATATTCTCTTGTGTGGATTTTCGTCCGCACTATTAAATACTAATTTCATCCGCAAATACCACCCTCATAATTATTAGACCAGATCGTAATTAAAATTCAAAAGTGGTTCGGACCTTTGTTAAACTGTAGGTCCCTTAGATGCAAATGATGATGCAAAAATTAGGCAAATGGTATAATTCGCATAATTATTTACATAATTAGATAGCATTTCGTATATGTTTTGATTAGTGAACAGCCTTATATAAGCGAATTACAATGTAAAATGATTTTACTGCAGAAAACCTGCGTACTCAGTTCTATTTGATTAATATGATGAGATTAACATAAGTGTTAGATTATAAAAAAAAATAAACATAGGAGTTAAATGTGGCACATAAGTGCCACTGTGTGATATCAACATCGACGGACAGCTTCACTTTGTTCAGGGTTCGGTCACTTACTGGAATGATTTTTAAAAATCCCTTCAGAGAGCGCGTCAACGTGTCTAAACCAACTGCAATAGTTGAGTAGGAAAAAGCTTTGCCCATTTATCGTACTGGTGCTTCGTTGACAGAACGTTCATCTGATATGTCGCCCTTTTATAGTTTTAATACGACGTATTTTGCGGCCCCTGATGCTACATGTTTGTCCATTTCGGGGATTAACTATCTCTTAAAAAAGATTATTAAAATTTCATATATTTCCAGAGAAAAATGTAGAGAATTGCTATAAATTCGAAAAAATATTGTTAAAATACCTTAGCAACATTAGGCAATTGTAGACACAGCCTACTAGACAGGGTTTATAGTTTTCCTAATATACATCCATAATTTTACAACCTGCTAATAACTATACAACCTTTGGTACCAGAAGTCTCAAAATACCAAGCTAATTTTAGCAAGGTTTTGTAAAGTTTGTTCTATTCCTGTTAAGGGAAGTTTATTTTTCAAATTTGTTGAGTTTTTATTGATTGTTATTGTCTGAAATCTCCACTTTACTGCTTTATGTAACAGTTAGAAATAAACACAATATTTTCACAGATTTTCGCGTTTACTGAAAAATTGTTTTTTTAAGCTTTTAATGTAATCTATAAAAAAACTTTTAATTACTATCACCGGAATTTTATGTTTGGCTTTCTGATAATGATTATTAGCTCCGTACTAAAATAGTGTACAAAATTTAAATACCAGACTAAAAAAGACTATAAAAATATTTTCATTTGAATTTTTTAATCCTAGGTAAGGAACTAGGTAATTTCACTTTGGCCGAAACCCTCAAAATAGAAACGTAAATTTCAACATTGCCGATTATTCAATAAATTGTGTAGACAACTTCAAATATTTAGGAGTTACAGTAAGTAGTTCAAATTCTGAAGACTTAGAGATACAATGCAAACTATCAAATGCCAATAAGAGCTTAGGAGCCTGTACAAAACTTCTATCATCCAAACTGCTATCAAGATGTACAAAGTTAAGACTATACAATACCATCATACAGCCGGTGTTATTGTATGGCAGTGAGACATGGGTCCTTTCCAAAAGAAATGAAGGACGATTAATAGTTTTTGAGAACAAGGTTCTGCGGAAAATCTTTGGACCAGTTTGTGAAGATGGAGTTTGGCGCATAAGAAAAAACAGAGAATTACGTGCCCTATAACAAGAACCAGACATAATAGCCCTCATAAAAGCCAAAAGAATTAGCTGGTTAGGTCATGTACTTCGCAGAGGGGAGGGTACAAGGCTGAAGGAGGTATGCAAGGCCGTACCGGAAGGAAGGCGACCGTTAGGAAGGCCTAAATTAAGGTGGCTTGACCAAGTTGGGAAAGACGTTGTCCGGTGCGGAGGAACAATTGAAATGGCAGAGGACAGAGAAGAATGGAGGAGGCTAGTCTACGAGGCAAAAAATCGACTGAGATTTGTGATTCCCCAGCAGTAAGTAAGTAAGTAAGGTAAGGAACTGATTAATGATTCAACCTTGAAAATAAAAAAAGGTTGTTATCACTTATAATATGATACATTGCGATAAAATTGAGTTTAATTGCGGTTCGGATTGTACTTTGTGGATGAATGAATTTGACTTCCATTTTGACATATTTTCGTTAGGTAGGAATATCAGTCTTGACATCATGCCTCAAAGCGATCGACTGTCTGCAAAATGTTTTCAGTTGAGTTCTAAAGATGCACTTTATCACACTGCTCTATGCAATAAATTATTGTACTAGAGGGTTATTTATTCAGTCCACCAGTGAGCATAAATAAATTTATTAAATTAAATTAAACATAACCTAATTTGTATATCAGATCAGATTGTTTTTTTTTCTGTTTTTCCATTGGCAGGCGCAGTTTAAGCTATGCAGTCTTGAAGTATACTGGTTTTTATGGATTTTCCAATCTAAATGTTGTGGCCATCCCGGGGATTGAACCCGTCACCTCTTGCAACGAAGTCCAAGACGCTAACCGTTAGGCTAGCATATACCCCTATCAAAGTTTTTGCCAACAATATGTTCAGTGCTATAAGAACGAGATCGTACTCACCAAGCTGGCGTGAGTTTGCTTCACTAAGGTTTTTACATAGTAATGTGCTTACATTAGGGCTGTTCACTAAGTAAAAATACATACAAAATGTTTTCAATTATGTCAATAACTAAAAGTTATACAAATTTCACTATTCTCCGTAAGAATTACATGGGTAATGAATACGTAGGTTCGTTGCCGTAAGGAACATTATATTTGGGGGTTTTATGGATCCATTGATGGAAATTAACTAGACTGTAATTAATTCCATACCAAATTTTGAAAAATATATAAGTAGATAGATTATTAGCTATTCTCTATAAGATTAACATTGCACAATGTACTAAATTGAACTACCAGAGATGACTTCAAAATTATAATTAGCCTATAGTAAGAAATAAAATCTGTAAATGTCGTAAAAATGTAAAAAAGATATACTAAAATACCTAACATATAATTTTTCCTTTGATCTCTATTGGACTATATAGTAGTTCACAGTTCAAGATATACTAAAGAATGGTCAACGAATTAACAGACTTAAGTGACTCGTGTTTTAGAACTCTACTACAAATATGGGTAAGTGTCAGAATATTAGACAATAGACAATTCTTATTGGCACTTTCATTAAGAAATACAATGGCGTCACTGTAAATAAATTAATTAATCTTGCTGTATATGTTTCAACATATTAAAAAAATCCTTAATAGAGTAAACTGGTCGTTCAACTAACTAGCCAGTCTCTGAATTGCTTCTTCAAACTGTTTCCTGACATGTCCTTTAGGTCTTGTGGGAGTGAGTTAAGAATTTTTCGGCCAATGTAAGAGGGTTTCTTGTTGTACTGTGTTGTATGGTGAATGGGAAGGTTGAAGTATATTGCCCTTCTGATGTCGTATGAATGAAAATTCCCATTTCTAGGTAGGGCCAACGGTTTGGTGTATATGACAACTGCATAAACGAAAAGCCCTGCATGTGCTTGTTAGTAGCTTCAGAGATTTCGCCTCCCTGCAGTTATCTTTAGGACCAAAGCCAGAGAGATTTTTTCTGGAGCAAAAGAATTTTACCAAGGTTGTACTCAGATGTTCCTCCCCTAAGAATTAATCCATATCTGATTTGTGACTCTACACTGTTTTAGCTATTTCAACACCTCCTATCCATTTCATTCTTTTCACTGCATATATTTTAGATACAAATTTCTTAGCCAGATTGTATATATGATCTGTTCAGGATATTTCGGAATGAATCGTTAATCCAAATAGTTTTTATTTTCTTTTAGACAAAATAACGGGAATTTCTTGCATTTGTTCATGTCGTCTGCTAAATTCTATTTGTGTTGTTTTGGATGGAGTTATAGCCAGATTGTTTTGCAGGGAGTATTGAAGAGCTTTATCCATTGGTATTAGGATGTCTAAGTGTAATTGATGAGCTGCGTCGTCTGCAAATAAAAGCAGAAATTAAAATTTAACGTATGTAAGGTTTGTTATGGATAAATTTATTCCCTCGTTGACTTTTGTCCTCATTCTTATTAACATATCGTAAAATATATAAATATGATAAAGAAGCCTGCAGTTCTATTAAATGTATATCTATATTGAATACTACTATATGTTTTTTTGATGTGACTGTATTATATAAACCACATAGCAGAATATGCTTGGCCATAATTTCGAAAATGTTATTTTTGTAGGTAGAAGTGATAGTTAAAACATCTGATTGGTGTACTTTGAAGAAAAACAATTTAATTCAACAATGCTACAGAGGAGAAAACAACAAAGACTACTAAAACCATCGTTAAGTCTGAAACTTGCAAGGGAAAGCCTTTCATGGTTAAGCATTGTAATCACGTTGTCCCAACAGTTATCATTGAATCTAATTGCATTAACTCGGGTGGCGATAACGTAAACGCGCGATAAGATTCCGGAAGTGTGGGTTTGTATCAGTGTAACTCAAGCGTTTCCGCCATTTCCGTATCCTTATCGCAACGGGACGCGCTCAGCTTGATTATCTTATCATTCCCTTTACAACTTGACTTAATGACTTAATTGACTTAAATAAAAATTACCACAATTAGGAATAAATTTTGTCTTACAAAGTGATGAAAGTATTAAAATTTAAATATTTTAGAAAATTATGCCATTAACTAATTATCTACTAGCACATTTCTTTAGAAAAACAAATTTCTTCTTCGATGGTAAAAAATATGATGATTAATTTTTTTTTTATTTCCCTTTTGGAAATAGTTTAGATAATAGATGTCTAAAGGGAATGTTTTCAGTTCCGCTAATCAGCTGTCCTTATAACCGTATGACGTCACTTCCGTTTCAAATCGTGGTCTGATTGCCAATACCCCCACCCCCGAGCTAAGACATATCCATATAAAAAAATTAAACCATCACACTAACTCACGTTTATATACAATCTATATTTGTTTAAACAAGTAGCCTATAATTTGCCAAAATTTAAAAATTTGTAAATTTGGTACTGTTCGGAGACATGGAGTTCTAAACACCTCTAGCACTTACTTCGATTCTGACTCGAAATCAGGTCTATTGGAAAACATAAAATCAACACTGCTTTAATCCATATTAACATAATCTTTACAAAATTAAATGAATAAATCAAAATTATATTTTACATCCACATTGTCCAAGATAAGGTACAATGAGCGGTCTTCAATCCTTAAAACAGCATAGGCTACGTCCCCTGTAGCTAGTCTAAGCTTTAACTGTCTACATTTCATAGCCAGTAGTTCTGATAGTCTGTCAGAAGTTTTGACATGGAGAATATTATAAGCAAGGTGTGTTAACTGTACGTACACATATATAGGGAACAACCACAAGACAGTTAACATCATGTGTATTGTTGATGAGTGTACAGCTGACAGCTGCAAAATGACAGCTGACAGCTCCTAGCCACAACCCAACTACTACCATAACATCATCACCTCAAGACCAACATGTGGGTATCATGATTTTGTTTTTATTCAGTACAGTATATCGTCCTCAAGGAGGTTTTACGACTAGTTTTTAAAAAGCAAAAAACTACTCATAATAAATAAATTGATCAAAGATCAACAATTGATACAAAATTGACAAAACAAACTGTCAAATTGACAAAAGATACAAACAAATCGTATTAAGGTGGACTAAACTCAGCTTGATTAATAATTAATTGTTTAGCCAATAGTCTCATCTCTAGGCTTCTGTACAGACCCACACGCGAGCGCGCACACACACACATACATGGAGACATAGATATAACTCTTAAAACCTTTTTTTCTATTCAGGGGGTACTAAAATGGATATAACCACCAAATATCAAATTCCAAACTTCTGACGAAAAAATTCTTTTCTCTATATACTATCATATCAGGGGTGGGGTGTTGGCAATTTGTGCCATCAAAATTTGAAACAGTGACCTCATTTGGTTAGTGACGTCATATGGATAGTGATGTCATAGTTTGATTATGAGAACACCTGTTCAGATAAACTTAAAACATTCTCTTAGGGCATACCATGACCTAACCTATTTCTCAAAGGGAATTAAAACAAACATTTTTTCTTCAGGGTTTGGTAAAAATTTTCTTATTTACTTTGAAAAATAGGTTAGATCATGGATATGTATAAAGGGAATATTTTCAGTTCATATAAACAGCTGTTCTTTTCTTTTATAGTACCTGGTGACCGAGCTTTGCTCGTTTATATATGTATTATAAAAGTTAATTAGAAAAATTAAAACACATTTATTACTCAATGAAAACATTTATGTGGTTTAAATAAAACCGATTTAATACACCATAATTAATATAGCACTGAACAAAATTATTGCCTCTGATGGGGTTAGAACGCGCGACCTTCATATTTCGAGGCCTATACACTACCGCTGGACCACGGCGTCTGCCAAATGAGCAACGTCGGTTAAGGTCTTTTAGCCAACCTCAATTGTTTTGGCCGATCACTTACTGTTTAGTTATCCATACAGTTATTAATAGCCTGTGGCCAACTGATTTTGATATAAACGGAATGAGGATTGAAAAGCAAAAGAGAGATTTAATTTACATCAATTAATTTAGTTTGTTACAGTGGCTTCAAGCAATACAACGAATACGTTTTCTATCAAAACATGGAAGCTTTTGGAAATACTCTTTCCTGCTTTTATTTCACACAGCTATGTCACCCTTAAGTTTTACAAATTGTTTAGTAACCTGATAATTTTACATTTATTACATACATAAAATAAATATTTATGAAAAACCTCTATTCACATATTGTTCTTTGCCTTATTCAATCAAGAACTGTCAAACGTTTATAAACAGCTGTTTTGGTTTGCATTGTTTACATTTGATTCTCCATGAGCGTAATGTTAAATTTTTAGATTTTAACCTAATATTACAAGAAAACACGAATTTTCCTGGACATTAGACCTATCTAGAACTTATTTTCTACTCGGAAATTAGTTATTTTCAAAATTTAAAGAAATTCCTCGGTGCCGTTTTCGAGATCCGTGTGCAAATATATATATATATATATGTGTGTGTGTGTGTGTGTGTATATATATATATATATATATATATATATATATATATAAACCTTGCTCGTATTATAGTATTGGATTAAAAATTCAATACAATAACTCTGGTAGTTTCTATGAAAACCTGTTACATGTTTTCCATCTTAAAAATCATCAACACCCCCCAGAGCTAAGATATATTCATGTCAAAAAATATATAATAAATATTAATTAATTGAAGGAATTGTCTCGCATGTATATAGTAACTATATTAATATTTTGGATTTTTAGCTTTGTCTGATAACCAAACAAATATTTAGTTCATCTTGTTTTTGCTGAAGTATTATTTAATTAATGTGTGAAGGATTGATATTTTATCAAGTTACAGACTACGCACTGTACTATACTGTATGTTAAAAAAACAACAAAATTAAAACTATTAGTATTGTTTGTTTATTGATAATAATAAAATATGTGATTAGAAAATTAAAATTGGAATTGTTAAAAACATTATTTAATACAGTTAAGTACCACAAAACAACAAATAATAAGATAAATAAACGATGTATGATAATAAAACATAAAATAACGAATCAAAATAAAGTCACATATACAGTAACAACATAAACCATAGTCTAATAAGGTCTACTACACTGTACTAATGAAAAGTTTGCCAGATCAACAAGACCTGGACAATAAATTTATGAGCAATCCTGAAATAAGATGTAAACGAAGAGTGTGGAAGCCTGTTTGTTTGGTTTCTGTACTTGTTAGGTGGAGAAATGATGCCGCCCAAGAGGCCCGTTCGCCAAGAAATGAAGGCTGGCTGTAATTTACGGTGACACTCCGCAGGATTGGAGTGGTGCAAGAGTGATGATTTATACTTACCTTCGGTACCATCTGAACTGCACCACCTTTGTTACTTGTTTAGTGTTTGGGAACTTTGAAACCGAAGAGAGTACAAATATTAAATGTTTTATAGGTTGCCAACCAAGAAATAATAGTTTATGCATGCCAGTTTTATTGGTGCCACTGCATTGGTGAATTGGTACAACGTTCACCCTTTAAAAGTAAAATTGAAAATAAAATAATAACTCTCTTTAATATATTTTTTAATGTCCATACAATTTACTGTTTCAAAAATACCCAACACTCTTCACACGTCTTCTTTCTACCATTTAAAGACCACTCCCGATGTGATAATACACTTTTTTGGGTGTGTTTTATTGGGTGGTATTACCATGGACTGCATACCATGTTAGAGTTAATTATTTAGGAACTAAGAAAAGAAATTGATTGTTTGAATTTACCATTACATTACCATTACCATGACTGGGACGGTGGCGACGTCCTGTAATCCAGCTAGTTGGAGGTCACGAATTGTGGATAGTTGTGAGAGATGGTCGGTGGATGTGGTGTTCTCTTGTGTGGATTAACGTCCGCACTATTGAATACTATGTTAATCCACAAAGGTCATCCTCATAATTAGACCAATTCGTAATTCAGAGGCCGTGGTTCGGATTCCACGTTAAACTGTAGGTCCATTAGTTGCCATTGACTGTTGGGCTATTAATTAACAGTCCTGTCTAAGAAACATGTCAGCCTTAGTCAGTAACAAGACTACAAGATCGCACCACAATCATTCCTCATTCATACTTGGCTTAAAATACCTACCTGGGTAGGTCGCCATTTCAGCCAAAAGTATTAAAAGTATTAAGTATTAAAATTACAATAGTATTGACCCTCGAAAAACTCAAAGTATACACACACTGTTTTGTCTTTAAGAGTTTGATCCTATAATATGTTATATTAGAAACATTATTTAAAGAGATAAAAATAATTCCTAAAAATAAAGTGCTTTGCACTTTCTGTATCCTTTATCAAAAACTAAATAAGATATCTAGCTAAAATTTTTTACCTAACTCAATTTTATGAAGGAATGATATGTAAAAAATGATTTTAATATACAGTAGTATTTTTGTTGTATTCCAGCTAAGAATTTGAATTAGTTAAGATAACTATCAATTTATGAAAAATTGAATCTAGTTAAAACACTATGCCGAAGTTTAGTTATTAACACTAGTGTATATTAAGATCAGTACAAATTTCAAGTTGACAAATTGCATAGTTTTTTATGTGCTTAAAAATTGCAAAATTCAAATGGTAAAGACTGGGACGGTGTGGTGATGTAAGGTAAGCCAGCTACTTGGAGATTACGAATTTTAGATAGTTGTAAGCAAGGTGGGTGTAGTGTTCTCTTGTGTGGATTAACGTCCGCACTTGAATACTATGTTAATCCACAAAGACCATCCTCAAAACTATACAAATTCGTAATTCAAAGGCCATGGTTCAGATTCCACGTTAAACTGTAAGTTGCCATCGGTTGTTGGGCTATTAATAAACAGTCCTGTCTATGGAAAATGTCAGCCTAAGTCAGTACCAAGACTAAAAATTCGCGCCACAATCCTGAAATGGCAACCTATCCAGGTAGGTATTTCTACCTGAGTCGGTTGCCATTACAATAATCTTAACATAAACGTGTTCAACAATTTAACCTTTGAAGGGTATGTTAACCTTTAACCTTTAAAGCGTTCCGTGTGACAGTCTATAAATTTTCTCTGCAACCATGCAACAATTGCAGAAATTTAACAATAATACATTCAACTGAATCTAGGCAAGAGTAGAGCAGTATATTAGTCTATTTATTGTGGTTCATAGAAAATGTCAAGGTTAATCTTATGACAGAATATTACCTTGGAACATTACGCAAAGTTTATCACTGCTTTGATAATGATGAGGTCAACAGCTGTCAGATATTGGGTCACATAGTTGATTTGGTCAGTTATCGTTAACCATTCCCTTCGCCACTGATTTGTACTGAAAAATTCTTCACTGTTTTACAGAAATGCTTGCCAATGTCCAGAAAAACAAATAAGTAAGTACATAAAAGATAGAAAGTCTAAAGACTTTAAATCAATAATTTGCACAACCTGTAAAATCGGTTAGAGAAATAGGTTAGATCATGGATATGTCTAAAGGGAATGTTTCAAGTTCATCTTAACAGCTGTTCTTATTTTTTAATATTTAAAAATCAATACAATAGTTCTGGCAGTTTCTATGGAAACCTGTTACATGTTTTCCATCTTAAAAATCACCAACACCCCTCCAGACCTAAGACATATCCATGTAAAAAGCTTTGAACCAAGTGCAATTTCTAAATACTTGACAAAATAAAAACCAAAATGTAAACAAATAAACACATGTTTGTCAACTCTTTCAAATCTTAGTATTGATTACATATGATCAAACCAAATGGCATTGGAAATTTCAAATTTCAGGTGCTGCCATCTAGCGGATATATTGTTAATGGTTTATGATAAGACTACACGAGAACGTTGTCTCTCAAATTCTTATATTAATGATTTATTTGTTCACAAATTATAAAATATAAGCCCGTTTTCTCTTTGGGGGGAAAACCTTTCACCATTTAATAGGCATGTTGTGTTTCATGAAATGTATTTGATTGATATTTAATCATTACAGTTTCTTTGTAATTGGAAATTATCTCTTTTGTACCTCACAGTTTAATAAAATCATTTTCCACCAATGTAAATTAAAAGGCATTTTTTACAATTTTTAAAATCATGTTAACAATGGTTGGGTGGATTAAAAGTTTTCTTTCACACAAACATTACCCTTGCATTAAGGAACACAACAACAAAAATCAGCCAATTTGGTGCACTAGTTCTCGAGTTACGTCAAAAAAGGGATTGTTATTTATTTAAATAGATAATCCAATTTTAGGTTGATATTCCAAGTTGTCTTCCTAAAATTTTGGGAAAAGTTATCGATATAGAATGTAAGCTGCATTATTTAAAAATATTAGATTTACGTTTTTCAAAAAAACTACTTGATCAAAATAATTTAAATTTAAGCCCAAGTTTTATCTACTAAATTTCCTTTTAACACAACACATGTTATTATATAAAATGTAAACACAAAACAATAATAAATTACTAAAATGACTAATTTGTTCAATGTTTGGTTTCATTTCAAGTAATTTTAATTTTCGTTTTAGACGTGATGTGGTGGAGACAAAAACACCATAAAAGAAGCAGTAATTTAAAACCAATGTATGATACCAGTAATGGAAAAGTACCACAGCTAAAGAATCCTCCAAACAAACGAGGAATGATAGTGGCTATGGCAGTGATCGCCACTAGCTCAGCCTTTGGGGCATTCATTGCAGGCAAAGGATCGAGAGTCCTCAAAGAGGTATACAGTATTTATGAAGAAGTATTCGGAGATTAAGCAAAATTATGAATTTTTTTGTTATTTCTTAAGTATCTAAATTACATAACAAATTTATTCAATCCATACCATTTTTCTAATAAACATTTAGTCTATTGACTATTTTGTACAGTATTCCCAGCGTAAATAAATCATTAAATTCTAAAATGATCTGACTTTATAGTGTCTGTGTAAGTAAAGCAAGAGAGTGTACATTTGTGATTTTTCTTTTTAATAAAAACAAAATAATGATTTATTTTCTGTATTTCTACGCCAGAGGCATTTTTTTAACGTTTTGATGGGGGGGAGTCCAAATCCCGGTCTTGTTACTACCTAACTTCGACCTAACTATTAGAAAGCATCATTAATTAATAGCCCAATGACAAATGGCGACTGGGTCGAGATTCAACCCTTGCGGAATTATATCCGGCGACCTCCAGTTTTGAAGGCGGGTACTATAACCACAGACACCACCCAGCCAAGTATTTATTTAAAGTATAATTGTGCTATTTAAATTAATTAGTAAACTTTTCAACTATCAGTTTATTGACAAAGTTCAGTGGAAATGAAAATACTATGTTATCACTGAAGATTGTTGAGTCTTC
Source organism: Nephotettix cincticeps (assembly GCA_023375725.1). Lineage (NCBI taxonomy): Eukaryota > Metazoa > Arthropoda > Insecta > Hemiptera > Cicadellidae > Nephotettix > Nephotettix cincticeps. The sequence continues at coordinate 66,692,691 of CM041789.1, read as the reverse complement.
ATTTTGTAGGTACTTTAAATACTCGTACTTAAGATTGGTATAATAATTTCACCATCTAATAATTTTAGATCATTATATGTTAATTAAACAATAGAAATCATTCCATTGGTGTTGCTAATAGTATAGTTAAGGTGGTGCAAGCAGTGTTAGGGACAACTGAAATCCGCTAGGTCGGCGCTAGTGTCACTTATTCGTGACGCATGTGTGATTGTTTCATGCAAGCTTCCTGAGTGACCTGTTTAAGATAACAATTATGTTTTTGTACATTTTTAAGCCTCCAAAATGACATATTATATAAGATTATTAGATCAAAAATATGGCTTTAAAAGATAAATTTTTGGAATATATGAAATTTTTTTAATTCAAAATTTTACATGGGTTACGTGAAGAAGGTCTGTTATTCATCCATGTTCCCAAAATTTCAGTTCAAAAGGACAAGTAGTTTTTCCCCACTCTTTGTATGAAAACCGCCAAATTTAAGAATAAATCATAAAAAAAATCTTCAAAAGTTTTCACTAAAAACTTGGAAAAATGATGCCGAAGCATAACTATGATACAATCAACAAATAAACATTAAAATTTTGTTTTTAACCCATGAGAGGATGTCGCTGTCTTTTCCAATGGGTCGTCTGTTTTGTTCAATATCTTTGGAATGTCAAGGTCGCGAGCTTCCTCCCTTCATATACCTTCAAATGTACTTGTACACTGGCCACTTGACTAAAGTACACCTCTTTTCTGCACCTCAGTATTTGTCTGAAGTCTGTTTACATCGTACATCGTTACATCGTTAGACGAGAACGTCTAACGATTACAGTGTCAAGTTGTATAAATTTAGTGTTTAAAAAATCAACAGCTGTGATTAAATGATTACAGAGTTTTTAAAACTGTATACATTACGTTAGGCGGTAAGAAGTTTGCCAGGTAACGCTAGTCTAATATGAATATTGTTGTATGGTTCGGTTCATCCAATTGCTTCTTTGAATGTGAGCTTTGATTGACTGAGAAGTATTATCTTACCATTGTGACCTAATATTTAGCCAATGTAGTAGCAGTAGGCATGAACATGAACAGACAGTAGCTGCAATATTCCCAAATAAAATGCAAGGGATCTCTTTACTTTCTTATGCAATCCGTTTGCATCTACATTGACCAAGACAACCAAGATTTTAGCTCACATAATTTACAATTGGTTTTTTCCCAGATTGTAACAACAGATCAAATTTCTGTATGTGTTAAGGTAGTATAAGGATTTAAAAAATAAAATGAAAAAAATTCAATGTTAGCTGATTTGACCCTTTTACACAAACATCCTTGACAGACTATATATATAATTTTAATAATTTTTGATGGATTTTCATTTAATTCTTGCAATGGTAGAAATAGTTTCTAATTACTATTACTAGTGATGTAAATAACAATTATTGTTTACATCAGTCTTGTATTCACAATTTGAATAATCAATCTTCTAAGTAACCAAGATATTTTGAAGAAGTCTGCGTTTAGAATAGGAATCGAAGTTGCAGATTAGATAACCCTTGAATATCCTGCTAAGTCCACCAATGAAAACTTAGTACAACTGGAAGGTTTGTACAAAAATACAAAACAGATCTTTACATTAATATTAATTAAAAACATTAATTGACATTCCCATTGTTTTCTCAATTTTGATGGTTTAAAAAATGGAACACATTTTATAATCTGTACCTTATACAATTTTAAAAAAATACCCGATATTTATGGAGAATGAAATATAAAATTAAATTATTTTTATTTTGCATTTATAATAACTTTATATTTTATTTTTACTTTGCCTACCTGAGTGTGGATTTAAGATTTAATTTGTACTTAAATTTTAAATACTTTTTCAGCTATAAAATTATATTAAACCTTGAAAAAGTCTACCATTTATATTGTAAAATGACCTTGTCTACTGCACATATAGTGCCTGTAGAGTGTAGGCAGTAAAATCTTGAATCTTTAATCTAGCAACACGTGGTGGTGAAGCCTCACAAGCCCAGTAAGCACCAGAAGCAACACAAGGAACACAGCAGCAGCACACTAGTGAAACACACCACATAACTACGGAAAGGTACCGGACATCATGAACCCACCATGCTTAAAAGGATAAAAGGACTCGTGTTGCGGCAGTCGTTGTCTCCAGTTGGGCCTCTGGATTTGTTGTTGCCAGCAAAGTGGCAAATGGAATGCTTTATTTAAATTCACATGAAGTTTAAAATACCACTAAATCTAAATGGACATTATTGTTAAATCTTTTGTTTTACATTTTATAAAAACAATTCTCCAACCTTTCTGTTTCATTGACAAAATTACTAACTTTACAAAAGTCTATATCTAGAGAGCATTAAGGTTTTAATTAATTTTGTTGTTAGCAATAAGGACTGTGGAAAAATGTTGTAGGAATTAAAAAGTATTCAAAACAGGCTTAAAAGTGTGAATGATACCAGCAATACCACAAGGTTTGTCATAAATCTAAAAAATATAATGTACATACCATATAGCTGAGTGCTGATGAAAAACCAGACTAGGTATGTACTGTTTGCTACAACATTATACAACACGATGCAGTTCAATAATGTAGGTGAAACATATAATGAAAACAATTCAATTAATTGTCTAGTGATGTAAACTATTAAATTATCACTAAAATTATAAATTAGTTATTAAAAAATCAAAATTTTTCACCTCAGATATTTCTTTCTTTGTTCTCATACTATTCAGCAATGCCATATTAACCGTAAGTATTTAATTTTCCCGGCAATATGACCGACAACTTTGTTTTTTGTCATAGAACACCCTGTATTTTATTATGATTTAAGATAGAAAACGTGATTTTAAAACGTTTCTTAAACCTAAAAAATCAAGTGCTAGAGGAAACATTAATTTCATTGTCACTATGAAAATCAAGTGGTCAAAAGTCACTGCTGTGCAACAATATAAATTACACATGGTCCATCTATACAGGGAAATTAAATTTTTAAAAACCTCTAGCAACTATTTGGTTATGTTTAAGAAAAAAATAGAATAACAACGTTTTAAGCATGTTTTCTATCTAAAATTATAATAAAATCCACAATGTCCTATTTAAGAAAAAACAAAGTTGTAGTGTAGAGTGTATATTGGAAAAATGGCGGGAAATTTCAAAATTTAAATATTTATCTAAAAGCGGCATTACAATATACGTGGGGTCCTCCGTAAGAAGTTTACTGTCAGATATAAAATAAAAAAGTTAGCTGTTGGATGACTTTAGTCTGAACACCAGGTATAATTCTTCCTCGCTGACCTGGAATGTCATTACTAAACCATAATATTCGTCATAAAACTATTTTTGTTCATAACCTTTCTTGTTATTCAGAACTCTAGAATTCAACATACAGGATTTCAACAAATCTGTATATTGATTATGTAACAACTTTGACTCACGTTCAAGGAAAAAATGGCCCAAATAATAATTATACTAATTTATTTCATTGTATATCACCTCTGGTTGTATGTATCTATAAAAACCTGTTCTGAAACAAAAAAATCGTCAGAATCACTGTCTGCTTTTTTTCTTGACTTTGGTCTCTTATGCTGAATGTATTTACTATGCCTTCTAGTTTCGAAGTAGTTTCTAATCTGCTCCTTCAGCTGAGGGTATTTCCTGTGACACTCGCGGGCTGCTCTGATGATATTCTCACGGGTGAAGTCTTCGGGGTGAAGACAGTCTTGCAATGTGAAGGGTCCATGTTTAGTGCGGACAAGGGCGGTTACATGAGCACAGCTTCCAAGCGCTGGCCAAAACAACAGAACAATTTTGTGAGAAAATTTAAAACAAGTAATGTTTTAAACTATTTCACTGCAATCTGTAAAATTCACATTTCTGAATGTCAATACCTTCAACACTCTGACCTGCTCTCACAATACATCCCAGTACCATTACTGTATTGCATTACATTACACAAAGGGGCGGAACAGAGTTCCTGTAGACGTCAGCCAAGTGGCTTTTTGCGCACCCCTGTAGATTAAATGTCTCACGGACCTTCCAGGTTTAAAAACCTGACAAACTGCCGTAGTCTCCCCACCAGCTCCTCCCGGGGAAGGTGACGACCCCTCACCATGACGCCAAGAGTGGCAGCTCTCACCCCAGCATATTACTGTACTGTACTGGCATTACTGTATACTTTTATTCTTTTAACTGAAATGGCAATCTACCCAGGAAGGTATTTTAAACCAAGTATGAATGAGAAATAAGTGTAGGATGATTGTGACGCAATAGTTTGGTCTTGTTACTGACTAAGGCTGACATGTTCCTTAGACTGATGAATGAATGTGCATGTTTTGACTGTTTGTGTTCTAATGTGGATGTCAGGTCGGGTGCATGCATAAAAGTATGGATGTGCTTCCATGTTGCGCATGTTTGTTTTCTATGGCTTTTTTTATCTTTTTATTATTATTTTTAATTTTGCAAATTAAAAATGGTTAATGGTTCTTTTATTTTTGTTAATTTTTGACTATGCATTTATATAAACTAAAATGTTAGTCCTTGCAGTCTTCATATTTTAGCGAGCGATAGTTTCTAGGGATCTGCCCCTGCGCACAGGCTCTGCCTATGCGGGGACATTTCGTATAAACGTATTAGTTATTAGTTCGTATTAGTTAATGGCATATCTAAGGGATATACAGTTTAGGAATTATACAGTGTTATGAATTGAAACAAAATAAAAAAATGCCTTTATTTGAGAGGCGAAGTTAGAACTAACAAGTCCTCTCTACTAGTTAACCTCTAAAAACAAAACAATTCAACAAATAAATAACAAATTAAGAAAGATACAAACATTTAAATAGAGAATAAATTAAAATAAAATAATCTATTTTAAACAAAAAACCCATAAGTGAGACACACACTCCATTCTTTAATCGCTGTCCCAACTGTTCCTGCCCCAATAATGACGCACATCACCCGTCACTACTCCGCCCCAAACCGAGCACGGTTACCCTCATTTTTAAGTATATGAGGAAGGGAGTTCCAGTATATAGAAGCATAGACAGTGAAAGAATTGGTATAAAGGGTTGTTTGAGGAATTAGAATTGAAAGAAGTCAAGAGCCCCTGCGGGAGTTGCGAGTACTTATATCAGAAAAGAAAGTGAAATTATTGAAAAGATAAGAAGGTATGTTATGGACACCTTCTAATCTTCCTATACCTTTTTAAACATGAAGTCCGAATCATTGCCTCTGAATTAAGAACTGGTTAATTATGAGCATGGTCTTTCACAAATCTTAAATGACGCTATGGCTTTCCCTATAATATAGAGCTTTTAAATTTAAACTGCACCAATTTCTAAAAGAAAGAGATAAGAGTAAAGTAATATTTAACTAATGTAAATACACATCTAGTCACTAATCAATTAAATAATATTCCATTAAATATAACAGAATGTATATTTTGTAATCTGCTTGGTAGTGAAAGAAAGACTTGGTGAAAGATCTCCATTTTAAGTTTAATGAAAAATAAACGGTATCAGTGGACTGACACATACTGTACTTTCTCCATTAAGTAAATTGAAAACGACAATCTATAATTAATTGGACTCATATTCTTTGTTTGTCTAAGTGTCAATTAAAAATTTATTGTTTTGAAAATAATCATCCAGTTTCTGAAAAGAACAACAAGAGAAAGAAAGTTAAATTAATTGTTCGAATTGTATAGGGACCCCCCTCATAATACCATGCTTTTTTTAGTGGGTTTTGTTGGGTAATTTAATGTTACGCTTCATACCACGTTTCATAGAAAATAGGTTGGGATATAAGGAAGATTTTTTTTAATATTAATTTTCCATAAGAATAACATTAAGACACTCTCAGACAACATACTTTGTTTATCATCGACACTGAAATTAACTTTTGATACAATTAACTTCTGGACCTGATAATCGTAGAAAAATAATTTAAAATACTAATTTTTTTAGTTTTTTTTTAAGCTGGTTTCAATGGTAATAGTCAAATTATTCTTTAACTTAATTGTTTTTGCTGAAAATTTTAAAAAAATTGATTTTTAGACATTCATAATAATTCATAATAATTTTTTGACAACCATAATTTTTACAGACATGCTGGTGGTGTCATATTATTTAGTACTCTGTGCACTATAAACTACCAAGTTTTAATCAAAATCGTTTGAGCCATTTTTGGAAATTTGGATTTTTTATGTTTTTTATGGTTTTTAGGTGGAACTACCCTTCAAAAAAATTCAAAATTCAAAAATTCAAATCCAAATTTCATTTAAATCGGACATACACACAGACGGACAGACATCCAGTCGAAACCCACTTTTTGGATTCAGGGGACTCCAAAAGGGATTCACTTTTTTTCAAAACAAATTTGAAAACTTTGACGAAAACAATACTTTCTCCATATACTATGTATAAGGGGAGAAAGTAAAAGTTGTACCTAATTGAATTGTTTATTGCACCTTATAACCAATATTTTTCTCAATTTTGACTTTGTAACATATTATTTATGTACAACTTGAAATACATCTTTTGGTGCAGAAACCACACAACTATGACAGTTTCTTTGGTACTAAACCGGTCTTCAAGTTATTCTTTTAGTGTAGAAACACCTCAAATGAGCTGCAGTTGTGGGGTTTCTGCAACAAATTCAAGGTACATTTATTAATGTACCTTGTAGAGTCATGTTGGCTACTACCTTGGTAATACCTACCTTTGAATATAATGTTTGATCAATATTGTTGTTTTTCAATAAGCCCAAACCATAAAATATATCAGAAAATGTCATAAATTATTAAACTTTTTTTTTAAACAGTGTTTATTGCAGAAATGCCATAAGTAAACAATTTCAAAATTTGTTTAATTGGTATGTTAAACCTTATAATTACAAACAGCATCCAGGGTCTTGAATACCTGGGAAGTTAAAAATAAACATTACAAAATTAAAATGTTTTATACTTTTTTTGTAAAACAGGTTTTTTATTTTCCTAAAATGTAAAAGTTGTTGCTTATGGTGTTTCTGCAATAAGCGATTCAATTGTAAAAAAGTAATTAACAAGGGTTTTTCTCAAATTAAAGTTATGTTGACCTAAACTTAAATACCTCACATGAGGGTAGGCTAAAGTAAACATTATTACTAATACTGTAATCTAGGTGTAAGAGTACTCAGATGGTAGAGTCGGACACCGTTGGTATAAATCAATACCAATTTATTTTATTTTGTACTAATGTTCTTTATAAATTACAAAACAAGATTATTACAGAGTTTGATATTCATGGCTAACAAGAAACTTATACACATAAAGAACATTGTATTTGAGGAAACACATTTTAGAAAAACAAAAGCAAAAGATATGAAAAGTATCAACCAACCTACTATAAATTTATTAACAAGCATTTCTTTTTATGAGCAAATACGAATAATTGTCTTGTGGCAGGAAAATTAATCGTTTTTTATTTGCCATGTGCATAAATGAGCGTTTTGCAATTTTTATATTTAACAAAATCACCCGATATATATTAATTCAATATTATGTCTATCTATATAATATTATAAAGTTTAACAACAAATGAAAAATATTGCCAAAAACTTCAGATTTTATTTTATTTTTTTTTATTTATTTATTTACAACCATCTGTTTTCGCCCTTACATGCAAATAAAATTGCTTGGGCATTAGATTTGTCAATTGATACAATAATACATTTCCTTAAGCTAAGAGATACATAACTGCTCTAACTGAAGATGAAAAAAGGCAGTTCAAGTCTGTTACCGTCTATTTGTGTACTCGGATCCATTCAATCTGTATTCAAGTACTCATTGAGGCTGTAACAACACTTCCGAAGAAGGTACTCAGCAGCTAGATTTTTGAACTTGCTGAGACAGGGCCGATCCTTAATGTGAGTGGGGCAATTATTGTAAATTTTTAAACCATTATTAGCCATAAGCCATTATTTGTAATACTTTTCACCTATTAATAAAATCTGAAAATTATTAAACCAAGTTCTCTTATTTTTATAATCTCATTTGAGGGCCTTGTTAAGATTAATTGCCTACCTTCAGCTACATCCGATACAAGGCTTCGGACATAGAATCCAGTGCCACATGACACGTCCAGAGTGAAGTGTGGAGGGTTGAACTCCAGACATTGTACCTCATAACACATAACTGGCCTTGGAACATGATTTACCTCTTTTCCAGACCTGGGAAGATAAAAACCATTGCTGATATTTTTAGAAACACAATACCTAATCACCCAACATCATATAATCGTATACTCACTTGTTGGTCTAATGTTGCGCCAAGTTTTTTTGACATCTATGTGACACTGACACAATGATTTTCATATTACATGATCCTAATTAATTCCATTTTCCTTATTTAGTTCCTCAAGTAACTTATTTTGAAAATATATAATGAAGCATCATAATGTTGACTTTTTTGTTCTATATTGTTTGCTGTTGTACATTGTTTTTCAACTGAAAAAGAAAATTATAGCCTACACAGTAGCTGATTTGTACTTGATAATTTAATTCAGTTTACTAACAGGTTTTTTATCTCTGATAGATAAGTTAAAAATTAATGTATTTATCAGCTCCAATAAACTTAAAATCAACATAAAAAGAGCAAAAATATGTGCCCCATACATTGGAGATATGGACTTAACCCTTACCGGGCGGCTAGCGCCTTTAAACACAGCACATCGCGGCTAACACCTTTAAACGCAGTCAATAATTTCGCCACATTTACTGCCCTGTAGTTCGCGAAACAACCCATAGAGTGCATGGTGATGTTGATTTTGCCTCTATGCACTCACAAAACCAATATGGCGGTTTTTTTTTGGAATATTTAGTGACTGATATCCATTGCTAGGTAACTTTGGCCAGTATTCGTTAGCTCCCGTACTGCTGTTAGGCTTATATACGCGACTCATTATGGCCAGCTGTTTTCACTTAAGCTAACCTTGTTTGTTGACATTTTTCGTCAATGTGTGTTTATTTTCATTGTGTTTTAGCAGTAAATAGTGTATATTGTGTGAATTTTTTTATTGAATAGGATTTATTAACTAATTATTATTAGCTGAAATGGCTCATCCAGACAAAATAATTGTTTTTTTATACCTAAAAATAGTCTTAAAATCTTCAACGCTCCTAGAGTATGTTTTATACACAATTAAGTGCAATTGGTGTAGTGGACTAAGCCGCTAGCTGACGAGGGAAACATGTTAAGCTAAATTAAAGTAGGCGGGTTTTAATCCCCAGGTTGGATGTGTGTAATAAAGTAAAAACTCTGGATGTAGTCCTTCATAGCAACCATTTATTCTCAGACCAAGTAAAACACTATTCTCAGTAAGCTTTGGGTAGGATAAGGGGACTGTACACGTTTAAAAGGTTGTTCCCAGAGTCTACTAAACTGCACCGCTAACTAGTACTGTCGGTCTTCACACACTATTTCCCACCCCATGGAAATAGCATAAGGAGGAAGGAGAAGACACAAGCAGAATTCAAAAGCTACAAAACTCTCCTATTTGTTTCATTTTCTGATTGAAATGCTTTGATTATGTCTCCATTTATTTAGAGATGTTGGTGGTGGATGCCATTTGTAGGGTCATTAAGATTGTGCATGATGCTTTTATACTTTCAACTCATAAGATTATGCATCAACAAGAATCTGCGTACCTTTGTTAAAGGCTTTCCTTCCGGGAAGAGATTTCGCAACCTGCCATGGAAAGCTCCTTCACTTTCCAAAAGTGAGGCATGCAATGGGAAGGGGATGTTTCTCTTATTTTGGCCCAAAGTTGTATGATGACTCCTCCCTTGGTTATGTAGCCAACACATTTAAAAACAAGATTATAGAATTATCAGGGCCTGCATAACTGTATTTTTTGCGACAACCATATTTATTTATTACAATCTATTCCTTATAATTATTTTGTATGTGTTATCGTTGTGTTTTTGTTAGGACTTTGGTTAGATTAAATATGACAAGAATTGTTCTATAAAGCAGTGTTTGTAATTGAGAATTTACACTAAACTGCTCTTCTCCCAGGTAGCTTTGTTCAGATGGCTCTGAATATAAGATTAAATTACACAAACAATTGAAATAACAGTAATGTGATTCGATTATACAGCTTGATTGATTAGAAATGGCTTTGTTATTATTAAAACAATACACAATGACAAGTTTTTTACAGTAGGCCTATTATAGATTTTCATTTTTAAAATAAACGACAACAATTACAGTAATTTAAAATAATAACTGTTCTATTAAGAAATGTATTACATGAAATTTGAATTTATGGTCTTTTACCGCTAAAAGGCCATTTATATTACAAATTTATGATATGGTAGCTAAATGAACCAGTTGTAATTGGTACTTACAAACTATTTTATGTAGGCTATTGACTTTTCTGTTAACCTTTAACAGGAGCTAGAGGGGGTCATTTTTACAATTATTTTTCTCAATTTCTCGAAAGTCCAAATTTGACTCATATCTAGCAAAGTTTTTGTACATTGTAGGATATGAATAAAGAGTAAATTGAATTGGATACCTGACTAAGTCTGATGACCTTCGTCCATTGATTTTCAATGATGAATATGCTGGAGGTACTTGCCATATTTCTCCTGTAAACTCTTTTAAAACTTCAAGTAACTTATTCTTAGTTATATGACCTGAAACATTATCATTTGATAAAAACATATTCCCAAAATGATGACTTAAATACATAATTAGGCCTAATGCTTTGAAAATAAAACTATTGGCAACATTTTATTTTAGATTATTCATCAATATAACACAACAATATCTTACTGATTTTTATTGCTCAAGCGAAACGAAAATTAAAATGTAACTCAGATACTTTACATCTGGGGTTCTCAAACTTCATCTACTCAAGGACCCCCATAATTAGTTATATATGTAATAGGGTTATGCTCCAACTCTCGTTCTGAGCGCACGCTATCTTGTGTCCCCCGCTAGCTCGGAGGCGGAGTGTTGTGGTTATTTTATTGTGTTATAATTATAGTTTTGTGTTGTGCATATAAGTATAGTATTATTAACATGATATAATTAATATCTGTGTTGGGGATTGAATATTAAATTTTTATCAGAGGTGAAAATATACATAGGGAAGGACCAGTCCGCAAGGACAATAATGAATGTGTAGAATTAAGTGGTTAATATTGGAACATATACCTTACAAACTCCAGTTCGGACGTGAGTGGGCAAGGACGCAATGGATCCCAACACACGAATGACGCTGGCATCTAACTTCAGGCATGGTTCTTGGTGTTGAATTTCTCTTCTCTCTTGATGTTCGCACGCAAAGTCTTTTAATATTTGTGGCCACTTCGAAGGTACGCGGAAGTCGCGATACCGCACATGACACTAGCTTCTTGATAGGGGTTTTATAGTTTAAAAATGCAAATAAAATAATACTTGAACTGTTTAAATTAAAAGAGACTGGACACTAGTTAAAATATAGAATGTAGAATAAAACAAATGAAACGTTTACTTGAGGTAATGAGAAGTGATTGAGGTGGCCGGTACTAAGACCATACGTGGGCCGTGGACTTGGACAGAGTGACTCCTTGACCAGGTAGCCTACTCGTCGTGAGCGATAAGAAACAGTGAACAATAGGACATCGAAACAATGATGTCTGGAGATAAGTGGACATGAATTCTGTGGCTGTGGTTGTTTGACATTACCTACCGTTTTAGAAATAAATTAAATGTTCTTCTGTCTTATTAAATAAAATACTTATATCATAATTTCAGAACTCCTTTTTCTGAATATTAAACATACAGGGGGCCTTGAATCCCCAAGGATTCAACAAAAAAAACAAAAGTTTACATTTTCCACAAATAAATCTCCTTTGTTGAAAATACTATTTACAAGTCTTGAATTAGTCTCGATGAACTGGTAATGGAAACACTTTATGAACTGGTCGAGTCAGGATTCCTTGTTGAGTTCTCAAGTGAACTACTCGCACTACTTTATCTCTTCCAGGAGAAACACCAATAATCCTAGCCAAAGGCCAAGAAAGAGGAGAAGTTGGCTGATGGACTAAGACGAGGTCTCCAATGCGAAGATTGTCGTTTTCTTCGTTCCATTTCCCACGTTGCTGAAGGGTATGAATGTATTCTAAATGCCACCTTTTCCAGAGGCGCTGATTAAGGGCTTTGACCAAATGCCATTGCTTGAGACGGTTGTCAGGAATGTCTTGAAGATTTTCTTCAGGAACAGCGACAAGTGGGGCTCCAATCAAAAAATGACCTGGAGTTAGCGCAGTGAGGTCTGAAGGATCGTTAGACATTGGTGTAAGAGGTCTTGAGTTCAATATTGCCTCCACTTGAGTAGTTAGAGTCATGAACTCCGAAAGAGTTAGGACATGTTCACCAATGACACGGCAGAGATGATGCTTTGCACTCTTAATGGCTCCTTCCCAGAGACCCCCTTGGTGAGGAGCAGCTGGAGGATTGAAATGGAAAGTGATACCTTGGTTTGAGGAGAAGTGAAGAATAGATGTTCGACCAGTTGATGTAAAAATAGCTTGAAAAGCTTTATTAGCCCCTACAAAGTTAGTTCCGCAGTCAGAAAATATATTCCTGCAGAGGCCACGTCTTGACACAAAACGGGTTAGGGCAGCAATAAAGGTATTAGTGGATAAATCAGTAGCCACCTCAATGTGAACGGCTTTTGTTACAAGACATACGAATATGCAGATATACGCTTTTGTCAAGCGTATGGAGCGTAGATTATGTACTTTTATGTTGAAAGGACCACCATAGTCCAACCCTGTATTGAGAAACGGACGAGAAGGCGTCACACGTGCTTTCAGTAGGTCACCCATCAATGGAATTTTGTTATGTGGTTTGTGTCTGAAGCAAACTAGACACTGAAATATACGAGAGCGTATTACACTTCGGGCAGAGAGGATCCAAACGCTTTGAGCAAGTAGCGATTGAGTTAGTTGAGGCCCAGAATGTAAATATTTCTTATGGTAAAAATCAATTAGAATATTTACCACGTGGTGTTTCTTTGGCAGAATTACAGGATGTTTGATATCTTCTGGGAGTTGAGAGGCATTCAATCGTCCACCAACACGAAGTATGCCTTGGTTGTCGATGAAGGGATGAAGACGTCGAAGTGATGATGAAGTGGGTTTTGATGTGTTGTTTTTCAAAGACGCAATGTCATCTCCAAAAACTGTTTCTTGAATCTTTTTGAAAATCGTCAATTGGCTCTTAGCTAATTCAGCAGAAGTCAGAGGGCCAGAGCACTTTGTTGAGTGCCGGAGGTTGTAGATGAAACGTAAGATGTAACCCATCACTCTTATAAGCTTGCTAAAGTGGGAGAATCTAGAGAGGAGTTCCCAATCTTGGGAATTTTTAGTCGTAGAGATTAGAGAAGTGGACAATTGAGGTTTGGTTTCTCCTATCTCTGTGATATCTACAGGACTAAAGTGTGATGATGGCCAGGATTCACTAGACTGTTGCAGCCATGAGGGTCCAAACCACCAAAGTTCATGGTTAGGCAGTTCTGATGGGAGTATACCACGTGACGCACAGTCAGCAGGGTTATATTCACTGGCTATATATCGCCAGCAATGTGTAGGTACTAATTCTTGCACCTGAGCAACCCTGTTACCAACAAAGGTCTTAAGTCGGTGGTGTGGTGTCTGCAGCCAAGTCAGGGTAATAGTAGAGTCACACCAGAGAGACATGGATGTATGCTTTAATTTTCCCTGGAAAATATCAACCACGTAGGCTACTATTTGAGCAAGAAGATGAGCAGCACATAATTCCAAGCGTGGAACGGTAAGTTTCTTTAAGGGAGCAACCCTGGTCTTTGATAAAAGCTGCCTAATAACCACAGACCCATCAGTGAGTTCACAACGCAAGTAAACAACTGCAGCATAGCCATTCTCAGAGGCATCTGAAAAGCCATGTATGGCAGAACTGCATGACAAAGACACTTGAAGTGCTCGAGGGATTGAAATAGCCTGCAGGCTGTCTGAAGAGGCAGTAAAACGTTGCCACATTTCAAGGAGAGAGGTAGGAAGGGTTTGATCCCAATCCAATCCTTTGGTCCATAGGAGTTGCATAAAACGTTTTGCCCACATCACAATTGGAGAGAGAAACCCACAGGGGTCATATATTTGTGCAATTACACTAAGTACCTGTCGCTTTGTCTTTGAGTTTTGGGAGAAATTAAGGTTGTAAGTTAAACAATCAGTAACTGGAGACCAGTGTATATACCTAGAATGGTGTGATGAGGTTGGGAATTATTTTGAAGAAATACTGGAGTCTCTCGATGATCATCTGGAAGATCTAGAAGAAGTCGACTTGAGTTGGATGTCCATTTCCTTAACTCAAAGCCCCCACGAGCTAATAGGGAGATAAGTTGACCTTGGAGTTTTAAGGCCTCCTCCTCGGTATCTCCACCAGAAATCACGTCGTCGACGAAGGTTTGAGTGCGTAGAATCTCTGCAGCTTCAGGGAACAAATCGCCTTCATCAGTGGCAAGTTGATGCAAAGTTCTTATTGCGAGGAATGGTGAACAATTGACTCCATAAGTTACTGTGGTGAGTTTGAAGGTTGAGGGCGGTTGATCAATATGAGGGTGCCACAGGATGTACTGGTAGGTCTGGTCCTCAGCATGAACTCGGATTTGTCTGTACATCTGTCTTATGTCACAGGAGAAAACTACATTATGCGTTCTAAACTTAAGTAATAAGTCACAAATGTTGGTTTGCATTTTCCTTCCAGTAAGCAAAATATCGTTGAGGGATAAACCATTGGAAGTTTTAGCACTGGCATCAAACACTGTACGTAGCTTAGTGGTACTGCTTGATTCTTTAACAACGCCATGATGAGGTAAATAGTAATGTGGAGAGGATAAGTCAACAGAGTGAACAAGTTGCATGTGTCCTGAGGACAAATAATCAGACATGAAATCAGAATATAGAGATTTAAACAATGGTTGAGCTTTAAATTTTTTCTCAAGTGAGTGTAGTCTTTTCTCAGCAATTGAGATAGAGTTCCCAAGAGAAGGGTGTTCATACTTGAACGGTAGTCGGACACAATATCTCCCATATTGGTCCCGAGAATGAGTGGCGAGAAAGTGTTCCTCACACATTTTATCTTCTTCAGATTGCTTTGATGCAACCGGAGGCTCCTCCTGATGCCAAAATCGCTGGAGAGAGTTATGAAGTTCCATGTCAGTGACAGCTAAAAGCATGGTTGACATATGAGAGCTGAAATCGTCATCAACCTGAATTGCGCAGGGCGCATTACCCATTACCAAAAATCCAAAGTGTGAGCCTATTAAACTTGGTAGGTTGGGGCCGAGGTTATGAACTGCTTGAGTTAGTATGAGAGGGAAAAGTGATCCACCTAAAAGAACATCAATTCCACCAGGTAAATGGAATGTAGGATCAGCTAAAACATAAGGACGTACCAAGTCTAGAACATAAGGGGCTATTGGTACGCGGGGTAGATCAACACATATTTTATCGAGGATCAAAAAATCATTGTCAGTAGAGATAACCTTACCATTCAAGGTCTCAATCTTCAGAGATGTGACACCTTTGCTTCGAGTGGGCATTTGAGAGAGTCCTACTACACTAGGAGCACTTTTTGTACGTGGTGCACACAATAATTGAGCAGCATGTTCGGTGAGAAAACATGACTGACTACCAGAGTCAGCGAGAGCACGGAATACATGGCTGATACCGTTTGAAGAAGTCAGTTTTACCAACAAGGTGCCCAGCAAAACAGTTGAGGGATGTTGTGTTGTGGATCTTTCTTGACTGGTCAGAGATGCTGAGACTTGAAGAGGTGATTTTTCTGGATTCGCTGAGGAAGATTCCAGAGTAGAAGTCCGAGGAGTAGCCCGGTCAGAGGACTGAAGAGGTTTACTACCAAAGTGTAGCAATGTATGGTGATTTTGATGGCATGAGTAACAGCTTGACTTGGATTTACAGTCACCCAGTCGATGATTTCCTAAACATGATGTGCACCGCTTACTCTCCTTTACAACCTGGTAACGTGACCTAGGATCTTTACCCTTAAAGACAGGGCAAGTATACACCTTATGATCATTTTTGTTACATACAAAACATTGAGGATGATTAGATTGAGACTTATTTTGCTCTCCAGAATTATAAGTCAGCAAAGTCACCTTGTTACCTACTGTAGATTTTTTAAACCTAGAATTGTTGTGTGATGTGTCAAAAGATGACTTCACATTAGGACTGCTATGAAGGTTAGCTTCTTCAATTTGATTGCATTCCTGCTTAAGAAACTGAATCAATTCAGTCACATCAGGCAAGGCTGAGCTACTACCATGACTATCATCAGAGTTATTTATAGCACGAAAGAGTTCAAATCGTTTCCTCAAATCGTTATCCATTTTTCTCAAAAGTATGGCAGATAACAGAGGATTATTTTTAGTGGAAATTTCACTATTTAAACCTTTAAGAGCTTGAGTGTTTTCATTGTATAAATTTACAAATTTTCTCATTTGTTTTGGTGTGTGATTTACAATGGGTAAATCAAGGATTTGATTTAAGTGCATAGTAACTAATCGTCTAGGTGAGTGATACCGTTCTCTTAACAACTCATAGGCTACAGTGTAGTTTGCATCAGAAATAGGTAGCGATTTAATTATATTCAATGGTTCTCCAGAGACAATGCTTAGTAAATACTGGAATTTCACAACATCAGACAAAGATGAGTTTGTGTGAATGCTAGAATTAAATAAGTTAATAAAAGACACCCACTCTAGTGGTTCACCACTGAAATGCTTAAGTTCAAGCTTAGGTAAGCGAACAAGGTTGTTCGCAACAACCGAAGGTTGTTGAATTGGAGACTTATCACTCTTATTTTTTGAGGTTTGAATTTTACTTTCAATGTTGGCAACATTTGCATTAATATAATCAATTAATTCATCAATACTATTTAGAGGAGCATAATTAGGCTTAAAGTTAGGATCATCTGCCAATTCAAGTTCATGATATTTATCTAAGGCCTCCAAGAATTCCTGTCGAAGCTTATTTACAGACTTAGCACGAACCAAAAGCCTTTGTTGAATATCCTTATCTGACACCTTTTTAGTCAAATCATAAATCATCTGAATTTGAGAAAAGGCATTTTCCTTTTTTGCCTTAACAACAGCAAGGGATGTAGCCATAATTGATTTTCAAAAATTATTCTACAGATAACACTTCAATAAAGTTGCCAAATTTTAATTACTAGTAGTAAGTCTTATATTTCATCATATTACAGACACAAATTATGTGTAGTCAACTTATGATGTAAACTTATTAATAAGAAATGAATATTGCTGTTCAGTGAGTTGAGTTAATAGTTGAGTCTTGATTCAATAAAATCATCAAATAAGCAGGATGATAGAGAAATATGAGAAGTAGTCCACATTAACAAATTATTTTAATGAATTTTCATTAATTTTTTAATAAATCAATTAATAATTGCAGTAGGCCTATAAATTCTTGAGGTTCACTTCATAAATTTTAATCAAATCAAAACTTTCTTCTGACCTATTTAATTATTTTTCCTATAAGATATAATTCTATAGTTCAGATATCGTATTATTTTTAATTATCAGAAATAATTATATTTTATTTATCAACATAAAAAAGTTGAGAATGTGATAAATGTTCTTCACAAATATAATTAAATAAATAATAAAATAAAGGTTTGTTTTATTTGTCCAGCCTCAATAGTAAAATACTGTAATGCCAAACTAGCCACAGCCACTCAGAAAGTGAAAGTGCATTGGTAAGAGGTAAACATGAAAATGACAGTTCATGATCAGCTGATCGGAGCAGACGACACTGAGTTTGCCGGTATTGGCTGAAATACAGCGCTATTGCAAGCTGCGGAGTGTATTGAAACTAATATTTCATGTGTTGCAGACTGCAAATATTGTTGGGCAATGTGATTGGCTTAGCCGTGACAGGTTATGTGCGCGCATGCGCAAGAGTGAATCGACATATGAACATGAAGAGCAGATTAAAATGGCGGATATGAGCAATAGACTTATTTCCATAAAACTGGGAAATTTATTTGGCTCGAAACTGACCAAAATGTTGGGGATTGAATATTAAATTTTTATCAGAGGTGAAAATATACATAGGGAAGGACCAGTCCGCAAGGACAATAATGAATGTGTAGAATTAAGTGGTTAATATTGGAACATATACCTTACAAACTCCAGTTCGGACGTGAGTGGGCAAGGACGCAATGGATCCCAACACACGAATGACGCTGGCATCTAACTTCAGGCATGGTTCTTGGTGTTGAATTTCTCTTCTCTCTTGATGTTCGCACGCAAAGTCTTTTAATATTTGTGGCCACTTCGAAGGTACGCGGAAGTCGCGATACCGCACATGACACTAGCTTCTTGATAGGGGTTTTATAGTTTAAAAATGCAAATAAAATAATACTTGAACTGTTTAAATTAAAAGAGACTGGACACTAGTTAAAATATAGAATGTAGAATAAAACAAATGAAACGTTTACTTGAGGTAATGAGAAGTGATTGAGGTGGCCGGTACTAAGACCATACGTGGGCCGTGGACTTGGACAGAGTTAGTAAGAAAAATGATTGAGGTGGCCGGTACTAAGACCATACGTGGGCCGTGGACTTCGACAGAGTGACTCCTTGACCAGGTAGCCTACTCGTCATGAGCGATAAGAAACAGTGAACAATAGGACATCGAAACAATGATGTCTGGAGATAAGTGGACATGAATTCTGTGGCTGTGGTTGTTTGACATTACCTACCGTTTTAGAAATAAATTAAATGTTCTTCTGTCTTATTAAATAAAATACCTATATCATAATTTCAGAACTCCTTTTTCTGAATATTAAACAATCTGTATATTTAAACATTCAATTTTAATGTAAATTCACTTGGACGGGAGGATCTTCTTTACCTCCAGAAGCATTGTGTAGTTAAAAATATGTTGTGTAGCGTTGTATAGTTAAGACGTGTTGAAAAAGTCCAATGAAAGATATTGAATAAGGGGAAAACTATTTCCCTGTTCAAATGCATGTGTTGAGATTAAAACATCTGCGTTTTGCAATACACACTTTTGATGTGAGTTATTAACTCATGAAACAAGCGGGTGAGTGTGTCGCTAACTTTTATTATTTACCCTGACTATACTCAATTATAACAATTTTTTTTTCAAAGTAGGGAATATATATTTTTAAATATTCTTTTAAACCATCTGAATCATAAGTTGGAGTTGGAGTTTCTTAAACTCCAAAGATTTTTAAATGTGGTATAAAAACCATGCATTTATATCAACACATATATTTTAGAAAAATAAAATAAAAAATACTCACGCCTCAAGAAACGGCAAACTACCGCTATGACTATAAAAAAAATCAAAACAATACGAAATAACAACTCTAAAGGTTAGCCTACCGAAGAAACAATTATTTATAAATGTTTTCCAAAGGATACAGCAACACCATGTAACGGAAAAAGTTGGAACTACGTGGAGAAATACTGTGTATTTACCGATCACATGTAAAACTTGTGGTCAGGCATTTAATCCGTGCTCGACGAGTCCAACTCATGTGAATACCCCAATGGTTTAAAGACTTTATTTTAACAATACGCTTAATATGAAATGTCTCCGAATCTGAAACAGGTCGTCCTAATTACTTGACCTAGGCAGGACTATTTCAACAACTCACTGTAGTCAGCCTCAGCCACCACGTTGCCTTTGCTGTTGTAGGTGTCTGTCGCAATGCCCAGACGTCCCGTCACTGTGTAGCGCTTATTGGACAAACACAGAGCTGATAAAACTTTGCACCCGTCACAGAGGCCAATAGCTGCAACAAGTCGACAGAAGGCAATTACAGTTCACTTTACTTTTATAAGATAAAAAAACACAGAAGAAAGTTTAAAAACACATTTTCAGATATGTATACTACTTTAAAAACCATTTTTTAATTAGTATTTTTAAAATTAATATATAGTTTTTGGAGCAATCATAGGAATTTATAAAATGTTTAAATTAACTTTATCAGCCAAGTGGTCCAACAAGAGGTTATGTATGGGAGGATGGGTGGACCAAATGGAACAGAGACATTCCACAGCATAGTTTTGAGGGGATAGTTTTCTAGTGTGGAGTTTTTGATGTTTTGCTATTTAGAGGAAATTCAAAGGTAGCTAAAAATCCCCCAATGAAATTCCCCAGAGCATATTGCTCTGAAAAATAAAAGTGGGTTAATATATTAATTGAAAATGGAATATATATTGCTGAAAACATTTTCTCGACAGAATTAATCCCTTCGCGAGCGCTTGACATATACTGGTTTCATCTTTTAGAACGTGTTTTGGGAGTGATATATTAAAAAAAAATTATGCGGATATAGCAGAAATCACCTATTATAAAGCCATTACAAAGCAATCAATAACTAAAGGGCAACAGAAATCACTAGGTTACCCTAACAGATACAAGATTAGTTGAACACTAAGTAGCGTAAGCACCATCACATTAGCGAAATGGTGAGAAACGTCAACGCTAACAAGTAACAACCTCATAAACATAATTTACTGTGCCTAGTACATTATGCATCAGTTCTAAATTACTCGTTTTTAAATATTATTTTACTTAAATGTTTTTAGGTGTAATAAACTATTATAAGTTTTTAATTTATTAGTAATATAAAAATAAATACCCTAATAGTAACTAGTAATAAATATCTTAACAAATACCCTAACTCTGCAAAGACCCAAATGTCAGAATATATGTCACAAGTATAATGGTAGTAATAAAGTTATAATGACTGTGTTATGTATATTTTTTATCTGAATGTATTGTGACAACACTGCTATATACCTGCTATATGTTTTTTTACTGTCCTGACGGGCAGTATGAAAAGTAAAATATATTCAATTTAGTTTAATAGGTAAAACCAAAATTATATTTTTGTAATTAATTTTAATAGTGGTTGATCATTAAATAATTATATGAACAAATCAATAGAATGAAAGAGCAAATTAAAACTTTTTATCAGTAGTTATTTCATTATTTTTACTTTTTTAGGTAAAATTTTATAAAGGTAACTTTAAAAGCAATAAATTCAGAATATCTTATGTCATCCTTGAATCAGAGAGAATAATTGATTGTCAAAACATGCATAAAGTACAGGGAAAAGAAACTAAATCAAAAGCATTTAACACAACCTGCATTAATAGTAAAAAATAAAGAAAACTGATCATAGTTTAAATGGTTTAATAAAAATACAGCTACACTTTAAAATTCTTATGCTACCATACTATATGTAAATATTATTAAGTTTTAGCAAATTTTTAGTGATGAAACTTGCATTAAATTTTTAAGTCTCTACTGCTTTCCAACAAAAAACTTATATAAAATATAACTTATATACTTATATATTCTGAGTCGCGGCATAGTGAATAACAATACTGAAACGATAAAACATATTAATAACTTCTCATGAAACAGATAAATCTGAGTTAATTCACAATTCTAAAATCCTATCCAAACCCAAACTAAAACCTAACTGTAATTCGGCTTTTATAGGAAAGATATACAACAGCTGATTATTATAATAAACGTAATAATATAAACATTGTAATTATCATATAAACACGTGACCTTAAATCAGACAGAAAATAAAAATATAAATACATAATCCCCAAAAACCGCAAACTATTAACGTGGTGAATAAAGCTGTTCATTTTTTACAGTACACATTTACTTCATAGTTTAACATTAATGAATGATTCAGATGGCATTGGATAGTAAAGCATTACCTTCATGCTTTTTTTACTGTCCTGACGGGCAGTATGAATAGTAAAATATATTTAATTTAAATAGGTAAAACCAAAATTATTTTTTTGTAATGAATTTTAATAGTGGTTGTTCATTTAACCCTAGAAATGATAAAGTCGTAATTTACGACGCATTTACATATTCAATAAGAATTGGCAGGTGGAGGCATCTGTCGTCAGTTTAGTGTATTTTCTAGACACTATCGCCTACGCGACCGTGTTTCCCTCTGGGGGCAAACAACCGAAACTGCTCTAGTAGTACACAAGCCTGCCACCGGGCAGGTCTAAAACCAAGTAAGCGCTTTCCACTCCTAGGCACTGAGTGGCTGAACCGGCTAGCGCGCTACGCTGACGAGCGTAACGTTCTAGCCATTCGGAAGTGCTAGGGTTCGAATCCCGACCATGAGCAATCCCAATTTGGCTTGCAAATGTGTGGTGTAGCGGAGTGGAGGGCCCACCTTAAATAAACGGTGACCGGCTTGGGTGGAAGTTGACGGCATTTGTAGGCTTAATTGGGATTGCAGTGGACACCTGTTTTGCTTTTGTGGTTATAAGGGGGGGGCATGTTTTAAGCTTTTTTTGTTTAAACTTTGATATTTCAAGAAGATATTAGTAATTATTTTTATGTTACAGTTAAGAGTAAAAAGCTTATCACTTCTAGGGTTAAGAATTATATGAACAAATCAATAGAATGAAAGAGCAAATTAAAACTTTTTATCGGTAGTTATTTCATTATTTTTAGCGAATTTCCCATAGGGAAGAAGCTATTACCGTAGGTCTCATGGTAAGACTTAAGCCCGGGACCATGTTATTTTTTCTTCTTTAGGTGCCTAGAGACCAAAAACAATAGTCGTTAAAATTTTTATATATATATATATATATATATATATATATATATGTATATATGTATATATATATATATATATGTGTCTGTGAACACGATAACTCTCGTAAAAATGGTCTGATCGAGACCAAATTTGGTAGAGACGTGTATTCCTACAAATGCTCGGACGAGTTCGTTAACCAGACATATCGGTCAATGGGAACGGGTAGTTTGGGGGGGTTTTGTACCCAAAAATGGGGTTTTTTGCGTTTTTCACATATAATTATTAAAAGTTTCTAATTTTATATTTCACCATTGGAATCAGCTTAAAAAACTACACAATTAATCTCCTTAAAGTTTTTTTCTATCTACAACGGTTACCGAGATATTAAAAAATCTAAACACAGTACGTTGTCTTGTGGGGCTCCAATGTTAATCTTATGGAGGATAGGGAAAAATTAATATTTCCCATATGAATCAATATTTTTGGATAAACTTGATATTTAGCTTCATGTGGTTGAGATCTATTCATTTATGCTTGAAAATCATAGTTTATGTGTTTATTATGGCAGCAAACCTGCATACTCTTTTCCCATGTTAATCATATAGGGAATAGGCAAAGTCCTTTATTTATGGGCAGATGTTGATGAAAGTTGGTATAAATGTTAAAAATAAAAATTGTTTATGGTAGAAATGCCTACTTTCAGTGTTCCTCACAGCAGCGAACCTGCACACTCTTTCCCATGTTAATCTTATGGAGGATAGGCAAATAATTCTCATGTTTATTGATAGATTTTATAAAACTTGTCAAATATTATTATTATTTTTATATTATTGATTTTGAAATTCGCTGAGTACGCAGGTCTGCTGCGACGGGGGTATTACTTTTTAAGGTAAAATTGTGTAAAGGGAACTTTAAAAGCAGTAAATTCTGAATATCTTATGTCATCCTTGAATCAGACAGAATAATTGATTGTCAAAACATGCATAAAGTACAGGGGAAAAAACTAAATCAAAAGCATTTAACACGACCTGCATTAATAGTAAAAAATCAAGAAAACTGGTCATATAGTTTAATAAAAATGCAACTACACTTTAAAATTCTTATGCTACCATACTATATGTAAGTATTATTAAGTTTTAGCAAATTTTTAATGATGAAACTTGCATTCAATTTTTAAGTCTCCACTGCTTATAAATATTTGCAACAAAAAACTTATATAAAATAAAACTTATAGGCATACTTATGAAAATATTATACAAGAAGCCTATTTATAAATCATAACTTACAAAGACTTATACATAACATACCTAAAACTCCAGTGGCCATTTTGTCCAAAATTCCACCATGACCTGCTTTAAGAAGGTACTTCTCCTCTTTAATCGCTTCATCAACATCCATTCCTATAAATATAAATCGATAAAAATCACTATATTCTCCACTAGTTAACATACTTCACAGAAAACATCACCTTAAAATTATTATTTGATAGGCTGTTCTACGTTCTAAATCTCTTGATGAGTTCAATTCCTCTTTTGTTTCCACTCCACTTAGTTATAAGGTGGAAATTCTTGGCTAAAATAAACATAATAATAGTTTTTATTAAATCACGTATTGTAATATTTTTTTATCATATAACCCATTTATCTATATCTCCTCTACAGTGACCAAAAAAGTGCATACTCGATGTAAATGTGAGTTGCATGGTCAGGAAGAACTCCTAAATCTCTCTTCTTAACGTACTAAGTTCCAATAACCACCTTTATCTGGTCTTTGAATGGAGGATCACAAAGACAGTGTTTGTGTAGAATGAAGGAGCAATGTAGCTATTGTTGTGACTGGCTTTGTAAAGTTATAGTTGGTAGGCAGATATTTGTCTCGTAGATACGCACTTCTCATGAAGTCCTGTTGAGCTGCTCCATTGTCAAGCGTGTACAGAGTCCTCTGAGCCACTGATAGCGGAGCCGCTGACAATCTCATGAAATATGGATCAACTGGCATTTTCAAGTTATTAAGATAGTTCTTAATCTCATTGCTCAGAGGGCCGAAGTACATGACATGAATGAAGACATGAAGTAGACAATGAAGAAGACATGACACGAAGTACATGAATTAAAAAAAAACGAGGCACGATTATAGACTAGCAAACTAGTCAAAGCTACATAGGTGGATATAATGAAACAACAGCAGTTCCTTTCCCCTGATTATGAATCAGAAATGTTGGACCTAACGAGCCAGCTTGGTACCTATGAGCTAATAACTACTGTGTAATTTTTGTAGCTAAGTATACGTTAGAATGTTTGTTTTAACTATCGTCATTATGGTATGTGTGAAACTTCCATTAAGACCAGAGATATGCTGTCAAAACATGCCGACATTTATGGTATGTGTTTTACTGAAATCAATACTGTACGACTCAATACTGTACTGCATGATCAATGAATACTGGACGATAATCAAGGATTTCGTGATAATTATAAATGGTTTACTATATCAATATATTATATTTACACTGATGTTAAAAAGCAACTTACAATCACCATGGGACTAATTAATTAATCTTAGATAGGCCCCTAAGCCAATGCCTTAAGAATATCTGTAAATAGCCTATGCAAACTGCTGATAAATAATTACCATGAACTATTCCATTTTTTATTTCCTCCAATTCCTCTGCCGAAGTCAATCCAGACCTTTTATGAATTGCAAAATAAGCATTTTTTAATGACTTATAAGTATCTTCATTGAGGTATCGGTTCACAATAGCTCTAAATCCCTTTCTTTGTAACATTGTTTGGGTTTAAAAACTTTCTATAGAAGGTATACTTGATTACAGTTATCGAATAAACCATCAATCTAACAATAAATCATCACATTTTAATGCGATAAAGGTTACCGACCAAAACAACACCTACTAGACTTGACATTTTAGCTATTTTGAAATGGCCATGCCATGAAATAAAATTGCTGTCTGCTACTACAATCAGTGATACCAAACAAATGTTTCCCAAAATAAAATGTTACCAATTTTCTAAGTACAGTCAGAGAGGAACGGATTATTATTTTATTTACTATCCGTTCATCTATGTCTAAACTACCCATTTTAATGCGTTTTGATTACTCGAGCCTTGTAGATTTCAGATGTATCTTTTTATTTATTGTTTTATCCCCTAATCGATTTGGCGCCCTAACTTACTGCTGCACTAACGACAAATCACCGATTTATGATGCGTCCTTCACATACCGCCGCACCTTACAATCATAGATGAACGAATCTGGTATAATGATTGCCCAATATAATTATTTTCTGGAATTACCGATCCGTTTGGGCTTTTTAGCGAATTTCTCTATTAACTTCTTGATATCCGTAGGTTCGATTGAGAGTAACAAAATCTTTTTTTTTATTTATAGACCAATCTTAGTTTAATATTAAATTTCTTTCTATTTAAGTATATATATATATAATTATTTTCATAGTATTTAACATAAAAATTGTTATTATAATAATACAGTATTTAAAAATAAGAGAGAAATATTTTAATAGCCAACCAAAATCTCGGTAATGAATTTATCACTATCATGTGTATTTTTGAAAGTATAATTGAGAAAGTTGCAGTTTTGTTTCCTCCAAACTGGTAAATAGTTTATTAATGTTTTTGTAATGAATTGATTTTGCTGTGCTCACAATATTTTTATGTTATTATCTGGCAACTGCCTCCATGTTAATGTTACTATTAAATGTTTTTTTATCTATTATTTTAAATTTTTTTATAAACTTCATATTAGCATTGTGTTGGTTTTAATATAGGATAAGTAAAAATCACTTTTCCAAAAATGTTTATATTAAGAAGTGTTGGGATTCACGTGATTTTTACTTTTAGTAATGTTGAGTGTTTTTATAAGTATTTTGGCATGTATTATCTTTATATGTTTATGTTTCTTAGAAGTATAATTATATTTAGTAACTAGCTATGCGAACTTCGTAAACCTCACAGTAAAAATGTTAACTTTTGATTGGCCATGTTCTGATCGAATAGCAATACTTCATTTGAAATTATTAATCTGGGTTGCTGCATAGTGATAACAATACGAAACGATAAAATATATTTTTTTTAATTATAAACGATAAAGCTGAGGGATTAACAAAATTTTCAAATCCAAAAATAAAGGTAACTAAATTAAATTTCTTTTTTAAAGGATTTCAACAGGATTATTATAATAAACGTAATAAAAGGGTACTTTAATCAGACAGAAATAAAAATATTAAATACATGATCCCATGCAGTTATGTTAAGTTGAATTGAAAGCTGTTATTTTTACAGTACACATTTCCTTAATGGTATTATTAACTGTCCTGTGTTGCTGAATGAAGTTGATTTTGCTGTGCCTCAATGCAATATTTTTATTTTATTATCTGGGCACAGGACTGCCTCCATGTTAGCATGTTACTATTGAAATGCTTTAGTATTGTTATCTATTATTTTACAATGCTGTGTTTATATAACTTCATTATTAGCATTGTGTTGGTTTTAATATAGGATAATTTTAAAACGATAAAATAAACTTATGGGGTTTTTCAAAATGATTTTTTACTTTAGGACCTGTTGAGTTCCTAAAATTTCATGGCTCTGATGAGTAGTTTAGCATAAATATATTCTTCATACAGACATACATTCAATTTTATATTTAGTAATTGTATTTTAATTCTGTGCATCGTATGCAAATATGGGGAATGTCGTTGACAATAAATGTAAAAGTATTGTATTTATTGTAAATCTGTAGAAAATTTATTGGATTTTATTATTCAAACATTTACTGTGAACAATCATGAACATTGCTTAGTGATTTAAATCCTTTCAAGTTTTAAGTATAAATAAGCCTTCCTTTAAACTATATTATTTGGTCTGAAATGCCAAAAAATGAGAGTGAAATTATAATTTTTTATTTACAAACAATATTGATTGAAATACTCTTGAATTAAAAACACCTACATAAGGGATTGCATCACTACCATATTGTAAACTAAGCAAATTTTTTTAAACAAAATTTATTTTCTAGACTGACAGAGTGTTTATTTTTACTGTAATCTTAGCATCCTATTGTTTATTGCTTGTTGTTGTTTATAATATTATTGGTATGTTGACTAATAATCTTGTAATTGTTGAATTAATTAATATTTTTGCTATTGTTGACTTATTGTTACTATTTATAAATATTTTCAATTTTTATAGTGATATCTGACAAGGTCAGACAATTGAACATTATTATGCATTTTTGTGATGTTCTTTTGGACCAGTAAAGTTCTGAGTTGTGCATTGGCTTTGCTTGCATTACAAGGGCCACGTTTACTTTATCAACTTCATACCTTACCTTATAAGAGTGGATGGAAATGAGCAATAAGTAAATGCAAAGTGAGAGACACTACATATGTGAGTGTAGGTAAGACTCATGTAGACACTAGGAATTACTGTTATAGATTAAATAGGGGTATTGAAGTACACTTCAAAAAAAATGAAGTTATTTTTACTTATCACAAAATAGCAATTATTATACAGTACCTACATACTTCATATATTGTAAATAGAAAAATGCAAATACAGTTATTATTGACTTAGTCAATAATATGGTATAATATAGTTGGTATGAGTATAATTAAAAATGCTATACAACATGTTTGTTAATGAACAATGGCACATAGATTTAGCCACTTATCACAGGCATTGAATAGAATCACAAAACAACTATAAGATTCCTTAATTCTGTCAAAATAGAACCTTGGACATGTATTATGTATCTTTCTTGGGAGTGATGAAAACAAAAACCATGCAATCATACAAAAATTCAAAATAGTAACAAGCATTTATAGTTTTTATTTGTAAGCTTAGTAGTCGAAATTCAGAAAGACTATAAGTGTATCAAAAAATGTTTATCAATGATATTTATAACGTTTCAATTTAGATAATCTGATGTATAAATTTTCCTGAACAAATTGTAATACGTGAAATAATGTCAGGAATTGGAATTACAGTTGGCACTTGATAGTCTGACACACTCGGTAGTCCGACGCCGCGCCAAATGAGTCATCGTCGCGACAGGCATCTGTACAGTACAGAAATTTATTTGCGTTGTGACAGAAGTCTTGCGTCTTCCGGCCCGTTAGTTCCTTACCTTGTTCAGTATAAATTACTGCGTAGTAAAGAGCGTTGCTTACTTTGTTATTGACAGTATTCAATTCAGAATTTAAGGGCAAAGTGTTGGTTCAGGTAGGCCTTATTGAATTTAGAATGTAGTTATGTTTCACGTTATGCCTATACTTTATAACTGTTTTATAGTTATGTGTGTGTTGTGTATTAGTTATGTTTATAGATAAATGTCATACAGTATTTTGTATTCATTAAGTAGTTTTCTGTAAAAAAAGACTTTGTAAGTTGTTTATTTGAACCATTAATATAATTAAGGTACTTAATAATGAACATTAGTATACTTTTCTTAATTCTACAGTTAGGGTTGTGCAAGAAATATAAGTTTTTAGTAATCCAACGTTTCCGGTAATCCGAGACACTCCCGGTCCCATAAGTGTCGGATTATCAAGTGCCATCTGTATTTAAATTTCCTAAAATAATCATTTATAGCTAGCCAAAGGCCAAAGCAAAAGTGGTGAGCAAGTGGTGACCTGGAGCAATTTGGATCAACCGAGGAAGACGCAGAGGACAGAGGAGGAGGAGGGGAATTAATTGTGGGTGATTCAAAGTGACTTCTATGGCAAAATAATACTTTAATTTTCTCCGGAACAATTTAAGAGATTGTGATATTCTGGAACTGGAATGGATTTGTGATTTGAGCTATTGTTTTTTATCAGTTTTCACAATAAACTGAAATTTCTTTACAAACTCAAGATAACATTTTTTGTGCTATCAATGTTATTTTTTGTGTATGGTACAGAACCAAAAGGTGTTGGGTCTAGATGATTTGTAAATATTACAGGATTATTGTATTTTTATAAAAACCAGGACAGTTTACAACATATGTTTTTGAAGTATTATTAAGTTATTTAAGTGTTAAGTAAGTTATTTTCAAAAATAGTTTAGTTTATGTGACAATGGATTTTTTTACCATTTACCCAGCAGTATGTACCATTTTGATGGAAAGCAAATTCACTATAATATAAACTTACGTTTCTACAAAAGTATATTAAAAATTAGATGTTTTTTAAAAGACAAAGATATTAACAAAATGCTGAGCAGGGAAATTAATTGATGATAAGTTTGTTTACGTTTCTATAGCTGTGTGGTGATATGATTAATGACAATGCACCTGTACCTAATACTATGTAGGCCTACATCCTGCATATGTTTTGTACAATAAAGACTTGACTTTCAATTCAATAATTTTGATTTTAATCACATCTTTTATACCTTGACTAGCAGTGAAAAAATCGAAACATAAAAAATGGACATGTGTCATCTGTGTGGAAAGCAGTTTCACAAGAAAGGGGGGGTCAAATAATTACATATTTACATTTAAAAACTAAAAGTATGCTAAAAAAACTGAGTATTTACAACTATTATCAATACAAAGTTTATATTTATCATAAATAAGTACAGTTAAAACATCATTCAACCAGTTCTAGCAGCCCCCATGAAGAACCTTTCTTGATTTTTACTGGGAGAGGAATGGACAATGAAACTGCTCCCTCCATTTCCTTACGAAGAATTTTCAAAAATTCATCCTCATCTTGTTGGGCAACCTTTAATAGAGAGTTTGAAAGTTTAGTAAACAAAACAATGATAAATGGTATCAGTGGACTGACACAAAATACCTTTTCCCTTAAGTCAATTTAAACAACAATATTAAATATAAACATAATATTCTTTAATGTTTATCTAAATATCATGTAATAATTTATTGTTTGAAATATAATCATCCAATTTTCAAAAATAACAACAAGAGTAACAAAATTAAATAAATTTTGAGAACTTCTTGGGGGGACTTCCCCCCCTCTAATACCAAGCTTTTTGAGTGATTAGTTGGGTGATCTGACCTTACGCTGCATTGCATGCGAAATGCTTCATGGAAATGGTTGGGAAATAAGGAAGAAATTGATTTTTTTATTATTTATAAAAAAAACAACATTGGGCGCTCTCAGAAAATGTACTGAATTTACCACAGACTTTAAATTTAACTTTTCTCTGGAACCGTTAGTTGTAGACAAATGATTCAAAGTACTAATTTGTTTAGTTTTTTAAGCTGGTTTTAATGGTGGCAGTTAAATTATACTTTGCTGTCATTTTTTCACAGAAAAAAAATATTTTTTTTACTTTTAAAAGCCAATAGCCTTTAAACCCTGATGTTTTGAGAAATACAGGTGGTGTAATTTTGTATAAACAAAATTGTGATAATGTATATAATGTTTGTCAAAATCTATAGAGCGTGTTTGAGCATTTTACTTGTTTTTTAGGAGAAGAAACTCTTGATTTGTAGTATATGTTCCGAGCACTTGGATTGTACCTCATACTAATAATTCCATGCTAGGGTTGTTTGTCTCTAAACTAAAACTATAACAAACACAACACGACAGATATCACTAAAAAAATTTTTTTGATAAGCATAATTTCGCTTCTGTAAATTACACACACATATTGAAAAAAATATTTTTTTATTGCAGGTAACACTATAAGTAGATGTACCAGAAAATCAAATTAAAAAATGCTGACGAAAACAACATTTTTTCTATGTCCTTGGATGTGAAAAAAGTAGAGTGATAGTTTTTTTTTCTGCTATCCTATTCACTCATAGGATAGATAGTGTTGGTAGTGATATAATAGTGTCAATTGTACCATGTTGACTGTAATTATTGTCTCGTCACAATTCATTTCAGCAGGTACTTATGTGAATACAGTAATGATTCTTTTTCCTAGAAGTGGAAGTTTTTACTCAACTGTCATTTTTATTAATATCTTCTTGTATCAGTTTCACAAAAAAATCTTATGCTTATATATCTAACCACAGCAAAACAGGTGCACTGCAATCCCAATTAAGCCTAAAAATTATTCCAAATACTTTTTTTATCTATTATACCACACTTTTTTTGCAAGCCAAATATTGCTCATGGTCATTCGAAAGCACTTAATGGCTAAAATTACTCGTCAGCGTATTAGCTCCCATAATTAGGAGAAGAAAGCGCTATTGGATAACCTGTTATCATGTACTACGAGAGATTAGGTTGTTGGCCCCAGAAAACGGTCGCGTAGGCGATAGTGTCTAACAAGTCCACTAAACTGACGACAGATGCCTCCACCTGCCAATTCTTATTGAATAAGTAAATGCGTCATAAATTACGACTTTGCCATTTCTAGGGTTAAATATTTATCATTAACTATTTATTACTGCAGGTAACTATAAGTAGATGTACCAAGTGAAATAAAGGAATCATTTGAAAACAATTTAAGTCTTGATGAAGCAACAGTACCTACTTGTTTCTATGTCTACCACTTGGAACTGGTGAAAAAGTAGAGTGATAGTTTTTTCTTGCTAAAAGTCACTATACACTCAGTTACAGAGTAAAAGTAACAGGGTAAATAAATCAGAGCATAAAATTCAAGAAGTTACAGTTAAATCTATCAAGCTAATAGTGACGGGCAGTCGTAGTGAACAAGGAACGATTTTAGTTCAGTCCGGAGGGCCTCAGGCATCGGAAGGTTTGTCAGACAGGAATGAGTTAGTATCATATAGAATTGCAGCGTTCTGCACATGTGATTGGTTACATATCTGCCCTTGGGTGGATATGAGATCTCATATGCACCATAGGGCAGATATTTACTACTTTATGTTCTGCCAACAGTGCGAAATGTGACTGCGAAATGTGCATTCCTAAACTGGAAAATCTGCCTCTACTCTACTGCTCCTATAACTTGTTTTGGTACTTCATATTTGGCGTTTATATTTGGCAAATACTTTTTTTTATCACCTCAAATAATTCATACCCCCGTCACAGCAGAACTGCTTACTCAGCGAATTTCCAAATCAATACTATAATAAATAATATTATATGTCAAATTTTATCAATATCTGTCGATAAATTTATGAGTTAGTTAATTGCCTATTCTTCATAAGATTAAAGAGAGTAACCATGGGAAAGAGTATGTAGGTTTGCTGCTGTGAGGAACACTGAAAGTAGGCATTTATAGCTTAAACAATTTTTATTTTATCAATTTATACCAAGTTTCATCAACATCTGTCCATAAATAAAGTTTTCCTACTTTCCATATGATTAAAATGAGAAAAGAGGTTAGCAGCTGTGAGGAACACTGAAAGTAGGAATTTCTAGCATAAATAATTTTTATTTTAACCATTTATACCAAGTTTTATCGACATCTGTCCATAAATAAAGGAGTTTACTTATTCCCTACATGATTAACATGGAAAGAGAGAATGGAATGGAGAATGGCTGCCATAATAAATACATAAATTATGAATTTTAAGCATAAATGGATGGATCTCAACCATATGCAGCTAAATATTAAGTTTCATCCAAAAATATTGATTGATAAGTGAAGTATTAATTTTTCCTTATCCTCCATAAGATTAAAATTGGAGCTCCAAAATACAACATACTGTGTTTAGATTAGTTAATATCTCGGTAACCGTTGGAGATAGATAAAAACTTTAAGGAACTAAATTGTGTACTTTTTTAAGCTGATTTTAATGGTTGAAGATAAAATTTAAAAACATTTTAAATTACATAGAAAAAACGCAAAATATATATGAAAAAATTTTAACTACTATTGTTTTTGGTCTCTGGCCACCTAAAGAGGAAAAAATAACATGGTTCTGGGCTTAAGTCTTGCCATGAGATCTACGGTGATAACTTCTTTCCTATGGGAAATTTGCTAAAAAACATTAATTTTACCACCACTTTATTATTAAGTTAAAACAAATTATAATAAACTTTAGAAATAGTCTTTGTTGATTATCACCTCATAAATAAGTTCATCGTGCAGATGTATGATGAGCCTAGCCGTCATGGACCGGTGTGAAGATGCCGCCCTCACTCTCAGCATTGCTGTCTTTGCTATGTCTGCTGCAGAACCTTGGATTGTAGTATTCACTGCCTGTCGCTCTGCTTGAGCTGTAAATTTCCCATTGTCAATTGGATTAATATTGGTGTTATCTGTAGGCTACATTGTTTGAACTGTGATATGTTTCGTTATATATACCAGGAAAGTCAAAATATGGGTAAGCCAATGTTTGTCTGGACGTAGAGAAGGTATTTGTGGCTCCTTTTTCTATAAAAAAAGAAATACAAAGGAAACCATTATTCAAAAGCACGTATTACTGTGGTATGGCAAAGAGAGAAGCTAGGACAGCAGGAATTTTCACAAAGATCACAATACTGACAACACTGATCAGATTGCCATCACAAGGTGTGAAATAAAGCTTCTTTTAATTGTTTCATAATTTTTTTAACATGAATGTATTGCAATGGCATATTACATATGCTATCAACCCAATTATTGTCAACTAGAGGGTGAACTGATTTGCCAATGAGAGAAAGAAAAACTAGATCTTTGAAGAAGCTTAGAGATAACGTACCGCACAAGATTACCAGGTGGTGGAGGATTTTCCAAAAGTTAAGGAAATCACTCGAATTCTTTATAAGGCATTAGGACTAGAGGGGGTTCTCTAGGCAGGATAGAGATTTATAGGGCGCAATATCCATATATGCTGTTCTTTTTTATCAAGTATCAAGTATCAAGTAAGGGATAACTGAGAACAATCACACTTTAATAATAGCTAACGATGAACAAAGAATCATAGATAGGACAAGAAGGTTAGTGGGTGCAGCACACGGTAGAGAGAGCTAGGCGGTGGGATTGCCAACCCCTATTATGGAAGAAGTAGAAAAGAAAAATAAAATCTTGACCTAAATACAGTTTTCATGGCTTGACTTTCTTGACCAGTATTCACACTACATCAGATTTCCGATTCGGAAGTTTTGTCATGTGTTTCAGATCCAGTTTGCTGCTGTTTAGTTGGCAGTCCTGCTGAAAGTTGCCACACTGAAGGCAACAGCCCACCGAAAAGCACAGGCATGTAGGCACTGCAACACGGCGCAGGGACTCATCATGCATCACAGTAAAGTGTGTGATTTCCAGGAGTTTTAGCATCTTCTTCGGACAGTAGAGCGTACTTCTGTCAGATCCCACAAGTGAGCCTAGTTTAGAATATGGGAATTTGTATTTTATTTTTATTTTGGATAGAACTGACTCATCTTAATGTATAAAGTGAACAATGATGTGTAAGTCACCTCTTGTCGCCATGTTGCGGCTGTTAATGTCAGGCAGGTAGCGTCGACGACCCAGCAGTGTGGTGACGTGGCAGGGAGCTGATGATCGACAGGCAGCAATACACCGACCCACATACGCCTGCAAGCCGGGATACGACTGGTGGAAGCTTGCCGCCATCTCCGCCGCCTTCCCTTCCTCCACACCCATCTCCTCTGCGAGGGTGGCCAGCCCCATGCCGTAC
Source organism: Nephotettix cincticeps (assembly GCA_023375725.1). Classification (NCBI taxonomy): domain Eukaryota; kingdom Metazoa; phylum Arthropoda; class Insecta; order Hemiptera; family Cicadellidae; genus Nephotettix; species Nephotettix cincticeps. The sequence goes on along the minus strand of CM041789.1, from coordinate 66,657,490 downwards.
ACTAGGCCATAGCAAAGCTGTTTCGTGTGGTGTCTCAGTTCCGCTCCAACCTAGTGCAAACATTTAACTCAGTCTGACGGATCTTCAATAATTTTCACTTGTTAAGTCTGAATTTGAGTATTTTTTATTAAGGAAATTATCATTATCACTACTTAGGATAAGGACCTAAGTTTTCAGAGTATTTTAACTTGAATAAAAGTATACTTTGACAGTGGCTAGTGTTGAACAGGAGGGACTGACAACTTTTGCTGGGGCAGACTGTATAAACATGCGCAAACACGTGCAAAAATGTTGTTGATGATGCATTAATGTTCCAAATCAAAATTTTGATTCAAGTGTTAAATTTTGAATACCATCAGGCACCCTATGAAATTCTACTAAGCACGGTTTGGTTTTACAGTTGGTTCATTAAATATTCATTGGATTCAAACATATTTGAAACCAGAATTTGGTAAAAAAAGTCACTAGAAGAATTAATGCACTTCCTGAGTCTACCAGAATATCATACGGAGCATTTAGTATTTATTTATAATTGGCATTACTTTATAAATGTCTGAATGGTACAATGACATGTCCTGTAATCTAGCTACTTGGAAATCACAAATTGTGTATAGTTATGTGCAGTGGTCTGTGGATATTTGATTTTAACGAGTGATGTATTATGTTATGTTTATTGGGGAATAAAGTCATTATTACATATGATATATTTTCATGTGGACTAACATCTGCACTATTGAGTACCATGTTCATTCGCAAAGACAATCCTAATAATAAGACTAGTTTGTAATTCAAAGGTCGAAATAGTTTGGATCCTACGTCAAACTGTAGGTATTTTAGTTGCCATTGGCTGTTGGGTTATTAATTAACAATCCTATCTAAGAAATGTGTTGACCTTCGTCAGTAGCAAGATTACAAGAATTTTCCACAATCATCTTACACTCATTTCTCATTCATGATAGGCTTGAAAACCTACCCTGGATAGGTCACCATTTCAAATGGTAATAATATTTGAGAACTAGTTTACCCAGCAGTCTTTCAATGCAAATAAAATAATAACTAAGTTATTTATTTACCCCAAAAATTTACAACATATATATCAAACAAAAACAATACAAGTCAATTATTCTTATTTATACTCATACAATTCACACAAAATATAACGATTTTAATTTGAACCTTCTGATCTATGTATACTGTAATTTTTTTTAAACCTTTAAAACTTATTCTTAATAGTGCAGTTACACTGGGGCTTTCTAACATAATGTAATAGTAATTGTAGATTTAATTAAAATTGTACACTTCTAAAATGTTATCAGTCTTATTCAAACTGTCTCAAAAATAAGAGTAATCACATTGCACAGCACTTATTTCTAGAACAGAATTAATCATTAGAATATAATGTTGTGTATGGAACATTATACCAACATATTTCAAATAAAAAAAAATGATTGACTGTAAACGTTACAATGTCAAGATGTTACAACAGTATATTGATGGATTGTCAGAATAGTCAAACATACAGTAACACACAAGAATGAGGAAGATGTCAATTACTCATCTTGTGAAACAAGATAATAGCTTGTTTGGGCAGTCAGTCATCAGTTCATCTGTGGGTCTATAACATGTCACTGGTGTTGATTTTGATGTTGGCATGCCTGCCCATAGCCCTGTCAGTAAAACACTCCCTGATTGACCTGTCTCACTACTACGACAACAACACACTATACTGGCCCAACAGTGGACCCTTCCACTACACCCAGACTCTGACCGTCTCCGAACCTTTCTGGTACTCCTCCAACGACTACGAGACAGCCGAACATTGTGGAACCCACTTAGACGCTCCCTACCACTTCTACAAACAGGGATGGCATGTTGGAGAAATTCCACTTGAAAGATTGTTCGCAAAAGGTAGTTTCATTTTTGTTTAGCTTGAGCAGAAATGTTTTGCTTTGTGAAAATTGTAATTATTAATTATATTTTTCTATGTCCTACGAACAAAAACCTGTAAACTAAAAAGTATTTTAAAAGCAGGATTTTTACTACATTTAGCAGCGTTTTGACCAAAAGCATGTGAACATATAAAATGATAGAATTAAAATATACGTTGAACAACTTTTACTTTCCAAATAATTTTTTCAGATTCATAAAATCATAGGGGATAAAAATTATAGAATTAGACCATAGTGTTGATCCAAAAAAACCAATTATATTTATAGTCCTTACCATTAGGATCTTAGTAAACGTGTTTTTAAACTTACACTATTTTCTTAGAATTCAAAGATGTTTAAATGGCCTTAATTGATAAAAAAACATGAGAAGTATCTCAATTGTCCTTGTTCAACAAATATCATTATCTTATTTAAATAAGTAAATATGAAGTAAATAAGTAAATATTTAAATAAGTAAGTATGACCGTCCTAAGTAAGCACAACCTTGAACCACCAACCAATTAAAATTGAATCCTAACTGACAATATGAAGGAGGGGTTATTTTTACTTACATAAAATTTTTATTTGTATGCAAAAATAATGAATTCCAGAAGTACTATAAAAGAGTACAGCAAACTGTACTTATTTATTTATTTTGAACAATTTGAATGCATTTTAGAGAGTAGTAACTGTTCAGTATGTTCATAAAATTTTAAGTTAAAAGTGATTAAACTACTTAATACTTAAGTGAAGTTAAGTATTTCTATAGGAGACTAGCTGAGTTGGCGAACTTCATACTGCCTAACAGTAATGATTAGATTAGATTATTTGAAGTGGCAACCATACTACAAGGTAGGTATTTTAAGTCAAGTATGAATGAGGATTGAGTGTAAGATGATTGTGGCGTGATCTTGTAGTCTTGTTACTGACTAAGGCAGACATTTTCATTAGACAGGACTGTTAATTAATATCCCAACACCCGATGGCAACTAAGGGACCTACGGTTTAACGTGGAATCCGAACCACGGCCTCTGAATTACGAATTGGTCTAATTATGAGGATGATATTTTGCGGATTAACATAGTATTCAATAGTGCAGGCATTAATCCACACAAGAGAACACTACACCCATCGACCATCGCTCACAACTAAGCACAATTCGTGACCTCCAAGTAGCTGGATTACAGGATGACGCCACCATCCCAGTCTTGCATGTCTTGTTAACTTTCACATCAACTTAATTGGATTTTATTTATTTAATAAATTTATCATGTTGTTATCCAATAGATAATTATAATAACAAAATATTATGATAAACTATACATTTGATAATGTATACAAACATTGCTTTATTGAGGATATATTTACGTTGCTGTATCCTGGGTTGTACTCCGTTAATTATCTTCAGTTTAGGACCTTGTGATATAAAACATTTTTCGTTTAGTTATCAGGCATAAGAACAAATAAATGTGAAGTGCTTCCGACTTGTGAACCTTATAACTGACCATGAGAAAAACAGGCATTTTCAAGGATCAGACCGGAAACACTTTAAGATTAAGGATTTCCTGGGGTTTATGGAGAATAACTAAAAATCAAAAACTCACTTATTTACTTAAATATTTTTCCAAAATTTGGTATGTAAGTTAATCTAGTTAGGTTTTATCATTAAATGCGTTAAACCCCAAAATATAATGTTTCTTACGACAGCAAACCTACGTACTCTTTGCGCATCTAATTTTTATGGAGTAAATATAAATAGGTATAACTCGTTCAATTATTGACATATTTCTAAAAATTTTGTAGGTGTTTTTCTTCTTTCTCATGAATAAATCGTGATCATTTGTAAATTTAACTACTTATTTAACATGTATTTGTTGCAATGTTCAACAGTGGCTGTGATTGACCTAAGGGCGAAAGCTTCTGCCGACCCAGACTACTTAGTGACTAACCAAGACTTTGAGGAGTGGGAGAAGTTAAATGGACCTCTACCAGACTGTGTCGTAGTACTCTTGGACTTTGGCTGGGCCAGCAAGTAAGTGATTTATATACTCTCAATTTATACATTATTATAATCTAAAACACTTGAAAGGTGAGTGAAAGCGGTAAAAATATAAATAAATTCTAGAAATTTACAAAGGTTTAACCATATTAGCTCAATTTTACTTTTAATAGCAATAGTATTCTGCTAAAATCTTTTATTAGGCTCTCTTTGTGTTCAACACAAGGACTGTTTATAACATTAAAATAGATTTTGATTAAATACTTATTTTAAAGTTTTTTCTCGAAATAACTTAGTGGTAGGTTCTAACTGTAAGACTGTTAAAAAAACTCATGATAAACTTTTATAAACTGTTTTGTGGATTTTAAAAATGCTGCTATTTAAACAAGTTAGGCCTACACAAAAAACCTTTAATTTGAGCTCTTGTCTTTTATTTTACCAAAAGCACTCAATTTTTTTTTCATGACAGTTATCTCATTTACAAATATCACTCATATATATAAACAACACTGTAATTTCTACCTAATTTTTTGTATCAACTAAATATAAGAAATAAATTTTAAAATTGGTGAAAAAATGTTAAAAGAGGGTGTAAAGAGCTTAAAATTGTTGAAATCATTTTGAAAAAATATAGCGTTAGTTGCATGTACATATAATACTAAACCATGGATGGTTGAGCGATGAGCACAGTGCTTACTCTTCATTTCAAGTTTCTAAAAAAAACATAGTTTGTAATATGTCAGCCTGAAACTCGGAGTACCTGTTTTTTGAGGTGTCAGTAGTCAGGGAGATTAGGTAGTGGAGATTAAGTGACCAGTGTCTCACACACCTCAAATGCCTTGAAGGCCTCATAATGTAGCCATGAATTATGAGTTTTGTGTATTATATTATTTTTGGTTGTAATAATATACTGAATATTAACAAGATGTCTTTTTAATAGCATCCTGTGTGTTTAGTTTTTTATATAATTAAAGGTTAGAAAAATAGGTAAAAAAAGTGGCATGATATAATTAGATGAAAATTTGCGAAATATAAATCGTTAACAAGGTGTTTAAAAAGGTAAGGGCTATCACCCCTGCATGACTCATGCGACCTCGACCCACAGCAGGTTAACTATCCAGTGGGATTGAAATTCTATTTTTAAATTAAATGGTTTAAATACTTCTATCTGTAGCAATCCTAGTAGTTGAAGTAATTGCGCAACTATAGTTTCGGCCTACATTAGGCCATCATCAGGCACAAGGATATATATTTCTTGATTTCTCACTTCATTAAAACATTAAACAAAACTTGAATAAAACATAATCAAAAGGTAAAGAAACACAAATAAAAATAATTACACAGCTGACAAATTTTTAAACAGCTGATATTTGACTATACAGAATATCAGCATGTTCAATCGGTATGTCTTTCCCCCCTCTCGCCTTCCAGTATTCCAATAGACGGCGTTCTATTTTTAAGTTTCAGGAGTTTAATTCAAGGAAATTTAAAACTAAAACAGTCAAAGACGAACAGGTTTTCCGTGCCACAAACAAGAATCATACGCTCTATAAAACTGTAAGACCCATACATTTTCAACAGGTACGTCAATCGCTCAGAATATTTTGGAACCAAAGACATCAACAACACAGACAGCTTCCACTTCCCTGGACTGTCGAAGGAAGGTGCAGAGTGGTTGGTCTCTACAGGGAAGGTGTTTGGAGTAGGGACTGATACAGCATCCATTGACTTTGGACAAACAAAGGTACCGTGTATTGGTTATAATAGAACCATAAATTGGAAGACTCGTATTTATTCTGTAGGTAAATTTCACAAAGGAGAACTCAAGCAAGGAAAACTCAACTCAACAACCAAGCATAGAACAAACGTCTATGTCATTTGTCAACTTGAACCTTTGGTCCCTCCTTGTTTCTTTAACGTGTTCAGCGCCGGTGTTTTCCATTAACCTCACCGCCATCCTGAAAGTAAAAACTGACACTGACTGAAGATAACAAGCCACCGTAGCAGCAGCCCTGTCCAGTAAAATCCCACATGGTTACGAAATACGATATACTATTGAGCTGCGCTGAGCAAAGTTTCAGATTTCTAGCTCAGATCCAGAATAAAAAATAAATCATATTGTAACCCAGTGCAGCTTAGGAGTGATCCCACCCACCAGGTTGGTATTAGGATTCTACGTGGGAGTGATCACTCCCATGCCACTGCAAACTAACATGTTAAGGGAACATAACCTTAGAACCTGGATAATCAGTCTAAATACCAGTATTAGTTGGTTCACTCTGGGATGAATTAGTGTCTACTTGTATGGTTGTCTGGATTTCAGAAATGAAATTGGGTACTGGGGCTGGACAGGCTGGGAGTTATAGCCTCTCCTTCCTCTGCTAACCCAGACTGCCCTCTCCCCCTCCTGCCTTACCCCATAAATCATTTCTTTCCAGTGACTTTACAAAAGATCCACTATGTCGCAGTGCCTGGCCAGTTTTACTGGAGTCATCTATTCCTATTCTGACAATCATAAAGACATATGTGTGAGGTAAATAAAATAGCAAATATTGATACAGGTAAAGTCATGGTAAAATTAATTAAAAATTAAAATTAATTGATTAAAAGGGATTTAAAATAAACAAAACCATTTGTTAGAAACAATCAATATGGAACATCTTTGAATTAAAGGGTATTCTCCACAAAGCATGTGGAGTGAAATTTGTACTGTTTGTAAGTCACATTGCAATAAGTTGGTTTTAATGAAAATACCAGTTAGCTAGGATTGACCTGGAGTCAACATTTGTTTCTAATAGCAATAAATCTTTAAAAATAAACGGTACCAGTGAACTGACACATACTTTCTCCCTTAAGTAAGTTCAAGAAAGACGATCTATAATAAAACTATCATGTTCTCCAAAGTTCATCTAAATAAATATCATTTAATAATTTATTGTTTCAAAAATAATCATCCCATTTCTGAAAATAAAAACAAGAGAGACAAAGTTAAATTAATTGTTCAAATCGTATGGGGGGAAACACCTCCCCCCCCCCGGTAATACCAAGCTTTTTTGAGTTCTAGTTGGGTGATTTGACCTTACACTTCATACCAAGTTTCATGGAAAACGGTTAAAAATAAGGAAGAAATTGATATTTTAATACTCTCCATAAGAATAACATTGGACGCTTTCAGACAACGTACTGTGTTTATCATGGACAGTAAATTTAACTTTTCTCTGGAACCGTTAGTTGTGGACAAATAATTCAAAATATTAATTTGTTTAGTTTTTTAAGCAGGTTTTAATGGTGATAGTCAAATTGTACTTTACTTTAATTGTTTTCGCTGAAAATTTAAAAATTTGATTTTTCTGACATTTAAAAGCCCATAACTTTTGAACCGTCATTTTTACAGACATGCGGGTGGTGTCAAATTATTTAGTACTCTGTGCACTATAAACTATAAAATTATAATCAAAATCGTTAGAGCCGTTTTTGAGAAATTTGGATTTTTCACGTTTTTTAAGGGTTTTTAGGGGTGAACTACCCTTAAAAATCAAAAATTCAAAAAAATGAAAAAAACACCTGGAGATACCGTGAATATATACATACATGCCAAATTTCATCTAAATCGGACCAACGGGGTAGGCTGTGGCACTGTACACATCCAGACACACACACACACACACACACACACACACACACACACACACACACAGACATACGGACGGACAGACATCACGTCCAAACCCACTTTTTTGGATTCAGGGGACCCCAGAACGGATATATCTACCCTCAACTCAAATTCGAAAATTTTGACGAAAACAATACTTTCTCCATATACTACGTATAAGGGGAGAAAGTAATATGAGTGAATAAGTCAGCTGATTTGTTGTAGGCTAATGCCTACAATTCAAATAATTTTGAGCCCCATGTAGATATGGGATGTCAGGGTTTCTTGAATCTATCTTGTCTTCTCGAACAGGTGAGGGTTAGTTTTGACATTAGACTGAACCAAACACTGGAGGTGTTGTAATTAATATTGACAACTTCCGGTGCAAACTGGCTGATTTCCTCTTTTAACTCATAATTTTTTCCATCACGTGAGATGGACTGGGACGGTAGGGTGTTCTATAATCTAGCTACTAGGATGTCACAAATTGTGGATGGTTGAAACGGTGACTTTCAATGCAATAGATCTTGGCAAGGATTATTTTCCGCACTATTCAGTACTACATTCCTCCTCAAAGACCATCCTCATAACCAGATTAGACCAGATTGTAATTCAGAAGAAACATTTTTGTTCATAACACTTCAACTTTTGTCCTTGATAAGTTTTAATGTATGCTGGACAATCTGGCTAGATCCTCTACTGTTACTCTGAAGTCACTTAAAGGATGTGCGTAATTGCAGGACTATCCAGCTCACAGGGCACTGGCAGCAGCCAACATCTACAACTTGGAACACTTGGCTCTGCCTCAGACTCCATTGCCGCCAACAGGGTTTCAGCTGCTGTCACTCCCGATGAAGCTTCGGCTAGGTACCGGGGCTCCTGTCAGGGTAGTCGCAGTAGATATTTAGAAAACTGAAAAACCTACCCGCTTAGACTATAGGGTGACCAGGGAAAATTCGTAAAACTATTTATATTGTTGGACAATGTTAAACTTTTCTAGTGTATCTGTTATAGTATATAGTTTTGTAACCTATATGAGCAATTTTGAAATTTAAAAGATGTTGAAACCTTCTTAATTTATTTATACAGGGTGTTTCAGAATTCCCTACCAATACTTTAGGGAATTGTTCCTGGGTAAGAAACATATCTAAATATCATTTTTAAATTGTCCGGAAGTCCTTTGTAACTCGCACAGCCTCCATTTTGTTTTTTTCACATATAATATTTTTTCTGAATAATGGTTAAACGTACAGAATTGAAACTTTGCACAAACATTTATGGCAAACAGACAAAGCTACAAAAAATTATGACAATTTCTCAAATTCCTAAAACAAAATGGCGGCTATTTAAAATTTTGTTTCTCAAATAACTCGTGAGCCGTTGATTTAAAAGAAAATTTACAAGAATAACTTCTTTTAGGTAATGTAATTACAAATCGACTGACACCAAATTGTTTCAAATTAGACAAATATTAACTGAGATATGGTAGCTTTAGTGATAGGTGACCGCTAGAGCTTAGTTGCAGTGCATGTAAAGGCATGCGACTTGAGTCTGCCACAACAATGCAACAGTCTCCGCCTGCTTACTGTCATTAAAATTATAGCGGTCACCTATCACTAAAGCTACCATATCTCAGTTAATATTTGTCTAATTTGAAATAATTTGGTGTCAGTCGATTTGTACACCCTGTATGTGCATTCTAGATATTTTATAGTAAAATTCTTGATGAATGCATTTATTTAGATTTTTTGTTATGTCTTAAGAAAATTAGCCAAAATTTTAAAGATACAATGGAGGTGATAAAATTTTGTACTTTATTAAGGCTTGTTTTTAAGAACCATTTTCATGAATTTTGTTAACTCCTCACATAACTTTTTTCTATTTTTTAAATATTTTCCTTGTTTTTTTATGTCTCCATATTGATTCAGCATATGAATTTATGAGATAGATTAATTTAGAAAATGTTCTTAATAAAACATTTCTATATCAATCCTGTGACAATAATTTTCATTGTGTTATATCCCAAAGTATACCTATATAAAATCACATGATACATTAACAAATAACTAAAGTTATGCTTTGTGTTGTTTTTAGTTGATGATGAGTTGTGAAATATAGTACAATAAAGTATTTTCTATTCTTATTCTATTGGATATTTAAATGGCGAGGTGTATGTGATACAACCACCCCCAGTGTTGTACAAAATGAACAGAGGAGCCGCCAATTCATCCCAGATATCAGAGAAGTTCAGGCTTAGAACCTCGCACAACCTATCAGAAGATTCCAATACCCCTGTCGCAGCAGACCTGCATACTCAGCGAATTTCCTAATTAATAATATAATAATAATAATAATATACGACAAGTTTGGTCAAAATCTGTCGATAATTGTGAGAAATATTTGCCTATTCTCCATAAGATTAACACGGAAAAGAGTGTGCAGGTTTGCTGCTGTGAGGAACATTGAGAGTAGCCATTTATACCATCAAAAACTTTTATTTTTAAGATTCATACCAACTTTCATCAACATCTGTCCATAAATAAAGGTGTTTGCCTATTCTCCATATGATTAACATGGGAAAAGAGTATGCAGGTTTGCTGCCATGATAAACACATAAACTATGATTTTCAAGCATAAATGGATGAACCTTAACCACACGTAGCTAAATATCAAGTTTTATCCAAAAATATTGGTTAATAAGTGAAATATAAATTTTTTCTTATCCTCCGTAAGATTAACATTGGAGCCTCAAAATACAACGTACTGTGTTTAGATTTTTTTATATCTCGGTAACCGTTGGAGATGGAGAAAAACTTTAAGGAACTAAATTGTGTAGTATTTAAGCTGATTTTAATGGTAAAACATAACATCTAAAAATGTTTCAAATTATTTATAAAACCTTCAAAAAACCCAATTTTGGACAACAAATTTTTGGGGTACAAAACCCCCCCCAAACTACCCGTTTCCATTGACCGAAATGTCTGTTTTACGAACTAGTAAATGTAGGAATACACGTCTCTACCAAATTGGTCCCGATCGGACCATTTTTACAAGAGTTATCAAACAGAGAGTTTTTTTACAAGAGTTTATACATATAAATTTTAACGGCTATTGTTTTTGGCCTCTGGGCACCTATAGACAAAAAAATAACATGGTCTCGGGTTCAAGTCTTGCCATGAGACCCACGGTAATAGCTTCTTCTCTATGGGAAATTCGCTAAAATGGTATCATAGCCTGTAAAATGGTATCCAGACGTCTAAAATAAGAGAGGTGGACTACTATATCTCAAGGTATATAATAAAGGATTTTATATGGTCATCCTAATGAATACCAAACATTGGTTTGCAAAAATTCACTATTAAGTTGTGGCAGCTATATAATATTGTACGTTATCCAGCTTCAAGACCTTTTTGTATAGGAAATTTATTTACCTTTCTCTACTTACAATAGTTAGATCCCTACACAGGTGAATTGCCTAGTGAAAATTTTGCCACAGGCAAAAAGAGGTAAAATATTTCATAGTGAAGTATATTTTTTGTGTTGAACTGATATAGCAACTATTTACTTTCAATTTGAGAAATTTCGGCTTGTGTCATGTCTCAATGAATGAAATTAGGGATATAAAATAAATACCCCTGTAGCAGCAGACCTGCATACTTTCAGGCTTACTTTAAAACTATTTCAAATTGTGAAACACAGAGGGATTGTAGTTTCAATTTCTCGTGTTGTAAGAATGCTGATGAGTTCTAAGGAGATTGTGTTCTTTACCATAACTAATTACTCCAAACTATTCTTTATAACAATCAAAACATGAATCTGAAAAAACGAGCTTAGAAAGTGAAATATTGTTTTAAGAAGACATATTTTTTAATACAAAAATGTGTGAAGCATGTTGCTTTGCAAAAGGTCACTCCACCCGAACCCACAGCCCAGTCTCATAATCAACAAATTGGCCTTCCTCGATTACCATCAAGGAATCAAGTCAAACAGAAGGAAGGACTGTGCCGGTTATTATCAAACAACTTCTTTTTTTATCTGTCATGAAATTTAATTAATTGTGTTTTTTGGAGTTGATGTGGAGATTGATGCTGGAAACGTACTGTGATAATGTATTCAGATGAAAAAACATGTCTTATTCTAAAACGTTGAGGTTTGTATTTGAAGTAAGGATTGAAGTATCGCTGGGTATGCGATAAAAACTATACTATATATACTAAATATTTAATTTTTAAGCTAGATTTAGTGATGGTAGTCAAATTATAATTTAAATTTATTGTTTTTGCAGAGAATTAAAAAGATTTTTTTATTTTTAAAAGGCCATAACTTTTAAAGGACTATAAACCCAATAATTTTCAAAATCGTTACAGCCGTTTTTGAAAAATTTTTATTTTACCTATTTTTGGGGGTAAAATAACCAGAAAATTAAAAAATTCTAAAAAATAAAAAATATATCCGAGATACTGTGGATTGTTAACTACATACTGAATTTCATGAAAATCGGATCAATAGTCTCTTCGCTAGGCTTCTGTACATCCCCACACTCATACATAGACAAACATAGCTCTAAAACCACGTTTTTATTGATCCGTCACTAAAATGAATATTTCCACAAAAATCTTTTGCTATCTGAAATATATAAAAGGTTGATATTATTATTGAATATTTTATTTTGTATTTGTGTGTTTGTGTGTGTGCGCACACGCGTGAAAGTGTGTATTTATCAGGCTGCAAATGCTTATACGGACCTAAGTGTAAGATGATACATCTGTCTCAATGTTTCATATATGTTTTAATGTTTCAAGGGCACATGATGCTCATTCCTCCCAAATATTTTTGCTTAAAACCCTGGATAGGCCACTAATTCGGAAAAGTAATATTAATTATATAATGTTTTATAGTTGCCAGCGAACCTAAACCTAATAAATCTATTTTCCCTGCAACACCCGACAGGTAACACTAGTATGTACTATAAAGTAACCAAGTACATAAAGCCATGTGAGAATGGCTAACCACAAACCAAAACCAAAATAGTTTACTTCCTCATGGATTGCAAAATCAATTTCTTTTTCTCTTATCTTTTGAAAGAGGTCCAATAAAAGATAGCTGAGTATCATTAACTGATAAAACTGATTAATTGTATTGCTTATAGGTTCCTCTGGTATAGGTTGCACCTAGGGGCATAAACGATGCTGAAAATGGTAAGTAAATAGGCTACGATACGTTATATCTTATAAAAAATATAAATAAATCAAGGACAAAATTATGGTCCAATAAAAGCTAATGCTCCCACTGTCTCATTCGTTAATTTTTACCTCTCCAAATTCCCTTATACACACATACATTAATTGCTTTAATTACGTATACTTGTACTAATTTATTTTTCAGGAAATTAAATCATTTCAACAATGTTATTTAGTAATGTAATATGGGTCCAAAATCCATGAAAATAGGAAAATCAATATTTTTTAAATAGTCATATAATTACACAAATTCAAATCGAGATCACATGCTTGTACATTGTTTCTTCATTTCTAAATATTTTCAATACATTTTTAACACTGAATATATCATAAAAACCATTCTTTATTTATATTTAAAACCCAAGTTTATTAATTTTTTTCAGGTTAACGAAGACTTTTTTCAAGAAGAATTTTACAATGCTGTACTTCATACATCGATGTTGCAAAATAGCGACCTATTGCTTCTAGTATGGTGCCTAATCATTAGAAATTTTATGCCTAAAAGAAAAAAAAACAAAAGAAAAAAGAAAATTTGAGTTTTTCATGTTTAAGGCATTTTGTTTCCTCGCAGGTTCACTCATTACGAGGCCTACTAAAAGATTTTTTCTGTTTCTCATTGAGGATTTTATTGACTGATGTCCTTTCTAGTGATGTGTGTCGGGTAAAAATCCTTTGGGTAGGTAAATATGAACTGGGTATTTACCTGAGGCCCCGGGTAAATACCCAAAACCTGGGTATTTGTGATTTTTTATTTATAGGGTAAAAACAATATTTTTGCAATCTACATGCCTTAAGTATGATTAAAATAAGATCAAAAGTGTTATAATGTATTTATTATTCTTCACAACCATATTAGTTTTGAAAAATGTTTGTACTGTATTTACTTCTCCTGTGGAAAATAGGTAAGATCTTTGAAATGTCTGAAGAGAATCTTTTCAGTTCATCTAAACAGCTGTTCTTATGTTTCAAATTTTGGTCGCTCAAATTGCCAACACCCATTCTCATAGCTAAGACATATCCATCTTAAAATACTTGGTTAACCCTAGACCCCCATAATCTGGGTAAATGCCCAGAATATGGGTAATTATGATTTTATATTTATTATACAGTAAAGACAATATGTTTCGCAATCTAAATGCTCTAAGTATAATAAAAATAAGATCTAAAATATTAAATAATCTTTATTATTATAGTCTTCACAACCATATTAGGGCCCACTGCTGTAAAACATTTGGTTAAAATGCCCTGGGCCTGGAGATAGATGATTTGGTCAAATTCAGGGGATAACTAGTTTATTGTTGCACACAACATGCTCTAAAAGCTAAGGGTGATAAAAATGGTCCAAAAGGGAAATTTTTCAATTAAAAATCATTAAGTATTTCACATGTATCTAAAGGTTTCATTCTGAATGTATCTTACTAACATTAAGTAAGCTATTATTTACAAACTTCAAGATTAAATTTTGAAAACCTAGATTCACTACACTGAGTCAACAGTGAATACATGTCTATTTAGTTACATATAAGTTTTTTCTATTTTTAATGACCATTACTATCATTCACAAAAAATATTATTTATCATGAGAAAACTGATAGTTTAATTATTGCAGTAGGATAAAATAAACACATTGTCTTATGTTAATAATGTTATCAATTGAGGGGGAACATCAGTTTGTTTTAAATAAAAAAATAACTATATATATATATATATATATATATATATATATATATATATATATATATATATATATATATACATATATATATATATATATCATTCTAAATTTATAAAAATAAAAGTTAGAGAGTGAAATATAGTTTTGTTTGTACATTGCTCGGAGTTATTAAGTTTTTAGTTATTTTTACATTGCGTGCGGTAGAGAAGCCTAAACCAGTCTCATCTCAATTTGTGTCTGTTTGTATGTGACGCTCCAGGAGGTATTTTACACCGTCTTCTGCTAAAAAACTGGAAAACTGATAAAAATGAAACTTATTTAATGTATTCTCTACATTTCAGAGAAGGTATTTCAATACTTGAAATTTTCCTCCGCCCCATTAAAAGTATATAACGAGCATTTAAAAACCCACTTTTTATACGATATCAATCACATTTTGTTTTCAGTTTTCAACGAATCACCTACTGGTAATAATTAGCTGTCCTTTAGTTTTTAACACTAAATGGTTTAAGCATTGGTTATTAAATTTAATAGAAAGAAAAACAAACAGCTGTCAAATTAAAATGAATATTACAGTAGTTTGTTTACATTAATCATTCATTTTAAATTCACGTCAAAATCATACTATATTATTACGTTATCTTGACGTATTGCAAATTTTTCTATTTAATTTTGTCATGTTAATAATAATCTTTTTCCCCTAACATAGAATCTTACAACCAGTACAAAGTACGGGCGTACTCCAAGTTACTTTTAAATATCAAAGAATTTATTAATGTGTTTCCACATTAGATCATAGATTTTAAATCCATTTCAAAACTATACTACAAATATTAATAATTTACGATTAACAAAACCATTATAGAATAGCTGCAAATGACACGATAGCTTGTGTGTTAATAGATCGTTCAAAGTATTTGTCTAATTGGAAGGGTGAGTCTAGAGGATTTACTATACAGTTACAGACATTTAACCGAGCTTATAATTTTAGTATTATGCATTTAAAAATGTAAGCGATTCTATAATTCCTTAAATATAAAATACTGAAGAAGGTAACTTATTTCAAAATAAGGCAAATGATAAAATTTACTACATCTGGACATGTGACGTATGGTGTCATTAGTTACTTAAAATATAGTGTTATCATCTTTGTGTGTATTCATTATTTGTATTTAAAGTTTAAAAGCATAAATATATATTAAGTAAATTATATATAAAAAATATATTTGACAAATTTTACTTAAAGTGATCTACAAAATACCATGCATTATACAAAATTTAAACTTATTTGTTCTAAGGCCAGCACCACTATTTACACCCAATTATCACCAACCAACTACAGGTGTAACGACAACATATTTTAAAGAAACGATAAAAAATCTAACCATAAAATCTTTTATCAAATGTCAAATTCAAATACTACATTAAAAAATATAAAAATTAAATTTGTATTCTCGTAAAAATGTAGGCAAATTAATGCAAAAGACCATTCAGCATTATTTACAAGCGACAAAGAAAAAGTAACTAATGACATCTCAATTGGTTATTAGAATTCAAGTTTCCTAAAACTGATACTAGTATCGCTAAATAGATAAATTCATAAATACTAAAATAATCACCAGGTTTCATCAATGGCTCAAATATGACACATGTGATTGATAATCCATTGTGTGAAAACATGACGTAACAGGCTTAACAGCAAATAAAACTGCCAATCTTAAAAGGTTGAAACAAACAGCAATTTACTTTTTCAGGCGGATTTCAATTCTGGAATGAGAGATTTAATGAAGATTGCCAACTGTCCGATTTGCTTTGTAAGGATGCAAGCAGACGTGGTTTCCTGTCTAAATGGTCATGTCTTCTGTGGAAATTGTGGAATGAAGATGTACGAGTGTCCTACCTGCAGAGCATCATTTGCAAATGTTGGTAAAACCTTCATCACACAACTGCTACTTGCACTTCCGTATGCTTGTGAAAACGATGGATGCGAAGAAGTGAGTTTTAACAGGGCTAGACTGGAGAATCACGAGATGCTGTGTTCTCACAGAGTCACTAACTGTAAAATTTGTCCCTGGAAAGGCAAGTTGAAAGACTTAATGGCACACGTCGTAGAAGCAGCTCACCAGATGGGAAACTCTGAGACTGACACAGAGTTAGAGATACGTAACATTAGCGAAACAAAATTTCACAGGGCAGTGCTCTACAGTGAATATTACGAGCAATTCTTCTGGAGGGTCCTGAGTATAGATGACAGTAGCGCAAAACTTACGTTGCAGTACATATGTGTGCCTAATGAAAAGGCAGAAAATTGTTACTTTAAAGTAAAAATCGTATTTCAGTCGGAGGAATGTAAACTTTTGATGGAAAAGAAACTTGTATTGAAAGATGAACTACTTGGAGCTACTTTAATTTTTGACAAACATATGTTACATCAATTCATAGTAGCAAAAAAACTCAAGTACAAATTTTGTATCACTAAGTATGAGGAGGAGAAAATAACAGCAGGGTAGTTTGATTAGGGTTTTAAAGTTTCCTAGAAGTTTTGTTAAACTTGATTGTTTAGTAATGTTTTACATTTTTTATGTAAATGACTTATTAAATTAATATAATGCATTTGAAAACTAAAATAATGTGTGTATTCTAAAAATAAAATGGGGATCATACATCTTTACTTTTGTCTTAATGAGAATAATTAGTACTAGGGTATAATTAAACACTATTGCTGTACTAATGTTTCTAGTTTGTTTTAGAAGAGAATATTAAAAAAGTATTATGAAATAGTAACCATAAATACATCTTGTAATTTCAATTGTTTTATATATGAATAGTGGTGATAAGATAAAATAAATGAACATAAACTTCATCTGTAAACTACACATATTTTCTTCCTTTAAAACTAACTTAAAATGGTATATTTCATTACAAGGATAGAAAGTGGTCCTTTCCATGTCATGATCCAGTTTTCGGCGAATTTGAATTCGGGAATTCGATTACGGCACGAGTTATGAACGATATTTTTATTACATTGTAATATTATTAAGAGAACTAATTATGTGATAAACTGACCTTTAGTTGCCAATCATTTGATTCCCGCAATACTGGTACAATGGCAAAACAGCTGATCTCCTTTTACTTTCTCCCCTTATAGGCTACGTTAGTATATTATGGAGAAAGTATTGTTTTTGTCAAAATTTTCGAATTTGAGTTGAGGGTGGATATATCCGTTTTGGGGTCCCCTGAATCCAAAAAAAGTGGGTTTTGGCGTGATGTCTGTCCGTCCGTGTGTCTGTGTGTCTGGATGTGTACAGTGCCACAGCCTACCCCGTTTGTCCGATTTAGATTAAATTTGGCATGTATATATATAGTCATCGTATCTCCAGGCCTTTTTTTCATTTTTTTTAATTTTTGATTTTTAAGGGTAGTTTACCCCTAAAAACCCTTAAAAAACGTGGAAAATCCAATTTTCTCAAAAACGGCTCAAACGATTTTGATTAAAATTTGATAGTTTATAGTGCACAGAGTACTAAATAATTTGACACCACCCGCATGTCTGTAAAAATGACGGTTGAAAAGTTATGGCCTTTAAATGTCAAAAAATCAAATTTTTAAATTTTCAGTGAATTCAATAAAAGTAAAGTATAACTTGACTGGTACCATTGAAAACAGCTTAAAAAACTAAACAAATTAGTATTTTGAATTATCTGTCTATGACTAACGGTTCCAGAGAAAAGTTAAATTTACTGTCCACGATAAACGCAGTACGTTGTCTGAAAGCGCCCAATGTTATTGTTATGGAGAATATAAAAATTCTTCTCTTCCTTTTTCTTCTTTTTCTCTTCTTCTTTTTCTTTTCTTCCTTATTTTCCAACCGTTTTCCATGAAAATTGGTATGAAATGTAAGGTCAAATCATTGAACAAAACCAGTTCAAAAAAGCTTGGTATTACCGGGGGGGGGGGGGGTTCCCCCATACAATTTGAACAATAAATTATTAAATGATATGTAGAATAACTTTGTAGAACAAGATAGTTTTATTACAGATTGTCTTTTTTGAATTTACTTGGAGGAGAAAGTATGTGTCAGTTCACTGGTACCGTTTATTTTACTGGCATTTACTGGCAGTACAGTATTGTTATAGCTACTAGCGCTGAGCGCTACTTGTCAGAAAACGTAACTACCATTTTTGTTGACTATTAATTGTACATGACAACTGTTTTTCCACATCCGCATAAAGTAAAAACAGAGACATTGTAATATATTTTGACCCGTTCGGTATACAACCTTCTAGTGAAGCGGTTGAGATTTTAAGGGGAATGTTTTAGATTTAAAAAAATAAAATATATTATGTCACAGAACAAATATAAGATTTAGATAGCTCAATATGTGACAAGTTGTGTATATTGTTTTTGAAAATTTTCTATTTATAATAAAAATGGGATCATTCACAATAACTTTTTCTGCTGCTGAACCAGAGTTGAAATCAGTGTTCTTTCCCCCCATTGAATTGAATGGTGACTACGTCATTGGACTTGTCGATTTTCAGAGTAATAATTCTATATTTAACGTGAAGAAACCCCTAAACACATTAACATACTACAAGGTAAAGCAGATTACAACTCCATAGAATTTAGTTAAAATAGAAGCGTAAAATAAGCTTTAATAATGAAGAAATTACAATTACTTTACATATAAAAAAGTATGAGAATCTATAAGAATAGGCTTTCTTTAATAAGTGTGCGAAACGCACGTTTCCTTCAATCAATTGGATATAATTTAATTAATAAATATAAATGGATATAGAATTTCTAGAGGGAAATCCCAATACAACGATAGTATTGTTAAGATTACAAACCATGCTTATACACCCCATAACACATTAGCTATAAATTATTCTGTACAAATTTATGGGCGTGATCGACAAGACACAAGCGTGAACGACAGATAGGCGTGAACGAGGCATGGGCGTGAACGTCAAGACACAGGCGTGAACTAAAGATAGGCGTGAACGACACACGGGCGTGATAGACAAGACACGAGCGTGAATGACACACAGGCGTGACCGACATGACACGGGCGTGAACGAAAGATAGGCGTGAACGAGGCATGGGAGTGAACGACAAGACACGGGCGTGAACGACAAGACACGAGTGTGAAGGACACACGGGCGTGATCGACACACGGGCGTGAACGACAGATAGGCGTGAACGAGGCATGGGAGTGAACGACAAGACACGGGCGTGAACGACAAGACACGAGCGTGAACGACACACGGGCGTGAATGACACACGGGCGTGAACGACAGATAGGCGTAATCGACAAGACACGAGCGTGAAGGACACACGGGCGTGAACGATAAGACACGGGCGTGATCGACAAGAGACTTACGTGAACGAAAGATAGGCTTGAACAAGGCAAGGGCGTGAACGACACACGGGCGTGATCGACAAGACACTTGCGTGAACGAAAGATAGGCGTGAACGACACACGGGAGGGATCGAAAAGACACGGGCGTAAACGACGAGACACGTTCGTGAACGATGAGACACAGGCGTGAACGACGAGACACGGGCGTGAACGATGAGACACAGGCGTAAACGATACACAAGCTTGAACGACGAGACACAGGCGTGATCGACAAGACACGGGCGTGATCGACGAGACACGGGCGTGATCAACGAGACACGGGCGTGAACGACGAGACACAGGCGTGAACAATACACGGGCTTGAACGACGAGTTACGGGCGTGATCGACGAGCAACAGACGTGAACGATGAGACACAGGCGTGAACGATACACGGGCGTGATCGACGAGACATGGGCGTGAACGACGCACGAGCGTGATCGACGAGACACGGGCGTGAACGACGAGACACGGGCGTGAACGACGAGACACGGGCGTGAACGACGAGACACGGGCGTGAACGATACACGGGCGTGATCGACGAGACATGGGCGTGAACGACAAGACACGGGCGTGAACGACGAGACACGGGCTTGAACAACACAAGGGCGTGAACGACGAGACTCGGGCGTGAACGATGAGACACGGGCGTGAACGACGAGACACGGGCTTGAACGACACACGGGCGTAATCCACAAGACACGGGCGTGAATGACGAGCCCCGGGCTTGAACGACAAACGGGCGTGATCGACGAGACTCGAGCGTGAACGAAGAGACACGGGCGTGAACGACGAGACACGGGCTTGAACGACACACGGGCGTAATCGACAAGACACGGACGTGAACGATGAGACACGGGCGTGATCGACGAGCCACGGGCGTGAACGACACACGGGCGTGATCGACGAGACTCGAGCGTGAACGATGAGACACGGGCGTGAACGACGAGACACGGGCTTGAACGACACACGGGCGTGAACGACGAGACACGGGCGTGATCGACGAGCAACAGGCGTGAACGACACACAGGCGTAATCGACAAGACACGGGCGTGAACAACGAGACACAGGCGTGATCGACGAGCCACGGGCGTGAACGACGCATGGGCGTAATCGACAAGACACGGGCCTGAACGACGAGACACGGACGAGAACGACGAGACACGGACGTGAACGAGACGCGGACGTGTACGACGACACGGACCTGTACGACGACACGGGCGTGAATGACGACACACAGGCAATAACGACAACACACGACGAGACACGGACGTGATCGAAGACAAACGGGCGTGAACGACACACGGGCGTGAACGACGAGACATGGGCGTGAACGACGAGACACGGGCGTGATCGACGAGCAACAGGCGTGAACGACACACGGGCTTGAACGACACACGGGCGTAATCGACAAGACACGGGCGTGAACGACGAGACACAGGCGTAATCGACGAGCCACGGGCGTGAACGACGCACGGGCGTAATCGACAAGACACGGGCGTGAACGACGAGACACGGGCGTGATCGACGAGCCACGGGCTTGAACGACACACGGGCGTGAATGACGACACACGGACATTAACAACAAGACACGAGCTTGAACGATGAGACGTGTGCGTGAATGACGACACACGGGTGTGAACGACACACGGGCGTGAATGACGACACGAGACACGAGACAGGCACGAGCGTTAAAGTCGACACATGGGGGTAAAAGATTACACACGGGCGTGAATGACTGCACACGGGCGGGAAGAACGAGACACGAGCTTGAACGATGAGACGTGTGCGTGAATGACGTGACACGAGCGTGAATGACGAGACAGGCACGAGCGTGAAAGTCGACACATGGGGGTAAAAGATTACACACGGGCGTGAATGACAATACACGGGCGTGAATGACTGCACACGGGCGGAAACGACGAACCACGGATTTGAACGACGAGACACGGACGAGAACGACGAGACACGGACGTGAACGAGACGCGGACGTGTACGACGACACGGACGTGTACGACGACACGGGCGTGAATGACGACACACAGGCAATAACGACAACACACGACGAGACACGGACGTGATCGAAGACAAATGGGCGTGAACGACAACACACGGGTGTGAATGACGGTACACGTGGTACTTTCATAATGGTTAAGATTAACAACTCGCTAGCCACGTGTGAGGTTCACTCAGTAATAAAGTTTTTGTTAGCAAGGATTTGGTAATTGTAAGGCGATACTGTTAATAGTAACAGAGAAATGCGCAAGTGAGTACGACACTTCAAAGGTGATCGAGGCAACGTTCATGGTGACGACCGGAGCTGTCGTTTCACAATAACAGACCCCTCAAATTAGTTTTCGGATTTTATTAATTTTTTCGAATCGGGATCAGTTTCTGAACACCTGTTCTGGCTGAACAGTTAAGGAAACATTGCGCCTGTTGGGGTGCGAAACTCCCGCAAAACAGCGTACCACAAATCAAAAGATTTCAGTGTGAGGCGGGCGATTTGATAATTTTTAACATTGCATGAAACCACAGCACAGGACGGTGCACAGTTGTTCCCAAAAGCTTGCAGGTACACGACACACACTCGCTCATTACGTGATGCGCGCGAATTACTTCTACAAAACAGAACTTACTTGCATAAAACGTAATGTTATGGTCATAAACTAATGTAAACGTATTAATTTTGTTAGTGTACTGTTTTTATTACAAGTAGTTTTATAATTATTTTTATTGCTTTTTACTTCAATTTATGGAATTTTCATTCTACTTAAACCCTGGTTTAAGTAGAATGAGCGACGGGACGGATGACTGATTTTAATTTTTTAAATGAAAAATTCTTTATTTTACCAGGCAAAGTTAGGGCCACTTGGCCCTACAACATTGTACACACATTTACATTGTACATTACACATTGAACATTTTACATTGTAGTACCTGGTGACCGAGCTTTGCTCGTTTAGAATAAGACATTTATTATAAAAATTAATAAGAAAAATTAAAACACATTTATTAATCAATGAAAACATTTATGTGGATGGAACTCGCGGCCTATAGTTCTTGAGGCCGACATGCTACAACTCGGCTACGAGGTTAGTCAATTGAACGATGTCGTTTAACGCCTTTTCCAAAAGCCAAAGCCGATCATTTACTGTTTAATTACCCATACCGTTATTATTAGCCTGTGATCAACTGATTTTTTATAAACGGAATGAGAATTGAAAAGCAAAAGAGAGATTTAATTTACATCAATTAATTAGTTTGTTACAGTGGCTTCAAGCAATACAACGAATACGTTTTCTATCAAAACACGGAAGATTTTGGAAATACTTTTTCTGCTTTTATTTCGCACAGCTATGTTATCCTTAAGTTTTTACAAATTGTTTAGTAACCTGATAATTTTACATTTATTACATACATAAAATAAATATTTATGAAAAACCTCTATTCACATATTGTTATAACTATAACTTATTTTCTACTCGGAAATTAGTTATTTCCAAAATTTAAAGAAAATCCTCGGCGCTGTTTTCGAGATCCGTGTGCAAATATATATATATATATATATATATATATATATATATATATATATATATATATATATACAAACCTTGCTCGTATTATAGTATTGGATTATATACTCCTAACACAATGATATGGGTGCGTACAAAGTACAAATACAACTTCTTTCTAAAAATACAATCTTTTCTATTTTGAGAAACTAAAATACAGAACTTATCCAATTTTGATGCAGGGACTTGAACTCCATCACAATTTGTTAATCATACATGATGAGTTGTTGAAATTAAGTGATCTATACTTGGGATGAGAACAACATCCGTCCTGTTCCATATCTGAGAATTTAGCAACGGAAGTTATACGGGATGTGATGAGGCAACAGCCTCTACGGGGTGCAGTATTGCTGGAATGATAACTCAGCACAGTCTTATCATTCATGGCCACATAGAGCAACACTTCCAGATCGCAACAGACAACAACAGGTCGCAGAGCTTATGCAATGCAAACTGTCCTGTGCAGCTGGATTATATTGATTCTTTGATAACATTTATGTGATTACTTGTTTTATTATTGGCGTTTCCTTTGATGGATTAGTAGGGAAGACTTGTAACTATTAAAGCTAAATACTTGTCATATTTATACGTTTTTTTGTTGGTAAAATAGGTCAACTTTGTGCTGGAGGCATAAAAGAAACTACACAATGGTAAGTAGTCTAGCCTTGACAGTATCTTCAAGAACACACACACACACACACACACACACACACACACACACATACACACACACACATATATATATATATATATATATATATATTATTTATAATATAATACTAATTATATATTAAATCATAAATAATATTCTGAAACATACAACACCCTCGCACACCCATTTGTCTCTAGCTTCCTAACTTTTGTAAAAACAGTGAGTCAAAGTACTGTGTACTAAATTATCTCAAACAGATAATTATTTTATTTTCGTAATGATAAGTAGGAGATATAAACTAGCACTGAACCAACAGAATCGGTGTATTTTTCCCGTAAGAATAACACGAAGATGAAATCTTGGATATGGCACCTGACCCATTCAAAATTATTCAAAGTTTAAAATTTAAAAATTAAATTTCACTGGCAATCATGGACGAACTATTAGAAATATGGACATTCTTCCACTCTATGTCAGGAGTTCATTAAAGTTTCTTAGTATCTGGTTTCACATCTTCAGTGAAACTACATACATTACTTGTGAAATTACATCAAAATTATTTAATAATAGAGAAAGATACTCGATTTTTAATTTTTGATGGTATAAATGGTTCAAATATTATACCATTTTCTTTTCAATGTGTAGACATAGAAATATTAACTGCTTATACCAGGGTCAATCATACACTAAAATATATAAATGTGGTTGGGCTGGAGGTATCAAGAAATAAATATCACTTATGAATGTAATTGTATTTTAAAATATTTATGTCAATATGTCATAAATATAAAAAGATATTTACGTAAAGTGAACAATGTTTAACAATCATGTGTCAAACCCAATGTCTAAATACTATAAGTCGAGGAAAATGTAGTCTTTCTATGTGAACAAGTTGAATCAATTCTGGCTACAACAACTTGGTCACTAATGTGATTATCAACCTGATGATAGTTTAGTAAATCTATAACTCACCTTCAACATAGGGTTTGTTGGTTACTAGAGAAGGCACACAGTATATAAACATAACGAATTGGTACAGGTCTCAAACATAAAACAAATTAAATCATTGAATTGAATGTAAATATAGTTTTCGACAGCTAGTTAATTGAGCCAGAATCATTTTAGCGAGTTTCCCATAAGGAAGAAGCTATTACCGTTGGTCTTATGGCAAGACTTAAGCCCAGGACCATGTTATTTTTCTTCTTTAGGTGCCTAGAGACCAAAAACAATAGTCGTTAAAATATATATATATATATATATGTGTGTGTGTGTGTGTGTGTGGAAGAGAAGGAAGCCAGAGGGAAAGCCTGGACCGTTCATCCGGGATGCCGACAGGCTAAGGAAATGCTTGGAGTGCATAACATAAGAAGGTCTGAGACCATGATCAGGCTTGAGAAAAACGATCTAAGGATACTGATGGGTTTTCTAACCGGACACTGTAGGCTCAGGGGTCATCTGAGCAAGATGGGCATTGTCCAAGAGGGTGAATGCTGCTTCTGCCAATCTGGGGAAGAAACACCTAGACACCTATTGGCTGAGTGTGACGTGATAGGTCAGAAGAGAGCCAGAAGCTTGGGAACACATCAGGTGGCGGTGGAGGATTTTCCAAAGTTAGAACCCCTCGTTATACTAAACTTTATTAAGGCATTAGGACTAGAGGGGGTTCTCTAGGCAAGAACTAGAGACTAGTCTGGGGGCACAATAGATCTCATAGGTCGCGGTGCAATCTTTCCCCTAGATTTTATCAAGTATCAAGTATATATATGTGTCTGTGAACACGATAACTCTCGTAAAAATGGTCGCATCGAGACCAAATTTGGTATAGACGTGTATTCCTACAAATGCTCAGACGAGTTTGTAAACCAGACATATCGGTCAATGGGAGTGGGTAGTTTGGGGGGTTTTGTACCCCAAAATGAGGTTTTTTGCGTTTTTGGTATGTAATTTAAAAAATTTGTAGATTTAATCTTTCACCATTGGAATCAGCTTAAAAAACTACACAAGTTTGTTAAAGTTTTTCTCCATCTCCAACGGTTACCGAGATATTATAAAATCTAAACACAGTACGTTGTATTGTGGGGCTCCAATGTTAATCTTATGGAGGATAGGGAAAAATTAATATTTCCCATATTAACCAATATTTTTGGATGAAAATATATATTTAGCTTTATGAGGTTGAGCTTCATCCATTTATGCTTAAAAATCATAGTTTATGTGTTTATCATGGCAGCAAACCTGCATACTCTTTTCCCATGTTAATCATATGGAGAATAGGCAAACTCCTTTATTTATGGACAGATGTTGATTAAAGTTGGTATAAATGTTAAAAATAAATGTTTTTGAAGATATAAATGCCTACTCTCAGTGTTCCTCACAGCAGCAAACCTGCACACTCTTTCCCATGTTAACCTTATGGAGAATAGGCAAACAATTCTCATGTTTATGGACAGATTTTTTTTAAACTTGTCATATATTATTTTTATATTATTGATTTGGAAATTCGCTGAGTACGCAGGTCTGTAGCGACGGGGGTATTTATGTTGTACAATGGATTATTTACATTTGATTCACTAACATATTTTGTGTTTCGTTTGTGACTCCTACTGTGTAATAACCAGGGTACTCATTTTGAGTATTAAATTAATCCACCGTGTTCTTACTTATTGATCTGCCACTAGAATCACGGATGTGCCATGGTTGTCTAGGTTGGTATGGCCTATTCATTAAAACACTCTTCAATATTATAGTAAGGCCTCTTGAGTAGAAACTCCTTCAACTTGCTTTTAAATTTTTTTATGTCCTCGATATTCTTTATTTCATGGGACGATTTATTGAAAACCCTGGTGTGCTGGTAGCAAGAGCCATCCTTAGCCAGCGTCATTGTCACTTGAGTCACATGAACATCCTTCTACTGTCTCTTATTGTAGCTGTGTACACTATCATTTTTCCCGAATATTTCTAGCTTCCTCTTTACTAATAATGCCGATTCAAGGAGGGAGAAGGGCAATGGTCAGAACTCTGGACTCTATGAAAAGCTCTCCTTACGATGGGCTAGATATTGTGCCTTGCAGATAGTTCTTATAAAGCGTTTCTGCAGTGGAAGAATGTGATATGCCAGGGGACTACTTCAACAGAAGATGATGCCATACTGAAATATGTTGTGAAAGCATCCAAAATATACTTTCATAAGAATTTCCCTTTCAACTAGAGGTTGTAATCTGCATACCATATAGCAGACTGCTGTTAACCTCCCTGACATTTTGTCTCTATGTTGTGACAACCTGAGATCTTCGTTGATAGTTATACAAAGTAAATGGATAAAATATACTTAAAAAGAATAAGAATACTTTCTACGTTCTTTGTATTAACGTTGTGCAGACGTTCGTTAATACATTTTTAACACTGAATATATCATGAAATTATTCATTATTTATATTTAAAACCTAAGTTTATTAATTTTTTCAGGTGAACAAAGACTTTTTTCAAGAAGAATTTTATGATACTGTACTTCATACATCGATGTTGCAAAATATTGACCTATTGCTTCTAGTGTGGTGCCTAATCATTAGAAATTTTATGCCTAAAAGAAAAAAAAAACAAAAGAAAAAAGAAAATTTGAGTTTTTCATGTTTAAGGCATTTTGTTTCCTCGCAGGTTCACTCATTACGAGGCCTAATAAAAGATTTTTTCTGTTTCTCACTGAGGATTTTACTGACTGATGTCCTTTCTAGTGATGTGTGTCGGGTAAAAATCCCTTGGGTAGGTAAATATAAAATGGGTATTTACCTGAGGCCCCGGGTAAATATCCAAAACCTGGGTATTTGTGATTTTTTATTTATAGGGTAAAAACAATATTTTTGCAATCTACATGCTTTAAGTATGATTAAAATAAGATCAAAAGTGTTATAATGTATTTATTATTCTTCACAACCATATTAGTTTTGAAAAATGTTTGTATTGTATTTACTTTTTCGTACTGTATTTACTTCCCCTGTGGAAAATAGGTAAGTTCATTGAAATGTCTAAAGAGAATCTTTTCAGTTCATCTAAACAGCTGTTCTTATGTTTCAAATTTTGGTCGCTCAAATTGCCAACACCCCTCCTCATAGCTAAGACATATCCATCTTAAAATACTTGGTTAACCCTAGACCCCAAAAATCTGGGTAATTATGAATTTGTATTTATTATACAGTAAAGACAATATGTTTTACAATCTACATGCTCTAAGTATAATAAAAATAAGATCTAAAATATTAAGTAATCTTTATTATAGTCTTAACAACCATATTAGGGCCCACTTCTGTAAAACATTTGGTTAAAATACCCTGGGCCTGGAGATAGATGATTTGATCAAATTCAGGGGATAACTAGTTTATTGTTGCACACAACATGCTCTAAAAGCTAAGGGTGATAAAAAGGGTTTCAGTTTTCAATGTGTTTTCCAAAAGGGAAATTTTTTATTAAAAATCATTAAGTATTTCACATGTATCTAAAGGTTTCATTCTAAATGTACCCTACTAACATTAAGTAAGCTATTATATACAAACTACAAGATTAAATTTTGAAAACCTTGATTCACTACACTGAGTCAACACTGAATAGGCTAAATATCTATTTAGTTACATATAAATTATTTCTATTTTTAATGACCATTACTATCATCCACAAAAAATATTATTTATCATGAGAAAACTGATAATTTAATCAATTAATTGTAGTAGGCTAAAATAAATACATTGTCATATGTTAATAATGTTATCAATCGAGGGGAACATAAGTTTTTTTAAATTAAAAAATAACTATATATATATATATATATATATATATATATATATATATATCATGCTAAATTTATAAAAATAAAATTAGAGTGTAAAATAAGGAACTAAATTGTGTAGTTTTTTAAGCTGATTCCAATGGTGAAATATAAAATTAGAAATTTTTAGAAATTACATGTGAAAAACGCAAAAAACCCCATTTTGGGGTACAAAACCCCCCCAAACTACATGTTCCCATTGACCGATATGTCTGGTTTACAAACTCGTCCGAGGATTTGTAGGAATACTCGTCTCTACCAAATTTGGTCTCGATCGTACCTTTTTTACGAGAGTTATCGTGTTCACAGACACACACATATATGTTATATTATATGTTATATGTTATATTTATATATGTATATATATATAAATTTTAACGACTATTGTTTTTGGTCTCTGGGCACCTAAAGCAGAAAAAATAACATGGTCTCGGGCTTAACTCTTGCCATGAGACCTAAGGTAATAGCTTCTTCCCTACGGGAAATTCGCTAAAATCTATACATAAATAAAATAGGAATTTTGTTTGTACATTGCTCGGAGTTATTCATTTTTTAGTTATTTTTACATTTTGTGCGTTAGAGAAGCCAAAACAAGTCTCATTCCAATTTGTGTCTGTTTGTATGTGACGCTCCAGGAGGTATTTTACGCCGTCTTCACCTACTTGTAATAATTAGCTGTCCTTGTAGATTTTAACACTAAATGGTTTAAGCATTGGTTATTAAATTTAATAGAAAGAAAAACAAACAGCTGTCAAATTAAAATGAATATTAGTTTGTTTACATTGATCATTAATTTTAAATTCACGTTGAAATCATACTATATTAATATGTTATCTTGACGTATTGCAAATTTTTCTAATTAATTTTGTCATGTTAGTAATAATCTTTCTCCCCTAACATAGAATCTTACAACCAGTACAAAGTACGGGCGTACTCCAAGTTACTTTTAAATATCAAAGAATTTATTAATGTCTTTCCAAAGATCATAGATTTTAAATACATTTCAAAACCATACTACAAATATTAATAATTTACGATTAACAAAACCATTGTAGAATAGCTGCAAATAACACAAATATTGTTAATAGATCGTCCAAAGTATTTGTCTACGGAAGGGTCAGTCTAGATGATTTCATATACAGTTACAGTCATTTAACCGAGCTTATAATTTCAGTACACCTATTATGCATTTAAAAATGTAAGCGATTCTATAATTCATTATATATAATATACAGAAGAAGATAACTTATTTCAAAATAAGGCTTCAAAATAAAATTTACTACATCTGGACATGTGACTTACGGTATCATTAGTTACTTAAAATATAGTGTTATCATCTTTGTGTGTATTCATTATTTGAATTAAAAGTTCAGAAGCATAAATATATATTAAGTAAATTATATATAAATAATTTATTAGACAAATTTTACTTAAAGTGATCTACAAAATACCATGGATTATACAAAATTAAACTTATTTGTTCTAGGCTAGCACCACTATTTACACCCAATTATCACCAACCAACTACAGGTGTAACTAAAAAATATTTTAAAGAAACGATAAAAAATCTAACCATAAAATCCTTTATCAAATGTCAAATTCAAATACTACATGAAAAAATATAAAAATTAAATTTGTATTCTTGTAAAAATGTAGGCAAATTAATGCAAAAGACCTTTCAGCATTATTTACAAGCGACAAAGAAAAAGTAACTAATGACATCCATCTCAATTGGTTATTAGAATTCAAGTTTCCTAAAACTGATACTAGTATCGCTAAATAGACAAATTCATAAATACTAAAATAATCACCAGGTTTCATCAATGCCTCAAATATGAAACATGTGATTGATAATCCATTGTGTGAAAACATGACGTAACAGGCTTAACAGCAAATAAAACTGCCAATCTTAAAAGGTTGAAACAAACAGCAATTTACTTTTTCAGGCGGATTTCAATTCTGGATTGAGAGAGTTAATGAAGATTGCAGACTGTCCGATTTGCTTTGTAAGGATGCAAGCAGACGTGGTTTCCTGTCAAAATGGTCATGTCTTCTGTGGAAATTGTGGAATGAAGATGTACGAGTGTCCTACCTGCAGAGCATCATTTGCAAATGTTGGTAAAACCTTCATCACACAACTGCTACTTGCACTTCCGTATGCTTGTGAAAACGATGGATGCGAAGAAGTGAGTTTTAACAGGGCTAGACTGGAGAATCACAAGATGCTGTGTTCTCACAGAGTCACTAACTGTAAAATTTGTCCCTGGAAAGGCAAGTTGAAAGACTTAATGGCACACGTCGTAGAAGCAGCTCACCAGATGGGAAACTCTGAGACTGACACAGAGTTAGAGATACGTAACATTAACGAAACAAAATTTCACAGGGCAGTGCTCTACAGTGAATATTACGAGCAATTCTTCTGGAGGGTCCTGAGTATAGATGACAGTAGCGCAAAACTTACGTTGCAGTACATATGTGTGCCTAATGAAAAGGCAGAAAATTGTTACTTTAAAGTAAAAATTGTATTTCAGTCAGAGGAATGTAAACTTTTGATGGAAAAGAAACTTGTATTGAAAGATGAACTACTTGGAGCTACTTTAATTTTTGACAAACAGATGTTACATCAATTCATAGTAGCAAAAAAACTCAAGTACAAATTTTGTATCACTATGTATGAGGAGGAGAAAATAACAGCAGGGTAGTTTGATTAGGGTTTTAAAGTTTCCTAGAAGTTTTGTTAAAATTGATTGTTTAGTAATGTTTTACATTTTTTATGTGAATGACTTATTAAATTAATATAATGCATTTGAAAACTAAAACAATGTGTGTATTCTAAAAATAAAATGGGGATCATACATCTTTACTTTTGTCTTAATGAGAAAAATTAGTACCAGGGTATAATTAAACACCATTGCTGTACTAATGTTTCTAGTTTGTTTTAGAACAGAATATTACAAAAGTATTATGAAATAGTAACCATAAATACATCTTGTAATTTCAATTGTTTTTATTTTTACCTTCTCCCCTTATACATAGTATATGGAGAAAGTATTGTTTTCGTCAAAATTTTTGAATTTGAGTTGAGGGTGGATATATCCGTTTTGGGGTCCCCTGAATCCAAAAAAGTGGGTTTTGGCATGATGTCTGTTCGTCCGTGTGTCTGTCTGTGTGTGTGTCTGGATGTGTACAGTGCCACAGCCTACCCCGTTTGTCCGATTTAGATGAAATTTGGCATGTATATATATATATATATAGTCACCGTATCTCCAGGTGTTTTTTCATTTTTTTGAATTTTGGATTTTTAAGGGTAGTTCACCCATAAAAACCCTTAAAAAACGTGAAAAATCCAATTTTCTCAAAAAACGGCTCTAACGATTTTGATGAAAATCTTATAGTTTATAGTGCACAGAGTAGTTAATAATTTGACACCACCCGCATGTCTGTAAAAATGACGGCTTTTAAATGTCAAAAAAATCAAAGTTTTAAATTTTCAGCAAAAACATTAAAAGTAAAGTATAACTTGACTGGTACCATTGAAACCAGTTTAAAAACTAAACAAATTAGTATTTTGAATTATTTGTCTACGACTAACGGTTCCAGAGAAAAGTTAAATTTACTGTCCACGATAAACACAGTACGTTGTCTGAAAGCGCCCAATGTTATTCTTATGGAAAATATAAAAAAATCAATTTCTTCCTTACTTTCCAACCATTTTCCATGAAACTTGGTATGAAGCGTAAGGTCAAATCACCCAACAAAACCAGCTCAAAAAAGCTTGGTATTACCGAGGGGGGTAGGGGGGTTTCCCCCGTACAATTTGAACAATAAATTATTAAATGATATTTAGAATAACTTTGTATAACATGATAGTTTTATTACAGATTGTCTTTTTTAAATTTTCTTAAGGGAGAAAGTATGTGTCAGTCCACTGGTACCGTTTATTATATGAATAATGGTGATAAGATCAAATAAATGAACATAAACTGCATCAGTACACTACACATACTTTCCTCCTTTAAAACTAACTTAAAATGGTATATTTTATTACAAGGATGGAAAGTGGTCGTTTCCATGTCATGATCCAGTTTACGGCGAATTTGAATCCGGGAATTAGATTAAGGCAAGAGTTATGAACGATATTTTTCATTACATTGTAATCATATTAAGAGAACTAATTAAGTAATAAACTGACCTTTAGTTGCCGATCATTTTATTCCCGCAGTACTGGTACAATGGCAAAAGGAATATTGTTTTTACAGCTGATCTCCTTTTTTACTGGCAGTATTGTTATAGCTTCTAGTGCTGAGAGCATCAGAAAACGAGACTAAATACAAGCGAGAATAAAATCTCCAGCTGATTTACTTAGCCTTCGCCAGGAAAACAGTATTTTCTGTAGTCGCAACTAAAGTTGAAAGCAGGTTTTGGTACAGTGTAATAAAAAAAATATTTCAGTTGTAGAATTCAGTTTTGAAGCCAAATATATAGAGGGTGTTCATTTAAGTTGGAGACAAACTTCGAGAGGTGATAGTATTCATCAAAATAAACAAAAAATTTTCTATAAACATATGTCAAAAAATCCTTCGTTTACCCGCTAGCCGTAATTTTGTATTTTATAAAAGAAGTTATATATCAAGAATTATTTAAGATACAAAAACCAAACCTTGCACACATATTTATTGGCAAAAGAGAAGAATATTCTCAAAGTATTATTTAGTGTGCTTTTATATTTTCAAAATGGCGGCGGTTAAAAGATTTTTAATTAAAATAACGAAAAAACCCATTAACTTTATAAAATTTTTACAAGTGATAAAAAAGAGTCCAATTTTAATTTCAAATCGAACGACTTTTTGGTGAACGAAATCCCTCTACGGATAAGCGAGAAAATGCACTTTTAATGTAAGAATACAGGGCCCATGCGCCACCGCGGCGCAGCCGTGACTAAGGAGCGGAGTTCAGCTGGCACAAAGCGGCCTCGCCACGGCCACACCATGGTGGCGTGTGGGCCCTGTATTCTTACATTAAAAGTGTATTTTCTTGCTTATCTGTGGACGAACTTCGTTCAACAAAATGACATCCAAGAAAATCTGAAAATCCAAGATATGACAAAGGTTGTGCAAACTCTTTAGATTATATACATACATAAAAAGGAAATATAGTTATTAATTTTAATATTGGGTATAAGACGATTCTACACATCCCGGTAATTGGGGAATTTTGAAGGTCTAATGTTAGATAAAAGGTTACACATACAAACTATTTTCAAGGTTATAGGCCTCATAGGCGAGGTCATAGATCCCAAAGTCGTGATCCCAATAGGGTTTTGAAATCAACTTAAATATATATGTCCTAAATTAAAATAAATTAAGCGGTAGTAAAGTATTCTTATGAATCTACAATTTTATTATTTTAGCTCCTCGCATAATTCGGCTTTGGTGAGTGTAAACCACCATTAATAAATTTAACACGGGTAAAATTTCTATTGGGTGAGAACCAAACTAAAATTAAACTCAGCGTGCAATTGGCATACACTATGTTGACGATGATAAACGATTTTAAGTCAATCAAAAAGCAAATGTAGGTCAAAATTTCAATAAACACTGTGTCCCACTCGTTTCTGAAGCTAAAAAAAAATATCCCTAAAAATAAAATGTTTTCTCTGAGATGTGTAGTCTAGCCAGGCTAAAATTTACACCACTCACCGCAGAGCGTCATAAAGTAATATAATTAAATCACTAATTTGAAAAGAAAACGGTAAGGAGCAGTTGCAGGTGGCACTGACCTGATCCTCGGGAATGTTGTGCCACTTGGCTGCGATGGCTGAGAACACATCTCCAGGCCGCACAAACGTTTCCAGAAGAGCTGTGTCCTGGGAGAAGTGGGCAAGTAGACGCAACTCCAGCTGGCTGAAGTCAGCAGACACCAGTGTGTTGCCTGTAAAAATGTGTCACATGTAGAACAAAATCCTCATCCACTGCCTAGCTTCACCTTTTTTTTCAAATTACATGTATGTTGTATATTTCTGTTGCTGTTGCATCTTCTACATTTCACAAACTTTGACAGTGGACGGTTCTCTTGAGGCTGTATTTTCATAATCTTTTCATCTTCTGTAAAATATTTGACACAGTTCTGAGTCTTGAGGTGACAATTAGTGATTGAATTGTTTTCAAAAATTTGAGCCAACTCTACTGCTTTTTTTGAAGGTCAATTTATCAATGTCAAAAAGGGACAAACGAAGACAATCTTCTTTCAAACCAATTATGGACTGTGTTAAAAAAGCTTCATCCAACCATTCTTTTGGGAGCTGACAATTGTTTGCTGTATGCAGTGCATTCGTTGCAAAATCTCTGGCGCCTTCCTCTGTGCATTGTATACACTATGAAATTTAACTCTGTCTGCATATTTATTTGGAATTAGGTTAAAATGGCTCGCTAAAATTCAAAGCAATTCCTCTAGAGTTTTCTCTTCAGGAAAACCAGGAGAGCCAAGATCACTCAGTTTAGCATATGTTTGTTCTACAATTGAATCAAGTAAAGCCAAAGGTTGTTTTGACTAAGGTAAATCGGTTGAGAGCAAACTTGTTTCGTAGTAACAATCTTCAGTAGTACTGGGCCCAAGAACAATTGGCTTCCTCAAAAGAGGGACTTTACCTTAGTTGGCTGCCAGGGAGCCCTGAAGTCATTCTCATCTCTATCCAATGGGTCGTTTTGTTTTTGTCTAGGTTTTTTTCTAAATTAAAGTTTTTTTAATCCTCATTACCAGTGAAAATCCCTCGTAAAATACAAATAACTACCAAGAACTATCACATAGCTCTAAATTTGAGAACACTATATTAGATAAGATTAGATTATTGAAATGGCGACCGTACCAACATAGGTATTTTAAGAATGAGAAACGAAAGTAGGATGATTGTAGCGCTATGTTACTGACTAAGGTTGACATGTTCCTTAGACAGAACTGTAAATCAATAGCCTAACAGTCAATGGCATATCTAAGGGACCTACAGTTTAATGTGTAATCTGAACCATTCATGCCTCTGAAATTAAGAACTAGTCTTATTAGGAGGATGGTGTTTGCTGATTAACGTAGTATTCAATAGTGCGGACGTTAATCTACACAAGAAAACACTACACCCAACGACTATCATTCACAACTATTCACAATTCGTGACCTCAAAGTAGCTGTATTACAGGACGACGCCACCGCCCCAGACAAAATCACTCAATTCCAGAATAGAAACAACAAATATAAACAATAACATAGTAAATAAATCAGCTGTTTGAATTAACAGATGAATACAATAAACAATATAGAGACAAGTGGCAAATATATAACACAAGATAATCTTAATTTTAAACAATAGTGTAATAGAATATCCCTCTAAGGAAATAATGTGAGGGAAACAAGCTATGTACAAGTAAAAGTTTGAATTTCAATTAATTATTTAAATAAATAAATCATTATATTATAAATACTTGTTTGGCACATCTTATAACAAAATTACATCATCACTTATCATCACTGTTGAATTCCTGGTGATGGAACCCAAATTTTCAGTATCATTATCGTGATGGATACTAAATTTTCAGTGGTATTAATGTGGCGGGATCCTCGGTGAAGTAATCTAAATTTGCAGCACTAACATCACAAACGACACCGTTAAGCAGTGATGGATTGAAAATTGCTAGCAGCACTATCGTGATTAACTCACTGGCATGGATTCAAAATTGTTTATTCCTCATCAAGTTCCAAAAAAAAATTCAGAATTCCAGCAACACAACACTATAACACATTCCAGCTTTGTATTTTTTCATCATTATTTTAGGAATATCAAAAAAAAATTGTTAAATTAAATACCCCCGTCGCAGCAGACCTGCGTACTCAGCGAATTTCCAAATCAATAATATAATAATTATAATATATGACAAGTTTGGTCAAAATCTGTCGATAAACATGGGAATTATTTGCCTATTCTCCATAAGATTAAAATGGGAAAGAGTGAGTAGGTTTGCTGCTGTGAGGAACACTGAAAGTATACCATCAAAAATTTTATTTTTAACATTTATACCAACTTTTATCAACATCTGTCCGTAAATAAAGGAGTTTGCCTAATCTCCATATGATTAACATGGGAAAAGAGTATGCAGGTTTGCTGCCATGATAAACACATAAACTATGATTTTTTAGCACAAATGTCTCATAGCATAAATCGTGCCTAGCATAAATGGATCTCAACCACATGAAGCTAAATATCAAGTTTCATCAAAAAATATTTGATAATAAGTGAAAAATTAATTTTTCCTAATCCTCCATAAGATTAACATTGGAGCCTTAAAATACAACGTACTGTGTTTAGATTTTTTTATATCTCGATAACCGTTAGAGATAGAGAAAAATTTTAAGGAACTTAATTGTGTAGTTTTTTAAGCTTATTGAATGGTGAAATATAAAATTAGAAATTTTTAAAAATTACATGTGAAAAACGCAAAAAACCCCATTTTGGGGTACAAAACCCCCCCAAAGTACCTGTTTCCATTGACCGATATGTCTGGTTTACGAACTCGTCCGAGCAGTTGTAGGAATACACCTCTCTACCAAATTTGGTCTCGATCGGACCATTTTTACGAGAGTTATCGTGCTAACAGACACATATATATATACATATATACATATATATATATATATATATATATATATATATATATATATATATACCCCCGTCGCAGCAGACCTGCGTACTCAGCGAATTTCCAAATCAATAATATAATAATAATAATAATATATAACAAGATTTATTAAAATCTATCCATAAACATGAGAATCACTTGCCTATTCTCCATAGGATTAACATGGGAAAGAGTGTGTAGGTTTGCTGCTGTGAGGATAACTGAAAGTAGGCATTTATACCATAAAAAATTTTTATTTTTAACATTTATACCAACTTTCATCAACATCTGTCCATAAATAAAGGAGTTTGCCTATTCCCTATATGATTAACATGGGAAAAGAGTATGCAGGTTTGCTGCCATGATAAACACATAAACTATGATTTTTAAGTATAAATGGATAGATCTCAACCACATGAAGCTAAATATCAAGTTTTATCCAAAAATATTGATTAATATGGGAAATATTAATTTTTCCCTATCCTCCATAAGAATAACATTGGAGCCCCACAATACAACGTACTGTGTTTAGATTTTTTAATATCTCGGTAACCGTTGGAGATAGAGAAAAACTTTAAGAAGCTTAATTGTGTAGTTTTTTAAGCTGTATCCAATGGTAAAGTATAAAATTAGAAATTTTTATAAATTACACATGAAAATCGCAAAAAACCCCATTTTGGAGTACAAAACCCCCCCAAACTATCCGTTCCCATTGACCGATATGTCTGGTTTACGAACTCGTCCGAGCACTTATAGGAATACACCTCTCTACCAAATTTGGTCTCGATCAGACCATTTTTACGAGAGTTATCGTGCTAACAGACACATATATATATACATATATACATATATATATATATAAAAATTTTAACGACTATTATTTTTGGTCTCTGGGCACCTAAAGAAGAAAAAATAACATGGTCCCGGGCTTAAGTCTCGCCATGAGACCTACGGTAATAGCTTCTTCCCTATGGGAAATTCGCTAAAAAAAGGAAAAATTGTTAAATTATGATAAATAAACGTAATATTGTAAATAATAATAGATTTATTTTTTTTGTCGAAATTGGAGATGACAATTTAATTTGTCACAGGAGACTTCTGGCACCTAAAGAAGAAAAAATAACATGGTCTCGGGCTTAACTCTTGCCATGAGACCTACGGTAATAGCTTCTTCCCTATGGGAAATTCGCTAAAAGTATATAATATATATATATATATATATATATATATATATATATATATATGTTTGTCTCCGACTTTGATGAACAACCTGTATACATAAGATGTATTATACAGGTATGTTGAATGCTAAAATTTTTAATGATTATTTTTAGCGAATTTCCCATAGGGAAGAAGCTATTACCGTAGGTCTTATGGTGAGACTTAAGCCCGGGACCATGTTATTTTTTCTTCTTTAGGTGCCCAGAGTCCAAAAACAATAGTCGTTAAAATTTTTATATATATATATATGTGTCTGTTAGCACGATAACTCTCGTAAAAATGGTCCGATCGAGACCAAATTTGGTAGAGACGTGTATTCCTACAAATGCTCAGACGAGTTCGTAAACCAGACATATCGGTCAATAGGAACAGGTAGTTTGGGGGGGTTTTGTACCCCAAAATGGGGTTTTTTGCGTTTTTCACATGTAGTTTTTAAAAATTTTAATTTTATATTTCACCATTGGAATCAGCTTAAAAAACTACACAATTAAGTTCCTTAAAGTTTTTCTCTATCTCTAACGGTTACCGAGATATTAAAAAATCTAAACTCAGTATGTTGTATTGTGGGGTTCCAATGTTAATCTTATGGAGGATAGGGAAAAATTAATATTTCCCATATTAATGAATATTTTTGGATAAAACTTGATATTTAGCTTAATATGGTTTATATCTATCCATTTATGCTTAAAAATCATAGTTTAGGTGTTTATCATGGCAGCAAACCTGCATACTCTTTTCCCATGTTAATCATATGGGGAATAGGCAAACTCCTTAATTTATGGACAGATGTTGATGAAAGTTGGTATAAATGTTAAGATAAAAATTATTTATGGTAGAAATGACTAATTTCAGTGTTCCTCACAGCAGCAAACCTGCACACTCTTTGCCATGTTAATCTTATGGAGAGTAGGCAAATAATTCTCATGTTTATGGACAGATTTTTTTAAAACTTGTCATATATTATTGATTTGGAAATTCGCTGAGTATGCAGGTCTGCTGCGACGGGGGTATTTTGGTCTCTAGGCACCTCAAAACAAAAAAGTAACATGGTCCCAGCCTTAGGTCTTGCCATTAGAACTACGGTAACAGTTTCTTCCCTTTTGGGAAATTCACTAAAATGAATAAAATAAATGAATGGATGTACCAACCAAGCACACATTCACCTCTTATTGAAATTTTAACATGCCTAAACTGCTTGGTTACAATATCAATAACAATTTATTTACAATTAAGTGTTTATACACAGACTATGGATATTTATCACTCCTAAGCTTTCAATTATAAAAAAAAATCCAATCTCTTTAGGACTCCTCTTACTGTACCTCCCTATGATAGAAATATTTCTTATGGAACTTCAATGGGACAAAAACCAAAACGGTAAGGGTCAAATTGAGACCCATTGCATTTTACACTTAGGCGTCAAGATCAGATGACAATCACTCAAGACAGATTTGAAGCCATTTTGTCGGGTATATACATGACAAATTGATTCACTATTACTTTTTTGCTCATACACGTCAGTCCAATGTCAAATCCTGGAAGAATGTCCTGTAATCCAGCTACTTGGAGGTCACAAATTATGAATAGTTATGAACGGTCGTCGGTGGATGTGATATTATCTTGTATGATTAACATCAGCACTATTGAATTGAATGCTACATTAACACCATCAGCAAACACCATCCTCATTATTAGACCAATTTGTAATTTAGAGGGAGAAGTGAACCGGATACTACGTTTAACTGTAGGTCCCTTGGATGCTATTGGCTTATGGGCTATTAATTAACAATCCTGTCTAAGGAACATGTCAGCCTTAGTCAGTAACAAGACAACAAGATCGAACCACAATCATCTTACTCATTTCTCATTCATACTTGGCTTGTAATACCTACCTGGTTAGGTCACCATTTCAGAAGGTAATATCTAATCAATAGAGCAACTTTGGGAAGGTAAGGAGGGAATAAATACATCTTGAAAAGTGTTGAAAAGAACAAACCTGGGCTTGCTACGATGGCAGAGCGTAGACTGAAGACCTGATTGTCGATGGAAATGTCCCGAGGAAAGTGCTGCAAGTTGGGCTCGTGCATGGAGATGCGGCCTGTCAATGTGTGTGTGTCCCAGCAGCCCTGTATACGGTCAGTCTCCAACATCAGGAGGGCGGACATGTTCTGTCAACAAACTCCAAATAATACCTCGGCTTGTAAATGAATTGAAACCAAATTTCATTTCTTAAAACATTGAGGTTACAGTATTTGAAATATGGTGGATATTGTATACAGTAGAGTGTCGATAATTTTGATGACAACAATGCAGATTTGTTTCTAGCTAGAAATAAAATTTTGTACCAACTGTCCTTGCACTAAGATCTTTACTTGAGTGTACGTTGGGAGAATGGTATGTGCGTATGAATGCGGAGGAGCAGTCCAGATGGTAGAGGATAGAAAAGAATGAAGAATGGTAATCTACAAGGCAAAGAATTTACTTTATGTAGCAGCCCCATTAGTAAGTACGCAATAAGGAAAGATTTTTAATTTTCATGATTTTATTTTATTTTTTTATACTTTTTTAACTGCTCATCACCATGGTCTAGAGCCTTTGTGGCAAATTAAAGACAGCGAGGCACCGTAGCGCCATTACTTACATAGGCTAACCAGAGGTGACCTTTCATGATCTGACAGAAGTCACAAGCCACCAGTTTCAGTACATCAACGTTTGACTTACTGGACTAGCGCATTAACTAGCGCATTCGATTCACCGTGTCGGTAGTTTTTATGTATTAGACTCATTATGAATCAATTTATAATTCCAGTCACAGCAAAACTCCATTTTTATTACTGAAAAACATTATTTACCGAATTTGACATAATTATCAACAAAATTTGTGTTATAATTATTATTCAGTGGAACCTCCATAAATCAAACCTCAATAATTTGAAATCCTTGTTAATTGAAATTTTTTATTCCCCCTGAACTTCCCTATCTTTGCAATGTTAATTTTACCTGTACAAATCAGTTGAACAGTTTACAAAAAAAACTTGAAAATTCCAATATAAACAGTATTTTTTGCTGTTAAAATACCTTTATAACCCAAAGTTATTGCCCAGAAACCTCTGCAATTTGGAATGATGCAATTGCTGTATCTCTACAATTTGTGGTAAAAACAAAAAACCCTTGATTATTCATAATCAAATTAGTTTTTTTTATCGAAAACGTCAATATTTTACTAATTTGCCTTTAGACTGGAAATTTCAATCTCTCAGCCCAAGATGGGATCGATTTGAAAGTGGCTGTACTCTAGTTAGCACAGTGTTTAATTTGTTTTAAAGTTATTCATGGTCAAGTGAGTGTGTTTTCGTTTTCAGCCAGTATGGCACAATGTGTGTATAAGGCACTTACCTTCAAGGCAAAGGTAAACGTGGGTGAAGGGGCAGCCCGTCTAACAATAGACAGAAAGAAGCTAAGGGCAAAAACTATCAAGGATCATTCCCGCCGATGAGTCATTTTGTTTGTTTACATATGTATTTCATTAACAGTAAAGTTAGTTCAATAAAGAAGGGACATAAATTAAATTAAATATTTCTTCAATTTTTGAGTACGTAAACTATTAAATTTTATTCTGTAATTGTGTATTACTGTAATAACCATTACAAAATGTAGTTAATATTGATGCATAATGTACAAAAGACCTTATTTGGAAGCTACTGAAAACCCTGACTGTATTCATTGCTCGCACTGACTTGAACCTCTATAAATCAAACTTCAAGGGAAAATGAATCTTGATAAATCGAACCTCTTTTATTCAAAATACCCGATAATTCCAAGTGTTCCTGTTCCCCTTAGGATTCGATTGGTCGAGGTTCTACTGTGTAACAAAACAATGTCATTATTAAACAATAGTTTTATAACTTTTTAACCTACAAACAAGTTATAATTTTATAACTTTTAAAAACAAATAATTATACCCAATTTACACTTACCCTTGTCTTTAAAGAGTTTAAAACCCTCCAATTTCGAAGAACCTTACTGAATTCCTCTAATTTCTGCTCAGAAGATTCTTTTAAAATTTTCTTCACCTAAAAAAATTAAATGAAAAATATTCATGTATAGTTCTGGCACTTAGATGAATATGAGGGGGTACCTAAAAGTAACCAGAATTTGTCTGCCGAGGGTAGAGCTTTGGTAGTACGGGTGGGAGCCACTAGGGCGTGTCTAGCGCAACTCTTTGCCAGTTTAGTCCCGTGCGGGTCATTGAGCTAACATATTCTGTTCGTCTGTGGCGTCATTTTTTGCTGTAGCACTTGCACTGTTGCCTCGTATT
Source organism: Nephotettix cincticeps (assembly GCA_023375725.1). Taxonomy (NCBI): domain Eukaryota; kingdom Metazoa; phylum Arthropoda; class Insecta; order Hemiptera; family Cicadellidae; genus Nephotettix; species Nephotettix cincticeps. The sequence continues at coordinate 66,614,351 of CM041789.1, read as the reverse complement.
TTTTCTCAATTTCTTCAATGGTGTCAAATTGTCATCCGTTCATGCCCCTTTTCATATGAGGAAACAAGAAAAAGTCACACGGAGCCAGGTCAGGTGAGTAAGGCACATGGGGCAGCGAAACAATGTCATTTTTAACCAAAAACTGTGTTACAATGATTGCCGACTGCGCAGGTGCATTGTCTTGGTGGAAGAACTAGTCACCTGTTTGCCACAAATCAGGTCTTTTTTGACGAACGCTGTTGCGCAATCTTTTTAAGATCTCCAAATAAAAGGTTTGATTCACAGTCTGACCTGGAGGAACAAACTCAGTGTGCACAACTCCTTTCACATCAAAGAAGCAAATCAACATTGTTTTGACGTTTGATTTGACTTGGGGCATTTTTATTGGACGGGGTGATGATGATGTTTTCCACTGGCTTGATTGTTGTTTTCTCTCTGGGTCGTAACCCAGAATCATCCATAACCATGATTCATCACCAGTAATTTACCTTTGAAAGAAAATCTGGATAGATTCTGAGCTGTTTTTTCAGTTTATGACATGTTTCCACTCTACGTGATTTTTGTTTGTCAGTCACAGCCCGAAGAACAAATTTGGCAGCAATGTGTCTCATTCCTAAATCTTCAGTTAAAATTCGCTGAACCGAGCTCCAAGTTATTGCACTAATTTCTGACAGTTGATCAATTGTCTGTTGACGGTCTGTGAGCACAAGCTCTCACATTTTTTCAATATTTTTATTAATTCGGGCAGTTGATGGACGTCCGGAACGAGGTTTGTCATCAATGGAAAGGTGGCCATTTTTAAATTGAGAAAACCAGTCATACACTTGAGTTTTTCCCAAAGCATCATCTTTGTAAACAGTTTTCAACATTAAAACAGTTTCAGTAGCAGTTTTACTGAGTAAAAAACCAAATTTTACAGCACGTTGTTCACTTAAACTTGCCATCATAAAAAATGAAGCAACAGTGAAACAGCTACAACAAAAAATGACACTACAGATGAACAGAATGTGCTAGCTCAACGACTCGCACAGGACTGAACTGGCAAAGAGTTGTGCTAGACCCGCACTAGTGGCGCTCACCCATACTACCAAAGCTCTGCCCTCGGCAGACAAATTCTAGTTACTTTTGGTTACCCCCTCGTACATTGGTTAATGAATTACTTTTGTAATAAAAAATTACTTATTTTTAACATATAATTAATGAATGACTTCAAACAACAATTCAAAATGTCTTGTATGTCCATAAATTGTTTATATTCTAATTCCATCACAGTTTTACCTATATCTAATATATAATATATACATGTGCCTGTGCTTTTGAGGGTTTTTTGTTTCTTAATGACAAATTACTGTAAAAATAATATACAGAATTTGGTCAAACTCTTTAAGGTGACAGTAAGAATTTATACAATGGAGAAAATAAATTAAAAATTCTGCAAAATAAACAACATATTTCACTTTAGATTCTATTTATGTTTAGTGTTACAAACACACATATTGTTAGAAAAATACATACATATTAGAAAAATTATTGAACCAAAATTAACTTAGGAGATTTTTTTGTATTTGGATAATAATGATAATTATTCCAGACAAACTTCAAAAGACTCATTTATATTACTGAACATATTTTAAATGTTTACCCAAAGCCTAACTGAAATTAAAAATTTTGACAAGAATGATCAAAGCATGATAAATATATTTTTGGTTTTATTGGCCTATTTGTTGTTGAATTTCTTTCCTTGATTTGGGAGGATCTTGAATTTTTAAATAGAAATCATTTACATAACCTAAAATAAATAGATATGTATACAAGAGCAATTATACAGCATTGCCTTAGAGACCTTTAAAAATTTAGCACACACTGGTCATATTTTGTTAACTAAGAAATTTAAATCAAATAGAAAACATCCACAGAAACCACAAATGTGAGCCTAGATACTTTCTTTTATTGAATTATTGGAGGAGATTACCTTGACCAGGTCAGTGTGTGATCGCATATTGAACTTCCTGTCAGCCAGAGTATACATGGTGTTCTGCAAGTCTGTCATCTTGTCCTCAACAGCTGTCCACAGCAGCTCTGTGTATTCCCGGTCCCAACCCACGCCCTCTACCTCCATCTCCGCCAGCATCAGCTGTATCGGCATCTCCACTTCTGCCACAACATGGAGTCTGTTCAGTATTAATATTCAGTCAAATATAAACAATACCCTTGTCGCAGCAGACCTGCGTAAGAATTTCCAAATCAATTTCCAAATCAACAATAATATATAACAGATCAATATCCGTAATAAATAAGAGAGTTTGCCTATTCTCCGTAAAAAATATAGATTGATTCCAATTTAAGGAACTAAATTTTGTAGTTTTTTAAGCTGATTCTGACGGTGAAAGATAAAATTTAAACATTTTTGACACATAGATATTAAACACATATAAAAAATCCCAATTTTTTAGTACAAGCTGCCCCCCCCCTGACTACCCGTTCCGATTGACCAATGTTTAGTTTACGAACTCGTCCGAGCTAATGTAGAAATACACGTCTCTATCAAATTTGGTCTCGATCTGACCATCTTTTACGAGAGTTATCATGTTCACAGACACCCACATACACATACACACACACACACACACATATATATATATATATATATAGCATTTAACGACTATTGTTTTTGGCCTCTGGGCGTTTCAAAATGAAAAAAATAACCTGGTTCTGGGCTTGCCAAGAGACTTTTCCTACTTCGACTACCATGACAATCCTTAACTCCATACTGTCATCTGTTCTTCCTTAGGCAAAACAGCGGTCAGTTGCCTGCAGAGCATTGACGGCGCTCCTAGCAAGATTTGCAAACAATATGGCTTTCACAAGTAATCACTTTTGTTTGAATCAAAATAATACGATTTTCTGGAATCATTTCACTACAGTATCACATTTTATGATTTGCCCTGCAAACATTACTGTGGTATAACTGTAGATTATATTAGATGATTTGAAACGGCGACTATACTACACGGTAGGTATTTTAGGCCAAGTATGAATGAAGATTGAGTGTAAGATGATTGTGGCGCGATCTTGTAGTCTTGTAACTGACTAAGACTGACATGTTCCTTAGACAGGACTGTTAAATAATACCCCAACAGCCAATGGTAGTTATTGGACCTACAGTTTAACCACGGCCTGTGAATTACGAATTGGTCTAATCATGAGGATGGTCTTTGCGGATTAACATAGTATACAATAGTGCAGTCGTTAATCCACACAAGAGAACACTACACCCACCCACCATCGTTCATAACTATACACAATTCGTGACCTCCAAGTAGCTGGATTACAGGATGTCCCCACCATCCCAGTCAAAGTTATATAAAGTTTTATGGTCTGATAGCTTAAACAATTATATTATCATCATTTTGGTTTAGTAGTCTATAAAAGGAAATACAAGAAATACAAGTAGCCTATGAGTCACACCAAATATGAAGATCTAGACCGACTGTGATCCAAACACAATAAAAGCACAATCCTTTTTCACTAAAACTATTTAGGCCTATAACTAAATGAAAATAAGATAAGCAAACAAAGAGGTTATAAAAGGTATATCATTTATTTACCAACTAATAATTACAACTATGGAACTAAGAAATAGCAAATATCATTTATATCATATCACAAAGAACACTGTGTTTAAGTCAACCAGATTTATAACCATGATAATAAACAATAAAAATGTATACAAACACACAACAGTTTTTGACAGTTTACCTAAAATTAGTCACGAGTCAGCTGATCAGCTAAAACTCTGTATTGAGCATTAGTAGTGGAGGGGGATTGTAAAAAATTTCTATATTGACAACACATATACATTAAAATATTGAACAGACTATACATTACAACGCACCAGTAGATTATTCGATTCTGAGGAACTCGTAAATAAATAAAATTGAGAATATTTTAATAATCTTCTGATGTAACCTCAAAATATGACCCTCTTTTTTTTCTCTTTAACAAGTTGTTACATCACATATTGTGTAGGCCTCCTAACTCCCCATTTATTTAATAACTAGCCAAAGTACCCGTTCTTCGCACGGGCTAAAAGGCTGAAAGGTGTAGGCTCTACCAATACATTTAAGGTATTGTTAATTAATTCTTCATTGTTTACAAAATGACAAAACAGGAGTCTACAACATTTCAAAGTAACATATGTCAAATATTGGGAGAGGATAAGGATTAATGTAATAGAGACAGTCGTCGGGAAAAAACTTAAAATCTACCATTCCGCTATTTCAAATAATTCACTAATATCTATCCAGCAATGTATCTGAAAAATCAACTTTATTTCTTCTTCTTCCTGAACTGTCAAAATATAGTGCAACCGGATGTTGTCATTAGAAAATGTAAATATTGAAACCTAGGACGGTCACGGCAGCTCTTTCTTCTTCTTCTCCTTCTTCTCGAACTGTCAAATTTTAGTATTCACAACTGTTGACATTCAAGTAATTTTATGTTTTCATTCTCTAAAAATGTAAACATTGAAACTTAGGACGTTCACAGGGCGTAGCCCGAGAGGATTTTAAGGAAATGAGTATGCCTATGTGTTGCATGAGTTTAAGATCTACCTTTGTGTAAAATTTCAAACCGGCCGGTTCAATATTTTTCGCATTCACTTGCCACAACAAACCCACAAACCCACAAACAAACATACAGACACCACCTCTTCTTTATAATATTATAGATTTTGTCATAATAGTATATAGAATATAACTTTTATAATATAAATCCACCAAAGCAAATAGTAGTTTTACAAGCTACAAAACACTTAATACCTTTATATGCCTTGTACAGACCACCCTGCCGCATCTTGGTCTTGAGTATGTTGCAAAGCTCCCATACCAGCAATGCTGTGGACACAGTTTTATTGGAACACTGAGGTATTGTGACTCCATACAACTGGGCCTGCAATAGAGAAAATTAAAGTAAAAATACAAAGTGGCAATAAAAAAGAAAACTATTGAGTGAAATTGAAATTACATACAGGCACGAGCATAAAAATGTTAAATGATTAAATTTCTATAGGGGTACGTTAAGTTAGTTTCAAAATGGACTTGATGTAATTAGAAAGACGATTTTCTTTTGTACACTGTGACTATAATGTTAGAAATTTTTAATTTTCAATATACAATATTTTGAATTGTTATTTTTTCACCTTAATTTTAATTTATGAAACACCAAAACAATTTGGTGGATGAAAGTGCATGCATTTGATAACCTTGTATCTTCGGTTATTGACCACGGACTAGCTTAATTAATTAGGTTCCCTTATTGTCAAATCCCCAATAAGTGTGGACTGGTTCAACAAAAAGCATTTAGTTGATAGTACTAATTAAGAAAATAAAATTACCTCACACAGGTACAAGCAAAAAAATTACAAAATTTTACACTGATTTTACCAAGAATTGAGCACTTGTGTCTTTCAGATTGTGAAGCAAGTACCCTTAAAGTACTAAATGTTATAACTTAAAAAAGAATCAGTTTGATGTTCAATTAAACATGTATAATAGAAATTTAGAAAATATAAGTGTAACAGGATATAAAATAATATTATCGTACCAACTTAGGTGACTAGTATAGGGGGTGCTATTGATGCTGTAACTTCTAATCAGGTTCTTTTTTTGTATTTTTATTTAATTAATAGTGACTATTAGACATAACTAACCAGGAAGTCAAACGTTCATAACTCAAAACCAGTGACAGACGACAGCCAGGTTGTGAGTGGTCACCTTTTGGCAATCCCATAACACCAACACAATGGTGTATTTCTGTCTTTAATTGCACAGTACAGGTTCCAGACCAGGGACTCTCACCTCTCTCAGAGAGCCAACTAATTTCATTTGCATAAAATTTCCCCAGGACCACAAGCAGTGACACCTCTGTGATTGCATTTGAAGGTGTATAGAATATCCCCTGGTAAAAAGGGGAGCCCTTCACCTGGAAATTGTTTTCAAATAAACGCCTAAAACTGTGTTTTTAATCTACCTGAATCACATTTTTCTTTAAAACTGACGAAGCCCATTAGTATGAGTGGCGTTAAATAACATAATTTGATTGTATTATAAGTTTATTAATATTGATAATATAAAAAGTTGGAAATATTCTTTACTCTTATTAGAAAATATAATATACCGCATTCGTAAAGTATTTTCTAAGTTTATAATAGAATATTTTTTGTTTTGTTTAGTGAAACTCTAAATTTTGTTTTAATTCCTAACAATACGGGGGCTTCAAAATATCATCCCGAGGGCTGCATGTAGTGAGGATGTTTGTTCTAGACCCATGGGGATTACTAGTTGAGATATTTTATGCAGACAGTACTTTGTTGCACCTTTTTGTCAACTTACTAGGATTTGTTTCATAATTTTAAATGCAAATTAAGTGTAATTCACAAACACAACTGACCATCTGTTTGAGCGAAAGTGTGTTTTGGTGAGGTTTCAGCATCCACTCAGCGACTGTGGGATCACTGAGTTGTGAGTCACACTGTAGTTGGCAGCACTGTCGCAACTGCCGCACAGTATGTTTCACCTCCCATGAGCAAATTACCAGGTCCTTGCGGCGTACCATTTCTGTCAGCAACGCTAGGTTGGCAACACCTAACACACAAGGATATCTCACTGGTCATAAGTAGAAGATACTTTGAGGATTTACAGGATAGATAGACATCAGTGTCATTCAAATATTACTAAATGCAGTGTAAAATCACTGTAGGGCTTGCTTCTAGATACATTTAAAATATAATGATGTGGTCAAATCACAACAATTCATAAAGGTTAACTCATTCCTGATTGATGACATATGATGCATTTCAAGTTCAATGCGCATCAAGCTTAGTTTACTGAATTTCACCAAGGCAGTGCTAGTGTAGGTCTCAGGCTTTACACCAGCTACCTGCTGATGTAACAGGGTGGCCGAGAGTTTAAAGCATTGCTCTCATGAGTGTACGTACCACAGAAGTATTTTGCTCAAAGTCTGGTTTTGATTCCCTCCATATATACTCCTAATTCAAGCTTACTAATTTGTAGCTGACTAATGATGTTCAGCTTGGTGGAAGTTAAAAGCATTAGTGACTTTAATGGGGATTGCACATCTGTGTTACTTTTTGCCATTAGAATAAAGGACATGTTTTTTTTTAATGAAAAATTCAGTACTTGTCTACATTTAAATAACTTAGTACAAGCAAAATAGTCACCTTGAAAAGATTAATTGGGTCATTGGCATAAAAAATTCTGTAAAGATTTTGTGAGGCATCATAATATTAAAGATACTGAGAAGCATTTATTATATTGAAGATATTGAGAAGTATTATTACATTGAGCTATTAATATGGTAGCTGAGGAGTAATTTATGGGTCTACTTCCTAAATCTAAATCAGAGACAGGCAACTCCTGCTAGAGGTGTAGGTAGGGTTTTTGGTTTTCGGAATATGTGTCCACAACTTAATTTTGATATGACTCTGGTTTGAAATGTATTTCATTGAACACTAACACAAGAAGGTAGTTCTATACTCAATATTTAAAAACAATTGAACAGTTTTATCATCTAATTAACAATTTATTTTTTACAATAAATTTTGATAGATATCATTAAACGCTTTGTCTAAAATCAGCTCCCAATCCTTAATTTTTTTTATTCAACTAATTTTCTGTTTAAAAAAATACTTCAGTTTTAGTAGTTGTGTGGTATTTACTTAGACAAATAATTCTAAGCATTTATCAAATATGAATTCTTAAGCTTACAGTTCTCTTGATTCAACATGACCAAGAACACACGGGAGTTGCCGGTGTAAATGACAGCTGATGTGACAGCTTCGCCGTTGTGACAGCAAGGGTAACTCGGCTCCGCTGTCTTGCTGATGAACCTAGTGCCGATCCTCCCCACTCCACCAGTGCCCTCTGCAGTTCCGTTGCTCAGCAACAACACTACACACTTGCATCTGATCAATTCTGAACGAAACTCTCGCCTTGACACTTCGTCCTCTACTGGCACCTCTTCAACTTTTGATCTCCTCTTATTAATAGTTGAAGTTGAAGACTTGACATTCTCTCTGAAAATTAATAATCAATTTGGTCGATAAGTTGATATTTGTGAGAGACTTTTCATTCTCTGGCTGTAAATATAAATTTCATGATTATTCTTTGTTATATGCTAAAAATGTTAAATTGTTCTCTTTGTGATGTCAATTTTTTCTATAGTTGTACAACTTGGTTATTATGGCCTCAGTTACAACGTCAAAACAAATATAACGTCATTTGTTTTTAAGTATCTGCCAAACATAAAGAGTAAGAATTGATATGAAGTCAGATTTAACATCAATAAATTCCAAAAAGTCCCCAAATTGTGGCCAAAAGCAATAAAACAAACTTCATAAAATGCGTTACGAACAGTACAGCACAGTCATATTCATCAGTGATGTATAAATATATTTTTGGATGCAGGTTCCCCCGAGCCGAGCCTCCCTCGACGATTCTCTCCTCCCCCTTTCCAACACTAACATTTCCACATTGCAAGAACGTAAAAAACCTATTGGCTGAAGACAGTGACAGTACCGTTGTTAGTGTACTCTTGATTCACGGCAAAACTTAACACTTTGTGTATCGGCAGTCTTAAAAATTATCATACGGTATTGTTTGTTTGTTCAATATTTTACTGTATTCTTTTAATAAAAAAATCTAAATTCTGATTATATTTTTACATAAAATATAAATAACACAAGACTACTATATAAATTGATTAACACATTAGCTGTAGCACCCAAAACGCCCGTTCCTCAGACCTGTGTAGTTTAAAATAAAAATCAACCAATAGGAAAATTCCAAGAGACCCATACAGAAATACATACTGCGTTATAACAAAGCTGGCTATAGTTCTCTCAGATCCCAACAGGTGGCAGCACAATCTACATCGCCAGATCTCCCATCTTGATTTTATCCCACTCCCACGCCCACAGCGAATGTGTTAATATTTAAACCAATAATCGAATTAAAGTATGGGTATTTCATGAATATCAATACTTTTTATTATTTATGTGGTATTGATGATTAGATTAATAACGATTTTATAAGGTTACTCTGATATAGTGTCAATAATTGTTTGGTTCCTTAAATATCATTATAACCATGTTATACTGTAGCTTATCTGACAGTAAAAGATTTTGAAACCAATCAAATCAAATAGTTGAAAAACTAGATGGGAAAAACCTTGTTATTACATGTAAGATTATTCAAAAATATATTTTGTTGGACATGGAGGATTAAGAAAAAGAATTTCCACCACTATAGTTCAGTTCAATTTGGTGCCAGATGGGTAGAGGTATTGGACTTGTAACAGAGAAATGAGGAAATGGTAGTGGTTACAAAAGTGGATATGCTTAGGAAGAGTTGTAGAATGACAAGATTGGATTGTGTGAGGAATTAGATTAGATTATTGAAATGGTATATACCACAAGCCACAAGGCTAAGTACGAATAAGGATTTAGTGTATGATGATGGTGGTGTGATCTTGTTGTCTTGTTACTGACTAAGGCTGACATGGTCCTAAGAGTCCTGCTGTTAATTAACAGTCCAACAGCTGATGGCAACTAAGGGACCTACAGTTTAACGTGGAATCCGAACCACTGCCTATGAAATACGAATAGTCTAATCATGAGGATGAGATTAGGAGAAGAATAGAAGTGGAGGAAAATATTGTAGATGAAATTAAGAAGTAGTTTCTATGGATTGGAATATGAATAGAATGGAGTAAAGCTGACTGCCAGTGTCTTTTTAAATAGATTCCAATAGCGAAGAGGAGGAGACAACAACCTCTTAATCCTAGACACCGTTAAGTATGGAGATAAAGTAGACTATGGGGTTGAAGAGGCTTTGAGTTGGGGAATGCGGTGATACGAAGACATAAAAACTGGGAGCGAAAGTTACCAAAGCATGAGCTATAGAAATCTAGAAAAAATTAATAACCAACAAACATCTTAAAGTATACCGTAATTTTCAACTTGGAAATAAAATTATTTGGAAATCATCTGTTAGAGTGTTGGGTGTCTTGCTAGCCTAGAGATTAGCATCTTGGACCTCGGTGCAGGAGGTCACAGGTTCGAATCCCGGGATGACCATTTGGGTTTGGATTGCTTTCCCAAAAAGTGTTTATGCGTTATCACTAACTGACTAGATTAAATGCCTCTAGCGTAGATACAAGCAAAAAAAGATATTTTACAGACATCATAGAAAGTAAATCAAAACCTTCTTACAATTGACGTAATGCTAGCAACGTTAGAATCATACTATGGTAAATGAGTCAAACTAGAAAGTCTTTAGTACTGAGTATTAACACTTCAAATTAAAGTAAATAAAATATAGTAAGACTATGTATTTAACACTTGTTTTTTCTAAAGTAAAAGTTATAATATAGTGTTGAGAGCTTTTGGTCGATAATCTGTCAATGTTGACATTATTTTTTTACAATTTAAAATTTTGGATGCAGAATAATTTCAGCATAATAAACGAGAAATAAAAAAATTAGTAGAGTTTAATCATTAACTTACCTTTCTCGTAAAGTTTTATTTTTTAAAGATTTTTCTTCAGAACACCTCAATATCTTGTTTTCTGCCTCCTCTGGTTTTTGACAAAGAGATTCTTCAAAATCATGGTTAAGAACACACTTAGTTGTAGAACCAGACTCTGAGTTTTCTGTTTCAGACAATTTATTCACTGCGGTTTGAACATTAGTCGGCTTATTGTTTTCCTTGCCATATCCTGTTAAGTCACTCTGAGGTAATTTTTCAGCAGTCTTTTTTGAAATCACATCTGATTTCGATATTGTTTCACTTTCACTATTTATATTTTTACCAGAACCATTCTTAACAGGCTGAAAGGGTGGTTCTTTTAATAACACTCGAGATGAATCAATTGGTCTATCATTAACATTTTCTCTGGTTGTATTATTTTTAACAAGTTTTTTACAAAAGGTTGATCTTTGATGAGAAACAGGAGTGCCGAGGATAGTGTCTTCATCATCAAAATCCAAGTTTTGTATCTCTTTTACTTCCATTGATTCAGTCCAATCACGTTTTCTACAATGAGTTTCTATAACAGATTTATCAGCCTTGTCGCGTGTTTCAGAATCAATATTAAAATTTTTCTTTTCAAACGTCTTGTAATGATTTTCAACAGAAGTTTTTAAAGAAATTTGATTATTTTTTATATTTTTTACGTCTAATAAATTGCACAGTTGACTATTCAAACTAAAATTATCAAAAAACTGACTTGAGCTATTGAACTTTCTGTTACTTGTTTCTAAACTATTTTCTTTTACCTCAAGAAGTGCATTCAATTTAGAATCAATTACAAGACTGTCTTGGAAAAGACATTTATTAATCTCATTTTTTGAGTTGCTAGTTATGAAGGTGTTTGTTTTCACAACATGTTGTTCTTCAATATTATTTTCTGATGTATTCATCCGTTCTTTAACTCCTTCACTAAACTTTATAGAAGTATTCACATGACAATTCAAAGTTGAATCACTTCTAGTTTTGTTATCAGTACTTGTGTTTGCATAAACAATTGAACTGGGGCTATCCTTTTTCCCTAATTCATTATGACTTTGGGAATCCATCTCTTCAAAAACTTTACTATCAATATTCAGTTCATAATCATTGAGAGACTCTTCTCCGTCCAAGTCCGCTGAAACCTTGAGCTCAAATGACACGTTTTCCTCATTGCACAAAATTGCATAATTGCTTACATCATTTTCTACATTTTCATTTGAATCCATAAACAAATCACCTTTATGGTTTTCATCATTATTCCTGGTATGGTAATTTCGATCATGAACTGAAAAGGGACTATCAAAATCAATACTTCCTTCAAAATACTGAGAAATAGTTGGAGTTGAAGTTTTCAAATTTGAATTTTTAGATAAATGATTTGAAACTTGCAACTCATTGGCATCTGGAGTCCCACAACCCTGTTTAATAGTTTCGGGGGAATTGACTTTAGACCTTTTACTGTCCCTTATATAATCAACACTGCTCTTCCTTTTCCTATCCTCTGTTAGGGTAATCAATGAAGACATCCCGAGCAACATAGAATCCCCTTCAGTAATGTTTTCCCACAGACTGATATTTTGAATCTCAGCACATTCTCCAGTGTCGTTCTGTGAGACGAGTAAAGACATTTCAATCAAATTCTCACCACCAGAATTGGCATCAAACATTTCTAGTAAAGAATTTTTGAGATCTGTTTTTTTTGGAGAGTCAGAAAAAAGATCATCATCTGGAATCAAAGTCATAATTTTAGCACGTGTTTCATTGTCTGGATAGATGTTAGGTCTCTTGAAGGGTGATGGCACTGAATTATTCCTTTGAGATTCCATTTGCATAACTTCTCTGTTTTCTGACACTTGCAAATTTTCTTCTTCAGACCTTGCAGGAACCTCATGGTGATTATAAGGAGACATACGCTCTGGAGAATCAAATAGATCTAAACTTCCTCTTTTCTTATGAACATTAATTGTTGGAGTTCCAGTATTACTTTTTGTCACCATGTTTGTTTTGGAGTCACAATCATCAACACAATTATATTTAGTTGTCACACATTCACTTTCTCCATTGGTTATATTATAGTGGCAACCTTTTGTTCCCTTCTCATTATCATTAACTGGTGATGCCTTTGATAACTTGCTCACAGTAATATATGGTTCTTTTTCCTCGCTTTTTTCATGGTTCTCCATACTATTTATCACCTTGTCTGTAACACCTCTTTTTTCTTTGATAATTGTTGCAATAGGTACTGGAGGGGAAGCCAGGGACTGAGTTAAAGATTTATCAGCAACAGAGCTGGCCAACGAATTGTTCAGATCTCCCCAATTCGCACTCTGCAGCCCTAATTCTCTCTGTAAACAAAAAATAAAAATGTAACCATAAATATTGTACATTTGTTTAATTTTACAGCTATTTTTTAAGGTTTCAAAATATTTACAGAAAGTTTATTTAAAATTGCGAAATTGCAAAAAAAGGGATTATTTTTATGGCATAGTCTAAAAAGACAGTCACAAAACTGTGACTCAAAATCTGACCCATCAATGTGAGCATCTCTTGTGGTAAACAAGCAGTTTTACTAAAGCTAAATAACTGGCCGTCTGCAGATTCTGTCAAATAATTATTTGTTCATAAAGGCATCAACATTTAATGCTAAGATACATTCCACTATCTTTTTATTATATTAAATTGTATTTTCTTTTCACATTTATTTCCTTTAAATTACCTAACAAAGGCACCATCAAGAGATGTTTGTAGAGAAAATAACTGCATGTTTATTGAATTTCAATTCATGAATGTGTTACACTAGATAAAACCTTTTATATTTGGTCTAAGAAATTAACTGGATTTGTTTAAAAAGGTCATTTACGGACGGCAACTAACTTCTGTGCTTGCTCACGACTTGAATCGTTAGTGTCACATTGATACATCTCAAAAATCATTGTAACATTTAAAATTTGCACCTATTTTATTACTTTCTCCCAGCTATACGTTAGTATGTATATATAAAAGTATTGTTTCCCTCTAAATTTTTAACTTTAATGTTCAATGGATGGATCCGTTTTGGAGTCCCCCGAACCCAAAAAAGTGGTTTAGCAGTGGTGTAATGAAATGAAATTAAAAATTCTTTATTTAACCAGGCAAAGTTAGGGTCACATGGCCCTTTCTTCAAAGAAAGGGGTTAAGGGGTCAACTGTCTGTCTACAGACGGAACTGTTTTATGATTGTTCCTTTGTTTGTGTCAATGAGTGTATTGTGTTTTATATTTTTATTGACGAGTCCATAATGTACTGAACCTACCTGCAGGAACACTTCATACCATTCAGACAAAACATGTAGTGGACAACCTATATGTAAACTGTGATAAGACGTTAGTTAATTGGTCTAAATACACAGTTTGGGTATGAAATAATGGATTTTATTAGTACTGTAGTTTTAATGTAACTTTACACTGCATATCCGGATAATCAAAAAAATTCGGTAATCCAAACCGGGTTCGGTCCCAATTAGTTCGGATTACTGGGACTCTGGTGTACTTGTTCCATTTTTTCCAAAATAAATTCATTCGCAACCGATGTTACCTCAAGGAATTGACGAGCCTCGTTGACTAGAATTTCGGCAGCCTGGGTCCCAGACACAGCGCAACGTCCCACCAGCCATATGCAGTGTTTGTCACTCCCCTCCTTCTGATTTTCTCCGTCTTGCTCACTGTGTGCATAATACAGGCAATACCATGAATATATATGGTAAGTGGTAAAAGCAGTACAGTATTCAATGCCAATTGGTGAAGTTCGATCTGTAATGGATGGAGTAATTTACTAATTCTGTAAACCCCCAGTTTGTGTATTTCCAAATCTTTTTACGAAATTTAAAAACCAACACTCGATTCAGAACTTCTCCAATACATCTCAAAGTAACTTTCATTATCTGTATTGCCTTGAAAATCATTTAGTTAGGCCAACAATTTTTTACGGTATTCGACAATTATTCGATCACTCAAACAGTCTGCTATTATGCAATGTTTACTAACTCAAGGTTGCTGCCCACAAGACAACTCATAAATCTGAGTATTTCAGTGTTGCAGAATGCTAAGACAGAAATCAAAATATCCCATAGACAGCCTAACTATTGTATTCTCGAATAGGACCGAGGTAAAAAAAACCTTCTGACATCTTACGAAGCAGAAAGAGCAAGTTTAAATCGTGAAACCTGGGTGCAATTTGTGTCTGTCTGTCTGTGATGCTCCAGGAAGTGATGCCTAAGTGTTCATAGATGCTACGAGGTGGAGCCATAGACTAACTACGGTAGACGTAGACAGGTTGTGCTGTCGTAAGAAATAAATCGGATTTTGTTCCTCCACTCGATTGGTGTTGATGTAAACTATACATCAGACTGTGTGTCATGTTGTAACAACCAACACTATCCAAGTTAGTCTACAATATTATGCCCATATCTTCTAAGTTGAGCAAAAAAATTCAGTCCTCACAGAGGCAATGGCCATTTACGTTTAGTATAGTAAGCTATGGTCTATGGTAAACCTAACGTCAACCATCTTCAACCAACAACTGTCACTATTATTTATAAACAGCTGTTTGAATTTCATTTGTTTACATTTTAACCTCCATAAGCACAATGTTATATTTCTTAATTTTAAACTTAATTTTACAAGAAACTAGGGGTTTTCTGGACATTAGGAGACAAATCTAAAAACTTTTCTATTCAAGAATTAGTCATTTTTAAAATTTAACCCAGGAATAAGATAAATGTGATCCTGTCCTGATGTCATCTTAGATGGTATTTAAAAAAAACAAATTTCAATTAAATCTTTTAATATCTTGGTACCCTGAGCGTTCTCAAATTTCAAAAAGACTATATTAGACACACTTTCAGTCTGTTGGAAAATATATTTTTGGTTTAAAAAATACTAAAAGGAATAAAAGTAATAATTACACGTAATTTTACTCTCTCTGTGATGATAGAATGAATATGCTTTAAAAAATGCAACTAAAGGAGAAATTAACAATAAAATTTGGCTAAGGTCAAATGTTAGATAGCAGCTATGTGATCCTGCTGGCGCGACAAAGACTAACAATCCCACACCCAGGTTAAAAAAATTTTTTTTAACCGTTTCAAGATCATGCATATATATCACTACGAACTTTGTTCATATTATACGAGGGCTACCCAGAAAGTAGTTTACGATTACGTCTGTGTCCGCAAAGGGTGAGGCCAGCGCGGCCATCTTGGTGTTATGGTGTTACACAACTCAGTCAGCATCCAACTGTGCTAATCAGAGGTTCTTACTGAACTCCATTGAGTTACTGTGGCAGTTTGAAATTTCTGCGCTAGTTAAAAACACCGCAAACTCTGAGGTACGTGGAGTAATAATGTTTATGATTGCAAAACACTGTAACTGGTAGAAAATTATCGGAAGCTTTGTGCAATTAACGTCCAGGACAAAGAGTGAAGTAGAAGATTGAGCATAGTGATCCCCAGCTTATCTTAAAAGTCAATGCCGGAGTCTGTAAAAACCGAAAATTTACAGTATCGGAACTCTCTACGATTTTTCACAAATTGGCAACTTTCATCACACAAAATCATCACCGAAAAGCTATGTTTCATTAATGTGATTTTTTGGATTCTGACATCGACTTTTCAACAAGTTGAAACTGAGGGGTCACTATGCTGGATCTTACACTTATAAGATTAACGTTGTAGAGTGACCTGTGAAACGGCGTGGCCCTGGCCAGAGCTCGCTCCACCTTGCTGACGGAGGCTGTGGCCAGGTCCGCCAACACCTGCATGCCGCTGTTGTACAATGCTCTCGCCTGCACCGCAGTCAGACAGTCCAACCGCAGCAGGTCCAACAATTCCCTCTGGGCGCCGAACTGTAGACGAGCTCCGAACTGTGACACCAGCAGCTCTACATTGGACCATCCCAGCCGTCGCGTGAACTGGGTCACCATTCCTACCGCACAAACATGTCTCTAAAACTTTCCTTTTGCATCTAACTCTAATATATCTTGATCACAAGGATGAAGCTGTTTAATTTTTGTTATTACGCTAAAGAGAAACATGCTATCACAGGCAAGTTCTCAAAAGTTCCTTAAAATATACTGCTGCAAAAAACTGGTTTGCATTCAGTGGAAAACCTCAAACTTATATAACAACTAATTAAATTAATTACATCACATATGTGATTTTTGTTTATGGGCTAGGAAATGGAATAGCTACTGTCTGCATTTTTACTTACAAGATAAGACACCCTTATATATTCCTCCAGCTAAGAGCTGGAAAATAATGACGTCCTTGACCTTCAACTCATTTTTCCCAAAGAAGCTGAAACCTTTTCAGGGAAACTACACACATGAGCTACTCAGCTTATGCTGAAAACCAGATTTTTCGGCATTATATCTACAGTAAAAAAATGAGGAATCGAGGTATGATGGAAAAGAATAGACACACTCTGATGGCATAAACCACCAGCAACAGTTTTCTATAAGCGACCCCAGGAGTGATGCTTGTAGTTTGCATGGGAAATAGTTTTTGCTCCCCCCAGGGAATGTGATCACATAGTTTTAACAAAATATCTCAAATACTACTCACACTGTAACTTAACCCTCCAAGTGCTATGATTTTCAAACTTACTTTGAAATTTTTATGCAACTCTACTTCAAATATTAAGTACTATCAGTACTCCCGTACTTTGTACGAGTTGTAGAATTCTGTGTTAGGGAAAAAGATACTTATTAACATGAAAAAATTAATTGGATTAGTTCAGAAAATATGTATAATTGTTAAAATTCGTTATATGTCAAGATATCATTTTAATATAGTATGATTACGACATGGATTTAAAATCAATGATTAATGTAAACAAACTAATGTTAATTATAATTTGAACGCTGTTTGTTTTATTTCTACTAAATCACTTGTACATCACATATTCTCAAAATCAATGATCTATGCTTAAAAAATTTAATGTTAAAAACTACAAAGACAGCTGATTATTAGCAGTAAGTGACACATTGAAAACTGAACGCAAAATGTGACTAATATCACATAAAAATTGGGTTTTTAAATACATGTTATTTACTTTTCAAGGGGTGGCGGACAATTTCAATTATTGAAAAACAGAAAACCCTTCTCTGGAATGTAGAGAATGCATGAAATAAGTTTCATTGTTATCAGTTCTCCCGGTTTTTCTTAGAAGATGGTGTAAAATGCTTCCTGGAGCATCACAGACAGACAGACACAAATTGAGATAAGGCTTGCTTCGGCTTCTCTGACACTTGAAACTTGAAATATAAAAATGACTGTAAAGTAATAAATCCGAGCAATATACAGACAAAACTCTAATTTCATTTACATAGATATACAAAAAAACAGAACATGCCCCCCCTTATAACTATTAACAATAAAAGCAAAACAGGTCCACTGTAAACACAATTATGCCTACAAATGCCGTCAACTTCCACCCATGCAGGTCACCGTTTATTTAAGGTGGGCCCCCTCTCCACTATACCACAAATTTGCAAGCCGAATTGGGATTACTAATGGTTGAGATTCAAACCCTAACACTGTCAAATGGTTTCGAACGTTTCCTCGTCAGCGACACGCCCTAACCACTTCGGCCACCATGCATAGTTGGAGAAAGCGCTTATTTGGCTATAAATGCATACTCTAGTGGCAAACTAACCAACTCAAGCAGCAGAATAGGGACATACACGAGTAGTTGCGTATATCAGCTCACAGATGGCAGCACCGTGACGGTAATTGTTGCCTTTGACAGCCCTATACAATTAATTGCACCTCGCTGACATCGCACAGTGCAATGTTAGCACTACCAACAAAAAATGTTGTTTAGAGGCAATACCACTAACACTAACCAGCAAAGGTGGAAGCTGACTGCTGAAGGGATTGGAGAACTCCCTTGGAGCAGTTGAACTTGACGGCCACCTGAGGTAGAGGCACTTCATTGACCAGATCCTGCAGGGCTAAAGCTGTGTAGAATCGCCGGTGAATGGACAGCTTCTGTAACACAATGTGTTGTGTCGCATACACAGCTGACATAAGGGTTTGGTTGTTTTAATATGAAAATGAAAGTGCCTTATTTTCTTTGTAATTTACAATTTCTAGAAATTTAGATAATCAATATTAACAATAAATCATAGTAAACAAAAGATAATTTCTAGTGTTTATGTTTTATGTAGAAACAGCATGCATTTTGATAATTTTAAGGGTGAAAAAAGATAAGGGGCGGATTTTTGAAGAGAAGTAGTATTTTTGGGGATAAAATGGAAGTATTAGCATCCGAGTCTGTATACGTTTCTTGATTGATAATCCATCTTTTTATTAAGCAGTACAGTTACAAAAATGTTTCTTGTTGCATTCTAAAAAAAATTAAACTATTCTGGGTGTTCAAATAATTTCTTTACAGGCTACTATCAATGTTTTTTCCAATATGGGTGGACCCAATATTCCTGTTACATTCATCAAAAACAATATTTCATCCTCATTTGAAGAGATTTCAGCCTGAATTAGGTAAAAGTAGCCACTTCACTACTGTGAGTCTAGCACCAGACAAGTGCCACAAATACTTACAAACTGGTACATCTAGCACGTGCTAGATGCGCCTAAAGCTAGAGGTGAATGTTCATTATCTAATAGGAGTCGCCAGCAACTGGTTCAATCTAACAACCATTGACTTACTGGCCAGCTCCATGCCAGAGTTTATGAGGTTTATGTTGAGGATGATCTTTGCAGGTGAACGTAATACTCAATGGTGCAGACATTAACCCTAGAAGTGGCAAGCTTTTTACTCTTAACTGTAACATAAAAATAATTACTAATATCTTCTTGAAATATCAAAGTTTAAACAAAAAAACATAAAACATGCCCCTCCCCTCCCTTATAACCACTAACCACAAAAGCAAATATCATAAATATGTAAATCATAAATAGTGGCAGTATAGTGCACTATGAGAACAGGTTCGGTTGTTTGCCCCCAGAGGGCAATTCGGTCACGTAGCCGCTAGTGTCTAACAAGTTCACTAAACTGACGACAGATGCCTCCACCTGCCACTTCTTATTGAATATGTAAATGCGTCGTAAATTACGACTTTGCCACTTCTATGGTTAATCCACACCAGGTAATATTACACCCTCTGACCAAAACCTATCCACTGGTTAAACTATTCACTATATAAACTATCCATAATAAACTATCCACAATTCATGAACCCTAGTTAGCTGGGATATAGGACACCTCATGAGAGAGGTTCTTGCCATCTCAACAGACTAGGAGAAGTAGGCTTGAGAGAAGCTCAACTTGAAATAGAAGTTAATCATACAATATTGTGTTAGGGCTTCAGAGTTTGTGAAGTGTCTTTCTTTCCTGAAAGGCATCAAAGAAAGGGCAGATACTAAGAAAGGGATCTTAGCAGGCATATATCAAAGGTACAAATTGATTTCCACCTATCAACATCCAACAATTAACTTTTAACATGCTTTGTTTCTATGGTAAACTATTTCATTCTTCTACAAATCTTTTACCAGAAGGATCACTTTTATCAAATATTAGGAATCTTTTGGGAACGTACTGATTGGAATTGACATTATTGAGAATCTCATCTAACTTGTGCCGTAAGGAGTTAATGTGCTGAGGGATAAACTCATGAGCACCACGGTTAGTCTTCAACCTCACCTCTTCCTTGGTCAACTTCTCTGTTCAACCTCAAGGGTTAGTGTGTTCTTCAACCAATCTGACGAGTGGAAATATCGAAGTGCCTCTCAGGATAATGAAGAAACTAACAGCACTGCCTGGATAACATCAACTTATGGAGGGAACTCTACTGCTACATTTTAATATTACTTTTGTAACGTAATTTTAAAACTTTAGAATAAGTAAGGCTAGGGTTCACCGAGTAGGGAGGCATCAGCGCCCTACATTCGGGAGGTCTGAAAAACCAGGCCGGCCATTCTGAGGTGAGTTTGTATGGTTCCTTACCTCGTTAAAGCAAATGCTGGAATGGTTAACTAAAGGGCCATACCCCGCCAGGTTAAGTTCAAGATTTCAACGAAGTCCGAAACTAACCTGGTTTAAAGACCCCCCTTCAATTGGATTTTTTCAGATTTTTCATTTATTGCTATACAAATAGTTTTTTTCTTGTTAAATGGAAATATAATATTTTTTGTAGGTATATTGTAATTGTGTAGCAATAATAACCTGAAATGTTTTCAATAAAACTATTATTAATATTTCAAATCAATATTTTTGTTGTTTTTATTGAATTTATAATTTAAGTCCTTGAGTGAAAAAACAATAATTATATTTATTTTGTTTAATTTTTGTTACAAAAAATGTATAAATATTTAGTACTGTGAAAACAATCACTAGTAATTTTTAGAATTACCATCCTATAATGTTTTTAAACTAAGTAGTGAAAGAGATATATTAATTGAAATAAATATCTTAAAACTAAACAAAATAAAAAATTCTATATAACAGGTGCTAAACAGTCCAATGTAAATATCGAAAGGACAATAATTGTTTTGTTACATTTTTCAAAAAGTTAAAATATCTAATTTAAATTTACTCTGAATTAAAGTTACTACGGTTACCTACATCTTGATTGTGGAGATTCCAACTTCTAAGGTTAATAAATTAACCCTAGAAGTGGCAAGCTTTTTACTCTTAACCCTAGAACTGGCAAAGTCGTAATTTACGACGCATTTATATATTCAATAAGAATTGGCAGGTGGAGGCATCTGTCGTCAGTTTAGTGTACTTGTTAGACACTATCGCCTACGTGACCATCTTGCCCTCTGGGGGCAAACAACCGAAACGGCTCTTGTAGTACACGAGCCTGCCACTGGGCAGGTCTATAACCAAGTAAGCGCTTTCTACTCCTAGGCACTGAGTGGCCGAGCCGGCTAACGCGCTACGCTGACGAGCGTAACGTTCTAGCCATTCGGAAGTGCTAGGGTTCGAATCCCGACCATAAGAAATCCCAATTTGGCTTGCAAATGTGTGGTAGAGCGGAGAGGGGGCCCACCTTAAATAAACAGTGACCGGCTTGGGTGGAAGTTGACGGCATTTGTAGGCTTAATTGGGATTGCAGTGGACACCTGTTTTGCTTTTGTGGTTAGTGGTTATAAGGGGGGGGGCATGTTTTAAGCTTTTTTTGTTTAAACTTTGATATTTCAAGAAGATATTAGTAATTATTTTTATGTTACAGTTAACCCTAGAAGTGGCAAGCTTTTTACTTTTAAAAAACAAAATGGCGGCTATACATGGGTAAACTTAGGATGATATTTTGGTTTATATGGTCCAGGAACAATATCCGTAAAGGTCAGTAGAGAGTTAAGGGAGAACCTGTATAAAAAAGGTCTGATCGGTGTACAAATACATGTGTGAGACTCACCTGGGCGGAGTTCTTCATGTTGACAGTCCCTCGCACAGCTCCTACTAGGAATCTCTCCTCCACCCCCACCAGCTCTCCCACCCTCTTCATGCTGAAGGGTAGGTCCTCCCACAGGGACAACACCCTCAGCCAGTCCAGTTCTCCCCACTGGTCACTCACCGAGTACGGTGTCACCTGAACACAGCTTGCATTCAACACTCAAGATCCATTGAAGGAACATTTGTAGCAAACTGTTTGTAACCCAAATGTATTTTTTATTTCCTTTTTATGGAAATAAATAAATCTTGAAACTTCATCAATATAAAATAACAGAGATGTTTCAATAGACTAAAGACCAAAATTACTATACAAGCTTGATCATAAATATCATAATGTTTCTGCAAAAACTTGATCCTGTTCAGGTGAAACATGTATTGGACAAACCTATATGTGACCTGTGATAAGACATAAGAGCCTAAGTTAATTGGTCTAAATACACAGTTTGTGCCTAAATGAAGCAAACTATCATAAGAAAACTTCCAGAGATCCAGACCCAATACGAAGCCCTAGGCTCCCCCAGAAGTGATCATCTTGGTCACAACTCCCCGGTTTGTCTCATACAACAGTTGCCGGTCTCTTAGGTAATCTCTCACCATGGCAAGATGGTTATCTCTCACCCTAAACGTCCTTTTAAGTGCAACTAAGATGTTACACCACCGAGCTGAGTTGAATGCATTTTTCACATCAAGCATGACCAGCAGCAGAATTGGGAATGAATCGCTTGATTTGCTCGCATTACAAAATCAACCAGTCAACCACCTCTGAAATGGCGAGTGTTGAGTGTCCCTTTCGAAACCCATATTTTTGCTCAAAAGAACAAGCTTGGCCTGTTTCCAACTAGATACAAAAACACTCGCCTTCCAGTAGATGTTGTCTATATTCAGAAATTGCTGAGGGAAGTATCTCCCCGCCAACTTCAGCACCTTTGAAGGGACTCCATCTGGGCCAGAGGTCTTGCTGTTCTTCACAAAGCTGACTGCTTCCTTCAATTCCTGATGCATGAACAATGGGATTCCATCAACATCAACCTGCATAGGTATGTCTTCTCTAACAGGATGATGCGGGAAGAGTCCATCCACAATTAATTGTTCATAATTTCTCAGCCTCCAAAGGCACGTACCCCTTTCCCTGTGCGAGTTTTCTAATGACCAGTTTGTATTCCTGTCCCCAGGGATCACTGTTCACGTCCTCGCACAGGGACTTCAACATCATCCCTTGCCCTCGTACAACATCAACATAACCAATGTAATACTTATAATAATGAGTAATAATGAGTACTCTAATACTTGTGACTCAAACTACCCAAGTAACAGGTTTTTTTTTAATAATTTATTGGTTTATTATTCATGGAAAAATGTTTGTATTTACTTCCCTGTAGGAAATATGTTAGGTCATGGATGTGTCTAAAGGAAATGGTTTCAGTTTATCTAAACAGCTGTTCTTATAACCAAACTATGATGTCACTAAACATATGACGTCACTGACCAAATGATGTCACTGTTTCAAATTTTGGTTGCAGAGTAGAGTTTACAGTAGAGAGTCTATCAAATGTTTGAACACCTTAAAAATGGTTAAAAATTTTTGTTTAATTTTCCGTATAAAGAAAAGTTTAAAACAATGCCATATACTTCACTCTTTAATATGTAAGAATTATTAACTTTACATAATAGAATTATTTATATTCTGTACTACTAATATTGTACTTTCATTGTTAAACATAGGCTATTTTATTTTATTAAGTTTTACATTAGTTTCTAACCCATTGGCCTACCTATATTACAGTACCTGTCAACCCAAGGGAATCCCTATTATTTTGGCAAATTTGGAGACTATAACTTCCTTATTTATCATTAGATTGCCTTGACACTTTCCGGAATTCATAATTAATTATAATGCAAATTTACTAAAACTACATCTAATTATAGTTTAATCAATCACAATCTCTCTCATTGTTGGTATCCTGGTACAGTTATTTTCTTGTTACACGGCCTATGTATTCCATCAGATTCACAAGAGGATAATTAGTCCACAATTGTCAATAAATTTGTTTATTTCACTGGAACGTAAACACTGGCATGCCATTGTAACACATTGATGTAACAATCACAACACAATTTAAAAACTACACACCTGTTGTTGACTAATATTTTGGTTTTATTTACTAGGTTGAGGTTGGTCAACCCAGGAAACCAAAATTAAAAACAGAAAATAATAATATACCACAAATAAACAAATAATGATCTAGCAAGTACCTATTGTGATCCATCAGTAAAGCGTTCAACTACTAGCAATGACAAATGACGGAACAGTTCCGTCCACGAATACCTGAGTGTTATGGAAGCGTGACAGAAATGTTCCATCCAAGTATGCCAATGGGTCAAACAAATAGCATTATTTATATTATAGTATAGTTTTCTTCTATGTACAGGATATCTATACTCTAGTTATACACCTACATCAATCTTCTTTTAGGGAGAAGTGACACTTTGATTATGTGAACCACCAACAGTTCCAATTTGTTTGGATAATCGACTCTACTGTATCATTGTTTTAGTAAACCAATATTCTACAGTTAAAAAAATTGGTGACCCTATTGGGTATTGCACGGATTGAAAGCACCCACCTGATAGATGACATGCAACTCAGTCTCAAGTACAAAACACTGCCGAGCGCGGTGTAGCTCTTTGAGCAACTTCAGGCCTTGATCCGGTGGCAGTGATGCACTCAGACATGCCTCGGCCAGGGGAGTGGGGCCGAGTGTGCCACCCGACACTCGAATGAACTCGTTGGCTTGTAGGTACTCAATACACGCAGCCAATGGGTCAGCTAGCGAGTCATCACTGTCGTCATTCGTTGAACTAGCCAGGAAGGTGCAACTTGTATAGAGCTTTACGTCTTCAGAAGTGTTCACCACACCGCTTGCAATCACCTATGGTCCAAAAAATTGATTTTTGTACAAATAAGAGAAAAAGATTTTAGTAAGTAACAGCCATGTTATGATTCAACAAACACAATGACTGTACTCTAAAATAATGAGGTATATTGTCTGTGTAAAGAGCAAGTAGTAGTATTCCATTAAATCACATTTAACTTCTGAATCAGTCAAAATACAATCCACGTTCTGAAACCTTAATCTTAGAAATTTGATACAACATAAGAATGTACACAGTAGGGTCTATATATATTCGAATTCAATTTCAATAAATAAAGAAAACAAACACGAATTAATGTTGTAATCAGCCTCTCAACCATTGGTGTAGGTGAAGCCACAACTATCAATGGTAAAGGCTGCAAAATTGGTAGGCCTGGTTGCGATCCACGAACTTGTGGGTTATAGGCCCAGATCTAACATTAAGTCTAATGTTCACATATAAGTTATAAGTTTAATAATTTATTTCCACCGTTAATCAATACAATAGTGAAAGAGTGTCATGTGAATGATTTATTGTTTCAGTAAGGAATTTTAATCAAGTTGGAATGATCAGAGAACGAGAGAACTGATATAGTTGCTCACTATATCTAGTGGGTTGGTCTAGGAATACAAATACAAACAATTTGTTTTTTGAATTTACAGCATCATGGCTTTGCTAAGATTTTTTAAATTGTTGGTGAGATTTATTTGTAACGAAATACATGCACATAAATGACAATATTTTACATTATGTAACCGGGTTAAGCGGTTTAAGGCATGCACCTAATTTATACATGTTAAATGCAGCAAAATTTCTACCTATTTCATAGTTTAGGATTTTCACTGCTTATGTATTGTATTAATGTTTGTTTATTAATTGTGTCTATCAGGGAGAAATCAGTCTTCCCAAGATTGAAAGTGGGAAAACTGAAAGGAAAAACATGTTGAAACTAAAAACTTGTAGAGAGTTCGAAAACAAGTAATATTCGGATAAGCTTAAGGTAAGGATAATACGGACACAGTAGGAACAGAAACATATTTTATGAATGAATGTTTCACCAAGTATATCAGAGTCAGAGAACTTTTGTTAATGTGACAGTGTGATTACCACGTCATAAAGTGGACATACATAATACATAATAGGAGTGAGATGGGAAGAAAACGATAGAGGTGCTATTTAGTTGAGTGAGGACGAGTGAGGTGTGCTGACCATGCCAGGTTGAGATGTAGGCCCCCAGCCTGCCAGGCTCTTGACTTCTAAGGAATCTGGGACCTTGAATTAGGCCTTGAACCCTAACTACTCACTTGGTACTAAGCTCCCTTGGTGGGGAACAAATTATGTTCACTTTGAGTACAACTACTAATGACTCCATTGTAAATTAACTGCCTCCAATTGTGACAAACATTTTTTTCAAAACAAATCAAAATACACTTTACTTATTTTGTACAGAATGGCATCAAATTATTCACAGTTTAACTTCCAGTATATTGTATGATGAATGAAAACATATAATCTTAATTATTTAGGTGGCATTATTCCTAAACCTTTTCAACTTTCACCTCGGCAAAGCATACTCTAGCGGCAAAGCAGCAAATTCAGTGAGTTAGTTCCAGCATTAGCTTACAGGCGGCGGTGAAATTATAAGTTAAAAACTCCCCTAAATTGACGATAAATGCCTGTAACGTAACAAAGTTTGATTGAACGTCAGAAAAGTAATCTTCACCAGTTGTTGGGTTACAGTAAGTGATATGTGGGAGGGACAAGTTGGATTGAAAATGATAGTTGAAAGGGTTAATGTACCCCAGTGTTGGTGTCTAGGCTAATTAGTAATTAACGTTAATCAGTTAATTACCTCAAGAACAGCTCGTTTGAGGCTGGCAGACAGGTCACTGAGGCCGAGGCTGCTCTCAACCGGTGGCAACTGAGCCCTCACCAGCTGTTCACCCACGCAACGCTCACTGCCGCTGCAGATCAGGAAACTCTCACCTGTCCACATTTAAACTTACCGGCTCAGTTTGGTTTAATAACAAGGTAAAAAGTCAAAGCATCTTTATCCAAACCAATTCCCTAATAAGATAATTATCCAAGAATAATATTCCAAGACATTGTACTATACTGTTCTCTGTTTTGTGTGTTTTTGTGTGCACTGTACTGTATTGTTTTGAACGTTTTGTTTGTGTTACTGTGTTGTTTGTTTCTTTTTGTTTGTAATGTATATCTATATCACAGTAACCAATTGACATAGAGCAAAATTTAATAGCATAAAATGTTTTCAGCACATTCCAATGGTGCTCATAAAAATTTAATTCTTCAATAAATTATGATTAAAATTCTCCGAAAAACCATTTAGATTTAGACGAAAAACTCTCCTTCAGATGGTCTAATTTCCCTGCATTCCAATTTTGATATAATAATTAGACATTTATACGCACACACACACACACACACACACACACACCCTCATTATTCTATGAAACAGAAAAAAAAATAGTCCCGGATTTAGGTTTTGAGTTGACTGCCACTATAATAGCTATATTTTACCACAGGAAATCAACTAAACAAATCATAAACAAACTTTAAGCTAGTATCATATTGTGTTATTAACATTTCTAATTCGTCCAATGCTACCAATACAACTGACCGGCAGTGTCCTTGCCCATGCGGCCGGCTCGCCCCACCATCTGCCGGTAGCTGCGCACGTCAGAGCTCATGTGCCGTGGAGGACACCGGATCAACACTCGCCTCGCCGGCAGATTCACCCCTGACGACAGTGTGGACGTTGCAACTAACACTCGCAGTACTCCAGAGCGAAATGCTCCTTCCACGATGTCTCGCTCATCCATGGTTAAACCTAATATATTCACATTTCAATAGTGTTCATTTTGAATCTTAAGTTGATATCAAATTCAGTTGATATCAACTTAAGATTTTTTAAATATTTATCATTTTGTTATGAGTGTTATATCTAAAAGAAATAGAACCAAACAACACGTGAATAGGATAATTTCAAAGTTAATTAATTATGCTATATTGTGCTTATTGATCTCCATCTTCAAGTGGGTTCCAGATGTAGTGGTCTAACCTGAAGTAACATTTAAAACTGTTTCATGCAAGAGCCTAGTCAGTCAATAGACAATAGACAATTATTCTCTTTATTTGCAATTTCATTAGAAATACAATGATGTCACAAAAATAAATTTATTTATTGATTTTCTGTCTTTGAAAAAGTCCTGGGGTGAGGTGGTGGGACGAAAAAATAATGTTTAACAGCTTCATTCAGTTCTTAAGAGTTAAATAGACTGTATATTTCCTAAAATATCACGTTGAATCCCTATTTTCAGTTATGCACTGCCACACCTGCATGATGAAAGGCCACACCGAAGGCAACACTTCGGCCGAGGGAAGGATCGAGGCCAGCGGGGCACCGCTTGAGTAGCTCGATCACGTCACTGATGGCAGCACCGTTCAACTGCTCTCTCACTGATAGTCCCATCTCTGTCTTTTCGTAACCTGTCACAAAACCCGTTAAACAAAATACAGAACACCTTCAATAAACTATAGTGTAATTATAAGGGGTGTTGAAGTATCAAATTGTCAAACTGAATAAATTAAATCTTTCTTTGTAAGAAGGATCAACTTCAATTTAATTCAAACAAGTAAAAACATAAATCTTTATTGTCAGTGACAAATATTACAATGGACGTCATTCATTACATATTCACAAGGCAGTTTAACCTAAACAAAGAAATTCAGAAAATTAAAACAAGAAAAATTCAAACATATCAGAATTGATTATTGAATCATAATTAAAAAAAAAAAAACAGTGTAAACCTTTACAACTAGCATGTTATGTAGACCATCTTCAAGTAATAAAAAATTATAGCTATCAAAAAATTATGAACGACTTACAAACCAGTTTGATAATTTTGATTTGTATATGTAAATGTTTTCTTGTTTCCTAGAACACACTGTAAGCTTATTAAAAAGTTTGATCTGTAACTTTGGATAAATTTTGTTAACCTAGCTTGTAGAATCTGTAGGTCAAAGTAAATCAAAGCAGTTCAAAGTAATCTATAGCACTACTTAAACAGTTTCACCCCAACTTTCATTCACTTTTACACTTTCTCAATTGTCATTAACTCCGCACATACTTTTTAAACATTATCACTACAATCCAGGATTTATATTTGCATATAATCCATTGACCTGTATCCATAATGGATCTTCAGTAAGTTGTCCATTCAATAATATTATTCATCCTATTAAACGAAGTAAGTAAACTATTAGCTAAGTAGATATAATTATATTCAAGATCACAACAAATTTGATCACTATTATGCCCTCAAATTAGAGAAACATTCTGTTAATGTTTAGTTTTTACAACATTTCCATACTCTCCAACTTTTATTTTTCCTCACTTTCCAAGGGAAAACACTGACCGATTCTGCGGAACTCTGCAGCGATCTGTTGGGCGGAGGTTTCGCACCAGCCACGAGTTGGGCAGAACACTAGCACAGAGTGGCCGGCCAGCAGCGACTCCAGGCACAGGTGTATCACATCCCCGGGGTCAGACTGGCCAGGTCAACAATACATCAGGTTATCAGTGAAGCTCTTCTCTAAACTTAACATGCAGTTTTAGGCGATCAATATAAAACCACATCCTCAATAAAGATGTTTAAAAGTTATTCCGATCATTAACACGTTAACTGCCATGCCAGTTAATCGGGTTGGGGAGTTTGACATGGCAACATAATCAGCCTGGCAGTCAGGGCTATGCATTGTTTGACCTATTTGCTGATAGAGGTGACTGATCATTACGCTACAAAACTGTTTTCACACTTATTTGGACAACCTATGGTATTTATTTATGGGGATCAGCCTCTAAATCAAATATTGATATATTCAGAAGGTTTTAGTCCAAAAATGTTAAGATTTATCCTGGAAGTATAATGGTTTGTGTCCAATGCTATCATTTATAACAACTGCAAAAAAACACTCGTTAGTGAGGAGATTCCAAAATTTTTTTGAAGAATATCTGTCAAAACTAGTAGATTATCCTAACGACCATGCAATAAACCTAGACAATAGCGAACATGTTTACAGATTAAAAGACAAAACATTTTACCCAACCCGTTTTACACAACCATAAAGTTAGTGTTTCTTATTTTAAAAGCCATTAAGGTTTAGCTTCAAACTCATGTTCCTGTTTTGTGTATGATTAATAATTTGTTATAACATTTATTTTTACGGTTTGCATGAAAAACAGATTGTAAATAAAACTGTAAAAAATAGGTGACTGTTGGACAATTATGACAAACTACAAAGTACAAGCCATACCTCATAGATAGTATTTTGATAGCTCACTGATGCTCCAACATCTTTCTCTAAATACTAGTCAGTACGGTCAAAAAACACAAAAATCAAATGGTGTAGACAGTTACTGTGAAAAATGGTACTAATACTAACCGGACAATTTGGTGCGGACATTTTCCATCACGAAAAGTAAATTTAAGTTTCAAGACATTTCGGGATCTGGAATGTGATATGTCTTCAGGTGAGCTGGAATTTAGTTAGAATATAACAAGATTAGTACATAATCCGGACTAAAATACTTTTTAAAATAAGCTCTTTTGGTGTGCAGTGTTTTGTGCTACCTTGTTATTGTTATTTTGTTTTAGTAATCCAGATGAAAAATGTCCGCAACAATAATTAAATTAATTAAACTCACCATTACCAACAAAAGAACTTATGTTTCCTGAAGTGGTCATGTCTAGTTATCAAAGCAATGTTCTTATCTCACTTGTCTCTAACATTATACAGAATGAACTCTCATCCTAATGAAGTTGAACAAAATAATGATAGCATTTCATCTTCATCACAATGAATATTGCAGATATAGGCACATAACAACTGCTAGCTGATAATGTAAAGGATAATTGTGGTATTTAGTTAAATTTGGGTTGCAAATTAATAGCCAATAAATCAAATAGAACTTTAAGTAAGGCAGAAGTGAATTTTATTCTTACAAAGTTATATAAACACATCAAATACAGCTTGTTTATTTATTTATTTATTTGACGGAAAACCCTTTTTTTAAAAAGACATAGCCAAATATAAATAAAAATAAAAATAAAAGAATATAAATATATAAATATAAGAATTGATAAATATGAACATAAGATTAGAATAGATATATAAATATAAAAATTAGATATAAATATAATAATATATAAGAAATGAAAAGAATAAATAAATATATGAATACAAAAAGACATAGTGAACATTACTTAGCATATACTGATAATTATTACAAAACAATGGGACTGAACAGTAACATTAAATAAACTATATGGAAAAACAACAACAACAACCTATAAACTATTAAAAAATATCATAACAAATAAATAAGCAGCAGCATTAACACATAGTTATTTAGATAAATAAAGAGAATAATTATAAAAAGGTAGTATGAATAACAAAAAAAAGAAGTTGTCCTAAACACTGGTGTAGTCCCTCAGGAGACTACTTCTGAGAGCTGATGCAGTGGAAAAGAAGAAATCAACTTCGGGAGGGAGCAAATTGGCCTTCCTCTGAATACGAGCCATTAGACCATTCTGTTCATATCCAGCGCCATGATGATGTCTAGCGAACAGCTCAACAGATCTGGTACGAGAGGGATCTGGTATGAGGGAGATCTGGTCTTGTTTAATATAAGATGTACTCTGAGACTTTTACTTTAAGTCTACTTATCCAAACACATAGTTGATTATTCACTAATTAGTTGAACCAAACACAAAATAGGGTAGGATGGTAAAAAAATACATCTGGATACCTTAAATTTGCTGATAGGCTCTATGTTGCATTTAAGATCCATAGTAGAGACGTCGTAAACACTGGAGTTGACCTTGAGATATTCAGTGAGAGGAATGGGTCGAAACTCAGTGGTGTAGAGAGCTGCCCCCAGCCATATTGCTAGTTCATCTACGTTCGGTAGTGTGGCTGACATACCAACAACTTGAATTTTCAGCGTCTTGTCTCTAACACACACACCTTAAAGTATTAATCGTGAAAAATTTCAAGGTTTAAAGAGTTAATGAACTGTTTTCAATAACCTTTAAACGTAGACTTTCGCAGCCAGTATCAACAATGTCAAGTTGATTTTTCGGCTAGGCTGAACTGTCTCAGCCTAGCCACTGAAGATGCCATTTCACAGCAAGGGCGAAACGTTTGGCAATAGTAACAACATGACGACACCGGTTTTTCGGTTGACACCGAAAAATCAACTTGACATTGTTTTCAATAACATTAAAATTAACATACAGTCAACTCCCTCAAGTCCGGACACCTCGGGAACGGACCCCATCCGGATTTAAAAAATTCCAGACCATCCGGCAGTTATATACATGTAAATTACAACCTGTGATAGCATACAGTATCTATAGGCATCACATTTTAAGACCATTTCAAAGTGTGCTTTCCCAAACATTAAAGGTTTTTGTTTCCAACTCACTGGGTCATTTTTTTGTGACATTGATAAAATAAATGTGTCACCATAAATAGGAATGAAAATGAAATTAAAAAGTAGCGCAAATTGAACCGTTACAAATTCATTTTACAGTATGAACAACGGAACTGTAACTTTATATTAATGAGATTATCTCAAAAATTTTTTCTATAACCTATGAAAAATCAAAATCTTGGCTTTCCATACTGTACATATTATAAGAAATTTGTTAATTTCTTTTGCTTTTCACTTAATCTGTTTTCTTAACACATAATCACACCATTTTCTCATAAACATTACGTTCAAAGCTGACGCACCTATCTATTGCTCAACTTAAGTTGTTGGTAGTTCCAGTGTTTCCGTCCTCATGAGTCAAAATTCCCACACCGGTGTTTCCATTTCCCGCTTCACTGAAGATCCGTATTGAATGCAGTGGTAAACTGAACTAATTTTTGTGATGTTATTTATTTATAGTTAGGCTGGAAATGAACAAACACGTTAAATCCTGTCGATTTCTGTTATAAGAAATGTGACTACGCACTAATGACTCATTTCCAAGAAGTAGTGCGGACCATTTAGCGTCCAAATCCTCTGAGACCGGACTAGAGGGAGTTGACTGTAATAAACTTTAAAAATTATAAATTATAGTTTGTTCTAAAAAGTTCAGATCCCTAAAATGCAAATCCTGAAAAATCCGAACTTCTTTATTTAAGCGTAGCAACCTCTTTTAACTAAAATTTGCCTGCTTGCATGGACATACTTTATACTTTTAACTGAAATGGCGACCTACCCAGGTAGGTATTTTAAGACAAGTATGAATGAGGAGTGAATGTAGGATGATTGTGGCGCGATCTTGAAGTCTTGTTACTGACTAAGGCTGACATGTTCCTTAGACAGGACTGTTAATTAATAGCCCAACAGCCGATGGCAACTAATGGACCTACAGTTCAACGTGGAATCCGAACCACGGCCTCTGAATTACGAATTGGTCTAATTATGAGGATGTTCTTTGTGGATTAACGTAGTATTCAATAGTGCGGGCGTTAATCCACACAAGAGAACACTACATCCACCGACCATCTCTCACTACTATCCACAATTCGTGACCTCCAAGTATCTGGATTACAGGACGTCGCCACCGTCCCAGTCAAATTCATAGATCTGTAAATAAATCTTGTCTAGAAAAAGAAGGAGTGAACTAAGAGCTGACATGGCACTAGATGGACTGTAGTTATTAACTTTCAGAAATGGCAACCTACACAGGTAGGTATTTTAAGCTAGGTTTGAATGAGGAATGTGTGTAAGATGATTTTGGCGGCAATTTGTAAGCTTATTACTAACTAAGGATGACATGTTCCGTGATAAGAATTAATTGCATCACCAGGATCAATGCCAACAGGTTTGATAGCTGTCATGCTACCAACTGAACTACAGAATTACCAATTAGAAATGAAGTTTTAAAACAGCGAAAACAAAATTTTGAATTTGACCATTGTAGCCTCTGAATCACTGATTTTACTAAAAAATAAAGGTTTAAATACCTGTCATACTGTCTAACTCATTTTAACTGATCTGTAGTATTAGTACTGTAGTATAGGATCACAGCAAGATTTTTTAGTAAATTTTAAACCTTAAATCTAATTCAATCATAAATTTCTAAACTTATTGTCACAGAATACCAAAATTGTATTTTAATCTGACATCTACCCACTTAAGATCAGATTTGCTAGATTCTACTAAGTATTATTTCAGGGAAACACAACAAACACATCAAGAACACACAGAGGAATATACAATGTCGAAGATAGAAGATCATCGTCAGTGTCTTTCTCAACATCTATGGAGTGTAGATGAGCCCCAACACTGGCTAGCCTGAACTTACAGGAGTTATCATGAACATTATTGTAATTAATAACCTACCTGGTAATGTGCAGGTTAAAATGATACAAAATAATTCAAAAGATGCTCAAGGATTTCCTAGTGCAAATACCTCTAAATTTACTGCAGGAGTTAACTGCTACTCAACTCTTTGTTACTTTGCTCTTTGCTTGAGTGGACTCTTTGCTTGCAATTAAGTCCTCAGTTATCATGTTTTAGTTTTTAATATTGACACTAATCTATATGACCGATTTTGATTATCAAACTATAACTCGAAGATTTATTTATAATAAATTCTAAGCTATAGGGTATCATTAGTTTACGCTTTTTTCAAATTAAATCAGTGAAAATTCCTTCAACCCGTTTAATTAGACCCATTTGTAATTCAGATGCAAAATTTGTGGTTCAGATTCCATGTTAAACTGTAGATCCCTTAGATGTAATTGGTTGTTGGACTATTAATTAACAGTCCTGTCTAAGGAACACGTCAGCCTTAGTCAGTTACAACTGTTACAAGACTACAAGATCGGACCACAATCATCTTACACTCATTTTTCATTCATACTTGGCCTAAACACCTACCTGGGTAGGTCACTATTTCAGTGAAAAGTATAAAGTATAATAAAAAAATGCTAGAATGACCACTCACTTGCAGCACATATACTTGAGCTTGGTAAGCAACAGCTCGAGGAGATAGCCACGGTGAGGATCCCCCAGTAGATGTAGCTCGTCCACCACCACACAGCCCACGGCGTCCAGCCCCTGCTCCTCCAACAGTCTGCGGAAAAGCAGCAGTCGTAACAATTGTAGAACACGCATTACACCAGAGTCCCGGTAATCCGAACATTTGGCCAATCGGAACTACCTGGTGTGAAAAAAGGTTACTGAGTTTAAATGAAAAACCAAGCAATGTAATCTCAATTATAACAGCACAGTATCAATGATTTTGACGTAACAAAGAAATCCTGTTGGCCTATGCAAAGTTGCACTATCGTCACATACATCAAGGCATTCGGATGTAGCAGTACACTGTTGCTTGAGATAGCGTATAGAATCTAATCTGATGATCTGACTTTTTATCATCACGTTTTTTGGGAAATACTTTTTGAATATTGGAGTTCATCTCCACAAATGACCGCAATTGCGGAAAAAGCAGGCCTACAGACAGCACTGTATTGTCATTGTTAGTTTTTATATATCAATCTGTGTGTTGTTTTGTTTTATATCTCTAATGACTAGTCCATTATGGACTCTGCAGGAAAACTTGGTGCTGTGTGGACAAACATATATGTGAACCGTGATAAGACATAAGTTAATTGGTCTAATTCCACGGTTCGGATCTAAAATAATGGATTTTATTAGTAACCTGACACAAGTCACCCACAGTGAACTTCTACAATGAGTAGAACTTCTACTCTAAGGAAATGAGAAGTATGTAGCATACATAAAATTACAAATATTAGCCGGATTGTAACTAAAACAACTCATTTCATTTTATTTCCCTGACATTTTGTCTTTTTTCAAACACTTACTACTCTGATCCGTGGTAACCCTGTAATTTTAAAGTGTTATCACATACTAACAGGAACAGGATCAATGCTGATATGTTCATTAAACATTTTCAGAACTGTAAATAATTCTGCAAAAGGTTACATCCAGCAAGTATATACTTGCTGGAATTGTCATAATAGTAATAGGAGAATCTCCATCAAAGCTGGTCACAGTGCCTGCCAAGCTTTGATGGACAGTTAAAAAAGCTGGACAGGCACTGTGACCAGCTTTGATGGAGAGTGATTGAGCTTTCTTTCTTGTGGTTCATATTTGTACAACATGCAGAAAGAAAGGATCGATATAGCAAGAGAGGACAACCTGAGTTACCCTGGAGGGAGGAGCAACAACACCAGACCGTCCAGTCCGAGGTAGTGACACTGAGGTAGTGTCATACTTGTGATACCAGGGAACCAGATAAGCACGAAACAGACACAAATCTATCGCAGAGTGAACCAACCAATTCAATACCTTTAGAGGCAAGGAGGAACCATATTGGCTGGAATGGTTACCTGTTGATGAGACTGTTGGCTTTTTCGATGGTGCATACAGCAATGTGCACTGCCCTCAATCCCCCAGGAGGAGCATGGCTTCCCATGAACCCTTCCACTCGCACACCGCTGGTACCCAACACGTTCTGGAACATGTTACAAACACTCATAGAAAAGTCTCGTTTCAAATATTTTGATTCAAGTTGTTTCATATTAAGCAAGAAATTCTGTTGAAAATAAGATGTCTACAGACTATCTCTTCCCGAAAATAGATATAAGGTAGTTTAATCTTTAGTTTCTGCAGAATTCCAGTGCATTAACATGCATTTGGCACTATTTTAATTCATTTATCAGTACCTTTGTTTGTAAACCCATAAAAAAGTGAAAAAACCATAATTCTTGATTATAATTCAATAAATTGATATAAAGTAAAACAATTTGTGTCCTTATTCTCTCATCTAGTCTAATGTCGTATCTTCTATCGCAACACGTCTCATCATCAACATGTCTCAACATTTCTTCAATTCTTCTGCAAAACCCACGTGCTGAGATCCTGTCCAGTATGCAAAACTGTCCCCCATCATCATCATTATCACACTTTGGATATGACTTTCTTTAACGCTTTGTCTTGGATAGGGATAACACATCTTTCAGGTATAGACTTTTTTTAACATTTTACTTTTACAACAGTTTTAAGAACATTTTACTTTACCTTGGTTGATCCGACATTTAAATATTGCATTACTTGTAGGTGTAGGAGAGGTGTTTATTCATCCATTACTTGTTTGCCAAAAAAATTGTTGTATTAATAATAATTTTTTTTACAGGCCTTTATTTTCTCTGTTTAAATCACAAACCTTTTTTCCGTTACGAATGTTACGATATTTTCATACCAGTACTTTCAGAGTGCTAAGAGTTTATTTTACAAAATGGAGTTATTTAATAGGTAATTTGCAAGTTTATTCTTACAGGTTAAGATCTAGAAATTTATTACTACTCCTCAACCCCCTCAATGAGTTTTATAATATACATTTTGATATTATGTCCATAATATTTTTAATAGAATTTCTGAAACCATTATCAAACGGAAACCAACCTGGAAGTATAACATTTTCTCTCTCACTACTGACACAAAAGGCAGTATAAAGATTACTTTTTTCTTCCTCTCAAGCACTGTCTGTATGGTGATTATTTCAGCCACCATCGTCTTCCCTAGAACACATAAATATTTATTATTAAAATATTTATTTCATAATTTAAATGCTACAGTTGCGGTCACATCAGAGCGAACAGGAGTCAACCGAACGTACACTGGCATTCGCTGTGCTTTGCTATAACTCTCAAACACCCGAGAATGGCAGTAGTCTCACCAGATTGAACAAACATGAATCGTCTTGATTGATTCATGGTCGTTGCATCGTTCGCTTTAGCTCCGGCCACCACAAAAACTCCACCGTGACCATGAGCGTAATGTTGACAGGTAAGTTGTAGTTTTGACAAGGAACAACAGACTAGAGTCACTCCGATGTGATCACACTGAAGCGAGCATCAAACTTGAGTTCCTTTGATCATTTGCTACGAATGCGACAATGATACCTATAAATCTTTTAAGATTGAAAAAAATCAGAAACTTTAGAAATTAAGCTGGGAGTACAAGGTTCAATTTTTGGACCAATAATGTTTTTAATTTTAATTTATGATATTAATAAATATGTTAAATGTTTTCCTGTATATGTGCCAATGATACCTGTTTCTTTTTTTGTTTCATTTCATAGTAATTTTAATGCTCTTAGTCAAATAGCTCAAGTTAACTTTTATAAAGTGGTTCACTGTCAACATGGTCTTTATATTAATGATGAAAAAACAAAAAAATTGCTCTTATCATTAAACAATGATTTGTTGGATGTTCAGTTCTCTTATAGTGTTAAGCTTCTAGGAGTCAACATTGATTGTAAATTAATGTGGAAAGGCCATATAGACTTAGTGTGTAAAAGATTGTCTAAGATTATTCTCTTACTGGGTCGGTTTAAGAAATTAGTATTCTTTAAATATCTAAAAATGGCATACTTAGCATTTTTTGAGAGTATCATAATATATGGTCTCATTATATGGTGTTGGTATTGACAGAGTAAGTTATTAATTTTGCATAAAAAAGCAATCAGAATATTACCCAATGCTTCAATGTTAGATCACTGTCGTCCTTTTTTATTAAAAACTGGAAAATTAACTGTTACAAACTTACACATTTTAGAGTTATAAAGAACATAAGGAAGTTATAAAGAACATGAGAAAAGATGATAGGTTAAGTTGTGGGCATATGTGAATAATTATAATACTAGGTTTGGGAGTAAAATTTATACAACTAGATTTTGGTTAGTTAAGACACAGAAGTACAGTACGGTATCATAATTTTATAGCTGTGAAAATGCACAACAAATTACCAAAGCCCCTGACAAGTTGTTTTCGGCCAAACTTTATAACACGCTTCAGAAAAATACAACGTATTCCTTAGATGAATTGTTTGATTCCAACATTTTAATAGATTAATTCTTGTTAAATATTGTTATTATTTTGGTTGTCTTATAAAGCCTCGGATTGTATCTGTTTGTTATTTGGTAAAATGTTTATATATTGTTATTCCATGTTGAATTTACCCGATTTATACATTGTTATTGCCAATTTTGTTAAAATGTTATTTATCTGTCCATTAAGAAAAGGACCTATTGTTCATAAGACCTATCGTATATCTGTTAATACCTAATGGTCCATAAAGAGTCTTATTTATTTGTCTCAATAGATGGAGCAGGCTCGAACATGAAAATGCAACTATTGAGCACTGCTTATCACATTGGTCGATTGGTGTTCGCTGCCGCTAGAGGCGCTGGTCACACCAAAGTGAATTTCGCATTTGTAACTGCTCGCTCACTCTGGTGTAACCTTACCTTAAGACTCTAAAGTGAGTAGAAAAACTGTATTTCTCCAATTAATTATAAGATCCTTAGTTAAAAAATTCAAAATCATATTACATATAATATTGATTTTCATGATATCAATAAAATATTCATTTCCATTTGTGTTATCAGGGTTGTACCCGATAAGTTTAGAATAGATGTATGCTGCTACCAGAGCTGGGAAATATCTAAATTTGGGAAATGCTCAATGAAAAATCTGGACCATCCTTAGATAAATATTAGTTGTATC
Source organism: Nephotettix cincticeps (assembly GCA_023375725.1). Lineage (NCBI taxonomy): Eukaryota > Metazoa > Arthropoda > Insecta > Hemiptera > Cicadellidae > Nephotettix > Nephotettix cincticeps. The sequence goes on along the minus strand of CM041789.1, from coordinate 66,574,773 downwards.
CTGTTTAACAGGGTACACCTGTTAAAACCAATAAACCTCACATATTAAAACATTATGAAGGACTTACCTGAGTTCTACGGGAATTTTGTTTTGTTTTAGTATCAGCCTGTAAAATCTGTATTTGTACCAATAATTAAAGATACTGATAAATTGCATATAGTAAAAACACCAAGTGAGATGGATTTTTCATTAAAGTCTAGCTTTGCATTACTTGACATTGAATAGAATTGTAAATAACTCAATAATAACTCTTTATTCAAGCCAGATTGACAATGAAAATTTTCATTTTCGGACTTTATGAGTAAGTGGATGTTTATTCTAAATATCTTAGGTGCCTATGAATTCTATGGTAAACATACTTTAAAAAATTATCGAACCTGCTGACGTAGGTGCTGAGTAGACTAGACTCTTGCCAGACAACACTCCCTCTTGAGTCAGGCATTCCACTTGCCAAGGAAACATGTGGCTTATTCCTCTTGCTAAATATGTCTGTTGGAAAAAGATTATTTGCTATAAAACCGCCTCCAATATTAAACAGTTATTGTTATGTGTCACTATGAATTAGAAATACTATTGACCTGACAAGTCCATTATGTGTCATCAAATTCACTTGTCACGTTGTTTACTTAAATTTGCCAATATAAAAATGAAACAGCAGCAAAACAGCAGTAGTAAAAACAGCTAATACAGATGAACAGAATGTGCCACGTAAACGTCACACACGACACTGTACTGGTAAATGGTTGCACTAGACAGGCCCTAGGGGTAGAAACTCGTACTACAAAAGCTTCGCCAACATGAATATTATTTCAGTTACTTTTGGGTACCCCCTCATACCCAACATTGTACCTTGTGGATCGGGAGTATGAATAAAGGTACTTGACTCTTTAGTAAAACTTATTTCTCTTTGAACTTGGTAACTTATCTCTCTCTTTTACACAGTAGGCTACTGGGCCTAAACAATATGTTTGATGAGATCTCTTCCAAAGAAACAATTAATTAATTCCCTGCTCCACCTTGAGTGGGGGAAATGAGAAAATGTTGGATAAGGTAGCCTATAATCCATATTATCAATTGTAGTGGGCACTCACCCTACCAGGGGGGAACCAGAAACATAAAAGGTCTCACATTTTCAAGGATCATTTATGACTGTTCTATTCCTTCACATGGATTGAACGCCTAACCGTGATTGAAATAACACCTGAGACAAAGAACAGTCATAAATAATCCCTAATATTTTTGATATTTTTGGTTCCGAAAAAATTTATAGTGGGAAGGAATTTGTTTGGCAGTATGTATTTGAAGAGTTCCAGTTGTCGTAACTATAGATGCCAAAGATATCAGGATTAGGCCTATTTCAAACTGGATAGTTTGCTACTTTGATGCAGATGAGTGAAATTTTCTGTTCTAATGTGGAACATCAGAAAAAAATCTTGTCTCTTTTAAGTCCATAATCAATGTTTGTTTTATTTTCTAGAAAGTTAGCATAAATGAGTTATAAACTGTGGCTGTTGATAATTACTACAATTAGCCTATTAGTAAATATAAATAATCACTCAATTAATTCATGAGTTTGATCTAAGTGTTTTACAATCTGCACTACTGTACTGTAATCCAGAAAACAAATTAAACAACTTACTTAACTGTACTATACCCTGTTTATGTAGGCCTTTTTAACAACAATTATGTATAAAAAACCTATAAATCCCTAAATACCATACATAGGCCTACAACCTTGTTTTATCTTTACCTTAAGCCTGTTGAATTTTTCTCCAAACGTTTTAGCACAGTACTCTAGTTACTTCTGGGGGCACATGCATCACGGGGTAATACTAGGTTAATACTAGCTAATATTGGGAAACACAATAAGCATCGTTTGACATACTGGAACTTAAAATCTGACCATATTTCAATCGGTACTCCGTAAGTAGTAACACTGCACAGTACTTACCCACTAGTAACACTATACTTAGATATGTATCACTGCATATACTTAGAGGGCTCTTATAGGTTTAAGTACCTACTTAAATTTATCAAATACACATTATTCTGAACTAAAATATATCTTACCTCTAGTATAGTTTTTGGCAGACTCCATGATTTTAAGCTTAGTTTCTCTTCATAAGAAAGTGACTTTCCAGGATTGTTTTGGTCCATAACTTTACCATAACCTAGAGGTTACAGAATAAACTATGGATTGTTTAAAATCATAGTATAGAATGCGTTGTACCCGCTAGTAGCTTTCTATTTAATGGTTTCTATAAAAATATATTTTTTAATAATATCTAAAGTGTATGTGTACACAAATTATTTAATTTACTTATGTTATCCATCAAAAAACCCCACTATTTGTAGTAAACTTATTAGTGCACTTTATAAGTTCTAGATTGAAAACAAGCTTTACTGCTGGCATTGACTCTCAACGGACTTTATTTTTATTAGTACAGTACTGAGTTATAGTTGTGAACTAATAAAAGCCTTCAACGTTAAAACTTATATCATAATTTTAGAAGATAAATCAAGTAGATTCAACCAAGTTTAAATTAATGGACAACGCGGGAACATTAAATAGAAAAAGATTATGTTGTTATCTTGGGGCAGACTGACAGAACTTACTGGTGAGTGGTGACCAACGATTTATACTACTGGATTGCTCTCTGCTATGCAAAACGAGCCAGATTCACGGTCTGCTGTTTGAGTAAAGGAGGTACGCGAGGCCAAAAAGAGCGAATCTAACAGAGCGCTTGACCTCATTCTCACGCTTGTTTATAGCCCTGGAAATATATAACTCAATTGAAACTTATATATTTGTAATCTGCATAAAATTCCGAATGTAACAGTATCCATACAATATTTTTTTAATTTTTATTTGAATTTGTAATGATTAATTAAACATAAAGTTATGAAAACGTGACATGAAAAAGTTAGTAAGCGAGGAAGTTTTTTATATGTGAGTTAAGAACGAACTGTCAGCGGGAAAGTTTTAGATTATGAGATGATCTAAAACTTTTACATTTACGGCAATCGGCTATCTCTTTTATTTTTCCAGATAATCGATCATAAAGCGAGCGTTGAGTGTACAGTTTGTTGCGCGGGGACTTCAGGACTTGACCTGGACTGGCGAACATGGGCAGTGTTGAACCAACTTAGAACTGGGGTTGCACCAACAAAAGTAAATAGGGCTAGATGGCATCAAATAGAGCCCGGAGACCTAAACTGCGATTGTGGCGAGCTTCAAGACACTGAACATCTATTGGAGTGTCCCCTCTGCCCAACAAGGTGCACCATCAACGATCTGTGGCAGGGAAATGCCTCTGGCATTTCGGTGGCACAATACTGGACACGACAACTTTAATGCATTATTGCTCGGACACGAAAAAGTAAAAGTAAGTTGCGCGGGGCTTACTCGCTCCGTGATAGTCTGACCGTATAGTCGCGCACTTTCATTTTACAAGTAAACATACTTTGTACTTTGTAAAGTACTTGTAAAGTACTTTGTTCATAAGTGTTATATTAAATGTTCTGCGAACAAAACTACATGTAAATCCAACTTCGCAGAACATTTAATAACATCAGGACACAGCTACAAAAACATATTTTAAATTCAATGTTACCACCACAAATTCACCCAATCTATGATCAAATAGAAAAAATAAGAAACAAAAAACATAAACACATATACATACAACATCCATCTCCTCTCTTCTTTACTTTCCAAAATTAACCATATGACATTTATAAATTTTATTTACAACAAGGTTATGTTCTTATTACTAAACCACTTGATAATGGCCTGAGTTCTGAAACATAATGTGAATTTTTTAAATAAAATAATGTCTCACGCAAAAAAGGGTACTAAGCTATGAATAATTATTTAATATATATATATAAAATATATATATAAAAAATATATATATATATTTGCACACGGATCTCGAAAACGACACTAAGGAATTTCTTTAAATTTTGAAAATAGCTAATTTTTGTGTAGAAATTAAGTTCTATATAGGTGTTTTCTTGTAATATTAAGTTTAAAATCTAAAGATTTAACTTCCTCTCTGATTTAACATTACGCTTATGGAGAATCAAATGTAAACAATAAAAATCAAAACAGCTGTTTATAATCGTTTGACAGTTGTTGATTGAAGATGGTGGCAAACAATATGTGAATAGAGGTTTTGCATTAATATTTATTTTATGTATGTAATAAATGAAAAATTATCAAATTACTAAACAATTTGTAAAAACTAAAGGTTAAAATAACTGTGCGAAATAAAAGCAGAGAAAATTATTTCCAAAATCTTTTGTGTTTTGAAAGAAAACGTATTCATTCTATTGCTTGAAGCCACTGTAATAAACCAATTAACTGGTGTAAATTAAATTTATCTTTTGCTTTTCAATCCTCATTCCTTTTCTAGCAAAATCAGTTGATCACAGGATAATAATAACAAACTGTATGGACATTTAAATTCAGTATATGATTAGCTAAAACAATTGAGGTTGGCCAAAAACTCTTAAACGACGACGATAACTTGGCCGACGCCGTAGTTCAGTTAATAGCGCTCAGGTCTCACGTACACAAGGTCGCGTGATCGATCCCCTCCCGAGGGCTATATTTTTGTTCAGTATTTATTAAGGGGCCATATTAATTAAGAGGTATGAAAACAGTTTTATTTAAACCACATAAATGTTTTCATTGAGCAGTAAATTTGTTAGTTTGCTAATTAACCTTTAAAAACATGTCTTATTCTATCCGAGCAAAGCTCGGTCACCAGGTACTGAATATTTTAAACCAAAAGCATGATAAAAATATGTTAAGCATGATAGAAATAACTATAGAAAAATTAATATATTTTGTAGCTGTAGTGCAAAGTACAAATGTCACATGTAAGTTTAAATAAATTTTCTATCATCAGTTTTACGGGTTAATTTTTTCAGATTCCCTCATGGTAATTCCGAGCTGATAGAAAAATGGGTAGCTGCTATTAAACGGAAATTTTTAAACTTTTTTAAATTTTTAATTAAATTAAATTAATTTTGAATAATTTGTAATATTTTACAATTTAAATAATGAACTAATTTTAAACAAATATTCAAGTTTGAAAAATGTGTGAGTTAAAATAATTATTTATGACTTCATTACCATAAATCTAATAATTTGGGGGTTCAGGCCAGCTTTATTTTAAGATCTATTGTTACATGCATTTAAACTACTCATACCGGCATTTTTACCGGAAAAACATATATATGCAATATAGAGTAATGGTAGAATCCAGCAGTAAAAGTAAATAGTAATTATTTTCACGCTAACTTATGAGATCTACGACAGAAGTGACGCGTTTTATAATGGAGGTATACGGGCGTCGGCGGGATTATACCTCCCGGAGTGGGGGAAGGTGCTCGGCCGGCAGGACCGCGTTTGTTATACGGAGCGCGCAATCCAGTAGTATAATTGATCGTTGGTGGTGCGGTACCATCCTATAGAATCCTAAGTGTAGAAATGAAGGCTATGCCAACTAAACAAAAACAAGGAGAAACTATACAATTCTACACGATTGGAAACCTTCATTTCTACAGTATGGTAAACCTTTTTTTCTACAAAACAAGGTTCTACAAGATGGGAACCCATGGTTTTATTTTGAATTCGAGAATTTCTACTATACTATTTGAAACCAGATGTCCTTTAAAAATATTTTTTCTTTCCAGTGTCACAAAATACACAGCTGTATTCGTAGATGGGAAGTTGAATTCGTCTGCTGTTGCCCTACTTACAAGATTTCTTGAGACGAACGAAGAAACAATAAACCAATACTTGTTTTGGATTCAGAGATATATTAAGTATTTTATTGATCATGGCCCTAGGTAGACAGATTTCAAACCTATTTTCAAAGGTATGAATAAGAAATTATAATCATAGCCTTTTTTACTGCTTTTAAAGTTTTTATCAACTTATTAATACAACTCGTTTTGTTGCAGTGTTCACAAAACGGTTTACTACCTCTGTCCTTCAGAGGTGTTCATTTATCTTCTTCGGATTCATCAGTAAGTATATCTGGTTTTACTTATCAAGGTTAATTGTCGTAATATAGCCTAAATAGAACCTTAAAGTCTTAAAATGTCATATATGTCAAACAGGCCACATTGTAATAACCTATTCATACTTCCTATCAATCTTTTTATTTACTTAACTTATTTTATAATTTCAAATCGTGGGCTTGATTATTTTACTAACTAGGCTTCTTTATATGTCTTTAAGAAACCTCTAATTGGCTGGGTGGTTGCATGGCTATAGTGCACTCCATCCAAACTGAAGGTCATCAGATCGTATTCCGCAAGGGCTGAATCTAGACCGAGTTTTCATTTTGTCATTGGGCTATTGAATAATGATGTTTTCTTACAACTGTAGAATTTTACCTCCAATTTGGGCATTTCAATTTGAGTTTTTCAAAGAACCCTGAACCTAAAATAGTGGGTTTCAAAGTGAAGTATGTGTGTATAGATGTTTACAGAGCTACAGCTTACACTGTTGGTCCGAGTTAGATACAAGTTAGCTTGTAAGTTATATAAATATCCATAATACCTCCAGTTTTTTTCATTTTTGATTTCTAACCCTTTTAACTCTCATGTCGGCTGGCAGCTGACATCGCTAATTTGCCCTTCCGATCTCGTGTCAGCTGTGAGCGAACTTTGTTGTATTCTAAAGTTACTTAAATTTTTTAAGTATAATTAAATACTAAACAAATAATAATAATAAACAAAATGGAAGTACCCCGAAAAAGGTTTGGGGTTTAAAAAATGAATTTTATTGTTTTATTACCACGTTGTACATTTGGTTATTTTATGAAGTATCCTATGTAAAAAAAACCAACATGATGCGTCCGAAACAAACAAATAAATTTGTGAAAATTATTCTAATACATTCGGTGGTTTGGATTTGATCTACTATATTTTAATATTTTATTTACTAGAGTCTAGCAACATCTCGTACTGAAGGAAGAACCAAATGCACCTTAGTCCCTGGTGATGGTGTGGGCCCTGAGCTTGTTTATTCTGTGCAAGAAGTATTTAAAGTAAGTACATATTTTTTAAAGGAAAAATGGTACTTTAGTATTAAAAATCAGGTTTACTTGGTAAAACGTTTTGTATTACTCACCACAACAACATAACAATAACGTTTACGAAGTAAAAACCATTAAATCAGATGATCCTATTCTTCTGTCTTTAGAAATAAGTTGTCACTTCATCTGTCTTAAAATTATTCAACCTTAGAAAGTCTTGTAACAAATTTTTAATTCACGGTCCTTTATTAATTGAACTTTAATTTTTTTTAAAGCTGCAGAAAAACATACTGACATACCTAAATAAAAAAAAGTGATTAGGACTCATATTTAAAATATATATTTCTTTTTTTATTGGAGGAAATAACTCCAAAACTATTAAAAATATTGTGGAAACACTATGTAGGTACAGTTAGTTTATGATGGAAATATCAATCTTAAAAAAATCATCAATCAATAAAAGACCCTAGTACTGTATATATGTGAAATATTCCAAAAGTAGGGTCTAATTAAGAAAATAAAAAAATGAACTTTTTCCTTAAACCATTTATTTACATCATTATTTACATTCCTTACATCTGCCTCTATTTTTATACATAATTACATTCGTATTCAAACATTTGTCACTTCGTTCAGTAAGCTATTGAATGCTTAAGTTATAGAAATAGTAAGTAATAGAAATAGGCCATCTGCAAAGATAACCAGTCTTTAACTGCTTCTTACACTTCATCATCAGTGTCATGCTTACGGATAAGAAAATCCTTTGAAAATAGAGTAAAAATCTGAAATCGTTAATCGTTTATCTTACAAACTTTTTGGCCAACTGCATTGACCAAATCACCTGAAATCACTGATGTTGGGCCAGCTCGTAATTCGTTATACTCATTTTCCCTTCCTTCATTAAAAGCTCGCACCCACTTACACACTTTACTGTCACTCATTATGGTATGGGGACCGTAAACTTGATGAATTTCTGCCACTGAAATGGTTCTCGTAGACAGAAACCACACATATCGGCGGGCTGACTAATGATCTTAAACATTGTGAACTGACACTATAAACAGCACACAGCAATCAGAACAAATTGGCGCCAAATTCAAATAGATACAGTGAGCCGGAACTTACTTTTGAAACATTCCTTGTATAGTCTTGGATATTTTAACCAGTAAATTAACTTTAAAATAGGCCATATGAAATATCTTTTTCAAGTAATCTGACAAAGAAGCAGATATAAAAATATAAATAGGCTATTAGATTATTATTGCTACTAGGGTTTTTTTGTAAAAGAGGTTGAGGTAAAAGTGAAAATTATCTTAAGGTCCAATTGATTTTGTAATGACAAGTATCTAGTAGGCCTAATATAGATATTTTTGATCTGGTTTTAATATTAGCTCTCATTGTGTTTTCAGGCTGCTGGTGTTCCAGTTGATTGGGACATGTTTTTCTTGTCTGAAGTAAACAGGCCCCTCAGTGCTCCCTTAGATGATGTTGCCAACTCAATTCAACGAAATGGGATTTGTTTAAAGGTACTTGTTGTTTTTTTTTTGTTTGTTGATTGGGTAGAGGGATTTGGAGGCGGGATCTTATCCCAAACCATAGGATAAATTTTGCAGGTGCACTAAGTCTTATTGTGCTAGCCTCTGGAAGGAAATATATCATTCCCATTTTCACCTTGATTTCAGTGGGCTTACGATAATATGAGTGAGATAGGACAATAGGATAGCGACAATCTACATCGCCAGAACCACCATTTTGATTTTAACCTTAATGTCACCACTCGGATCCGAGCGGTCCGCTCCGCGTGCCAGGACCAAGTACCACTCGGATCAGAGTGGCCCGCAGCAACCCAGAACATGTTATACGCGAGTGTTGGTATCTTGACTGACAAAGGACAGCTTGAATCCTTCTGGGGGGGTGGTTTAAACGCAATTACAGTGAACTCCCGATTATCCACGGAATTGAATGGTGTGGCTACTGAGAAAGGTGAAAATTGTGGATAGTCCACAAAGTTACTGGAAACGTGTAAAATAGTATTTTTAACTTTAAAAATTCTAAACCTATTAAAAAAAAATGTAAAACTTAACCTATACAACAATGTTAAACAAGGATAAATGTTTTATGACAATTCATATTTTACTTAACAATAAATCTACAAATTTTACTTTTGTTTGCTATCCTAGAAATAGATTCCAGTCTGTGTGATCGTCAGCGCATTCATCTGCGCTATTTTAAATCGGCAAAACGCTCTAAACAAGGTACCAAACGTACTAAAAACTAACATGAGAGACAAAACAAACATCGACCAGTCAGTAATCACTCTCTATAGAGACTAGATTGGTTGTGATGAATGGTAAAAATAAAGTGGAGGTGTCAGATGGCGTTTGGCACTAGATCGCTCACCAGCCTACTGTGTGATTTCCAGAAGTTGGGTATTTTGTACCCAGAAACTTCATTAAACATATTTTCTCACTTTTCCTGGCCTCGCGGATAATGAAGTGTTTACTGTACTACTTATATAGTTCTGAAGCGTTACAAATCTCAGTTGATTCTTAATCTTGTAGATCAGACTCGTTCCTTTGCCACCTACTCGCACATCCCTCTTCTCCTATTCCTACCTAAAAAATATGTTTATTTTTATATCTTATAATCAAAATTCAAAATAGAGATTCAGTAACAGTAAGACTAAAAAAATCATTTTGCCTTATTGCCTGGATCAACAGCTAGGTATCGGTTGATATCGTGTTTTTCTAAAAATATTGGACCTTTTTTTGAATATTTTCAGCACAGCTGTGTTTGAAGGGGTTAAGTGGGGTCTGTAGTAATAGTTCCCACTGCTGGCACTATGAGCTGGTCAGTAAGGATAAACTGTATTGTCGAATTGGTAATCGAGTTTAACAATGTAATTATATTATTAACAGATGCCTATCTGATTATTAATTTGTTTTATTTATTCATCTGTTGTTCCATAAATTATTTTTAATAGTTATATTGTATACCCAGGGTATTTTAGCTACACCAGACTACAGCCATACAGGAGAACTGGAAACTCTTAACATGAAACTACGTAAAGCTTTGGATTTGTACGCCAATGTTGTCCACGTCAAGTCCCTTCCTGGAATCAAAATGCGACACAAAGACATAGACTGTGTGGTCATCAGAGAACAGACTGAGGGCGAGTACTCGGCGTTGGAGCATGAGAGTGTGAAGGTGAACCGACAAGTATTAGATTAGATCATTGAAATGGCAACCATACTACAATGTAGCTTTTTTAAGCCAAGTATGAATGAGGATTGAGTGTAAGATGATTGTGGTGTGATCTTTTAGTCTTGTTAATGACTAAGGCTGACATGTTCCTTTGACAGGACTGTTAATTAATAGCCCAACAGCTGATGGCAACTAATGACCTACAGTTTAACTTGGAATCCGAACCACGGCCTCTGAATTACGAATCGGTCTAATTATGAGGATGGTCTTTGCGGAATTACGTAGTATTCAATAGTCCACACAAGAGAACACTACATCCACCGACCATCTCTCACAACTATCCACAATTCGTGACTTCCAAGTAGCTGTAGTACAGGACGTCGCCACGTTATTTAATATAGCTTAATTGTGTCTATACTTGGTAAAATTCAATACATGGTGCCCTATACCTGAGAACAGCTCAGAGTATTGCATTTGCTGTTGCATACAAATTCCGAGTGTAGCTTGGGCTCAGCCTTTCAATTCCATACGACTTTATTTTTGCTATAATAATATATTTTAACGTATTAAAATGCTCCTAAATACATTCTCTGTTATAAATAGGTCAGTTGGAAATTTTTGAGCAGTTTAGTACTAATTATAATGCTATTACCTATTATGCAGTTTCTAAATATCAGCTGACTTGATTTGACATCAGTTGTCTGCGTTGGGTTTGACGGCTTCATTGTTTACCTTCTGTTATTGACTTTTCTGTGTAATTCAGTCACTAATAATGTATTTTTATAAATTATTTATTTATTTGTATTATTAAAGTAGTTGTGTGAAAGTGAGAGATCGTTTAGATAAACATTCCCCTTCATGTGAACACAAAAACATTGCCTTCATACATTACATCAGACAACAGTAAAAAAAACCAAGTGGTTATCGTCTGCTCTTCCAGCTAAGAATTGTTTACTTTCCCTCCTTTTAAAGACAGCAGAATGGCAAAAATAATAATGCTAGAAAGGCAGACAGTGTTCTCCAATATTGAGAAGCTCCAAATAGTTCTAAAAAATCATGTAAGGTAGCAGCAAAATGCAGTACTGACAAACACCGCACCGCCGGTCGCATGTAGAGCACAGCGACCGGCAGCGGGCTGGACGTTGGCACCGTGTGCACAGTACGTTGAAGGGTTAAGAAACCAAAGATCTTCATAAGTGAAAAAGTTTGACAAAATAAAAGTTTAGGTGGTACCACTTCCATACTGATTTCTTTGAATAAATACACATTGTTGACAGGCTCAATAACATGAAGATCAATAACTTGTTTTGTATCTTATTGGTTGATAAGGTGAAAAACTTTAATTTTTTTGTTTTTGTTTAAGGGTGTTGTAGAATGTCTGAAGATAGTAACAGCAAACAAGTCTTCAAGAATTGCAAAGTTTGCATTTGATTATGCCACCAAAAACAACCGGAAGAAGGTCACAGCTGTCCACAAAGCTAATATAATGAAACTAGGTGATGGATTGTTTCTGAAAAGTTGTCAAGAGGTAAATATTAAACCATGTTATTATGTTTCAGCTAAAAAATTTACAATATGAAATTTTTAAAGGCGTGTGTAGTATTTTAGGCAGACCTGGTTTACATAATGCTCATTAACTTGAGTGTCAGGTGATTTTTAACCATTAGGCTCTAATTTTCATGCTAGGCCTACTCAGAAACTCGAACATAAAGTATTGTTTGAACTATTAGGCCTTGTTTACGCGGTGCTCTGCAACTTAAAAACCAAGCAAAGCATTAAACCAATTACTAAACCACTCCACTAATCCACATTACTCACCAGAGTTCTGGTAATCTGAACCCCGGTAATCCAACCTTATGGTTAATCCAAACTACCAGATGGGGAAAAAGGTTACTGAGTTTCAATTAAAAATGAAGCTATGTAATATGAATTATAACACCTTAATCTATATCACGGTATCATTAACTATACAGTACTACGTACACAATTTTAATTAAACACAATAACCTACTTTTTGGAACATAAACATTCATTTACCTTTCAAGATTCATTTATTTACATAAAAATAAAAATATATTTGGGTATATTTTTGTGAGTAAAGGAAATCTTTTCCTCACAAGAGTCTAACATCTAACATGTAATAATAGTGTCTCACAAATCGGTGGCAACACTCACAGGAAATAAACTAATTTTGATATACAGTACTATATAAAATTAATGGAAGGAATACAAGAGAAATAAAACAGAACCTAAACAGAATAAAATTATAAATCGTCAGAAAAAAAGCATTAGCCGTCAGAACACTCGAAGCGTGTCATCTTGAGTGTCAATAATTGTCACTCAAGATTTTAACCCTCTGATGTGCTACACTAAGAAGCAAAATGTACACTGGGAAAATAATAATATTTAGATCTACAGGCAAGTAAAGGTAAACCTATATATATAAATGCCTAAAAAACTGTAAATCGTAAAATGTAAGGATTCAGTTATCGTCTTTTTATATAATAAAGTAATCCTGTTAGCCAATGCAAAGTTGTGCTGTCTTAAACATCAAGTAGAAGAAACAGTACACTGTTGCTCGAGAAAGCGTAGAGCGATGTTTAGCTATACTCACAGTACATGACAATAGACTCGATTCTTGATCTGACTGTTATCATCAATTTTTGGCAAACTACTTTTAGAATATTTGAGTTCATCTCCAGCAATAACTGCAGTCGTGTCAAAAGTAGGCCTACAGATGGAATATTTTTATCATTGTTTGTTTTCATGTGTCAATGTATGTGCCGTGTTTAATATTTCTAATGATGAGTCCATAACAGATAGAACGCCCCTGCAGGAACACTTGATGCAGTTCAGGCAAAACATGTAGTGGACAAACCTAGTATGCAAACTGTGATAAGACGTAAGTTAATTGGTCTAAATACACAGTTCGGGTGAAAAATAACGGATTTTATTAATACTGTACTTTTAATGCAAATTTACACTGCATTTCCGGATAATCCGAACAACTTGGTAATCTGAACAGGGTTTGGTCCCAATTAGTTCGGTTTTCCTGGGACTATGGTATACTTCGACTACTATTAAGTAACAATATCGAGAATTGTTCCTTATCAAAACTTTAAATTAGTACATTTAGAGGTTAATTTTGACATGGATATGTGTTAGCGCTGGAGGAAGGGGGTTGTTAGCGATGTGCAAGATGAAAATTTGAAACATAAGAAAAGCTGTTTAGATGAACTGAAAACATTCCATGATCTAACCTATTTCCCACAGGGAAGTAAATACAAACATTTTTTCACTAGAACTCTCCTTTTGCTAGGTTGGCCACACAATATTGACATTACTGTAGTGCTCATTGCTATTTCCTTCACAATTTCACTTAGTCAAATAAAAAAAACCATTGGAATTTCAAAATTTACTTTTTAGTTCATAGTTAAATTTTATCATTGAAATCAGGAAACGAGGAACAGGCCTAAAACTGATAAAGTAAATATTCACCCAAACAGACTAGTTGTTAGGAACAAGTTTTTCAGCTATAGAAAATACGGCTGTGTCTAAATAGATCCAAAGATATGTGCCGGAAAAGTTAGGAAATAAGGTTTGTTTCCGCAAAAGATTAATCATTGCTGATTCTAGTTTCATTTTTTAGATGGCAAAACTGTACCCCAAGATCCAGTTTGAGACGATGATTGTTGACAACTGTACGATGCAGATGGTCAGCAACCCACATCAGTTTGACGTGATGGTGATGCCTAACTTGTACGGTAACATCATAGACAATCTAGCCTCAGGACTGGTCGGGGGTGCTGGAGTCGTGGCCGGAGCTTCGTACAGCCCTGAGTGTGTCGTCTTTGAGCCAGTGAGTCAATCCACAACTTCACTGTTCAGTTATTATGTTGAGGAGGTTAAATTGATTTCAGGAGAGAATTTGTTACTTTTAAATAATCTGATATTCAATAGATAGTATTCTTAATACAAAATGTATATTCAGTTCAATGATACACTTGCATTTCAAACTTCTTACGCAGTGTAAACATACTGTAAATTGCTCCTTAAAAACTTGTAAATTGAAAAAAATACCCTGCAAATTGTTCAGAATCCAGAGTTTTCAACTAATTTTTATTATTTTGGCCTACCACCCACCTTGTATTGAGGTGGCTCACCCCTTTCTTTGCATGGCACGTCTCATGCTAAAACCTGTAGTCTTAAAGACTGTAGTGGATACGTAAAGAATAGCTAAAATATGCTGCTTATTAAAAGTTAAGGTAGTAAACATTTATTTTGTTTACTGTATGGTCTAGTGGATATTTGAGATGTTTAAATTTATATGTTTTGAAAAAAAATACTTTTAAAAATATACTTGTTTTTTATTCTAAGTTTAATTGAAAGAATAATTAACCTCACCCCTAGACCATCCGCATAAAAAATGTAACCTCTACCAACGGCAGGCTATCTGAGTCTTATCCTTTGATAAGAATTTTATTATAACTAATTTTTCCAAGCTTAATGCCATTTTCAAGGTATATTCATAATAAATGTAACTTAATACAAACAATATATAAATCACATATGATTAAACTAAATAATTCTACCTTTATAAATATGCTTGTGTTTTTTTTTAACAAGTTGGTTTCAAGATTTTTGTACATATACTTGTTTTTTATTCTATCTATAGGGTGCACGACACACATACTCTGAGGCTGTGGGTAAAAATGTGGCTAATCCGACGGCCATGATGCTGTGTGCTGCCAAGATGCTGTCTCACGTCAACTTGCTCCAGTACGCTGACATGATCAGGGGCGCCATCGCTAAGGTCCTCAAGGACGGAAAGGTCAGAGACTTTAATTATTGTTTCACTTGTTGAGAAACTAACTACAGTAAAGTCTTGTTTATCCGGATTAATGTGGCGATCGACGCCGAAAGTTTAAACAAAGTTTAGTGAATGTTTTCAATGTTCTTTCATCGATGATGATTTTGTGGAAGAAGACAAAGACTGAGATCGATACTTCATATACTCAGGACTCTATATTTTTTAAGCTTATGATTCTTTGACATCTCTGAATTAGATGAATAACTAGCTACATCTTGTATGGTATATATATGAGGTTGGTAATTTGAATCGAATCAAATATTTTAAAATTAGAAGAAATTTCATCAAATGTTAAAAGATTCTATATTTGGGTTAATAATTATTTGATACTCTGTTATAGTCCACACGATCAAACACCTTTGACAGATTTTAGCAGTTTCCAAAGCATTTCCGTCTCTATAACCATTGTCAAATCAGATAAATATATGCAGTACTAGCGGAGTTAAGTTTCTTAAATCCAGGTTGTGCCTGTTTGTAGACTATGGTCACCTGTCCTAAAATTACAATGTGCTAAAATCCATTTAAATTATTTGTCTAGGTCAAGGAGGGATATGTTCTCATGTAAATTTTAAAAATTCTAGGAATTATAGTACACCATTTTGTACTTATTTTAAAAGAGAAAGAATGACTGTTTTATTATTTTTAAGTAAATTCGCCTTTCTGCTTTAAGTTACATTTAAAAGGGAAATGTTTGTGTTAGTTCACTAATACCATTTATTTTCTTTATGTTTTATTAGACTCGACTGATAATCAATTTTGAAATGAAATTTTGTATACATCAACAGTAATCAAGTATGTACTTTTTAGGTGAGAACAAAAGACTTGGGAGGCCAGAACACCACAAACGAGTACACTTATGCCATCATCGCAAACTTAGGGAAGTAGACAATAATAATGAAATGTATATAAAACAGCAGTTTTTATATGAAACAGTGTATAAAAAATGTAAGAATGTAGAAAATTTTAACATTTAAAAGAAACTATTTTAAAATTTTCTTCTCATTTTTTTCAATAACTGAAACTGGAAGTTTAAAGTTACAAAACTAAGTTTTGTACAATCATAACTAAAATAATAAAAACACGATTTTATCTAGATTTAATTTAGATTATATTAATTTGAAGACATCTTTGTTCTTTACCAGGGTTTCAATGTGGTTTTTTGATAACTGAGTTATCAGTATTTTTTTTAAATTTAGTATCACAAATTTTTACTTGAATTGGGAATATTATTAAAACTTGTATTATTATTAGACTTTTTAGAGTATTATAAATGTATTTTATCTGCTTAATTTGTACTGTAATAACATATTTATTATCTTTGTTACTTTACTTTTAACAATTGGAACCAGACTGAATTTAATTCAGAGACAGAGACTCTCCATAAATTGCTTTATTAGTTTCTTACTGTCTATTACTTTCACGGCCGTGCGTATGTAAGGAGATATTTGACCACATCATCAAAGCACCTAAATCTAAGCTTAGATTTTCCAGAAGTTCCTGGTCACTCATAGTTTTTCCTCACTTGGCTTCACCACTTCTAACTTGGCATTTCTCTCGGTAGCCAACAAAATTTATTATTACAATTATTATTCTCTTATCTTTTTAAAAAACTCCCATTCCATCTAATCCTTTATTTGTATTCTTTAACCACACCAAAGTTCTCTCAGGAGAGTTGTGTCCTCACCTGCTTTAAAATTTGTCTCATGAATTTTTCTGGGAACTTATCTTGAAATAAAAATATTCATTCTGTTATAAATTATATAAAGTAACCATTTTCAGTAGCTATGCCTTTTTTTAATAAAGATATAAACTGTATACCATTTCCTACATTATTTGTTTTGCAATCGATTCAAATGTAAAACATGTAACAACTTATCTTCTAGTCATATCCATATGCAGTATTTTTTTATATTGGTTTTGTTTATGATAACTTGATTTTTAATTTGATTTGTCATTGCAGTTCGGTGAGTAATGGTTGTAACAACATGTATGAAATATAAATAAAAGTTAGTTTGAAGTTGATACATGATTTTTTATTTTAACTTTAATGAATTTCCATGTAAGAGACGAAGCTACAGCGTGTAATGAAGTAGCATACTTCCACTGAGGTGTTTGTACACAGGTTTAACTGTTGGCAATGGCTCAGCTAACCCAAAACTGGTGTTTTTGGCCGATAGTGCCATCTGTTGTCAATTTAGTGAACTTTTACGTTGTCAAACGGTTTAGCCGACTCATTGCCGCCTGTGAGCTAACTAACTCATGGAGTTTGCTGCTTTGCCGCTAGAGTATGCTTTATAGCCACTTAAACGGTTTTTCAGACGTGCGTACTTAACGTAACCGGCTAAGGCTTGTGTGAAATATTGAAGCCAAACAGATGTACGAATCCCCACCATGAGCAATACCAATTTGGCTAGCAAATGTAGTACAGTGAACGGAGGGCCCACCTAAAATGGGTGGAAATTGATGGCATTTGTAGGCTTGATTGGGATTGTGGTGGACACCTGTTTGGCCACTTTTACTATTGTATGGTAAGAAAGGGCAGTTTTTGTATTTTTGTTTAAATTGATCATTAAAAAACAGTTGCAAAACATTTTTATCATTCAGTTAAGGCTAAAAACCCACTAGTTGTAGGGTTCAATTCAATTCATTTATCTACCATTCAAATCAAATCATTTATTTGCACATTAGATTTATATACATATCGTTATATTGTGTAACAAATATCATGCATTGTCAATATTTAAAATAATAAAACCAAACATATGACATAGGAACATTTAATGAGCATAGTGCCCCTTAAAACACCTCAGAGATTTAAAAATTCAGAGACGGAATAAAAGGCACTCGACACAAGAAACTCCTTTAAGTGTCTTTTAAATAGGGAAAGAGAGCCTTGGGATTTTATTGACCTGGGCAATTTGTTAAAAAATGTGATGCCTCTGTAAAACGGACTCCTCTCAAAGGCTGCAGTTCTATGCCTCGGATAGCTAAGATTTTTTCCATTTCTCGTCCGGTGGTCATGGAAATGTCCCAGATGTAGGAATTGGTTCCTATTTACAAACGTCAGAGTGAGGACTTGCTGAATGTACAGTGAGTGTACTGTAAGGATGCCCGCCTCTTTGAAGATTTCTCTACAAGGATGGCGAGGGCAGAGGCCAAAAATTAGTCTCAGGATTTTTTTTTGGAGCTTGAGAATTCTTTCCAGCTCAGAAGAACTTCCCCAAATAGCAATTCCATAACGTAGAATGCTTTCGCAATATCCACGATAGATGTCCATGAGAACTTCCCTGCTACAAGTTGGTCGAAGAATGTGAATGGCAAACAGAGCAGAACTCGTACGTTGAGCGATGTTCCGCACGTGACTATGCCATTTTAAGGAGGGATCGAAAGTAACACCCAGAAATTTTGTGGTTAAAGAGAGATTCGTGAGCTGTATTGCAGAACTAATTTGACTTTTGTGGGACGAATCAATAAGACCAAAATTAATACATTGCGTTTTATCTTTGTTAAGGAGCAGACCATTGCATTCAAACCAACTAGTCAAACTCTTGACAACTGAGTTGAAACTGTACTCTAAGCTGATTGCATCAGGAGCCTTGATTAAGAGAGCCACATCATCAGCAAATAAATTCATGTGACCTTCCTTTCCTTTATAGTGGAGATCATTGATATACAATAGAAATAAAACAGGAGAAAGAATACATCCTTGGGGAATCCCTCGCTGAGAAAGCATGTAGGACGATGAGATCGGACCGGAAGAACTATTTAGGGTGACCCTCTGATAACGACCAGACAAGAAAGAGCGGAGCCACTGAAGAGCAATGCCTCTGATGCTGTAATGGGAAAGTTTATCTAAGAGGATCGAATGGTCCACACAATCAAACGCCTTGGATAAATCGCAGAAGACCCCCATCGTCCTCCGCGACTCATCCAGAGATCG
Organism: Nephotettix cincticeps; assembly: GCA_023375725.1. Classification (NCBI taxonomy): domain Eukaryota; kingdom Metazoa; phylum Arthropoda; class Insecta; order Hemiptera; family Cicadellidae; genus Nephotettix; species Nephotettix cincticeps. The sequence goes on along the minus strand of CM041789.1, from coordinate 66,555,701 downwards.
CAATAACTGGTTTGTGAAGTCATAGAGTGCAGAAAGTGTGGACTTATCTTTTTGAAAACCATATTGATGAGCACTTATGATATTAAATTTAGACAAATGACTGGTGAGACGACTAAGAACAACTTTTTCATAGATCTTTGATAATGACGACACCAAAGCAACAGGACGAAAATCATTCAGCAAATGGCTGGAGTTTTGTTTTTGAAGGGGGTATATATTTGCAAACTTTAGTTTTGCTGGAAATTTTCCATTAGTTCTACATGGACAATAGGTTTTGTCAAAACAATAACTACAACAATAATTCTAAAAATACAATACTAACAAATAAATCACAGATTAAGCTCACACATACATGGAAAAAATTCATACAAATTGAAAATTTAAAGTTTCAGGCAAAAAACCCCTCTATAGTATAAGGGGCATTTCTTATAAGAATTTTCGTCACAGTTTTTTTAAATGAATTTAAAGGCAATTCCCTTATTTGGGTTGCAGCTTATTATATAGTTTTACTTGCACAGAATTACTACTTTTTAATGTTTTTTTAATCCTATTTTTGGGTAAGCTAAGGTCGGTACATCTTCTAGTATGATACATGTGAACATTATTCCTTACCTCATAATTCCCATTATTTCTTTTAACATACAAAAGATTATACAAAATATACAGGCTCTTTATCCCTAGAAGTGGCAAGCTTTTTACTCTTAACTGTAACATAAAAATAATTACTAATATCTTCTTGAAATATCAAAGTTTAAACTAAAAAAGCTTAAAACATGCCCTTATAACCACTAACCACAAAAGCAAAACAGGTGTCCACTGCAATCCCAATTAAGCCTACAAATGCCGTCAACTTTTACCCAAGCCGGTCACCGTTTATTTAAGGTGGGCCATCCACTCCGCGACACCACACATTTGCAAGCCAAATTGGGATTGCTCATGGTCGGGATTCGAACCCTAGCACTTCCGAATGGCTAGAACGTTACGCTCGTCAGCGTAGCGCGTTAGCCGCCTCGGCCATCAGTGCCTAGGAGAAGAAAGCGCTTACTTGGTTATAGACCTACCCGGTGGCAGGCTCGTGTACTACGAGAGCAGTTTCGGTTGTTGGCCCCCAGAGGGAAACACGGTCGCGTAGGCGATAGTGTCTAACAAATCCACTTAACTGACGACAGATGCCTCCACCTGCCAATTCTTATTGAATATGTAAATGCGTCGTAAATTACGACCTTGCCATTTCTAGGGTTAAGGCCATGATTTCGAACTTAACAAAATAAGGCTTACAAGATATGTCGCTTTTTATTCCTGCAATCAATAGCAAAGCCTGCTTGCTCAGAATGGTTTGTAGTTTCTAAGTGTAATGTTCTACGAGTTTTCTTCTCTAAGTTTTGCACAATTAGATGGGTTATAATCTGTGATGTATTTGATTGGGATGGTGTCGTCATCCTGTAATCTAGCTACTTGGAGGTCACAAATTGAGGATAGCTGTGAGATGGTCGGTGGGTGTGGTGTTCTGTTGTGTGGATTAACGTCCGCACTATTGAATACTACGTTAATCAGCAAAGACCATCATCATAATTAGACCAATTCTTAATTCAGAGGCCATGGTTCGGATTCCACGTTATACTGTAGGTCCCTTAGTTGCCATCGGTTGTTGGGCTATTAATTAACAGTCCTGTCTAAGGAACATGTCAGCCTTAGTCAGTAACAAGACTACAAGATCGCACCACAATCATCTTACACTCCGTTCTCATTCATACTTGGCTTATAATACCTACCTTGTGGTATGGTCGCCATTTCAAATAATCTAATCTAATCTAACACAGAGTAACACATTTCGATTTGATAGTCAACTAAATCTCCACAACCTAATAAACCATGTTTTTCGGCAATATTTATTGTGTGCTCATTTTTTTAGGTTAATGAATGTTAAAAAGGAGTCAGAAAAAATTTCAGTAGACACAGAGTTTGTATTGTATCACACACAGGTAGTTTCAAGTCCATGATGTCAGTCTCACCTCTACTACCTTGGACACAGCCAGAGCATGCTTTCTTTAGTGTGACAGAAAGCATTCTTACTTCTGAGATTATCATCTCCTATTATCTCCAAAGGTAACATCGTTGGTTAGATGTTAAACCCTTCCTCACACAAAGGCTCAATAGTCTTGTGGAAAAGATTTCCTTTACTTACAAAAATATACCTAAATGCAGTCTTATTTTTATGGAAATAAATTAATCTAGAATCTTGTTGGCATGCTCCTAGGGAGAGGACACCTGGTTAAGCACTTTGTTAAAGGTTTATTTGCGAATAAAACAGAGGATATGCATGAGCCTTGGCTTATTCAGGGTGTACCATATGTAAAGTGCCAAACTCTATTAAATGGTTTTATGGGTAAAAATAAAAATAAAATCGAATAACATTGAAAAATGCTTCGTCTACCAGATATTTGCTTGTATTTTTTTACAAAATAATTATTTATATCTCAAGAACAGTACGTCCGATTGGGTTTGCGGGGACCAGCTGACACGTTGCTAGGCAACGTCTAACATTGTTATTTGTAATGGTTTTGTTTTGTTTGGTACAGGAGGTTAGGTCATTAAAATACGTTCACTTAACCTAGTTATGAGTTTTTATTACGCCTCAGGTTCATACATGGTATGGTTCTTACTTTGATAATACTCCGGCCCTGTTCTGAAAAAATAACTTTGGTAATACATTTCAAAATGGCGGCCATTTTAAAATTTTACATACAATTTACTATAAAATTGAAACGTTCATCAAAAAATGTCAGAATGCTTTATTGTAGCCCTTTTTACTACAAATGGAATGGTGTAACTGTAAAAAAATCGGACGACGGATACTACCACATCATTTTGTTTTCTAAAATAGGTCTCCTCTACCCTAATTACGACTATTAATTCCATGCTTTTCAAGCTAACGATCAATACTATGGTGGTATACGTCGTCTGATTGTTTTGACATCTACACCATTGGATTTGTGGTAAAAAGGGCTACAAAAAAGCATTCTTGAAATTTTTTTATGAAAGTTACACTAAATAGTAATTTGTATTTAAAACTTTAAAATGGCCACAATTTTGAAATGTTTAATCAAACTAAGCTGGTTATTTTTTATTAATTAGGTCTTGACCAAAGTAAGAACCATACGAAGTATGAACATAATCGGTCATATTGTTCGTGAGATATTAATTATTTTGTAAAAAATACAAAATGGCGGATATCTGGTTAACGAAGCGTTTAAAAAAAATGGTATTCTTGATTTCATTTCTATTTTTACCCATAAAAGTACTTAACGGAGTTTGGCTCTTTACATATGGGACACCGTGTACATTATTAAAGACAAAAGGCACTAGCAGTGTAACAAAAAAAAGGCCTAGCCCAAGTCAATGTGCTGAACAGTATTAGGTAAGGTAATTAGAGGGATTTTTTACCCAAAGCCTGTAATATTAGGCCTTGTAAACATACTAGGCCCTTTGTCAACAATGAACCCCTCAGTGTATGTAAATGTTTTTCAACCTCCTTCCCACAAAAATAACAGTCAATCAAGTTATAATGTAATAACAATGATGATTTCTTTTGTTTCGTTGGTCCTTTGATAGTTTGAGTGGGGGGCTTCCTTTTGTTTGAGCAAGGTTAGGTCAAAAATAATAAGGCTCGGCGAAAATTGTAGAGAGAAAGTTCACTGTATTTTTATTCAATATCTTTATAAAAAATAAAAAAGATAGTCTTAAAAAATTGTTCTTACCAGTAACTAACCATAATATAAATCATACAGATTGTAAAAATATTAATATTAAACTTTTAAAACAAATAAAAAATAATAGATATTGTAAATATACTCTTTATCTAGGAACAACCTACCCTCAACAAATATTAAAGTTTTTCAAGATTTTCAAGAAACTAGGGAGGACCTGGGATGCTGCTAGGTATCTAAAGAGGGGTCCCTCCATACCTTGCATAATACACAATCTACGTAATATACAAGCATAATATAGTTATTACAAAAAGGTTTAAAAAAGTTAATGGTGAACAATTTTCATTCATTCCTATATAATTGTGAAATTTAATTTTTTATTGTATTATGCTTGATCATCCTATTTTTCATTAAATGTTTTTTGGCAATGTATGTGAAGAGCTAATAATTCACAAGTATAGATCTCTCGTAACAAATTGACAATCTTTCATCTATAGAAATGGTTAGTTTAAATTAACAACATAAATGCCATCTCCTTTGTCCTGACGTCCCCTCAGAAACAGAAATTTGACATTAAACTTTAAAACTTCATAATTAATAGTTATTAAAAGAAAACTTTTGCCGAAAAACACATAATAACCGTGGCAAATTTTTTATGGATCTTATTAATATCAGTATGATTGCAGCTGTTTCTAAGTTTCTTGCAGCCATTTACCGATCAGTGCAGATATTTGTTCCCTGGCGTCCTTGAGTGCCGGCAAGTCCGTGTCAGCCGGAGTGTACATGTTAGCGCAGTGGGCTGTACCTACATACAACACAAAGGACATTAGAGTAGTCTAATCATTTCACTATAGTGGTTTAAGTACCAGCAATATGTAATCCATTTGTTGCTAAAGGCAAAAACTAGTTTCAATACTTCTGTGGGATCATCTCCGGGCCCCAGTCAAGGATATATGGAATGGTTATCTTTTCATGTGAAGATCGTTGTTGTTTCCAATTACACACAAATACTATGAGCATTATGAACACAATCATGAAAAACACAAAATACTAAAGTTAAGGAAGACACGCAACGTGTATCGGGCAGAAGAGAAGTCCAGTTTACTCACAGATACCGTAGGAGGACCAAAACTCAAATCAAATCAAATACATATTTATTCAAATATACATACAAAATGTACATGAATTTGCCAACTTCTGCGATTGAATTACATAAGTCCAAAATAAATTCTATTCTATAATCTATTGTAAAATTTGTGACAAGAATTGGTCCAGATCATAATATTCCTTGTTAAATAAAAATGTCTTTAGATTTCTCTTAAATTTATAATAGTCTTTCTCATTCCTGATGCTGCCTGGCTATTATTGCAGGAACTTAATTCTAGTGTAGGAGGGGCTTTCCTTAAATTTTTCTTTTTTATGTTTTTCATTAAAAAATTATTTTTGTTCCTAACATTGTAGTTATATATGTCCTTTTGTCTCTGTAGTTTTATTCTTGGTGTACAATGTTTAATATTGCTTTAAAAATGTAGAGTCAGTAAACCGTTAAGAATTCTAATTATCCAAAGTGAGTTTTGCATGATTTATTTTTATCCAGATTTAAAGTGCATCTTATACTGCTTGTTTTTGTAAATGAAAGATTCTTTTTAGATTTAATTGACTTGCTCACCCATAAGTTCCTATTCCATATGAAATATGTGAATGAATATTAGCAAAATACAGTGTTCTTAATATATTTTTTATCGCATAATTCAGAAAATCACCTAATCAAAAAAAAATCATGGACTTGGAGTTTGAACTCATTTAACATTTTTTCACACTTTCTCATCATTCTATCGATCACAGCATTTTCAACATAAAAACTTCATTTTAGTTATGTTTTTCAATCGGCTTCACATTCTTGGTGTTAAATAACTTTATTAAGTTAATCTCTGACCAAACAAGAAACAAAAACTACGAATAACATATGGTATCAGTTGTGCAGACAAAGATGACTAAGTTGGAAATTCGATCCTGATGTAGCAGTAGATGAAATTAAGTTAGTTTCAAACTAGTATTTTTGAAGGCGTCTATTTCTACTCTGATTTCCCAACACTTGGAATCTGAATAGTTTGTCTAGCTGGACATGAAATGGTAGTTGGGGGTTTTGTTGATTGAAGAGTGTGTGTGTGTGCTCTATTAGTTAAAAATGCAGGATTAAGTAATGATTATCTAGTGGGAAATTTAACCCGGAGATGAATCACACATTAACCAAACAAGGCAATGAGTACTCATAGTCTCTGTGCCACTGTAGTGGGAATTATAATTTATTGATTAAATGTCCAACATTTATTTTTATTTTCCTTGAAATTATTTATTTTCTACATTCACATCTGTCAATTCTAAAAGGATTTTATACTGTGAATATAAAATCTGTAAGTTATCCTTACCGTTAATGAAGATGGCAGGAGACTCAGGTATTCTGGTTTTAGTGATACCAAGAGCATGCCAGGGGTCAATGGAGCCGTGGACGTAAACCACTCTCGTAGCCTGGATGTCCAGCCCTCCATCCATAGTGTTAGTTCTATCTACGGCGTTGTATATAAAACCATTAGAGAACCTGTAAAAATATTATTTACATTCCTCAATATCAATATTAATATTGAATAAAATATTATTGAGAAAAGATAATGGACTACAGTACTTTATCTTTTAATAGTCTATTCGTGAACGTAGCAAGGTATTGCTACTGAATATTATGGTGATAAGATTGTTGTTTTATTCAACTACAGAGTTATAACTTCAGTAAACAAGCATAATTTATCGTTTTCAGGTTTGTAATAAATGTGTTTAATATCAGAAACAATGTGTTGTGTAACTATTTACTAGAGGTGTGCGGATATTCGAAAAGTCGGATCGGTTTCGGATCGGAATGCAAAACAAGTATCCGAAAAAGTCCTATAAATATCAGAACTTTTGGATAGACTGTATAAAATAAAGTTAAAGCCGAAAGATAAATGCTAAACTTTCCGTTTCAGCGATACAAATCAACAGAAATGTTTAAGCAGATGACGAAATTACACAATTCATAACCTATTGGAATGTAAGAACGTCTTTTGGCGGTCCGGGGATTCGGTGTGATTATTGGATTCTTCACCTACGTATTTAAGTTACCCATTAAGTTCAACACGATTTTGCATTTTGAAATACAAAGCATAGCGTCATCGATAGTTACACCGAATATCAGATTGCGGTTTGATATTATTTCGCATAAAATATGATTTCAACTACAAAAAACCGTGAATTGTCAATTTAATATTTGGTAACAAACAAAGCTCAACCGTCATAATAGCTCTGGTATTTGCAGCAAAAATATATACTATTTAATTTTGATCGTCTGATCGAATTAAACTAAATATTTTGACATAATGGACTATTTTTCCTTATCACATTCTCGAGTTCTCCGGACTTGAGCAATACGATAAAGTGTTGTCAAATTTACATTTGGCCTATTTCGTCTTTCAGTGTTTACATAACCAACAAATTTTTCACTGGTTTTCATTCTACATTTTCTCTTTGTTGAATGATTTTACGCGTCATTAGTTTTTAAATGGAACATTTTAGATAATTTTAAGATGAATAATTAACTAGAATACGACAAGGTACCATAATTTCACGGGTTTAAATTTGTTCTGCCCGATACTCCAACTCTGTGCAGAGTCCTTTGTTCAATAGTCAGCGGTAGAGATGGGCGTTATTTAACAGTGTTATCGAAACAGCGACGTTATAACGGCAACAAATTTACCGAGACTCCTTGTTATTCTAGCAACATTTACCTCGCAACGAACGATAGTGGATAACCGTTTAGATCAACATTATTGAATAACCATCTGGACAAAGCGATAAGCAGATAGCCAATAGCAACGAGCCGACGTCGTCTGTCAAATCTTGGTTCTTTGTTTATGGCGATTCGTTTTTATCATTTTAATAAATAAAATAGTTGAATCATGAAATAAAATTGAGAATTATTATTTAAAAATCTATCCATAGTTTTATATAACTAACTTTAAGAACTGTTTGTGTAATTTATTGGCGAATTATAAGATTTCTGTTGATTTCATTCCATGAATAATATGGCGTATATCAAAAATTTGTTACTTTTCAATGCAGTGAAGTAAAAATTTTAGTTTTGTTGTTCAGCCTATGACAAATTTATGATTTTTTATTTCCAATCTAATAACTTTGATAACATTGTATCGATTTTTCCTCATTTATTCTTAGATAAGTGTGATTCCACTGTGTTATTGCAAGTATCCGAATCCGAAAATTATCCGATCCGAACCCTAACTATCTGATCCAGATCCGATCCGAACTTAAGCTATCCGATACGAATCGAAAAAAAATTCACTATCCACACACCTATACTATTTACTCTCATATTTATATTGCTACTTGGGTTTAGTTAAAATGTAAGCAATAACTTTCGTGTTAGGCCATGTGGGCTATTGTGATACTGTTGTGAAATCATGTTTTAGGATTAGCAGGGCATATATTACGAAGTGTGTTGTACTAACAACCTAAAAAAATCTTTTTAGGTTATGTACCGTATTATCCAAGTTTTACCATCTCCGAGGTCCCAATTACTACGTTTAATCGAGACATTTCTGTATAATGTTCTGGAAAATCATTGAATAACCTTGTGTTACAAACAATATAATAAATATGACAATATACAAATTCACAGTGTATAAATTCATAAAGTGGCACAAGATTTACAATAATTTATCACTTTATTAACACTTCTAAGACAGGGGCCCAATCTTTAATGGTATTTTATTTAACCTGAACACGATTAACTGAATATTATTATTCTATTTAGTTTCTGAAACCGGTATCCAGAACTAGCAGGTTCTGAGACATCTAACAGCATCAGTGTGAAAGATGAGTGTGATGATATACAGGGTGTCATGGAACTGTCTCAAACTTTTAATTGAAAATTGTTTCTCTAATCGAGACAAGCACATTTTACAGTATAAACATGTGCCTCCGGTGTTTATTTTTACATGTGTCAGTCTGTATGTGTTTTTACAAGTTATTTTATTTAGGATAAAAACTTCAAATTTTGTACACATATGGATCTTGATAGGTGAAATGGATGTTTAAAATTTTGTTTCTGTAACTAATCCGTTTCAAGATCGCGGTCATTTAACATATTCAAAGCAAAAATTTATGAAAACCTTAATAGCTAAGAAACAAAACTAAGTAAGGTGAAAAATGCAAAATTAAAAGCACCTCATATGCTAAAATCGAATAAAAATTAACTAAGTTGTGACAAGTTTACCAAAACAATGTAATTTCCATGACCACAATACTACATATGCGACTGTGTACTATTAATCAGCTATTTATTAACAATGCATAGTTGATTGAAGAAAAAGTAGAATAAGCTGGTGGGTGTCAACGATTTGTGTTAATGGGATTGTTTTCTTACAATTTATCAAAAAAAGCTATCTATCAATTTTATAAAACAAAAAAATTCACATAAGGACATTCATTAATTAGAATCCTGAATAACCTTATTCTTATGTAAACCCCAGTGATAAACTGTTTGCTTTTTAGTGCTTTATAAGGCTTTACAATAATTCTCAGAGTTTATTGTTTGACTACATTTCAGGAAATACAAAATTTGGGTTTACCAACTACAATTTAACGAGCTTAGTTCCAAAAAATAGGAAGAAATGTTTAGATAGTTACTTAAAGATGGTTTTTATACATATTTTATAGTCATTTTGCCACCTATTCATTATTCACTAGGTCAGGCCTGATATTGAGGTCCTCATCCTTAACATTGGATCAAAATTTTGAAATCATAAGTTTAAAAATGTTTAAAATCATGTCTTTACTAACTCACTTGGCTTTAATTCATTATTAATCGGAAGTACACTTCTCAGTTTTTGGAAAAAATCAACCGTCATATAACTCAATAGAAAATTGACACCTATGTAGCAAACAAAATACCCCGTCGCAGCAGATCTGCGTACTCAGCGAATTTCCAAATCAATAATATAATAATAATAATAAAATATGACAAGTTTTATAAAATATGTCCATAAATATGAGAATTATTTGCATATTCTCCATAAGATTAACATGGGAAAGAGTGTGCAGGTTAGCTGCTGTGAGGAACACTGAAAGTAGTCATTTCTACCATAAATAATTTTTATTTTAACCAATTAGACCAAGTTTCATCAACATCTGTCCATAAATTAAGGAGTTTGCCTATTCCCTATATGATTATTATGGGAAAAGAGTATGCAGGTTTTCTGCCATGATAAACACATAAACTATGATTTTTAAGCATAAATGGATAGATCTCAACCACATGAAGCTAAATATCAAGTGTTATCCAAAAATATTCATTAATATGGGAAATATTAATTTTTCCCTATCCTCCATAAGATTAACATTGGAGCTCCACAATACAACATACTGTGTTTAGATTTTTTAATATCTCGGTAACCGTTACAGATAGAGAAAAACTTTAAGGACCTGATTTGTGTAGTTTTTTAAGCTGATTCCAATGGTGAAATATAAAATTAGAAACTTTTAAAAATTACATGTGAAAAAAGGTTTTAAAACCCCCCCAAACTACCTGTTCCTATTGACCGATATGTCTGGTTTACGAACTCGTCCGAGCATTTGTAGGAATACACGTCTCTACCAAATTTGGTCTCGATCGGACCATTTTTACAAGAGTTAACGTGCTAACAGACACATATATATACATATATATATAAATTTTAACGACTATTGTTTTTGGACTCTGGGCACCTAAAGAAGAAAAAATAACATGGTCCCGGGCTTAAGTCTCACCATGAGACCTACGGTAATAGCTTCTTCCCTATGGGAAATTCGCTAATACATATAAAACTCTCTACATAACAAATATTTAGTGTTTGTTAGTATTTTTTCCCCTGTATAACGTATATCCAAAGTGAGAAACCCCTACATAACGAACATAGCCTCTATGTAACGCATTCCCACAGTCCAGACATATTACATATTTTATATATTTATATTTTTTACATATTTTATTTTGTCTATATTACATATTATATTCTTATTGAGGACATCACTCGAGCTAGTCTAGACTTGAAGGTTTTAATTTTACTTTCTTCCTCCCGTCGCTCGTAATATTCGCAGAAGGTGCTCATCTATCACAATATATAGACCGTAGTACATACTGTGGCAGTTTTTCGTGTGTGATTAACAAGATGGCGTGCTTTTTATATTGGTGCGTCATGGCGGAGAAAAGTAGTAGACAAGCTCTTAATGTTGAATTCAAAAATGTGAAGTATTAAAAACCCTAGAATAAAATCCACATAAGAAGAAAGTGGGCACTGCAAAGGAAAAAAATATTATTAACAAATCTGGCAAAATGGCAGTAAAACAGACAGGAGGTTATAACTGACCCATATATTACGTATTTCGGCAGAATTTGACCACAATTTAACAAACCTTGTTTTTAAGAATACTTCTATATAACAAATATATTCCTTAGTCCCTTCAAATTTGTTAAATCAAGGTTCAACTGTATTTAGTCACACTAACTAGGGTGCTCCTATTAAAAGGAATAAAAGAAACTGTCAAAAATCAACCTCCGCTCCGGTAAGTTACTGGATTCACAGAAAAATTTTATGGTGAGTCCTGTAACTGACCGGAAATGAAAGTTAATCGTAGGAAATTTGGTGGATTCCTGTTTATTTTATGTTACTGACCAGTGCTAATTGTGAGTATGCTGTGAATAACATTTTTTGACACTTACAAACATCAATATAAACATCAGCTGTTTCCCAATTCTGGTGTATCTTTGATACGAATAATTTTAATTTTAATTTTTGATTAGAGAGCTTACAGTGTTATTATATTGTAGTTTTAGTTTTATGGTACACACTGTTAGATATGATGGAACATGGTGGTCTGGCTCCGCCCACTTCCACACGGGCCCAAAACATTTTATTTTCTGGACATCCAGCCCTTAGAACCTTATAGCAGTAAGACAACAAAAACATTGTCAATCAACAGATTTCACTACTTACTGCGTATTCAAACACATTTGTGGTCTCTAAAAACTTACGTTTCTCCAAAAATGTCTCTGCACTGCTGAGTGAAAAAATCAATTGGGAAAGTCTCTCCAAACAGGGCGTTCTTTCTCTCAGATGTTTGGTAAAATCCAAATTCAGCGCAAGTTTGGTACATCCACTGGCGAGCTAGGATTATATGATGATTATTATGATCATGCCGTGAATTAAAGCAATTATGATAGTTATTAACATTTATATTGAGCTATTTAAGGACCCATAAAATGTGAAGGATTACCTTGACAGTCAGCTTAAATTTTGTAACTAATGTTATTGCTATTTTGCAATATTCAACCAACCTTTTTATGAAATAATGACAAGTCTTTTTTCCTTGTCACTATGTACTATGTTCTCTTTTTGCTCTATTAGGCGTGTATGAAGTCTTTTTTCCTTGTCACTATGTACTATGTTCTCTTTTTGCTCTATTAGGCGTGTATGCAAAATATACCATAAGTAGTATTGCATAATAATGTTAAACTACTACAATGTTTAGAAGAATTACCATTTTGTTCCGTGTCCAATGTGGTATTTTTCATTTCTTCTATGTATGTTTCATATGTAAAGTTTAAACATTTATTATCATTTGTTTTTAACCATAAATCGTTCACTGCAGCAAGTCTGAAACAATAAAATATATATTACAGTAAATTTTGAAAAAAGTAAAGATCTGAAACCTTATTATATTTAAGGTCACCATGGATTGAATGAAAAAGGTGCTAGGGTACAAGTATCAAAATTCTACAATTAAATGAAAAACTATGAAAAAACACCTGTTATGAATAACACAAACCATATACGCCATAAATGACGTTTTATTGTACTGTCCAAGGTATCATTCAGCTCTTAGAGAACCTAAGCAGTTAGTTGACACATTCGCTGCCGACCACACACCGTTGTGTGGTCTAGTTCCTTGCCGCCCACACTGAGCGCACACAAGTGCTTAAGACGCAGTAGCATATGTGTAAATGTCTGCTACATATCTAAGTTAAATGGTTTATTACTTGTGCTGTGTGTATCAGTGCCTCAACTGTAGTCGGTTGGTGCTCAACAGGGTGGTAGGTAGGTTATACTTGATTATAGTAGTAACAAACGTGTTAAATGTTTTAACAACATTTTTTTGTGGATACATCAAGTTTGTTTCACTTGTAATCTTGTAATGCTATTCTGGGGAATAATTCATTGATAGACCTACCGTCGACCTACTGTATTCATATAGGCCTACTATCAGTGCTATACATACAATATGGATTGTTAAAATGCCAAACCTTGCAGTTATGGGTTTGCGAATACAAGACAGTTTTACTGACGATGATAAACATGACAGTATGTTTATGGAATTGTAGGAATATCTTCAAAACCAGGAGAATCACCCTCTAGCTGTAGCAATTTTTACTACATATCTAACCTAAATGGTTTATTAATTGAGCTGACTGACGGAAAACGTAGTAAGTACAAACTTGCACATTCTAAAGCTCAGGTTTAAAAATCAATGAAACTTTTAAGGGTGGTTATACCTGATGAATGGAGTGCCAAGAGATTCATCCACCATTACATCACACAGACTGTCTATGGTAATATTTGAAGTTTTAGAATCTCTGTTGTCTCTATTGTATTGTACAACATCGGCAAATGGACCGGCAAGTGTGTCGAAAAAATTGGCGACATCTTTAGAATTGCTGTTGTCTATAGCAGTACATAACCTGCAAAAAATTATGATTTTAGTGTTCGTTAAACCTTCATTAAGCAGTTTGCAACTAGTTGAACTGTTGTTTGTCCTGAAATGAAAAACAAGAAATTCAAATTGACAATTGCAAGATTCTTGCACGTGACAAAAGTTTAGTTGTAATGTGCACTGTGTGAACCACTGTTTTGTAATAATTTTCTAATGAATGAATCCTGTGGCTTTTACATCCCTATGAGGGGATTTTGCCTGCTAGCCAGTAAAATGAACAGCAAGTGGTCAGCAAAGTGCGTTCTTCACCGCGTTAATGTTAGCTTTCTAGACCGGGTTGCGCCACTCGAGTCATAGCTCATTGCCTCAAGGGGCTGGGTCAACCCCGGGGCACTTGAGTTGCAAATTTCACCAAGCGTGGGATTAGAACCCATGACCTCAAGCTTCGGAGACCGGGAATCCAGACCACATGGCCATTCGAGCCCAAAGTTTCTAATGTATAAAATAAAATATTTTTTCAGAGTTCTTCCGTCAAACTTTAGAGTACACAAATCTTTAAGCATACTCTGTACTAGAACAGTATCTGCTTTGAACCATTTCAAAATGCATTTTAAACAAAATAATTTGTATACTAACTGGGAAGTTAGGTATTAGACTGCCTTTGCATTATAGAGACAAAACAAATACTGTAGCAATGGTTTGTTAAATAAAAGTGCAGAGTAATAATATTTATGCAACACAATATATTACTAACAAATTAAAGAGCAGATCTGAATCTTCAAAAGAGTGTAAGCTTTACCACCAGCTTTCTATTTCTTATAATTTTTATTCTATGAATTTTCAGTTACAAAAGGAAAACTCCCAGGATTCTATATAGGTTATATAACATAAAGCACTCAAAGTGATAATATAGTGCAGTGCAACTTGGTTATTACAACCTCGGCCGTAACGTTAACTCGGATATAATCTCATTAATTTTTAAGTCGCACCAAATTTACAGAGGAAGCATTGACAAACACTTCGGATTTAACATCAATAAATTTCAAAACCAGTTAATAATGTCAAGAAAACCGACTCCAAGCAAAATAGTAAACACTTGTAAAAATGGCTATAATAAACTATAATGCTATAATAGCTATAATGGTAATAAACATAGCATAGTATAGTTTACGTAAGTAACACCCCCCCTGGTTCCCTCCCCAGTTCCAATCGTCAATTAATCCCCTTACCCCTCCCTACACTGCCATTGTCTTGTGTAATGTAAACTTTGCATGTAAACATCATGCCAAGTGGAGGCAGTGACAGACAGTACTGTTGACAGTGTTCACACCCATCAAATTAGCATAATGTTAGCAAATTCAACAACAAATCTATGTTCTGATCTAGGATCTACAAAATGCACAACATCGTGTAATTGGTATCCCTAGTATCGTATTACTCAAACAGGCTAGTTTGTGAGTTTGATTCAGAAAATAGTATGTTATATCCAAATATTGTAATCATAAATTATTTGGATGAAAAACAGAGTGTATTAAATGAGCCTATTATTTTTTACAACAAATGTAATGTTGCAGCTTTGAACCAACCAATGACATTCTTGCATTATTTTGAAAAGGACACAAATTACGTAGGTTTTTCGTCTGCATCTGCACTTTAGTGTTTCAGCAAAAATGTTCCGTATTGACAATGTAAACTAAAACGAAAAGTTAGAGTTTTAATGCTCATTTTATAAGATCCATCCATCATTTTGGATATTTATTGAATTCTACTGGATACTTGTAACACTTTCGAGTCAGAGCCTGGTATCCGATTACTTTGAAAAGAAATGTTTATTTTTATTCACGCGATTACGACAATAAACTGAAAGTGCGCGATTCAGTAGGGTGATGATTGGTTTCTTGATCTGAGTTTCATCAAAACAATGACGACTGTTTTTTATTACGATATTTTGACGATAAAAAAACAGACATCTTTCTTTCTTTCGCTGGTTGTCTATGTGCTGTGATCTATGTGGCTGATTTTTATATGAAATAGATAAGTTAGTGTTGTCTAAACTTTAATAAAAAAGTCATAGATTAAAAACAATACGATTGCCTAAGATAAATTTACATAATAGTGCTGGATGTATGGAAAAAAATTTTTATTTTTACCTTATTTATGATTGTTACCTGAATTCTTTTAATATGGTTGCTTGTCCAATCGGAGTTTTGAGCATAATATTTATGTGTTTGATCGCAGCCTCCACAGCCTCAACGCACGCATCACTGTGAGTAGCAAGTGATGTTTTCACCACGTCCATATACTCTGTTGACATCATCTCACTGATAACGGCAATAAATGCTAAATAATCATACAATCTAGATTCTAACTAACCCTTTGAGTGCCGCGGCCATTTCCAGGATTCTCGGGCATAAAGTTCCACGGTTGTTTTTCATGAAAATGTAGAAGAAAGGTCATAGAAAGTTTAATTTTACAGATATTAGTATAATCTTTTCTTAAATTGTAGACACTTAACACTTATAACGAAACATAATTTTTAAAACGCTAAGAGAAACATAAGGTCAATTTGACCGTCACTGTGTTTTATTGCTGTTTTTATATATCACTTGGCAATCATGTGAGTAACAAATGATGTTTTACAACACTTCATGACAAATCATATTTATTACGCAAAGATCATGTGACAGAAAAAAATGAAACTTCAAACTCTACACTCCAAGACGACCAGCTCCGGCCTCGGGAAAAAATCTGTATAGGATTGTTGCCCAGGGCCAGAGCTGGTGGTCTCATAGCGGGTAAAATAGATGTTATTTTATTTCTAACAGGTGTTCTTTTGTTTGTTGCATTTTACCACAGCCTTTTACCGATTATAAAAGGTATATATACAGGTATAATACAAGGTATATTTGACCGACGATTGCCAGCCGGTAAGCAAAACACGCAGTAAATCTGACCGACCGTATTCACAAAATGTGTCTAATACGTACGACAACGTCGCGCCAACTAATTGGAAATGACCAAATATTACGGAGAGGGGTTTGGGGGGAAGGTACTGGGGGTGACAGCCGTCAAGGTCAAGCAGTTTAGCCACTATTACGTAGTAAAATTACCGATCGGTCAATTTGACCGATGTTTCGTTTTAAGTGTTAAAATTTTCTTTTTAGACATCCTATGTTACACTACGGAATGATTTTTTTTCTCAACCTAAAATAAAGTTAAAACTTTAAAAAAATGTTTTGTGTTCGGAGTTCAATAAATTATATAAAAATATATTTTACATGTTTTTAACCCATTCCCGTCTAATGACGTGCACTGTACGTCCGCGTACTTCGCTAGACAGATGTCTAATGACGTGCGCCGTGCGTCCCATGGCGCGGGCCGCGGGGTGGTTATGAGCAAACAATGTGCGTTGCCTGCTTATATTTCGACGTAGTTCTTTTTTCCGCCGTTAGGTGTTCTAGTTCATTTCTCATCCTATAGATGGTGTTGTCGTTGTCGTCCTCTTTTATTATCTTATTTATTGATGATATTTAGCGATTGTATTTATTGATGATAATACAGTTATAATGATTATTATTTAAAGATTTATCATTAACTATTTATTACTGCAGGTAACTGGAAGTAGATCTGCCAAGTGAAATAAAGGAATCTTTTGAAAATAAAATAAGATTTGACGAAACAAAAGTACGTACTTGTTTCTAAGTCTACAGCTTGGAACTGGTGAAAAAGTACAGTAATAATTTTTTTTCTTGCTAAAAGTGATTGTATACGCAATTAAAGGGTATAAGGAACAGGGCAAAGAAATCAAAACATATAATTAATGAAGTTACTGTTAATTCTTTTACGCTAATAGTGACGCGCAGTCGTAGTGAACGAGGCTCGATTTTCGTTCAGCCCGGGTGGACTCAGGCGTCGACCGTTCTGCCCGACCGGAATGGGTTAATTAACATAGTTAAAAAGAGCAAGAAATTTTAAGTAAAACTCTTCTATAATACATCTTGATTTTTTATTAGTTAAGACATCACGGAAATAAAAACAAAGTTTTGTACGTACCCATGGTCGTTTTTGTTGGGGTTATTGAATGCGGCACATTTCTACATGCTTTGATGCTATGATTTTTGTTACTCAAGGAAAAAACAGCTTTAAATCAATAACAAACTAGCATTAATATAAAAAGACTTATCAAGCAATTTCACAAGTTTTAACAATTGTAAGCAGACTTTTGTAACATAACCGCAAGTAAAACAGCTGCAGCAGATGACGACGAAACCATTACGGTAAAAACAAAGAGTATGAAACTAAAAAGCCGACGGAAGGCAAAATGAATATTGTAAATTAATTAATTGTCAATGGTTTTCGGAACAAAACTTGCCAAAAATCAAGCCAGTACATTAAATATTAACTTAGTTGTATTCGTTTACGGAGAGTCGCTGTCAGTGATGCTGGCACTTTAAACATAGGGACTAGAGTCGCTGTAAGCGACTCTGCGGCACTCAAAGGGTTAATATGAAATAAAATAGACTTCTTTTTAATTGGAGGGTACTATTTCTGACCTACAGTTAATAAAAGTTCTGCTTAGTTTTTCTAGACTCAAAACAAAATTAAATCAAACTATTTAACACGCTAAACGCCTGTGATATTTTTCGGCGATTCTGTTGTATAGTTATTATATGCAGTTTGCAGGCACCGACAATGATTTTTGTCTATGGGACGTGGACATCCATACTGTTACATTTAAAAATACCTAAAAATAATGAAATTACTTCCATATGGAGCAGTAAGTATGTAAACGCTGTTACTCTTAATCAAAATGCATCCAAATCACCAAAAATAATGTCACCGGCCACTGAGAGGTCATATAGTTCAAAGTCAGTCATTTCTTGACGTTAAAGCTATTTTAATAAACTCAAGAAAAACATGTCACAGAAGAATGAATAAAAAAGGACAAAGAACTGCTAACACCACTCGCAAGGTCACGCGAAACACTGGTTGCTATTTAATGCACTCAGTTCATAACCTCAAAACAACGAATAGTTATAGTAATAGATTATTTACATCATAGGACTGATTTTGTAATAACTGAAAAAGTATAAACTGTATGCTCTAAAGAGTTGTATGTGAAGGAAAAATACACATATAATTAAACATGGGTGAAAAAATTTGAGTGAGCGAACTTAAAAACTGAAACAGCTATGTAATAAGAAGGACACTTCCTGCCACGCTGAACAGTGATAGTCCTCCCTCAGAAAGAGATGGACTCACCCTAACAGAATTAGTTGCTATGCGATGAGAGGCTGAAATCGACCATACAGGGTCCTGGTTCACGCCCAAACCACGTGAATCCACATGGCCTGCACTGAACGCACTAATCCAGGTAAACTAGACTACTGTAAATTGAAAAATAATTTAGTGTAAGCTTTCTCTAAAATACAGCAAAAACAAAGTCTTAGCAAAATTCACTAACAGCCTCTCCTGGTGTCTGGTCCTCCTAGACTACAACTTGATTTCCCCTACCTAGATGATTCAACAAGAATAAAGAAATATACTTATATTTAAGAATATCATTTTTAAGTTTGGAATATTTTACCCGGGAAATCCACTTGAGCAAACAGGGGGCCACTGGCAGACATAGATGCATGCACCAGGTGAGGATATTTGTACCTCATCCACGCGGCCAGGTTGCCGGGGTATGAGCCTCCGAACGCTACCCACTTGATATTGGATGGCAGCTTGTATTGGCTCCTCATGGCTACTATGAAGGTGGCTAGATCAGCCAAAGCCTGTTCACTAGTCAGATATTTCAGGTTCTCTACACTCAGGTCACTGTGAAAAAGTAACAACATATTACAATATTTTACATATATATATACATATTTGATCTATATAGTTCACTTTTAAGGATTACTGTTATATTAAGTAAAGTTAAAATAATTAACTGAGTATCCTTGACAAACATTATTTATTTTACATAAAATAATGTTTGTCAAGGATACTCAGTTAATTATTTTAACTTTACTTAATATATATAGGCTATATATATAGGGTGTTCATTAAAGTCGGGGACAAACTTCGAGGGGTGATAGTACTCATCAAAATAAACATAAACTTACCTATAAACATATGTCGAATAATCCTTCGTTTAGCCGCTAGCCGCCATTTTGTATTTTTTACAAAAAACGTTATATATCAAGAACTATTTAAGATACAGAAACCAAACTTTGCACACATATTTATTGGTCAAAGAGACAAATATTTTCAAAGTATCATTTCATTTGATTTTATATTTTCAAAATGGCGGAGGTTAAAAATATTTTAATTAAAATAACAAAAAATCCATTAGCTTTATAAAATTTTTACAAGACACAAAAAAGATTGGAATTTCAATTTCCAATCGAACGGTATTTTGGTGAACGAAATCCGTCCACGGATAACCTAGAAAATGCACTTTTAATGTTAGAATACAGGGCCCGTGCGCCACCGCGGAGCGGCCGTGGCTAAGAAGCGGAGTTCAGCTGGCACATCGCGGCTTCTTTCCCGCGGTGGCGCGTGGGCCCTGTAATGAAACATTTAACCTGCATTTTCTCGGTTTCTGTATCTTAAATAGTTTTTCATAAATATCGTTTTTTGTAAAAAATTCAAAATGGCGGCTAGCGGCTAAACGAAGGATTTTTCGACAAACGGTTATAGGTGATTTTTTGTTTATTTTGATGAGTACTATCACCCCTCGAAGTTTTCCCCGACTTTAATGAACACCCTGTATATATGTGTGTGTGTGTATGAAAAAAATGATTAAAGGTAAGTAAAATAGAAGTCAAAGTGAAAATTATTGGATATTTTTACTAGTATGAAACCTATTATTTTGGACTGTTAGACGCTAAATTCACTAAATTTGATTTCATTCTTATGACGGCTTAATAGGCTAATATGATCAATCCATAATCTGAATTTAATTTTGAGGACATAATCCCAAAATGTCTCTCTGTTTTTATTAGTAGGTTATGGAGCTGAATTTGGGTAAATAAAATAACAATTTTATACAATGCATCCAAAATGGGTGTTAACACCGTGATATACAAGTGTAACCATCTACATCGCCTTCATTATTTCTTTCATCTCGTGGATTACCCAAGCTTTCTTTTTACTTAAAAAAAAATGACCTCAACTGCCCATCACCATAGGCTTGTGTGGTGAATTAAAGACAGCGAGGTACTGTAGCGGCATTAGTCAAATGGGCAAGCCCAAGCTGACTAACCATTCATGATCTGACAGGAGTCACCGGTTGCTGGTTTTGATTCAGCAACCTTTTGACTAAAGGTTTTTACTGAAACCCTTCAAAATGTAAGAATCTACAAGAGAATTCATTTGAGGTCATTAGACCTGATCAATTGAGGGATCTGATGAGGAAAAGTGAGTTTTAAGAGTTTCGCTGGGCATATAAAAACTTACGAAGTTGGATGACTTTTCCCGTAGAACCGGTGTTCAAGTTGAAACAGTAAAGCATTGTACTTCTTGGCATATTCAATCCAAGCACCTTTAACCATCCACTTAGGACTTGCTTCTCCTTCTCCTCCAATCAACAAGAAAACAGGTCCACCTTTCTGATAGGTGATTTTTTGTTTATTTTGATGAGTACTATCACCCCTCGAAGTTTTCCCCGACTTTAATGAACACCCTGTATATATGTGTGTGTGTGTATGAAAAAAATGATTAAAGGTAAGTAAAATAGAAGTCAAAGTGAAAATTATTGGATATTTTTACTAGTATGAAACCTATTATTTTGGACTGTTAGACGCTAAATTCACTAAATTTGATTTCATTCTTATGACGGCTTAATAGGCTAATATGATCAATCCATAATCTGAATTTAATTTTGAGGACATAATCCCAAAATGTCTCTCTGTTTTTATTAGTAGGTTATGGAGCTGAATTTGGGTAAATAAAATAACAATTTTATACAATGCATCCAAAATGGGTGTTAACACCGTGATATACAAGTGTAACCATCTACATCGCCTTCATTATTTCTTTCATCTCGTGGATTACCCAAGCTTTCTTTTTACTTTAAAAAAATGACCTCAACTGCCCATCACCATAAGCCTAGGGCTTGTGTGGTGAATTAAAGACAGCGAGGTGCCATAGCGGCATTAGTCAAATGGGCAAGCCTGAGCTGACTAACCATTCATGATCTGACAGGAGTCACCGGTTGCTGGTTTTGATTCAGCAACCTTTTGACTAAAGGTTTTTACTGAAACCCTTCAAAATGTAAGAATCTACAAGAGAATTCATTTGAAGTCATTAGACCTGATCAATTGAGGGATCTGTTGAGGAAAAGTGAGTTTTAAGAGTTTCGCTGGGCATATAAAAACTTACTAAGTTGGATGACTTTTCCCGTAGAACCGGTGTTCAAGTTGAAACAGTAAAGCATTGTACTTCTTGGCATATTCAATCCAAGCACCTTTAACCATCCACTTAGGACTTGCTTCTCCTTCTCCTCCAATCATCAAGAAAACAGGTCCACCTTTCTGATAGTAGTCCCAAACTACATGATATCTCTGTAATCAATAAAAAAACAGCTCATTTGATAGAAGGGTGCGAACTGGAAAATTTCAAAGAACAAGCAAACAATAGAAACACTTACTATCAACCCGCCACAGGTATTGTATTGTGTAGGCCTATAGGTGCTCCCTAATATCTAAGCTCTTAGTAATTTTAGTGCTTATGTGAACTGTAAAGACTTGTAATTGTATTATTGAACCATCTTTTAATATTCTGATTCTTTCAGTCTCTTTTAATATGTATATACATCTTTTTTTTCTTTTTTTTTTTACTGAAAGGGGCGGATTTCTCCCAAGGCACTTCAGCCGTAGCGGCTTTTTGCGCACCCCTGTGTGGGTTGCGGCATTATCACATAGCGAAAAGCCATTGGTGATTGGCGGGATTTGAACCCGGGACCTTGGGCACCAAAGCCCCGCACTCTACCACTAGACCAGCACGCTCCCCTATGTATATACATCTATGATTCTATATTACCATCTTAGTACAAAATTTAGGGCCACATACAAATTTTACAATTTTTTTATATTTATTTCAATAAAGTAAGCTATAAAAAATGTAATAACTTGTTTTACAATAAAGACATAGTAAATATATACAACTGTTCATTTAACTATCAATCATTTAT
Organism: Nephotettix cincticeps; assembly: GCA_023375725.1. NCBI lineage: Eukaryota > Metazoa > Arthropoda > Insecta > Hemiptera > Cicadellidae > Nephotettix > Nephotettix cincticeps. Next base: position 66,533,021 of record CM041789.1, on the reverse strand, counting down.
TCAATTATGATTTAATTATTAAATAATCAGTAGGCCTAGCTGAACTAACTCATCATCTTCATCATTTATCCAGCGGAAAAGAATACTTTCACTTACATTTTCGAAGCAATATAATTCACTAAAATTTCAACTAAAACAATTTCATCTAACATAAAAAACTGTTATGGCAAAAGTATTGACGTTAGAATGCCTGTGACGCCATCAGTATTATAGCAAGGCGGAGACTAATAACCCTGACATAGCACACTTTACTACTCCTCTTATCGCGCACCTGTGTGCTAACAATGCTGTTTCAGTCTCAAAATGGTGTTTAATAAACTCATCATGGGAATGATAGTTTAAAAAATTCTTGAGAACGACTTTTTTGTCAGGCGATGCCTATCAACAATACCGTTGGCGGGTAAAAGGTCAACATATTAGGTGATAATATGACCAGGGTTTGGACTGTTCCCAATAAAAATATAAGTCCATACCAGACCAGTATTGTGAGTTTGAGTCTCCACTAAATTAATGATTCTAAACAGAGGACTGTCATTACAGTATCCCTGAGACAAAATCATTAAGGTAAAAAAACTGTAAGTTTTACCGCTTGCCAAAACAAATTATCACTTCCCAATGATATAAAATAAAAGGGTTAGGAAATATATTTTGGGAAATTCGTGCAATTATAATTTTTTGCTCATCTGATTTATGATAATGGATTTAGACTACATAACTTTAGATTTAGACTATAGATCAATGTTCTTTGTGTGCATAAAATTTGAATTCACCCCTTCAATAACTTGGAATATCTATTTTTGAACACAAATATTATTGAGATATCACCAAGAATGAAAATATCTGATCAAAAAAGTATGTAGGTTTATTTCATAATATGGGAGACAGATTTCATTCCACTATAATTTACGAAGAAAACTTAACGAAAAAAGTAAATTTTAAAATTATGTAGGGCCTACCTGCTTCCATGTTCTAGGATCAGTTGGTTCAAAGTGATCGAGAGTCTGGTTAAACCAATGATCAGGAGGTAATTCCTTATTTGTAGTTGGAAGTGATGGAATCCCCAACAATCCATGTTTATCTCTTAATCTGATCCTTACCGACCCATCACAAAACCATAGCAGCACAAACAGAAGAGGAAGACTCTTAACCAGAGCTAACATGTTCTGAAATACAAAGAAAAATATTTGAAAAAATGTAAGCAAAGGCGATGAGGAGGATGCTTAACCTTAGGCCTTTAAAGCGGTGTAAAATATATCCACTTTAAAGCTACTGAATAGATTATATTATCTCAATAACCATATGAATTAAATAAATTTCAATCTTACTAATATTAAAAATGTAAAAGATTTTGTAGACCTATATTGTGTACTGCTGATAGAACAAAAAAATGAATACTGTAGAATAATTAAGTTCAAATTTCAAAGAAACACGACATAAGACATTTAAATAGGATGTGTGTGGCATATGATTACACATGTTTCAACTACGAATGGCGGGCATGGCATGGCATGTCCACTGCAAGTGCTCCACATGCTTACGGAAGCAAATTGTCAAATGATTCAGCTAGGTTTTCTCCAACAAATGACATAAAGTTCATAACACTCATCCTCCAAAGACCTTAAAATATTCACTGGATTGGGTCTAAATCTAATCTACAATATAAGTTAGACACGTCATGATAGAGGTTTTGAATATTTCCTTAATGAATCTCTTTTTTTCAAACAATGTTGTATAATAATAGAACCTTAACAATACCGTTCCATGGAGAAACCTTTGACTAACCCCTGAGCTACCCTGTATTTCTCCCAAGTTTGTTTCAGATGTTACATGAGTAAGTTGTCTACATTGGGGCCTATGAAAAATAAATATGTATGTATTCCATATGTGAATAGAAAATCATATAACTTTTTGATATTCTTAAAGTTTATCAGCCAAAAAAGCGTAATAAACCACAGACAAGAGAAGAAACATAAACTAAAAAATAATCCTTAAAGGTCAATACAAACCTTTTCAAATGTGTTATTTACAGCTTAATTACACCAAACTAGAAATAACAATAACAATAATAATATCAGATAAGTTTAAACGCCGTTTGATTGTTTATATTTCATGCAACAAACTAACTCAGTTGTCCAAAGTTCAAATTATTTTATCAAGACAGAAAGTTCAAGTCCCAACCGAACTTTAATAAACAGAGATATTCCAATTCCAAAGTCCGTCTGTCTCCCGGTCTCCTCACGAGCAGTGTTTCCACTTGTGAGAAAAAGACTCCCATTTTACGACACAAAAATCCCTTCTCTTTTTCGTATCTTGTTTGTGTTAGTCAAACTTTCGAGTGTATGATTTTATATAATATGAAATAACGGACGAACAGCTGTGTGGCTCAGTTTTTCAATCTATAAGATTGGCTGTTTCAAAACAAAATAGCTAGAGTTCAAAACGGTCGGGCAATGCATACAATTACATAAAGTTAAAAAAGTTATTTTATTATATCAATTTATTTATTACAATTTTCAAATCAATCAAAACCCAAACAAAAACATGTAAACCTTTTTATGGAAGACAAAATTCATTATAAATACGTAATTTCATTGTAATTTCTATAAAATGACTTTAATTGAGCAAAAATAAAAAATAAATCATAGTTCCACAAAGAACAAAAGTGAATTCATCCTTGCTAATTTTACTTTCCCCTTTAAGTTTAAAAATTTGTTTTTCAAATTTGAATTTGTTATATAATGTTTTTCTATTTGAATCCAAAAAAGTGGGTTTTGACGTGATGTCTGTCCGTCCGTGTGTGTGTGTGTGTGTGTGTGTGTGTGTGTGTGTCTGGATGTGTACAGTGCCACAGCCTACCCCGTTGGTCCGATTTAGATGAAATTTGGCATGTATGTATATATTCACGGTATCTCCAGGCGTTTTTTTCATTTTTTTGAATTTTTGATTTTTAAGGGTAGTTCACCCCTAAAAACCCTTAAAAAACGTGAAAAATCCAAATTTCTCAAAAACGGCTCTAACGATTTTGATTAAAATTTGATAGTTTATAGTGCACAGAGCACTAAATAATTTGACACCACCCGCATGTCTGTAAAAATGACGGTTCAAAAGTTATGGGCTTTTAAATGTCAAAAAAATCAAATTTTTAAATTTTCAGCGAAAACAATAAAAGTAAAGTATAACTTGACTGGTACCATTGAAACCAGCTTAAAAAACTAAACAAATTAGTATTTTGAATTATTTGTCTACGACTAACGGTTCCAGAGAAAAGTTAAATTTACTGTCCACGATAAACGCAGAACGTTGTCTGACAGCGCCCAATGTTATTCTTATGGAAAATGTAAAAAAATCAATTTCTTCCTTACTTTCCACCCGTCCATGAAACTTGGTATAGAAGTGTAAGGTCAAATCAAAAATATCCAGCCAATTATTACCATTAAATTTTATTAAAAAATTTAATATTCGTTTATACAGAATATTTACTTCATGTTAAACCTTTAATAATGATTCAATGGTTATATAATGAATTCTAAAATAACAATCAGCTTATGAAATAAAATGTTTTCATTGTAAAAATTTTTAAACAAAACTTACTCTCCATTTATAAAATTTATTTTAAAAATGAAACGTTCAGATATTTTTTACAACAACTTCCCCACTGTAGAGATTTCCTTATAAAATTTATGGTAAAAGTATTTTAACACATAAAACAATGAATAAGAAACATAATTCATTTTTTTATAAGTGAAATAAGACGAAAAGCTGTGTTGTTTTCAATCTATAAGTAATGTGCTTTCTTCAACACACTAAATATCTTGAGTTCAAAATCCGTTTAAAACGGTCAATGCAAAGGGGTTTAGGAACTTTTGCATACAATTTATTAAACAAAGTTATTTTTAGTTTATTATATCAAATTTATTTATTCAAGTTTTTATAGAATCATTAGAATCAACTAAAAACAAATTAGTAAACATTTTATGAGCAAAGTTGTGAAGTAAAAATTACATTGTAAATTTTTTTGCAGCATAGATGTTCCTCTCTGATTGAGCTTAATAAAATGCGCAGTAGGACAAAAATATAGTTCGACACAAAGACAAAAAGTGAAATTTTCATCCTTGCTAATTTTCTGCCCTGATTTGGTGTACGCCTCGGATGGAAAAGTGACACTTTGGGTCAATGACGAATTACACTATTTTTAGTGTTATAATGTTGTAAACTACCATGCATGAATAAACTTATATTTATAAATTAAACACAAAGCAGATCACATGTATATCTAATGTAAACGTTAAGTTGTTTAGGTCACAATACAACGATAAAAGCACTAAGAACATTGAACGTTAGTTACAGGCAGTGCTTCCACTATTATACTTAAAAATAGATACCGGTGCCCCACGTCCTCATTTTACTCCCCTTTCGCAACTCACTTCTGCACGTTTGATCCTTTTAACTTATAGTTATTACCTCGTAAAATGTGATAAAATTTGTAACATATAGAGGTGCATTAAGTTTGCACCGCTCCATAATTCAGTGACGACCCACTGAAGATAAAAAATAAGAGGAAACAAATTTTAATAAATTATAATTTGAGAGGGGAAATACATACCAGAGGGGCTTTAATCAACTTATATGCAGAGTTATCTCTTCGAACAATCTATTTGTCTCAACATGAGATTAATGTACTTATTTTATCTTATGCAGGGTGTCTAAGTCCATCGCCAAACTTCAAGATATGGTTCACTGGGTCAAATAAGCCAAAACGTGTTATTTGAATTACTTCACCAGATATCCGATATTTTGTATTTTTACAAAATATTTTATATCTCAGTAATTTTCCATCCGATTGTTCTGAAACTTGGCATGTCTGTGTCTTAAATAGTGAAGACCCCATTTTAAGAAAAATATCAACGTGGTTAAATTTTAATTTTAAAATGGTGGTCATTTAAATGGTTTAAAATGGCTTACAAATGATAGATTACTGTTAAATCTATTAAAAATGAAGGGTTTGTGAAATCTATTCCCCTTTCCAATTACACCAAAATTATTAATAACGGACGGAGATTCAGTATCTTTACTAGAATTAGGTGTGTACGAGTACTAACTTCGCCACCCCACTTAAGAGCTTATATACTAAATTTTCTTTTGGTAGTGAAGGTTTCAGATCTTATTACCAGCTTATTATGAATAACCCCCCACATGAATAACAAATTTTATTCCTTTGGTATCTGGTTAAAACGTATTGTTTTAAGATGTAGCAAGAAAAATACCATTCATACATGAAACCTTATGCATGAAATGTATAAACCTAAGGTGTATTTTAAAATATCTTAATTTGAATTTACATTAATATTTTTATCAATGAAATAAGAAACATGGTACCCTTTTAAATAGTTTTATTGTAAGCGACATGTTTTGACTTTTAGGTCATTATCAAGCTTATTTTAAATCTTAACCAAATAAATAAAACATTTAAGTTTGATAATTAAAAAATGGTAAAATACAAATAATTTTAAATTACAATTTTGGTGTAGCTGTTTCAAACATTAATAAATTTTGATTTAATTTGTCTTATTTTTTTCAAAAATCGGGTTGTTGAGGTTTATTTGAGAATTTACGAGTCATTTGGTTCATCTTTAAATCCTAAATAATAAATTATTCTTTCGAATTCATTTCACTTCCTTTATTTAAATATTCTAGAACTTCAAGATTTTCTTTTATGTCTTCATAATTTTGGTTGGTAATTATAAATGTTTTACATAGTTAGACTTCATTGAAGTTTTATTGTTATATCAGAATCATTTTAAAGTGAGTATATTCTAAAATAGTTTTAACATTTAGAGCTGAAATAATTTAGATAAGTACCATAATTAATTTGCAAAACAAAAGCACGTATTTATAAAGATACGAAAAAAATGTTCAGGAAATTGTTAAGAAATAGTTACACATCAGTTGGTTTTGAGCCATACAGTAGCTCAACAACAAATTACTAATTAAAACATTTTTCAAATTTTAGGCTTACGTAAACACAAAATTGAAAGTGACCAAAAGTGAACGAAAGCCGCTTCTGAGGTGTGAGTTTTTTGCGTAAGCTTGAGAGGGTTATAGTTTGTTATTTGAAGCCGGTAGTCCCGAAAGACTAGCGGGTTCGGACACCTAGGAGCATCGGTCCACCCATACGCAAGGCGAAACATATGACTATAAATACTTACATATTACTCTTGTAATTCCATCGTTTTTAAAGTAAGTTTAATACGTTCCAAAAATATATAAATAATTTTAATTAATTGCACATCTAAGTTTTTCATAAACATAATGGTCTAAAAATTATAAAAATCTCCATTTATTGTGTTTAAGTTAACGTAAAAGTAGAAAAAATTAAGTCGTATTTATGTTAGTTCGCTCTCATCGACCGCTCTTCCTTGTTACGCTATCTGTTGACAGCCCTTTCAATCTCGCGGAACTCAGCTTAGTGGACAGTACGTTCCGCCGCAAATCGGTCGCATTTTCGTTCAAACTCAAAAACCACGGAATTATTTAGAATTTATTGAAATTTGTAGTGAAAATATAAGTACTGTTTTCTATGGAGTTTATAATTTTGGCTACAACAAAAGAGTGGAAAAACTGTCACACTGAACGTTGAAAGCAAAGATTAAAAAATAATTTGTTAATTGAATTTCAATTTAATTTACCGCTAATAAATGGATAGAAACCCCGTTTTACTTAGTTTTGGATATTTTTTAAATACAAATAACGGTGCTAGAGTAATATTACGATAAGGGTACTGTCAAGCAATCGTCAACTCGGACTAAATCTTTGCTGAAATATGTAGCCTATACTTTTCAAATTTAATCTCAAAAAATTTAATTTCAAATTTAATTAGTACAATCTGACCTTAATATCTAAGAATCAAGTGAAATAATTTTGGTTTAATGTTTTCAATTCCAAATAAAAATGGGTTTTCAGATATTTAATGTTTTTCAACCGTTTCTCCAAGTGTATGAGCTAGTTTTCTATGATCATAATAACATTAAGATGTAAAATACCAATGTTCAATATTCAATATCTTTAAAACAAATTGCGCAGCATCTGTTGTTACTTAAAATTCACAGACCTCTATAAACATCTCGTAAAAAGGTTCAGCTCCAGTTCTTAAAAACTAATCCTACCATGTAAATACATACGGTAGTATGAAAGTTGAAACGTAAGGTGAAATGGCACGTCTTTAACGATGCCAAACCGTGAATTCGAACTTCATCCACTCAAATGAGACACATATATAGGCCTACTGAAGACTAAAATAATCTGTTTTCCAAGAATATTTTATGGTTAAAGCTTTAATACAGGCTAAAGAGAACAGTCGAGCTAGAGTTTCAAGAACAGTTTAGTTCGCGCTAATTGTATTAGCTATGCGCAGTAAACTTGATTTGAAACAGGATAAACAATAATTACCCAAGCTTTCATGCTATAGATGCTGATGATACAGTCGAACATGGGTAGAGTTACAGGTCATTTTGTTGAGGGGGGGCGTAACATCCCGGGGTTTTGGTATGGAATGTCCTTGTTAAAGGGGGTTTTGAGAAATACAAGAAAAAAGAGTTTTCATGTTATTGTTAGCACAATTTTCTTCAAGTAGCAAAAAAGAAAAAGTATGATTTAGCAAATTACAATTTAGGGTGCTGTAATAATTATGACGTTGATATTGAACCGACAGCAATCGTAAACTTTACTATTGCACTAAAACCTTTTGTGTATTTTAACTGTCAATAAAGATTAGATTAGATTTTTGAAATGGCGACCATACCATAAGGGAGGTATTTTAAGCCAAGTATGAATAAATATTGAGTGTATGATGATTGTGGCGCGATCTTGTAGTTTTGTTACTGACTAAGGATGACATGTTCCTTAGCCATGACTGTTAATAATTAATATCCCAACAGCCGATGGGAACTAAGGGCAACACACACACAGACACGACGGATTCCACAGTTTAACGTGGAATCCGAACCACTACCTGTGAATTACGAATTGGTTAATTATGAGAATGGTCTTCGTGGATTAATGTAGTTATTCACCTGTGCGGACATTAATCCACACATGAGAACAATACATCCACCCACCATCGCTCATAACTATCCACAATTCGTGACCTCCAAGTAGCTGGATTACAGGATGATAATTTTTACTAAGTTTGTATACTGGACAAAGCTTAATTTTTTATAACTATTAACGATAAACATATACATATTGACCAAAATGCTTGAAAGGCAAAGCCCCCTCATGCCCCCTTATCTCCGACTATGCATTTGAACATTTTTAAATAATCTGTTCAAACTGACGAACATGGTTATTTATTTTCTTGTGTGTATAACTCACCATAAAAGATGAAATAAAGTAAAAAGTCAGAATATGATTTCAAATGGAATGATAGGCTGTGATTTGCGTAAAGTGATTCATCAATAAATAGCTATTAAGGGTAGTTTAGTTAAAGATTCCGTTAGTCACAGTAACATCAGGGATATTTAATTCAAGAGGAGGAATCGATGGATGTCGGTGAGGAGTGAGTCAGTAAGGCCAATGACGTCATACACAGCTGGTGGAGGGAGTCGCAAAGGTAAGGGAATTAATGTAGCAGTTACTAAATTAGCGGACACGGAACTATTGTAGTGAACATATATTTTCTTCAACAAACATAATCAGCTGGTTTAATTCATACAAAATAAAATAAAACATTTGTTTTACATTTTAATACCGGTTTGTATTTTGCAATGTTATTATTACAGTGAGCATGTCCTGGCTATATTTTCAACGACCTGAGATATCAATGTGAGTGAGACCATGGCCTTAACTTATGATACACTTTTTTACTATTTCATGCTGTTAAAAATTTTGCACCCTTTTGCGTAGGGGGTTGGGTAAAGGGAAATTTCTTTAAATTTCGGAAATAACTAATTTCCGAGTAGAAAATAAGTTCTAGATAGGTCTAATGTCCAGGAAAATTCGTGTTTTACTGTAATATTAAGTTTAAAATCTAAAAATTTAACATTACGCTTATGGAGAATCAAATGTAAATAATGCAAACCAAAACAGCTGTTTATAAACGTTTGACAGTTCTTGATTGAAGACGGCAAAGAACAATATGTGAATAGAGGTTTTTCATAAATATTTATTTTATGTATGTAATAAATGTAAAATTATCAGGTTACTAAACAATTTGTAAAAACTTTAGGGTAACATAACTGTGCGAAATAAAAGCAGGAAAGAGTATTTCCAAAATCTTCCGTGTTTTGATAGAAAACGTATTCGTTGTATTGCCTGAAAATACTGTAACAAACCAAATAATTGGTGTAAATTAAATTTATCTTTTGCTTTTCAATCCTCATTCCGTTTCTAACAAAATCAATTGATCACAGGATAATAATAACAAACAGTATGGACATTTAAATTCAGTATAAGGTTAGCTAAAACAATTAATTGAGGTTGGCCAAAAACTCTTAAACGACGACGCGAAATCGGCTGACGCCGTAGCTTAAAGCGCTTAGATCTCACGTATACAAGGTCGCGTGATCGATCCCCACCCGAGGGCTATATATTTGGTCAGTATTTATGCCATATTAATTAAGGGGTATTAAAACGGTTTTATTTAAACCACATAAATGTTTTCATTGAGCAGTAAATTTGTTTTAATTTTGCTAACTAACTTGTAAAATACATGTCTTATTCTATCCGAGCAAAGCTCGGTCACCAGGTACTCTACATTAGAGAACAAACACCACACCCACCAACCATCTCTATGTTCACAATTCGTGACCTCCAAGTAGCTGGATTACAGGACATGACCACTGAACCAGTCTGTGGTATAAGGATATAATTTTAATAGTAAACAATAATAATTTCACTAGTATTTACTTTTATCTGTCCGAATCCGGAGGTAACCTCTACATGCGTCTGACAACGTTTCAAAATTAGATCGCCTGATGAAGGGTGAAGCACGTCAAATATCATTGGTTGGATCGTAGCAGTTCTTCGTGAATAATTCCATTTGATGTAATGGAACTACAAATAACGCGATGGCGTCGAGCGTCACAAACATCGTTGGTTATACGAGTTTATAATTTAAATACGCTACCTCCAGGAAAACTGAGTAAAAAAGAAGTAACTGGACTATTTTAGTTTTTTTTTCTAAATTAGAAATCCGCCCCGGCCTTATGTTACTTGGAATTGGTCAACTGTGAGTTTACAAATTAAAAAATTAAGAATTATGAATTACATTGGACAATCAAGATTATATTTTTGGATCAATGAATACTAATTGAAATAAACAAAACTGAAACATGTGTTTTAGTTAACCAGATGTATTGACAACAATGTATTGTTGTAGTTATGCTATAACTTAAGAAATTTACTAATTATCTTTACATTTTTGAACCCTCATTTGACAACACCTCAAAACAACTTGCCTAATTTTGTGGCTGCTTCTTTAGTAGACTCGTTGCCGACTTTAACTTATATGCATTACTATAGGACATTCTTGTGTATAAAATGTTTGTATTTACTTCCCTGTGGGAAATAGATTAGATCATGGACATGTCTAAAGGGAATGTTTTCAATTCATCGAACAGCTGTTCTTATTCTTTTATATTTCAATACAATAGCCATGGTTGTTTACATGGAAACCTGTTACATATTTTCCACCTTAAAAATCACCAACACCCCTTCAGAGCTAAGACATATCCATGTAAAAATGCGAGGTAGATTTTTGTCAACACAGCATTTTCATTATTTATTATAAGTTTAGATTTTAAAAATCTAGTATGAATTTGCCAATAACGAATTTGAATACATTCCAGCTTTAGGTGGAGAAGTGAGTTAAAGATGATTTGTTTTCACGAGACATCCGTATGCTTTCTGTTGCTGTTACGAGCGTGTGCTCATGGACGTATCTGTAAGTACTGTTAATACAACTATTAGGTACATTCAAATTCACATATGGTGGATATGTATAACTGAAGCCTATTTACCTTAAATTTTGGCTCCTAAGGTTTTGATTAAAATTTCAAAGTTTTTAGTCTTTGGGATCTAAAAAAGACCCTAAATATAGACACAATGGGATTTTGAAAGTAAAAAAATGTTTTTTTGGATTTTTCCAGAATAAAATTATACGATAGTTTTGATATATCCGTTAAAACTGACTAAAACCCAAATCAATTATTATTTTATTGCCTTAGTAGTAATCTAAGAGAATATTTAATGTTATTTTTATAGCAAATACAATAAAATGAATTTCATCATCATTTTTTAACCGTTTGGTATTCAGATTATGATGATGTTAATGATGTTTATGGCATTCAGATTAAAGCACACAAAAACCTGGGGAGAAGAGGAGTGAGATTGGAGTCTCTCTTCAAGCATGTTAATTTAAACCTGTAGAAAAAAGGTGTCAGTAATGATTATTTTTGTAACAAATAAGCTGGACTTTTATAGTTCAAATAAAATACGGGTAATTGTTTACAATGACTGCCTCAACTCCGATATCTTCCATACTTCTGTTACTAAACTATCTGGGACATAAATATGAATAAACAAGCAATATTAATGCCCGCCGCACTATGAAGGTTAGGTTACCTGTGTGCAACGTGTTTTGGTCGCCGACAAACATCGCTCTGCGAAGTTAAGTTAGGTTGGTTATTGACATTTTATATTATCAATACTATCAATAACCTATTTAACTTAACCCCGCAGAGTGCTGTTTTTCGGCGACCAATATACACGTTGCGTCACATCTTAATCTAGTCTAGCTAAGGAATCGGGGTTCTTGGTGAAAAAATGACTCGCACAGGTAGCAACCGTTATCTTTTGAACTTTGCCCATTACCTTATCAATGACGTCTATTTCCGTCTCAAAAAGGCCGAGCGGGCTTTAATATTACTTCTTTATTCATACTAAGGAACCAAACAGTCAGTTAAGTACGGAAGATATTGGAGTTGAGGCAGTTATTGTAAACAACAAAACATACGAGAGTTTAAACATGAATGTACCAGTAGGCTAATATGTAAGGCAGGTCATTTAACTAATACACTGGTATAGTCTATTTAGGTTCTTCTGAATTTTAAGGTTCTGGTCTACAGCACACAAAGATACACTTCACCGTTACGAAATAAAATGTCAGGATAGGAAAATAGATGTAAATGTTTTGGAGTCCTCTTCTTGAACGCACTTTATTAGTTATATGCAGTAAACATTTTTAAAGGGAATTAATAGAGAATTGTTCTCACGCTTGTGGCGTTTCAGTGTCATATTTGCCTAAACTGCTAGTGTTGGCACAATTTTCTATTCTCGTTTAATTCTGTAACTACGCATAGTGCTACAATAGATCTACAGGATAAGGTCACAATGGTTAGTTATACCGTAGCGCTGTTCAATTAAAAAAAACTACTCATTATAACACAATAATGTGTAAATATTGTATTTATTTTCCTGTCGAAAACAGATCATGGATAAGAGTCTAAAGGAAAGTTTTCAGTTCATCTAGCTGTTCTTATAAGCAAACTATGTCACTGACCATAATCCTTACATTACATTAGATAGTTATATTACTCAAATGACGTCACTGTTTTAAATTTTGGTCACACAAATTGCCAACACTTCCCGCCCTATGCTAAGACATATCCATGTCAAAAAATAGGATTTTTCGAAACCTTGTTTTTACCTTAAGGATGGTCTACACGTACAGATGTATCGTCAGTATTGCATGACCATGCCAAGTTTGACAAATATGACTGTACATGAGTGTGGACAACAGATTTGACGTTTTGCATGCCAAACAATAGGTTTGACAAGCCGGCAAAAGATGGATGGGACAAGTTGAGTCATGTGGTCAGGCGGCTGGCTTTTCGGGAAAACCACCCACACTCAGTCTATGCTGTGACTATATCTAATGCGAAAATGTCATCGCAAGACCATGAACTCCATGAATTCATGGTCACCATGAACTCAACTCATGAACTTGAATTACATTTCAAGTAAATAACTTATGAATGTCTTATGAACTTTTTTGCGAATTCATAGATTTGTTCCTCAGTTATCCTAGCCTATGGAAAAAATAATACAGCAATAGAAAAAAGGCTCTGGATTATTCAGCTTTAACAATTAAAAATGTAAGACAGTAAACACTCAAACAAACAAGGACTTTATTTCAAAGAAAATTAACTCGTTTCGAACGGTTTATCGTGAATAATATGCTAAAATGAAATCGTCTATGCGTTCTGCTATTAATACTCTGCATGTCTGAGCATAAACACATATAGAAAAACTGAATTAAGTAGGCGTCGGCTAATACAATCTTGTTTGTCAAACGTGGCATTATCATGCGACACTGACAGTAGGTTCGTGCGTGTAAACCGGCTACGTTGACTGGAGTTGTTGCTGCAGTGGTAGTGACGGAGATGGGGACAGAGCTCGACGATGTGTTCGACAACTCGGAGGACATACTGAGAGTCAGAGTGTCCAGGGAGTCCGAAGACGCAGGATATAGTGACGGTGAGACTAACCATAACCTACGGTAACACCTCAGCAATATTATTCAAACTATACAATTGTTTGAACTATTTATTGTAACTCACTCAATTAAGTTGGTAGACTGTAATCAAACTCCTACTTATTATGGTAGTTCACACATATCTGGAATATTATAGCTCATGTTCGATCGAATTTCCGAAGCTATTACCGTAGGTCTCATGGCAAGACTTAAGCCCGAGACCATGTTTTTTTTGTTTTGAGGTTCCCAGAGGGCAAAAACAATAGTTTAAAATGTTATATGTATATAAATATTTATTTATACATGTAATATAACAGACACACACACTCACATATCTTGTTAACAGTTGAGTTGTTGAGTTATCTTGTTAACAGACACATGTAAATAAATAAATAAATATATATATATAATTATAAAAAACTTCAAATTTTATATTTTATCATTAGAATTAGCTCAAAAAATACACAATTTAATTCTTTTTAGGGTTTCCATCTCCAACGGTTACCGAGATATTATAAAATCTAAACACAGTACATTGTATTTTGAGGCTCCAATGCTAATCTTATGGAGGATAAGGACAAATTAATATTTCCCTTATTAACTAATATTTTTGGATGAATCTTGGTATTAAGCTTCCATGCATTTGTGCTAAGAAAATCATAGTTTATGAGCTCCTCACATCAGCAAACCTGCACACTCTTCCCCATTTTATTTTTATGGAGAATAGGCAAACTCCTTTATTTATGGACTGATATTGATAAAACTTGGTATATGGTCAAAATAAAAATAGTTTATTCTAAAAATGATTACCGTCAGTGTTCCTCACAGCAGAAAACCTGCATACTCTTTCTCATGTTATACTTATGGAGAATAGGAAAACTCACTTATTAATCACGGATCAAACCTGTTATCTATATTATTATTGATTTGGTAATTCGCTGAGTACGCAGGTCTGTTTATACCTTTATACGATTTTGATTGGAAGGATTTAACTGTTTTTTCTTAAGGGGATTAATTGTCTAGAGTAAACTTTTATTCCCAATGAGAACAAGAGAGAATTTTTCATATATTACATACATAAGTGTGAATGTGTTATTTTGTAACAGTAGAACTTGAAACATTATAAACAAGTGCGCAGGTGATGTCATTGTGATCCAACCATTTTACAGCTTGTGCCGCGATGGCCAGTGGAGTCTCCTTGGTGGTGGATCTGACATGGACTGGATGGCCGAGACTTCAGACGATTTCTCGCTCAGCTGACGTTGCATACGTACTCTTGGACTCGCCCCTCAAGGTCATGGTTCATGCCCTTGACGAAATATTAAGAAAAATCAGAAGCACTACCAATGCCGTCCTTATTTTGGATGATTCAAAACGTTGGTATATTTGAAACTAATAAAACAGACAGGTTTGAGAAAAGTTAATACAGTACATAGTAATTTGTTTAATACTTCTATCGTATTTTCTCCTCATACGTAATTTGTATGTCCTCTTAAAAAGACATTTAAATAGATTTATTACTAAAATATACGGATAATTATGTAATAATTATGTAATAATTAATTAATGTATACACATCACATCGTAGTAAAACTTCAAAACTTTCTTCCAGGATTGTAGTATAGTGATGTTAATTTCGCCAAATTTCAGTGTGCCATTCTGATAAATGTAGCAGACTCCCAATACCGCAGACAAATGATTATTGTTTTTAATTATTGATAAAAAAGGTTCAAATGTATACAGAAAGATATTGTTACACGGATTGCTATATGATTGCCTTTTAGTGTATCATCTAAATCTAACAACTAACTAATATACTGTGAAAAAATCGAAAACGTAAAAGAGGCTTATCAAATATTTTATAGTAAAATTAAAAAAATATTCCCATTTTGATAGTCAACACTTAGTGTTAGACTTAACATGTTTAGATGTTAAAACTGATTTTTGTGATAAATGATTCGCTGTTAATTTTGAAGTCTGTGACAGGTAAGGAGCTTGACGAGGAATGCTGCTCGTAAATCTACAGAGGGATTCCTGCTAAGCTTACTCCAACGCTTTGAGTTGTTTGTAACTTGGAGACTTGAAAACTGTACTCAGATAACATCTCCAATACATTGTCTTTAAAGACAATCTGTATAAATTATATCTGAACAACTCAGCAAGTTAAATCTATGCACAACTACATCTTTAGGGGTAGACCTTAACAGTACATTTATTTCTAGTGAAATGTGAATTTCGTATTAGTTCCAAAAGGATGGGTGACTAGGACGCTATTGGTCTATCTGGTGGATGGCGCTGTAAACTCAACTTCAATTTATTCTCTTTAATATCGCTTGGCTAGTGAGGATGACAAAAATACGAATTGGACCAACTCTAGAGTAATCATAATAAATGTTTATTGCCTATAGATAAATGTGAAATGCGAGCAAAATGTAAAAATACAAGAATTAATTATAAAAGTCTCCTAATTTATACATTGTCACTCATAAATACAATCAGAAATATACAGGGAAAACATTTACTACTATAAAAAGGTTCATTATTCACAAAACCACTAATAAATAAATTGTCAAGATTATATAAATTATTATATGTTAATTAACCATACATATATTCTTAAATAATATATTTGGCCCTTATGGCTATTGGATCAACTGTATTATTTTGGTTTTTGTTAGAAACATACAATAATGTATCTTGTTATTTTTAAAATATTTATGATACATTCTTGACGACCTTTATAAACTGACCATTTCCACATAGGGAAGTTTAATGAGGAGTTGACTTTTGTGTCTGTGATCCTGCCGATGGTGTTAGAGTCCACTCCCGAAGCGTCCTTGTTCCTCTCAATACTCTTCTCCAGGTCGTCGAAGAGGAAATCGGTAGAGATGGTGGTGGTAGGAACTGGATATCACCGGGAGCTACTCTTTCCCCCCTTTCCAGTCTTCACCTCTTCAATTTTTCTTCCACACTGTCTTATTATCTCCACAAATTTTTCGTTCCACATCTGTCCCCACCAATTTAATTTCCACACCCATCGGCTGATCATTTTCGTGTTCATTGATTTCTGATGTAACCATTCGCCGGATGTACTACCTGGTGGAGAGTGGATGATGTCAGTTGTAGAGGAGCTGATGTACTACATGGTGGATGATGTCAGTTGTAGGGTAGCTGATGTACTACCTGGTGGATGATGTCAGTTGTAGAGTAGCTGATGTACTACCTGGTGGATGATGTCAGTTGTAGAGGAGCTGATGTACTACCTGGTGGATGATGTCAGTTGTAGGGGAGCTGATGTACTACCTGGTGGATGATGTCTGTTGTAGAGGAGTTGATTTACTACCTGGTGGGTGATGTCAGTTGTAGAGAAGCTGATGTACTACCTGGTGGATGATGTCTGTTGTAAAGGAGCTGATTTACTACCTGGTGGATGATGTCAGTTGTAGAGGAGCTGATGTACTACCTGGTTGAGACATCTGCGATAAGACTGTACCTCCTTCCCGGCCTGAACTCCGAGTCTGTCCATTCCATCAAAGACATGCGTCCCTCACCCTCCTTCTACGTAGCTCTAGGATCTACAAATGATGTTGACTCCATTCTGAAATCAGTAAGTGCCCACCTCATGATAATTTTAGTATTTATTTTTAATATTTTTGCTCTTATCATCATAGGTACATACTGGGATTTTTATTAGATTAACTTCTTTGTGTAAAATCCCAAATTAAATCACATCCAAATTTTCGTTTTAATTATTGATTTATTTACATGTCAAACATGCAGGACAAAAGCAATTACAATGTGACAGTTCAAACAAAATATAAAGCTATATTTATTTACATTTCTTCAGCTTTCGTTAAAAAAAGAATATATTTTCAAAAATTGAACATAAGTAATATCATCTTTCCATAGAGAATTCAGTAAGAATTTTAAACTCAGTGAAAAATAAAACATAATTACATGATGTAACTCTGTACCATATATTTTCAAAAACTGTTATTCTATTTATAGAAATTGTAATATTTTTAATAATTTATTTGATTTTAACTATCATCGTGCCTAGAGAGTTTCCTATCTGTGTTGTACTATACTGCATTACTATTCATTGGTGTATTTTGTCTCTTGTCAGGCGAACGAAACCAACTTGCCCAGACGAAACGGTATGTGGCATTTATTCGTAACCGATTTCAAATTCAGAGAGTCTAAACACAAAAGGCACTTTGTGTCAACCGTCGTCTCCTTAGCCCCGGAGATGTGCTGCTTGTGGCTGCAGCTCCCCCCAGGCTGCGACTGTCCGGACTCCTTTACTGGATTACAAAATGTGAGTTCTCAAATCAAGTTTCTTAAATCTCAATAATCGATGGTTATAGTTTTTTGGCACGTGGAAACTCTTTATGAGTACCCCCTCTCTTGCGAGTGTTATGTGGTGACTCCACTTTCAAGCGGTAGTCTATATACCCAAACTAAACCCACCTTCACTGTCCATCCAGAGATTTTGTTAGTCTTGCGAAGTTATGGGATTTTAAATTTATAAAAATTTATAAATCTATAAAAACTGGCTGGCATGGCGGCGTGTTCTGTAATCCAGATACATGGTGGTCATGAATAATTGTGGATGGTTGATGGTCGGTGGGTATAGTGTTCTCTTGTGTGAGTTAACGTCCGCACTATTGAATACTACGTTAATCCGCAAAGACCATCCTCATAATTAGACCAGTTTGTAATTCAGATTTAGTGAATCGGACTCCACGTTAACATGCAGGTCTCTTAGATATGTCATTGGATAGGGTAGATAGGATACGTGCCAAGTATTCCATAATACGACACGCCATCTTTGAAAACCAACCTTTAAATTGACCAACTAAGCAAAGAAATCTAAAAAGCTATCACGTCACCATAAACTACAAGTTGCTTAGTGTAGATTACGCTTCAAAACGATGTTGAAGTCCAATAAGTAATATTATACTATAATTTTGAAAATTGACCTTCAAACACCTCTGAAGATTATAAAATAAACTCATTTCTGTAATGAGACGTAAGACAACACCAAGCGGTCAAATCCTTATACAATGCATCATGGGATTGTTTATTAGTAGTTTATGTCATTCCCACGCGATAGCAGCACCAAATAGATACAAAAACGTTGTAATACATATTACCCGACTATTCCATAATACCATCACCCACTCTAGTCTGGTTCCAGAGGTATGTTGCATAAAGTTAAAATTACCGTTAAATGGGACTTGGGGTGTCCTTAAATCTGTATTTCTATATATTCTGGTATTTCTTTGAAAAGCTTGCTTAGAACTTTTCAAAACCTATCGAATATTACTCACACTGATTTGTTATGTCTGACTGAGCAGGTAAAAATAATTAAAAGTATAAAGAATAAATTTTGAACGTCTCAAGACACAGTTATTAAGATCGTAATTTAGCTATTTGTAAAATGTAGATTTATAGCCAAAAAAGTGGTACGAAAGAGGTAGAGAATAAATTATGTACAGATAATCCAAGGAAACATTAGAGAATACTCGATTAAACGTGAATGAATTAAACAAAAGTGAAAATAAAAAAAACTAACTGGAGTAATTGTATTAATTAGGTGGGCTTAAACACAAAGCCGTCGAGTTGTCGCTTGACAGTGCACGTTAAATACTAATTAATCACAGTAAACAAAGAGGGCTCTGATCTTTCAAACAGCTCTTCGGATGCTTAGGCCGCTCCTACGCTTAAAGTGAGACCGTTATGTGTTTCATTTGTTAAAATTTATCTTCCTGACGTTTCACCAATGCAACGTAAAAAAATTCTCTATAAAATATAAAATATTCTAGTTACAATACCTTGTTTGGCCTGAGATTGCTTAAGGTGGTGCGAGCTATAAAAGTACAACAAAATATAAGAGCCAAAAAAATGTTAACCTTTATTTGTCGATTTTATCATAAATATACTTTTGAATAAATTTTCGAGTTACGGCGGGGTGATTAGTTCCGAAATTTGGCGTTTTTCGTGCAAGGCGTGTGAGGAAACTACTTATGTTTTTGACCTAAAATTTCAGGAACGAGGAAGAATAAAAGAAAGTTTTAAGGCAGCATGAGTGAGATTTTGAATTTTGATCCACGCAGCACGCTGGCGTGAGTAGACAAAATTTCATAGAACTTATATTATTACCATCATAGTAATAGAAAATCACTGAGTATGCAGGTTTGCAATAAGGGTTGTTTTACATGGTGTATATAAAGGCTGTTAACTAAGAAAAAACAAATATCAAATAATTTGAAATTATGTCAGTAGTGCTTCCATCTATGAGCTGAATCTGGAAGTATCATAAGTAGTTCACACTATTGCTACTACAGAGGGATTTGTTTTTTTTAATAAAACGTTCTACCAACAATAAAAATGCTCTATTAAAACGGTTCTTTTGGATGGGTGGTCACAGCGCTAGCTGACTGCAGCCACTTAGGCAACCATCAAAAACTAGTGTCTGCAAAGCTCAAACGTAACGTCCCATTTCACTGCGAGGGTTAGCGGTTCGACCCCGGACCCAGTTGCCATTTGTAGTCGGGTCATATCTGTCAACAGGTTAACGTAGTAAGAAGTATCAAGATCAGAATGTTCTGATGTTCAGAATGACCATGTTCGAATGCTCCACTGGCATTGCTAAATACTAAACAAAACCTCTTGAAGCTAAATATATGAAACAAAGCTATTTTCTCTGAATCGAAATGTTTACTACCAGCGATGATTAAAAGTAGTAAAAATAAATAAACAGCTATCACGATTATTTTGGTAAAATTGGAGGATATTATAGCTGAAAAAATGTATCAAGGTAAAATAAAAAAATATGAATAGTTTCATTTTGTAAGTAATGGGGGGGGGTATGCTTAGAAATCCATGAATTGGAATAGAATAGTAATTCAGCGAATGTATTTATTTAATTAGATTAAATGTCTTGGTTTGTGTCCTTTAATTTTATTGTTTCAATTTCTGTAATTAGAGTGTACAAACTTAACAATGAATTGAGGATCAAGACTAACTGAAACATAAAAAATACTGTAGAAATGAAGAAAAGAAAGGCTGGGTTCAAGGGTTGTGTCTGGTGTAGTTTGTCTTTATACAATCCTCGACCTTTTTCACTCCATTTGTGTTCAGCAACCAATATGAGTTGCTTTTTAGAACTTCAAATGATAATAGGTCGAATAAATTACTACATCTATAGTTAATTTTAAAAATATGGGTGTTATATTGTTATTATTAATATCGAATTTAAAGAGTTAAAGGGTCCTCATATGCGGGTCAAATACTCCTGAGAGAACTATTAAATTTGATGGAAAACTTTAGGAGGAGTTAAATATAAATAGTTGTCCTTACAACACATATGACGGTACTTGCGTTAGAATTTTCACATGATGCGTGTTCCAAACACCCAACACCGCCCCCGATCTTAAACATATCCATGTCAAAAGATAGCATAAATATTGGCAATAATAGGTAAGTAAAGGTATAGGTGTATTTCTTAACAAGTGTTGAGAATGGCGTTTTGTTGGCCTCGAGACCATGTTTCAACTTCTAGAATTATTTTATGAACCCATTACCAAACAAAACATAACCTAACCAAACGGGATGAATTGTGTTTTCGGTTGCTAGGCAACCACTTCACAGCTACCGGTTTCCGGTGACTGGGCGGTTATGATACTCTCATAATGTTCTTGTTTCGTTACGTGAGTGAATAAGTTTACTGAGGTCCGAGGTCCGAAATATGTGGCCTTAAACCTACAAAGTATAATTTTCATCGTTAAAGTAAGGGTCAAAAAAGTTAAAATTTTAATTTAGTGTGAAGAAAAATATCGTACGATACAATGTAAAGTAATGTATGATTAAATTATTACATGTGCATATTCAGGACCAGGGACCGCTGCAGGTGTCATAATACTAAAAGTAGGTATAATAATACTAAAATGTTTAAATATGTATAACTGAACTATAAATATTACGTTACATCCATCTATCGAACAACGTATTTGATACCTGTCACTTTATTTATTTGCAAAATTTTCCTGGATTAAATATTTTCAAAAAATTCAATTTAATAGTCTCTGTACGCTTGATTAGCTACCATTTTTTCCCGAACGGTCAACGGCCATTGACTATGACGATGACGACTCAACCCGGGGCGCAACATAGTACAACGAGCATTGTGGGATTGATAGTATCCGGCAACACCTCGCCCAGGGCGCAAATAAACCACGCGACTGTCCTGTGCATATATGACCAGTTATCTTCTAGTATACTATTGCAGGCTGAGAAAATAGTTCTGCAGCACACAAAGAAACTACTGGATCAGCTGATGGAGACTATGTCGTCCGCTGAGACGAAATTCGTCTGCACCTCAAGCTCAGAGTCAGCTGATGTTAACACCAACTCGAGCACCAAACAGTTTTACCAACTTTTGAAAAAGGTATAACCTTAAAGATACACAAATTAGCAGTACATCGTACAATAATGTTATATGAAACTAGGAAAACAATCAGTATCTACACGGAACTGAGGGTGACTTGCTAGTCTAGTGTTTAGCGTCTTGGATTCCGGAGCAAGGGATCACGGGTTCAAAACCAGGATGCCCATTATTAACTAGGCTTACAAGAAAGGCCTGGCATTGAAAGAGCCAAAACAGTTATTCAAATTTAACCCTTCTACAGATTCCGCCATTTTTACTCACATCCTATGTGTAATGTTGAATTCAAACAATTGCTACGACATTTTTCCGTGCCAGAAAGCCGTGTAATTTGTGGCGTATGAAAGGAAATTATAATGTCTAGCGATATATCTGGTTAGAATTTAATATTTAAAATTTAGTTAGTGGATACATGATAATAAAAAAACTAGTTCCACAAAAAGTGTTTTTGACACATATAAATATGTTTATTAAAAAATATTCTATTAATTTTTAAGTTTTGAGTTATGTCTAATTTGTTTTGCTATTAGTTTCACTAAGCTGTTTAAAGCCAATTTTCACTGTTAAAATTTAACTAAGTAGAAGAACTAAACGATTATTCAGCTATAATATCCTACAAAGCAATATTTATGTTGTAAATTTTAAGTAATATTATATTTATAAACCAGTTTTTTTATCATTTCTCTTATATTGGAGGTTCACTTTTAATGCTCTTCCAAACTCCATTAAGTCAAAAGCAAGCTATCCGAAAAGTTTTGAAAATATGGTTATGAATTTTTCACCTGAAAAATGTTTTTATGAAGTCAAGGATTTCATTTGTTGTAACGAGAAACCTAGTTAGTTTAAAGAAAAATATTGTTGTTTCATTATGATTTATAGTTAGCTAAATGACTACTTTATTAATGTATTGACACTGTTATGCAGTTTTTGTTAGCTGTCAAAGTTTAGAAATTTGAATCTTAATATGCATTAAAATTATGAGTTCTGCTGAAGTAAAGCTAATATTAAAGTTTACCGCTTATTGGTCAGTTCTTCAAACTTTGTTTCATGACGACTTAGCTGTGCTTGACTTTTTGATGCAGATTTCTAGAGACTCTACTATAGTTTATTTTCTCAGGAGAAATCTTAAAAATATATAAAATAAAACCATTTTAAGTTTGGTTGGTGGTTATTTTAAATTGACCTGTTCTCCTCCAGAGCACAGATGTTCACCCCACGGTTGGCCTAAGGCCTACAGAGATTCCCACGCTCTACCCCAAGGTCATCCTCCACGTCAACTCCAGCCTCGGCCACCCCATGGCCTCCTGGACGTCCACCTCAGGCCTCGCCCTCGAGTCCGGCTACGTTGTCAAACCGGTCAAGAGGTTCTTCAGAGTTGGAATCTCTCAGGTAGAAAATCAAGACCACCCGAATGGGTAGAGTTAGAGGCTAGAGGGCGGGAGTGGGGGCACGGAGTTAATTTCCTAGTTTTCTCACGAAAAGCCTAAAAATAGAGAAAAAGAAATATTCAGCTAAAATTAATATAAAAACCACAGTCAAAACTCATAAAAATATCAGTGCCGAATGAAAAATTATAATAGAACTGTTAAGTTCTAAATTGTTGGCAACTTAATACAAATTCAACAACTTTTAAGAGGTCTGAGACGCATTGCCCATCCTTGCCCCCCTTAACTCCGCCCATGTCAAACCGTCTCACAAACTATTACTAACAGATTTGGTTAGAATTTATCGATTTAAAAGATTCTGTAAAACACCAATTGAAATGAAAGCATTTTCCATTGCACTTGGAGAAAATATGTTGTTTGCAAAAGGGCGTCTATTCATTAATTAAACCATAAGGCTATTTTACCCTTTGACAATAACAAAGCAAGGCAATAAGGAAGTGTAAAATCGAAGTTGTTTAAAATAAAATCTATACATTTATTTTATCTATTTACTAATCCAGAATTAAATTGTTTTTTATTTTATTTTATGACCTTACATAAAATAAAATACCCCTGTCGCAACAGACCTGCGTACTTAGCAAGTTTCATGATTATGTGTCGATAAATGTGAGAGTTATTTGCCTATTCTCTATAAGATTAATATGGGAAAAGAGTATGCACGTTAGCTGTCATGATAAACACATGACCTATGATTTTTAAGCATAACTGGATGTATCTCAACCACATGAAGCTAAATATCAAGTTCAAAATATCAACGTTCTGTGTTAAGACATTTTAATATCTCGGTAACCATTGGAGATAGAGCAAAGCTTTAAGGAACTAAACTGTGTATTTTTTTAAGCTGATTCTAATGGGGAAATGATAAAAAAATTAAATTACATATATTAAAAATGCGAAAAACTCTCAACTTTTGGGTAAACCCCCCCCCCAAACTACCCGTTCCGATTGACCGATATTTCTGGATTACGAGCTCGTCCGAGGAACTGTAGCAATACACGTCTCTACCAAATTTGGTCTCGATCGGACCATTTTACGAGAGTTATCGTGTTCACAGATATAAGTTCATGTAATTCACTAGATAGCTGCTTTAAGGCAGTGGTTAAATAAACAAATCAAATCTGACAGTTAAACATGGTTCTTTCTTTTTTTCGTTTAATGAAGACATCATCGTACAGCTGGCAATAAAACACCAGTTTTTATTGTTGCATAAAACCAAAACATAACCAAAATGAAAATCTGTAGGGAAAATCTAAACTTAGTTTTTGAACATAGTTATTGGTGGACAGATTGTCTCCTTGACAGCGCACGATTCCGTGCGCCAGGTACGCTAGTAATTATAATTATAATTATAATTATTCACTCGAATCTTGTTATTGTAAGACCACTGATTAATATCCCTTTAAATAAATGGCAATTTGTTAATGGAATTTAGTTCATTCATATTTTGAAAGAAAGAAATAATCATATCAGACAGTTCATGAACTAAATAATTAAACCGTTAATTGGGAACGGATTTAAGCCTCCTTATCCCCTATCTCTACAAAGATAACGCAGATTGACCAGGGCACCAAAGCTTCTGATTGGTGACAGCACAGTAATGACCTTTATAGTTACCGGTCTAGATCAGTTAATTGATCTATGGTTAATACTAAAGCTAAATTATAGAATTGATTGGTCAGTGATAAAACTATTTACCACTACCTCCGACGCGCTTTACGTATTGTAGTTTGGTCAACGGCCGCTAGTGACGTTAACATAGTAGTGTATAGACAGTTCTCTGTTTCACCGAGAGGTAGCGTTAAGGTGGTGCGAGCGGCGTTAGAGTCAACTGAAATCCACTAAGCGCTAGTGTCGCTTATTCATCTTATATATTTAATACACTAGGTCTATTTTTGTGATAATTGTTTTGGAGCGGTGGTGCTACCAATCACCATGTCTAAGGTGTCGTTATAAAGGTCTTAGCATGATTTTGTTCAATTAAAAACATTTTGAAAATTCAAAGTCATGAAATAATTCAAAGTCGTGATTTCTATAAGTTAATATGGAGGTAAACACCGACAATCAAGAAATCAGCTGTTTATTTAAGGAAGTGGTTAAATAAACAAATTAAATCTGACAGTTAAACATGGTTCTTTCTTTTTTCGTTTAATGAAGACATCATCGTACAGCTGGCAATAAAACACCAATTTTTATTTGCATAAAACCAAAACATAAACAAAATGAAAATCTGTTGGGAAAATCTAAACTTAGTTTCTAAACGTAGTTATTGGTGGACATATTGTCTCCTTGTTTTATTTTATTTTATTTCCAACGACAATGCCAATGTAAGAGAAGTGTGCATGCTTAAGAGTATGTCAATCATTACAGGGGATACAGAAGTTAATTTTAATAATTATTAGAAATATAAATAGACCTAAATTAACTCTGGGGAATAAAATACAAGGATGAGGAACGTGGATAAGGTGCAATTTAGATGGAAAAAAGAGTTAATGAAAATAAGATAATCATATAGATTACATTTAACATTTGTTAGTTTGGCACAAAAAATTTCAATTTCTGGAGCTGGAGTTACCAAGGCAGTTACGTTCAATACAATTCATACGTTCAATTACGTACAATAACATTCTTGCCTTGGTAACTTGGGGTAGTTTGTTCTATGGTGATTGTGAAAAAAGAGTTCAGTAGAACATTCATTACGCATTTGTGATAATTCCATGCAATCTTCCGAGTGAATGTGTTCAAGATCACAATCAATTCTGTTTTTGTATATTGTTAGACCTTAAAAATGACGTATCCCAAATGTGACTCTGATCCTGAAACTGGCAAAACATGACATTAAAATATTAACTACTGGATCAGGTAAAAATCTCATATAAAAACAATATCAAAACTCACCCGGTAGGCATATTGGGAGAACATTTTTTCGTTTTTCCCGTGTTACGATTTGGTGGCATCATTAGTTATTTAGTTATTGCCAAATACTATGATAGCTAAAAGCTCAAAGTTCATCTGTGGCTAAGTCTACCTCGTAATACTTAGCCCTTTATTAACTGGATTTTATTGCAATTTTAGACTCGAAAGTTACCTTGGAGATTATTGACAGAGCTCTTACTGATCATAATGAGGAACAGTTCATTCGGAATCCATTATTGAAATTATTAAAATTAAAATGTATAATGTATTTATTGTAATCCTAGGACGTTTTGATTTGAATGGAAATGAGGAAGCGAACAGAATTGAAAAATCAGCAGTAATTTCAATCATCGACATATATGAGAAGAATGTATAACAAATGTGGATATATTGAGGAAATTTTGTAAACGTATTAAATTAATATTCAATTCACTCACTCTGATATAAACAGTTCTACCCAAAGCTAATCCATCTATTATATTATAAAGAAGAGGTGGTTTCTGTATGTTTGTGGGTTTGCTTGTGGGTTTGTTGTGGCAAGTAAATGTGAAAAATACTGAACCGATCAGTTTGAAATTTTACAGAAAGGTATATCTTAAACTCATGCAACACATAGGCATATTAGTTCCCTTAAAATCCCCTCGTGCTACGCCCCATGAACGTCCTAAGTTTCAATGTTTACATTTTCAACGAATGAAAACATAAAATTACTTGAATGTCAACAGCTGTGAACAATAAAATTTGACAGTTCGGGAAGAAGAAGAAGAAAGAGCTGCCGTGACCGTCCAAGGTTTCAATGTTTACATTTTCTAATGACAACATCCGTTTGCACAATATTTTGACAGTTCGGGAAGAAGACGAAATAAACTTGATTTTTCAGATAAACTGCTGGATCGAAATTAGTGAATTATTTGAAATAGTGGAATGGTAGATTTTAAGTTTTTTCCGACGACTGTCTCTATAACATTAATCCTTATCCTCTCCCAATATTTGACAGATGTTACTTTGAAATGTTGTATACACTCGTGTTTTGTTATTTTGTAACAATGAAGAATTAATTAACAATAATTTAAATGTATCAGTAGAGCGAAGAACGGGTACTTTGGCTAGTCCTAGATATAATACACATACGACATATGGTACACAATACCAACATCATAACGACTTTCGAACATAAACTTATTATATGTTTAATAACAAACGACGGTTACAAATGAAGTTTGTAAGTTCTTCGAGGCGAACAAAAACACTAAACAACAAATTATTATTCAAGTCGGAAGATGAGTGTGTTCTTCGGGTTTGTACACAGGCAGACAGACAGACAGACCGGAAGACATACAGACAGATATCAGACCTAAAACCACTTTTTTGGTTTTAGGAAGCCTCTAAAGAGATATATCGATTGTTAAATTGAATTTAAAAAAATGAGGAAAACAATACTTTCTCCCCATACATTGTGTAATCGTATAAGGGGAGAAAGTCATTTGTCCAGTTTTGGCCAATGTGGTCGGACTCCAACTGTGTTGTTTCCCCAGGCGGTGCCGTGGTCCTACCGGGTGACGGACGGCGTGACGGGACGACCTCTGACGGCGGCCGACGGCACCGAGCTGTGGGAGGGCTACTGTCTCGACTTCCTGCAGAGGATGGCCCACGAGCTCAACTTTGACTACGAGCTGGTGCCGAACCCTCACTTCGGCACGCGGGCGAGGGACGGCAAGTGGAACGGTCTCATCGGCGATCTGGCCGACGGGGTAATCGACAGCTTTTACTCTTTTAGACGATCTACACCAAACACAATTTAGCTTGACGCTAAAGAAAAACGGTCGAGGCAGAGGTTTTGAAAAATTCTGTTATGATAAAAAATTATTAGGGTTCTCTCACCTTGTTTTGTAGTTTTTTCCCCAACGGGAGTTGTCACTAAAATACTTAAGTCAGTGTGGTTCGGCGTTCAGCCCGTGTGCGTGAGGCGCGTGTTACAAGAGGACCTACTCCCTGAGGAAGCAGGACGTTTCTTTTGGTCCTGCAAAACTGGATCCCTGGGGCGCTTAAGGTATTTTTGTGACAATCCCCGTTAGGAAAAAACTACAAAACAAGTTGAGAGAACCCTAATAATTTTTTATCATAATTTCCACCTCACCAAAAAGAAAAACATGTCCTTCAAAAGTTAAAAATCCTGTTTTCGAACGCATTAATTTTGCAATATAAACAGCAGAAGACACGTCAGTTATTACTACAGTAATAAATATTAACTACCTACATAGGAATATGCAAACTCATTAGGTGTTATTGAGTTACTTACAACATAACATATTCAATTCAATGGGTTCAGAGAATAAAGGATTTATGTATTAGTAACCATGAAAAAACATTACACTTAAATACATGAATTATTATGGTTGTTTTTATGGGAAGCTTATTAAACATTTTAAAGCCTAGCAGTTCGTAAATTTAAGGAATTGTACCACCTGTAATATGGGATATCTATTATATTATTGTTTATAGTATTACGTTCATGAATACGTTTTAGTACCAGGAGACCAAGCTTTGCTTGGACGGAATATACCATAAATTAATTAGCTTAATTAAAACTCATTAACTATAGACTCAATGTAAACACAGAATATATGGTTTAAATAAAACAGTTTAATACACATTAATTAATAGGTTGTTAACATTTTAATTTAAATTTTTTTCCTCAGGATCGCTTTTAGCTTCTTTCCCTTGCAGATTCGGAGTATATTTTGGTTTCGGAGGTCTGCCACGTTTTCCTTTTAATCTTAACAATTATTCTTGGAACTTTTTAACACTAAAACATTTGTAAAATAAACCAAATGGTATGAACTATAATTAAAACATATTTATTATGTACTCAATGTAAACACAGTTTATTTTAATGGTTTACCCCAACAACTGCTGACCAACATGAGGTCAAACATGAGGCAGGATACAGGCAGTTAGTGCCATTTTCAAAGCCTTCTTTTGGGCTTTGAAAATGGCTTGTGGTTTTGAACTGTTGTGCTATATAAACTCTTGAACACACCTCAGTACGTATATTTTTTAACACGTCATTTCCTTCAGCGCACAGACTTGGTGGTGGCGCCGCTAACGATGACGTCAGAGCGAGAAGAGATCGTCGACTTCGTGGCTCCATACTTCGAGCAGACCGGAATATCAATAGGTGACACAAGATATACATTAGCTTTCCTCCTTAATGATTAACTTAAATTATATCGACCTATGCAACTATTGCAGTAACCATGGCAGCCTTATTAATTGTACCCACAGTCCGATTCTTACTGACCAACCTGTTTTGTTTATGCCATCTATTTAATGTAGTTACTTCTATTATGAATTTGCCATAGAATATTTTTGAGATTTATTAATTGACGTAATTAAAAGGTAGGTGCGTTTCTTTCAAAGTGTCAATACTTTTCCGAATAAAAAGAATTGTGATAATCATCATTAAATGGCCTCAAGTGTGTCGAAAACAGGGAACATGAGCTTTGTAACAAAAATACCTGACAAAGTGTTGGTGTTCATTTATTTTTCGAGTCATAACCTTACGGGTATTTATTTTTGTGAACGATAACTCAACATAAATCACACCAAAGTAGTAGATTGGAGCGAATACTTAAGATAGGTATTTATTACTAGCCAATCCATTCCGTTGTAGGAGGTCCTGGGCTCATATTGGAGATTGACGAATGTGTTTTGCCAAGCGAAAGTATATACTAACTTTACTTTACTATGATTAAAATTACTATACTTTCTAATTTCATCATAGTCATCCATCAATGAAAAAATAGTTTGCGGGTATATAACGAAATCTGACTGTAGCCGCATTATTGTTTTAAGAGGGTGGCAGACTCTATTACATGGCCTATTCTTTACCAGCTCACGTAAACTACAGATCTGTGTGCATGGGACAAAGCAAAGCTAGGGGTGAGTCAACACAGTGCCAGGTGGACATTACTGATAAAACCCAATTTGAGACTCCAGTGTCCGGACCAGTGTCCAGAATCCTTCACGCTACCTACGAAACCACCTACTCACCTAAAACTATAAAATAATGTTTAAAAGTCAAAATAAATCATTAGTCAAGAGTTTGTTTACTATTTGTCTATTATTCTGAAATATGTGTCTCATTTTTACTACAGTGTTAGGTTAGATTTCAGTGACGAGCGATAAACCGTTTACGGATCCTGAAGTGTCCAGTTTTATCAGTAGGCCTACTTTCTATCTTGAATTATTATTGTGTGGCTCACTCTTATTATTTCGTTATACTTCCCACGCACAGATCTGTAGTCTCTGCGGTCAGGCAAAGCATAGGTCCAAGACACTGTCCCCTTTTCAATAAAACGTTATAAAAACAAAACTGTAAACAGTTAACATCTCCTCAATATATTGCAACTACCCTGTTTTTTTTTTTAATTACCGAATCATCTGAAGAATCTAGGATTATGTACTTTGTCAAAATACAAAAATCTTGTAAATAAATGGCTAGGAGAGACTGGAGGGGGTCTGGTACATTTTCTGGCTATTTTTCATCTCGATATATTCCTAAGTTTTTTTATGCCTGTCAAATTCTACGGATCTAAATGAAAAAGTATGTGAGCATGATGATAAGTGCAATTGTACTAGTACGAGTGTGTGTGTGTGCGTGCGTGTGTGTGTGTGAATGTGTGTTTTGTGGGTGGGTGTGTGTTGTGCGAGTCTAGGTATAGATCAGGACAAGAGTGTCATCGTGGTTTTTCTCTATTATTTTTTATTTCCTCAAATTGTTTTAATCATATTTATTTTGTGACTTGTAGTCTTATGCTTGTAGTCTTATGTAGGGAGTGTTTTGTACCTAATTATTATGCATTTAGTTGTTTAAATTTTGTTATAGCCTAAATGAGTCCTATTGAGGATTGTATAACTCATTCCCCACGCACAGGTTCTTCTATGTGAGGAGTATTTCCATGTGTGTATTTAGTAATGCTGGAAATTGTTTGTATTCATTTTATGGAAATAAACCTATTCATTTATTCATTTTTAATTGACAATTTTTAAACCATACATGAATAAGGTAAAAATATAAATTCCATATAAACTAAAACTTAAAATCTCATAATGAGAAGAGATTATTTTATTTAATTACTATTCTTCTTCTTAAAATATTAGATTTCTAATAATGCCATTGGTGAAAATGAGTTGATTTATAAATGCTTTACTTTAAACGAAAATTGTTTCTTGTGTAATCATAAAAAATAAATATCAATTGCCGTCATGAATTAATATGCAGCATTTAAATGTAATATCATCTCATTTCGTTTGAAGGAAAAGCAATTAAATCCTGTAGATTGAATATAATTCCCAATCCAAACGCTATCCAGTCGGTTGAACACGATCGATTGATTGT
This sequence comes from Nephotettix cincticeps, assembly GCA_023375725.1. Classification (NCBI taxonomy): domain Eukaryota; kingdom Metazoa; phylum Arthropoda; class Insecta; order Hemiptera; family Cicadellidae; genus Nephotettix; species Nephotettix cincticeps. The sequence goes on along the minus strand of CM041789.1, from coordinate 66,501,282 downwards.
TAATTACAGGTGCAATTTATTTACTTTTATTAATAGGTTATTATTTAAACTATATAATGTATAGCTAATTAACATTAACTTCTAAAACGCAGCTTTACGCCATAAACAGCATGTACAAAAGTTAGCTGCAGAAAAATTAACTATAAGTATATTTTAAGGTGGTTTTAAGCTGATTGAACCCTTTTTAATCACATCTAATTTGTGATTTCACATTTGCAAGAAACTTCTTGGTTAGAGGAAGTTAAAGGTGTTCACAGAACTTAATTTATAGACTAAAAGAACGCAATTTCATACGCCATTCTGAAATCATAAAGTTGTACAGATCAATCATTATAAAGTGAGAGTAAAATGTAGGCTTCATCTAACATAGGCTGTCCACGCCATAACTGATATTATGTTTTTAAACATTTAGGTTCTAGTATTAACCATTCTTAATAAAGGAAAATAATTACTTTAGGCCCTATTCACTTTTCATGAAGAAACTACGAGGTTTGGTGTTAATATTTCTTTTCCGTTTTACAAAAAATAATCATGTAAAGGGAGTCAATTAGGTTCAGAAGAGTTATGTTTTTAACAAGTTGTCAAATTCAGTAAAGACTAGAGGCTCCATTTTTCGTTTCAAAATAATATTTAAAGGTTTTTCTTATCCAACATTTCTAATCACAGGGTGTTTGAGTCACTGACATTGTCACAGTGGCATCTAAACTAGCTTTAATTGTAATTATTAGGTAATTGTTTAATTGTAGCCACAAAATTATGATTATGGATACATTTTACATAGTTACTCATGTACATTAAGCACAGAATGGATTTAACGTCCTGTTACCCTACTTTTGATCTAAAATTTTTATTTAAAGGTATTTTAATCATGAGATTAATTAAATATGTATACATACCTTACTACCTCTGTATTGAGTAGAGAAATGTAATGTTATTGAAAATTGTAACGTCGGATGAAAAGCTTCTCAAAAAGAATGTTAAAGTTGCCTCCGACATCTTGGACTACAGGGAACTCCCAATTTTTTAATCACTACAAAAGTTTGGGTATAAACCTGTTTAATGAATCCCAAAATTTAAAATCATATTAAAAATATAAATGCTAGAAAAAATTTGGGAAAGGGACTTTAAAATCACTCAGTAAGTATGTATACAGGGTGGTTCTAAAGTTATATACTCGTATATACAAAAAAGTGCAATTGTGTATTGAGTATTCGGAAGGGACCAGAACATACTTTGATACGGAAAATACCACTAAGGCTGAAGGGGATGTTTTTTGTTGCTGGAAAGTATTTACTGGACCGGAATCAAGTGAGGTTGCCCCGTAATGTATTATTCATTTATTTGTCTTGACCATCTGAAAGCTCTTGCCTCCCTAATATTTGTCTTTATAGTGTTTGGCCCCTTGCAGAGTTTACTTACTAAGGATCAATTATAATAGGCTTAAACAATGTTCAATTCTTATATAAATGTTATATACATTATTTGATCGTTGTTAGTATTTATTTTTCCAAACACGTTATGCAACTTGAGATGTGGTAGGTCAATGAAATAAAATTATTAAACAAATAGAATTATTGCAAATTTTTTCTCGATCACAGGAATTGAATAAGCGTTTTAAGCATATCGAAAAATGCCCTGTATACTAAATTGAAAGAGCCCAACACACATAGAGCACCATTTTGGTGTACCTCCATTAATTACACCAGCATGTTGGCACTGGTTGTCAAATCCCCCGATGCCTCTTTGTTCGGATCCCTCTCTTGCTAAGCATTTGTGCTATCCCAATCATTCAAACGAATCAATGAATTGATTTAACTGTTAAACCAACATTAAACGGCTAAATAAATTATTTATCAATTGATTAAATTACAACACGGAATTCGTAAAGCTTTGCACACAGTATAACACCAGACATGGAAAAATCTCATTATGATAATCATCAGTGTAAATATTATTAAAAAATTAGACAAGAAGGGAAAAATTATAAAACTAGACAAAATAGGGTTAGATATATGTTGATTTTATCTATACGCAAAGCTACGAATAAATTAGCCACAACAAAGTAATTAGGTAAAAATTGGACGATGATAGATCAAAAGTCTAAGTATTACCTATTAACTTCCTTAAATGGTAATCTACCCAGGTAGGTATTTCAAGCCAAGTATGAATGAGAAATGAGTGTAAGATGATTGTGACGTAATCTTATACTCTTGTCATTGACTAAGGCTGGCATGGTTTTTAGACAGAGCTATTAATTAATAGCCCAATAGTCAATTTCATTTAAGGGACCTACAGTTTAGCATTGGATCCGAACCACTTTTTTCTCTGAATTACGAACTGGTCTAATTATGAGTATGATCATTATGGATGAACGACGTATTCAATAGTGTGGATGCTATCCAATTAAGAGCAATCACATCACCGACCTTCGCTCATAACTAACCACAATTCGCGACCTCCAAGAACCTGAATTATATGAAAAGCCACTGTTATCCTAGAAATATCAGGCAGAAGTATGTGAGTGCGGGTGTGTTGCAGTCATAATACTGATATGATTTAGAGTTGTGAAGTTATTGGTACATTTTAGAAGTTCCAAATAGCCTTATCCTCCTGGTTCACAGCATCTCACATTCTAATGCGATTTTGAAGATGTTATTTTCTTCTTCTTCCCCCAATTGTCGTGGGATTATTTAGCCGTAATGGTTAAGAAAACTCAGTTTGTGAATTCTTTGGTTATTTCTTCCCAGTGGTGAGGAAGCCCGAGAGACGGACATCTCTGTTCAAGTTCATGACCGTGTTGCGTCTGGAGGTGTGGCTGAGCATCGTAGGTGCGCTGGTGGTCACCGGGCTCATGATCTGGTTCCTGGACAAGTACTCCCCCTATAGTGCGAGGAACAACAAGACACTATACCCCCAACCCTGCAGGTAAATTAGGACACTAGAAACACAAGGTCCACGTGTAGGAAGTGATCGAAGCGATAAAATCCCCAGCGTATTTCATATCTTGACTAATAACCTATCAAACCTATTCAAGGCTTCAAGTGCGAAGATTACACGAGGTTTTAATAAAGACCTAGTTTCCATAATTTATTTGATTTTTAAAAGTTATTTAAAATAAGGTACTACTCGAGGGGGCTTACATTTAAACGTTTCGAAATGCCCAAAAAACGTTTGAGATAGAAGCAAAATAGTGGAACACACAAATAGTACACTTCATCACTAGGACCTAAAATGGGCGTTTTTGATACGAGCACAAGTGCGAGAGAGTATATAACAAAAAAGCCAATTTTGGGCCGTGTGATGAACTATATTTTTCGCCATATTGTTAAAAATGAAACAAAATCATAAAATATAAATTATTACCTGATTTATTATCGATCGTTGTCGACCATTTTTGTCGCTTTAGACTAATCAGCTGTTATGTTAAGTTTTAGCAGTTCTTTATTGATTCGCGATTGGTTGTTTAGGTTATGTCAGTTATATTTATCGATAGTTTAATCTCATCCAATCGATAATTTGATTCAATAGTCGATTACTAGTTTCACAATCGATTCACGGAACGCCTAACATACACAAAAAATCAATAGTGATTGTTGCAGTTGCTTTATCGATTATTTACGATCTAATGCTGGCCTCGAATCAAAAGTATCATCAACAATGATGTTTTGCGGCCTCGACTCAAAAAATCATCATAATAGTCTTGGGAAGAAAAAGAATAAGTTTTCCTCATCAACACATGCATCTACAACAGCTGTTTTAAGCAATATGACGAAAAAGTCTTCTTTCCTTTTATTACAGGTGTCCTACGTTTGGTCAACCTCACTAAGTCCTTTCAACAGTTATGAAGGGGATATTAAACGGCGATGTAACATCCCCGTATATCTAAGTAACCATTTTACATAGAGCTAAAGTTGAAATTACTAATTTGTTTGTTTTTTGATCTGATTCAAATGTACAATTGGAACCAAGCATTTTAAAAATATGTTTACTTAAAATTAGGATACAACCTCCCCTTTTGGCTAGACCTATGTGCCTGGTTTTTAAACTGAAACTTAACCCTCACATTACTAAGTCAGTTCATCCATTGAAATCAAAGTAAAATGTAATACCAAGACTGTTGCTAACCTGATGAATATTCATGTTTTAAGTCTGGTAGTTTTGACTGAAAGAGCATGAATTAAGTTGCAACACAACACCTCTGAAGAGGAGGCTCACTTAGATCACTTCTGAAATGTAATATGGATGATATTACATTCCGGTCATATTAGATTTTAGTCCCTTAACACAGGATGCTAATATTGTGGTCGCTGTAATGGCCACACCTTGGTTGTATAACAAAGATTGAGGTGTCATGTTAAAAGTAAGAGTAGTAATTCAACATGTTTTAAATGAAAATAAAATAGGGTGATATTATCTTATACCAGGTCGTAATATACTTAATAATACATACAGTGTTTTATGATTATTTGATCTTACAATGATAAAAAATAAAAATTGTCTAAGTACAGTATTTTAAATATTTTTTAGGATTGATTTATGTCATGTGTAATTCAGGGAATTCACATTAAAAGAAAGCTTCTGGTTTGCGATGACATCGTTCACGCCGCATAAGAAAAATTTTAATATGACATATTGCGTGGTGTTTGCTGGCTACGTTCACCGCCAATCGCCGCCTTCCTGGTTGAAGTATGCAGGTACTCCTACAGATGTTAAGTTCCGGACGCTCGTAGCAGCATATTGGTTGTTCGTGGTGCTCATGCTGGCTACGTTCACCGCCAACCTGGCCGCCTTCCTCACGGTTGAACGTATGCAGGTACGTGTAGCCTAGCTTAGCATGTATGTGTAGTGAGTAGTGGCCGGACGCTCGTAGCAGCATATTGGTTGTTCGTGGTGCTCATGCTGGCTACGTTCACCGCCAACCTGGCCGCCTTCCTCACGGTTGAACGTATGCAGGTACGTGTAGCCTAGCTTAGCATGTATGTATAGTGAGTAGTGGCCGGACGCTCGTAGCAGCATATTGGTTGTTCGTGGTGCTCATGCTGGCTACGTTCACCGCCAACCTGGCCGCCTTCCTCACGGTTGAACGTATGCAGGTACGTGTAGCCTAGCTCAGCATGTATAGTGAGTAGTGGCCGGACGCTCGTAGCAGCATATTGGTTGTTCGTGGTGCTCATGGTGGCTACGTTCACCGCCAACCTCGCCGCCTTTACGGTTGAACGTATGCAGGTACGTGTAGCCTATCAGCATGTATTGTGAGTATCCGGACGCTCGTAGCAGCATATTGGTTGTTCGTGGTGCTCATGCTGGCTACGTTCACCGCCAACCTCGCCGCCTTCCTCACGGTTGAACGTATGCAGGTACGTGTAGCCTAGCTCAGCATGTATAGTGAGTAGTGGCCGGACGCTCGTAGCAGCATATTGGTTGTTCGTGGTGCTCATGCTGGCTACGTTCACCGCCAACCTCGCCGCCTTCCTCACGGTTGAACGTATGCAGGTACGTGTAGCCTAGCCCAGCATGTATAGTGAGTAGTGGCCGGACGCTCGTAGCAGCATATTGGTTGTTCGTGGTGCTCATGCTGGCTACGTTCACCGCCAACCTCGCCGCCTTCCTCACGGTTGAACGTATGCAGGTACGTGTAGCCTAGCTCAGCATGTATAGTGAGTAGTGGCCGGACGCTCGTAGCAGCATATTGGTTGTTCGTGGTGTCATGTGGCTACGTTCACCGCCAACCTCGCCGCCTTCCTACGGTTGAACGTATGCAGGTACGTGTAGTTGCTTAGCATGTATAGTGAGTAGTGGCCGGACGCTCGTAGCAGCATATTGGTTGTTCGTGGTGCTCATGCTGGCTACGTTCACCGCCAACCTCGCCGCCTTCCTCACGGTTGAACGTATGCAGGTACGTGTAGCCTAGCCCAGCATGTATAGTGAGTAGTGGCCGGACGCTCGTAGCATATTGGTTGTTCGTGGTGCTCTTGCTGGCTACGTTCACCGCCAACCTCGTCACCTTCCTCATGGTTGAACGTATGCAGGTTCGTGTAGCCTAGCCCAGCATGTATAGTGAGTAGTGGCCGGACGCTCGTAGCAGCATATTGGTTGTTCGTGGTGCTCATGCTGGCTACGTTCACCGCCAACCTCGCCGCCTTCCTCACGGTTGAACGTATGCAGGTACGTGTAGCCTAGCTTAGCATGTGTAGTGAGTAGTGGCCGGACGCTCGTAGCAGCATATTGGTTGTTCGTGGTGCTCATGCTGGCTACGTTCACCGCCAACCTCGCCGCCTTCCTCACGGTTGAACGTATGCAGGTACGTGTAGCCTAGCTTAGCATGTGTAGTGAGTAGTGGCCGGACGCTCGTAGCAGCATATTGGTTGTTCGTGGTGCTCATGCTGGCTACGTTCACCGCCAACCTGGCCGCCTTCCTCACGGTTGAACGTATGCAGGTACGTGTAGCCTAGCTCAGCATGTATAGTGAGTAGTGGCCGGACGCTCGTAGCAGCATATTGGTTGTTCGTGGTGCTCATGCTGGCTACGTTCACCGCCAACCTCGCCGCCTTCCTCACGGTTGAACGTATGCAGGTACGTGTAGCCTAGCTCAGCATGTATAGTGAGTAGTGGCCGGACGCTCGTAGCAGCATATTGGTTGTTCGTGGTGCTCATGCTGGCTACGTTCACCGCCAACCTCGCCGCCTTCCTCACGGTTGAACGTATGCAGGTACGTGTAGCCTAGGTCAGCATGTATAGTGAGTAGTGGCCGGACGCTCGTAGCAGCATATTGGTTGTTCGTGGTGCTCATGCTGGCTACGTTCACCGCCAACCTCGCCGCCTTCCTCACGGTTGAACGTATGCAGGTACGTGTAGCCTAGCTCATGTGTATAGTGAGTAGTGGCCGGACGCTCGTAGCAGCATATTGGTTGTTCGTGGTGCTCATGCTGGCTACGTTCACCGCCAACCTGGCCGCCTTCCTCACGGTTGAACTTATGCAGGTACGTGTAGCTTACTCAGCATGTATAGTGAGTAGTGGCCGGACGCTCGTAGCAGCATATTGGTTGTTCGTGGTGCTCATGCTGGCTACGTTCACCGCCAACCTCGCCGCCTTCCTCACGGTTGAACGTATGCAGGTACGTGTAGCCTAGCCCAGCATGTATGTATAGTGAGTAGTTGCCGGACGCTCGTAGCAGCATATTGGTTGTTCGTGGTGCTCATGCTGGCTACGTTCACCGCCAACCTCGCCGCCTTCCTCACGGTTGAACGTATGCAGGTACGTGTAGCCTAGCTTAGCATGTGTAGTGAGTAGTGGCCGGACGCTCGTAGCAGCATATTGGTTGTTCGTGGTGCTCATGCTGGCTACGTTCACCGCCAACCTCGCCGCCTTCCTCACGGTTGAACGTATGCAGGTACGTGTAGCCTAGCTCAGCATGTATAGTGAGTAGTGGCCGGACGCTCGTAGCAGCATATTGGTTGTTCGTGGTGCTCATGCTGGCTACGTTCACCGCCAACCTCGCCGCCTTCCTAACGGTTGAACGTATGCAGGTACGTGTAGCCTAGCCCAGCATGTATGTATAGTGAGTAGTTGCCGGACGCTCGTAGCAGCATATTGGTTGTTCGTGGTGCTCATGCTGGCTACGTTCACCGCCAACCTCGCCGCCTTCCTCACGGTTGAACGTATGCAGGTACGTGTAGCCTAGGTCAGCATGTATAGTGAGTAGTGGGCGGACGCTCGTAGCAGCATATTGGTTGTTCGTGGTGCTCATGCTGGCTACGTTCACCGCCAACCTGGCCGCCTTCCTCACGGTTGAACTTATGCAGGTACGTGTAGCTTACTCAGCATGTATAGTGAGTAGTGGCCGGACGCTCGTAGCAGCATATTGGTTGTTCGTGGTGCTCATACTGGATGTTCAATAATATAATAATTTTATAAAGATCCAAAAAAACGTATTTTAGTGAACTCGTCAAAGATTGTGTTAAAATTGTGTAAAATCATATAGTTCTTCATAATGCACAAATAAACGCTACAAAATAAAATAATTGATTCTTAAATCATGAAAATATAAACATATAATTTATTCTTAAAAACATCTTCATGGCAAGAGAAAAACTGCTTTTTTTATACATAACATGTTACAATTTTTATAATTTATTTATTTAATGTTTATTTTTAATGTTTTATAAGAAAAGTTCTGAAATGAAGAACTTCTGTTAAAACTGTGATAGAAACATTTGTTAAGATTTAACAAAAGTCGATTTTATGTAACAACTACAGTCAAGAACTAGTTTATTTTTTGTCAAATGTGTTGAGTTTTTCACGTATTTTAAAAATCTAATTGTATTTTTTGGATCACTATCACTTTGCAAGTTCCTTAATTGTTTTTTTATCTTCAAACTTTGCTTGTTACCATATGCTCTTAAGCAAAGTCGGTTTTTTAGATTTAACTATAGTTAAAAAAACACATTTCTATAAATGAAAATTGTTATTTTAGTTTGTACAGATATAATTTATTTGCAAAAAACATATTTTTTTTAGTTAGATAAAGTATTTTTATTATCTATAGTAATCTCTTTTTTTGGATGTTTTGAATTGAAATTTTAACAATAATTGTTACCTAATGTTTAGAAAATATATTTTTTCATTTTAACTTTACTGATACAAATATATGTTTATAAATGAAAATTGTAAACATTTTTATATATTGTTATTGGATAAATCTTTAGAGGTTTGATTTTATTGTAAAATAAATATTAATATTCACAAAAAATGTTTTTTGATACAGAATTACTAACTTTTATTGTTTAATTTATTTGATATTTTTTATGAGATTGTTTTTATTTGATGCAAGGGATACTATACTCATATAAACTTCAGTTATTATTGCATTTACTGTTAATTTGATATATACGGAATGAGGGGTTTAATACGATAAAATCGGTATTTTGTATAATACGTAATTGGGGTGATATACTAAAAATTTGAATTGATTTTTTATTGTTATTAGTTAGTATAATATGTTTTGTAAATAATACTAATTTTTATTTCAAAAAATCATGGTTTGTATTGTTATCGATAATATAAATTTAGGGGTGGTGAGGGGAAATATTTCAAATGTTGTTTTATGGTAGTTATTGTTAATACGAAAATCATTGGGGGTGAAGGGGAAATACTATAAGTTAAAAAATTCAAGTTTGAAAAAATAAATCGGTGATGTGTTTTAGGTTTGTACGATATTTACTAAAGAAACCAATAAATTATTTTTGTTATTTATAAATGTTGATTGTTTATTTATGATGATAAAATTGTTTCAAGATTATTATCAGTTGGTTGTTATCGATACGATTTTTTTTAAGGATATTTAAACTATATCATAACGTTTCAAAATAATGTTTCAAGTTTATTTTTATTTAGATACGATAAATCGATTTAGGGGCGATACAGGTGAGGGGAAATACTAATTACGTTTCAAATTTGAATGGTCCAGTTTACGTTATTGTTATCGATACGATAAATCGATTTAGTGGTGGTATTGGTGAGGAGAAATACTAATTACGTTTCAAAGTTGAATGGTCCAGTTTACGTTATTGTTATCGATACGATAAATCGATTTAGTGGTGGTATTGGTGAAGGGAAATACTAATTACGTTTCAAAGTTGAATGGTCCAGTTTACGTTATTGTTATCGATACGATATCGATCTGGGGGTGATGCTGTAACTTACTTACTTGTACTTGATCAATACTAAATGTATTGATTTACTCTTTATTTTGACCCATATTTCTCTCAGAGTTTGGCACTTTACTTATGGGACCCTCTGTATACGAATTATTCTTATCAGTTTCACACATATTTCAATATATTTTTCAACGCTCACATCACGCAAAATAATATTGGAAAGTTTCATATATGTTTATTTTATTTGTTGCATTTAAGTGTTAAAATCACATCAATAAATACGTTTAAGGATTAAAACACATTTTTATTCGAGACACAGTCAGAGATTAAATAGTTATTTCCTGGAGCGTCAGATTTGAGTGTTCCCTCTCCAAGAATTCTTGAGATTTATGTAGTTAATTTACTGGAGTATTCCAAGGAGTAATATAAGCTCTTGAAAAAATATTAATTTTACTTGTGAAAGAAATTAAATTCTTGTTGTTTTAAATAATATTAACAAATAAAAAGATTAAATATTAATTGAACAGCCAATATAATGATTATTGGTGGGTATCAATACTTTTTTAAAAATTTATTTAAACCATTTAAAGTGTTAACAAACTTTGGAGTAAATAAATGTTTACCAAGTACTTAAGAAATGATTGCCATAGTTTTATAATAAATGGCATTCCTTCCCAAGTGAAAGTACTGGATTAGAATAATCTCTCATTGTAATTTGAAAAATCCCTGCAGTTAAGACTTAAATGGGATCGTATGTCTTTAAGTTGTATGGCAGGGAATCAACCAATCAAGTTTGGGCTTAGAAAGTGAAGGTGAAAGAAGGTTTCAGTGAAAATCATTTCTAAACGAAAAATCCACAACTTTCCATTTTATGTCGTTTAAAATGTCTAATGTTAACGGTTTACGGTTTTGGGGATTATGTAGTTATATTTTTATGTCTGATTAAAACGATTTTTGACGTGTTTATATGTTGGCCAAATAACAAATAAGTACAATTTTTATACATTTTACGTTTATTATAGTAATCATCTGTTGTATATATTTCCTATAAAAGCCGTATTATAGTTAGGTTTGGTTTGGGTTCAGGTTGTATTAGAAGATTGTGAATCAATACATTCAGATAAATCTTTTGTGGGAATGCTATTAATACGTCTTATTGTTTCAGTATTGTTGTTAACTATGCCACGACCCAGAATATCTAATCTTTCACAACGAAGCCTTAATGTTATACGACTTCAGAACATCGCCAATCTAAGTTAACATGTTTTTACTGTTAGGCGTTACAAAGTTCGCTGGGTCAGCTAGTATATTTTATAACATTTTAGTTGTTTTGATATTTTTAGTTTTCATTGATATCATGTAGAGAAATTTTTGCTATAAAATATATTAAACACTTTTTATATAATTTTTGTTAAATATTACATATTACAATATTACATTTCCACTATTCTGCTACAAGTATTTTCTGATATATTAAAAATTGTATATTTTGTAAACAGTTGTTCATACGTTAAACGTACCGTAGCTTAACATTAGTAGCCTAACATAATATTTTTACTATAAAACTTAAATTTGTATTTTAAATTAACACATTCTAGAACTTCTGTAACTTAATATTTATATTCATTCCGTTTTACGATGTAGAAAAGAAAACTATTATCGTGTCTAGGCAATATGAAACAATAACTCATAACCGAAAAAGACCATTTGGAGCACAAATTGCAACAATAAATATTCTTAAGCACCCCCTTGGTAACACGTACATTTGTGACATTCCTTCATATGTTATAGCTAAGCTTTTAAGTATTTTTATTTACATACACTCAAGTAAAATAATATAATAGAGACTGTATTTAAAAGTATGCATTTCATAGAGGGTTTTGTAGTACATACGGTGCACTGTTACGTATTATTGGATTATAAAAATCATATCTTAATACCTGGATATGATAAAGATGGACTAATCCCGCTTGGCACAGTTCCTTTACCTTGTTTTTTACCTGCTTTGTACAAAAGAATGTATATATTTTCTGAAACGTCATTTACAAATCAATTATTCTATACCCTCTAAAGAATCTAATGTTAACGGTTTACGGTTTTGGGGGATTATGTAGTTATTTTTATGTCTGATTAAAACGATTGTTGACGTGTTTATATGTTGGCCAAATAACAAATAAGTACAATTTTTATACATTTTACGTTTATTATAGTAATCATCTGTTGTATATATTTCCTATAAAAGCCGTATTATAGTTAGGTTTGGTTTGGGTTCAGGTTGTATTAGAAGATTGTGAATCAATACATTCAGATAAATCTTTTGTGGGAATGCTATTAATACGTCTTATTGTTTCAGTATTGTTGTTAACTATGCCACGACCCAGAATATCTAATCTTTCACAACGAAGCCTTAATGTTATACGACTTCAGAACATCGCCAATCTAAGTTAACATGTTTTTACTGTTAGGCGTTACAAAGTTCGCTGGGTCAGCTAGTATATTTTATAACATTTTAGTTGTTTTGATATTTTTAGTTTTCATTGATATCATGTAGAGAAATTTTTGCTATAAAATATATTAAACACTTTTTATATAATTTTTGTTAAATATTACATATTACAATATTACATTTCCACTATTCTGCTACAAGTATTTTCTGATATATTAAAAATTGTATATTTTGTAAACAGTTGTTCATACGTTAAACGTACCGTAGCTTAACATTAGTAACATAATATTTTTACTATAAAACTTAAATTTGTATTGTAAATTAACACATTCTAGAACTTCTGTAACTTAATATTTATATTCATTCCGTTTTACGATGTAGAAAAGAAAACTATTATCGTGTCTAGGCAATATGAAACAATAACTCATAACCGAAAAAGACCATTTGGAGCACAAATTGCAACAATAAATATTCTTAAGCACCCCCTTGGTAACACGTACATTTGTGACATTCCTTCATATGTTATAGCTAAGCTTTTAAGTATTTTTATTTACATACACTCAAGTAAAATAATATAATAGAGACTGTATTTAAAAGTATGCATTTCATAGAGGGTTTTGTAGTACATACGGTGCACTGTTACGTATTATTGGATTATAAAAATCATATCTTAATACCTGGATATGATAAAGATGGACTAATCCCGCTTGGCACAGTTCCTTTACCTTGTTTTTTACCTGCTTTGTACAAAAGAATGTATATATTTTCTGAAACGTCATTTACAAATCAATTATTCTATACCCTCTAAAGAATTTTAAAAATTGTAACCCAACATGCATACTTAAAAATACATCAATAATAATAATAATACGTCAATTTCCACAATTATCACACCGGGTTCTGACCTCTAAAAATACTGAACGACATCGTTGAAAAGGGGAATTGCTACTTTTATTTCATGAAGATTTATTAATTTTGCAGTAGCAGACACAAAACTAAATCATCATTTAAGAAATCAAGTGAAAAAAGTCGTCATATTTAGTCACTTCATCCAACATAAGTAGTAAAATACATGGTACATTTTAAAAATAATTATTTTCCCACAAAGGCATTAAATTAAAACTTCCATGCCCATTTTGATAGAAATATTAAAGCAACCACAGTAGTAGGATTTCAACATTCGTGTTTAGAGTATCTAGTAAAAAACAACAAAAGATCAAATAAAACAATAGGTTGTTTCAACGGTCCATAAAAGTAAAACTATAAATAGTGTTATTTAGTAAAAGAGGTGAGCAAACGTAATCACAGCCATCAGCTGTTTCTTATGAGCTTACTTGTTTTTTGGCATTAAAGTATCGCGTGCTATGTTTAGAACGGGATAGTGTTAAATTGGAAAAGGAATCATATTTCACTACTACAACATCTATTCTTTTTGTGGTGCATAGAGCCATGCTGTATACTAGTACTAGTGGTGATACGATTTGTAAGCCAAGCTGGGGATAATGACCTGAGTTAAATCTCTGTATCTCGTGTTACAACAATGCAACAGTTGTTCCGAATGTGTCCGCTTCCGTTTCCGGTCCCCTCGAGCCACATAGCATGAGATGTGTAAGCATGAAAAAACTACTTAGCTAAACCCAACAGATAAGATATTATGATTTACTGTTAGAAAGAAAATTTGTATACTTCATGTTTATGTCCCAAGCATATCTCTTACGAGCTGAAGTTTGGGCTGATTTGAGATTTCGAAATGGGGATCGGTTTTTCTCCTAAATTCTGAGGAATGTAACATTATTCTAAAGACTCCCCAAGCATAAACTAGAAACGTTTTCGTAGCAATTCAACGAGAAGCGTTTTTACCACCGGGAGTAGTTCATGAATAATTGAGTTTTTGTGTATATGAATATTTTAGCAAAAAGTTTACTTTAAATTATTTAGGTATCCTTTTTTTGAAATTCATTATTAGTGATGGTGAATTATGTAATTTACATTTTTATTGCGGACATTTTCCATAACGATTTGTAAAAAAATTTTTCATGACGTTTCGGAATTTGATCCCGTCCTCAGGTGATCTGGAACCTAAAATACAACAAGATTAGTTGGCCCCTATCATAATCAAAAGTACTGGAGTGCTGTTGGGGATTCCAGTATTTCTTGAACCCTTGCGACGTGCGACCGTACTGTTGTCTTGTGTACGTGGCTATTTTTTAGGGTTTTTTACTGATAGTCATTTCTGTTTTCCGCTTTAAACCGGCTTAGCCCGGATTAAGTAATAATAATGTTATGTTAAAGGTTTCAACTTAACTTAGGATGGGATCAGATTCCAGACCCTGAAACGTCGTGAAAATGTTTTTTAATAATCATGATGAAAAATATAAAAACTTATATAGGTATATTCAATAGATTTGCTATTTTTTGTTAACATTAGGAATTTTTTAAATACGGAATGGTTAAATCATCGGTCTTGATAGCCTAAGGCCGACCTGTTATTAGTTAACATAATCAATTAAAAGCCCAATTAAAAAATGGCTACTTGTTCCAGATTCTACCCTTAAGAGATTCGGTCCGGCGACCTTCAGTTTTGAGACTGGCACTATAACCAATCAACCACTCAATCAGTTTATTCTTGAATAATTAAATAAGTCGATTTTAATATATACTTGATACTTGATAGAATATAGGGGAAGATTGCACTGCGACCTATGAGATCTATTGTGCCCCCAGACTAGTCTCTAGTTCTTGCCTAGAGAACCCCCTCTAGTCCTAATGCCTTAATAAAGTTTAGTATAACGAGGGGTTCTAACTTTGGAAAATCCTCCACCGCCACCTGGTGTGTTCCCAAGCTTCTGGCTCTCTTCTGACCTATCGCGTCACACTCAGCCAATAGGTGTCTAGGTGTTTCCTCCCCAGATTGGCAGAAGCGGCATTCACCCTCTTGGACAATGCCCATCTTGCTCAGATGACCCCTGAGCCTACAGTGTCCGGTTAGAAATCCCGTCAGTATCCTTAGATCGTTTTTCTTAAGCCTGATCATGGTCTCAGACCTTCTTATATTATGCACTCCAAGCATTTCCTTAGCCTGTCGGCATCCCGGATGAGCGGTCCAGGCTTTCCCTCTGGCTTCCTTCTCTTCCTCCTTTAATTTCTTTTTGAAAAAGGAGTCCTCCAGTGCACAACCTGGCTCCGGTCCAACAAAGGGGGTGGCTGCCCCTACCCTAGCCAGTTTGTCTGCTACTTCATGTAGCCACTACTGTAGCTAGGGAAGCTATAGTCGACCTGGACAGAGCCCCGCATGCCCAAGCAAGGCTAATTACTGCAGGAGGGCGCCTGGTATCCTGCAGGTACCGTTTGAGACACTCAGGTTACCGTACTAAAAAATTTGTAAAAACTTAAGGGTAAAATAACTGTGCGAAATAAAAGCAGAGAAGAGTATTTCCAAAATCTTCCGTGTTTTGATAGAAAACGTATTTGTTGTATTGCTTGAAGCTACTGTAACAAACCAAATAATTTTTGTAAATTAAATTATCTTTTGCTTTTCAATCCTCATTCCGTTTATACCTAAATCAGTTGGTCACAGGCTAATAAGAACTGTATCGATAGTTAAACAGTAAATGATCAAAAGGTTGGCTAAAACACCTTAACCGACGTCGCTCATTTGGCAGACGCCGTGGTCCTGCGGTAGCGTGTTCAAACCCCATCAGGGGAAATACTTTTTGTTCAGTGCTATATTAATTATGTGTTTTAATTAAATGTGTTTTAATTTTTCTAATTAATTTTTATAATACATGTATTATTCTAAACGAGCAAAGCTCGGTCACCAGGTACTCATGTTATTAATTGCCATCATGTAACTAGATATTATTTTATGATTAATATTATACTGTACTATCATACACAATAAAAAAACTATATTGATAACACAACGAATTATCACAACACACCGCCTCCGAGCCAACGGGACCACATACGATAGTTTGCGCTCAGAACGAAAGTTGGAGCAATACTGGAGCACTTAACTCTCGTTCTGAGCCCACGCTATCCTGCAATGAATGCCTTGCTAGCTCGAAGGCGGAGTGTTGTGGCCATTTATTGCGTTATCAATAATGTCTTTGTATTGTGCGTGATTGATAAGTGCTGTATTATTGACAACATGATATAATTAATATCTGTAACTTAAACGTCCAATTTTAATGCAAATTATTAGGTCACTCGAAAATGGAAGAGTTTTCTACCTCTAGAAACGTTGTGTAGTTAACAACACAGATGAGTTGGAAAATTGCAATAAAATATATTGAATAATTAATAACACCATTATGAAGTTTAAAGATTCTATATTAAACTGAAAACTAATGGTTTAACAATAGTAGGTTATTTTGTAAACAATAATGGTTTTTAGGCCCCGGTTCAGTCGCTGGAACAATTGTCCAGACAGTCCAGGATTAACTACACTGTAGTGTTGAACTCCGACACGCACAGCTACTTCAGGAACATGAAACATGCCGAGGACACTCTTTACAGGTACTGTATGTTACAAATATTTATACATACAGGTTTTGAACTCCAATAAGCAAAACACGAAAAAAATCTTTCCTGTATATTTAATTGTTAAAAAGCGAACAAATTCAGTTTCACGTTGTTGGAAAATATTTACGTAACTAATTTAAACTTTTCATACTAAATCATGATACAAAATTATTAAGGTTCTCTCGCCTTGTTTTGTAGTTTTTCCCAACGGGGATTGTCACTTAAATACCTAAAACACCAAAATCTCAACTTTTGGTGTTACAAGGACCTACTCCATGGTCAGATGCTTTTCATAGACAGCAGTTGATATAAAAATATTTTTTGCAATTAATCAATGAAAAAATGCAACAATAATGGAGAAATATATTCATGTATGTTGGATTTACAGCCAATTTAATTCATAATATTATATGATCACTATGTTTTCAGTAAATGAATTGTTATTTATTGATTTTGTATATCTGTTCTTTTTTTATATTGTAATGCGGTGAAAAAGTTTGCATATTATAGTTTGATACCATTGCCAACCTTCAAATTCAATAACCATTAAACTTCAAAAGGAGTTATCACTATGAAAGGTGAAAGAAAAAGAAGAGAAGTTTAAAGTTCTAAAGTGGAGAAGTTAGCGAACAAGATAGGTCTGATTAATTATGAGCTATAAGTTAGTCATTCTATGGTAGTAATTATGCAACGAGTGCCATTTCGAGAATAATATTTATACATGAACCTTACTTATATGGGCGTGTGAAGGAAAAATACTAGGTCACAGTATTAATGATTCATAATTATGATGGCCTTAATAATAATAAAAAAGCTGTTTTGGAATATTCATTCAGTTTTAAATGCCGCACTATTAAAATACATCCAGTTAAGTAGGCCTATTATAAAAAATTATACAATATAAACTCAACGTAAACCACGCTAGTTTTATTACAAAATGTTTGTTTATGTCGTTCGGGGAAGTACACAACAAAGGGTCAGAGGTTTATATCCAGTGTTGCCAACTTTATTGCTGCTTTAAACAACGTTTACCCAACTAGTAAATGCATTATGTTTTATTAAAATTCTATTTTGTGAGGGTGAACAAAATGAGGGTGAGGGGGGGGTTTGTGAGGGTGCTGGATTGGTCAAAGTAAATGAAGATTTGGGACCTATGTAAAGAATAATAAATACGGAAATAGTTTCTTCCTGTTTCGAATGTGAAACAACAGCTTTCTTTGCCAGACGCAAGAAGTAGTTATTTGTGCAACTAGTAGGAAAAGTGGGCAACTGCACTTTGCACTTCAGCTGTACATTATGTTTTAGCTATAGTTACCATAAAACATAGAAATTGGTAAAGAAACACACACATTTTAAATCAAAAGTGAACTTTTTTACCCTTTATAAAACAAAAAAAATAAAACAAGAACGATCTTCTAAAAAATTATTATTTTTCTCTCCGGAAAGAAAATACTTAAAGAAATGCAAATCACGCTAAGAAAACAGTTGTTACTATAAAATGTGACTTTTGGTTGTTAAAATAATGTTAAAGTACCTAAATAGTTCATACACTTTTTTGAGCTTAGATTTATCTAGTAAAATATTTAAAGACAACCCCTTGCTAATTGTTTCAATTTATCTGGCGTAGAAGAATAATAACTCAAATCAATATCATCATCCATTTTACCACAACACTACCAACTAGTTTTAGGCGTTATCCGGTCCAGGCGGAAGCCGAATAATCAGAACAGCTGGTCAGCTGATTTACAACCAATACTCCCGCACGCATACGACTTTGTATGGTTACGCGCTTACTATTTCGTTGCCCTATGTTGCAAATCTGGATTGAGGTAAAGTGATAAGTTACCTCGCGCTAATCTACACAAATCAATTATGTGAATGGTGCATTATTGGGTAACTGTAGGTAAATGTAATTAATCCGAGAGTGTGACAGAGTGTGGAAGGAGATAACGCTGAACGCCTCGAGTGACCAGGGACAGTACAGGGTGTGGGACTACCCCATCAAGGAGCAGTATGGGCATATCCTCCAGGCCATCGAGAGAACCGGTCCAGTACCTGACGCGGCCACCGGTTTTTTATAAGCCTTATTTTTATATTTTAACTATAAACTATACTATTACTTAATATATTTGTATATAATTATGTTTGTTGTGAATATTGTAGTCTTTTATTGTGTTATGTTCCTTATTATACATACCTCATCTATATCTTTTTTAGTATCTATAGAGCAATTTTTAAATTCTGTTTATTTTGATATTGTTTTAATTTTTATTAAAGGTTTAGAATTTATTATTTTGTTTTATTTTTTGTTTATTTTATTATTATTTATTATTTTTTTTTATATCAAGTTAAAATTTGGTAGAAAGGTCAGTACTGAGCCCACCTCAAAGTAGCCTTTTTATACTTTTACTTTATACTTTAATTAATGGACTACAGGTAGGTACTTTAAGCCAAGTATGAATGAGGATTGAGTGTAAGATGATTGTGGCGTGAACTTGTAGTCTTGTTACTGACTAAGGCTGATATGTTCCTTAGACAGGACTGTTAAGAGTCTGCATCAGTGGTAGCCATCTTGGATGTTAGTCCCGTAAGAGCAATGTTAAATTCTGGCGCCTATATCTCCTAGTCATAAATTAACGGAAGAGATGTCAAATTAAAAGTATTACAGTCCTAGACAGAACTTTTATTTGCTCTCAATAAAAAAAATATTTATTTTATAAAATATTCCTGGATTTTTGTTTTTATATCAAGTTAAATTTTTGAACATATTGAACATATTGAAAAGGTCATGCCCTTGAGCCACATCTCATCAATGTACTTCCAAAGTTTTACATTGATACTTTGATAATTAACGCCACTACAGACACCAAAGTGAAGGTATGTTCCACCAGAATTTAACATTTCCCTTACGGGACTAAAATTCAAGATGGATACCACTGATGCAGACTCTTAATAAGCCCAACAGCCGATGGCAACTAATGGACCTACAGTTACTAACTGTACCTTACTGTAAACAATGTGAGAATGGTTGAGGTTCGCAGTTTTTTACCAATATACATGGTGTTTTAAAAATGACTTTACGATTTGGAAAATTTGTATAAATTGATTTTAAAATGTACAGAACTGATTTTGGTGTTGTTTTGAAGGAAAATAGTTCATGTTCTTTTGCGTAGGACATTCTATATAGCTTCCGTTGTTTATCCTGCAGACATTCCATAGGTAGTCAATTTCTTTCTAGACTCATACTAGCATTGTGGGTGTAACTTGAAATGTGATAAAACATTCTTGACTTAACCAGGCAAGGTTAGGGCCACATGGCCCTTTATTAAACCTAAACTAGTGACAATGGTTATAAATGAATGTGGAGTTAACATAAAAAACTTTATCAAAAATATTCTTCAAGGCATCCGTTCAAAATACCAGTTTTTTACTAGTAACTTGCTAGTATTCTATTATATAGAATTGGTCATTTTATTCACAAATTAACAAAGCCTGTGACATGAATAACAACCTTTTCAAAGGACTACTGTTCTACATCAATTTATCTCACTAAATTGAAAAGCAACGTTGATTGTCTTAAGCAGGATTGATCGCTTTGCTAAGACTTCTTTCACCCGAAGATGGATGTCTTAATTATATTTCATTGGTAGCTTTTAGGCAAGTCTTTATGGTGTTTTGTAATGTTGAAATCTAAAAATGAAATAATTTTTTCATAACACATAATACTTTAACTTGCTCAACTGGGAGTGATAATTCGTGTACAGTATCTAGCTGTGTAGTAAATAAAATAATTTTGAAACGTCTACTCTTCCTGTAATTATCGTTTGCAAAACATTCTAACCCTGTGTAGTAAATTTAATTACCATACATAATTTACTAAAATTTAAAATTGTTTTTATTTAAATATTGTAGTCTTGTTACTGACTAAAGCTGACTTGTCCATTAGACAAGACAGTTTAACAACCCAAAAGCTAATGGCATTTAATGGACCAAAAGATTACTGTGGGATCCAATCACAATTTAGACTCCGAATTGTGAACTAGTTTAATTAATTATTAGGATGAACCATCGCTGTTCACTATCCACAACTCGTGAATTCTAACAAAAATGATGGTAAATAAACGGTACCAGTGGACTGACACATACTTTCTCCCTTAAGTAAATTTAAAAAAGACAATATATAATAAAACTATCATGTTCTACAAAGTTATTCTAAATATCATTTAATAATTTATTGTTCAAATTGTATGAGGGACCCCCCTCCCCGGTAATACTAAGCTTTTTTGAGCTGGTTTTGTTCGGGGATTTGACCTTACACTTCACACCAAGTTTCATGGAAAACGGTCGAAAAGTAAGGAAGAAATTGATTTTTTTATATTCTCCATAAGAATAACATTGGGCGCTTTCAGAGAACGTACTGCGTTTATCGTGGACAGTAAATTTAACTTTTCTCTGGAACAGTTAGTCGTAGACAAATAATTCAAAATACTAATTTGTTTAGTTTTTTAAGCTGGTTTCAATGGTGGTAAAGTTATACTTTACTTTTATTGTTTTCACTGAAAATTTAAAAATTTGATTTTTTGACATTTAAAAGCCCATAGCTTTTGAACCGTCATTTTTACAGACATGCAGGTGAGGTCAAATTATTTAGCACTCTGTGCACTATAAACTATTAAAGTTTAATCAAAATCGATAAAGCCGTTTTTGAGAAAATTGGATTTTTCACGTTTTTTTAAGGGGTTTTAGGGGTGAACTACACTTAAAAATCAAAAATTCAAAAAATGAAAAAAACGCCTGGAGATATGGTGACTATATATATATACATGCCAAATTTCATCTAAATCGGACCAACGGGGTAGGCTATGGCACTGTACACATCCAGACACATACACACACACACACGGACGGACAGACATCAAGTCAAAACCCACTTTTTTGGATTCAGGGGACCCCAAAACAGATATATCCACCCTCAACTCAAATTCGAAAATTTTAACGAAAACAATACTTTCTCCATATACTATGTATAAGGGGAGAAAGTAATAGTAAGTGGAGAAAGTACTCTTTAACATTTAATTTGATGCTGGTGACTAAAAATAAATGATATATCTTACCTATATAGCCATCGCTGGAGTCTGGTACAGGCTTAGACCTTTGAGGTTTTTAAAGTACAAATTATCTATTAAAAGTATCTTAGAATTTAATTTTAAGAATTTAATTACAATAATAAAAACCTTGATATTATAGTACCTAGAAGCAATTATAAAACAGTGTTTCCATGATATGAGATAACAAATTTACATATGAATCGTCATAACGTTAGTAAAATCATACAACTGATGTATGTTATGACAAACAGAGCTCGGAGTAAAATTAGGTTTCTTATTCATGGTATGAAAATACAAGTAAATAAACGGTATCAGGGGACTAGCACATGCATTCTCCCTAGATAAAGTTAAATTATTTTTAGACATTTTAGAGGGGGGTCATAACTCCTTCCCGTAATACCAAACCTTTTTTGGTGAATTTTGATCGGTGATGTGACCTTACCCTACACACCAAGTTTCGTGGAAACCGGTTGAAAAATAAGGAAGAAACTTATCTGTTAATATTGTCCATAATAACATTGAGCTCTCTCAGACATGTACTATTTACTATGAACAGTAAATTTAACTGTTCTCTGGAAACATTGGTCGTAGATAAATAGTTATAGTTAATAATTTTTTGTTTAACTTTTTAAGCTGGTTTTAATGGTGGTACTCAAATTAAACTTTACCTGTAATATTTTCATGGAAACATAAAAAAACAATATTTTTCGACATTTAAAAGCCCACAACTTTTGAACCGCCATTTTTATAGACATGCATATTTTTTAACACTGTATGAACTATAAACTACTAAATTTTAATCAAAATTGGTTGAGTTATTTTTGAGGAATTTCGATCTTTTAAGTTTTAAGGGTATTTAGAAGTGGACTACACTTCTAAAATAAAAAAAAATAAAAATGCCTGGTCAAGTATACCAGACATACTAAACTAATACATATCTAAATTGGACCAACGTCAAAGATATCAAGACACATACACAGACAGACAGGTATCACGTCCCAAAACCCACTTTTCCACTCTCAACTCAAATTCAAAAAAATTGGAAGAAGACGAAACTATCTCTATATACTATCGTATAAGTGGGAGAGAAAAAAAATCTGGACGGAAAGATTTGTTGACTATAGTGGTATATAAAATGGTACGAAGTTGGAATGTCTGGTTTATCCTCGTAACTGTTTTCTAGCGCTTTATAATGCCTATGTTCTGTTACTATTGAATTGAAGAACGATATATAAAAGTATTGACCAATTCAGGTGATATGTATTAAACATAGAGCGCTGTGGTGACGTAGGTGAACGAGCACGAGTCAGGATGGTTCGCACTGATCCACGACGCGGCTGAGATAAGATACGAGGTGTATCGCAACTGCAACCTGTCCGAGGTGGGCGAACCCTTCGCCGAGCAGCCCTACGCCGTGGCCGTGCAACAGGGCAGTCAACTGAACGAGGAGATCAGCCGCAAGTGAGTATCAGCTAGACGTGTCATTCATGGTTAAATGTTGTCGCCAACAAAATTTCGGAAGGCCCGGTCCAGTGCTGACAGTGTAGTACCGCTGCCTAGTGGCGAAGCCTGTAAGCTCACTTGGCCCCGCCCTCAGGAGTGCGCGCGCACTCAACGCGCATGACGCACATCCCTCTCTCGACCTTATGAATGGCTAGAGGGGCCGAAGGGGGGAAGGGGGTAGCAGACGGCAGCGCTCCTGTACTGGGAACCACGCACTAACTCCCCAAGCCGATTCGGGAACCACTCAAGCCACTACAGCTTCCTCATAAGAATGACACGTCTAGGTATCAGGCACAAGTTGTAATTTGTGGTAACTGAAATCCTCTGGGTTCTTCAAGTTTGGGATACTGAATCACGTGTAACTTACTGGCCCAATAAGTCAGCCTTACTGGTTGCAATCCATTGACTCCTGTTACGTCACCAACTGTCTTCTCTGGTTACAATGTGAAGCTCCCTTTACATTCTTAAGGCCTAGATTAATAAACACGTAAGGTAAAAAAATAAAATAAAATTAGGGGTATTCTTCCATAGAAAGAAATATGTAAGAAAGAATTTTTTCTATTATAAATCTATAAACAATATAACATAAATAATCATGGTTTAATTTCAAAATCATAAATTAAATTAGTAAGTCAATTGTTTCGTCTGACTGACTAAAAATAGTATCTCGTAACTAAAAGCTTCTCTTATCAAAAATATATGTCTTTAATTATTTGGTAACAGTCTAACCTAAAAAATTAAAAATATTTATTTTCCTATTTGCCATATACAGGTTCATCCAAAATAAAAGGAAAATTTATAACATGTATAAACAAAAAAAGAAAAAATATAGGGCCTCCAAGGCATTGCCTGTTAGGAAGTTCCTCCATTTTATTATAACAAAACTATAAATTGACAGTGCTCAGTGCTATTAAAATCTCGTTGTTTACTTTAAATAGAGATGAGATTGACATATCTAACTACCTCTGTTAATAATGTATGTAAGGTTAATTAATCTTCTTACCTTGATTTGGTAGCAAGAAATTCTATGAAACCCTTAATTGCTTATAAGTAAATACAGAAATGGAATAGCTAGTTAGTTAGTTCACCTAGCAGTTATTTACAAGAGACTTTTCGGAGAAACGTAAATTTAGATAGGTTATCAAATGAACTCATGAATGAAGTAATATACTTTAAAGTTCTGTATTTTAATTTTAACAACTTTCAAGTTTTAACATTTGGAAATTTTAAATAAGCCTTAAACTTTTAATAAAAAAATGTATATGATATTTTCACTGATTAAAATAAACACAATTGAATTTAGATAATGATAAGTCTCTGATTGGAGGCCATCCCCTGAAAAAAACTTCAGTAAAAGGTTAAAAATTAAAATAGTTTATCTGAAGAATGCACATTAGTACAGTATTTCTTTAGCCTAAGTGTTAATGTGAAATACATTTTTTAAACCTCAACTGGCCATGGTCATGGGTATAGTGTCTATGTAATTAGGCCTCGTACAATTAATTAAACATTTTATGTTAAAGAGAATGAAATATAACTAACTATATCTCAGAATTGAATTTTTAAATTTACAATTCTCATAATTTTGATGTTTCAAAAATTACATTCAATCACACTAGTTTATTTGAGGTTTCATGATCTCACAAAACTTAACTGTTCTACTTTAAAACACATTTATTACCTGTTTAAAAATAGAAGGATGTTGTAAAGGATTTTGGATTTGCAAAAAGAACGGTACTTCGAGTCATTGAGCGCAAAGTATTGGAACACTTCAGGAAAAGGAAGCTGCTTCAATTCAGACGACAACGAAGGCATTACGTTGGAAAGTTTAGGTAAGTTTATTGTTTGTTTCGTAAAAATCAGGTTTTCTAGTATTATAATTTAAAAATTAAATATGATGGTTAATGTGCATATGTGGAGGATTACATTTAAAATATCTAAAAAAATGAATCTATGTTATAGATTCACACTCAGCATGCTGGCGTTATTAGAACGCCATCTCCAATAACAACGGACATACTCTCCGTACCCTTAAAGTTGAGGGCTTCCCCTCATTTTTTAGAAAAAGGGAAAGGGATATAGGGTTGGGCTTTCTTTATATGAGAGGCTTGGGAGTTGTTCAGTTGGAGTGCAACGCTCCTAGGGCGTTGCATGGACCGAGCACAGATCTGAATCGGTTCGAAACAGTTTAATTGTATTCTTTTATAATTAGGCAATCTGCTTATCTTTTACCTTTCACACCCTTATGAACCTCTTCTTTCCAGAGTCTACAATATTTCACACTAAAACGAACCAAGTCAGATTTTTTAAGTCCTCCTAACCGTCAAGAACCCAAAATCTAACATTTAAAGTTAATTATGAAGGACTTTTATGAAGCAGTTTTTACCGTTGTTTCCGCAGGAGGTGTGTTCATCGCCACGCTGTTCGGCTTGGCCCTCGCCATGGTCACGCTCGCTGTAGAGATATTCCTGCACAAGCGGCGACAGAACGCCAAAGGTAGGGTTGCCCCCAAGAATCTCCAGTTCTACCCCGAGAACCTGAGCAGCAAGGAGTTCGGCAGCCACGTGCCCAAGGGGAAGCCGTCGCAGCTAATCCTGCCCGTGGCGCGGGTCGTCACCGTCTACCCTAGGGACCAGCTCTACTGAAGTACTGAAGCTTCGGTCTTCGAGGTCCCCGGTTCAAATCACACCAAAATCCAATGACTTTTTACTATGCAATTTTGTGTATAGGTCACACACTAGACCTAGCATATAGCATAATACGGTTCCGGGTTATCGGGCCTTAGTTAAAAGTGCATTAATGAAAGTTTATCTTTTATCCAGATAATGACAATTTCATTTTAAAGGAATGATGTTCTGTACCAGTGTCTATTACTTTTGTGTCCCAAACTTACACGTTGTTATACTAGTTTATTTTGATTATTTAATGGTGTCAAAGTAGAAGTAGAAATTTATGCTATGTTATATGTATACTGTTGGTTTAAACTATTATTAATTGTGACTAGCATAATATTACAAGGTAATTACATTATTGTTTTAATTACATTACTTCACTACGTTATAGCAAATAAGAGATAACCACTCACTTAATTTAAACAATATATACTTTGAATTGCACAAACACTGTTGCATGTACTGTTTATGGTTAACAGAAATAGATCAAATAAATTTCATTAGTTAATAGTTTATTTTAAAGTATGGTTAAGAAATAAGTAAGTGTATATATATTTAGTTTAGGGGACACGCTTAACAAAAGTTTAAAATATTCACTTCATAATTCACAAACATTTCATACAGCTATGGTGCTTAGTTATTTAGTGATGTATGTTAAGTTTTTCCAAATTTTTACAAATCACATCCTTGATCTAACAGCGCGTAAATATTTTTATTTATTTAAAAACACAACGATGAAAATTAATAAATTTTAGTTCACCTAAACAACTATGATTTGATGGCAATATGATCAATTTTGAGCGAGTAGTTATACATAGTTATATTTAGCTATAGAGTTGTAACTACCAAAGATAATCACAAAATTAAATAAATAACAGAAAATTCTTTACGGGTAGCAAATCCCCTTAACATAATTTATAATTCCAAGTCCAATGCCTAAGCTTGTGGTTCATATTGAGAATTTACCATAAAATATGTTTAGTAAATTTAATACTAAATTTAAAATAACATTTATTTTCAATTGAATTTAAGGTATTTAGTAGCAATTATATTTTACAGAAGCCGAAAAAAGAAATAATGTTAATAATGAACTAGAAACTAAGTAATAATATGCAGAAAAACAACTCCCACGAGGATGTGCTCCGTGCGAACAGCTGTTCGTAGAATTTTACTGGGGAAAAACTATATTCAAGTTGAAACGTGGTCTGGCAACACAATTCAAATATAAAATAATACTGCACACAGTACACGAGTGCTTTCCTATTAAATTAAGAATCATTATATTTTATACAACAGTTTTAAATAAATATACAAACTAGGTGTGAAATCCATTCCATTGTATTTTACTTACGTAGTTGTGTGGTACGGTAAAATTTAATTTATACATTTATCCAATTATAAGTACACATTGTTTATGGTACATAATAGGGTCGATAAGTAAATGTATATCATGAATAAGATATTGATTGAGTTATTAAGCCTAGAATTATCCGATAGCTATCATTAAAAAAAGCTTATGCATAGTTTTTAACTCGTATTTTAACTCGCCTTTCTGTAATAACCCTGTTCTAATTATACACCATGAAAGTGTATCATTGAATAATAAATTGATTAAGAGTTCTTATACAGCATTTTAATTGAAAATTAAACAAAATGGAATAACGTATATTTTATATAATTAGTATAAAAGAACCTGTAATTTATTAGGCTTAAAAATATATAAATAATTTATTTAAATTTTCAGAGAGCACATAGATTTAAAAAATCGGAGGTTACTTCCACGTAAAAAAATAACTTTTATCAGGTATAATTCACTTTTATCAAGTGTACAAAATGAAGTAATTTTTACATATAAAACAACAAAACTTGTTTAGTGAGTATATTAGTTGTGTAAAAGCTATACATGAATCGCTGATTATAAAGTATTGTTGTAAGAGGATATAGCTGAAATAAAAAGATTATTTACTGACAAATTAAAATATAAAAGTAATTAGACAATTTTGTTTTCCAACAATATATACAAATACCCCCGTCGCAGCAGACCTGCGTACTCAGCGAATTTCCAAATAAATAATCTAGTAATAATATTATATGTCAAGTTTTATCAATATCTGTCGATAAATATATGAGTTAGTTATTTGCCTATTGTTCATAAGATTAACATGGGACAGAGTGCGCAGGGTTGCTGCTGTGAGGAACACTGGAAGTAAGCATTTCTACCATTTTTATTATTAACATGTACACCAACTTTTATCAAAATCTGTCCATAAATAGAGGAGTTTGCCTATTCCCTATATGATTAACATGGGAAAAGAGTATGCATGTTTGCTGCCATGATAAACACATAAACTATTATTTTTAAGCATAAACGGGTGGGTATTAACAACTTGAAGGTAAATACCAAGTTTAATCAAAAAATATTTATTGATACGGGAAATACTATTTTTTCCTTATCCTCCTTAACATTGGAGCCCCACAATACAACGTACTGTGTTTATATTTTTTAATATCTCGGTAACCGTTGGAGATAGAGAAAAACTTTAAGAAACTTAAGTCTCGCCATGAGACCTACGGTAATAGCTTCTTCCCTATAGGAAATTCACTAAAAGCTAGTTTAGATCGTATGACAGTGTCCTTTAATACAGATTTGGATGATAAACTCCCATTAGTATTGAAGTAGCGCACAAGGAAGGTAGTTCCAGCCCCGAACGAAACTGAACAAAACTAACGAATGGAAAGTAGTAGGGGTAAGTTATGACTTTCAATCTATTCAAAGAATGAGGTGTGTAAGGTACAGTGCCATTCATGCTGGCAACATCACCCAAAATAATAAAATCGCAGAAAATCCCTTGAGGTTATTCCTTTACGCAGCCTCAGAAGCATTAAATATGTGTAACAGAATATTTCAATAACAATTTAGGAATGAATATAATTAAAATGCATTATTGTATTTTAGAATTCTCAAAATTATTGTTAGTATGTAGTTGAAATACAAGAAACTGTAATGCAGAGGCTTACAGTACCTAAGGCTGACTTTGGATGAATAAATGACAACTGTACTCCATTTTGTTTATGTCAAACCAATCAGGTACATCAATCAAATCTAACAACAGAATGACGTTCGATTGATGTAACAGGATATTGACTGCGTTACGACTTAATATTTACATTTTGTCGTCTAATCGAAAAATAAAGCCTTCAATTCATCTTTACTGTAGGTAATGAAATAAAATAAGTATTTAATGTAGCTAAATCAAGTGTGTGGGATTAAAATAATGAATTTTAATCAATCAGCTGTTATTGGTAATGAACTTGAAACAGCTGATCGAAGTGGCTCACAAACAGCGATGTCACATGATAACAGTTCATATTGTCAAGAACATATTTTCGAAAAACAATTCCGTTATTAATAAACCGATTTCATTATCCTTGGTGTGATTAGATTTGATATTGAATTTTCTTAATAGGGTAATCCCTGTTATTATATTTTACATTTTTAGAGAACCGCCATTTTGAAAAAAAATAATTATAAAAAGTTGTTTCTTGCAATGAGGTCCTTAAGTAATAATTCTACATACTATGGAATTATATTCCATTATAAATACCCATCCATTTAAATTAAAAAAAACTTGAAAAAACAAAATGGCGGCTATACAGGTAGATTTTGAGTTTTCGAATTTTTAATACCATAATTCGGCTTTTCTATGTTCCAAGAATCTTATGGAAAGGTCTGTAAAGGGTTCGGGGGCACCTTGTAAGAGAATTGATCATTAACGGATTAAGAATTCTTATACACCATTTTAATTTCAAAAACTCCACAGTTTGGAATAAACTTTAATACTATAAATATACTTTTATAATATTATTAAATTAATAGAACTTGCTCCCTTTCATTTTCACATGACTGTGAAAATGAACTAAGTTTCGAAACACCTTACGTGTTTAATGTGAGAAATAAAATGTTTAAAGGGAGCACAAGTTCTATTAATTTAATAATAACTATATTAGCTGCCCTTACTTGTGAACTTTTATAATAGTTTATTTTTTACAGTCCTGAGTATCGTACTTATTGTAGTTAATTAACACTGTTAAGCTAATCAATTGTTTTATGAAAGATACTTTCAATGTAATTTCATACATACTTTTCTTATACAAATATCTTTTACATACTTTCAAATCGTATGTACTCATTTACATACGTAAAAAATTGCAGGGGACGACGGAATAATAAGTGATGGATATGACAGTAAATTTGGGTTGGGGGAATGTCTTATACGACCCTGACAATTTTGTAATGTTTAAAGTAATAAATAACAACAATGTGTAAATTTTTTCTAGCTTTTTTAGCCAAAGCCCTATTGTATTTAGAGCTTGATTTCGGTTCATTTAATATCGTGAAATGATTTTTACAAAGGCTGTGAATAATAAGTAACATTATTTTTTACTCTCAGTATCAACAAACATGAAACGTCTGTTCTAAAATATGACTTTTGCGTTGGTTAATTTCATAAAAGTTTATATTTATTTGTTAGAATACAAACTTGACTGTATATACCTTTTATTGTAAAATTAATTTAAACAATCTATGAAGAATAATGTAATAATATATAATAAAAAAATATTTTATGTCATGAAATAGATTCTTTGCTATATGATTAAAAAATAATGACAAGTAAAAATTATCTGATAGTTTTAAATTAATAATATGTACGTAAAATATTTTTTTTAATTTTAAGCCTATATTTAATTTTAGTAAATATTTTAATTTATCATATAATCATTGCAAGTAAAATGCGATATAAAAAGAGCAAAATATTTAATTTTCGTTATTATTTAATTTAAATATACGTTATTTAATCTTGAAACAAAAAAAATATATACATTTTAATTCCATAGAGTACCAATTAATAGTAAAATCGAGGAAGATATGATGATCAAGAGTCAACTTAGAGAGACACATATTCAATTTATTGTTTAGTGGATAAAAAAAATTCCTTTAAACATAATTTCATTGACAGTTTTGAGTTCTGCGCGTGACGATCAACCACATCGTGTCACAACTCGTTGTGGGTATTCTGACGTAAACGACATGACTTGTTACGTGTGGGAGCGTTCGATAATGGAAATATGTACGATAACTTAGAATTAGCTAACTTTTAGGATATTATGTTGCAGATTAAATGTCTGTGTTATTTTCAGAGCCACAATACCTCTTCGCATGCAATATAGTGTTATTTGTGAAAATCAACCTGAATACTGGTGTTAACTCTAACGATTTCGTCGTATTAAGTTTCTGTAAAACATTATGTTTGACGATAAAGAAAATAATTTTTGCTCGGTTCTAGCAAATTATTATAATTACAAAATATTAACCTTAAATCAAAGTTATGACAAATGAATAAAAATGAAAGAGATAAACTCGGAAATAAATTATTTTGTAATATTATTTTCTTAATTAGATTTTATTACCTTATTTTTTAATTAACAGATTACATTTTATTAATCAATTATAATAAATGAGTACGTCTCTATGGAATACAAAGTATATTTA
The DNA here is from genome assembly GCA_023375725.1 of Nephotettix cincticeps. Lineage (NCBI taxonomy): Eukaryota > Metazoa > Arthropoda > Insecta > Hemiptera > Cicadellidae > Nephotettix > Nephotettix cincticeps. The sequence goes on along the minus strand of CM041789.1, from coordinate 66,469,821 downwards.
TTTTTTATTTTGATATATATATATATATATATATGTATATATATATAAAATAAAGTCGGTTTAGTCACAACACTTATAACTCGAGAACGGCTGGACCGATTTTAATGATCTTAGATTTTTTTGGATTAGTTTCTGCTCCGATTAATTTTTAGGCATATTCAGTTTTGTATTTAACTCTATGGCTAAGTCCTACTGGCCTATTAAATGATATATGTTATATTATGATATATGTTAAGAATATCAGGAAATGTTGTGTTTATTTTCACCAGTCGACAGTTAACGTCATTGTGCGTCATTTTCAGCGAATATTTGTGATTATTTAAAAAATGTATTGATAACTGGTTGGTCTGTTTGTTCCAGTGTAATTATTAGGTATTTTTTGTTTTGTGCGAGAGGAATTAATGATTGTTAGATTACGCGAGTATTATTATAAACAATGCTGCGATTCAGAAAATTTAATCTTTCCTATAAAAACTGTAACGCAGTTAGGTTTGGTTTGGGTTTAGGTTAGATTGGAAAGCTGTGAATCAATTCAAGATGTATTTTTTTGTGGCAATGTTATTATTAATATGTCTTATCGTTTCGGCATTGTCATTAAATATGCCACGAACCAGAAGATCTAATCTTTCACAACGAAGCCGTAATGCTATTAGAATTTAGAACATGGCCAATCTTAAAGTTAACAAACATTTACTGCTAGTCGTTACGAAGTTCGCCGGGTCAGCTAGTTAAATATATATTTAAATATAATATTATTTTGCAGCATATTATTTCTCTTTGTCTTTGTTTTAGTAGCTAACATTTTGAGTAAAACTTAAAAAAAAGTTAAAAAATACATGAAGTTAAATAATATGTTTAATATCGTGAAATACAGATTTTGATGGAAATGGATTTTCAGAGGTCATTAATTTATTTTAACAAGACGTGAATAATTTTTATGTATACAAAACCCGTCTCCAATTGATAGAGAGCGATGAAAAAAGGTTTCATTATAGTGGATGCTCTAGTTTTCATGAAGATGGGCACAAATGCCTTCTTTAGTGATACAGAAGACCCATTCACAATCAAACAGAAATTTGGATGAGACCTTTTCGGGATTTTCTGAGATATAAACGTAAAAATAACCAAATAAATATATCAAAACTTAAACCAACTATACAAAACTCTAATTTAATTTATATATAAGTACCGAAGAGCTTTAAGCTGTGTCACAAGCACTTACACAACGTCAAGGAAGTGAATCTGATTTGTCATTCAAGTGAAATGATGGCTACCGGAGCAAGGAAAGGATTACATAAAATCACGACACTGGCGTGATGGAGCGGAAAACAGTTTCGCCTGGAACTGTAATGGAGAGAGGAAGAAAAAACAACAGCACCAGTCTTTACGTTATTTATTAATATGTATCTCATACATATACTTTGTTATTTACACTAAGTTATCACCAAGTTGCTTTTTTACCACGATTTCAAGTGGCATTAATTCAAATGAATAGTTTTTTTTGTAATCCTAATTTGTGTGTGAAAGTTATTTAACGTATTTCTTAAAAACGACGTTTTAAATAATTTTAGATGTATGTTTTTCTAAACAATTATAATATTTGTAATTTCTATCCAGATCTTAAAACTTCATCGAATATATCTTCATGTTCAGACCTAGACAACATGTACCTCGGTAAAGTCATTTTTAAGACTGAATCATAGACCGGTTCGGTCTCGTGGCTGTAGGCTCCCTCAGGTCCTTCCCTTTCGTCAAATCCCTCTGGTTCTGGTGGAACGGCGTTGTAGTTAGCTTTGACTGGTCGTGGTTCACTAGCTCCCTTTGTCCCTTCTTCTTCCCTAGAATTTTCTTTTTCAAATTTTTTCCTGTTTGCAGACGGCACCAAATCTTTTTGTGGATTTCTTTTTTGTCTTTGCCTTTCATTTTTAAGCCCTCCATTGTAATGCTCTACGACTTCTGTGTTGTAATGATCTCGTACTTCCTTAGGCCGTGTTTTTAAAATATCGTGCGTCATGATCACTGATGGAATTTCACCACTAGAGCTTTCTTTCTCAATGACATGTTCATTTTCCACTTGAGAATTTCTCTTCTCTAGCATTTCATCCGTGTCCGTTTTTCTCACTTTTTTTGGATACTTGTATTTCTTAGTACCTGGATCATGCCCCTGATGATGCTCCAAATTGGCGTTAGGAGTCATGTTCCGATGGTATTTATCCGTATGGATATTTTCAGAGTTATCCAACGTTGAGTCGTTCAATGTTTTCTCAGTTGGTATTATTCGGAACTCTTTGACTTCGTGATAAGCAAGGTGTTTGCTTTTCGGTTCGGATGCTGCCACAAACATGCATTCTTCATGTTGTAATCCATTTTTGTTAATGCACTGATAGCATGTCATTTTATCTTTTATTACCTTTTTGCAATCTGATCTGTTTTTTTGAGTGAACTCGTCAAGCGTTTTTTCCAAGTCCTTTTTAGATGTATCGTCTTCGTTGAAGTAGTAATCTGGTAGTTCTACTCCATATTCAAAACCTGGTTTGACTTTCCTATTGTTTTGAATGCTTTCACTTTCTTCTTCATCCTCCACTTCTACATAAGGAATTCTTGGATGGTCATAATCATCTGTTTTCTTCGTTGCTTTTTCCTCCTTATCATTACTTTCTCCTGTATACGGATCCATTCCAACAAGTTCGGGGAACAATTTGTAAAAGGAATCTTCATACGTTGGAACAACATCTTCATCGTCTTCTTCCGTGGATGAAGCTGCCGATTCTCCGTCGTTACCATCTCTCCTCTTGATTTTCTTACCCCGTTCATCATAATCGTCGTGGTTATAAGTTTCAGACGATCCATAAAAGAATGGATCAAGACCAACAATTCGAGTTTCATCTTCGTTAGATACATCTGTGTAGTTTTTATCTTCTGCGTTATGGTACAAGGGTCTTCTTGCATCTCCCTTAATCACCTTCTTCCTTTTGAGCTTTCCATTTCTAAAGTCTCCTCTCCTATATGGATTGTTTTTGTTCGGGCCATGGTGCGGCTTATATGGTGAATATCTTTTAGGTTTAAATCTATCATTACTCTCTTTCAAAGAATATCTTTTATCTCTATGGCTCTGAGGTCTTTTCGAACCGTACGATGACGACTTGGCATACTCATATCTGTTGGCGTCAGGGTCCGAAGCATATGAGCACTGCTCATACGTTCCTCTACTATTAGGCTTTTGGCAAACCATACAAATCAAGCCATTTCTGTTTACTCTATGACAGTTATCATTTTCACCTGCTCCTGGTGGTTCGTATTCTTTTTCAACATCTGTTTCATCTTCAGATTCGTCTTCGTATTCTTCGTCGTAATCAGTTCGTTGCGATGGATTTTTCCCTTTCACGTTACGCTCCTCTTCGTCACTTTGAAAATGTTCCGGACCAAATCTGTAATGCTCAGGGCCATGGCCTTGCTCCTCAGAGTCATATTCATATTCCTGATCTCTTTCATTTCTTGTTGCTCGAGGCTGCTTGTGCTGCCTTCCGTAGTTTTGATTCCATAGGGTACTCCTTTTTTGTCTGATCCGGTATGTTTCCGGTATTACAGTATCTGAACTGTAGGCTTCAGCGCTTTTCCTACGAAACGAATCCGCTTTTGGTTTCGACTCATAACTACACTCTTCATATTTATTTCCCTTTTCTTTGTTAGTGCAAATATAACATGTCATTTGATGACGTTTGAATCTAGCAAACTCATTTGGATCCAGGTTTTTATTAGTAATCTTACATTCCTTTTTATTTTCGGATGCCAAACTTGAGGGATCTGTATGTTTTAATTCAACCACTGTAGCGTAGTCCGTCTGAGGTAGCGAATTGATTCCTTCTCTATTTATTTTCGGTTTTGAACTAATTACTCTTCTTTCAGAAGGTGACTGGTTTGAGTGAGCTATATACGGATCTCTTGGAGATGGCCTGAAATACGTTGCAGGATTGTTTGATCTGGAACTGTGCGTTCTTGCAGGGATCGAAGCATGTCTAGATTGAGCTGGATAATAAGAATGTTCGTTTGTAATCGGTCTCTGATAAGCAGCTTCATACCTTGGAGGTTGAGGATATGATAATTGTCTGTTATTGGGACTGGGATTGTACTTCTGTAACGGTGGGGAGTTTGTTCTTATATAAGGTATATTATGTTTATTACTACCAACTGTTGGTTGTGGATTATAGGATGGTTTAGGAATTCCATCATAGTGTCCACTGCGATATTTCACAGGGGGAGCATAACCACCGTCTTCTGAAACTGTTTGCGCCGGTCTCCTGTACGCTGAGTTGACTGGCCGTGGCCGTGGGTGTCGGGGCTTTATCTGATTCACTTGTCCGTACGGTGTCCGAAAAGATTCTTTTCTGATTGGGTTGGTGTGAGATTCATCCTTTTCGTTGAGAATTGATTTGTTGTTATGTTTTTGGATGCGGTACTCAGTGTCTGGACCATCATCGAACTCAAAAGAGTCAAACTCCCCCTCGTCCTCATCTTCGTCCTCAGTGTCGTACTCCGGAACTCTCCTGCTGGCCGCTCGAGAATGGTCTATCTTATCCTCCTCAGCCCTTTGATAATCGACTTCACGGTCTACATCTCTCTGAAGAGAGGCGAACGTTGGTGAGTAGATCGCACTAGGAGATGTAGATTCCGGATGAGACCCTTGTTGTAGAAAATCCCTTGGCCGAAACCCGTTGTCACTGCTTGAACTAGAGGAGTCAAACAATGAAGGGAATTTCACATCGTTCACAAACCCAGAAGTGTTCGATGTGACAGGATCACTGGGAGGGAACACTCCTGAATTAAAAGGCAGTGTAACACCAGATCCAGCACGGGTGTTATATATATGTTGGGATGCTCCACCAGCCAATCCGTCTAAGCCGAACTGGGCTCCAGCAAAGAAGCCGGTGAAGTCCAGCGGCTGCACGAACCCCGGGACGTCAGCTGTGGTGGCCTGCACTCCTGGCGCTGCCACTGGTCCCTGCCCGCCGAAGTATCTGCTGTAGTCCACCCTCGGCTTGTCGTCACCATCGTCCTCTTCGTCACTTTGTTCGTAGGTGCTATACTGAGCTGAGGTGGCGTGGGAAGCGATCAGAACACTCAGTGTAAGTAAAATCTGTAAATAAAAATGTAATTGAAATAAAATGAAAAAAACTTATTATCTAAATAAAAATACAATGTGGTAATTTTTGTTCCACATAGGGTACCAATACTTTTGTTAAATTAATACAAAGAACTCAATTATAAAATTCCTGAATTGAATTCCATAATGTCATACGTTATTCAAAAAGTTTGTTAGTGCTCACCAATCATTTCCATTAAAAAGAAAACTAATTATCGTGTTGAAAAGACATTTTTGAGTATTTATTAAAATCTAAAATCACTCAAAACTGGCCAAATAACTACAAAAAGGAACGTGGTCTGATTCTCCCTTAAGTTACAAAGATAGCATAATTTTTTCCCAGTTGACGATGGGTTACTATTAAAATACATATAGTAACTCAACTCTCGCTTTCATTAACCAGGATATTATGCTGGTATCGTGTTGGCAGCTGAGGTGGTTTTAAATGTCCACCGATGCTATAAGGTTTTGAATGAGGCAAATATTAAACCGATTTTGTTTTTGATAAACAGTGTAAAGCTAAAAAACGAAATGATAAAAGAACGTAGTTATTCAACCATAGTTATTCAATATGCTATGAAGATAACTACTTTATCTTCATACCATATTTAAATAAAACGTTTCTAAGAAAAGCTATATTCAGACCACAGTCAGAACCCACATCTGACAGAGGATTATGACTTAATAAAATTATGACTAAATTATACATTATTATTTTTGAGAAAACTTACAATGATGCGCTACAAATACTTTTGTAGCGTAGGTTGCCATACAAATTCATTCATTACATCAATCTAAAAATGGTGGTTACGTTTTATTTGCCTATTTTTAAATATTTATTATAAAGACCATGTAAGTAAAATAAATAGTAAAATAAATAGGATTTTTGTTACTTTCTTCCCTTATACATTAGTATATGGAGAAAGTATTGTTTTCGTCAAAATATTAGACTTTCAGTTGAGGGTGGATATATCCGTTTTTATAAATAAAAAAAATTTTTATATTCTGTCTGTGTTTGTGTGTCTGGATGTGTACATAACAGTTATTTGGTCCGATTTAGATGAAATTTGCATGTATAAAATATTATAGACCGTATCTCCAGTTTTTTCATTTTTATTATATAGTTCATAAATTAAAAACGTGAAAAATATTTTAAAAAACGGCTCAAACGATTTTGATTAAAAATTTGATAGTTTTATAGTGCAAAGGACTAAACAATTTATAAACTGTGAAAATATGTTCAAAAGTTATTTAAATGTCAAAAAAAAATCAAATTTTTTTGAAAACAATAAAGTAAAGTATAACTTGACTGTACCATTGAAACCTCAAAAAAACTAAACAAATTAGTATTTTAAATTATTTGTCTCGACTAACTCCAGAGAAAATTAAATTTACTGTGAAAACGCAGTACGTTGTCTGAAAGATATTCTTAAACAATAAAAAAAATCAATTCTTCCTTATAACCGGTTTATAAAACTGGAACATGAAGGTCAAATCACCGAACAAAAGCAGTTCAAAAAAAGCTTGGTATTACCGGGGGGGGGGGGTTTCCCCCCATACAATTTGAACAATAAATTATTAAATGATATTTAGAATAACTTTGTAGAACATGATAGTTTTATTACAAATTGCCTTTTTTAAATTTACTTAAGGGAGAAAGTATGTGTCAGTCCACCGGTACCGTTTATTTCAAAAAAGAATTATAATATTAATACAGTAATAATAGAACACTATTGAAGTTTAAAATTTATATAGAGCGATTTTACCAGGTGGATCGTGTATATTATAAGATTACAATGACAATAAATTTATAATTGCTATGAACCATGTAAACTGTCAATATCTAGATTAATATAACCTTTATAAATAGTATTGTTTCAAAATTAGTTTCATGAATTTTAACAAGCTATTTTCAGTTTTTATTTTATTTATAGTAAGTTTCTGTTAAATATTTTATTGCGTAGAGTTATGTTTGATTGTTTTATATTGGAAATGGTTTTTTTAATACTTATGTCATTAATTACCCGATCACTAACTTTTTTCGTTGGATTCAGTTTTTTGTTTGGATATAAAATAATATTTTGTTATTGTTGTCAATGTTTTACTAGTAACATAATTAAAATAATAGAATTTAAATTATATTCTCTTCGTTTTCATTATAAACCAGTTACACGGAAGGAATATTGTTGTGAATAATATAAGCACTCAAAAAGAAATTTAATCACCTTACAAAGTTATTTTCTTATTTGATCCTGTAAAATTAAAATGGAGAGTATAATAAAGTCAATTAAGATATTAAAAGCGATTTGAAAGCTCTAAAGTCTAAATTACTCTATCACTAGCTTGCCTTAATTTTAATTTTAATAAATAAAAACTCGTTGAAATAGAGAATCTTTACCCGAGAGACAGTAAAGAACAGTGTGAACTAGTGTTAACCAATGTGAACATTAAGAACAATGTGAACCACTGTGTACAGTGTGAATCAGAGTGAACGAGTGTGAACATTGTGAACCAGTATGAATAGTGTGGACCAGTGTGAACAGTGTGGACCAGTGTGAACAGTGTGGACCAGTGTGAACCAGTGTGAACCAATGTGAACCAGTGTGAATAGTGTGGACCAGTATGGACCAGTGTGAACCAGTGTGAACCAGTGTGAACAGTGTGGACCAGTGTGAACCAGTGTGAACCAATGTGAACAGTGTGGACCAGTGTGGACCAGTGTGAACAGTGTGGACCAGTGTGAACAGTGTGGACCAGTGTGAACAGTGTGAACCAGTGTGAATAGTGTAGACCAGTCTGAACAGTGTGGACCAGTGTGAACAGTGTGGACCAGTGTGAACAGTGTGGACCAGTGTGAACAGTGTGAACCAGTGTGAACCAGTGTGAACAGTGTGGACCAGTGTGGACCAGTGTGACCAGTGTGAACAGTGTGGACCAGTGTGAACAGTGTGGACCAGTGTGAACAGTGTGAACCAGTGTGAAAAGGGTGGACCAGTGTGAACAGTGTGAACAGTGTGAAAAGGGTGGACCAGTGTGAACAGTGTGAACAGTGTGGACCAGTGTGAATATTGTAGACCAGTGTGAACCAGTGTGAACAGTGTGAACAGTGTGGACCAGTGTGAACAGTGTGGACCAGTGTGAACAGTGTGGACCAGTGTGAACAGTGTGAACCAGTGTGAACAGTGTGGACCAGTGTGAACAGTGTGAACCAGTGTGAACAGTGTGGACCAGTGTGGACCAGTGTGGACCAGTGTGAACCAGTGTGAACCAGTGTGAACCAGTGTGAACAGTGTGGACCAGTGTGAACAGTGTGGACCAGTGTGAACAGTGTGAACCAGTGTGAACAGTGTGGACCAGTGTGAACAGTGTGAACCAGTGTGAATAGTGTAGACCAGTCTGAACAGTGTGGACCAGTGTGAACAGTGTGGACCAGTGTGAACAGTGTGGACCAGTGTGAATATTGTAGACCAGTGTGAACAGTGTGAACCAGTATGAACAGTGTTAAGAGTGTGAACCAGTGTGAATAGTGGGGACCAGTGTGAACAGTGTGGACCAGTGTGAACATTGGTTTCTCTTATACGGGGTAGTAAACAATTGATACTTAACTTATAAATACGTCATATTTGTTATATATAAAACGTTCTATACTTTGCATCGAATATATATTTTAATATTACATTTATTTTTTAATACGATGAATATTATATAGATTTTTAACCACGAGAGTTTAATTTATAAAATTTAAGCATTATTTAAGCATAACATAGGTTTATGTAACTTTGGTTATGAAATAATTACTTTAGAATATTTTCGTTAATTATTCAATATTAATGTTCAGTGTTAACAAGTAAATCTTGCATTGTTACTTTAAAGTAAATCACAAATATTAAATACTACTGTTCATTTACTGACTTAGAAATCAATTCTTCGTCTATCATTAATCAGTCACATAACTGGTTTTAATCTTTCAACATGTAAGGAAGCTGTTCCTCTCTCACTCTCTCTCTCTATCAAAGGAACAGTAAAATGGTTATCTTTGCGCTTCAAAAGGACTTTGTGCCTTCTTCCTAATACCTTAATACAATTTTCACTTCACTTTGAGCACATTTACAAGATTTTAGAATCATTCTACTTATTTATAGATTTTTCCATTTAAAACTGATTTTAACTAGCATATTATGAGTATACATTTATCATATAGTTCTAAACCAGTTATAATTTGTCGGAACGTTATATTAGTTTATCTCCAACCAAATTAAATAATGAGTGCAACTTAGAAATCATTGAATTATTACAATCAAAACAAGTTAAATAAACTGCATCACTGGACGGACACATACTTGTCCTTTAAGTATATTAAAAAAACTACGACATTCACGTTTTTTATAGTTTGTCTAAATATCATTTAAAATAATCATCCCATTTGTGTGACTAATAAACAAGAGAAAACAAAGTAAATTAATCGTTGAAGTTTTTTAAACCGTATTTTTTCTGGAAGCGTCAGTCATAGACTAGTGATTGAAAGTGCTAATTTGTTTTGTTTTTAAGCCGGTTTTAGCAGAAAAGTCGATAATTTCATAAAATTATTGTCTTGCCAAAAAGGTTTGTTTTTACATTTATCAGCCCTTTTCAACTGAGGTCCTATAGAGGTATGGGTGGTCTCATATTGTTTGCAACCTTACACCTATTTACCATTTAATATAATCGAAATCGCTAGGATTTAGGGGAAAAATCATTTTTCAGATTTTTATGGTTTTTAGGGGTAAACTGTCATTAAAAAATATAAAATTGTCTATAGATATGACCAAAACTACCGAAATATACAAAATTTCATAAAAATCGGACGATAATTGTATTGTCGGGGTTTGTTGACAGACAGACAGACAGACATCAGTCCGAAAACCACTTTTTGGATTCAGGGAGTCTCAAAACGGATATATTAACTCTCAACTCAAAATTCGAAAGTTTTGAAAAAAACAATATTTTCTTAATATAAAATGTATAAATGTGGGGAAAAAGTAAAAATTGTATCTAAAAATTCTCAATAATTTTTTTGGTCAAAAGATCTTTACAACTACGTATTTCTAGCATACGTTTAGAATAACTAAAAAGGTAATTTACATTCATACATATAAGATCGTAAGTAGGAAAATAAGATTTTCAATCAATGTCAGTACCACTAAGATTGTTCACTTTAGATTCAAAGGGATATTTGATCCGCCTCGTATCCTTTCAATTTGTCAAGTGGTTTCCATTACCACTTTTCTACCAGCAGAATGTTCGTTTCACAATTTCACAGAGCATGGAGAATCAAACGCCAAGAAATTAATAAAGCAGTTACAATTAATCAATACAGATCAAAATAAACATTCGTCTATAAATAAGTTTTTTAAAATTCAAACTCTTAACGATAAAATGTTGGGGGTTGAAAATTAATATTTAGCTGATTGAGGCACACAATTACTTGGCATTTTTTTATTTTACATATAACGAAAATGTCCTAAAACCCTCCACCTGAAATCTAAAACCTATCACCCATCTCCTATCAACTTAAACGTGCTATATTTTAAATAGTAATTTGAGGCGAAAGGGGCAGTGTAGGGGCTAACATAATATCCTACGATGTTATGACCTAACAATTTCAAAAAATACCTAATATTAAATGGATAAAAACTATGCTTTTTTGAAATTTCCAAGAAGTCTACATTCAGAGGAAACCAATTTGATTGACAGCTCAAATTGCGACTGTCACATCAAGTTCAATCTCTAATCTGAAACTATTTCAATATAAAAACTTTTAGATTTTATAATCATTTGAATTAAACACTATAAAAACTTATTAACAAACAAAACTCTATAAAATAATAAAACAACCATCTCACCTTCGATACTCGAGTATACTTAGCGTTAATTTTCGTGTTTTTACTAGTGGTTGGGGAGGACGTTACTCTAGGTAAACGTTGTTAAAATTTGTTAACACAGATTAATATTAGAATATTTATACAGTAGAATGCTTATATGTATATCGAAACAAGAAAGTCATTTAGAAACTAAATTATATATTTTTTCAAACAGTTTTGTATAACTGAACCTCTCCGTACCTACCTTTTGAGCGGCAATGGTCATGGTGCGGACACTACTGCGGAGGTCTCGGGCTCGTGCCGGATATAGTCCCTACCCCTCCCGTGACGTCACTGTTACCACAACTTCCCCGGACGGTTCACTGACTGTACGGAATACGTCCAAGGATGGAGCCGATCTGTTGGTTTACCAAGAAGCTAGACTCTAGAATATTCGGATGATTAGGGATGATCGGTTGGGCTGTTAATGAACAGTCCCAAGAAACATGTTAGTAAGTTAGCCACTAAAATGGCAACCTGCCAAAGGCAATGTATTTTTAGCCAAGTATGAATGAGAAATGAGTGTTAGATGATTGTGGCATGACCTTACTCACTAAGAGTATAAAACACATTAATAGAACCGTTTAGGGGTTTAAACACAGTTTTATTCAATGCACTCTCAGGGATGAAATAGTTATTTCCTGGAACGTCAGATTTGAGTGTTCCCTCTCTAAGAATTCTAGAGATTTATGTAGTTAATTTACTGTAGTATTCCATTGAGTAAAATTATTATTCTTGTAAAAATCTTAATTTTACTGGTGAAAAATTATACTTTCATTCATGTTGTTGAAAATAATACTAACAAGTTAAAAAGTATTCCCGTCGCACCAGACCTGTGTACTCAGCAATTTTCTAGATCAATAACAATATGTAACATGTTTGATCAATATCCGTAAAAAATTAGAAAGTTTGCTTATTCTATTTAAAAAAATCCATGAACACCAAAATTAGGCGTTTTTACCATAAGCAATTTTTATTTTGACCATTTGTACCAAGTTTCATCAACATCTGTCCACAAATAAAAGTTTGCCTATTCTCTATATGATTAACATGGGAAAATAGTAGGTAAATTAGCTGCCACGATAAACACATCAACTATGATTTTTAAGCTTCAATGGGTGGATCTCAAAAATATAGCGTAATATTAATTTTTCTTATCTATATTAATCTTATGGAGTAAGATTAACATTAGAGCTCCAAAATACAACGTACTGTGTTTAGACTTCCTTATATCTCGGTATTCATTGGAGATAGAGCAAAAATTAAAGATACTCAATTTTGTAGTTTTTTACCTGATTATAATAAAAAATGTTAAGTATTTTAAAACTACAGTCAAAAAACACAAAAAATTATGTTTACAAAAATCCTCCAAAACAACCGTTCCGATTGACCGACAGATCTGGATTACGAACTCATCAGAGTAAATGTACGCATCAAAAAGTGAAAATAACATGGTCCCGGGCCTTGAGGCCTACGGTAGTAGATTCTTTCCTATGGGAAATTCGCTAAAGCTATATATCTCGAAGCATAATATTAATATTGGGTGCTAACCTAGTGGATAGCGTTATGAACTCGGTGTTAGAGATCATGGGTTCAAAACTCGACATTCTATTTGGGTTTCAACCGGTTTGCGAAAAAGTGTTTTCGTAAAATCACGACTGCAAAAATCAATAAAAATGCCTCTGGCGTAAATTATTATTATTGTTAGGGTAAATAAGTGTTTCAGGGATTCGTAATTTCTGATTAGTTGTCTTATCAATGCACGGTATCAGGGTTTAATTGATGATATAAATTCGTACTTATGCTGGGATGTCCTGATAAAATCCTTAAATGTAAGTATTAACAACCAATTATTTAAAAATATTTTTCAATCAAATTAGAACGTAACACAGCTTAACATAACGTCACACACATTAAAATTATATTAACGTCTACACATTACATAACCTTACATTAAAATCAACGTCTTTCAAAGTCTTTTAACGTCCTTTTCTAATGCGACTAATTCGTTGTCAAACTGGATTTTTCGAAAAGTTGTTTTACGCTTGTACGGCTGGGGTAAACTGGGTCCTTAAGACATTTGTCTCAGTGTTGGGAATTGAATCCTCTTTGGTGCTCAGTCACACAAAACTGGACCCAAAACTGCTGTTCTCTGTGAATCTACTCATTTGTAATTTGGCAGGGATCAAAGTGGAGATGTACTGCTGGGGAGACATACTGCTGAATTTTATATTTTGTTTAAACCTATTGTGCACTAGTACTTAGTAATCCTAGTACTTAGTAGTACTTAGTATGTACTTAGTAATCCTCTAAATATCTCATAATTCAACAGGATTTTCAAAACTGTTTGAGTCATAGTGCCAGAGCGGTGTAGTTAAGTGGTGCGTAATAATATAGTATTTTACATATTTATACAAATTTTACCTCGGATGCTATAAAACCTACAATTTAAATATATAATCATTTATATTCTGGGAGACGATCAAGTATACACCTTGATCCTCATGAAGGCAAGTTTGCATAGAATAAAGTGGTTTTAATGTTTCTACAATAAAGCACTGGTCTCTTATCCAGTAATTTATATGCATGGCTTTCAAAATAGGGGTTTTCTCAATTTGCATATCAATTAAGGTAAATTTAAGACAATATAATCCACTCACGTTTTTATACAGAACTATCGTTATGAAAATAGAACAAACACCATGACTTAGAAAAATAAATTAGTTATCCTGTTGACATAACTTGCTAGGAAGTTGCCTTGACCCGATAGTCTGCACACTATTTTATTGGAACGACTCTCATAAAGGTGGGCAATGGTTAGAGGGGGTTTTATATTTACGATGTCTATGGTATAAGTGCCAATCTGTAAAGCTGCGAGAGGAAATCTTTAAGGAGACTGCTCATACTTTCATAGAAAATGTTTAACAACGTCTAATAAGAAGTTTATTTGGAAAGGAAAACAAAAAATTAGTTCATAGATAGCAACCATATTGATGAATAAATTTGGCTCATTTATGATGGAAATGTTTTCTCTCGGTCTCTAGAGCTTTATAAATAAAAAATATACGTTGGATCAATTTAAATAGATATGAAGAAGAAGAATATAACTCTTTGAATAAGATTCTCTGTTATAAGAAATGATTTCAAACTTTCAGAAAAGACGATGTGATCAGAACCAGAACCCAACTGTAATGTTGGTTCTAAAATTGTATTAATTTAACGTTTAATATTATTGGTAATAATTCAAATTTTCATAGTATTTTTAAAATGTGAAATCATTATTTTTGATAAAGTGATTAAACAGTGTAAATAGTGTGACAGTTCGACCCCAAACCTAGCCGCCATTTTGAATTGGGATATTAATTAACCACATACCTAACAATAGGCAGTTACAATAGGTAGCTACGGTAGGTAGTAACAATTCCAGGGTTTGGATTGCTTCCTGTCAACCTTAAATAACAATTGGTGTCAAACAAACACAGAAATGGGACCCATAAATATCTTTATACAATGTATTTGTATATTTTACTTTATGAAGGAAGTATTATATTTATAAATTTAAAATATCTGCTAAGGAAGAGAGGGGTGAACGTGTTTTGGGACACAGCAGGAGCGATGCATCACGCGGGGCGTTCTCCTCCGTTACCAAATCTGATTTATCTTTCCCAGATTTGATCGTGGCAGTACCATTTATGTAACAAAGTAGTGTAATCTCTTTTAAAAACGGAAATTTGGAATCGGTTTACTGGAGCAAAATGATCGATGATCTTTTCTTGATTGAGAAATATATCGTCTATTACTTTGGTATATTTGTACCTACATATGTTTTCCCATAACTTAGTCGGTCGAAACTTAGATAATTAAAAACTTTCTTTGATTTGAACTTCTCCCTCTTTATTATTTATGTAAAAAATTTAGTTTTAACCTAAAACATTTAAATACTTTGAAACTTTTGTCAAAACTACCAATTGAAAATTAAATTCTCTGGCTTAGAATTCCCCAACGACGCCGTTCTGTTGTTGGTGATACAGCTGACATACGTTGTCGGTACCCCTCCCCAGCCCTACTTAGACCAGGCTCTAATGTTTGCTAATTTGTTTATTGTGTTTTAACAAACCGTTTTTAGGTAATGGATAGCCAGCTGTAGAGAGCTTCAGGACCACTTTCAATCCACCATCTGTGTGATCTATATAGAAGATGAAATATTTCATGGTAACAAAATACTATTGAAAGTTTACTTTAAACAAAAAAGCATTTTTGTTAAGACACTCCGTCCCGTACAAGAATTGCGGTGCTTACAACCACGTGGTTCTAGTCTTTATGAATTAAATGTTCAAACACCCAAACGAACGCCAACGGGATGGTGGCGTGTCCTGTAATCCAGCTATTTGGAGGTCACGGATTGTGGATAGCTATGAGTGATAGTTGGTGTTTGTGATATTCTCTTTTGTGGATGAACATCCTCACTATTGAATACTAGGTTCATCCGCAAAGAGAATTCTCATAATTAGACCAGTTCGCAATTGTTATACTATTAATTGACAGTCCTATCTAAGGTATACATGAGCCTCAGTCAGTAACAATACTTCAAGATCACGCCACAATCATTCTACACCAATTATACAAATAATAATTTGTAATTATATAATTTTTTGAAGTATGACGAAAAGTATCGTTCAATACTCATCCGTAAAGCTCTTTACCAGTGCTTGATTGAAATTATGTGCTCGCACTGGTAAGGAACGCATTGCCGGACTAGTAATGATATGTAAGTACTTTCTTATTTTACGCTTTGTAGAGTTAGGTGGGTTATTGGAATTTTCAATGAATTAATATTATTTTACTAAAGAAAACCAACGATCGTTGGAAAAACCTATATATCGACTATGTATATTCCGTCATTCTGCATCCTTTTTTTATCCCCCATCACCACAGACCTAGGCCTATGCGGTGAATTTAAGACAGCTAGGTATCGTATTGGCATCAGTCCCATGGGCTGACCAGAGGACCGCTCATGATCTGACAGGAGTCGCCGGCCGCTGGTTTCGATCCAGCAACCTTTGTCTTGCTATGCCAGAGCGTTATACCTGAGCTACCGTGCCGATATATCTGTGGAGTTAAGTTAGATTGGTTATTGATATCATTATACTATGGATATGTATATTATCAATTACCAACCTCACGTAACTCCGCAGAGCGCTGATAAAGTAAAGTACAATGCATGTTATGGGTGTGGTCAATATAACACGAAAGTACCGAAATATAATATTTGAGGTTAGCGAACCAAACAATTTGCCATATGTTTTTTTTCGGTTACCTATTTGAAGTGACCCGAAAATGATGATTTTGCGGATGATGTAGAAAACTGAAAAGGGATGGTTTCCCGACAGTTGAAAAGGTTTCACTACTGCAGAACTGGTGCCTGTTATAATTTATTACATTGGCGAATAGTTATATCCAAGAAGTTATATCTAGAAGGTACACTACACCGAGCTAGGCTCAGAATCGTCACAACCTACTGCTTATCCAATTTAATACAACACATAACAGTGGACGTAATGATTTGCTCAACACTAGATAGCCGGATGGACACGGACGAGTGAGTGTTGGATAAAAACCAAATGAGTGTTTTCACAGTCGAGATCAGGAGACCGCACGAGCTATGTTGGGGCTATGGGCTTGGGTGAGTCTGATCAAAATTTACTTTAGAAAACCGGTTTGTTTACATAACCAGTTGTTAACATATCTTTATAGAGCTCGGTAGTTTTGAAGAATATGTGTGTCAACTCCGAATTTTAAATTTCTATATTTCTACTTATAAATAACGATTATACGTTTTAACACGTTCGCCGCGACCACTCGGATCCGAGTGGTTAAGGTGGAACGAGCGGCGTTAGTATCAGGTAAAGCTAACGCCCCTTATTCGTTATGCATATGTGATTGTTTTATACAAGATTTCTGAGCGAGTTGTTAAAAACGATTCTATTTTTTTGTAAATTGTTTTACCATGTTTAAACCTTCAGAATCACAAATTATTTAAGATTATCGTATCCAAAAAGTAGCTTTGAAAAAATTTTTTCTGTAGTATATGACATTTTTGTCACTTTCCAAAATTTCTCATATGCCTCGTGAAAAAAAAAGTTATTTATGCACTTTGCCAAAATTGCCACCAAAACATTCCAAATTAATCACCCTGTAACTCAAAGAATTTTCAGTGAAAATGTGCATAAATAATACCAAAACATTCGTATATAATACAGTCAACAAGTGAACATTAAAAATATTTTTTTTTTTATTTTCTCGCACCACCTTAAGAATCAATAACCGAAATTAACAAGAAGAGTAACTGGGAGGAGGGAAGTGTTGTTGGGTATCTGTAGTAACAGAAAAAATAAAAATCAATTAGCCGAAAGCAGTTACAACAATCAGCTTAACAGTCAAAGCCTGCTTCGGGTTATCTACCTTCATCAACATTATGTGTGTTCATGATAGTGTCCAGTTATTCAAATGTTTATTAGTTCTAGTTAAATGTTGTGAATATACATTAACGGTATTATAAATTATGAAGAGCTCGTAATAGAATACAATGCGGAATATACATCGCACACATACAGCAGTCTGCTAGTTAAGTTAGGCTAGTTAAATTATTAATTTATCAATCGTTTTGAAAATAAAATATGTAGAGCGAGGTATGTTAAAATATGCATCACTAGGGACATTTTGATAGGGAAGTTATGTTGAATTATTTAGTTAAGTTTACACAGTGCAGACTTTCCAGAAACCACTTTCGTGAAATTGATTGTGCTGTTTTCCTGTAAATATTGTCCAACAGAATAATAAATCAAAATACGAGGTAAGTCAGGGTTGGCAAATATCCAGGTTTTGCTCAGACCTACCCACGGTTCACCTTAAATAGTTAAAATTTCTAATCTGTTTATAACAAACAATTAATTGTCATATAAGATATATTGGAAATTGATGGCTATTTACATATAGCTCAATTTCGTATTATCTACCCCTACAAAACTAGAAGATTTACACGTATTAAGTTTATTGTCATATGTTCAGTTAACAAGACCCAAATTGTGATACAGTAAAATAACGGTATCTGGGGGACTTAAACGAAAAAAACTTTATTCCAGTAAAGGTCTAGCCATGACGACCACAGTCATCGCTCTATTACCTATAGGAAATTTGCGAAAACATAAAAATGAATAAAACATTATTTTATTTTGAGGTTGAAATATCACAGTAGTAATAGAAGACAACAATTTTGTGAACTGAACTAATAAATTATTAGACGATAGTATTGCGAAAAGCAAAAAATTTAACTAATTAAAAATATTAAACTTAAGAGTTAAGCTATGATAACGTTAGTTTAAGGTAACGGTAAGAGCTTTTAACCTAAAACAGTTTAGCTTAAAGTTATTAGTCTATAGAATTTAAACTAAGAACTTTGCAAGTGGAGTGTTATTCTTTTTGAATGATATTTGAATGATATTATTGTGTTTAATACGTTTCATACACTTGAATATTACCGTACAATCACATTTTAACAGTATATTTTAAATCTCATAAAGTTTTTTTTTCGTTTTGTACGAAATGGTATTACAAATATTTAATTGGACATAGACATTTTGGAGTTGGGGATTAATTCTTTCTATTTCATGGCACCTGCCCTATTGGTTTCTAATGACTCCTTAAAATATTGCTATGTAATAACCTACTCCTGTCCATGTGATAGTGAATCTGAAATCTTTTGAGTTTACCTGCCATAACTCTCTTCAATAGGACGCCCAGTTTCCAATTCACCAGGACTCCAGAACGGATGTCAGGTGTTTACTTTCTACACAAGATATATTTTTAAAGTATTGGTGATCATACACTTGGGAAGGGAGTTTGAACTCAAATGAGCATCTCGGAGTAGAAACCTTGCAAAACTTGCACCCAAATATTCACAAAGTTTCATTACTTACGTTGTGGATTGTCACAGTTCCTGGTTCCTCTGGTTGATGGATGGTCCACATTTCCTACTGACGATCTCTTTTTCCACATTGCTAGAAAAGAGATCGATTCCTTACATCAGTCATTGGTTAAACCTGACAGCCAATCGGATGGTTCAAACAAAGTAAAAGGTAAGAAATTCTAGCTTCACAGCAACATATAGTAACTTACCTACATTTTTAGTGCCTTTTAAAACTATTTTCGTCTTTTATAACGTTATACGAGTAGAATGAAAGTGCTTAGTTTAAACATTGAAAGTACCTTGAAGCTATATCAGTTAATCTATTATTCATAGAAATAACAAAGGAGAAGAATAAGTAGCTTTGTTGGTCCGAGAATTAAAACAGTTTACATTTTTCGACACACAGTAATCAGTCAACCTTAACTATATGAAGCTATATACTAAGTTTTATCACAATATTTAAAATAATAAAGAATGTCGATTTGCAATTTACTCTCCTAAAGAAAAAACATTGGCGTAAGTGGTTTGCTGCTAAGAAACAAAAATATTTAGTTTTTTGCACACATTATTAGATCTTAACTGTATGAAGCAGTATAAAGTCTTATCACAAAATTTAAAATAATAAGGAAGATATCAGTTGTTAAAATGTTCTCCATATAATTAACATTGGAGCTTCAAGAGGGAACGTTCTGTGTTTACCAGTTTTTATATCTTAGTAACCACATGCCATAGAACAATGATTTATAGACTTATTGTCTGTATTTTGAGCTGATTCCAATGGCGCTAGTAAAAGCGTAAGTTCTTTAATGAATTATATCTAAAAAAAACCCCAGAAACCTATTTCGAACAAAGCCTCCCTAAATTCCCTTACGGGAAGAGAAACCATCTGTTTAAATAAAGGTTCACAAATCTCAGCTAAATCGAGATTTATATATGTGCATATATGTTTTTGCAATATTGCAACCATTGTTTTTGGTCTTAGGGAACAATAGGGAAAAGATAGCTTTCTCCCTATAGTAAATTCACCAACGATGTTGAATTCTATAAAATACGATTCTGGTAATAATTTTCTAAGCGTGATTTTTAAATATCACATAATCCTGGTTTCAAATTAGTAGAATATTCTTCAACTTTTATACCTGTCAGAAGCTTAGTAAAACAGAACAAAAACAACAGGTCAAATACAGCAGCAGGTAACAGGTCAATTCTATGTCAATTTAAAAGTTTCGGGTTAATTCAATACTAAATGTTTATTTTAACTCCAATGCTCGTCCTTCAAAAGGTACAGCTCAACTTTGATCTTGTGTCTTGCGTAATGTAAATTTGGAGTGCAAAGCATAGCAAAATATTTGCATTTGCTTCAATGGTTGTTTTGTTTAACTTCATACATTAATTTAAAACGTAAATTAGAATTTAAAGGCTTTGAGAGATAGTTAAACTAATAAATAAACATCTTAAACAAAAAACAACGCATATTTAATTTAAATATATTCCAGCCAGAGTTGAAACGTTTAATGAGTTATAACAAGGAAGCTAAACAAATGTAGAATGAACAACAACTGTTTATAAAATACCTAAAGAGTCAGTATTTGTACACAATATCCGGTTTTCTTTACATACATTGTTGAAAAATCGTATACTATTAAATTGCCTGGTCTGTATTCTAAGAAATTTAAAAACAACACTTTAACGATCCTATAAATACATTTTTAACTATTTAATTATTTGTCTTTGCATATGATTAATTTTATATTTCAAATTATTAGAGGTTGCATTCTTGGAAAGTGGTGCAAACTCCAATGGCGAACATGGCCAAAAAGAAAGTGAAAAGTCACGAAAAGCAAAACTAGACTATGGAAAATTCCAAATTGATAAAATTGAGTCTAGTCAGAAAGGTTCTTCAGGGAAAGAAAATAAATCAAAAAAATACGGGAAGGAAAATAAAAAGAATCATGTAAATACATCGAGTGGTGGAAAGCAAGCGCATAAAGATGTTTCCCATCAGGGAGAAATGGAGGATTTTTTCAAGGACAAGCTCTTGTACAAGTCTGGTAATTACGAAAAGGTATGTAGTTAATATAATAATCTCCTATTAATACTTATGATATGTACGAAACTAAAATTTAAAATTAAGTTTAGTTAAATTACTACTAGGGTCCAATAAAGTAGTGGTAGACCGATTCCTAACTGTTCGTCAATAATTAGGAACACCTGAACTCACTGGGACTGTAAAATAAAAAAGCAAGTTCATTTTACAGAGTAATATATTATAACATTGGCCCCCAGCTGTAAAATAACATTTTCTATTTACTTATCTCCTGACCACTTAGCCTAAACGAATATATAGTTCGGTGCTAAAGGGTTTTCGAAATTTTCCGAGCTGCAATGGTTAAATAATTTAAATATTTAAAAAAAGTAATTAATCCGGGAAATGTTTTCTGACGATCAAGATTAAAGGTACTAACTCTATCATTATCAAAATTATGAGCCATTTTGTTTTAAATTAAGCAATAGATAATTATTTTATCGTCTTATAATATTGGAGTAAAGTTTCTTAAAACAACAAGGAAAATAAAAATAAACGTAATCCAGTAATCATCTGTCTAGTCGCCTGCGAAACTGTAAATGCAATATGAATACTGTATGAAAATTACATAACGTATTTTCTACGGCGCCCAGCTTTGACGGTGTCGTTGTACTAATCGTATTATAATAACATATAAACTATTTGTTTTACAGTAGTTAATTTTATAATATACTTTCTGATAAATGATATATAATTCAAGTTATATTTAGGGACTGTTTTGACTATAGTAACAGAACCAATATACTGGCAGGAGAAAAATTAACTATTTTATATTAAATCATGTTTTTTCTGTCTTGCTAACAAATGTGTTGTAAACCTTGTTTTACGTAATTGCAGTTGGTTTAGACTCTTAAAATGTTAGGTGTTATAGAATAGAGAGTTAGTGGTTTTCTTGTAGAGGAAACATGTGGCTATTATTCGATGAAATTACAATATTTACATAAAATTCATAAATATTATTAATTTTGTAAGGGTTGCGTACATATTTATAAAGGTTAAAATTGCAGGTGCCCGTATGTAAAAAATTATACTGTTTGTAAAAAGCAATGGACCAATTATACCAAATAGATAATTATGATTACTATAAATATTTTTTTAGAGACGCAAAACGAAAAACTAAAAAAATCCATGATTTTTTGTAAATTTTGTATGGTTGGCAACTCTGTTTCCGGTGCTCGGTAATCACCTGGCGCGCAGTGATCCCTGTGACCCCAGATGACAGCTGACCGAGCGTGTAACAAGTCCGTGCTCTGACGTAAGCGAGGAAAGCGACGACGGAGTAAGAAACGAGGAACAGCTGATCGACGGTGACGCTCTTCTTATCATATAACCTGGTGCGGTACGAAACTAACCAGCAATATGCGGCCGACCGAGAAACCGATGGATGCGTTAATACAGTTTTTCTAGCCCGCTTGTTCGGTCCAATCAGGTCTTTACTTCACCTACTAAGTCTTTTTCTCAGTCACAAAGCAGTGAGACCAATCCTTATTTTTTGGTTTTTCCGTGGGAATTAGGAAGCCATGATCTGATTCTAGCCCACAGTAAAATTTGTGCATGTGAATATCAACTGAGACTTAATGGCCATCGGAAGAAAAATGATCACTTCTATTATTTATTACTATGTCTTCGGTGTACGATAATAGGAGTGAGATAGAACGAAATGTTGCGCTCCCCGTCCAGCCAGGCCCTTGACATTGATTTGTTTTGTGTCCTTCTAGGCCCCTCGGAATTTTTTAACGTTTTGATGGGGAACGGTCCAAACCCTGGTTCTTGTTACTATCTAACATCGACCTGTGGTTAGGCATCATTAATAGCCATTGACGAAATAGCAACTGGGTCCAGATTCGACCCTTACGGGATTCGATACCGCGATCAAATTTGAGCTCTATCATTACTAAGCCGGTTAAGGAAGGCTTGGGTTTCCATTGAGTCCAAACCACTTAAATCTTCTACTACTGCATTTTGGTTTTTGAAGAACCAAAATCATGTCAGCTTGGATGTACACTACTTTAAAATACATAAATCTCTCATAAGTACTATCAAATACTAGTATTTAGTATCTAGTAATAAATCAAGGATTCTCACTACGCTACCATCACGCTCTTAGGATATTAAACAACATTTTGAGTTATGAAAAATATGTCATAGACAACTTACAAAATACCATATGAATATATTATAATGTATTTTCCAATACCGTATAAGTAAAATAAATTTCCAGCTTTTTTATTTTAACGCCACTTGAACTTGTAGGTACCTCTGTCACAGTTAAAAAATATGTGCTTTAGGTAGATTTTAACTCGGGGTTTTTGGCTTTTATTTTTAGAAAATATCCTTGGAGAGGCCCACTTTTTACTGGAGGATATTCTATACCCCAGATGCCCCCCTCAAGAGCGATTATGTGCCGTGATCATGAAAGAGTGATCATGAAATTTTATGCAAACCTCTAATTCTAGTGAGGATCACTGAACTTTTCAAACACACAGACTCACAGCTAAAATCTCTCTGAGGAAGTGGAAAGGTGAGGTTATGATGCCTAAAAAAACAAACAAAAATAATTACTCTCATTATGCCATTTATGCATAGTTATTGAAACATCTGATCGTACTTTTACAAAAAATAACAAAACTAGTATACTTGATTAAAAGCGGAAGTCTATTAAAAAATACTTCTCTTGTAATAACGGAAAATATTTTACCAAATTAGAATAACCAAAACAAATGTTAACTCATGTTTAAACAGCTGCACTCTAAACCTATAAAATTCTATGTCAAATGACGGAAAATGTTTTACCAATTCAGGATAGTCAAAACAAATATTAACTCATGTTTCAACACATTTTTTAACACTATTTCAGCAACGTTTAACTTTAGACGTATATACAACGTGATAATTATATAGTTTTAAATCTAAAATATACTATTATTTTCAGAATTGTAAAGAAAATGTGTCTGATAAATGTTTGCTAGAATAAAACATTTTATTTCCTTTCGGGCTTTTAAGGAAACTAGATTTTCCAAGGTAGTATCATTGATATTTCGTTGAACTTTCCAATCTGCTTCAGTGCCAAGGAAATAATCTTTGACCCACAGATTGGATTTGCTTTTACGTTTCATTCAGTGGTTCTAAATGCTAAATATTGGACCTTCTAAAAACGTAACCGGACCATCTTAAGATAATGCAAGATTATATAAAACTCAGTTTTAGATTTATGAGTAACCATTTACTCTTATAAGCTGAATATTTTTCCTGAGGACAGAATTAGCATAAATAATTTGCTAATGGAAGTACTTTTATGCACTTAACTTGACGTTCATATCTTTCTTTCACCGTTTTAAATCACAACCATTTAAATTTCTTGAATTTTAAATAATTTTAGTAGGCTATCGTAATGACTTAAACTTACCATAATAAGGAAACTTTAAAAACTAAACAAGGATAACTATTTTTTCAATATTCGTATATTCGTAAATATGAAATGATTGAAACAAAATGTCCTTTAATATAACCATTGACTAAATGAGTTTTTTATGGAAGAACGCCATAAAGTTTCGTCTCATATGGATAATATATAGAAACAAATCATTGATAATTAGTTTATTGATAATCATTAGTTTGCCTTAGCTTTTTATGATAAAACTGTAATTGTTTTTATGTATTATGTATTTTTACTGGATCAATAAATATTTAATTTCATTTAATTTCAATTGTCTTCCTATTTCATTGCTATTTCATTAATAAGTTTCTCATTAATAAAGAACTCTTTTTTTCCAAACTTTCAATATCTTGGTAACTAATCTAGAGAACTATTTAAAACCAATATCCTCAATTTTTCAAACCATAATATAACAGAAAGATTTATACAGATTAAAACCATTATTTATTAGGAAATTTCACGGCATGATTTATGCAAATATACGAGTTTTATATCCTGGATAGAAACTGATAATTAGCATAAATATGTAGATGAAATGATTTGTATTATATATAAGGTGACCTTTTTACTGTGTCTTATTGGTTCAAAGTGATTCAGATCCCATGTCAAATTATTTATTAACAGCCGTGTCTAAGGAACATGTCAGCCTTAGTCAGTAACAAAACTGCAAGATCACGCCACAATCATATCAAACTCATTTTGACATGGACATGTCTTAGCTCTGGAGGGGGGGTGTTGGAAATTTGTAAAATGAA
The DNA here is from genome assembly GCA_023375725.1 of Nephotettix cincticeps. Taxonomy (NCBI): domain Eukaryota; kingdom Metazoa; phylum Arthropoda; class Insecta; order Hemiptera; family Cicadellidae; genus Nephotettix; species Nephotettix cincticeps. Next base: position 66,444,538 of record CM041789.1, on the reverse strand, counting down.
AATTTGAAACAGGATTTTATAGAAACTACTAGAGCTTTAATATTTAATTTTGAATACATAAGAATAAGAACAGCAGTTTAGATGAGCTGAAATCATTCGCTTTAAACACATCCATGATCTAACCTATTTCGCACAGGAAAGTAAATACAAGTTTTTTATTCACACTTGGCTTAAAATACCATGATAGAATAAAAATAGAATAGTAATAAAAAAGTAAAATCTCTATATATAAAATTGAATGTATGTATGTCTGTCTGTATGTCTGTATGTATGTCCTTTATGCGTTGCCAAACTACTCGTCCGATCGCCATGAAATTTTAGGAAGTTGCTCTACATGTGTCCGGGAAGGTTTTAGTGAAAAAGTATTTTCGAAAACCCCATAAGTTTCCATTTTATGACGTTTCAAATTTCTAATGTTAACCTTATGGAGAGTAAGTTTGTTTACAAATTGTCTACAATGAAAACATTTGATTTCTTAACTACAGCTGATTGGTTTACTTTCAATTAGCAACATGCTTTACTATCCAATGCCATCTGAATCATTCATTAATGTAAAACTATGAAGTAAATGTGTACTGTAAAAAATGAACAGCTTTATTCACCACGTTAATAGTTTACGATTTGGGGGGATTATGTATTTATATTTTCATTTTCTGTCTGATTAAAATCACGTGTTTATATGATAATTAAAATGTTTATATTATTACATTTATTATAATAATCAGCTGTTGTATGTCTTTCCTATAAAAGCCGTATTACAGTTAGGTTTGGTTTGGGTTTGGATTCGATTTGAAAATTGTGAATTAATCCACTCAGATTTATTTGTTTTATAGGAATGTTATTAATATGTCTTATCGTTTCAGTATTGTTATTCTCTATGCCGCGACCCAGAATATATAACCTTTCACAATGAAGCCGTATTGCTATTCGACTTCAGAATATGGCCAAACTTAAAGTTAACATGTGTTTACTGTGAGGCGCTACGAAGTTCGCCGGGTCAGCTAGTATTCAATAAATTTGTGTATAAGGTATTTTTATCTACACCATTTTAATTTTAATTGTGTGACAATAAGTTTTAACACACTTTTTGGGAAAGCTGTACTAACCCAAATAGGCATCCCGTGATATGAATCCGTGGTCTATTATACCTTAGTCCAAGACGCTAACCACTTCGTTATCAGGCCATCCAAACGTTTTGGGTAAACGTTAACCAAATTATTACAATTAGTATTTGCTAAAATAATGTTGAAAAATGTATACAATTTTAGGGTTACCATAACAAATACCACCTGGACGAGATTTTGAAACATGACAAGTTTTGGAAAAATCGTCAAAGCTCGGATAAGTTCCACAAGTATGGTGAAAGTGGATCTAGCTTCCAAAAGGTTGAACGAAATAAGGAGAAGATGTCAGATCATAAGGTATAAACCTGCTTGTGATGTCTTTATTTTATAAAATTTATAAATTATTTGTGTACATTTGATTGGAAACATTCCCCCCATACATGTAAAATATTGAGAAAATATTGTTTGCCTCGCCAAAAGTTTCGAATCTAAGTTAAGAGTGGATATACGTTTTGAGGTTCCCTGAATTCCCTGGATTCGGGGAACCTCAACCTGAATCCAAAAAAGTTGTTTTCAGACTTATGAGTGTCCATCTGACTCTCTCTCTCTCTCTCTCCCTCTCTCTCTCTCTGTACAAAGCCCAAGGCCACACTGAACGTGCGTTTTTATGAGATTTGGTACATTCATACACTTTTGCTTCTACAGTAGGATGTTTTAAAATCAATTTTCTTCTCCTTTCTCAACCATTGAAACTTGATATTCAGCTTAGGGTCACTTCCCCTAACCAAATCGACTCAAAAGGTTTAGTATTACCGGGTTAGTCATGTCCCAAAAATTTAAACAATCATTATATCTTATTTTCTCTTGTGGTTAGTTGAAGAAATCAGATTATCATTTTTTAAACATTAGGTATGAAATGTATGTAAGGTAAGGTATGTAATTTTTTTATTTACTTAAGGGATAAAGTATGTATCAGTCCACTGATAACGTTTATTTTGATTGGACATGTCATTTGGTTCCAAAAAGTTCAATATTCCATTTCTATACGGTAGCTTGTAATACGCAAGTAGATGACTGATGGTAGCGTGGTCTGCTGTAAACCTGAGTCAGGGATGGCCTTAATTCGGATCCCTGAAATTCCGACTGATTTTATCTGTGTTCTCCACCTTGAACTGTGTCGGCTTACCCATGTTTATGTACGTCCAATGCATAGATCTATAGTTTCATGTTATTGGGAAAAGTATTAGGAAAGAGCTCTCGTACTTAATAAAATTTTTTATTAGGATCTGTTTAACAATATTTTTAAAGATTGGCAAAGTATTAAAAGATCCAGTGTTGGTGTAAATGTTTTGAACGAAGCGTTTGTTGTTGTCAGAAAATAGTAATAGTATGTAGTGTCTCTGGTAAGTCACATTAAAATTTAATTTTAGCGATAAGTTTTTAAGTATTCACTATTATAAAATTATCATGTTTGTTATAGACGATATTTTACTCTTATAACTTAGATAAAATGTTGTACAAATTCTTTATACGGTACCAGTGGGCTGACACAAACTTTCTCCCTCTAATAAAATTAAAAGCCTTCTTTTAAAATTTATCTAAATATAATTTAAATTTATTGTTTCAAAAATAATCATCAAAATAAAAACAAGCTAAATTAATTGTTAGACATTTTTTAAGGCAGTACCCCCTCCCAAGATAATGTTTAGCTTTTTGGGTTAAAGGCTCACTACTGTGAGTCTTTAGACTGTGTTTTACACAATGTACTTATTTCAAAATCTATTGAAACTATTAAAATACAATTCTTGTGGGCTATTTATGGTAAGCTTGTATTATATTTAGAAAACACCTAAACATAGGAATTATACAATATCCAAACAATAAGCTTTCAAGTTTTTTGATTTAATACAAAAATGTTAGACGATTTACCATAAAATCATTTACAAAATCAATTATAACCAAATTAGATTAATATTATTATTTAATTTACTGTAATAATCGATGAGAAATTGGTTAAAGTTTCTGGAATTTAAAAGTTTTTACAATCAGAATAAAACTAAAATATTAAAAAATAAATAAATAAAAAGCATTTTTTATTTTTGAGGTACCTAAGCCCTTATCTACTTAAAATACTGAATATTTCATTCCTATCAAAGAAATACGATAAACCAAAGGTAATTTCTTTGAATGAAATAGTAAAAACGGTTTTTTAATTAAATGGTGATAGTTTTAATATACTTAACATTTATACGTTTATTTAAATTAAATATTTGGAACCAACACTGCTCTAAAATTAACTGCTAAAATTTGTACTAAAACTTTGTAGTCACAAAAAGAAAAGTTGAATTACCCTGGTCATTTTTACTGTGTCGAACCAAAATAATTATAATCTAAAACAGAAAATCATTTGAAGTGTGAGAGTTTTAAAACATTTTGTAGAAACAAATTAAGTAATATAAGTTTATTCTTTTCATAGTAGACTCGCGTTTAATTTGTTTTTGTGCTCTAAAATGAGTTATACAATGAATATTACTCAATCAAAACCTGTAATTTTCTTTGTCATGTTAATACTATTTTGTGCGGTAAAATATCGGTAGCGTAATGGTATACAGTAAAATAATAAGAAGAGGAGAATTATGACCGTGTAAGGTTTATAAAAGGTTGAGTTGCCTCGTTTAATACCTAGAGGCCACCCCTTAATATATTGCATGTTATACTTAACATATTTTTCGTCATACTGCTTCAAAAACAGCTGTTTAGGATACATGTATTCAAGAGCAAAAAATGTTTTTTTTCTCCCTAGGACTAAACCTATTATTGTGATTATATTTTCAGTCCTAGGCCGCAAAACATTACTGTTGGTGATACTTTTGATAGGAGGTCAGTATTCGATTGTTAGTAATCGATCGAGTTACTGCAACAATCAGTACTGATTTTTTGTGTATTTGTGAAATTGGTAATCGATTATTGAACCGAACTATTGAATGGTTGACTATCGATAGTAACTATCGTTAATAATTACTAACTTTGACATAACCAACCAATAAGGAATTAAGAAATAACTGCTACAACTAAGAGCTGATTAGTTTAAACACTTAAAACGAAACATCGGTCAAATTGACCGAGGTAATTTTACTACGTAATAGTAAATTTTATTGACGGCTGTCAAAGTACCTTAAATCCGTAATATTTGGTCATTTCCAACTAGTTGGTGCGACGTTGTCGTTCATATTGGACGAATTGTGTGAATACGGTCGGTCAGATTTACCGCATGTTTCGCTTACCGGCTGGCAATCGTCGGTCGAATATACCTTGTATAAGCGGTAAAAGGTTGTAGTAAAACGCAACAAACAAAAAAAAACACCTGCTAGAAGTAAAATAACAGCTATATTACCCACTATAAGACCACAAATATGGCCTTGGGCAACAATCCTATTCGGATTTTTTCCCGAGGCCAGAGCTGGTCGTCTTGAAGCGTGGAGTTTGGAGTTTCATTTTTTTTCTGTCACATGATCTATGCGTAATAAATATGAATTGTCATAAAATGTTGTAAAACATCATTTGTTACTCATGTGGTTGCCAAATGATACATAAAAACAATAATAAACACACTAAACACCAATAAAGAAATAGAAATTATATTTACTCTAACTAAAATTAGTTATAAGTTTAAAGTGACAAAACTGGACAACAACCATTGATACTAAATCAGGTAATAGTTTGTGTTTTACGAGTTTGTATAATTTTATTTGCAGTATGACGAAAAATATATTGCATAACACGTCCCAAAATTGTCTTTTTTAAATATTCTCGTATATTTAATATCCTCGGCCAGGTTTGGCTGTTAACCTTGTGTTCGTATAAAAAACGCCCGTTTTTGTGCTAGTGATGAAATATTCTAATGTTCAATACAATTAAGCACAGAGTAATAATTAATACACTGAAAAATGAACTTCTTGTTGCATAGGGATCTCAGAATGAAGAAGAGGGCGGTAAGAAAGGAGACTCCGGTGGAGAGAATGTATTCTCCGAACACAAAGGACACCAATCAGCAAACGGAGCTCATACACACTACGAGCACAAAGAACAACACCAGAAACACAAGCCATAATTATCCTCTACACACTCGTCCACTCTGTATCAGTCTTACCATTAATACGGTTTAAGTGAAAAATCAAAATAAATATTACACACATCTTTCTTTCCTTGGCATTACCTTAACCAATAAAAACGTTGAGAAAATTTTCAATTAAGTATGTAATTTAAATTTTAGTAACTTTTTTTAAATGTAAATACATTTAAAATACTTTAAATATAATACTGAACAGTTTTGAGCCTTAATAAATCGCAACGGCTTATTTTTATTTTATTTTGAAAATAAGCAGTCATCGTAATTACCTACTATTTTAGTAAAATAAATCGTATTTTATTCGTGAAACGATTAAAGTTATCAGCACAAATAATCTTTTGTTTCATATTCTCGTAATGGCTACTTCAGTAATATAGAAGGAAACATAGTAATGATAAAAATATTATAGATTAATTAAGTGTATGATCATATTAAGTATGTTAAATGTTTGTAAATAATGTGCATTGATACCACATTTGCAGATTTTCGAGTTACATTAACCAAATGACGAATAAATTATTGTTGAATTATTGTTACAAAGCAAAATGATTGAGATCATAACTATAATTTTAAAATATTAGGAACCTATAATTTATTACGTTTTCCAAATGTAGTAAAAACACAGAAAACCCTGCAAAGATGTATGGAGATAGAATTGATAATGCTGGTGTAACACTTACGTGAATCAGTATTTTCCGAGCTAAATTGAAAGTGATGTAAATTTGTGGGTCAGGATGTAAGAACCTGGTGGTCAAGGCGAGAAAGCTTAGAACAATCAGAGTGAAGGTAATCAGGATTAACTGAGAGTGAAGCGGTAACCATTCTTGACACTCTTGGTCACGCCGAAAAGTTTATACAAAGGGTGTGCAAACATCCTGAGTGACGGTGAAATATAAATATTGTTTATATTAATATATAGAAAAATTTTACATTTTATAGTGTTTGGTTGGTTGAACATTTTTAAATGGCGGAAAACTGTAAAGAACGGGCTTGTTTTAAAAGTGATAGTAAAATAAAAGAATTTTAAAAACTTATCGTTTTGTCAGAAAAAAAGATTCTTTACATTTTTGAAAGCTTAAAAACCTTTTTACCATCACATACAGTAGTATGTTTTATCTTTTAATCCACACCTAAATGTAAATTTGTTCCATATCTTTTACGAAATAAAATATGTTTTGATTTGTTTTGTTCGAAAACGTGGATATTGCATAATATTTCTGGTAATGTTGTAATTTATTGAATATTTATGTAACTTACTCTAACCTGTCAGACACATTTTCCCTTAAGTAGAATTACTTAAGTACATTTACATTGTAGCCACTCCAAGACGTAATCCAGCAGCTACAGCTGAAAAGCTAATGAAGTCATTTCGCCCGTATGTAAGTTGATCATTCACATCTGGACGGATGGGGGAAGGTGGGTTTAGTTTGGGTACACCCCGCTTAATGGTGGAGTCATCACATAACCCTCGCAGGAGCGTGGGTACTCTTTACGAGTTACCAGCTGCCAAAAAAGGACATTTACATTTAATAACACTTTCAGTTATGCGTATTTACATAATATATACAAGTATATCGCTTCAAAAATATTAATTATACATCTAACCCACCGGTATTTCTTCAAGTTAAAAGAGATGCTCTAGATTTTGGAGGATAAACTTCCCCCATAATAATACCAAAACAATATGTGGTAATACCAGAATGTTTGTGTGCGTATTATTAGTTTTTGTGACCTGAAAGTGCATTAATGGAAAACGATGAAGAAAATTTACTATTTAAGTTTTTCACTATTCTCCATACGAATAGCATTGGGCGCTTTCACACTTTGTACACCGTTTATACGGAAAGTAATTTTAACTTTTTCTGGAATTATTAATTCTAGCTTAATGATTCGAAATACCTTTCGTTATTGCGTTGCTTTTCTGGATGATTTTAAAAATTATAGTCACATGAAAGAATTTGAAAAGCTAATTGTTTTGCCAGAAAATAAAAAAGAGATTTTTTACATTTAAAAGCTTAAACCTTTTCCCCGTCATTTTTACAGACACGTGGGTGTCATGTTATTTAGGATATAAAGCACTATAAACCACGATATCGTAACCGGAATCTTTATGTTGAGAAATTTTTATTTTTTATATTTTAAAGGGTTTCAGGGAGGAACTACCCTAAAATATGTAAACAAATCTAAAAATGGAAAAATCACTTAGAGATACCGTATCTATACATATCATGACTTCCGGCATAGTCTAAATGACTTCGATAACTACTTTTTAGATTCAGGAGACCCAAACTGACTAACCAAATTTTAAAATTTACAAAAACAACACTTTCTACTTATACTAAGGATAGAAGGAGGAAAGGCAATTTCAAAACAATAGAACATGGAATTTAATTACTTTTTACACAGATATCACCACTGTTAAAAACTAATACATTTTAAAGTGTTAAACAGTTTGACTACATTAAGTTACTAAATGAAAACATTACGATTTCTTCTATTTTTAGGCATTAAAACATTTCTGGTGGTTTGTAGGATATTTACTGTTAAACGATTTTTATTGTCTATGGCTTGACAGTGTTCCAGGATATTTGATGGAGGAAAGCCGGCGGTATTCGGAACTGGAATACCTCAGAGACAGGATCTTGGAGTCTGAAATCCTTTACATGCCTTATTTTAATAGAATTTCTCTACAACGACTTTGAATGACGGAACAGCAGGAAGTAGTCACTTGATTATTTGACAGATGGAAATTATGCTATTACTGTAACGTATAAAATATTAATTTAAATTTAAAATAATTATTTTAAGGTGTTATCATTTTTATGTAATTTAATAAATTTAAGTTTTACTCTATTTTATGATAACAAATTTTGATCTCCTTACGAATTCAAAAAGTTGTAAATAGTGCCACTTAAGTTTAAGTTAATATGTTGAACAGTTCATCTTCAAACTTGATCACCGAGTGATGTATTTATCACCGATTTATATCCGTATATATGACGTATATTTTTACAAAAAAATTATAAAAATTAAATAGATTATTAAAAATTTAAAATTGGTTTTCCAATGTAGTTTAACGCTTCAGCACTTTTTGATTCGTAACATATTTCATTTATGGTATTTTACCATATTTATTTTTTGAGGGAGAAAGTTGATTCGTGAATGTAATAGGATAATTGGGTAAGACTAATCTTAGAAATTAGAAATTAACCCATTAGAAATTAACTAAATAGATTTTCTAAAATTAAGCATTAAGCTTCTTTTATGTAATGCGTTTGGTCTGTAAGTATTTGCTTAGCTTTGTTTGAATGCAAGTTGTAAATTATTAAGCAACCAAAAACATTATAGTTATACTTAGTATGTTTTTTGTGCATTTTCAAATCAATTGGAATAGAAGTGATTTTTAACAGATTTTGAATAGCAAAAGGAGTTTTTCCTTTGGATTGTGACGATGAAGAGTGATCGGAAAATTAACAGTCAAACATTTTATTAATAATTAAAAAATCATTAGTTTAATATTTATAATTTTTATACCAAGATATTTACTAATATATATCTTCATAATACTGTTTCGAGGTCAGATTATTTACAGTAATGCTACGATCAATGGTTAATTTCTAAACACCTAGATTTATTTATGGCTTAATCAATTAATTTACTAACCGAGACATTTTATTTCAGTAATATAGACTATGTGTAAAGGACATTATTGTTTTTTTTTACTTTTTTTGGGTGAATTACTAATAACGAGGAAACAATCACACACAATTTACCGTTAATTTAATATAGTTATACTTATACCGTGAACAACTAATAATTATAATTTAAAGATGTCAGACGTAGAGTGATATTTACTTCTCAAATTCAGTTTATTACTTTTCTTCGGGCGTTAACTATTTGATATTACTTGTCCAGAAAGTAAGTACCGTTTTAGAAATAAGCATATAGGAAATTTTTTCGAACAAATTTTATTTTTACAAGAAAGAAGACATCTTAAACTATTTTATACATAGTGTCCACCATTGTTTAGACATTTGTCATAGCGAGAAACCAACTTTTCTTTAACCTATCCATAGACAGATTCTGCCGTTGACAAGAACCAACGCCGAACACAGTTTTCAATGCCGTTATCGCTGTCAAAGCGGCTCCCCCATAATCCCGCTTAATGTACAAAAACAAGTGGTAATAAGAAGGGGCAAGATCAGGGCTGTAGTGCGGATGGTCACACTGCTCCCAACCAAATTCTTGATGAAGGTTTTGAGTGACATCATTGGCATGGGATCGTCGTTGTCCCATGCCACATTGCATTGTCTTGGATAAACACAATGCCTTCACGAAGCATGCCAAATTTTTTTCAGCGTTTCATAATATTGTTATGCATTTATTGTCTGGGCAGAAACGCAACAAGCAGAATATCCTCTCTGTCATAGAACACAGTGCATATGATTTTTTCTGTCAACAAAGTTGTATTGAACTTTTTTTTAAAGATCGTGAGTGGTTCCATTCCATGGATTGCGGTTTGGATTAGATTAGATAATTGAAATGGCAACCATATCACAACGTAGGTATTTTAACCAAGTATAAATGAGGATTGAGTGTAAGATGATTGTGGCGCAATCTTGGAGTCTTGTTACTGACTAAGGCTGACATGTTCCTTAGACAGGACTGTTAATAGCCCAACGCCGATGACAACAAAGGGACCTACGGTTTAACGTGGAATCCGAACCACTGCCTCTGAATTACGAATTGGTCTAATCATGAGGATAGTCTTTTGCGGAATATCGTAGTATTCAATAGTGCGGACGTTAATCCACAAACGAGAACACTACACCCACTCACTATGGCTCACAACAATCCACTATTTGTGACCCCCAAGCAGCTGGATTACAAGGATGACACCACCATCTCTGGCGTGATATGATAGACACACGTTTCATCGCCTGTAGTAGCTTTCTTATGGTGAAACGTCTGTTGCCACGAATTGTTTCATCGCCTCTTTCAACGAATCCATAAATGACGAGAGATAGCCACCCGCTGCGAGCCTCGTCATGAACAGTGGCTCACCCATAATTGAGTTGAAAAACCCATACCATACCATCACTGATAAAGTTTTGCCCATAAAATTCTGTGAGTAGACGATGAATTTCAGCAGGCTTCTTATTTCTTGCATTCAAAGACCGTATACAGATCGAACTTCACAGTCCGTGGGATCACAAATCGTCGTAAACATTTTGAGTGAACACTAACGAACGTAAACACAACAGAATTTACCGGAATTGCGTCAGCTGTTCAACAATGAACGGATGAAACTAGAGTGCAAGCACGGAACATCATCACTAGCGCTGTAGCAGCCATAGAACAAAACAGCGCTTACTTACTGGACAAGCCTCGTATAATTATTTTACATCCATGTAATACGCTATTGCTGCCGCGGTAGGAGGTACTAATAATTTAATGTTTTCATGGATGTTGTTGAAGATTACTAAATATCTTGAGACTGAAGATAAGTCCCTTGGATATGCAATCAACTGTCAGCCAGCAGGATTTACCTAAATCTTGTGGATAATTTGATGGAAAAGCGAGAAAAGATTTCCCCCCTTTCCTTCCGGTTGTATTTTAAAATGTAAATAAATTTTATTAAATACGAGTAAAAGCTATTGTGAACTTCACAATTTATTTAAGCTTTAAATAAATTCATGGGATTGATTTTATCAATTAATAAATGACCGTATTTGCAATTTATGAATGTTAGAATATTTGAGGATAGATTCCTGAACCACACCATTCTATTTAAACTTATCTGTCTTACTGTTCCATAAGGTGATCCTGGAGTAAGGTGCACGTATATACGAGTGTTAAGGTTGAATTACTTGTACTCGTATGTGTAAGGATGATGAAATATAAAAATATATAAGACATTGTATGTAGGCTATATATGTGTAAGTTTAAAGCTAAAGTAGTAAAGAGTACGAGGAAGCAGGTTATGGAGGCCGAATTTATTTCTGAGGAACGATCTTGCTACATAATGACCTCATAATAACAGATGAAAAGCTTCTGATAGCATATAATTAATTAAAAGAGCAATTTAAAAGTTAAACACCCCTTATTCAAGTAAAAACCAGAAAAGTTTAAATTTGAATAAAGTTTCTATTAATAAAGATCTCAAGGCTCTCAATAAGTATAGCTGCTGAGTCGTTTGATAACTTTTGAATAGTTTAATGGTCATTGAAAACTTATTATTATTGTGGCATATTTCCGCGATTATAGAGTTACTTTTTAGTTTCAGTTTTTAAAAGTTTTTATATAAATAAATATTGTCGTATAACATTTATGTACAGGTTTTATAAGAATATATAGTTTAAAAAAATATTAGTGATCTCATACGATGAAAACATTTAGAAATCCTGTTTTTCAACGAGTTGAATTCTTTCGTTCGTCCCTCAAAGCCTCCAGCAGTAAGCTGTTTTCATTAGATACTACTGTGACCTTTTAGACTTGTCTTCGTTAAAAGTGTCAAAAAATTTAGTGTAGTTTTATTTAGTATTTAATAACATTTATGTTTATATTTTAATTTAAATACAAAATTAGTAAAGATAAAACATTTAGAACAACTCAAGACATGTATAAAGAAAACAGTCTATTATATGTATACAGATACTACTGTGACCTTTTAGGGGTGTTCCTTTTTTCTTTTCGTATAGAGTGAAAATTTATATTTAATTTAATATCCATACAGTAAACTTGAATCAAGCATGTCAAGTAACATTTAGTAAACATTTTATTTGACATGTTAAATGATAACCAGAAACATGTCGAATAAAAATGTTTAATAAAGGGCACTTACTATACTTAATTCAGTTTTGTTGTTTAGCTATAATAGTGCCCTATTTTATGAAATAAATAGTAAAATTTATTTTATATGTATAGGTGTCCTAATGAGTTTTTGTAATTTTTAATTGTTTACTTGTTTAATTGTTTGACGCAAGTTAGTCAAATTCACGGCTTGTTGGTTTCTTTGTTATTGCAGTACTTAACTTAATATAATGTGAATAGTGCTAGTAGGTTTTAGTTAACCACATTTAATTTATTTTTATCTTGGAGCACGTATAAATTATGTTTTATCTTGTATGTTATGTTATCTAAATGTTTAATGCGGACATCTTCCATCACGATTTTAAGTCAAACAAAGTTATATGACGTTTCGGCCATTTTGTTTCTGGTTCTGGGGGACACGCCCACTCCTCTTCATTTGTCTTTGTGGCGAATTAATGTGTTATGATTGTTATGTGCATGGCTGTTATTAAATTGTTTGTAAGTTTTTTCACTTCTTTAAACTTTTTTGTTTTCTGCAATAAAATCTATAATCCATAAATCCATCATCACCAATAATGAATTTTAAACAAAGAATTGTCTGTTATACTGTGTTTAAGTTCTTGTAAGCTGATCGGTTGATTTAAAATCACATTGCCCGTTGATTATATACCGTCAAATAAATAAATGAACCCATGACTTGTGGTACCCTTGTATGAGGTCAAGTCACCAGATGCTACACATATGGTTTCACGTTTAGGAGACTGAATACAGTATTAATATCATTACAAAACAATATAAATCGTTTGGGACATTAGCGGCTAACAGAATTTACGAACTACTTCTTTAAAGATGCATAAAAACCAAACCTAAATTATTTTATTAATTTAAATAGCACGCTCGATACGTTTTAAAATGGTTAAAAAAGTCAATCCCACTAAAGAGCTTCAATCAATATTGTAGAAATTAGTTTATGTTTAAACTATTACGAATATTACGATATTTAAATTGATCTTGGACTAAAATACGAGAAAAGAAGTGGAAGCAAAGGTAGTCAGGTTGGTTATCTGCTACCACAACTGAATTAATTAAAAGCTTTTACTCTATTTAATGGAATGAAATGTAATATCGCAAAGTTTATTTAACTGGTGCAAGGTACCGGTATGATTAAACCTGGAGAACGGCTCGTATGAAGACTCCGTTTGCAGCAAGAATCTTCACGGTTACAATGTGATCTTCATTGTGACCCGATCCTAAACTTTATGATGACACGTGGATCGTTGTATTTCCAACCACGTGGCTTTTGTATGTCCAAGATGGAGGCTGAATAAAGGTTTAACTGTTTCATGTTTTCTTTTCATTTTATTTACAAAAAAGTTATAAATGTAAATTTTTAAACGTAAACTGACCTATTATCTTTTATTGGACTTTTAAAACATGTCTGTTTTTTATCTTCACAACGTTTTTGGAGTTGGAAAAACTCCTTCAGTTTTTAAGAGATTACCTACTAATTTACATTAAAAATTGAAAGTTTACATTACAGATATTAATTATACCGTATCATCAATAATATAATACTTATCAATCATACACAATAAAAAATTATATGAATAACGAAACTAATAACAAAAACACTCCGCTTTCGAGCTAGCCGGACGACGAAAGATAGTGTACGCTCAAAGTTGTAGCTATATTTGTTGCGTTATCAATATAGATCTCGTATTGTGCATGATATAAAAGTATAGTATTATTGATAACACAACGTAATTTATATATGTAACTTAAAATTTCAATGGAAACGAGAGATGCTTCTCCATCTTTAGAAACGTTGAGTAGTTAAAAACACAGGCGCGTTGGAAAAGTCTGATAAAAGATATTGAATAATTGATATTGAAGTTTATAACCAACGCCATTATGAATTGTAAATATTCTGCAAATTTACCGTCTAACACAAGTGAAGCGTTACAAAAGTTATCTAGTTGAATACACTGTATTTAAATACTAAATATCTGGATTTTCAACTTTGATCCAACATTATGATTAATCTCAGAGTAGCGAACGTAATTAATAAAATATAATATTAACATAGTAACCATCGGTTAAAACATAATGGAATGGAAATATTTTAATGCTCAAATATTCGATTATTAGTAAATTCGATAGTTTTCTTTGCTCTCAAGAAATATTACGCAAGGTAAGGAGACCTAAAAAAATTTACAAAATGACAAACACTTTTTAGATACTGAATTTCACCTCTGGCTAGTGTATGTGATTTACGCCGACATGGTCCCTAGCTGTATTCAATTATTTATAACATCGACAGATGATGTTTTTACTAAAATAAACTTTTGGAATGGATTTTGAAATAATATATATTTATTTGATTTGCAAGCCGTAAAAAGTGAACAAGTTCACTTCAATCACAAGTTCATTTAAAGTATGATAATTTATTAAGTACCTATGAAGTCATAATTCAAGTTAAAATAAAAATTTCTTATGTACATTTTTAAGTAAAGAAATACATTAACGCTATTTAATATACAATCAGTATACAACTTAACTGAATTTAATTTTTTACACTGTCAAAATATTATTTGTTGAAATGAGGTTTGACGGACAAAATTCCAATTTTATTATTTTACTGAAGTATTTATTATTGTTTTATAGTGCCAGTGAACAATTCCTAAACTAATTGACCTACAGCACTCTGGTCGTGAAGAGTATGCAGATGTATTGTCTTCTGTACTGTACACGTTCCGAGTGGACCCATGCGGCTGTCATATACCCGACGTCACGGAAACAACCCTCATCACTGCGGCTGCCAGATGTTCACCACTTGACACTGTTTCATATTGTTCACATTTCCTCCCTTTGTTTAAATATTTCGTTTTAACTAAAGTATTTTATAAACGGGTCAGTTAGGTCCTTGACAGTTACATAACGACATCCATTATACTCATCGAACTCATATTCCAATCGTTTACTTCATTATAGCACCATGAAGTAATGGTGCAAATTGAAGAATAAAGATTTTAATTTTCGTTGGTTTATTTTATCAAAGAAACATAATTTAATAAGTTATTTTTTGAATTAGATTCTATCAGTAAAATCCACATAACCTTTTGAGTTCCTTGTGAAATAGATTTTCTAGAGCAATGTTACTTATTTGATGACCTGAGTTAATAGTTGGTATAGATGTGTTATCTGCCGTATATTTTGCGTATATCCAGTCATTTGGTATATTAGCCTAGGGTTGTGATAGTAGTATAAAAAGTTTATTGTTGTTACAGAAGAGAGCATTAATGTTAATGTTAATGTTAATGGATTACTTTGTAAACCCCTTTTCAGAAAACTTAAAATACTGACTGTTCCATCGTTGTATGGGATAGAATGTTTTGTTTATATTAAAGTAAGATTAGATTAGTTATAAACCTAGTTAGGATTAGTTAGACAACATTCAACAAGACAAAACACGCATCTAAGAATAACACAATGCAATTTCCGTAGAACCATTAACTTTAGAAGTTGGTAAAAAAATGTTTAACAGACATGTAAAAAATCTTTATCTAAATAGGTTTTAGGAAGCTCTGCGTTCCCATGGGGGATTTCCCCACGGTGTTCCAGGCGGAAGAAGCAGCCATCATGGAATGTTCAACCTCAACAGAGGTTTCAGGAACAGGAACATTATCATTTTCTCAGATAGTCAAGCCACCCTGAAGGCACTGGACTCCTGTACCTTCGATTCTAAGATAGTGTGGGAATGCCGCAACGCGGTGTCTTCTCTTGCCAGTCATAACAACGTTACCCTTTGCTGGGTCCCAGGACACTCAGGTATTATGGGCAATGAAATAGCAGATTGTCTGGCGAACGATGGCGCTTCGATACTATTCGTGGGCTCACAACCCTTTTGCGGCATCTCCAGGTTGTATGTGGCTCGAGAGATCAACGCGTGGGCATGTGAGTGTCACCGCAGAAGATGGGCGGAGCTTCCCCTTCTGAGAGTAAGCAAACTGTCTCTCAGTTCTCCCTCCCCGAGGATCGCAGAGGACCTTCTACGGTTAGGTAGGTCAGAATTCAGACACTGTAGGTCTCATCACGGGACACGGACTTATGAGGAAACATCTTACTCGCATGAGATTCTTTTCTGGACACCCAATCTGCAGGAAGTGTGGGCTGTCCGAGGAGACTGCCGATCATCTGCTGTATGATTGCACAGGGTTTGCCAAGGTAAGGGCTGCCACTCTCGGCGTTATGGAGAGGGGTTGTCACCTTCCCCGGGAGGAGCTGATCGGGAGCCTACGGCAGTTCATCAGGCTTTTAAGCCTGGAAGGTCCAAGAGATATTCAACAACAGGGGTGCGCATAAAGCCATATGGCTGACGTGCTATAATAACACTGTTCCGCCTCTTTGTGTGATTCAGGTTTAAGGAATTTTAAAAATAGCTTTTGTTATATCTATCCGTGTAAAATTTTTATGAATTTAAATGAATACTGGGATTCCGTAAATATACGCTGTCTTGATTAAAGATCTTTGTAAAATTCTTAGTTTTTTTGTTTCCTTAGGTTCATTATTATATGTATTGCCTCTCTGTGATATAGTTAAGTACTGACAATGCACCTGTTTAAGGTTACATTGTAATTATATAGATGTTATGTGCAAATAAAGATTGGTTGGTTTGAGTCAGTATCACAAATACAAATAAGTCAATAGTGATTGTTGCAGTTGCATTATCGATTAGTTACAACCGAATGCAGATCCCGTATAAAAAGTATCATAAAAAATAATCCTTTGCGACCTAGGACTCAAAATATCGCCAAAATAATAGGTTTAGGGAAAAAATTACAACTTTTGCTATTTAATACATGTATCCAAAACAGCTGTTTTTTTCTAAGCGAGATGACGAAATAGTTATTTTTCATATTATAAATACAATTGTTTCGAGAATGAAAAGATGTTGTATTAATATAAATACATCTTACGAACGATAATATCTTTTATTTGAAACAAAATTTGTTCAAAATGATTTGGCGAAAGACTCGAGTGAACTTTGCACAACATTTTAACGTTGAAACCTTTCCAATGTAAAAGCGATATAAGAAAACTTTTAATCTTGTTTCAACTAAGGTATCAAAAATATATAAAATAGAGGTATAAAACTGGTCAAAAACAAACTTCCCACCAAAGATATGATAGTCCTAAATTTAGTAAACCAAACAAAAAATGTTTTAAAAGTAAAAAAATTTAATTAAACAATAAATATAAATTTATGAAACTATTTTTACCTGCAGGTCCAAATATTTTATTTGTGTATTTTTTATGTCAGTTTCACTAAAACCGAACATGTTACTCTATCAACTGTCACAGTTTATTATATTTACAGTGCGACCGCTGAAATTCCCGTTTTACGTGTTATGGTAAAACGGGAATATCAGCGGTCGCGGTTTTAAACAATTAATTCATCGAGTCCCGATATGTTGAATTTTTTCTCTTTAACTTTTTTACTCTGTACTTTCATTCTCCCTTCCTTTTTAAGGTTTTTTGGTCTCTATAATTATTTACTGTGAAAACAGAAAAATTATCAATTAAAAACAATAATTAATTGATAGTGCTTATTTTTCATAGTGTTACAGATTTTTATTTTAAGCACTTATTAAAAAACATATATGTTGTATACCTTTTTAGTTTTCTTACAAGTCTTTAACTTTGAAAAATTGGATGGATTGTGTAAAAAATATATTTCATACACAAACAAATCTGGACTAAAAACCGATAAACCATACTTAATATATGGCCAGTAGAGAAGTGAATAAATCTATAAAAAATCTTCGATGTAATAAGTTAATTCCGTCAGACGCAGTGTAAAAACGCAAATGGAATTTCCAGTGGTTTGGCTTCCACCGAGAATTCGTTGTAAAATCTCATTGGTAAGTCGAGAAAACACCTTGAAGCTGATTGACTAGCCACCGTCTCAGAATATAAACGCTGCTCCCACATCTCACATCATGATAGCGTCCCTAGGTCCATAGGTCTCTAGGTTACCTCATCACACTTTACGATGACCAGAAACAAAAAATGTAATATAAAGAAATGGTGAGCCATCCAAATTTTGATGAAAGGACCGACCAAGGGAGTCGCTTCACGTAATAATTCTCATCGTAGCCCAAAGACCCAATACCCAGTAAAACTCCAAATCATAACCCCACAGGTAGTCTGTTTTTTATATGATTATTACAAGCAACAAGCAATAACAGAAAACAATATACTGTAGTTCCATTTATAAAACGAGATCATACGCAGCATGCTGGCGTGAGTAGAGCGAATTTCATAGAATTTATATTATTGCCATCATAGTAATCTAGTAGTACTGAGTATGTAGGTTTGCTAAAATAAGGTTTCTTTTACATGATAATGTTTTTATATTTAGGCTGTTCACTAAGTAAAATCACATACAAAATGTTATAAAATTATGTCAATAGCAAAGCGAGTTATACCAATTTATTTATCCCCCGTAAGAATTACATAGGCAATGAATACGTAGGTTGCTGCTATAACAAACATAAAATTTAAGATTTTTATGGATTTATTGATAATACTTAGCTATATGGACTTGCAAGGCAGATTTGCATTACAATGGACTTGCAAGGCAGATTTGCTTTACAATGTACTTTGTTTACCATTTCGTGTATCTCGGTAACGATATTTCGGTATGATTCAAAATAAAAATTGTGTGTCTTTACCTAAATCAAATAGTAAAAAAGAAAGTCAGATTTTTTTAATATTTGACATAAACAAATTGAAACCCCCATTTTGGGACACAAAACCTCCTTAAAGTGTAGTTAATGTAGTCCGAATACATAGCCTAACGAACTCATCCAAGATATTTTCGTGTCAACTTATATAACGATTACATATTTAGCTATATACAATTTTGAATAATGAGGTTGTGAACTTTTATCATGGTCCCGGGCTTAACTGTCACCATGCGGGTCATGTGAATGGCTCAGTTTTCCATTGGAAACTCACTAAAGATTATCTTAAAAGTGATCAAGCTTTTAGAATTTAGTATTTATATAAATTTAGCTAAACACTCTGACGCTTCAGTTGCCGGTGATTGTCAACATTCCTGCAGGAAAGGAACGATAAAGTGGACTTGCGTCGAAGCTTCTTGCTCGCCAAACATGCCCGTCTGCACCTTAACGTCCATTTTATTACTCTTTCCTTAACGTTTGCTTTTAATGTTGGTAATAAAACACTTCATTGCGAAACAGGACAGCCTTCAGACGAGCCGTTAAATATTTTTAAAAACATCCCTCAATACATCTAAAACTAACTTTATAAATCCACAAAGTTTACGACCATATAAACAAGTTATGAGAAAAACCAATTTCTAAATTAATTACAGCTTGAATTGAACTTATTTAAAAAGATTGTTAAGTTAGTCTTTATAATTAGATTCTAAGTTTTTTTTACATTTCTTGGAATTATGATATTTTTGGTTATTTTTATTTTGTATAATCCAGAAAAGCCGAACTGGATCTTATCTCAATTATTGGCTGTCTTTTTGCAACGCTAAACAAGGCATTTGTGTTCGTCTTCTCCATAAAAACGAGAAAACTCACAGCCATGAAACTTATATAGTCTGGTTAAATAGAATATTTCATAGCAAGAGCAAAAAACGCTATCCCATCTAGAGATCATGATTCAATTTCAAGACGAAGTCAAAAATCGAGATTAGGAAAAACATTTGAGACGACTAAAAAGTATATATTTCTTAAAGCAGCGCTATGAACTAAGCTACACACAAAGGTATGAATCCATTATGTAACCATTAAAGAGCTAAACATAACCAGATTAATCTGGATGCATTATGTTTCAGGTTGCTAGGCAACCACTTTACAGCTACCGGTTTCGGAGTGGGTAGATATGTCAACCTATTGAATACTACCATATATATGTCTTGGAATACCATATGCTGCTTATTTTGTATGTAAGTTTTAAGCAATTAAAGCATAATAGAGCAAAATACATTAAATAGTATATTTCATAAGAAGAGTCAAAAGTTAGTCAATCCATATTTGAGACCATATTTTTGAAGTTCTAGATTTATTGAGTATTTTAAATATGGTCGAGAATATGAATATCATGTTCGCTCGTGTTTTTAATGATACTTTTCGTTTAACCACACAAATTAGTTACTCTTTTTAATAAAAACAGACACTGGAGTTTATCTCTATTACAATTACGAAAATCCGGAAAATTAGAATACGCCTTCTGAAACAATACCAAATGTTTGTTTGTTTATACTGGTCAAATACAAAAATGTAGGTAAACATTATTTTGGTAGTTAATGTTCTAAATACGTGGTAAACAATGCAATGCAGAATTTTTGCAGGTGGTAAAGAACATACAACAAAAACAGGTGATTTCATATTAGTGTAGCGAAAAGAAAATTTCGTCATACTGCTTGAAAATCAGGTGTTTTAGATACTTGTGTTGAAGAGCAAAAGTTGACCCTTTTCTTCCTAGGAATAAACCTATTATTATGCTAATTTTGGGTCCTAAGCAGGAACAGATAATTTTGGTTCGAGGCCGGTGTTTGATTGTAAATAAATCGATAAAGTAACTACAACAATCATAATGGATTTTTTTACTTCCGACTTTCCAGACATCGATTATAAAACTGGTAATCAACTATTAAATAGAATTATCAAATTGTTGATATTGATAATAGTAACAAACCCTGACATTTCATAAACAACAAATCAGGAATCAAGAAAGAACTGCTAAGACGTAAGTAACAAAACAGTTGATTAGTCTAAAGTGACAAAAATAGACGGCAACTATTAAAACTCTAAATCAGGTAATAATTTATGTTTTACGAGTTTGTTTCATTTTATTTGTAGTATGACAAAAAATATAGTTTATCACACGGCCCAAAATAGTTTTTTTATACACTCGCACATTAAACAGCCTCGACACGTCTCGGCTATTAAACTTTTGTGCTAGAATCAAAAACGCCTGTTTGTGGTCCTAGTGATGATGGAAAATAGTAAAAAAGTTTCCCCCGTATATTTTAGGTGTTAAATAAATTTACAGACGTAGTTGGCTGAGCCGAGTGGCCGAACCCACCACCTGTGTCTCGGTACGGTTAGTTTATATACTTAATCTCACAACTCAGGCTTGACCATTACTTATTGGATTATCCAAATTTATACAAAGATAACTGGGAAGATTTTGGTAGATATTGAAATCAGCCTTGATATACTCTACTATGGGATTTAATTGCTGGTACTTCATTATAGATATATTATAGTTTTACACATTTAAATGATTTTATTTATAATAACATTTTATTATATTTTATTACTTTTTAAAGACTTAAAATATTTTATCGTTGTATTCCTTACAAATTGAAAGCAATATTCTGTAGAATATGATAACATGTTTCGGTTTTAAATTTTAAGAAGTTATTTTGAAGCTATTAATTATTTTACGTAACTATGAAAATGTTTTAAACTGTTATGAGAGTTATTTTTATTTAATATTTTATTTTTCAAACTTTAAGATGATAAGAAAACACTATATTAATTTAAGTAATGAGAGACTAAAAAATGTATACATTTTAACGGGTTAGTATGGTTTTTATACTAGATGTTTCCAATGTGACAATGAACAAACTAATATCGGCAGTTAATTAATTTCCATTATTTTCACGGTGAACCAGATAAACAAACATTCATTGATTGTTTGGACAAAAGCTTAGTCAGACACAATGAAAGGTGTAACGTTCTGATCATTGTGTCTTTTTCGAAAGTTTTCTGATTTTTACTAAAAATCGTTGTGAATAAACTTACAGCTTTTAGTACTTGAAATAAGTACATTTTAGTTTATTAAAATTACTGTATAAGGCCATTTTTTACATTTAGTATAATATTTCCGTCACAGCATACCTGCGTACTCTACGAATTTCCAAATCAATAATATGACAATAATATATTACTAGTTTGATCAACAAGAGGGTTTTGCCTATTTTTCACCAGATTAACATGGTAAAGAGTGTGCAGGATTGCTGCTGTGAGGAACATTAAGGTAGGATTTTACCATAAACCTTTATTATTTTTGCCGTATGGCAAGTTTTATCAACATAGGTCCGTAAATAAAGAAGGTTTCCTAGTCTCTATAGGAATAACATGGGAAAAGAGTATGTATGTTAGCTATCATGATAAATATGTAAAACATTATTTTTTTTAAGTATGGATGGATCTCAACCATCTGAAGCTATATATCAAGTATCATACTAATTTTCCTTATCCTCCATAAGATTAAAATTGGAAATCCAAAATATAACTTAGTTTTTTACATCTTGGTAACCATTGGAGATAGAGTGTTACTAGATACTAGATAGAGTGTTGCCTTCAAGTTACTAAATAGTTTAGTTTTTTAGATGAAAAACGCAAAACTCAATTTTATTAGTTAAAAACGACATAAACGACACGTATTTATTAATATTAACAAAAGAATTTAGATTTTTGGTGCAAAAATAAATGAATAAAGTAAATTAGTGAGACACCAAGATATTTCCCACTTCTGTATAAGAGAAGTATGTTAAAACCAAAGCTGGGAGTTTGCGAAAGAATTCGCGATAAATACGTCCAATATCAATGTAAGGTTGGTTTTCTTAACAATTTCTAAAATATGTTTTGCACCCGACAAACTGCAATGATGAAATGAAATATTTTTTATATGTTATATTTGAAATTCCAATTATTTTCAAAATATATGATTAGTTTTGAAATAAAACTTGGTGAAAAATGTTGAACAATAAATATATGACAACTCATTGTGGTGTTGAAATAAATAAAGCCTATAATCTTTGATCCAATTATAAATTCGTATGTTCTTTTCAAAAATTGGAGATCAATAAATACCGGTTTCAGCATTTTTAAACGAATTTTTGAAATATTTGAAAATATTTGCAACGAAAGTTAAAAACAAGTCTAGTACTCAACATATTATAATAATATTTGCTTATGCACAGTGCATGGCAGCTTGTTCATCTCCGAGGCAAAACGTGCCTTTGAATCGATGTTTTGACACATTATTCATAGGATAGATGTCATATGATGTTGAAGACGATAAAAACCACATGTCAGAGAACCAATGAAAAGCTTTAAAGGGATTTTAAAATTTATAGAATATACTATTTGTAAGTGAGTGCACTATAAAATTCATTCTGAAAAAATCCAATCTATGTCGCGTTTAATTCAAGTTAAGTGAATGTTTTATAAGGTAAAATTGGTAAAAATATTGAATAGTTTATGGAATGAAAGTTGACTAAGAACCATATTATCAATGAAACTGTGACACGTTATTAAAGATCAAAACTTATAACGAAATCTTGTATTATTTTGGGTTGAATATATAAATTATTTAGTATAATTTGTAGATTCCATTCCCTGAACCTTGAAAGGTTATTGAAATATCTGTATCGCCATAATATATTGATAAGCTGCATCAAGATTTAAACATTTTAAACTTATATTCCTATCATCCAGTAGGGAACCCCTTTTAGAATCCATTACTTTACTTTAGAATGCTCGACAATTGGATTTCCCACAGAGAATACATCAGAGTGGCGTGTGACAGGGCCTAGGCTTTGGTGTCAAACATATACCTGGAAATGTGGCTCATTCTATTGTGTTATTTAGAGCTAATATTTGGGCTGTTGCTTTCAGGTCAAAACGTTACAGACGTCTTCTATTTGTTCAACGTAAGGGTGCACTTCGTATAGCCAGAAGCTATAGAACTGTCTGTCTCTGTGCCCACATTACCTTTGTGTTGAAACTCATTTACGTATTCCAAATGTAAATGATAAATATGCAATGATTATAAATGATTTAGTAATTGTAATGAATGACACCATACAAAAAAGAATATAAACAGCAAACATAAACAACGTCGTGTGACAGTATAAATTATATGATTTAACTTGACAACTAAGATATAACACCATTGGCCTACTAGCTCAGGAACGAAGGAAGATCTTCTTCGTCTTAAGCTCGGAGTTAAGTCTAAAGGAAGCTGCAACGCGATCTCCTGGCACAATCATACGGGTGTGGCAATAGCCTAGAATAAGGTCATTATTGGCCGTAGGACCTATAGGCTGATTTCATCTTAAGAGATGCATCCAGCGTAAGCACGGAGACATGACCCTAATCCTGTCAACTTCTACATGCCACGGCTATTTCCGGAGTATCTCCTCAAATTTGGAAACGTCGAGTTTCCTTCCGTTACGTTACCAATGTATTTGTTTGTCAAACGAATACATCCTGAAGTAACCTGAAGAAAAACTTAAAGTACACTTGAAAATGGAAAACTATGGATTGAAGACTGCAGGTATTGTAACCTAATCTATATTTGTATTGTTCAATTAATGACAATAACATAAGAGCCGATAAACATAAGAGAGATGTATGAAGCCCGCATGCTTACAATTTTTACATAAACAAAAACTATATTCACTAATTTGTTTGGTTGTATTTACCTAAAGGTAAAGTTGCGTTTTTCAATTAAGGCTATGTTTTGTTTGTGGGTGAAAAATTGTTTTTCAATTGATAGTATTTATCAAATAATAGTGTAGTGAGGTGTAAAATATCGTTCGTACCTCGACCAAAAACGATTCGCGTACTCTCGAGCGTTTCTAGTTCTCGAATTCGTCTCGAACTTGAAACACGACCTGGAGCTAGAAAAACGCCATTTTGGCCCTTACGACGAAATATATACTATTCTATTAAAACTTTTACCTCTAGCTTATATTGAAGGATGTTAATAATTTCCTAATACACTATGAACAAATGTTACTAAAATTACCGAATAGGGGAAAATAGGTATCAATAGATATATTATATAAATAAATATTAAATGTCAGTTTTTAAGTTTTTTTAACATTACACAAGATAGTAAGAACAATCCTTTGTAGACAGGTTTTTTTAAAACATGTTTTTCAGAGAAGAAATGTCTACACTTCAGGTGCTGTTAATAGCTAATAAAACAGCAACAACAATGTGATAGAGAGCCTATGGTGAATCTAATGTTTTCGTTTTCCGTAAAACAATAACCTGAATGTAGAAATTAACAATTTGAACTCACAGACAGTTTACAGATTTGTGAGGAATTTAAATGAGTAAAATTTCTTTGGCAAACTCGATATAGTAAACGGGTGCTTCAATGTTATAAAACACAGCTATATGAAGATAATTTTATATTTCACAAGTGTTGACATGGATATGTCTAAGCTCTGGAGGGGGGTTGTTAAAAGTTTGCGTGACCATAATTTGAAAGAGCGAATTCATTTGGGTAGTAACGTAATAAGGTTAATGATGCCATATGATAGTGGTTAGTAGTTTGCCTATAAAAACATATGTTTAGATGAACTTAAAACATTCCCTGAATATATACACAACAGAAAATATATTCCTAATAGATATATCCATAATCTAACCTATTCTTCACAGGGAAGTAACTACAATCACTTTGGTTAGGATTTCCGTGTGATTTCAGACTTTTGGGATTTATGCTTTAATTATTGAGGCCGTAATGGAGACCTCGTTTTATTGGTCATATTTAAATTTATTTATTTATAATCTCAACTAGTCTTATAGAAAACGGGTTGAAGTGCAAAATTAAAAACCTCTTATTAAAATTAAAAAAATAAATTAAAATAAAAATTTTGTATAAATAGTTTTCTTGTGAACACTATAATACTTTGAGTAGGTGTGTAGATTAGGTTAATGATTAATTTAACAAACGTATTTTGTTATAATGAATTATTCTTGGGAGACTCCATGGTTTTGAGCCTTTAATTTATTAGTCAATTAATTTGGGACAGGACTCCCCAAGCGGGGTCAGTAACCTGTGAGCGGAGGACCCAAGAGAGTGCTCCAAGTCCTTGTAATAAAACCAACAATCTACGTGACTGGAATTTGATTGCTGAAAGACATTGTTCTGTATGTAATCATTATTCACACTTTTATGGTATTATTGCCATGAATAATGTCTTAGCCCTGAGGGGGGGTTGGCAATTTGAAAGACTAATACTTAAAACAGTGGCATCATGTGATTAGTGACGTCATAGTTTGGTTATAAGATCAGCTGTTTAGATGAACTGAAAACATTACCTTTAGACTTATCCATGACCTAACCTATTTCCCACAGTGAAGTAAATACAAAGTTTTTTGACTTTTGTGGGTTTTCAATTTGAACGACCAAAAATTGAAACATCGACAACAACTGTTTAGTGACAACATTTGGTTAGTTACGTCTTATGGTTAGTTAGGTCATAGGATGATTATAAAAACTGTTGTTTAGATGAACTGAAAACATTCCCTTTAACCATATCCATGATCGAACCTATTTTCCACAGGAAAGTAAATAAAAATATTTTTTATTGTAACCGGCATATTTTAAGGCGAGATTTTGATTAAAATAATAATTTTATTAGTTTTTACTACATGTCGCGTTTCCTTTTACCCACAACTAGAAGACCTCTAAGGTGTAGAATATGTGAATAACCTATATCAAAAGATTATCTTTACTGTGCAATTCTGCTATCCGCCACTTATTTCTAAGTATTATTTCCAAAGTGTATTACCGTTCTCTGTCCGAGCTCAACTTCCCCAAGCTTCCTCCCATGGTGCCATTCGAACCACTGAACTTAAACTCTTTTACCCTTGGATTATATGTCACTCTTACCCATTTACACTACATTCTAACAGGGTAAATAAGTTTAGGAAATTTAAATATAATACTCCATTGGATGAAGACATTATATTTCTGTAAACTATGATTAGAAACAGAAAGTATTTATACAATGTAAGTGACTCTGAGTTAGAAGATTTTTATTTTTCAATATTTGATTACAAAAAAACTGGTGTACCCTATTTTCGTTATAATTTAAAATTATGCTCTATGGCTTTATAGTGGTGATGTAGATTATTAGGTAAATATTACGAATATCTTATCCATGATATGTCTTGATACTAGTATGATTGAGTTTATAGTTTTTTAGTCGCGTAAATATTAAACATTATTCAATATGAATTTATTATATTATTTCTCTTGCAGGCGGAACCCTGTGTCGTTTTCAACAACATGATCAAATGATCGCAACAACTATATATAACGGTTATTTAGTCGTCATAAGTCAAAGGGTATTGTAAGTTACACCAAAGTGAAAGTGAATTGTCACCGTAGCTGGACGCACGTAGAGACGCAGGTGTAATGTTATAGCTTATTAAATGGCTCTGCACAATAATATATTAATTTTGCATAAGAAATATTTAACTTGTCTGCGACAAAAATAATAATTTTCACCACATCCACAACCTCATACATGCGCCATTCCGGTGATATGTGATGCCGACATAGCAGTTAACCGCATCTAAACCTCCATGCATATTCATATTTACCTCTTTCAAAACTACCTTTCCATATCAGAAACAACTTACAATCCCGGTTATGTGCAGCAATGTAACTTACTATTGGTTTAATTATTCCAAAATTAAAAACAATAAATATGCACTCTTAGTATATATATTCTCAAAAATTACAGTGACACGATAGATTGCTTTGATTAAAATTTAATATAATTTGGTCTAATATTTCTCATCATAATGAATTTATTTCTAATAACTCTTTCACAACTCAGTTTTATGAAATACCCTATAAAATTAGAATAATTTAATATTTCAATTAAAATATGCAGAAAAATTACCTGATTAAAATATACACTTGATTTATATTGTGTTTACGTAATCCACTAAAGCTCATATGGATAGTCGGGCAGTTGAAATGATTACGTATTTAACAACATTACAAAAATATTACCAAGGATCTAATTAAAAATAATATTTTTGGATGCAGGATTGATTTATCTGAACTTGAATATTGTAAGCCGTGAAGCTCATAAATGCTTTACTCAAAGAGTCGACTCTTCGTCATTGACATTATCCATGAGAATAGATTCCAAAATGTATTTAAATACTATGCGACTATGAAGAAACCATCTCTGAATCTTAGAAATAATCTTGTTCAGTAGTTTTTAAGATATTGTCCTTAAACGTACTACCTTGGTAAGCACGATATTCTAACGTCGTCATACCTTACCTTACCTATGTGGCCACTCAAACCGTAAAAGGTTTTTGCCCTCGCCAACAGCCGCACGCCAACCGTCTCGATCCTGCATGAGGTCTGGTGCAACATCAAGCTTCTGCATGTCCTTCTGCACCTGATCCCACCACCTTAGTCTTGGGCACCCCAGTGGTCGTTTGCCTCGTGGAAGATGCTCTAAAGCTATTCTTAATGTGGAGTCCAGCTCCCTTCTATTAACGTGACCAGCCCATCCCAGTCTTCTGCTTTTGATTAGAGCAATGATGTCAGGATCTTGATAGAGAGTTCTTAATTCCCTGTTGGTCCTTATCCTCCATGTACCTTGATCATAAACTGGTCCATTCCGATTTCTTTGTAAGTGACCAGATCTCAGATCCAAATAATACTATAGGGAGAATCATACTCTTGTACAGCCTTAATTTAGTATTTTTAGAGAGTATCTTACTCTTGATCAGTTTTTGAAGGGCCCAATAGCATCTATTCCCCTGCAGTAGTCTAATTTTAATTTCGGTCTCTTCATTACTCTTTTCGTCTATGGTTACACCCAGGTATTTGAAGTCTTGGCATCTTTGGAAGGAATAACCGTTAACCGTCAAGGTGTTTCTTTGAATATCTGGACTTCTACTAACAACTAAGTATTTGGTTTTTTCTTCACTTACTTTAAGTCCTACTTTCTCTGCTAACGTCGTCATAATACGACTTAATTGCTTTTTATTGTATAGTTTGTTAATTAAAATTAGCCGAATATTAAGGTATGGTTTCGCATATCTATATTACTCGTTCCCTTATACATAGTTTATGAAGAAAGTATTGTTTTCGTCAATCTTTTCGTTTGATGTATGAGACTTTAAAATGTTTTAGAAATGTTTTTGTCGGCGAATGTTGGAAACATTCTACATACCCTGTACATAGTTTCACAATTTACAGAGCGTACGTAATATATATAACTAAATACACATGATGCATACTTAATACTAACCATCGCTAGAGAAAACTATAAAGTCAGTAGCCATCCCATAGGAAAGCGAAAATACGAGCATTACTACAGTATATAGAAAAATAATAACTACTTATAAGTCAAGTAAAAACGAGTATAATTTGGTCCTGATTATCGCAATATAACAAAATTAGTTTAATTTCTACCCTATATTCAAAATCCTATTAGCTGCGCATTGCAAAGAAAATTTATGTAAAATAAACAGGATTCTTCGCAACCTTTTTTTACGTAATTCGGTTAGGACAGACTAATCTGTACTAAAATTTATATGAATTAAAATACTACATAGACGAATGGTTTGAACAAAATAAGGAACAAACACAACAAAAGGAAGCAAACTAAATCAGAAAAAAATATAAGACACCTCTTTACAACGTAATTAGACCCTTAGATGCATAACTGTATTCTAATCACACATTATCAAATCTAATTTAATAACAGCACATTAAATTTAAGGATTGTACATTTTGTACTTTCGTCCAAAACTGATTATCAATCTATAGTTCTAAATACTTCCAAAATTAAGGAAAAGACATTTCACGTACTGTAATTTACAAACTTATATTTATCTAATAACGATACAATTATTTTATATCTTCTCTTAATTAATTTCTTAAACGTTTAAATTATGAGCATGAAGAGCAGATAGTTCCTTGAGTTGTGGGCACAATTCGACCACAATATTGGCTTTTATCCGGGCGAGGGAATGAGATTTGAATAGATTTATCAATGCAGACCGGATGTTGCATTCAAAATGATAACCGTTCCCGAACTGATAATTTTACTCAAATTATCGTTGGGTTCAAAACCACCTTTGGAAGTTAAATACAATTCAATAATTCCAAATCCAATTCAATAACTTATGTATACCATCTATTTGGCACTAAATGTAAGACTTCTCAGGTTTAAACTATGAATTGGAGACATGATTCATCTTAATATGAATCTGAATATGAAATGACAGCTACTGATATATTTTTAAATCTGTGAGTTTCATAGAAACAACATGTTGTGTAGAAGAACGATGAAAATATGAAACATAAGGGAGGAAATATAACCGCTTTCTTTGGCTTGAACTTTGATCTAACCACTCCACTGAGTTGGACACTAACGTAGGACAAACTTTCCCCTTTGGGATCGGTTTCCAAAAACTTTCCAGAAAGTAAATGCAAAAGGTCAAGAAATAATAATAAAGCATCCTTTTTATATAAATGCATAGATGATAATTTTTATATTAATTTAATTAACTTAATCGCGAGTTTATGTAAATCTTAATATAAATACACAGGCGGTGTACCTTCCAAGTTTAAACGTAACCGAAAAATAGTCTTACGTGAGTATGCCATACCGTAAATAAAATATTACTTCCCAAAATACGTTGGAACGTTGGTTAATTTGTTTGGAGGGGAAGCCTTATTGACTCTGTCGGATTATGAAGGTAGATAAAGGTAGAAGTGACAATTACCTGGTGCCTGACATTAATCACATTGGCGTGTTGAAAGCAATTGCTTTATTGAACGATTCAAAGCGAAGCGCGATGTTTTGGCGATAATACTGGCGCTTGCCTTAATCTAACCTCGAATACTCTCTCTTATCATGCCATACTGTAATATGGTCTGTATATTAAAACATTGAGTAAAACTAAATTGTGAATTCAACATCAGACTTACAGAGAATTAAAGATAAATAATAAAATAATAACAGCAAGCAGACGATCAAAATTAATAAACAAAGCAAATTTCCTCGGATACATATATTGATTTAAGATGGAACACAATGTGTTTCTGCTTAGATGTGAATTAAAGTTTCAGGTACACGAACATAATAAGTTAAATATATTGTGCCTAAAGGTATGCAAAACAACCCAACATTACCATTAGAGTATTCAATCTAAAGGTTCATAAAATAATTGAATGGAATAGAAGAAAAATAATATTTTTTTAAGAAATGTAGTTTTTTATTGAAAAATATGATCTTTTGGATGAATATGCTAGTGCGAAAAAAGCGAATATTGGTGTAAAATCTAAATAGTAGGCTGGATCTCGATTTATTGTTTATACTATAGTTTTCATTTTATATACTCCACCAAGCAACACTTGGTTTAATTTCAAAACAAATAAGATTGTTTGAAATATATATATGTATTGTCTTGAAATATAAAAAAGTAACCATATCCGCATATCTTGTACGTGGTTAGTAATCCCCCAAAAAACACTTAAAAATTATAGTTTTAGCTGTCAGTAACGAAAGAAATAATACTTTTGAAAAAATATAAGCGGTTGAGGTCATGGTAGGTTTACATTTCATATACTGTATTAAAAAAACAACCCGCGATACGGTTCCATAAGATAACAAACGATTTTGAAACACATGCCTTTGTGACATTACCCAGCTACAGAAAAACAGGAGTTTATACAGTAATAAAATATTGTTCAATCTTATATTGTATTTTTGTGTGTTAAACCTTGAACCTAGAAAAATAGGTTTGTGTGATTGAATCCAACATTTTTGATTTAAAAACTCATACAACACATACACATACAAAGCAGTAGAGGTTTAGAGGTGTTTCCTTATACAAGCGCTAACATTTTTTGTTGAGTAGGTAGGTTTAATGGTCTAAACCTTAGATGGCTATGAAGTTTTCGAGAACGTACAGTGTTCAACGCTTGAGAAAAAACAAATGCAATATGAACGCTGTTTGCAAAATGTAGCCTGTACTATAAAGTGCGGCTTTTGTCGCTGATGGGACAAAAATACAATATAATATTGAACAAACACAAATGTTTTTCTTAAAGTCTGTTATAACTAGTCTGTTATAACAGTGAGGAAGTCTTAAGTGAGGAAAATCTTTACGCCGATGCGATTTGGCTTGAGCATCACGTCGTTCATCTGTTAGCGATAAGCACTATTCAGCAGGTAAACGCTCACTAGACAGTAGACAGGCGCGATGTGCATCCACCACTATGGGTGGATGGGGTAGGGGGAGTGTGATTTGTTTTAAGCACATGTTTGCCTAGTATCAATGACATGTCACTTGACGTACTGTACATCACGTCAAGGTCACTGCCCTTTCGAACACTGAGCCTGTATATTCCCATTAGCAGCGTCTCCCGGTGCTTACCGAAAATACAGTGAAATAAGTGCGTAATATTATTCCCCAAACACTCCTAAATCAGAACAGACTTTGGCTCCAATTATTTCAGATTTGAGGAGTTTCACGTAATACTTATAATACATAAATTTTACGGTTTTTTATACATAAATTTGATGATTCTTCCAAAAGGTGTTTTTATTATTGTAACTCAGATTACGGGATTCGTGAAATGACCAGACTGAACCAACAGTTTAATAAATTTGGTTGAAACGTCTCTTGATACATATTATTTTCTGATTGATAGAGGTTGCTTGTTTTTAGATTTCCTGACTAATATTAATAACTCTTTTTGAGATACTTGATATTATGAGAAAGAAAATGAAATTTAGAAAGCATTTCATCGTATTTGTGATTTGGACATTTGGGTAGGTTTAAATTTCCGTTAATTACTTTTTAATGCGCATCACTAAATATGCATGACATGTTATCAACTAAACCCAATGATCTTTTTTCATCGTGTTTTGAAAACAATATTATTAATAATTAGGACAAATAAGACATGTGAGTTTAATTGATATTGCGATAACATGGAAACTCATTAGCTAGCTTTAATGGGTTTTTCCTCATTGAGAAATGTTTAAACAGAGGGTCATTTTTGTGCCAAACTAGCTTTGTTCGTATAAATGGCTTCTAAAGTTTTTAGAAATAATTTTTACTTAACCTACCCCTTATATTAATAATTTATTTTACAGTAATACATCAGAGCTATTACAAATGCTAGCATAAAATGTAATAAAAGAATGAAATAGTTTATTAAAAATAAATCAGGGATGAAAAACAGTTCATTGAAAGAGGCAGAACTTTTTGGAAGTTACAAATTAATATAAAACGTGTCTGTTTTGTGATCCAAAAGATCAAAGGAAAGATGACATCTAACTAAGAAAATAACTTCCACAGGATGATTTATATTCGATTACTTTTATACTGAAAACGTTCCATTTAACTTTCGTAGAAATATTGAATTTATTGTGGGTTCCCTGGCCACAGACAAATATTTATTTAAAAAAGGGGATATAATATTTTACCCGATTATCTCACTAAAATAAGATAAAATATTTTAATAATATAAAATTAGGAATCAGATTGGCTGTTCTCAAATGATATTCGATATGATTTACGAACTTGAAATATCTGTAATCTGGAAACACCAGACTCATGAGAAATGTTTATATATATATTAACGGTAGCTCAGTAACAAGCTGACATCGAAACTATAGACTCCTTGTGAACTAATTGGCTCTATAAAGTACTGTCATATAATGGCAATGACTTTTATAATTAAAACCGAACCTTATATTAATAATTTATTGTTGAGTAAAAATCATGAGATAAACATTGTTACATAGTTTTCACGAGTAAAGCGCTGGCCCTGTAAGTAAAACACCTGGTAAAACTCCAGTAAGTTCTGATAGATCACCTTCGCTATCATAAATATATTGTTGACTGTTGTCAGATCCAAAAAGCTGTTAAAAAATTAAAATAAAGTTCCACAGAATGTTAAATTACTTCTCATTATTGTCGCACCACTGAATTGTGGAGACAGTTCCCACCTGACAGACAAAATTTTATTTATGATAAATATTTATATCTCACTAAAATAAGATAAAATATTTTAATAATATACTGTAAAAAGCTACATTATTCCACACCACGTAGAAGCCATTGATTACAATTTCATACTATAAACATATCCAGAGGAAACGTATGCTTTACTTTAAAAAAAAATCAATAACATTATTGAAAAACCTCAAAACGAGATAGTTTTGTAGACACTTTAAATTTCATATATAAGGGTGTGTAATGTTGGCCGGACTGCAATAAAAATTAATGCATTTATCAGTGTTTACCACCAAGAGAATCGGTTTATATAATATTTATTTCGTCAGTTAATCGGATAATTTAGATATGGTGAACTACATTAACATGTTCGAGTCAGGTACAATGGGACCACTACTTAAAACCTAGATGAAGATACGGTCTCAACGGGATGGAAGTTAGGATATACTGAATGTAGGAGAGTGTTTGAACTTCATGTTGAACAAACTTGCTGATTTACTATTGGAATAATCGGTATAATATTGTAACTTACCTGGAATCTCTCAGTTAAGTTTAGATACTATTTTGAACAAAGATTACAAATTTGGCTTTTAAAATTATCATGCAAGAAAATCAATAATATAAAATTTCAAAATAAACTGAAATTCCCCATCACATTTGCAGAGTAAACAAGTTTCACTGCTTAACCGACCAGCGTAAATCGTCAGTGTTCTAAAGTGCAGTGATGTGTTTTACAACACGTCAACGACTGGGTTTTACTAAATTGGAACTGTCCCGTTCCATCAATTAGTTTCATCGCAATTTTCACAATAAAAAGTAAAATTGTTAAAGCAAATGTATCATTATAACTTGTATAGTATGTTAAATTATAATTGACATATTTAATTACATGACTGGTAAGTTGGCGACATCCTGTAATCCAGCTACTTGGAGGTCACGAATTGTGGTTTGTTGTGAGTGATGGTCAGTAGGAGTAGTTGTCTCTTGATTAAGGTCCACACTATTGAATACTGCGTGAATCAGCAAAGGCCATCCTCAAAGTTAGACCAGTTCGTATTTCAAAGGTAGTGGTTTGGACTCCGCGTTAAACTCTAGTTTTCTTAGTTGCCATCGGCTGTTAGGCTATTAAGTAACAGTCGTGTCTAAGGAATATGTCAACCTTAGTCAGTAACAAGACTACAAGATCGCGCCACAATCATCTTACACTCTATCCTCATTCATAATTGGCTTAAAATACCTTATGGTGGGATCGTCATTTTAACTATATTTTCTAATTTATATAGTTTAGTAATACAGGAACCAATTTTTAAGGACATTTAACCAGAAAAAGTGTAAAGAGTGAATGTAAGAATATTTTATATTATATTGAGAAAGACGAGAATTGTATTGTCAGGATTATGTAGGCTTATGATTTAACCATAATGATCAAAGGCACTTAGAATCAGTCTGGGATTGAACTAGATATTTTCAGATTACAAAGCCACTCAGCCAACCAGCCAGTGTTATAAACGATAAATTTGATAAGTAATTTGCTACCGAACCTCTAACTGGGAAAATAAATAACCAAGATTAACGGTTGAGCGATACCAAGCGTTAACATTGCATTTTAAAACTTTTTACGACTTTATTTCTTGATGAGTAATATCTGCAAATGTTTTATTACATTCCCTAATTACTTAGTTATGCCTTTAACAAACCCAGTGGAGAAAGAACCAGACTGTTATGACAGAACCAGATATTAACAATGAAGAAAACACTAGAGCTTGTTAGTCGTTATTTTCGACTGTCATTTTCAGGGGGATGTTACTGTGTGTCCTCGTTAAACTTATTTTCTAAAGTCTTTTCTCCCTCCTTATTATTAATATTATATAGATCCTTTGTTAAAAATCAACAGAACCATTGTATAAAAAACATTTTTGGAATATCAAGATACTTGAAATCTCGTTGGTTTGATTTTAAATGTTATTTTTTAAATGACCTATACTTTTAAATTTATAGGTTCCTTGCTTAGAGACGTTTCTATGGACCATAATGAAAGTGCTAAAACAATGTAAATAATTGTTCAAGCTTAATAGTTTGAAGTAATTCTAGTTTGGAATAAGACTTTGAATTTGTCTATTGAAATGTTATAACCATGTTATGTTATGTTATGTTATGTTATTTATGTTATTAATGTTATGTTATAAATTGATTTCGTAAATAATACTCACTATAGTTATGATTTATGTAAAGCATTTAAGTTTTACTTTATGGGTAAGGGAAGAATTTTGGTTCATATATATGCAATATTTAGGGATAGGCCTAGTCTTAGCCCGAAGAAAATTTGTAAAAACGTTTATTAGAGAATTCCTAAAACCCCTGAATATGATATAAAAACCTAACCCTTATTTTTAAACAGTGGCTTTTAGGTTAAAAAGATTTAATTCCAAAAAATTATCTTCCTCGTGGATGATTATAATTAAGTAAGTTAAAACTAATTTTAGATACTCTCAAGAACTATTGATACATTTGATGTAAGAAAATGATAGTTCCTATAATAATAAGCTTTAATATTAATAGATTGACTCAATTAATTGTTATCACACAAAAATTGAGAATCAAGGGTTTATAATACCACAGAACAGAGAATAAAAGAGACGAGCACAACACGCGAAGCCTGGAATCATCATTGTCTGGTTAATCAACCTAATGGATTCATTTTCGTGATTTAATCTTGCCTAATGAACACATTATACGTCTGTTTTTGCAAATAAACCTTTATAAACGTTGCCATTTTCATTGTTAATTCACCGTCAATTCTCAAGATGAATCTCAAATACATTATAATAGAACGTTTCTAGGTGGTAATATGACAAGGTCTTGGTGGTAGGTTTAAAATTATTCATCTACTATTCCCATGTAATGCAGTAATTTTGTAAGAAACGTTAACAATTGAATATCCTGTTTCTGCGTACAATTTTAAACAACATATTATGAACTTTATTACTCGTATATGAATTGACTAACGTTGCCCGTCTTGCGTTTCTGCTTTGTAAAAACAAATTAATTAGGTTTAGGTTCGTTGGCAAACATGAAACATAATATAATTAATTATCAATACGATTCTGAAATGGTGGCCTGGCCAAGTGTTTTAAGCATAACTTTGTATAAGAAATAAGTGTATTCATATGAACAATTGAGACAGACTATTCACGTATTATGAGGGATGATTGTAACTCCAACTTATAATAATGTTACATGAATAAAAAATATTTAAAATATTAAATTAAAGCAAACCAATCTAGATTCACATGCCACTCATAGGAAAATCACATATTCAGGACTAACTTTGCCTCAAATTATTAAATGATAAATGAAAAAAACTAAAATATTAAATATTTATACTCTCGGAGTCGGAGCCCTCTGGATGGATTTGCACCAAACATTACAGAAACTAACCTTGAATCATCCTTAATGCCTTAAAGTTTCATTACAATTCCTCGAGCGTTTCCAGAGCATAGGTGACGTACATACAAGATTATATACTTCCTCTTTTATATATGAAGATAAGATGTACGTGGTTGTATAGTATAGAATGAAAACAGTCTAAGATATAACCTAAAACTTAATGCATTATTTAATATTATCTTTATTACTGTTGGGTGGTTAATATTAAACTTAATCAAAAGTGAAATATCTACAGGGAAGGACCAGTCCGCAAGGACAATAGTGAACGTGTAGAATTAACTGTTTGATATTGACATATACCTTACAAACTCAACAAAACAATGATGTCTGGAGATAAGTGGACATGAATTCTGTGGCTGTAGTGTTTGGCATTACCTACTGTTTTTAAAATTAAATAAATGTTCTTCTGTCTTATTAAAGAAAATACTTAATTTAAAGTTCAGAGCTCCTTTTTCGGAATATTAAACAATTACATAAGCAAAAACTCCAAATATTTTAAAATCTTAGAACAATTTCTTTGAAAGTCAATTTTGATAGAGGAAACTTCTAACAAAGGAAAATCACGAATCGTTTGTAATGAAAGAGCAAAATACATTTTCCAATGTTATTCATGAAGACTATTATTTTACTATTTCCATTTAACTAACAGCCATTTCCATTAAAACTTTGTATGTGGGCCAATCTAGTATTGATCAATTGGATATCGTGAATATCAACTTACATGCCATTGGGACTTCAGTCCACGATGTACCGAGTGAGTTTTTTTAAGTGATTCAATAGCTAAATTTTTAGTTTTTCTAGATTTTGCACCACATTTTAAATTTGGATCTTGCTCAATTTTAAGTTTCACTCAGGAATACAGTTTCAAATTTTATTCAATATTATTCAATTTTATTCAAATTTTATTCAATATCATTTTCCACAATGACAGCCAGCTTAAAAATGACTGTCTGTCAGCGAGGAAGAAACGGACACTGTAATAGTCTTTACTTGCTTAGAATGTTTTAAGCCTCTTTTAAAGCTTTCCGTGTCTGTTGAAATTTAGATGAATAAGTTGGGCATTGAAGAGCTTAGTTGCATTTAACGGCAAATATTTTTGAAAGAAGGTAGCTGAATAAAAGTACTCTGAAATGAGAATCGTTCCGAAGTAGATATGGGTGGGTAGTCTAGGTTTGAAAATGGGAAAATATTAATCTTAGAAAAGTAAGAGTTTCAAGAATGCAAATGCAGTTTTCTACCTTCAAAAAAGGGCAATTAGAACTATCCATGGCTTCTCCTACAGACAGACGCGTAAAGATGTATTCATATCATCAACGTTCCTGACTTCCCTTGCATTTAAATTCTTAAAACTCTCACTTTTTCTAAAATTGAATTTCCCCATTTTGACGTCTTAGCTCTGGGCCGGGGGTTGTTGATGATTATTAAGATGGAAAATATGTAACAGGTTTCCATAGAAACTACCAGAGCTAATGTATTGAAATTTTAATATAAAAGAATAAGAACGGCTGTTTAAATGAAGTGAAAACATTACCTTAATACATATCAATGATCATACCTATTTACCACAGGGAAGTAAATACAAATATTTTTACTTCCTAATTATTTAGTGTTCACTTTTACAGCTGATAATATAAATAGCAGTTTGTTTAAATACACCATAAATTCATGATTGAATAAAAAACTTCGTGATCGTAACTTTCTGTTTGTTGTTGAAAAGCTTTTAAAATACATTTCACTGAGTAATACAATTAACCAGAAACACTGGTTATACGATTACCATAAATTTAAATCAATATTACTTTTATTGATTAAACCAATCCTATAATTTATTATAATTTATCATTTTTGTTATACCAACCTATAAGGTTGGCTGTAGTTTATGTCTCTCTTACACGCCACTAATACTTTATATTACTGATCAATAGGTTTGTAAAATAAGTGTAGACATTTTGGACTCTCAACCAATAAGAAACTTATTCCATATATCCGTAATTACAGCGTATTGGGGGAACCAAAGACATATTTAAGTAAGGTATATAGGTTATACTGGTCATGACTTTCACATACATTAGATTGGTCAATTTCATTTCATGAGACATAAAAATATTATATTTTGTCTTAAATCAAATGTTATTATTATTTAAAACAGTTAGCTATCATGTTTAGCACTATATCAAGTATCGCAGGAAATATGAGTGGCAAAACAATTAATAACTGGACTAGTGATGTACCATTTGTTTTGTATACTACATACTACTGATCTAGATACCATTTGTTTTGTATACTACATAAAACTGCTACTAGATATCTTTAGTTTTGTATAACACAGACTACTGCTAGTAGATACCATTTGTTTTTTATACTGAATACTACTACATACTACTCCAGATCTACTACTCCTAATTTTCTCCGTTATTTTCGGAATATTGTATCCTACTTTATGAAGTACTAAGTCATACAAAGAGGTAATAATTAAAATAATAATTTGTGCACCAAGATATTTGTATATTTTTGTCCGGATCGCATTGATATGGATAAGTCTAAAGGGGATGTTTTCGGGTACTCTGAACCGCTGTCCTCACAACCATATGACGTCAATTTCGTTAAACATTTTGCGTTACGTAAATTTTTAACCACCCCTTCCAGAGTGTAGACATGTCCATGTTAAAATATTTGAATCAGGAAAGTATTGCGGTATCAAAAGTGTTATTAAAGTAGTAGTACAGTAATATCAATGGTAGTCATTAAAGTATCATTACTAGGATAACAACTAGAATTTTTGTAGATTATAGCAGTTACTGCACGACTAAGACTCACACTATTTCACATTTAGGCAACAGAAATCCTTTCCACGATGCAAGTCGCTTCATAGTAATGGGGTTCCATGTATAGGCAAACAGTATGCGTCCTACTCGCACAGGCAGAGTCGTACCGGCTGTGTACAAGACGTTTGACATATCTTGTAACATCTGGAACCGCCTAAGCCGTCACTTAGGAATTGAACCTTTAGGTAATAAATATCTTACCGGAACGGTAGCTCAGGGGTAACAAGCTGACCCAGGATCGAAACTAGTGGCCGGAGACTCCTGTCGTGAACGGGAACCTGTGGCTAGCATATAAGACCATGCCGTTACAACACTGACTCGTTGACTTTAACTAACCGAACAGGTCCTAGACTAATGGTGATGAGTAGTTGGTATAAAGGAAATTAAACTTCATGAGATTGCAATTATTGTTCACGAGCGAAGCGCTGGCCCTATAAGTAAAACTGGTCTGGTAAAACCCCAGTAGAGTCTTCTGTCAGATCATGAGTACTAGACGATGAACAGAGCTCCTGTAATAAAATCATCGTTTGGCATCTTCACCATAGATTTTACCATAAAAATATATTGTTGACTGTTATCAGCCTAAAAGCTTGTATTAAAAAAGATACGACAATGTTGATTTACTTACTCAGCTCATTGTTGCATCATTGAATTTGTGAAGACAGCTTGGCCCACCTTGCAAGGCATACAACAGGTTTTCACTGAATTTATGATGAGTTGTTTAGTTACCAGCCCCACAAACTGATTCGAGATTTGTCTCCACTTTATCTTCCAGGAATTAAATCTACCCAAAAACGTTTGGAAACGTTTGGTGAATATATAACACATGCTTTACAGAATAAGCTGTATAGTTTTACGGAATAAGTTGAATTAAAAACATTTAAAGATAATTGAGCGCTGAAATCGCTACATAAGAACAATCTTTGCAAACTGAATTGTCTAATAACTGACGTCGCTTATACTTAGGAGACGGCCTCTTTTTTTAGGGAGGTCTTACAATACAGTGAGGTCTGGGGAAAGTAAAATATTTTAGTATTGCTTCCTTGCAGCGAATGGAGAATTTAGTATTGCTTCTTTTGTTAGGCAGGTCTGTAACAGGTTCCAGGGAAGTGGAGTGGTCATCAAGAATACAAGCAGTGTGGCTGAATGAAATACATTAGCTAAACTATAACTAAATTACTACTAACGTTTACACGTAGTGACCTAAAACTTTAATTTATAAGCAGGTGTTTTATTCATAAAACATTCATACTTCCAACCATAATAAATAAACTATAACTATAATCAATCTATGATAACATGAAACATTATATATTATACTGAAAGTTTTTGAGCTCAGATCACAACATTTATTTTCACATAACATAACATTGCACAGCTAAAGGGCTTAATAACATCCAGCGCTTTTTCCATCGTGAACAACACACGCACAGTACTTTTCACTGTTACAAAAAACCCCTCCCTCGCCTTTCTGATAAAAAGTGTCGCTGGAATGAAGTTTTATTAAGAAGCTCCTCAGTAAATAATTGCCTTGCCCCAGGACGTGAATAAATAGACGTTTTGTAAGGTTTAAAAGGCCTTATTCCTCAAATATTTTTCTTTTCTACTTAATTAATAGTAAACATTGATTACTTTTTCCACTTGAGAATTTCATAATCGTTTATAATATAACGATTGTCTTATCGTTTCTTAATAATATAATAATGTTATTTTATTAATTTTTTATAAAAACACGTTCAAATGTTTTTTCTCTATAAACTGACTAAAATGTGTAATTTTAAATTTTATGAGAAAGTATCCTAACATTTGGAACATTATGTTTTATTCAAGGTTATTTATCAAAATATGTTTTCAAAACACATGAAAGTGTGTAAGCACATTTAGTGCCCTGAAGAAAACAATCTAATGTTGGCTAAGAATTAAAATGTATAGGATAATACATTAAAATATTTCATAGACTGATCCCATAAAATAATTATGACACAGAAATTGAAATACAGTTTTTGGACCTCAAAAAGAAATCAATCATTCGGAATATGCAATAACAAAAATTAGTCAATTTAATTAAATGACTTAATGATATAATAATTAGGTTACCCATAAGAGAGTGTACTAATATTTCTTCCATATTAACAGTACATAGTCTTGTAGTCTTATTCTACATATTCCTAACTTAAAATTACCCAATGTTGTAACATTAGTTTAAGGTTTGAGCAAATAAATTTAAAATGACTTTCAATAGAAAGCTAAGGGAATTTATAAAAAAATTTACAAAATAGACACTCCTTAAAACCTTAGCCCAAGAGTTAGATTAATAATTTGAAAGTTATTAGAAATATTCTTCCTAATCAGAAAGAACATTGGTTTTTATGATTATGATATACAATCATAAATGCCAGTTATATGTGTTAACCTAATGAAGTAAAAGAAAGCAAACATCTAAGATTTAAAATACAATTTTTTCAATATCAGTTAAATCCATCACTTTTTTATAAAAAGTTTATTAAAAACTGGTAAAAAAAGTAGGGTAGTTTAAATAAATTCATAAATCATGGAATCCTAGTGACGTCGAACATACTGTGTGTACATTAAAGTTAGTTTAAAAAATCTAATTTAAACTTCTTAAAAATAATAAGGGATTTAACAATCTATCAAAATACTTTTCGTAATACGTTTGCAGCTTTATTTGTCAAATCGTTTTGGAACCGTATTGGAGCAGAGTCAATTTCTTATTACTAACATAAAGAAAATCGTTAAGGATAGGAGCATAAAACGAACATTAGAGCAGATAGAAGTTCATTGGGTGAAAAGCTTTTACGGTTTGAGGTTTTATCTTCGACATTTGACTTTTCTGGCCCGCAACAAAGAAATCCACCTGAGCCATCACAGAGCAAAACGATATGGAGATAAAAAATTAACTGATACTGTTATCGAACACTTATTTCACTATTATTGAAAAATATGAAATTGTATTCCTTGTCATTAAAATTGTGTAATCATTTCAAATTATCTAAACAATATATTCTTGTAATATATTGAATTAAAGTTAATATTAGAGAAGGTAAATGACGATCAATTCATTTAATAATACATTTTAAGCTAAAGATTAAATAATTAATAGTCTAAAACAAATTAAGTACTTAGTCAGGAATCATTTTCTTCATTTAGAGGGAATCATTTTTATTTTTGTTCTATTTTTTCACAGCCTCCCTGATAGTTAACACGAGCACGTGTTAACTATCAGCATCGTGTACTTAGCACAATAAACCACGCCAAAATATAGGCTGTATGGTTAAATAACATGCAAGTCAAATTAATTGAACATTTTTTTACAAGCAATCGTAGAAGTGATGAAACACATCTGACACGTCAAAGCTAAAATTCAATTTGCTTGATCGTCTTCA
Organism: Nephotettix cincticeps; assembly: GCA_023375725.1. Lineage (NCBI taxonomy): Eukaryota > Metazoa > Arthropoda > Insecta > Hemiptera > Cicadellidae > Nephotettix > Nephotettix cincticeps. The sequence goes on along the minus strand of CM041789.1, from coordinate 66,400,984 downwards.
CTCCGAGTTTCGTAAATGAGGATGAAGATTGGCTCTCACTTTACCCATTGGTGAAAAGGTTCTCAATACCATTATACTAAGGCTTTGTCCATTTACCGTGCTATAACAGAGAGACAATCTGTTTGAAAGGAGGTTAACCCTCACATCCCGCTTTAAAATTTACTCAAAACCAGTGTTCTGACTTTATTTTTTTAATTGTTTAAACCCCTAAGCGTAAACGTATTTGTTTTGATATTTTGTCGTCCAATGTTATTATCTTAATTTAGTACATGAAGGTGATTATTTGATCTATATACATTTTTTATGATACTAATGTGAACTGTGTAAAGTATTTAATGTTTTAAAACTAGTATTATATTTATTATAAATGCCTTTCGAGTAACACGAATAAGATATTATCAAGGTACCGAAAGGTAATGGCAAAAGAAGGCAAATTTAAAGTTATTCAACCGGTAATTAATTTTGTTTCTTTTGAAGTTTGTTGTTACTCCTTCTTCCTAAGTGAGGGAGAAGAAGTAACATCTTCGCTGATGCTACATCAAAAGAGTTTCAATCTTTGGATTTCTATAAAATTGGAATATCGTAAATAGGCTTCTGCAGATATTCCTGAATAAACACTCTCTCGTTTATATTACTTATGCTTGTAACTAAGTGAAACCATTAGATCGAAGAGATGAGGTAAGTTTGTGTTAACATTACAAGTAAACATTCTAATTACTGGGGATAGTTGGAAGTGAGCAGCTTTGGCGAAATTAGTTCCGATTGAGTTTGACGTGAGATAAGGGAAGATTGCTGCTAAATGAGCTGGATATAAAGGTTCAATGATTCAAAGCAATAACAAATTTGACATTAATAGCTAATACATGTCTGATTTAGTTCATTTTTTAAGTAAATAAAGATGGTTTTAATTTTATCATGTTATCTAGTATGGAACTATACTATCTAGTATCTAGTGTTGGGAATAAATACTACAGTGTTTCGTGATAATACAAGGTGGGAAAAACGATCTATTTTATTTTGCGCACCGCTCGGTGGCGGAAACTGGGAATAGCATTGTTTCAAAGCCAACATAATGCCATTTTAAATGCCGTGGAGCAGTGGTCGCCTGTGCAAAGAGAGTTTGTTATCAAAGCATATTTAAAAGTGGTTACCCAGTGGCAGTTTCGTGAAAACTTTCCATTAGGTAGAAATCAATTAGGAGAAAACGCTTAGTCATGAGAAGAATTTGGTTCCAACAGGATGGGGCAACTGCACACACAACCAATGCCGTGCTAGGATTCTTACAACAGAACTTTTGTGGGAGAGTAATCTCACGTTTAGGTGATATCGCGTGGCCAGCACGCTCCTGTAATCTGAGCGTCTGTGCCTTTTTTGTGGGTCTACTTAAAATCTATAGTGTACATAAGTAAGCCTCGCACATTGGGCGAACTAAAAGAGACCATAACGCCGGAGACCGAACTAATAGAGACCAAAAGAGCTTGCCATCATCACCCCTGAAATGCTAAGAAAGGTGGTTTGACAGTTTTGTTGCAAGATTGGAAGAATGTTTATTTTAATAAGGACTTGACGGGCGTAACCTTTTAAACCTAAACTGGTAAATTTTTTCGTAATTATGTACTTTTTCTTCATGGCAATAACAGTAATAACAGTCTGTGATAACCAATAAAATCTATTGTACCCCTGACCATCTTTCAGTAATTGTGTCAGTATTTTTGCCACGCCCAGTATCATTTTTAAGGCCTACAGTTTTGTTGTAACCTCAACTGCCCTTTATCATGTGCGGCGTATTAAAGACAGCGTGGTACCGCTACGGCATGAGTCACATCGGCTAGCCAGAGGAGAATGACTACACATGATCTGACAGAGATCGCCATCCGCTGGTTTAGTTCCAGCAACCTTTGACTTATTGGGCCAGAACTTTACCCCTGAGCTACCGTAGCCGTCTCTCTAGGGCCCGCCAACTGCGCCCTCCAAGCGAACGAAACAAATCAACTCCTGCGCTTCGCGCGTGCAACCTTCATACATTGGTGACCAGGACTCTCCTAACGGCAAACGGATGTAAAGTTCCATAAGAGGTGTTATCATTGACGCTCCGGAATTCTTGACCCAGGAATGGCGGTAGCTATGACCTCCAAATTTGGAAGATATTCGTTCTCAGCCTAACAGCATTCCGGCTATAACAAGGTGGGATCACACTACGAGCTAGAGGGGGATTCCCTCCCTCATGGGCTAGGATTCGTAATGACAGTGTTTGGTGCTAAAAAGCACACTGGTTCAGCCCCTGTCCTCTTCCAGAGTGAGGTTTGCCGATGGAAAGGTGTCTCTTGTCTCTGGGCGTATCAAGTTGATAGTTGGATATCCCGATACGACATTTTTGTCGTAACAGGTGAACCTGGGGTGCCGGTGGTGAGAATGCTATCCGGGAGCTTACCCAGGTGGGGTGGCATCGACAGCCACCATGGTTGGTACTAGGTACGATCCAGTGGGTGTAGTCGCTAGCAGCCATCTGTGGTGGGTGAAGGCATAATAAGGACCTTCATCTTCACCTCTCAGAGGCGTAGTAGAATAGACCTCAGGCATCTTGCGAAATACACGATGCACTGGAGTTTACTGTTTACGTACCAGTAATACACTTTTTTCAAAACAAATGCCTTACATTGAGTAATATGTGTTTAGTTTGGTATATATAGGTTATGTGTTCCATAATCAAGTCCAGTCGACGGACTATAATGTTTCATGCACAACCTGCTTGAAAAATGGATAGAGTGGTACTAGAATGTAACGTAAGTGTAGTGTATGATAAATGTTTGATTCAAAACGTGTCAAATTCACTTAGCCTGTGATACCATCTAGGCTAGTTACAGCCTTACTTTTTCATCTTTACATTTTCAGCCAAAAATTAACGCTGGTATTCACACTATTTGAAGAAACGTACCATGACAAATTTAACACCTTCCAGGATTTATAATTACTAAGGGATGCTGACAACAAGAATTACTATCACCTGTAATGACTTCCTGAGAGATTAAGTGTGGAATTTGTAGCCGAGGCTAAAATAGTGATTGTGAGATTATTTGTTTATGCTTATAGTATATCTGCACTTTAAATCTGTTTGGATTTTGAATGCTTTAACGTTTCTATTATTCTTTGTTATTACGACTTCAGGATGACAAAAAAATGAGCTCAGGGCGATATCTATACTTCAAATTATTTTTAATTTGAGTGAAGTGAGTTTAAAATTATGCAATGTAAGCTTTGCGTTGTCACAAATGGTACCTAAAACTAAATTAATTCATAAATAGTTAGACCCATTAATTATAACTTTAGATTGGGATTTTAATACATTAAGTACTTTCCACATATACTTGAACAAAAAAATGTTACGTAGAAAAAATGCAAATCGTGTCATTGCTTCAAATTATCATTATACGTTCTTCTTAAAATATTTATATGGTTATTTTTAATATTCATCATTGTCAATAATAAGAAGCTATTTACAATAAATGGAGGTGTTATTTCTAAAATATTCAGCAGTTTTACATTCAAAACCCCTTTATACAATCATTCGTTAAGGTGTTTCTTAGAAAATCCCTCTGCCTATTTCCGTAGCCCAAGGCAGTCTCTTTATACTCGCAAAGCCTTCTAAGCTCTTTTAATAAAGTTACTTCATCACCTGCGGTCCTTTTCATGTTTTCTTGTAGTGAAGATATCTATTGAAATAGATTACGATGAGCTTAACAAATATTTAACTTTGCCAAGCCGAGATGTTACCGTCATGATTAGTTTTAAAAATAAAATAAAATCGATAAAGTATTCATTACAACATTTTTAATAAATTAAACCAAGTATATTATATATTTCAAGGTATCATAAAGCTGTTATTAAAGATATATATTTTACTTTTATGCCTTCTAGTGACTAACTATCGTCAGCATAATAATTAACACTAAAAATAAATAGATTGATTGGAATTATGAATTGTTCTCAAGTAGATTGATTTCTCTTTAAATTACACTCCACCGTTGATTTCCCACAGGATGAGTCTTTGTAAGTAAGTGGTAACTGGAAACCAAAACAAAGGACCCTCAAGAGGATGATTGAAGGCGATACAAAGGATGTCTATGACCGGTCTTCGGTCGACAAAACAAATGTAATACGTTTTATTTTATAACAGGATATACCGATTATGTAACTATACAATTTGACACATTAATTTACTATGTAACGTATATGAATCTAGAGGTATTGTACTACAATTTTTGTTGGTGCAATTGCAACACTGGTTGTAAAGTTTTAAAAGGATAGTTATACGTTTTAACGATCTTATATCTTGAACGATCTCGCATACAGGACACTCTCGTAGACATTGTAAGAAAAATATTAAAAAAATTATTTATCAATAAAATTGCATAATCAAAGTTCTATTCTTATTAATTAAAGATTATTAATCAACATTACTATTTAAAGATCTGAGATGCAGTTAAGTAAATGTATTGCTACTTTATAAAAAATTTTTTTAAACTTTTTAAACTTTAAAAAAATCATCTTTTATTCAAGATTCTTTACTGCATGTCAATTATTGAAATGCTTTTTTTTAATTTTACTAATAAATGAAATTGTATTTTACAGACAAATACGAGTCCCAAGCATTATGAAGTTGTTAGTATACTGAGGAAATGATCTTGTAAGTAGGGGGTTACATAAATAGTTTTTAATTAATAAAGTAAAGATGAAAGTTTGAAGTTAAACTGTGTCTTACTGAAAACACATGGATTATCTATAGACTATTAAATTTTGAACAGCCTATTAGTGGCCATGTTGTACATGTAAATTACTGGTATTTCGGTTTCAGATAATGTAAAATATGTTTTCATCGAATTTCCCATAGGAAATAAAGATATAAAAGAGAGACGAATAAGAAGTGCCTGAGTTTTAGTTGATTGAGCTCCCCGGAACCCCTTCCAGTAAACGCCCATTCGGATAGAACGATATGGCTGGATTTTTAAATTTATTGGAGTAATTACACGTTTAATTTCTTTACGGAATTCCATAAATACTGAAGTTTTTTAAGAGTAACTGCATAACTTATATATTTTATCAACACTGGCTTCGCCTATGATCAAGCTTAGTTTCATCTTAGATCATCTCAAATAATTTAATGAAGAATTAAAATTAAAAACGAATCCTCAGGACTACTAAAGGATATTTTAATTTAACTACCGGGATTTTAAAATCACACAACTGGCAGGGAATTTTAAGTTGGGAATATTTCGTTGTAATTTTATAGTTTTAAAATATTAAATAAGAGGTTTTGTAAATGGCTGCCATTTTCAATGATGGTAGAATATTTTTTGTATTGAGGACGCTAATGGTGGTTTCAGAAGGTAAATATACTGTATTCTCAAAAGTGTTGTATTCTTTTTCTATTGTAAAACCTTTACTAAAAGTATCAATGTTTTACTTTAATTGGATTGAAAGTAATGTATTTTAATATTAAATGTTGAGGATATCTTTTTCAGTTAATAATTCTGAGGTTAGCGTGCCAAAACAGTTAACATATATTTTTCCGATTTTTTAATCCATTTCAAAAACCAAAACCCTTTTTTCCGCTAAGTATAACAAAATACCCCCGTCACAGCAGACCTGCGTACTCAGCGAATTTCCAAATCAATAACATTAAAATAATAATATATGACAAGTTTTGTAAAAATCTGTCCATAAGAATTATTTGCCTATTCTCCATAAGATTAACATGGAAAAGAGTGTGCAGGTTAGCTGCTGTGAGGAACACTGAAAGTAGTCATTTCTACCATAAATAATTTTTATCTTAACATTTATACCAACTTTCATCAACATCTGTCCATAAATAAAGGAGTTTGCCTATTCCCTATATGATTAATATGGGAAAAGAGTATGCAGGTTTGCTGCCATGATAAACACATAAACTATGATTTTTAAGCATAAATGGATAGATCTCAACCACATGAAGCTAAATATCAAGTTTTATCCAAAAATATTGATTAATATGGGAAATATTAATTTTTCCCTATCCTCCATAAGATTAACATTGGAGCCCCACAATACAACGTACTGTGTTTAGATTTTTTAATATCTCGGTAACCGTTGGAGATAGAGAAAAACTTTAAGGTGCTTAATTGTGTAGTTTTTTAAGCTGATTCCAATGGTGAAATATAAAATTAGAAATTTTTAAAAATTACATGTGAAAAACGCAAAAAAACCCATTTTGGGGTACAAAACCCTCCAAAACTACCCGTTCCCATTGACCGATAAGTCTGGTTTACGAACTCGTCCGAGCATTTGTAGGAGTACACGCCTCTACCAAATTTGGTCTTGATCGGACCATTTTTACGAGAGTTATCGTGTTCACAGACACACACACACACACACACACACACACACACACACACATATATATATATATATATATATATATATATATATATATAAATTTTAACGACTAATGTTTTTGGACTCTGGGCACCCAAAGACGAAAAAATAACATGGTCCCGGGCTTAAGTCTTACCATGAGACCTACGGTAATAGCTTCTTCCCTATGGGAAATTCGCTAAAAGGTTTTTTGGTGATAGATTATTGGTGTTAATGTCTAGTTTAGTATGATTAAACACATTTATTCCGAAACTAAAGTGTAAATATGCTTGAATTTACACTTGAGGTTTGTAAATTTCAAATCAGAATTTGAGAGTAAATTAAATGTTTTCTGAGAATAAAAATACAGATACCACTGAACAAAAACTGGGTATTCGTCTCACAAACGGGACTATTGAGGTAGCGGAATATTGAAAGTGCTCTCTACACTATTGGTACTTCAGAAATCTGAATTGGTTTCAACATTATATAGAATTTGTTTTGTTATTTTCATTATACTCTTTGAAGATCTAATTGTTTTTAATATAACTTTCACTCATTGCAAGTTTCAGGCTAATAGTTTGACAGTTTTGAGAAAACAAAATATAAGTCTCTTTTAAATGTGTAAAAAATAATGTAAACTGTGGTAATATACATTATTAGCTACTTTGGTGATTTTGATGTTGAACAACATTAATAAAATGCATATCTAAGTAGAAAAAAATCTAAATACCGAATAGCTTAATATATAATCATGTAACATATTACTTTTAATTTAATTTTCCAAGTATAATAATTTAGAATGAGACGTTTCCTATGTTTTGTCTGCAATTACAACAATGGTACATAGTACAGTTTTACAAGAGCCTACAAGATTCTGAAATGTCTGTTCTTGTTTCAAGCTCATTCTTAGGAAGTATTTATTGTCAAAAATAATATGGCAATGTTTTATTTATATCGACAGACAGAATACGACTAACTCGTATAGTAAAAATGTCCTTTAAGATGTTTGCTTTCTCCGTAATCATAGGTTTTCCCCGAATTGAGTAACAAGGTTGCCCATTATAGATTCCAAGTTTAGAGCATAAATGCGCCATAAACATCCGTTTTTAGCATTTGTTATACACAATTGTATTAAAGAAAATACAGATCTTTTTACAAAATTATTTTTTATTATTACGTCATAAAAATACGTTTCACAGTTTTTAGCGAATTTCCCATAGGGAAGAAGCTATTACCGTAGGTCTCATGGCGAGACTTAAGCCCGGGACCATGTTATTTTTTCTTCTTTAGGTGCCCAGAGTCCAAAAACAATAGTCGTAAAAATTTATATATATATATATATTTGTGTCTGTGAACACGATAACTCTCGTAAAATTCCGATAGACCAATTTGGTAGAGACGTGTATTCCTACAAATGCTCGGACGAGTTCGTAAACCAGACATATCGGTCAATGGGAACGGGTAGTTTTGGGGTTTTTTCCCACAATTTTCAATATTTTTGAATAAAACTTGATATTTAGCTTCATGTGGTTGAGGTCTATCCATTTATGCTTAAAAATCATAGTTTATGGGTTTATCATGGTAGCAAACCTGTATACTTTTTTCCCATATTAATCATATAGTGAATAGGCAAACTCCTTTATTTATGGACAGATGTTGATGAAAGTTGATATAAATGCTCAAAAAATTAATTGTTTACGATAGTTACACCTACTTTCAGCGTTCCTCACAGCAGCAAACCTGCATACTCTTTCCCATGTTAATTTATGGAGAGTAGGCAAATAATACTCATATTTATTGACAGACAATGATCAAACTAGTCATATATTATTATTATTATGTTATTGATTTGGAAATTCGCTGAGTACGCAGGTCTGCTGCGACGGGGGTATTCTTTTTTCATTGCGCTAATAACTGATCCTGGAAAACGAATCAGCTGGTATTCTACAGTAGTAACAGTGCCATGGAATCAATTCCATTAAACTCAACAGAGTCACTCATGACTTGTAATCATTAGATCCCGATGTCTGAAATAGAATAACAAACAAACAAAATAAGTAAAAGTAAACATTTTTACAGTCATATTTTTACTCGTGGCAGTACTTTAGATTTTGATTTACGATAAAATATTTATTCAGAGAGACAAAGTAAACAGCCTAGTGAAGCGAAATTTTGAATTTTTAATATTTTGGTTGGAATTGTGTAGGTAAATATTATATTATATGATAATAATGACTTTCTGGGGAAGGGAGATGAAATGATTATTTTGAACACAAAAAATATCAATTAATTATTTAAAGACATAAAGAACAACGTTGTGGTATTTTAACATACTTAAAATTAAACAATAAATGTTTACATAAATACTACAAGTATTCATTTTGAATAAATTGTAAGCAAGTTTATTCAAACAAAAAAAGTGGGGCCAGTATTTTGTAATAGTTTTTCTCTTAAATGTTGTATTTATGATTGGAATAAAAAAGTAACTTTTAGGTGGTAAAGCTAGTTTTCTTTAAAATACGTAACTAGTTGCAAAAATATAATATATCGATTGTTGCAACTAATTATTTATTTTGGTTTACTCACTTTAGTAGATCACATGTTTAGTAAGTCAGGGAAATGTGTCAAACAGAGTTTTTGAGACACCGTTTCCTTATTTAAAAAGGATATGCGTCAGTTTGAGGTATAAAAAGCCTTCATAAAAATGTTAAAGATAAGGGGAAATTCATCATAATGAGTGCTCTCGTTTTAACATAAAAGGCGAACTCAAATGCCTCTTTTAGCGTTACAGACGGAAATTGAGATACAGTACCAGCCACTTCGGCTTTCTTTCTACAATAAACGCTAACATTTCGAAAACATCAAGATTTCAAAATTTAATGATTTATAGGAAGTAAAACTCTTAGTTTCATTATTTTTTGTAGTTTTTCCTTTTTATATGCCTTTTGGCATTTTTAATGTTTTGATATAGAACTGAACAATCCCCGATCCTTACGCTATGTGCCGTTGACATGTTTTTCTCAATTAACAGGTCATTGAAATAAAGGGTATCAGTGGACTGACACTTCATCCCTTAAGTAAATTATAAAAACGACACTATTTAATAAAACTATCATATTCGTTAAGGCTTATCTGAATATAATTTTATTATTATTGTTTAAAAAATATGACCCGATTTCTGAAAATAACAATAAGAGGAACAAAGTTAAATTAATTGCCGGAATTTCATGATTGACCGATGATAACGAGTTTTTTGATTGCGTTTTGTTGGGTGATGTGACCTTTACACTGCATATTAAGTTTCATGAAAAATTATTTTAAACTGTTATTTTTAGACATGCGGGAGGTTTCATATTATTTATTACTCTATATATTACAAACTGCTAAATTTTAATCAAAACTTTTATTGTTTTTTTAGTAATTTTGATTTTTTGTTCAAAATTTTTTCGACAAAATTTTTTTAACGTTCAAAAATTTAAAAAATATAAAAAATGCCTGAAGATACGGTGAATATATACATAATTTCATTTAAGTCGGACCAACATGGAAGGCTGTGGCACTGTAAAAATCCAGACACTCGCACTTTCACACACACGGACAGACAGACATCACGTCGAAATCCATTTTTTTGGATTCAGGAGACCCCTAACAGGTCCAGTCTTAACTCATATTCAAAGGTTTTAATGAACACAATAAATTCTCTTTACATCGTCGTATAAGTGGGAGGAAGTAAAATGGCAAATTGGTCCTAGCTTTTACCCTTGCAGAATTTGGTCTGGTAACCTTTTAAGTTTAGATAGCGTAACTTTAGAAAGCAGGCACTATCACCACTTATCCACCCAGGCCCATATAGTTTTATATATTAATCAATTATAATTAATATTTCTGGTTTACAATAAAGTAGTTTGGGGGACCATTATTTTAAAATTTATAACTAAGATAAAAACAGTTAATGCTTTATAAGTATATTTTTTTAAATGAGAGGATTTCTGTCAGCTTCCTCCACTCTTCCGGTCACTCATGTTTTAGTTTTTCAGTCTGTGGTAATTCCACCATATTTGGGGTAAAAAATTATATTATTATATTAGTTAGTTCGTTAATTAGTATATTTCCGTACGATTAAGGATTTTGAAAATCTTAATATGTTCAATTTATGAAAAATCTCAATAGTATGATATTAAAAACACTTAAATGTTGTTTATTTATTGACGGAAAATCCATTTTAAATTTAAAAAAATACATTTTGAAACATAAAAAGAAGAAAATAGAAATTTTGGCGTGCATAAAAAGATAGAGCTAGTGCAGATTAGAGCCAGTTGAATAAAGTATACAAATGTATAATAAGATAAATGAACAGGCATGAGTAAAAATAAATAAAATTAATAATAAGCAACAACTAGCATTTGAGATGGGTAAAAAATAAATATTAAGAGGTAAAACCCAATAAAAGCAACATCAACAATGAGGCAAAGGGTAACAAACGAAATAAACATGCATAGAAAAGGAATATTTATTTAACTACAACTATGTTTAAAAGGTTTAGGAGTAAAAAGCATTGTGGTAGGCCAACATCTTCCTCTTAATAATAGGAATGGTAGTACAGAACAGATCGACATAAGGTGGAAGCATGTTAGCCTGACGTGTTAGTCTGGTGTGTTAGTCTGGTGTGTTAGCCTGGTGTGTTAGCCTGGTGTGTTAGCCTGGTGTGTTAGCCTGGTGTGTTAGCCTGGTGTGTTAGCCTGGTGTGTTAGTCTGGTGTGTTAGCCTGGTGTGTTAAGCCTGGTGTGTTAGTCTGGTGTTCGCTGGTACACGAAGGTTGGCTGGGAGAGATCCATATTGAAATAAGTATTCAATTTAAATGCCAAAAGAATGCGTCGATTCCTGTATAGGTTAGTTTAACCGTCTTCGTGCCAGTTGCAACCAGAGTACGGAGTAGTTCAAGCAAGTAGTAACTGTGGTTACTGTGGCCATTTTGTAAATAAACAATTTCTTTCTTCCCTTATACATAGTATATGGAGAAAGTATTGATTTAAACACAGCTATTTAGTAAAGAGAAAGACTTCTACTGAAAATATTTTTTTTTGTGATCGGTTTATGACATATTGTGAAGAATACAACGTTAACAAGTAATGGTACACCATGAGGACTGTTAATTATATATAGTTTAAGTGAAATATTAAACATTTTAATATTTATTGAACTCCTGTCACGTACTATAAACTTTATTGCTCCATCATTAGTAAACTTTGTCATGTTAGGATAACTAATAAACACTAGTAAACAGTTGTTATACCATTTTGTTATATTTAGCGGCAATTTAATTTATTTACGTTTTTATAACGAATGGTACTCGCCTTGGGAATCGTTACTATTGAACGTTAACCTGTTATTAGGTGGATAATTAATTATTCGACTCATTACAATAATGACTACTGTGTTTGGAATCTCACTAATGCAAAAACACAATTTGATTACAGTACCAGCTATACACTATAAAAAATATTCTCGTTCTGAAAACAAGGTATGAAATTAATTAATTAAAACAATGTAACTTACTAATTGGCGCCCTCTAGGAAAAGGAATTTCCTCCTGGCCCTTTACTTGGAATGTACATAACATCCTCTCCTACATAGCACTCCGTTTATATTCGCTATCTTATTATTAGAATACAAATGTTTCTGTAAATTATTCTTGAGAAATATTATGTTTTATGGATATGCAAAATACTATGAACTACACTAGATAGGACTGAATGCTAGAACTAATAGGTATAATGGATTCCTAATGAGCTCTTAAAACCCAGAATTCTAGAAATAGTCTCCCCATTCACTTCGCCTCTCTAGGGAAACTCTTTAGAGAATCCTACAAACATTTATCGTTTTTCATTCTTTTATTATTATGATGTCTTCTTTCAGCCTGGATTTTTGTCTTGAGTTATAAATAATATTTTAGTTTAAGTTAACCTGAAGCAAAAAGGTTTGGGGAACAATCATACAAATACTATATTTCACTTTAAATTTTATATTTAACCAAGATCCTATATCGTAGCTTTTAAATTAATAAAGGCATCATTTCATAAAACTAACGAAATTAATAATACATTGTATAACTAATAACCTATAACATCATAGTATTTTTTTAAAATTATTTTTTAATTTTTATGTTTTTTACATTTTTGACACCATCTCAATAACAGAAAATAATACTTATAGTACCAAAAACCAAACTTAAAATCAAAACCATAACAGATTTAAATTTCATAAAAAACCATACGTCGGATTTAAGTAACAATTACCAACTGATATAAGAGATGAAAAATTTAAATAAATTTAAAATTTAACTTAAAAAATGAAAGAAAGGTCCATTATATTCTCTGAAAGACTTTTCAACTACATCCTCTTGGGTATTGTATTAGTATAATTGTATTATTAAACTATTGTTAGTACTTTAACAAATTGACAAATTTTACAAATTTTCACAAATTGTCAAGTCACACGACACTTGAAAAAGGAATTATTCCTTGATATCTGGTTTTGAATGAACTATTTCGAATAATTTCCTATTCCAACTGAGCTGTTAGATATAACTATTTCTGGCGTGTTCCAGGAATAGTTTTGCACCATTGAGAGTAATATGGAATTGTTTGATACAAACAAAGATAAATTTATCTCATGCCAAAGCAATATTAGCTTTTCTCTTGTGCTTTGTATTATGCAAAGCTATGTTGATATGATAATTGAGTTGGTTGAGGTTACCATTGATGAGCATTTCCATTGAAGTGCGAAATGTGTGCTGTGAACTGGAACATAGAAAGCATTTGAAAACATTTGAAAATACGATCAGAACAATATTATGAACTAGAAAACAGTTGAATTATGCAGAAGGATATGATATTTTCTAGTCGAAGCATGTACATGTATTTAAGTAACTGGCTGTGTGGTTTCGTTGTTTTAGAACATACTCCATAATTTGAATGTTACCAGTTAGACTTGAGAATATCCTTACACAATTTTGTGTATTTCGAGACCGGATCCAGCTGCCATTGGTCATCCTGACAAATCAACAACCTGGTCTTTGTCAGCAACAATGCTTCTTGTGTCATAACAATCTAAGTCAAGTCAATTCAAAATCAAATTTATTAAAAAAAGCATAATGAGTAAATAAATAAAAACATGAAAATAGGAAATTGCCTACATGGACTTATAATGGTCTGTGCTTAGGTCTGAGTTGTTATTTATTAAAATAAAATGCATGTTAAAATAAAAAATGTTGATTTTTAAATATATTTAAAGTTAGGAAAAAACATAAATAAATCATAAATTAAGTAGAGAAAAACGTATGAAACTATCCTTACTTAGTGAAATATACGTAGAAAAGAAAAAAAAGACGAAAATAAATTAATAAATGAATAAAAATGCAGTTCATTAACCAATATTCTGAGCTGCATGAAGGGTGACGGACGGGAGTTGGTCAGTCCAAGCCAGTTGGTCGGTTCGCTGTAGTCACTGGAGATAAGAGACTCGACTTCCTCATTGCTGATTGTCAATACCCAATCCCTTAGCCACATTTTAAAAACGTTATAAGATGAAGAATCAAATATCCTATTGTCACTATAATAAGAGAAGTAATTTTGAAATAGTATATGTGACATACAGTATAAAAGCTATTTGTTTTTGAGAAGTATTTTTGTTGTCGTATAGCAACAATTCCAAAAAAATCCATTATTTTCATCCCACTCACACTACAAAAATATTCACCATGAAATTCCCACCAGGATGCATCAGCATCTAAGCAAATTCAGTGACATTTAGGACGGTGACTAAAGGGGTAGTCATCGATGTGGATGAGTGCATTGTAATAGGTTAGATTAGATCATTATAATGAACCATACTACAATGTAGGTATTTTAAGCCAAGTATGAATGGGGATTGAGTGTAAGATGACTGTGCCGCAATCTTGTAGTCTTGTTACTGACAGGCTGATATGTTCCTTAGACAGGGCTGTTAATTAATAGCCCAACAGTTTAATGTGGATTCCGAACCACGGCATCTGAATTACGAATTGGGCTAAATTGAGGATTAATGTAGTATTCAATAGTGCGGACGTTAATACACACAAGAGATCACTACATCCACCGACCATCTCTTACACTATCCACAATTCGTGACCTCCGAGTAGCTGGATGACAGGACGTCGCCACCGTCCCACTCAATACATTGAGTACACTAACGCTCCGCTTTTTTTATTATTGAATATACCTATAATATTAATGTGATGACGAGTTTTGTGCACATTTAAGCTACAAAGTGTCAAAATTAATTGTTGGAGAAAATCGACCAATCACAGCCATGAATTGGACAGTTAAAACGTTCAGTTTAATTTAATAGCGAGTAATAATCTAAAAGTATGCTGCTGTTTTATAATTTTATTATTAGTTAATCACACACTCTTAGAATTAAAACACAAGTAAAACCTCATCGTAGTTAGTACTATGAAAAATTTGTTGGCAATAAACTCTACTCACTGGACATATTTAATTTCGCTATCTGCCATATTTTAAGGAACCTTTCGGTATTTAAACTCTGTTAAAATTTTCTATTAGTACTTGCATAAAATCACGTTATTAAATTTGTAAAATTTTAGGAGCAGCTTAAATATTTTTTAAATGTATGCACTTTGTAAGATGTATATTTAAAAATTAAAAAAAAATACTTTTATACTATTTTTTATTTAAATACACATAATCTAATCGGTTTATATTACCTTTGAAAATAAATAGCATATGTCATATAATAACTTCCTTGTTCATTGTTTTGCGTATTTTAGAAAGTGATGTGTAAAGGTAAAGTAAAAGAAAAGAGCTAATCTACCAAACATAGTAGATAAAAATATTGTTGTGTTTAGCAGACATGTATGGGTCCTTAAAAACCTGACGACAGGTCTGAGCCGCTTAGCCGGGTTAAGACTTACGTTATAATTGCCTAAGAGGATTAGGCTTGCTCCTAAGATTAATCCTTACCCTGGACAACATTCACAACAACATTTAATCTTGTATGCAAACTTGGTGTACAATTTAAACATCAACACAAATGAGTCACCAGATTATGGAAACTGAAATTAGTTGACTCAACGATCAAAATGATTTACAATCAATAAATAGAAGAATTTTGATAAAACATAACATAATTAAATACATTAAAACACCCATTACATTACATTACACAAAGGGGCGGAACAGAGTTCCTGTAGCACGTCAGCCAAGTGGCTTTTTGCGCACCCCTGTAGATTGAATGTTTCACGGACCTTCCAAGTTTAAAACCCTGACAAACTGCCGTAGTCTCCCCACCGGCTCCTCCCGGGGAAGGTGACAACCCCTCTCCATGACGCCGAGAGTGGCAGCTCTCACCCCGGCAAGCTCGGTGCAGTCGTACAGCAGATGATCAGCAGTCTCCTCGGACTGCCCACACTTCCTTCAGATTGGATCTCCGGGGAAGAGTCCCATTCGAGCAAGATGTTTCCTCATATGTCCGTGTCCCGTGATGAGACCTACAATGAGTCTGAGTTCGGACCTACCTAACTGTAGAAAATCCTCAGCGATCCTCGAAGAGGGAGAGCTGAAAGCGCCATCGTTCGCCAGACGATCAGCTGTTTCATTGCCCATAATACCTGAGTGTCCTGGGACCCAGCAAAGGGTAACGTTGTTGTGACTGCCACACACAACAGTCACAACAAACATAACATAACATTATTAACTATAAAATATTTATTAATCAGAACGACAACAACATGTCTTGCCTTTTAGGTTTTATTTACCAAACCCATCATAATTTTAATTGTGAATTAATCTTTCTCAAAATTTATTTTCCTGGTAATATTTTTTTTTATTTAAAACATTGCTATTCTGTGTATGCTGAGCATTAAATATTGTGTTTGAAACTGTTGTATGTTTCATGCACATTTATCTAAAAAAATAAATTTTTTATTAGGCAATTTCCTTTATTTTCATTTAATGATTATTGGAATTTCGTTCCAAATAATAAATTTTTGTCGTACCTATTAAGTTTAGACTTAGTAATCAAATAAGAATTAGAATTAAGTATGTTGTAACTAATACTGATTCATGAATGTTAAATATGTTTATGTGTTTTGTTCATCATGTTTCCTAAAACGAAATTATAAAAAGGCAGATGAAATATCTTATCTACCAAGTTAAAGTACAAAGGTAATACTACTTTAAAAAAATACGCTATAAATGAATTTTGGACAATAATAGACGGTAGATTTTATTAGACATTAAGCATAAAGATATACAATAGGTTTTTACAATAAATGTTTAATACATCCAAGTAGCTAGGTCAAAATTAATTAACAATGAATTTAACTTTGTAGGTAGTAGTTGTAAAGCTGTTTTCACACTTTGGCTAGGTTCAGATTGACTTGTCAGAACCAACATTCTCTTTAGCACTATACAAATCAAGTTTGTTAAAAAGAAAAATTTTTGATAGTTTTAGTCCATAGTTTTCATATTTTTTTGTTTGTGTATGTTTTTTAAGATTTTTAATAAAATTAATAATATGTAATCCTAATTTCATTAGGCTTAACTAAGTTATTTAAACTAAAATGTCAACAAACAGGTATCGGATAACGTGACGAGGTCATAGTTTCAATATCAATAGGTCAATAGTTTTGTTTATGTATTTTGTTATAATGTCAATGATGATGTATTAGGTGTTTTGAATTATTTTAATCCGAAAATTTGTGTGAAAATAGTGTTTTTAATCCCGAAACTGGCCGCCTGACGATTATAGAATGAATGAAGTGTCTTGATGAAGGTAACCTATTATTAGTCTATAAACTATTTAACTATGTTCCAAAATACTAGGAACTTATTGTTATTGGGGTGTCATATCATCACGAGATACTACTGAAGTAAATACCATCTGCCATTTTCCCTCCAAACCCCATACTCTAATGATGGAATGGAACATTAAGATGCTGATGTATCAAAGAGAGATATCATATATAGAGATCTCATATATATTCACAGTAAGTCAGCGTTTTTGCACTCTTCTCATTTGGTCACGTCTCCTCATTTGTATATTTGAAAGGGGTACACGAAATTGAAGCACGACCTGTCTCTGTTCATGAAATATTTGGAACTTACTTCCATATGCTGTAGTTGAAATGTATTCATATTTCTATTGAATACTTCTGCAGAAAACTCAGACTACTTCATTTTTTGTTTCAATAATTTGATTATTTTGTGTATAGCATAAAGTGTAATCCCAATTGTTTTCCTTTTAACTACAGTAAAAAGCCGAGTTTAGGTCTAACAGTGTGGCCCAGTAAGTCAAAGGTTGCTGGATCGAAACAGTTGCCATCGAGTTTCTGATCTTTCTATTCTATTTGACACACGTAGCTACGATTCCTCGCTATTTTTAATTCACCACACATGTCCCAGGCTCATTGCGATGGGCAGATAAGAATTAAAAAAAATAAAAACTTAAAAACAAAATAAATCCATGACTCAATTATTTATGATTCTTCATATTCATCTACCACAGTTTAAGTCTCAAATACTCACTTCCAAGTTGCACGTTCTTTATAACGTGTTAATCCATGTGAAAACACGTCAAATATGAAATATTTAGTAGTATATTTAGGAAAAAATAGTTTTGTTACATAAACATTTGTAATTTAAAGTAATATTTGAGAAATTGTAAAAAAAGTGGCCGCTTATGGAGCAGTGAAATATTTGGAGCGTTGCAGGCGAATTACAAACTTTATTAAAGCATTTTTTCAAAATGTGTTGTAAATGAAAATTGTATGACTATGGAAAATCTAGTTTATTTACTTATAGATCTATTCACCAAAATCCATTCACTTACAAATATAGTTTATTTATTTATTTTACTTACGTAATTTAAATCATTATAAAAATTACAGAACAAGAAACATTACAGAAAATTTACAAATCGTCCTAGTTTTTGACACTTCATAAGTCATAAGTACATAACACGTTAAATAAATTCTTCGTTTATGATTGGCATTATTTAATAGTTTATATTTCCTTATTTTCCCCTTACAATGAACGTTCTGAACATTAAAATTTAGCCTTCCCAATTATAAGCTTTAAAAAGGTTCTAAACTAATTAATTAGAAATAATTCTAAAAAAGTTCGTTATTATAGCACAATAAATTTGCAAACGTAATACTTGGATTGTAGGTTAATAAAACAAAATGTAAAATATGTACATTTTTATTAAATTAAACAGTACAAAAATACATGTCTCAATTACATTTATAATATAGATCACATACGTGTTATTGTAAGAGTAACTAACCAATGAAAGCCGGTGAGCTATGAAACCTAAGATAAAAGTGGTAGGTTATTGGTAAAGTTCCCAGTTTTGTTTATAATACACAGCTCCTTATCTGTTTTGGCAAACATTTCTCACTAAAAAAAACTTAATAGTAGTGTGTTCAGTTACATTTTTTAAGTTGAAATTTTCCTCATTTCAAAATTTACTTTTCTGGTAAAAAATTTAATTTTATTTCTAGTTTATACTACAAACAGAACTACAAGGTACTCTTACAGAATATTTTTGGTGTTCAAAACAAAACTCTTTATCAAAATACTATTATAAATACATACTTTAAATATTAATACACATAAATTCGAAACATTTGTTATATACTTTATATAATCGTTAAACAGCTAAACACATATCCCTGTAATAGCACACGCTTTGAAACGCCTTATAAGTAAGAGTGTACACTGCTGCATCTTCTGTAATCCAGATTCTTTTCAAAATTTGAACTCTTGAACGACCTGTCGCGTTGAGACCTTCTGAAAGACCTTGAAAAATCTGAAAAATGTGATAAAATGCAGTATGTATAGTTGGAATTTAAATGCACTCCCAAATACAAATAAACACACACACATACACATATAACTACAAATAAGGGATGTTATTTACTTTTTATTATGGTCATTTTCCATCACGACTTTAGGTAAAACAAGGTTTTACAACATTTCGGGATCTGGGATCTGATCACGTCTTCAGGTTAGCTACATCCTAAAACACAACAATATTGGTACATAGCCCAATACTGTTATTACAATGTTATTACAAATAATACAGATACACCAATAGTCACGTACGCTAGAAACGAAATACGTTCACTCGTCACAAAGACTCAAAGACAACCCCAAGGTTGTTTTGGTTGTCTTTGAAAACCCGGAGTTTAAAATCTTCCAAGTTTGTTACTTTGTAACAAACTTTGTAAGTTTGTTTGTAAGCTTCCAGTTTGTTACCGGCTTACTCCGGGTTATTAATTGTGTTATGTTTTAGGTTTTAGCTCACCTGAAGACGGGATCAGATTACAGATCACGAAACGCCATCATTTTACTTAAAATCGTGATGGAAAATGTCCTTAATGTAAACTAAATAACATAAATCCACCATCACTAATAATGAACTGAAAAAAGAGTATGATGATATTTCTAAATAAAAAGAAAGTTGTGGAGTGATATTCGTAACAAACCATAATGTGCACTGACACTGAGATCTACGTCGGTACTAAAATATATATGAGTAAAATTTAAAGGGATTAGAATAGCTCTAAAATAAAAGGCAAATAAAAGAGTAACTCAGATAATATGGCCATAAGAAATGTGAATATGCTATCAACACTAACCCACCCTGTAAAGAAGGCTATGATGTCCTCACGAAACAGATTTATACTCACTATAAATATACGAAAGCATTTATCTACGAAGCTAGAAATAGCGTGATACCTTTAAATCAAACAAAAATATTTGCTTGAGAACTATTACACAATTATTGTGCATTGGCTGTGTTGTTGAATTATTTGTACACCTTTTATTATGCCACTTATAGTCATCTTTCATCGAATTAACCGGTGCCAAAAACCAAGTTATCGAGTTACAGTGATTTGACTGACGTTATGTGCAGAATTATTGTCGTTTAGGCGTTTCTTAAAACCACCTTTTGAGAAACAAGTAGGATGGTTAACAAATGTGGTTTGAATCTTATGTTAAAAGTTATGAAGCAGAATTCTGTTACAGAGACAAATTTACTGGTGCGATAGATAGCACTCGAGATCGCCGTAAGGTTGGTGAAATCATAATTAATTACTATTAAACTAAAGTTGTATATTTTTCACAAACAAGGAAATATATGTAAATTAATAGTTATTCAAGCTGCACCATTTCCGTCAAACACATTGCTATATGAATTTAAACTTCCATATAATGTAAAGAAAACCTAAAGAGTCAACTTTCATTCAAGTTTTAAAATACTTTCAGACTGTTTATTACAAGATTTACCTATTTTTCCACGACATTTTTGAAAAACATTGCTATAGTTAAAGTTTCACTGTTTTTACCACCAACTGCAAATCAACTTAAACCTTATTGACTCAAATATTAGTCCGAAAAACCAGTGACTTTTTCACCGGTTAAAATCATCGTTATATTTCTGTCACTGTTACCGGAGGCACTACTCTATTGAGAGGTACTGTTACCTGAGTTGTGATGCGTCATACAGATGGTGGTTCTAGTCGAGCTCCTAACGGAGCCCCCGTGCATGTTGTGGGGGTGGTTCCTTCCCCACATCCTCCAGATCATGTCTCGTAAATCTGCCTGGAAGGTGAGATAAGCAATCATGTTTGTGGTTTCCATGCAAGGTGTTACGTTATAAACGCTCTATGGGCTGTACTCGTTTATCAATAACCAGATGAGTTGGTTGCTTTTATGCTACCTCGATTACATTACATACATTAAATTATCATCAGAGACACATAAAAAACATCAAAAATACTAAATAAATAATTCAACTCTACTACTAAAAACAATTTTTTTTATATACAACTTCACTCATTTTGTTATTGGATTTGGGTTCATTGCAAGGAGGATTTATTATTTTGTCTTTAAGTTTGTAGCGTAAACTACATAGTTTTTTCGTTATTAAAAAGGTTTCTATGAAAAGTTATGTCTATATGTGATATCTAACCCGATTACAATTAAATGTAATTTCAGAACAAAACAGTCCTACGGGTGTGTTCGGCAGCTGATTGTACAACTAATTTAGACAAACATCTGCTTGTGGTCATACTGACGTTTCTCTGTCAAAAAATTACTTAATTTTATTCAACAAAACTATCGCTGTTGTGTCTTTTATTTATTTGTTTAGTTTTAGTTTATTTGCTTATATTATCGTTTATATTTGAGAGATTAACTGAAATAAGGACTATGTGCGCTTACAATTTACCCCAAAAAATATCGCTTTAACAATTTACTGTACCATGGATTAACAGAAGTGACTAACATGAAACTCTCGACTTTGAAGATGATAACTATTATATTCAGGAAGTAGTAAATCAGAGTTGTTTAAAACAACTTCACCACAGGTAATTCCTACCTTTAGGCAAACTTTTCTCAATTTCTATCATTTTATTTCTTTTTATTCTCACTGGTTCATATAAACTCTATGTTTACAGCTTAAAATTACTTATCACGATCTTTTTGACTGAATATCTTTACAACAAGTATCTGGAGATGACGAAGGTGTTTTAACATTGAAACTACTCTGATTATTCTGCCAATCTAACGTCCTTTGATTTATAGGCTACGTTTCAATATTTTTCTATTTATCTTATTTTAATACAAATACCGCCTCTATTTTCTTGGTGGTTTCCCTTTTCTAAAAACGATAGTCGTATCACATTTTAGATATTTACCTCAATTTTGCGTCTGTGGTTCAGTTGGTAGCGTTACGGATTCCAAACTATGGTCAGCGCCTTGGTCTTGATCCAAGAATGCTATTGCACATGCATTGCTTGTAAACCACTACGCATGACTCTGTAGTCTATTTGGGGCGTACAGGTAAAGGCTGCAAGAATTGCCGATGCAACTCTCTCTAATTGAAAATTCTGACACTAGGGGCGTAAGGTATTCATCAAAAGCTCCTTGACATATTGGAAGTTTAGACACCTACCCTGAAGTTCTCGCTCATAAAGCAGTATATGAGCGGGTTTACAAAGCTGTTGGCGTTGGCCAGCCACAAGCAACCGAAGTACGAGAGCACGTAGAGAAGACGAGAGGCCTCCGTCTCCGAGTTGGCGAAGTCGGGGAAGAAGGCGTAGATAGCGTTGAATGTCTGCAAGGGTAGCCAGCACAGCGAGAACAGGACCACTATTGTCACCAGCATCTTTATTACCTGGAGGCAACAGTTCGATTATTAGGAACACGCACATCCACACACACGCACCCCCACACTATCTTTTGTTATCCAAACCAATACTATAATACGAGCAAGGTTTGTATATATATTTTCTCGAAAACGGTTCCACAGATTTTCTTTAAATTTTGGAAATACCTAATTTCTGAGTATAAAATAAGTTCTAGATAGGTCTAATGCCCAGGAAAATTCCGGTTTTCTTGTAATATTAGGTTTGAAATTAAAAAAATTAACATTACGTTTATGGAGAATCAAAATGTAAACAATACAAATCAAAACATTTGTTTATAACCGTTTGACAGTTGTTGATTGAAGATGGTGGTGAACAATATGTGAATAGAGGTTTTGCATAAATATTTATTTTAAGAAACAAATGTTTTAATTTTAAATGAAAAAAAGCAGGGAAAAGTATTTCCAAAATCTTTAATGTTTTGATAGTAAACGTATTCATTGTATTGCTTGAAGCCACTGTAACAAACCAATTAACTGGTGTAAATTAAATTTATCTTTTTACTTTTCAATCCTCATTCCGTTTCTAACAAAATCAGTTGATCACAGGCTAATAATAACTGTATGTATAGTTAAATACAGTATAAGATCAGCTAAAACAATTAAGGTTGGCCAAAAAGCCTTAAACGACGGCCCGAACTTGGTCGACGCCATAGCACAGTGGCTAGCGCACAGGTTTCACGTGTCGAAAGTTGTGAGATTGATCCCAACTATATTTTTGTTCAGTGTTTATGCTATATTAATTAAGGTGTATGGAATCTGTTTTATTTAACCCACATAAATGTTTTGATTGAGTAATAAATTTGTTTTAATTTTGCTAATTAACTTGTATAATACATACGGTATCTTGTTCTACAATTATACCCAATTATATTACAATTACAATTATATTATAATTATAGAGTTCTACAATTATTATTATTGTGTGAGTTTGCTTTTTTTCTCTTCGGTGACAAATACGACTCATTTCCACACATGGGATTTTCCTATGTTGAAATTAATTTCGCGTATGTTTTTGTTTTTTAACCTAATATTTTTTTATGCAGTTTTTGTGGTTTATTTTTCTTTCTATTTGTACAGTAGGTTAAGATTACTAACTTTTTGTAAAAACTGTATATGTATATTTTTTTGCGATAAATAAAAATTTTTGATTTGATTTTGATTTGATTTCTATCCAAGCAAAGCTCGGTCACCAGGTACTTAACTATTTATTTATTTAAAATACTCCTATTTTCAAAGAAATAAATTTACAACAGTTTACTGTATCCAATATTTTAATATGGAAGATTGATTTATACATTCTAAACCATTGCGTGGTGCAATGGCTTAGAAGTGTCGTCACAATTGCAATCCTTATTTATAGTTAACTTCACAGATAAGGAGTAAGAGGATTAACTTTTACGATGGAGGATTCTTTTGATAGAGGATTTATGATTCTAAATCCAACCATTTAGAAAGTTTTAATTTCAAAACAACAAAGCAGTAAAGTAAGATTCTTGTTTGATAAAATTCTGGGGAAAAATAAACAGAAATTATTCGTTATATAAACAGTCAGATTTATAAATATTTATTTAAAGGAATTGTATTTTTTTATAAAATACAATTTGAAGAGAAAAACAACAACGTCTATATGTTTTAAGTAAATTTGAGACAAATCATGTTTTGTTATTTATTAAATTTTATTAGCATTAAAGCATTTATTAAAAAAGGTATTAAAGTAAAGATTTTTTATATTCTTTCTCTTTCTCTGTGCTAATGTGGCAAATATTACATGTGAGACATATTTGTTTGTGAAAATACGGTAAATATTCTGATTTCATAATTGTGTGTGGTGTGATGTGCGATTTGGTGTTAAATTTGTAGACAGTAAAAAATCTAATTTTTATAAACAAATTAGTGTTTAGGACAACGAGAATTGACAGGTAAAAAATGAAGGTTGTAAAACTACGTTGACCATTTTCAGAAATCGTTGACAAAATTTATTTCGTAACTGTATATGTGTAGTTTTATTTCTAAACATATTTGATCGGCTGGTAACAATATTTTCAGCCAACAACCTTTTTGATATAGGCATAAACAAGTACTGTAACCGTAGAGTGTAGAGGGCAGTTCCACGAAAGACTTCAAGTGGTCAAAGTAATTTAAAACCACAGGAGTACACGTTGTGCATATAAAATATGTTGTAGCTCAATTGAAGACGTTTTATATTTATAAACTGTGTTCAAACTAGACAAAGGATCTTTTACGCGGGATTTTTACATGCTGAATAATGTTTAAATCTAATGGCATAGTGAACATTGGCGGAAATACGTAAAATATAACATAGTAACAAACGCTCCGGGCACCATAGTGCTGATTAGATAATCAGAAATTTGAAGTCACTTAATTTGCTAATGAACAGGCATTAAATTATTCTGATTTGTCTCTTTGTTCTCCATTTCATCAACTTCACATGATTTACAACTGTTACGATACTGGTTTTATAGATATTATGTGGCTCTCATGGGTAAGTATAGTTATATAAGATATTTTTACTCTAAGATAATGTTTTTCACATTTTATTTACGCTTTCATGCTTTACATCTTTCAAACAAATATAATTGTGAATGCTTTCCAATTGAATGTTCTGCTAAAATTAAATACCTGGAGTAAATTAAATATATTCATGAATTAGGTTTCAGACCTTCCGTTTGGCTCGCAGCTGAACTAGGTCGCGGTCAGGATCTGCGTTGCCGGGCGAAGACCTGCGCCACATCTTCCATGCTATGGACGAGTAAGTGAGGGCCAGCCCAAACAGCGGGATGAAGAAGGTGAAGAGGAAGATAAAGACTGTGTAGAATCTGCTGTGGCTGGGATCGCTCCACCTCTCGGAGCAATCCTGGTTCAACCTGCCACAAGACCCAGGGAGTTAAGCCTGTCTTTGACAGTCTGGAGACAAAAACTCGGATAAAAGTATTTTAACACAATCGGAAACGCTTGTACAGTCATCTGTTGTCAAATAACTGGGACGAGAATTCAAATGACATGGACTTGGCATGTCCTGTAATTCAGCTACTTGGTCACGAACTACCACACGGCTGCATACTTGACTCAAATTACCTACATGGGTGGGTCATCATCTCAGAAAGGTAAGATAAATAATAATACTCCGAATGGACATGAACGGTTTTGTACCAGGTGTAAATAGTGCAAATACATTAAGTTTAAGTAGTTTGGGCTTACGGTCTAGTATCAGACCCTAGATTCCAATAATAGTAAAATTAAAATGTTAGACTAGGCACGAGGCTTTACTTTCGACAATTTATACCCAGCCAATCAATCGCGTCCTCATCCACATAACCTATTATTTTCTTCTAAAAAGTAAGTTTCGTGTAGCCTTCTGGCCAAGGTCTAGTGTTAGAGTTTTCAGGTCGCACTACTGCCTCTAACGTGACCTAACGACTACTTATGTAGCCGGGACCAACGGCTTAACGTGCCTTCCGAAGCACGGTGGCAGTCTGAGAAATTAAATTTCATGTGTCATGACCGGGAATTGAACCCGGGTTTTTTGGGTGGTAGGCCAGTACTCTACCCACTCAGCTATGACTGCCACTTTAAGATTTTCTTCTTATCTTACTTATATTATAATACTCACTTTGGGCGCATCGCATTAACGGGACTTTCTACGAGTGGCTAGGACAATGGGCCTCCATCGTGCATGTCGTATATCCTTTATGTGATTTTGTGGTTTTTGAACTGATCATGGATTTTAATTTCAAGGTTTTAAATGTAACCCTCAAAATCCTCCTAACTAACCCGTTCAGTGATATTCTTTTTTAATTTTATTCATGTTGTTAAACAATTACTTAATACCAAACAAAAACAAAAATCTTTTAAACGTACTCCCCTTCCCAATGTTTCAATCATCAGTGAACGCCGAAACCACCTGGATCCACAATACACCGTTAGACAAAGCACATTGTTGGTGTACGAAAGTATCGCTTATCTAGTGGAAAAACAACGAACTTCGTGAGATAGTTCTAGTCTCAGCTTAAAGGTAGCAGCTCGGTAGACAAAGATAACATCTTGCAGTGTCACTAAATGGTCAATGGATGCTAATATTTGCTACTTGACCTTTTTGGGATGGAAACGAACGGTTACGACTACTTGATACGAGTGTTCATAGCTTTTTTCATTGAAGGTTACGTCACGTAAACTAGGATATTACTTGTGTCAGTACTCGCCTTCCATCGTATTTAAACTGACGAGACTCGACCACCTTGAGCTGGATGGCAGACACCAGACACGCCATCAGCCAGATGCTCAAGATGACCACCTTGTTGCGTAGGTTGCGGCTGTGTCGATCAAAGGGGTACCAGATGGCTCGGTACCTAAAACACAAGTACCAGATATAGTGCAGTATAACCTAAAAATTTATAAGTACCAACAGAGCATAATATGAATTCATTTTACTTTCAAAATTTCAAAATTAATAAAAACAAACTTTCAAATATGTTTAATAGCATAAGTGACTGTAACTTTATATATTTTTTATAATATAAAATTAGTGAAAGGTATTCTGGATCCAGTGAGCTGTGCAGTGTCCATAGCAATGCGATCGAAAATTACACAATAAAGGGAGAAGAAAGAAGTAGGTAAACGTAAGGAGAGATGAAGAATGAATGGAAAGTGCTTTAAATAATGAAATAAATAATACAGCGATGCATTTTAAAAGCGCATGAAAGTAACCAAGAAGATTTATCAGTTTGGAATATGACCTCAATATTTTAACGATTTTTACTTATATACTACAAAATACCCTTTAAATTATAGTTTAATTATCGACAAAACGTAATTAGTACAACAAAAATATTTCAAGGTCCTGAAAAAGAATCTATTTTGAGATGTCTCATGTGTTTCATTTAAACAATTATTAAGGCTATTGAAAATTTAGGACGGAGTAACGATTCAAATTTATTTCAGCTATGTTTTCAAACATGCATATTGCGATAAACTTTGATTTTTAATATTGCACCCATGTTTTTTTGTATTTTAGTAACGATTTTAAGATAGAATATAATGTTGGCTATAACCTGACAGAAGATTAATGGCGTGTTTCCCTGTGGCAAACATATATCTTGTAAAAAAGAGGCAAATCGAGGATTTATTGTGAAGTGAAAAGAACTACTAAGGTTGTGAAGAAGAATGAACTGAGGTCATTTGACTGCAGAGACCTTGTTAGTAAGTTCAATTATTTTAACGCACACTAAGTAGGCCCTAATATAATCAGATAAGATACATTTTATAATAGCAGATCATCATGGACTATAAGTTATGTCTCATCGCAAGTTTTAATTGTCAATTTTATTCTACGAATTCCTTTATCGAAGTAAAAAAGGTTTAAAACCATGTAATACTGTCTGCGATCCTTTTTTTTAGTTTAGAAGTTTTTTTTATTTACGTATTCAATTAGTGAAAATAAACTAGTTCAATCTTAAGGATTAGACTAAAGTTAAAGACTAAACATACAAGATTCAATAACCTAACGGTCATACTGTAAAATATAACAACGGTCAATAAACTGAAGCTTATAGAATTTACCTCTAATAATAACATATTACTTTACCGAAATCATTACCATATCGATATTAGAGTAACGATAAAAAATAGGTTAATGTGAATGATTTTATGAACAAAAAGTGTATTTTCACAAATGAAAATATAAATGCATTTAGAAAACCTTACTACAGGCTTAGTGGCCTGTAGATCATAGTGTAGTCACAACGCCGCCAGGGCGAGCTACTGATCGTAATGTCGTATCAGTTTACGATATCGTAAGGAAGCCAAATGGGTCGGAAACTTTTACGATTAATATGACGTCACTGATATGCAGTCACATTATTTTATCATCCTCATGCATGCAGTTATTTATCCTTAATTGTTGTATTGGTTTCAACTCAATTGGGTAAAGCTGTTTTTAGTTCATCAGATTATATCTTACTTAACTTTTAACTGATGGGATGACCTACCCAGGTTGGTATTTTAAGCCAAGTATGAATGAGATTTGAGATCAAGTTAATTGAGGCGCGATATTTTAGTCTTGCTACTAACTAAGGCTGGCATTTTCCTTACTCAGGTCTGTTAATTATTTCAAGGCCCAACAGCATTTGTGAAAAATACACATTTTTGTTCATAAAGCCGTTCACATTACTCAATTTGTATTTTTAGCCCTTATGTAGTTCTGGTGATGATTTCAATGAAAATTTAAGTTATTATTTGAGCCCAATAGCCCAACAGCCAATGACATCTAAAGGACCTGCGGTTTAACGTGGAGTCCGAACCACTGCCTCTAAATTACGAACTGGTCTAATTATGTGGATAGTCTTTCGGATAAACGTAGTATTTAGTGTGGACGTTAATCCACACAAGAGAACACTACATCCACCGACCACCGCTCACAACTATTCGCAACTCGTGATCTGTATCATACCATAGATAAATACCTAATTAAGAATTGATATGTAAAAAATAACAGAATTCCTCTAACGTTTGTTTTTAACCTTGAGGTAATTTAATTTAATGGTGGAAATTATTGTTAATGTATACATAAAAGTTACAGCTCTGTTTTAATTATTGCTGACAATAATATGATATTTTATTAATCTGTAAAACCAAAGTTTGAATGTTATCACAAAAATATATGGTGGGAATGTGAATATTGAAGAGAAATGTGCAGCGCTTATTCGGTAAATATTTGAATGGGAAAATTATATCAACACCAAACGTCTATTGACAACACCGACATGCGTCAATGAACTCTTCAACGATAAAATGAGCCCCTACGCTTAGCAGAATATGATGTGTCTGTTTCTCAATTAAAAACCACACTCATCCACAAAACTGCTGATAAGATTCTTTATCATGCATTTTTTCACCAAAGAAAGCACTAACTCAGCCGTTGCAGTGGAAACAGAAGATTTACATATATTTAATAACTCAACAAAACCATGCGTTTAAACCAAGGTTTAATTTTTAAATTTGATTCAAGTGCAAAAATTGAATGAGAATTTGAAAATACCACTTCTTGGTACTGGATTTAATTGAAGATTTATAGTTTCTATAGTTAACCTTTTTTTAAGAAAAATACTTTAAAATAAGAATTACTCAATGGGGATTGTCCCAAAAATACTTGATTATGGGGAAAGCTGCAAAACACTGTGTACAAACCAAAACTCTTTCATTACTTTTTGGGTATACTATATTTAGTAAATCTCACTCAACCCATTGAACTGTTATGAAGGGGTATATACACAGTTGACCTTTTTATCTCAGTAACCTTTTGACATAGGACAAAGGTTCCAACCACTGTATCACTGTTTTGAGCTAACTCTAAAGGTGCTAAGGAAACCCCTCTCTTTAAATAAACGATCTTTAAAAATCCGAATTCTGACGTGTACAACGCCTCTCCCTCCTAAAACCACCTTCGGATAGAGCGATGTGTCTGGTCTTCCAACTTTAACCCACTCATTATCCTTTACGTATGTAGAAAATTTTATTTCGATTATACAATTTGATAAACGGTTTCAATAAATTATATTTATAAAAATCAATAAAACCCAAAATATACCCAAACAGGGTGGAAGGGTGACTTACTATTCTAGGGAGTGTACCCTCAAATGAAAAGTTGAGGACCTCCTGGAATAGATCGTTGTCGTAGATCCTCGCCAAAGGAACTTGGGAGTTTTTGTTTATGAGTATAGTTTTTTAGTATGTACATTAGACAATAGACAATCCACGTGGACTTGATGGAGTCAGTTAATAGATGCGTATATTTCAGATTGTCTATTGTCTTTGATCGTTGGCGGGATACAGATTTGGTAAATAATCACTAAAATGTAAATATACAAAGTAGGTATCTATTGTTGCCTAGCAACATGTCAGGCGTCGTCAGCTGGTCGCCGCATCATAAACCATGATCGTAAAGACCAAAACCCATACAGAATAAAAGAGGATCGAATCCCATGTTCCGTGTACCTGTCGATGCCTATAGCCATGAGGGTGTAGACGGAGACGATGACGGAGGTGTGCTGCATTGCCATCACCACGGGGCAGAACCATGGCGGAAACACCCACCTCCCCAGCATGAACCTGCAGACAATTAAATCTCACTTGTATCTGTAAAACACATTTAAATGGTAAAGATTTTTATAAACCGGGACCTATCCACTACATATGTAGCCAAAGCCAACGGTTAACCTTCCCTCCGGAACACAGTGTCAGTCTCAGATATGCATTTTCGTTTTCAACGTAGTAAATAGATTATCCCTTTAGCCACATGTCTAATTGTATTAGTATTTAAGCATAGTTATAAAAAAAACTAAATCATTAAGTTTAACCTACAGAACTATTGCACGGAAAATATGTGCACTAAAAAGTAGGGAAATTTAAACAAAGTAGGAATTACAACATACATTAGCTGAACGTGAGCTACCTCGAATTGAAATGGACCGATCCAACAGAAAGAAAGTGAAAGCAATTTGTCAACTTCAGAGGGAAAACACATAGTTTGCAAAAGGGTTTTTTTCAGATAATTGAAAGCGCTTTTTCTTTGTGTAGAGAACGAAGATACATTCTTTCTTAACCTTTATCAGTTTATGTTAAGGCGAGTTGTTAATATCATGTTGAAACGGTTAATAGAATTGTACTAATGTACTATGTGTATATGTGTAAACAGCATGTGTGATCTGTGTGTTGACATGTGTTATTGTACCTTTAGTGTTTAAAGGTTGGGGTTGGTTTTAATTTATTTAATTTTTATAATGTTAGATAGATGTACACTTTTATGAAATGTGAGGCTCTAAGTAAGTTAACTATTTTATAATTATTACAATAACAATATATTAGATTTTTTTAAATCTACATATGTGTAACTATTACTGTTTACATAAATTACAAAAAATATATTATAAAATTACTTTCTTTAACTTAGTTTTGTAGTATCAAAAATATTCATCATAGACCACTACTAGATTTTAAAAACTGTAAGGTATATTTATTACGTTAATTTAAATTAATAATTGGCCCATATAATTACAAACATTATAAAAAGCTTGGTTTTGTTTTAAAAATCAATATATTTGTACATTTATTTCAATTAATTAGTTATATTTGATTTATGTAAATGAAAGTAATGTAATAATAATGAATAAATTAATGTTCTAAAATAAATACATTTATTAATGTTACACCTATGTGCTAGAGAATTAGAGTAAATTTAAACAATATCGTTGAAATCGAAAAATATTAGACCTTTTTATTTTATTAATGTGTAACCTATAACTCTGTCAATTGTTATGTATTTTATTTTGCCTATAATATAGATTCATATATAAAAAGGGACGGAGAGTAAAAACTTCTAAATTTCTGAACGTAGTTTACTTAAACTTCTGAAGTACATTGCCAATAACTTCTAGCGTGTTTCAAAATGCATTGTGTGTTAAGAATGAATAATCTGTTTAATTTCGTTGTGTGCCATATTTTTATGAAGTAACACCTTATGGCAAATAAGGTTGTATCAATCCACAATAAGAATGATATCAGTAAGATGTTCCTATGGCAATAATTCATATTTTGTATAAAATATAAATGTTTGGACAGACTTTAGAACGTAGTACATTCAAACGTAGTGTTCTGTCATAGGTAATTCTTTATCAGAATTAATTACAAGAACATTTTTAGAGCCCTCTATTATAAACCTTTAAATATCGTTACTGTTGTTTCGCATTTAATGTCCAGAGGGTACATTTCCTAAATTCCAGGTGCAAAAACTCACAGAATCAAATGAAAAAGCCTCTAAAATTATATTATAACTTTTATTTCCAAAATATAAACTCCAAAACAAAATATAAGGTAGTTTAATTTAATATATAATTGATATTTATCTTACTAAATTTCATTAAATAGTAATAGTACTTCAGTAAAAAAAGAAATTAATTAAGTTAAACTAAGTAGGACTTGGTTCACTACAATGTCAAGTCAGTTAATAAGAACGGGAAATTCTCTATTATGTACTTCTGTAATAATATGAGTACCGTAGTTTAAGAAATTAGGTATGGAAAACGAAAAAAATATTTTTAAGAAAGTAAATCATTTAACATGATAACATTGTTATCTCATTTACAGTAGCAACTATCACTATGCATTACCTTTAAAAGGAAAAAAACAATTAAGACATTCAATTATTATTTATTAGTATTACCAGGGCTGTTAGGCCGATTAAATAACTTTCACTAACCGAAGTGTTGCATGTGGACTGACCGGTTAAATCTGACGCCTTCAATTAGAAATTGGTGAACCGCGAGAAGTTTATGTATAAATGCAAGTGTTGAGCTGATTGCTGGCGTTAGTGACCGCGCCATATTGTGCCATTTTTGTAGCTTAAAATTTATAAACATTGTCCGTGAAATAATAAATTATAATTTTTATGTCAAATGCACATAGATTAAAGAAATGTCTTGTAAATTAAAGACTGCGATGTACAATATTTACATAGTTTAGCCGGAGGTGACCGACCGCTCATGATGTCCAAAACTCGTTTTGAATCAGAAAAAAACTTTTTACAACCTCTTTTTGTACCTTATAGTAATAAGATAATTACTAAATTAGCAATGAGTATTAATTACACAGTCATTAAATAAACATTAACTTAGGTTTAAGCGATATTGTAAGTGGATTCATCGTTATGGCAAACGCCGGAGATGTTTTTAAAGGAGAGGATAAAATGCTTTATGAACTACACAAGTAGACAGCCTGTAGTGTGGATAGCCTTATATTGCGAAAAAGAACCCACTAAAAACCTCCTCTTTCTCTTTGGACTAACATGGAAACTGTATATTACATTAATTCAGGCTTGTCCTACTTTTTATGCATTTTCTAAGAACTTCATCCTGACTTTCGCAAAACTTTGTATCCTTGTCTAAAACCAACTTCTTAGCTCCAAGTAACCTCTACACCAGCCATGATACGCAGTTCTACTTGGCCACACTCTCCATCCAGTATACCTACCTACGACGTAGCCTTTTCCACCGTGGACAGATAAACAAGTGGACTCCACGTCATCAGAAATGTCCGGGCAGTAAATTCAGCCCCGTGAACCAGCTTTGCATATCACGAGAAAGTACAACCGGAAGTAACTGTGATAAGAATTGTGTGAGGAAGTAATCAACCTCCAACACTCCATGATGGTTGGATCTGGGTAATGGGTTTACGGCAGTGTGGGTGTAAGCGCAAACAATCCACACATTTCACTGCTGTATAATTGAAGGCACCATATAAAAGCTGCAGCCACGTTATAAAGCAGCAGTAGCCTATTTACCTTTTATAACATTTACTGAGTGTACATTAATATTTACTTTTGTTGAACAATTTTTACTACCTCACCTGCTAGTGTGTGTTAATCATAATTCACATGATAAGTAATTTAGGTTTTTTATTATTTTTTAAAGCTTTAACTTTTAAATGTTTATTTAGTAAGCCCATTGGACATATCCCATAAAAATAAACAATATATAATAATTATTAGTGATTTATTTTAAGTATAAATAACAAAAATACTTGCAAATAGAAATATCCTCATAAGATTAACACAATAACCTTCATATTCCTATTGAGTATTTATCTCTTATAATCATAAAGTTTTTATTAAAATTATATTGATAATTTATGAGAGCAGATAAAATAATTTCAATAATCAAACTCATTTCCAGCATGTAACAATATTCAAAGTTTTTTTTTAATTTCTCACAAATCTTAACATTACCTATGTTTTAGCATCAGTGATGAATAATTTAAAAAATAATTTATAAATGTTCATTGATAGTCTTTCTTTTTTCGTATTTTATTTATAAAAATGTACAAATGATAAAAGAAAAGTATAAGACAGCAGTGGAAGAGAAGAAATCTCTACCCTTTGTACCCTGTGTATCCACTTAAAAGGCGAAACATTGAACTTTTCTCTGTCTATTTACTATCTGTATTTCAGCTTCAACCAATTAGATTTCCTTCTAAAAATTATTATTCAAATTTAAACTATTGATTTTACCATCACGAACTTTATATCTAAACAATAAAAGTATCTTATTTTCAATACAAGATAGTAATCTTTTTTCGTCTTTTGCCTATAATACATAATATTTTAATGTGACATTTTATTTTTTCCAGGTAAATTTTTAATGATTTAAAGTGGCCTAGTAAAATAAAAAAGTTGTCTTTCGTCCAAACCCCGTTAATCAAACTTGAAGGCCGAGCTCTGGCTCTCCTTTTATCTTGCTTCCGGAAAGAAGCATTACACCCAACTAACCCACCCTCCGAGTATTTTAACGTAGCAAATCCAACACGCTTCATTCCAGTTCTAGTAACCGAAACTGATTTTGGTCCTAACAGAAACAATTATGGCTGTTGGTGGACCCATTGTATGAAAAACGTTACAAAAATAGCTAGAATGTCGTTATTATATTAGATTAGAGTAGATTATTGAAATTGCGACCCTACCTCAAGGTAGACATTTTAAGACAAGTATGAATGAGGGTTGAGTGTAATAAGATTGTAGCGCGATCTTTAGTTTTGTTACTGACTAAGGCTGACATGTTCCTCAGACAGAACTGGTAATTAATAGCCCAACAGTCAATGGCATAACTAATGGATTTTACAATTAAACGTCCGAATCACTGCCTCTGAATTATAAACTGGTCTAATTATACTCTGTATTTATAAAGAAACCTATAAGTTAACCCGTCATTTTACGGGATTTATCTACCTAAAAATATACCTAAAATTAAGTAAAAATAACCCAGCCTCTGCCTGCATATTCAGCGAGCTTCCAAATAAATACCATTTACCGATTTTGTAACTGTAAAATTTGCTAAATGAATTTATAATATTATACGTATGAGTCTAGAGGTATTTCATTTAAATTATTTATCTGAGGAAACTAAAACTCTGGTTGTAAACTTTTAAGGAAAGCTACACGTTTAAACAATCTTATTTCTTGAACGATCTCGCTTGCAGAACACTCTCGTATACGTTGTGAGTAAAAGTTTTAATTAATTAACAAACAAATCCAAATTCGATGTACATTTACAAGCAAACATTATTATTTAAAGATACGGCGAACTGTTTTATGAACGTACATTGCTATTTTTTTAACTTAAAAAGTACATATTTTATTCTGGATATTTCACTGAATGTCTAATATTGAAATGGCTATTTATAATTTTACAAATAAATTAAGTCTTATTTCACAGATGGGTGGCCAGGACGTAAAACTATTTAAGTATTGAAAAACTATTACAAGTATGTAAATATTTGTACCCATAAAGTACAAACCATACAATATTTTTTGATACAGTGATATACCAAAATCAATTTGGGGGAATGTTATAAGTCATATATATTTTTCTGTCAACTTTGAGATGATCAAGGTTTTTTCCTGCATGTACATAGTTAAGACCGATAATGAAAGCCAAAAGCTCACAAGTTTCTAGAGATATTTCCCTTTAGACTATTCAGGACAGAAATAAACCAAATTGCTGCCAGAAGGAACACTAAAATATTGAATTTTTATTTAAATAATTTAACTTTCATCAGTTGAACCTATATGACAAGTTGTATCAATATCTGTTGATAAATAAGAGAGTTTGCCTATTCTCTATGAGATTAACATGGAAATTTTCAGTTCCGGCCATTGTGGATGCCAATCCTTTGAAAACAAAGTATCTGTAAATACAATAGTAATTATATAAATCCGAAACAAAATTCTCATGGTATGCTAACTCGTAGTAAAGCTCGTATAGGTATTAGGTTACCTTTAAGCATAACACTATAAAAATAATTTGTTTTTGTTCTGTAAAAGTTTTTTGTACTGTACTATTTCACGTATATGAGGAAATATTTTAATTTTCAAAAATCTGTTATACACACTTCGCCTGGGTTTCATATTTTTGACCGCGGCCATTTTGTTTCCGGTTCCAGGGGACACGCCCACTCCTATTCAGTTGTCTTTGAGTCTTGATGACGATTGGACGTGTTTTGTTTCTTATGTGTGTTATTGTTAGTGAATGGTTTTGTTTGTAAGTTTTCCTACTGCTTTAAACTTTTTGTTTTCAGCGTTAAACCGGCTTAATCCGGATTATGTATTTATCGTGTTATGTTTTAGGTACTAGCTCACCTGAGAACGGGATCAGATTCCAGATCCCAAAACGTGGTGAAATTTTGTTTTACTTCAAACCGTGATGGAAAATGTCCATAGTAAAAATCTAAACGTATTCTAGTTACAGTTTTACATATGAGGCGTTTAGGTCTATTTTGCTAGGTGTTTAGGCTCAACTGCCAAATTAAAAAATGTTAGAAAATGGCCGTCAAAGAGAGTGCCACAATATAATGGCTCTCAGACTTCAACTATTACCTGTTGGATGGAAATATTTATAAAAATATATTCTATTTCATATTCGAATACGTAAAATGTTCTAAATACGCTTACTTTGTATAAAAGTGGTACTTAGCCTACTTTGGCATGTATCACGCCCCATTCGTACGGCACTTGGAGCAATGTACTCAGGTGGATAGGTCACTTTGGCATTACAGAAATTATCTGTCGGTATGAAAAACTCACATGTAATCCTGGTACTCGAATCAGACTGACACTAATGAAATGAAAGCAAACACAGTTGTGCCAAAGTAAATTTTTCAAAACGTAAAATTTGTCGTATTTTTCTTGTCACTTAGACTACTATGGCAATGTAAATCAACTTTCACAGATTCCAGCTGTATTAAAATCTCAATTTGGCATATTTTTGGCACTTGAGCTACTTTGGACCTGGTCTCCTCATATTTCTTAAATATTTCAACATGAAGTTTGACTATTGTACTCGTAAGTATGTTAGAAAGGTGCAATATCCTACATGGAGAAATGGCTTTGTATTATTACGAGTACTCAGCTAACAGTAAACATTCATCCGTGTCAGTTCGGTGTCTGGAGCTCATGTTGGGCGGAAATGTATCGACTTGGGTTTAGTTTCAGTCTTACGTCAGTCAGCTTGACAAGGCTTACGTGAGATAAGTATTATGTTCCTTAACTTTGACACGTTTCCAACTTCAATTTTCATCCTTAAATATTGAATTGTCAATAATATAAAACGAGATCGCACGCAGCACGCTGGTGTGAGTAAGAGCCAATTCCAAAGAACTTATACAATTGCAATCATTGTAATTGAATGGTACTGAGAATGCAGCTTTGGTGCTAATATAGCTGTTTTATGCGGTAATGTACTTATTATATATATCTATCAAATTATGTCAATAGCCAAGTGAGTTATACCAATGTATCTATTCTCCATAAGAATACAATGAATGCGTAGGCTTTCTTCTGTAAGAAACATTAAATTTGGGGGTTTTATTTATTTATAACTAGGTGGACTTGCATACTAAATTTCGGAAGAATGTGTACTGTAAATAAGTGAGTTATTGGGTTTTTAGCTATTCTCCATAACATTGACCTAGAGTCATTAATAAAGATAGTAAATTGGGTGTTTTGTTGAGCTGAATCCAAGGTTAAAAAGTAAGGTTTGGGTTTTTTTCAAAAATTAATAAATTGAAAAACCAAATTTTTTGGTACAAAACCCACCAAAAGTGTTGCGATTGCGTTACTATATATCCTGTATACATTTTTTAAATTACCCCAAAAACGTGTTCACAGGGTTGAGCTATCTGATAGCTCAACCCTGATCATGATCCAGGGCTTAACTGTGGCCATGCGGGTCATGTGAATAGCTAACTTTTCACATGTACCTAGATGTTCTGAACCCGCAAGTCCTAACTGCTGGCTTAAAATTATAAATCAAATATGGCTCCTTAATTAACTGCAAGTAGTTGTTACTACGGTAATTTTGTATTATGTATTTGAACACCTGGAATGTTTGAAAATGACAACAATAACCAATAAAAAATAGACAATATTACATTATTTTATCCTATTTTCATTATTTGATTTACTATCATTACAAATTGGACAGGTAATTTGGTTAGTATAATACGTTAAAGTACTACTCACAACGTGTATGTGAAAGGTATGGAGAATATGGCCATTGTGACGTCGGAGACCGCCAGGTTGATGAGGAACGCTCGTAGGTCGCCCGACGACCTGAGGCAGAGGAACACCAAATGCTGCTAAACTGTGGTGAGCTCAGGTATATAAACAACATAGTTAAAGTCACCCTTGACTCTTTTTACCTTAATATATCCACCTAATAGTCGGGACGTTGTGCCATAAATATACCGGGTGTCTCACCTAAAGTGAACCAATAGCTACCTTTTATACTATGCATATCACAGCATACTCCTTATGGGGGACTCCCCTTTATTTTTTTAGAGGATTTTAAAACTGGTTTCGAATCCAAAAATATTGCCGCCATTTTCTAATACGGCTGACAGCTTGAAAATATTTATTGAAACACGCTATATATTTTTCATAATTTATTTATATTCCGCATAATTTATCTTTCCATTTTTTAAGATACTAATCATTTCCAAAATCCAATTAATTAAAAATTTATTACTTTTAAATTCAGTTGATTCATTATAAATTCACAATAGTTCTCCTTTCAAATGGTTTATTCTAAATTTCTTATTTGTTACTTCAAACAAGCCATAAAAATGGT
The DNA here is from genome assembly GCA_023375725.1 of Nephotettix cincticeps. NCBI lineage: Eukaryota > Metazoa > Arthropoda > Insecta > Hemiptera > Cicadellidae > Nephotettix > Nephotettix cincticeps. The sequence goes on along the minus strand of CM041789.1, from coordinate 66,361,629 downwards.
CAGGTCAATCAATGTATTTGTTTTAAAGATTAACTGAGTAGACGCACTGATATAGGCATTGCCTATATCTGATTCCCAAGACCATTTCTTTTTCAACTTACAGTGCAGCTAAGAAAAACTTAGTCTTGTTATAGTTTTTTAATTCATCATCTATTGTATTTGTGGCTGTAATATAAGTGGAGTAAACTCAATAATTCATTCATTCTTTTTATGGTGTTTTTAGATAGAACAGGTATTTTAAGACGTTTTTACTCTTGATAGTTTTGACGTAAATGTAACCATTTACGAGCTACTGTTAATAATAATCATGAAAACTATTGATTATAACATTTGCATACACCCGGTTACATTTACGCCAAAAATTTACGAGAGTAAAACGTCTTAAAATTACCTGTTATATCCGTAATCACCATAATATATAGGGTGTTCCGTAAGGTATTTTCAAATTGTCAGCCATATTGGAAAATGGCAGCCATATTTTTCGGATTCGAAATTAATTTTAAAACTCTCAATAATAAAAAAAGGGTGTCCCCCATTAGAAGTTGATTGTCATATGCATAGTATAAAAGGTAGCTATTGGTTCACTTTAGGTAAGACACTCATTTTCATGGCCAGAATAAGAATAGGAGACTCCATTAGGATAATGCTGGCCAGGTACTGTGGCCATAGTTCATCTTGGGTTCTGCTACTGGGAAGAAAAGATCCATGAGGAAGAAAGGCAGTATGTCTGGGTCACCAGGGGGGAGAGCCCCCGGAACCTAGTTTTATGCCCAAGAGCCAGCCAGGGTAATCAGGCCTCTACATCGTGAGCTGACACAACTCGCCTAACCCATCACAAACTCTCTCACTACTAGGATCGTGCATACATTGGAAACCTTGGTCGTGAGAGTGTTCACTTTTTCTTTCGTGGGACGAGTTTTCACAAAAGAATTTTACTTGGAGTCAAGATGATCCCAACCCCAAAAACCCATCAAGTATGCACGAAAAATTTATTTAAAATGAATTTTGAGTACAGATGATTCAAGAACAATACCTTTTCCCAAATGTTAGGATGGCTATAACTGTGAGGTTACCCCCTAGGCTGAGACAGGCGGTCAAGGAGAAAAGGACGACTAGGCAGATTTGGAACGGGGCATCAACAGCCTCCAGGCTGGGGTAGTCGATGTCGAGGAGTTCCGATGAGCCATTGGTCCGGTTCAAGACATCATCAGGGTCAAGCTCCTCCATCATTCACCCTGAAATTTTTAAGAATGTTTAAAAATATTGGTACATTTAATATTCTAAATTTACAATTCAGTAACAGGGAATAAGATATTAATCTGAATAGATATGATATGAAAAGTCTCTCCAACTCCTTTTAAATTTAACATTCTCCAAAAGTTAGGGACCTAAAAGCAAAACACTATAGTAGTAAATTGATTAAATTATCATAGCGTGTACAGTAATAGTTCCTTCCGTATGGAAAATTTGCTAAAATAAATCCTTAGCCTAATTACTTAGAACTACGTTTGTATTAGATTTAATTAGAAAACTCGTATCAACAGTAATAGTTATGTTCTTTAAGACAACATTTTGTGTAGTATAATTCTGTAATCAGTTAGTAAAATGATCAATGTAAGCAAACTAATATTGATTTTAATTTGACAGCTGGCTATTTATTTTCATAAATAACTTCAATAGACATGTTCAGTAAAACTGTTAAATAATGTAGCTAATGTCGCTCAAAACCGGCTTTTTGAGTGCTCATTAATTTATTTAAATAGGGTTTAGGTCTACTTAAAGCAAACAAAAACCTTCTTCAAAAGGTGAAGAATAATGAATAAGTTTCTTCATAGTTGGATGTGTTCAAGGATGAACGTTATACACAGACCTCGTTTAATGTTAGACAAAAACAGCTAAAAAGAAATTGAGAAAAGACCCATTTCGAAAATTCTTGGATAAAAATGTAAAAACCCAAATATATCATAATATAGATAAAATTTTTGTTTTAAATTTATACATATGGGTTACTTTCATGAAAGTCAGCTATTAAGACAGGAACAAACACTGGTGCCTATGGATTTTATTCAACGCCACAACGACTTGGTGACTTAGTTTTTTTAATAGTATACCTACTGACAATGATGTATTAAATGTCTTAATTAATAGCCCAAATCTTGTGAGAGATAGTTTAACTAATTCGAAAACTTTTGTAAATACGATTCTAACTATAATGGTATTTAATGAACGTAGTATTCAATTCAAATAAAACAATAAATATTAAATTCGTGATAAGTATGTTACAGAACTCAAAACTGATATCATTTTTAGTGCTAAAAAATTAAATTTAGTTATTGTATATAATATTATAATAAAAAATTTTTCTGTCTAAAAAAGTTTTATAGTAGGTGTTTCTTCATATGTATTTTTATGAAAATGTCGTTACACCCTCGAATGTTAATAAAACAAAACAGCTAAAAAGAAAAACCCATTAAAATTCTTACTTGAAAAATGTAAAAACCCAAATATATCATAATATAGAGTAATGGGCAGACAAAACTTTTTGCTTTTATAGGATGTTATACTCGTAGATGATGGGTTACTCTCGTCAGATCATGAACAGTCAGCGGTCACCTCTGGCTAGACAGGAACAACGAAACGCAGCTGGTGCCTCGCTGGATGTTATTCAACGCCACGAGGCCCTTGGTGACTAGGTATTTTAAGCCAAGTATACCTACTGACTAAGGCTGATGTGTTACTTAAACAGGACTGTTAAATGGCCCAACAGCCAATGGCACCTGAGAGACCTACAGTTTAACGTGGATTCGAACCACTTTTGCCTCTAAATTACGAACTGGTCTAACTATGAGGATGGTATTTACTGATGAACGTAGTATTCAATAGTGCGAACATTAATCACACCGAGGAATATCATATCCACAGACCACCACTCATAACTATACACAATACGTTACCTCCAAGTAGCTGGGTTACAGAACACGCCAAAGTTGAAGAATAAACACTGATTATCATATGTTTAGTTGGCTAAAAAATTAAGTGCAATTAGTTATTGTATTTAAATGTTTCAATCATAAACTAAAATTTATTATGTAGTCTCAGCATAAAAGGTTTAAGTCCCACTAGTCCCGAATTAAGACTGTTAATGGCTTTTAATTTATGTATTTGTATGAAAATGTCGTTACTACCCTAAGTCATATGTGTAATACAATTTTTAAAAGAAATACAAAACTAATTATGTCAAAATACATTAATAGCATCATACAGTTATCGTTGACAAAAAGTATAAAACTGAAATATTCACTCGATTTGCGGAACCTGTCAACTGCAAACCAACGGATCTGATGCATTTGAAATATAACTTCCCCATGAAGTTCTTTTATCTAATGTTCGCGTGGTTTCTTTTTGAAAAGCAGGGTTTTGAAATCATTCTGTGGATAAAATGCTAATATATACAATAGCTATATTTTTAACGTGGGATGTAAATTGTGGGTAATGATTAGTGGAATTTTAAAATATACGTAGCACCGTCTGAAAGTTTGAGTATGTATCGTACTATACATGCTAATATCATAATATGACTATAATTTACTACGAGATCACACGCAGCATGCTAGCTTGATTAGATCAAATTTCATAGAACTTATATTATTCTCATCATAGTAATCGAATAGTACTGAGTATGCAGTTTTGCTGCAATAAGAGCTGTCTCGCATGGTAATGTGCTTAAGGCTGTTCACTAATTAAAACACATATAACATTTGATCAAACTATGTCAATAATGGATCGAGCTATAACCATATTTATTTATATCTATTCTCCATAAGAATTACATGGACAATGAATACGTAGGTTTTCTGCCGTAAGAAACATTAAATTTGGGGTGTTATGGATGTATTGATAAAACCTAACTAGATGGAATTTCTTACCAAATTTTGGAAGAATTAAGTTAAATAAGTTGGTTATTGGTTTTAGTTATTCTCCATAAGATTAACATTACACAACGTACTGTGTTTACCATTTTGAACACCTTAGTAACCAATTGACCTAGAGGTATGATTTAAAATACTTAATTGTGTGTTGGTTTGAGCTGAATCAAATGAAAAAAATAAATAATTAGATTATTTAAAAAATTATACATAAATAGATTGAAAGCCCTATTTTTGGGATACGGCCTTACCCCCAAACTTCTAGTTAATTTATCCAAAATGCGTTTCCATACGAATTTGTCCAAGATATTACAGAAAGTAACAACTACAGTGAACTTTATAATAATCAGACAATAATTGCGGCCGTTATCGTGTTGACACACACCAAAATCGAACCAAAATGTCTTTCCAAAACGTGTTCAAGGGGTTGAGTTATGAATTCTATCATGCTCCTGGACTTAACTGTTGCCATATGGGTTATGTGAGCAGCTCAATTTTCAATAGGAAATTACCAAACATCACTGCCAAGCTTTGAGATGTTAATACAATTAATTAACCAGCCTATATATCGCTATGGATTTTTACGTAACAATCTACCTTCTTTCTATATACATTACCACATTCTTTCCCAGCATTAATTACTATTACACGTTTATTGTAGCACACTTTTGTGACTGTCATCACACGTCAAATATGTTTAAAGTATGGAGATAGAAAAAATGTGTGATATAAAAATCTTAAATCTACAAAATTCTAAAAATAGATTGGTATGTACTTGTAAACATCTTGGGAAAGACACATTTAGAAATATAACATCGGTTTCTGATAAACAAATATGATGACACATCCAGGAACTTATAAAACTTTTTCTAAGCTATGGGTATAAGTTAAAAAGTTTGTTTATATTTTAGGGACAAATTAACGTAATTGAGTTAAATTTTGACAAATAACTGAATTTATCAAGATTATCGCATATTTGTGACTGATTATCCAAATGTAGATTTTCAACAAATTGATAATGAACTTATGGCTCGTAAGAATATTTCTATCTCTTACGTGCCCTATAATCTCATCATCTTAACGTTATTTGTTCATTTAATAGAAACATTGAACTTAAAATATTACCTTTTAAAAATTAATTAATTTATTACACACAAAAAGTAAATGTTCAATCAATTAAAATGAAAATATTAAGACATAAATTATTTAAAAATATTTCAATATTTAATAATTTCGGTTTGGGCATGGTGTATATTATAGTGTTGACAAATATATATTATAGGTAAAACAAATATTATTATATATTAAACGTTTTTATAGTGATATCAAATGGAAAACTTTTGTTTGGTTTATGTTTGTATATGATGAACTGTAATTAATTTGTCTGTTCAAATAAATAAATCCTGAATCTTGTAGGAGTGCAGGAAAAGGAATTCGTGATGATAATAATGACAGGGTCTTCGTCATTTTCATTGGTCTTGAGGAAGATTGGAGTGTCTGGATTTGATCGATTGACCAGGATAGCTGTGGTTACACCGCAAACCATCCCGGATTAAAAGGTACTCTCAACACAGTACCTGACTTTGAAAGAAAGATGAGAAACCCTTGTTTTGTATAGTTTTTTTAACCATTAATATCACTTAAATAATAAATATTAAGGAACGTAATTTTCTTAAATTGTGGTAATTACAAAAAAAATCGATTTACTACGAGTACTAATGATTACATCCGGACATTCTCGAAGTTTCCGAGAAACACCCTGTATATCATATATACAATTTTTAACGACAAACATTTTGAGAGGGCTTCGTAGGGTGATGTCATTTTAACTAGCCTTCCATGATTCATGCAAGCCCGTTAGAAAGTGAGGGGAAAATCAATTATTCGCTCGTATTTTTCTTGGGGATAACACTGGGGGTTCGCATACAACATATTTTGTTTACTGTGGACAGCAATCTTAAAACTTTGATCTGCAACCATTTGTCATGGATTAATAATTTTAAGTGATCAAATTTAGTTTAAAGTGTTGTCTGTTTTTAGTTAGTTTTAACAGCAGTGATCAAATTATATTATACATTTTTTATGGACATTTTTCATTTAAAAATCCACAACATTAGAACCCTAATATTTAGCCTACAGATATGCTGATAGTGATATAAATTTAAACCATAAGATATCGATGAATATTATTGAAGCTGTTTTAATCATTGTTATGCGTTAGGGTAAAATACCATTGAAAAACACTAAATATATTAGTAAAGGGCATATTGCATTCAATCAATCTTCAGGAAAAATAGATCACAGGTTTGATGTCAGGATCAATAAACAGGAAAATATAATATAATAAGTCCTAAAACTATTTTTTTGTATTCAGGGTACGTCAAAACGCAAACAATATTTCCAATTTCAGATCAAGTTCAAAAATATTTACGAAAAGAATCTGTTGACTAACGAAAGGTATTAAAACACTCTTTACGGCAGTGGATTCCAATTAATGTATTGTAGCTGTCAACACGTTACCATAAATATTACAAATAATGGGTTCTAGTACGATAAAGAGGAAACGATTATTCTGAATGCAGTGAAGTATATTACAATGCACGTAGTTTTGGAAAATACAAAAGTTTGGAGTTGACTTTGTTTTTTTACGTATACCCCAGCATGCCCAGTGATTCACTTCTCTTGCCTTAGGGATGTTTGTTTTCAATCGATTGAATTTGTACAAAAACATGTTTTGCATCAGGGAGCCAATTACTAGCTTCCATTGGGTGAGCTGGAATTAATTCGGAAGTAAAAATTCAATTAAAGCAATGTCAGTATATTACATAATCTATAATAGTATGTATATTATATATATATGTTATGTAATATAATTAATAGTGACTAGTTATTGGAAAAAACATCTACACATTCAACCCCTTTCTATTAAATTGTTTCAGTAGCAGCTGCAGTAGCGAATAATTTGGTATTTCAATGCAATTAATTAGTCTGATATTCACTTTATTTACTTAAATATTTCCACTGTTACTGATACCTATTCATATTACGGTTGCTAAATTTTTCAGATTCTATGACAAAATTATAGAAAACTTTTATTCAGGGCCTCATGGAAAAGCAGCAATAATTTGAAGGACAGACGTTGATAAAATAACTTAGGTGGCTATGAAGAAATACACAATGAAATAGGTTTACAGCTAATTATAATCAGAAATATTATTTTGTTTTATTTAACACTACAACAACAGGGTTCTATTAAAAAGAAAGGCTGCATTTAAGTACAAGATTTTACAGACCTCTAAAGAATGAATGCCATTAAAAGGGGTGTATTCCTCGAGCTTGGATATTCGGTAAATACTAAAGCGGTTGATCCGTAGAAAATCGGTGATAAATCTTCTACCTTAAATGAGTGGAGTGATCTGTGGTAAACATAGAACTTAAGTGCTATTTTCTCATATACAATTTCTATATAAGACTAAAAACGATTACTTTAAAATCTAAGAATCTTTTTTTATTAATTTTCTTAAGGGCTTTGTAACAATGTTGCTATTTTACATGCATACATACATTTTACTATAGTGGAATGGTATTATTTTTTTATTCCCCCTCTTATTTATAAAAAAGAGAGGTTTTTGTCAAAACAGGATTGTAGTCATAGGGTTTAAGTATGTTTTGGGATCGTCTGAGCACAAAGAAGTAGTTTTTGAAATTATAGCTTTAATTGGATTTGCAAAGCCACAGCCTACAACAGTAGTGCAATTTAGGTAATATTTGGTAGCTATTTCATTACCACATCTACTATAGCTCAAAGTCTTTTAATTTTATTTTGGAATGTTATATTTTTAAGAAAGTTTATGAATTAACTATTCATAAACAGAACAGAGTGGTTGTTATCGTTATTCATGAAGTTGAATTTGTATTTTATAGTGATTAGAGACCCAAATAAAACTACATCATCTTCCTGACCATAAATCTCTTCAAATGTCATAAAAGTTTTTCTGACAAAACAATAAATTCATAGAATAGCTTTACCCTTACCGATGAAAACAGTTTAAACCTACCAATTAGTACTTTGAGGATAAATGTACAGTCCGCGGTCAACACAGTATAAATCAATGTCTACCTAATTATTCAACTGTTTTGCATGGAACTTACCATTCAGCTTATGGATACAATACTTTTAAAACCCAATGAAAAACGTTTGTTACTACCTTTTGGTAGGGGCGAGCTTCTAACCCCAAAAATCTACTAGTATAATCTATCCAATATCTATAAATAAAAGGGAATTTAGAAATATATGACAATTTTTTGGAAAAGTGAATTTATCAAATCAAGATTTTACTAAATGTAATTGTTTGAATTTTACTTTTACGCGGAAAATTTATACAGTATATGTCATTGGGCAACGGTGCCTCTTGGAGGGCATTTGCAGCCATATCGGTTCCTTAAATTATTTTGTGTAGCATTTGCTTTGTTATTGTATTATTATTATATTAGTAGTATTATATTTATTCTTTAAAATTCTGGTAGCTTGTGTATGTTTATTTTTAAACCATGTGCGAAATGTATTTTTTGCATATTTTTTTCAATAAAGATATTTAATTATTATTATGTAACATATGTGGCATATCATTTTACTCCAATTTTGATGAAACTGAAATTCAAATTCAAAGTAGCTGTATGATCATCCAGCAACCCTTTGTTACTATCTCTACCTTTAAAGAAAAGACACAAATTGCAGTCTCCTTCTCATTCCCGGTTATTTATACTAAAAGTTGAACTGAAATGATCCCCCTACATTAATTCAAAATATTTTTTCAAGAACATAATTAATTAATTTTATAGCTTGTAAAACCATCTAATCAAGTCTATGAAAATTGGTAATTTCTTAAATGTTTGCATTTTAACTCACGTACCTGTGATTATTTTGTTTCAACCTTTATAAAGCACTGATAGTTACGATTGATTATTATAATAGGATTAACTACGTTATAAGAAAACAGTTTTCTAAATAACGTTTATTAAAAGTATAGTTATTAAATGAATTGTGGCGTCAGGGAAGGAGATAATTCCAGAGTGCTTTTAGTTTAAATTACCTGTTATCGATTTTAAATTTAACTGTTTCAAGAACTTTTATAAGAACTAAAAAAGTCTATTAAGTCTATTGCTAAAATATTATAAACATTACTACTATTTATGTGTTTTTAAAACTAAATTAATCAATGTTAAAAATTGAATCAATCAATTAAATAGTACAGTTATTTGAAAGAGAAGGTAAGTGTTTGTATGCTACAAAAGTCTATGGCTTTACATCAAATGCTGCCAATTAAAATAATTTTAATGTTTTGTAAACAACGCGTTTTATAATAGGTAATATGTATAAGTATATAAATATGGTATTTAAGTTGGTTTTAAATTATTAAAATACGGCTTTTACAAGTTTAAAATTTCGGAAGAAAAATTAAGTTAAAACTAGGTATCTACTAAGTTTGTCAACTTACTGCTTAGTGACATTCCAAAATCATTACACTTAGAATAAATAGTGTATAATGCGTATTATTTTCAGCGACCGTGTAGGCCTACTGCAAGAACATGTCACACGTTGGAAGCGGGCGCGGGACTGAGCGGGAGGGCTCCCCTGGCGGTGATGACGCGCAGCTTCTCCCTCCAGTCTCTAGGCCGCCACGAAACCCACCCCTGGAGAGTAACTAAATCCCGATCTATTTATATGAAATTATAATTTGTTTGTATATTGCTTGGAAGCTTTGGTTATGTTTAGTTTTATACACCAGGATAGTCAAAATGTGTGATCAAACTCAATATTTCAATATTATAATGCATTTGTGTTAGCCACCTACGTAGCCAACATAACATACGTAACGGTATCAGTGGAATGAAACATACTTTCTCCCTTAAATATGATTGTAAATGTTTTGTTAAAATGTTTTATAATCCAATTTCCTAAACTAAACACTATACAAATCAAGTTAAATATAATTGTTAAAATTTTTAAGGACATAACGAGCCCCTCCTCTCATACGTAGTACCAAACCTTTTGAGTGGATTTTTTGATGCTGTTATATTATGCCACATACTGGGTTTCGTGAAGAACTATTCAAAAAAGGTAGAAATATTTTTTTTATTCTGCGGATTTTTTTAAAGATTCTTATTTAAGATACTGGGTTCACCACGGACAATGAGTTTCACTTTTCTTTGGATATTTTAGTCTAAAAATACTAATTAAAAATACTAACTTTTTTAGCTTATGAGCTGGTTGTAATGAATAAAGACAAAATACTAAACAAATTTGACCTTTTCAAGAAACAACTTTACATTTTCAAGACCCCATAATTTTTTACCATTATTTTTCCTGGCATGGATGGTATCGGATTAGTTTTAACTTAAATAACCATGATATCACGTAAAATATGGAATATTTATCAAAATCGTTTAAGCGTATTTTCATTTTTACATTTAAACACCAGAAATTCAAAAATGTAAAAAATTATCAAGCAGGTAAAGTGTGTAAATAAAAAAATAATAATTTATTTATGTTTTTACACTTTCCAGTGATAATTAAGTATTTTTATATCTACAAATTAATTATGTTTTTCTAAAGTTTCACAAAAACAATCGAAACTAAAAAAAATTTAATTTAAGTTTTTTTCTTTTTAATCTTTTATAATTTTTCAACGAAAAAAATTTTTTAATGTAATTTTGGAACAGCTGAGGGAACTATTAGATTGGTAGCTCTTTACAAATTCAAGGACTTTTATTTAAACGTGAAAAATATTTACGCCATACTACTATATTTCAATGAACCTCCTGTACTTGTCCTAGAAACAGCTGTTTTCTGAAACTGTAAAAAGTTATTTGTGCATCAAGCGATTATTTTTCCCCTAAAAAAATGTTGTCGCCCGAAAGTATTGTCGAGGGTTAAATTTACTGAGAGAGAAAAGGGACTTTAAGCCCATAATTACAACGAATTTTTTCCTCCACCTACATATACATAATCAATTCAAGTTACAAATTACCTTCTATTAACTAAGCTAAATCACTATCATTGTCAAAGTTGGCTAACATAACCTCAAAGCAATCAATGCAAACTATCAGCTGACTGTTCAACAATTTATTACTTCTGTCAGCTGCTATCATTTGTGAAAGTTCATTACAGGTTTGTAAAATTTGTTCAATGTTGTTGGTATAATCAACACAACTGCCAGACAAATTACAATCTTTCTTTTCGGCTACGTTCTAAAACTCTTACGAAAATTATCACTTTCGAACCTTGAAATGAAATATCTGGACTACATACATAATGGAAATATATTGTATTTACTTTCTTTTGAGAAAATAAGGTTAGATCATGGATATGTTCAAATGGAATATTTTTAGTTCCTCTAACTAAACAGCTGATCTTATATCTGTATGGTGTCACTGACCATTTGACGTCACCGTTTTAAATTTTGGTTCGACGGATTTCTAATACCCGATGAGAGCTAAGAAATACCCATGTCAAAAATGTTTGTATTTACTTCCCTGTGGGAAATAGGTTAGATCATGGATATGTCTAAAGGGAATGTTTCAAGTTCATCTAAACAGCTGTTCTTATTCTTTTATATTTAAAATACAATACAATAGTTCTAGTAGTTTCTATGGAAACCTGTTACATGTTTTACATTTAAAAAATCACCAACACTCCCCCAGAGCTAAGACATATCCATGTCAAAAGGTTGTTACATAAGTGATTAGTTTAATTTGTAAACGCAAACATCTAGTTTTAGCTCTTTAAGCCAGGAAGATAAAGTTTAAGGAATGTTAAACAAATCAAATTTCCTCAGTTTTTGTTTCTTTGTTAGATTAAATAGGATAAGTATGGCGTGAAGTAGAGTGTGTCACTCGTCTGAAATGTGTTTACCGCTTGCATAATAATCCTGCACTCGACTTGGTGTCTCACGGGACCAACCACAGTCCCCGGTAAACACATAATTCCCGGACTAGTAACGTAGCATACTAAAGGGAAGGAACCCGTCATAAAATATCATTTTAAAGTTATTTGAATAAAATAGTAAACAGCAATTTTAATACTGGAAATATGTCTATTTCATTATATAAAAACGTTTAAAAAATCACATAATAATTTTATAGTTTTAGAATATGTGGAAACTGTTGCATACTTTTTGTGCAACGATATACGTATATACAAACTTAAATATTGTATACATTTTATCTATAATATTATTAGGAAGTGATGGTTTATGTATGTTTGTTTGTTGTGGGAAGTAGGTCTAAATGCGAGAAATACTGACCGACCGGTTCGAAATTTTACACAAAGGTAGATCTTGAACTCATGCAATTAACATTGCTTTAACTCAAAGGCATATAAATTTCCTTAAAACCTTCCGTGAACATGCTAGATTTCAATGTTTCCTTTTTTAAAGGATATTAACATAAAATTACTTGAATTTCAACAGCTGGGTACACTAAAATTTGACAGTTCATGAAGAAGAAGAATGGACTGTCATGTGAACGTCCTAAGTTTTAATGTTTACATTTTGTAATATTAACGTCTTTTTACCCTAAAATTTGACAGATTGGAAAGAAGAAGAATAAAAGTTCATTTTACAATCGATAATAACCTGCTGGATCGAAATTAATATTCCCGAAAATGGTAGATTTTACGTTTTCTCCCAATGCCTGTCTATATTATGTTATTCTTTATCCTTTCCCCTATATTACTTAACAGGTTTTATTACTAATCAGTAGACATCTCTGACTTTTTTACCCGAATTAAGAGTATTGAAACTAGTTATCAAAACAAGGGAAGCGAACTATTATTAGTAAAATAAAATGAGTAGACTAAATTGTTTGATAAGTTGTTATTGATAGGTTTTACTGATTTTCTTTTAAATACGTATTTTATAATTCATTAAACATTCACGTATGTGTGTGTGTGTGTCTAAGTGGCCAGTCGGTGCTATTCATGAGCGGGTGAAACATTGATTGATATGCAAGAGGTTATTTCTGGCTCTACCATTGTTGTGGCATGTGTTATTACCCTGCCATTTCTGTATTCATGCGGTGAAACCTCTTGATATAATTTTAAGCTGTGCTGGCTAGAAGTGAATATCATAATAACAAGCAATGTTATTATTATGTTGTTTACTTTTTGATACCTTCTGTGGTCCTGGTAAGACTGTGATCTAGTTACAAAAAAATTACACAAAGTAAAGACAATCAATTCAGAAGATTTATTTGATTTTAAAATTACCTAAAACAAATTAAAATTATCTTACGTTCTAAATGTATAGCTTTATCGATAATTTATCATAGTAGTATCGGTCCGGTCTTAGTGCAAAGTCTTGAAAAACCTAAAAAAATTGAAAGTTTGGTGTAACAATTAGAAATTTTATTTTTTAAATTAAGTACATGTAACCTAATTTTAAGTAAAACATAGAAGTTATAGTCTTCAAGTTGCCTCATTTAGTTTAATTCATAAAAACGCTAATATCACGTCTAATAAACTGGAGTCTAATAAACTGCATACTTAGAAGTGGTATTCTTTAAATTAAGTAATTTGGATTAATAAAAAACATAAATTATACTTTCTAAAAAAGTTGGCAATCCCTCACCTAATGCCAATAAACGGTATCGGTGAACTGAAACATAATTTCTCCATTACGTAGATAAAAAAACTACAAACTGGAACAAAACTACCATATTTGATCAAGTTTATGTAAATATCTTTAAAGCTTTATTGTTTCAAAAGAAACATAAACTAGTATCAAGAGAAAATAAGTCAATTTTATCGTTGAATTTTTTGGGACCTTACCCTCCACATCTTAGGTAATACCAAACCTTTTGGGTGGTATTTGTAGGATAAGGTGGCCATACACCGCATACCAAGCTTAATAGATAACGGTTGAGAAATAAGGAATAAATTTATTTTTTAAATTTCATCCATAAGAATAACATTGGGTGCTCTCAGACAACTTACTACATTTACTATAGATATTAAATTGAACTTTTCTCCGGAACCATAAGCTGTAGACTAATTACTCAAATTTGGTACTCATTTTTAAGAGCATTTATGCTGTTTGTAATGATTTTAGTCAAATTACTTTATAAAATTGTTGTTTTGACAGAAAAGCTTAAAAAAAATTAACACCATACGCAATGGTTTTTTAACCATTAGTTCTAAAGATATATGGATGGTGTTATATAATTTAGGACAGCAAAATCTATAAATAAAGAAGATTTTTTTTAAATCATTAGAGCGGATTTTGAGAATATTGCATTCTTGCATTTTAAGGGTTTTTAGGGGTAAACTATCATCAAAATACAAAAGTTAAAAATGATATGGAGATATAGCCAAAATGCTCCCGTATACATGATTTCATTAAAACGGCCGATAAGTGTGGTCTCGTCTTTGACAACAGACAGACATACATCAGTTTGAAAACCACTTTTTCCTACAACCTCGTGATAACAGGCACATTTCGCACTGTTGGCAGAACGTATAATCAGTATATATCCGCACTAGGATGGATATGATCTCATATTCATCCTAGGTTGGATAAGTAACCGGCCAATCACATGTGCTCCAAGTGCTCCAAATCTAATCAATAGCATGTGCTAGGTGCTCAGTCAGCTGATAGTGATAGACAGACGGTAGTCGTCAGCAATCATTCCGATTATTTTTCGCAATGAAAATTAAGCTACCGGAAACCTAAAAGTTATGTTTACATTTACCCCAACAGGAAAATCAAACATAACCTAAATAACTATTTTATAGTGGAAAAACTTTGGGTAAAATCCGCCATCGAAGTTGTAACAGCACGAAGCATCAGCTGAGTGCTGCCGCTTCGATATGATCCTCTCCTGCGATATGACATCGTTTGAACTCTTGTCCCACTAATAGCTATTTGGATTCAGGGAGCTTAAAATATATTGATCAACTCTCAATTCAAATTCAAAAACTTTGACAAAAACAATACATTCTCCATATCTCTGTACACAGTGTGGTTTAAACGTTTAATTTTATATTACTTGCCCACTGATGCAACGAGCTTTTTGAACTTAATAAAAGTTTACAAAGTAGATGCAAAATATATTCTAGGAAAATTTCAGCTCCCTAACGTTTCTAGAAACGAAATGGCGGCATATTGAAAAACTATACTTAAAAATATTAAAAAGGTATTTTGGTTTTATAAAATATTTTTGTTACATTCTAGGGCAATATGACTTTTAAATAGAAAAAACTAGAACATAGCCTAATGAAAAACCTTAAAGTCCAAAATTATTTAAACTGTAATCCATCCTCAGCAACACACTGATAACAGCGCTTAAGAAATTATTCGTAAGCTCTTACAAAGAAACTCTGCGGTATCCGAAGAAGTTCCTTCTATTAATCGTTTTAGTTCACATCATAAACAGTTTCTAACAAAAGATTTTTCTACTTGGCTGTTTTTGGATACTAGGTGCTTAAATTTCTGGGTAGGCAACCTAGCAAATTGTCAAATTACTTCAGTTACGTTGCCAAAATCAATAGCCCACGCACAACGCTTAACTTTTTTTTCGATGTTAAAAGCCATTTCTCGACTCCACTTTCAGTAAAACAGTACCGAAGAAAGTTAGGTTATGTTTTTATGGCTCAAGCGAACTTTTACAATCAAACAGCTGTTCTTCGACAATGAGTGTCAGAACTGTAACGTAGTAAACAAATTAGGTTATAACTTATGAAAGTAGTTTTTATAGGAGGAAAATTGGTAAAATTTTCAATATGCTGCCATTTTGTCTCTAGGCTAGAGAACTGAAATTTGCCAAGAATAATTAATAACCTACTTTTTAAACTGTGTAAAATTTAAAAAAGGTTCGGTGTATGAATGGGCACGTAATATAAAATTAAAAGTTTTAAGGTCTTCGTGGGACACTGTGTATATAAAAATGGATGTATTTATGTATGTCCTTTATTAGTTGCCAAATTACCCATCCAATTGCCAAGAAATTTTTGGAAGTTGCTCACGTGAAGAATCTAGTGAAAAAAATCGAAAACTCCTTAAGTTTCCATTTTATGGTGTTTTAAATTTCTAATGTTAACCTTTTTGGGTATAGTTTGTTTACACTTTTTCATTTAGTTTAAGGGTTTTGGGGATTTTCTATCTGTATTTTTTATTTTCTGTCTTATTAAAAGTCATGTGTTATGTTGGTAAAATACAAAATAATTACAATGTTTATACATACAGTATTACATTCATTATAATAATAAGCTGTTGTATATTTTTCCTATAACAGCCGTATTACAGTTAGGTTTTGTTTGAGTTTAGGTTTAAATAGAAAATTGTGAATCAATCCACTTAGATTTATTCGTTTTGTGGGAATGTTATTAATATTTCTTAGAGTTTCAGTATTGTTATTCACTATGCCGCGACCCAGAATATCTACACAACGAAGGCGTAATACTGTTCGACTTCAGAACATGTTCAACCTTAAAGTTAACATGTATTTACTGTTAGGCGTTACGACGTTTGTCGGGTCACCTAGTACTATATATTAGGAGAGGAAGTAAAAAGAATGAATTTTGCAGATTAAATGCAAATATTGTTGTAGAGCTGGTGTTGACCAAACTTCTCTCTTCAATATGATTAAAGACCGCCGTCGTGGCGACATGACAGTCCAATAACAGAAGATGCCCCCCGCTGCGGAGGTGTAAATTTTGAAATGTTGGTTCTATCGATCAGTACAACTTTGTTTTGTTTAGGTTGCTTGTTAATATCATTTGAAAAACTCCTAGAATCATAAAAATTACATTTAAAAGTAACACTCATTCTTCCAAAAAACCAAAGAAAGCAAAAGATCAGTCTGGGAAGCACATTGACGGGTTATGTCCTGTTCTGAAATAGAACGCCTAATAAAAGATAACAACAGATGTAGTTTATAATATTATACATAATGGTATATATGGGGAGGTTTACCGTGTGTTTAAAAGTTATCTCTATTAAAGTTACTCTCTTTAGTGTTACCGTGTAGCTATCAGTAAATATAACATGGACACATGAGACTTATAAGTCAAGTTATTAAAATGCACTCTAAATGTGTTAAATTCTCAGATGATTAATGACAAGTTAAATATAATTTATGGCTAAAAGGGTAACCACTGTACCATCAAATCACTCTGAAACTAAACAATTGGTCTATTGATGGTTTACGAGGATTGAGTGCACAGCTGACTTTTGTATAGCTGACAACAATGACTGGATTGAGTGTTCAGCTGATCATTAAAGGTTTTGTTATATGAAAGGGGATTATGGATATATGAAGGGGGCTACTGGTTAATGGATACAAATTCAAAAACAAATTCTTTGAAGTACATACTTCATTTTATTCTAAATGAGAAAGTATATACTTTATATAAGATAATTAATTTATTTGTGGCGTAATTTAAGTTTTCCTAAACCTTTACTTATCACATCCACCCAATCCCACACCATCAAGTGTAGGTTATCCGATTGTAAATATTTTCAGGAATTCAAATTTATATTCCGAAAGAACCGTGATTTCTGGTGTTTTGAATGCCATTGAAATATTGGTTTTCTGTAAATTAAATATTTGAAAAAAGGATATTAACTTGAATTTTTTAGTAAATTCTTTATCACATTACAAATTACTATTATAAAATAAATGATTTTTTAGTTTACCTGAATACCTACAACATAATACTTACATATACAAATTTTAATGAGTAGTTTTACAAAATATAAATTTTTTAAGAAAAATACACATTATTTGTTATCAAAATGGGAAAAAACGTTTATTCATTGTTAAGTCTCTAGAGATACACAACGACCAAAGTTTATCAGAAGATGAAGGAGATACAAAGTGTTTTACAGGTAGCAAACAAACCCCCTTAATAATCAAAGATTCAGAAATTTCCAAAATTCAGTTTATTTTATACATATACTGTATAATTAATTTTACCTTTCTGAAATAGTAAACTACCCATGTAGATATTTTAAGCCAAGTATGCATGAGAAATGCGTGACACGATCTTGTAGTCTTGTTTCTGACTAAGGCTGACATGTTCCTTAGACATTAATAGCCCAACAGCCATAGCCCAATAGCATCTAAGGGACCTAGAGTGTAATGTGGGATCCAAACCATAATTTTAATTATGAATTACGAATGGGTTCAATTTTGAGGATGGTGTTCGTGGACGAACGTAGTGCAGACATTTATCCACATAAGATAATATTACATCCACAAATCCACACATCGACAAATCCATCCACAATTAGTAACCTCAAGCAGCTGGATTCCAAGGCATCATTACTGGGGCTACCGTCCCAGTCTAAATAACAGGAAAAGTCAAAGAAGATTACAACAAATTGAAATTAAATTTACAGTCAACTGGAATCGATCTAAGCGTAAGATATAACAAGATGAAATTTAATAAAAAGTAGTTATCTGTAAGTCATAGCAGGGATACTATGTAAAAACGTTTACTTCCCTGTGGGAAATAGGTTAGATCATGGATACATGGATATGTATAAAGGGAATGTTTTCAGTTCATATAAACAGCTGTTCTTATAACCAAGCTATGACGTCACTAACCAAATGACGTCACTGTTTAAAATTTTGGTCGCGGGAATTACCAACATCCCCTAGAGCTAAGGCATATTTATATCATAATATGTATTTACTTTCCTTTGGGAAATAGCTTAGATCATGGATATGGCCAAAGGAAATGTGTTCAGTTCCTCGAAACAGCTGTTCTTATAACCATATGACGACACTTCCATCTAATATTTTGGTCTGATGGTTTGCCGATACCCCCTCAGAGCTAAGACATATTCATGTCATTAAACTAAAATATAAAAAATAAATAAGTGTGGAGAAAAATGAAAACAGAAAACACCTTTAAGTGGCCCTGGAAGAACTGCTGCTTATAGAAATGATTTAGCATCGAGTGGTTATGTTTGTTTGGTAGGAATTACTGCATTATTATTGAGGGGAAAAAGGACTTACCAAGAGTGGTTCACATAAAAAACTACTGTGAAACGCAAGAAATGCCAGGTTAAAATTAGCAGTATCTAGCTGTTTGAGAAAAACTTCCATACTTTTGATTAGGTAAATGAAACAGATAAAATAAATTTACTTAATATTTTAATTCATAAAAAAATATGAAAAAATAATTACTTAAATAATATTTTATAACGAATTTTTCACTTTGAAGTAAAAAAACTGCCAGTACAAAATTCCTCACGCTTAAAATGAGTATTTTTGTTGAAATATACTTAGGTTTGTACATATATGCAAAAAGTTTAAACATTTATCTTCAAAAATAAAGTTTTTGTGGTTAGTTTAAAAAAATATCGTGAGTTTTGGTATTTGCATAAGTTACTGAAAAGATTAATCTCACTCCAAAATATGTATACATTAGACATGGAATTTGAATTGTGTCTATAACTATGTAAATGAATAAAATGATTCAGACTATTCTGATTATTAGTTTCTGTTTCTGATAATCAGGGTCAAAATTTGGATCAATATCCTTATGGTCAAGCCTGAACTTGACAACTCATCACTCCCACTCAAATCACTCATGGAAAAATTACTGTCACCTTTTTAACACTCTAACAATTATTTTATTATTAACAGTTGAATCAATACATTTCATTATTACAAAGGAAAACTAAACAAACAATAATAATAACCTCAAATTTCTTAAAGCTATCGGCTAACTAAACAAACAACTGATATTGATGGGGACTGCAGCCAAAAATACTTGAAATAACATTTTCACTTAAATAATTATATTTTATTCATTCTTTATATCCTAAACACAAATAAAAATAAATACATTTTTCTCTTAGGACATCCGTATAGTTGGACACTGGCTCTTCTTGCATGTTTTACCGACGTCCGTATAAACGGACGTTGTCATTACATATCTTCGAATCAATGATAGGCATAAAGTGTTTTATTGACGAGTAAAAGCGAATTTTGACGAAGTTATGTGAGCACCGGCGGAAGGACTACAACAAGTTAAACACGATATTCAAACATGGTCCATCCACTCGCTTCCTACGATTCCCCTGTACTTACAGCTAATTTAATTACAAGCTTATATCAACACACAAGTTGAGAAACTTTACTGGTAATTTATAACATCTACATATATCTTTACTTTTGCCATACTTACTTTTCTAAAATTATAAAAACACGGTGGTGATGATACTAGATGCTACTGTAGTTTAATTACCACTACAGATGACTCCCTCTAATCCGGACACCTCGGGACCGGACCTTTATGTATTGATGAGATTATCCCAAACGTATTTACTATAACCTACGAAGAAAAAAATTGGATTTACAATACTGTACATAAAAGAAATCTGTTATTTTCTTCTGTTTTTTTTGCTTTAACTGTCTGTTGAATGCATTATCATTTCATTTCATCGTCAACATTACGTCCACAGCTGACGCGCCGATTCATTGCTCGACGTAGGTTGTTGGCAGTTCCAGTGTTTCTCCCATCCGCATGAGTAAAAATTCCCACACCGGCGTTGCCATTTCCTGCTTCACTGAAGATCCACATCGAACGCAATTAAAAAACTGAACTGATGATTGTGATGCTATTAATTTATATTTAGACCGGAAATAAATAAAACACGTTAAATCCTTTCGATTTCTGCCATGAGAAACACGACCGCGCCCTGATAAATCATTTCCAATAAGTAGTCCGAACCATCCGAGTCCGGACTAGTGGGAGTCGACTGTATGTTTTTATAATTTTTGTAAATTTCTTTTAGACAGCATACCACCCACCTTATGTCTCGCGACGCCATTTTTCCCAGCCAGAAAAATGGCGAAGTCACGTGATCCCAGATCACCCGGAGAGACCGCTACAGTACTCTCAAACGTAGCACCTGGTTTGATGATAAAAGTAACATGCATGTCACCTTCATATTGTGAAGGTTCCATATCGCGCACTCTGTAAGCCTTTGTTAATAAATTTAGGTGTATTATCTTTTCCTTCTTTGTATGTAAATTTGTAGTTAAATTAGGCGAATTGTGTTTATTATATATCACTCTGTGTTATATTCCATTTTCTATGTTCTATGATGTGGACTGTTATTAATGTTATTGTCTTTATGACTATGTTGACTAAGTCATGTACTTTTAAGTATTGGACGACCAATAACGTCTATTGTCTTATTGTCTTTTAGCAAAATTACTTTAGAACAAGAGCTATTAACGTGGTCCTCAATTTAGGCCAATGTACTCTTATATGCTTAAATGTTTTTATTCTTATGGGCTATACCATTTCACGTTGAAATATTACAATTAAAAGTTTTATACAGCTTTTCCTAGTAAAGATCTACTACTCCATATTTAAAAAATAAAATTGTTTAGTTCCTCGTGGCTTTAAACATACTTATTAAGTTCTCATGTGACTATTTCGAATAATAAGTATACTGATATAAATTTCTTGTGTGGTTTAATCAATGATTCAGAAACGTTTTTGTCAATAAAACCAGTTTTTAAAGCAATGGCAATTCGCTTAATACGCAGGGCTGCTGAGACGGGGTGGTTGTCATTCTTACTCAATGAAATTCGTAAAATCTTTCTTCTAATTTACCGGATTTTAATTTGTTAATTTGTATTTATTTATTATTAATCATCTTTATTTCACGTACATATATTTGAATTGTTCTCTAACATGCCAGACTTTGAAAACATATCGACGCATTTTCACATTTCATTTACAGACAACGAAATAAATGTTTAAATAGTCAAATTTACAAATCTGAAATACATAAGTTGGAAGATGAGCGTAGGGTTTTTAGTTAAGTATAGTTGACGTAGTTTAACGTGAAAACATTTTTTTAATCGGGCTTCTTATTTTTCAATAACGGAGTAATTTTAATAGTGCGTTACTGAAACATAGTAATTTTATTTTTTAATTTCCATAAACACATTTGATGAGAATACTATTGTATATCAAATATAGCTGTGTTCAGTTTAATTCCTGGCATTTATTTGCACATAATGATTCTATTCATTTAAACTATTTTGAAAAGCACTTCATTTGATGGATTATAAATGTATTAATAAAATAAAATCATAAATAATAGTTTTCAACCAAAGGACCAAAAGTGAACAATGTCGTGTTTCCTTGAGAGGCGAAGCCGAGTTCGGTAAAGTGATTTTACATAGAAAACCATTTCTCTGAATGATTAATAACAACATTTCGTCGTATTTCAAACATGATGACGGTAATAAATAGATTTAAAACTTTGAAGCTTATTTTTGTAAAATCTAATTGTTGGCTTCCATCTTAGCTTAAATTTTTAATCTGTTACAGAAATCGAAATCTAAAATGTCAGTAAATTAAATGTACTTGTTTCGGAGCTTATCGCCAAATAATCAATAACATCAATACAAGAATATAATAATTTATTCAGATAATAATTACGTAATCTTTACTGACCATTTGAAGAACAAAAAATATATTGTAGTTTTAAATATATTACAAGCAAAATACTTTTCAATAAGATAGTGGAAACACGATATCATCCATTCTGTAATATCTTATACTGTAATAATTTTGGATAATATTAACAAACCAATTAAATAATTATGAAATTTATTACTTTGCTTGAAAAAGTCCTACCCTTGTGAGCTTGCATCTGGATACTGCAATTAAAAATATTTTTTCTATTTATATCCTAATCATTCACTTGTATTGAATTGTTTAATCAATCTTAATAAATAATTTTAAATAACGTAATCAAACAATTAGGATTATTCTTCAAATGTCTTGTTTAAGTAGCGTGTTTTAACACGACCTTCTATAGGTCGAGGACTGTTTTATTTAGATTTTTAATATGGACATTTTCCATCACGAATTCAAAGTAAAACAAAACTTGATGACGTTTCGGGATCTGGGATCTGATCCTGTCCTCGTGCGAGCTAGAACCTGTATTTACTGGATGGATGGCTGAGTGGTTATAGGGCTTGCCATAAAATCTGAAGGTCGCCGGATCGAATACCGAATCAGGACCCGGCTGCCATTTCGTCATTAGGCCATTCATTAATTATGCTTCCTAACAAAAGGTCGACTTAAGATAGTAGAATAGTAGAGTAGTAGTAGTAGTATAGCCGCGGCAAAAATCCTGAAACCTAGCTGAAATGACTTTTTGTGACGAGTAGACGTGTTTTGTATTTTACGTGCGTGACTTTCAGTGTATGGTATTGCATGTACGTTTTTTTGGACTGCTTTAAACTTTTTTTTGTTTTCAGCTTTATACAGGTTATTTCCGGATTATAAAATTGTATTATATTTCTGGTTTTAGTCCTCCTGAGGACGAATCAGATCGCAGATCCAGAAACGTCGTGAAACTTTGTTTTACTTAAAATCGTGATGGAAAATTTCCATAATAAAAATCTAAGTGACATAAATACTCGTAATTCACCATCACCAATAAACGAAGAATGAGCACCTTGTACATTCAAACAGTCAATGATATAGTTTTTTAATGTTTTTTAAGAATGGTGTTATATGTTTCAGTGTATTTACACTGATTTAATGGCTATTTAGCCATTAAAATTTAAATGTTAATTGTCTCCTGCTTTGCTTTCAAACTATTTTGACTTCGCTTATTACTAAATATTGATATAACCCTGTTTATGCATGTATTTCCTATTAATATTCATACTGTTTAGCCATTCCTGTTGGTATATTCATAAATGAGCAGTAACTATATATGTATTTTTATACTGAAGAAGTAAATTATAATCGGTGTTCAAGAATAAGTAATAAACGTATTATGATTAACAATTTATATCTCAAAATTAATAGATATAATTTTATTTGTTTCAGATATAAATATTGTGTTTTATTTAATTTCATTTTTTTAATACAATTTTCATTCCATTAAAATAAAAACAATATTTACAACAAATACAGTAACATTCAACAAATAAGAAAATAAATTACAGTTCAGTGATGCCGTTTTCAACAAAAACTAAAAGTAACTTTTAGTAAATCTTACTTATCATTTAATAAGTTTTCGTACTTGACTTCTCCTGACAAAGAAAACTCTTGTGATAAAGATGGTGAGTTTAAATGCTTGAGACTGAGCTAATTAAAAATGTAATCTGGTCTTTGTGATCATTTAAACTTCGGCACTAGAGGATTATTGAAAGTGCACGTTAGCTGCTTTATAATATTGAACTATTACTAGTTATGTAACTTATTGTATATGGTTTAATTTTAAGCTCATTCAGCTTGTTTAGTGGCACAGTATTAATCCGAACAAACAAAATGGAAGGAGACTTTAGGGCAAGAACTTCAGGATATTCACTCATGTATAATTCAAGATCTGTCTAGTTCAAAATAGGTTGTGACTGAAGACCTGAAGTTCCTAGCGCTCTCTCCCCTTCCAGCAACTAATCATGGACCATCTAAGCTGCAAAGTTAGGGTAACATGTAAATTTGTGCTCATCAGTATTGTACAAGAAAATCTAAAGACTTGCGGCATGTTAAACAAAGACTATAGCTTGGTTTACATTTTTAGGTCTCATTACCCAGTAAAAAGCTATTATCTAAGAAAACTAGTCATACAACTTGCAATTGCCTGTGGTGTGTGGGGGGGTGGGTAAGCTGAGCAAATCCCCCCAAATCGAAAAAGGTTAACACTTGTAGAACAAAGACGTGTGACAAAAATATTGTGTGTATTGTTCATGACAGGAAGGAATATTTTTATTTTTGACAATAGTAATAGAATATTCTGAACTAAAAAGCTTTAATTTAAGCCTCACCGCAATTTTTTAGGTAATCACTTGAAAACCGGATGAATTTAACCATTTTCAGAAATGTTGTGTAGTCAAAAACGCAAACGCGTTGGTTATGTCCGTGTTCATTCACTGACATCGTTTAGTTTAAAGCAAACCATATTTGCATTGTATTGTTACTGTAAATGTGTACATTTTTCCTCCAATAACGTGCAGTACTTCCTCCAAGGCGACAACTCAGTGGGTCTCTCAGGAGGGAAGAGTTGATTCTGGAGACAAACCCAGGGTCAAACCAGGAGAATCAACTATGAAGGCTAAATTCTACTTCTACTTGCTACTACCAGGGTGAAATCCCCCAACGCGAGGTTCTGAGGATTTAAGTTCACAACAATGCCAATACTTAAATAATTAAATGTATCACATTTAAATAACTCTCGTATTATAATTATTATTCTTCATTATCGTGACGTAAGTGAAAACGGGTTTAACTTTTGACAGAATAAGTTTAAAGGAAGAAAACAATCAATAATTGTGGATTTTAAGTTCAGTAATGAAAAAAGTTGGATTAATACTATACTTATGTCTTGGTAGTATATGCAGTATGTCTGCATTGTGATTCTTATAGGGTTTTCTTAGGCTATGTGTCTTAGTATATTCTATCCTCAGACTTAATAAAAACTATTTATACATACCTTGGTAACGTCATATTCTATCGACCCACTTATTGTAGACTACTTTTGCGGTAAAAATTGGGATAGCAAAATCTCAAGGACTGTACACTACTGTGGTGAACTCCTTATTCATCATGGTACCAAGGCCACAACACGTATACCTGCTAAAATATCACTCTCAACAGAAATTCCTTTTTTTATATTTTCTATTCACAGATATACGATGAATACTTATAAACCCTTAGTGACTATATAACTATAACTTGTGTTTTAATTTTGATACAGCTATGTCTTAAGGGGTAGGTCAACTATAACCGAAGTGACGTCATATGGTTATAATAATAGCTGTTTAGAGGAACTAAATCTATGACCAAAGCTATCCTAAAGTGAGGTAAATACATTTTTTATTATATGTACAATTTTAACTCACATAATTCATCTTCGAACGCTTTACTAAAAACTTAAGATACAATTATGTACATGTATATTGTAGATATTTGTGTAAGGTAAGGCAATGTGTACAGCACACAACCTGTACAATGTCATCTTTCTAGAACTTTATTTGACAGTATTTTTTATTCACTTTCCATAAATAAAGATTTTTTGTGCCAGACAACTTTACCTTCTGTCATTTAAAAAAACGTTTGTATTTAATTCACTGCGTGAAGGGAAATAAGTTAGAGCCTTGATACGTCTAAACGTAATTTTTCAATTCTTCTAAACAGCTGCTGTCCTTACAACCATAAGACGTCGCTAAGTATATGACGTCACTAACCACATGACGTCAATGTTTAAAATGTTGGTCAGGGAAATTGCCAAAACCACCCTCCCCACCCGAGGCTAAGACATATTCACGTCAAAACATTACAGTGGCTAGCAAACTATCTAAATAGAATTTAATTTTTTTCTTAACTCATTGGTTACGTAATAAACTATCGGTAGAAATCAGCTCCACAAAACATATTGTCACATTTAAAAGAGGTTTATTCACAGTTTTAATCGCTTAGATGTCTTAATGATAAAAATATTCTGGTTCCAACCTATTCAGATGCGTTTTATAAAGTTCGTGTTTGGAGAGCCATGTTACACAGTTTCAACATTGTTCTCATGGGACTAAAAGTCCAAGATTATGGAGGCACTGCAGCCCTTTAACTAGCGTACCGTATGGGAGATGAATGTGTTGCAGGATCAGTTTCGTGAGGCAGGACCAGCTCTCAGGAGCACGGATCCTCTTGTGCGTCTCGGCGAGTCCTTGTTCAGATCCTTGATAACGCTGCGCTGTGACCCCTACAATTGACTTTCCCTTCATTCTTCACCTTTTCAGTTTCTCCATTTGTGTACTTAAAAATATTGTTTAAAAATAATTTGTTAAACATTTTTGTTTTGTCCATAAATATAAATTCAACTAAACTGCAATCAATAGTTTGTTGTAACTCATCGTTTACGATTGCATATAATTTTAGCTGAAATATTAGGTCAGTCACATAAATTCGTACGTATATATTGAACTTACTATAAAAATACATATTTTTAAGTTTACTGACAGGGGACAGTATCATGAAACTACTAAAACCACTACGGTATCCTTAGTAAGAGGACAACTATATTCATTATTTTCCGTCTACAAAAAACTACTGAAATATTGTGAAACCATATAAAGGCATTGCAGTGTAAAACTCAAAACTTTTATTTGTATCCTTCTTCCTGCAAGGAAAGTAATTCTGTTCAGCCCTAAAAATTTATATTCCTGGGATAGGACATGTAGAAACTTTCACAAAACAAACAATTCACAAGATGATAAGACTACAATCAATATGTTATATAAACTGAACTGTGGTCTTTGTGTAACTACAAACATAATTGAATACAAATTATTGTAAGTAATGTAAATTATTATTAATTATTGTAATATAAAGTATAAAATACTGAAAGTGGTTCGATAATTATTATAAACTACTTAATTTTGTCGGTTTTGTTGGACAGTGTAGTATTGTAAAAATAAACGTTAGTAGTTTTACATTACAAAAATTACGTAAGATTATATCCCAGAGTCTAGAAGTTTCATTGAAGTTACTTAGGAAGTCATTACTTTAATGATTAATGATTTTTATTTTCATTTAAGCTTTTACAATTGGCTGCGTTAAATTAATTCATGAAATAAAATTAAAAGTTCAAGCACAAATAATCTAGATTAACTTATAACAATACAAACAAGGGAACATCTAAGCGTATGCAAATACTACTTAAATTAGAAAAACCATGCACAAACAGAAAAATAAATAAATAGGCCAATATATCATGCAGTGCGCACCATTTACCTAGATAATGCTGGTGTTAGTGCTTCCAGAAAATTCTTTAATTTTATAACACTGATTATCCAGGAGCCAATTTATGACCACTAACCTATATATTGGCAAATGCAAATCCCTCACTGCAGCGGGTAAATGGTTAAAAAATTGTTTACCTAAAACAGGGAGACAACTTATATATTTCCTCTACCTATACCTGCTGGTGGATAGATGAAAACGATTTCTTGTTTCATAATCATGTGCGAGGTTATTTCTTAATAGGTATACTTCGTTTTCCTTAACTTCTAAAAGACATTGAAAAATCTATACATTATACACGGTCGTAATTCTGTTTTGCGAAACAGGCCGGCAGTGATCAAGATACTGGGCTCCACTTATTTATCTCACCACCCTCTTCTGAAGCAACAGAATTTTCTTAACTTGAGAGTAATGACTCAAGAGTATGTTCTCATATACAAACTGTAGTCTTTATAACTTTAACCCTCCATTGACTTTTACTGATATGGCGTTTACTCTTACGTGCAATCATGAGTTTCCTATCTTAAGTGATTTCACTTCTGGTGACGATTTTTGAAAATTAAACATCTTGCCATGCGAGCCTCAAAATATTCCTAAAAGACAATTTTCTAACTTTTCGTATAGTTTTAGGGAACAATAAGATACTAAAAGTTTAACTACCGGAAAAGTCATATTTCAAGATGGCGTCCAATATGGTGTAAGCTACCTTGCAACTACAACTTTTGTCCTAGAAAAAACATTTTTATAGACCTTCAATATATCTTTTCATATGTTTTCAGGGCCCTTTCATGCAAATAATTTTTTAAAACTTCAAAAATTATTTAATGATCTAGAGGAAATTCACTTTGAACTTCTTATTTAGAGTCAAGGTAATTAAAGTCAAGTATGAATGAGAAATGAGTGACGTTGAATCACATCCAGTGAATGCATCAATGAATAGTAATTGCGATGTCCTCATCCATAGTAGTAGCTTGATATCATTAATATCTCAGACGTTATGGTTTGTATGTCTATCTGCTCCGAAATACGTACCACTAGCAGTATACCCGTCTTTTGTACGCGTTGTAGTATACTGTGTTCATAAAAAAGAGACTTATTATAATAATAAAACATAAACTTTTATTAAAAAGTTGTTAACATAATACCTTTTAACTTGGAAAGCATGTGCAAACAAGAAACATACCCCAGTAAAAATACAAGAGTAGTTTCAGAGTGCTTGTTTTAATACTGCATATTTGTAAAGTTATATAAAATAAAATTGTTTTAGTTAAAAAATGGATATAAAACACTGAGCGTTACTCGCGAGAAGGCCCCTTGGCCAAACCACAATGCACTCATGTGTTGTCTCGGTATCGAACGTTTTGAAGGCAGTTACATTATTTTTTAATTTGTTCTATTATTGTACATGGCAAACAGCTATGTGTCCTAGAAACGAAAAATGTTATAGGAAAAGCTCCTACATAGTATACAATTTATAGTTTATAGATTTTGAGATCTAAAGATTCACAAATTAATATTAATACTCTTATTAAACTTTTAGTTGTAAAATTTCTTAGGGGGTTTCTCGGGACTCGTAGACAGTTGTTATGAATATTTATGATAATTGCATATCAACTATATTATGTGTCATAAAACAATTTTTTAGGAAGCAACCAACAGTTAAATGAGAAAAAGTTGTGAAGGATGTAGGTGTACATCAAGGATCAGTGCTATCAGTAATATTATTTTTTATTAGCAATCTTCACCTGAAGACTGTAAAAAGACAGCAATTCAATAATTACAAAAATTGTTGTCTTTTTTGTCAATTAATACCTACTGAACAGGAATATAGTACCATATACTTATATCTTAAACTTATGTATGAAAAAATTATATTTTTGTATGCCTCAATTCCCAAAATTTCACATTATTTACAAATTATTTGACATAAAATTTTTAACACTGATATGATAATCTATTCAATTATTTATGTATAAAACCGTTTTAACCTAGTATATTATAGTTTTTTTTCAAAATTATAAAATGAAAAGTATACATGAAAATTTACGTTTAACGCATTTTTTTCTTTCAAAACCAGTTGTCCAAAGTTTGAATACATCATATAAACATAATAATATACATTTGAAACAGCTATTGTGTAGAAAATAACATTTTTGTCAATGTCTGTTTTTACAACAAAAATTTTATAGCAAAAATAGCGAAATACCTAACTAGCTAACGTGCAAGAAAACCAATTTAACCTTTAAAAATCCAAACAGAAATATCAACCAAGAAAATCAATCGTTAATCTATATGGCGATATAAAATTTTGATTGTGAAGTGTCAACATTTCACAATCAAAATTGATTGCGTATAGGAACATGCCAACATTTAAAAACCTGGGATTTTTTACTGATACGGAATTCTTTGAAGGACTAGGTAGATAGTTTAGGTAAGGGTTTTAAGAATAAGCATCATGGTATTCTATTGAAACGTCAAATTCTATGAAGAAAGTAATATTTTGCATTCATACACACATAACTACAATATAGAACTCACTGTTATGGGGTATGATCAAGCGTTCAGTAAAACAATTGGAAGAGTTCAAAATTACTTTATTTGAGTCATGTATAATATGAAAGTAGGAGAAACTTGGCCTTAGATCTGTTTAAGAAGCTTGATATATTATACATTACAGCACGTTAATTTTTTCTATTCGTATTGGTAGCAATTTTGTTAAAACTAACAATACATCGTGATGATTTTTGAAGTACATCTGCTATTTTAAAACCCACAGTATAAATATTTATAATAACCAGAGCACTTATTTTTTTAAGTCCTAAAAGTTTTTACCACTTACTAAAAATAATTTTAAATTATGCAGGTCAATTTTTCGTTAAAAACCAAGTTTAAAAGGCTACTGGACCGTAGTTTCGTAGGGTGTGTTTCGTGGACCACTACAATTGATTAATTTAGAAAAGTCCTATCTTTTCAGATAAATATATTTTTATTTTTAACAACAGTTCCAATACGGTGTTTCTTCACAATAGATTCATTTAGTGAAATATGTTGAAAATAACCATTATACTACATGTTCACACATCGATTTATAAGGGGAGACATCATTATTTCTAAAGTGACACATGAAATATGATGTCATTTCTCTGAGTATTCAAGGGCGTGCGTTGTTTTCGGACCACAACACGAGCTCAGTTGAGGCAACGAATGTCACTCGGAACAAATAAACCACATGCCATGACAACTACAGGGTGTTCAACAACTGAAATACTTCAACATCCAGCTTGACAGTCCTAACAAACAAATGTAGAGGGGTATTAGAGTATATGTATATTTTCGAATATTCATGCTATTGTAAACATTTATATTTTACGTAACGAGTTTTACGATAAAATAAACTATTATGAACGATTCACTGATTTTTCAATATATCGATACCTTTGCAGGTTACACATCGCAACCATAATCGGTATATCGAAACAAAATTCGATATACTCATGTACTCAACTGCCCTAACATTATGTTTGATATAATCCTGAATATTAGAAATACATAATCTACCACTTAATCAAAACTACTAGTTTAAATTTAATTTTTAATTTACACATGTAAAAATCTTATGACTGATGTTTGTTTATTTATATAATTTTAGGTTATAAGTACACAGTGAAAATTAACTGAGTTTCAAAACATGTGTCGTAAATGATGTAAAACTAAAACGTTTAAAATGTGCTCAAGTTTATTTAATCTATTAATAACAACATATATTATTACATATTTTTAGTGTAATACTAACTATTTTTGTTCTAATAGTAATTTTATATTTTACGAGATTTTTTTATTTAAACACTTGAACAAACCGTTCCTCATATCAGATCGAGTAGTAATTTTAGGTATTCGATATGATTTGCGTCATAGGGGTATTCCGGTGTCTTTAATAACATTAAGTTAGAAACCAATAGTTTTGGACATTTAGGAGATTACTATAAAAACTGTAGAGAATGATTTGATTCATACCATATTATTGAATTTAATCGTTTAAGTGCATAATCCATGAAATTGACGATGTATACGGTGCAAGGTATACACAGTAAATAGTAAATTTGTCGGGGATCCATCTAAACGCGATTACTATATGATAAACATATATAAATATTGATTTTTCCTCCAATATTGCACGTTTTCACTTTTTGATCTGAGCTTCTTGTCATTAGTCTAAATAAATATACATAAATAAATAAATATAGTTATAAGTGAATATTGGAGAGTAGTGCTTAGTAAATAGTAAACAGTTTTATGTTAATAGTAAAAAATATATACGTTATTTCATTTTTATATGATATTATAATAAGTACTAATTACTATTTCATTTAAAATATTATGTTTGAAATAATATAATATTAAGTTTAGCAAATAACATGATATCGTATAATATAGACATGGTATAAAATAGTCTCCATCTTATGGAGACTAATTAATTTAATTGATAACTTCCTTATGAGGCACATATAGCGTTCCTTCTACACCACCTAATGAGTCCACTGATAAGATTTTCACAGCGTTAATATTTGTAACATAGTTAATTAAGTGTTTCAAATAATGTTTTTTATTTTAAATGTAACGTTGTAAAGTTCTTGCCTACATTAAAAAGGTTTGAATTATACATGTTATTACTGACATATTTAAGGTTTTTTGGGTAACTGATATGAGAAAGACACGGCAAATAACCCTACAAATAGTATGTAGCATAAACTTTAGAGTATACTATGCAGTATTAAAAAAACGTTAAGTCTGAAACCTCAGAAAGCAACTTTTAACTGAATAAATTATAACTATTAATGATTTATGATACTTGTAACTGCATTAAAATAAAACATATAATCGAACAAAAATTAAAATGATTATTCTTCAGCCCTTTAGGTTGGGGTTTTATGTAATGTATCCTAAAATATTTGAAGAATGTGTAATAACGTTGAAGTTTATTGGGGGTTGCGGCATCTGCATTCCAGTATAATGGAGGTGTCATAACATGCCATGATGAACTCTGGTCATATTGCGTTGTATGTTTATAAAGATCGTAATGTACATGCTGTGAAATTATTGATACCGTAACTTGTAATGTTGTATAGACAACTTCAGTTTTTTTTTAGAGATTAGAACTATTATTCTGGTTGTAATGAACAGAAATTTTTTATTTTTTTATTTTTTATTTTGTGTATTTCTACGCCAGTGGCATTTTTAACGTTTTGATGGGGAACGGCCCAAACCCCGGTCTTGTTACTACCTAACGTCGACCTGTTGTTAGGAAGCATCATTAATTAGTAGCCCAATGACAAATGGCGACTGGGTCCAGATTCGACCCTTGCGAGATTCGATCCGGCGACCTTCAGTTTTGAAGGCGGGTATTATAACCACTACACCACCCAGCCAGTAAATAACACATTTTACCTTGTTTGTGTTATTAATTACGATAGTTTTCATAAAAAATGTTGTTACTGATCTGACACATACTTCCGTCGTAGGAGGGGTTTGTACCCCAAAAAAGTTTTTATACAAGGGGAGCTATTTGAATGTCTTAGCTCTGGGGAGGGGGGTGACCAAATTTTAAACATAAGTACAGCTGTTTAGATGAACTGAAAACATTCCCTGTAGACATATATATGACTTAACTTATTTCCCACAGGGAAGTAAATACGAATATGTTTAAATTTATTCATGTATATTGTTGAAAAATATAATTTTATTTTTTACAATTGGATTCAGCTCAAAATAATACTTAATTTGGTATTTAATCATACTCTTGGTCTATTGGTTACTGAGATATTCAAAATGGTTCCAAACACCGATACTCAAATTTCAAACAAAATAAAATGTTATGTTATGTTGTTGTTAGTGCTAATCTAAAGGAGTTTAAATAAAAATCAATAACTCACGTATTTACTTACCGTAAAAATTCTTCCAAAAATATTCTTCTTGTTATTACTGGATAAATTATTGACATAATTTCATAACATTACGTATAGGTTTTTAATTAGCGAACAACCTCAATATATGCAATTGCCATGTCAAACAGACCTTATTGCAGCAAACCTGTATACTCGATGCAATTTCATTACTCTGATGGGAATAATACAAGTTTAATGAAATTCGCACAACTCACGCCAGCGTGCTGCGTGCGATCTCATTCACCTACATCTCATCATCTATTGTTTTATTCATTCATTGTTCATCACCTCCCACATCAACTTCCTGTGTTATCTTCTCCCTCAATAAACTTAAACCCTCCGTTCATCATACAACTAATTTACACGCACCATCCTACGTACCTTTTATAAAACCATTTAATAATTAGAAGCTTATTTAGAATAACATTTAACAAAGCTAAAGCTAAAAAATTAGTACATTTTCATTGTGAACAGACTCTGGATC
This sequence comes from Nephotettix cincticeps, assembly GCA_023375725.1. Lineage (NCBI taxonomy): Eukaryota > Metazoa > Arthropoda > Insecta > Hemiptera > Cicadellidae > Nephotettix > Nephotettix cincticeps. The sequence goes on along the minus strand of CM041789.1, from coordinate 66,327,483 downwards.
TTTGAAGAAAAATGTTTTAATTTTGAAACATTTTGATTGGATTCTGATTGAAGTGATAAAAACTTTTTGAAGTGGCTTTTATTGAGTGATGTGACCCTACCAAGCTACATTAAAAACGCTCTTAGACAATTCTGTTTACCACAGGCTGTAAATTAAACTTTAATCTGGAACCATTAGTCGTAGAGTAACAATTTAAAATACTAATTAGTTAAGTTTTTAAGATTGTTTTAACTGCGGTAGTTAGAAAAAATAGGGGTATATTCATTGTACAAAACTATTTTTAACATTATTGTTTTGAAAATTAATAATTATTTTGACTTTTACATTTATTTGACATTTTATTGTGATGCAAAAAAACGTTTACTCGATCTATACAAGTCAGCTTATACAAGTAACCCGGGTTACAGATTGCCCACCATTAACCAACCTAAATCAATATAACAACCTAACATAACTAATATAACCTCAAAGCAATCAATGCAAACTATCAGCTGACCGTTCAATAACTAATAAGTACTGTTAGTTGCTATCATATCTGATGGTTTATTTCAGGTTTTTCGGATTTTCTATGTCATATTTTTGGGATTTCTTTTCCTACCTTGGGACTAAAAACTAAAGACTTTTCGTCACTCGGGAGTAAAAGTATTAATTTAGTACTTTATTCAAGAGAGTAAAGTACGGCTTAACGTAGTAGGTGTAGGAAAAACTTATTGAAATGCTTAAGCTGTAATAATGTTCGCTGATAAATCTAAATTTGTTTGTTACTCTTGGCATAAAATTTATATATTTGCCCCATTTCATTCTGATGGACAACAATTAAATTCCTCACGTGGGTTATTCCATATTTAAGCTTATTTTTTTATTTAAAGTAAGCTCGGAATTAATGGATTTTGCTTTGTATGTAGGTCTGCTGTAACGGGGTGTTTATTATTTTAAACAATCATTCACTATGCAATATTTAGTTTATCAAATATCCAAAATATAATTACAAAATGATGATTTATTTAATAAAATCTGTAGGAATTAAAAAATCAAACAATTGATTACTAACAATTGTTAGGTTTAGTAACTTTTTGAAGTTTTTTAAGACTATTTGCGAATAAATATTGAATTTCCCTCAATAAGGTATTCATCCTGATTAGAGGATATATTTTCTATTCTCCGTTCACTCAGTTATTTTAATCGAATCATAATTTTGAAAATCGTATAATAATATGGTAAACTTCTCTAAAAAAACTAACTAATGGGTTTAACAAATCGGTTGGTTAAAAAGCATCTTGAATTATTTTTTTAATATAAGTTACTTAAAAACCTTATCCTCCATCAGTTTTCTTTTTAGCCTCCTAGTCCAAGTAATTTTAGAAGAATTAATAGTTTGTAGATCTGTTTATGTAAAGGTGCTACAAAGCTTTAGATTTAATTTTATTTTTCAATTTCAAATTAGATATTAATTTATGAATTTCTGATAAAATATGGTGTGTTAATGGGTAACCTAAACGTATTATTTTTTAAATTCTGAATTTTCACAATGTTAGTTTGGGAAGAAGTTGTCGAACTATTTTATTATTTATTAGAAAGATAAGTGCCAATCAAGCATCAGCTTGAGAGTCAAATAGTGTTTAAATAATACTTTAAGGTTATATTTTTCACTTAAAATAATTTTTGAGCTGTCACGCAGGACAAATAACAAAAATAACAATGTTTTTAGTGCCGTAATTTTAGAAAACTAAAAACATAAAAAATCAAACTCTTGACCAACTTCACAAAAGACGGCTGTTAACGCACAGTATAAAGAAAATTCTATTATACTTTAAAAATATATTTAACTTTAAATGCAACTACTTTAATGTTAAATCCAAAGAAATACGCTGTTGGAAAGATTACTCAATCAGGGTAACGCAGTTGAATAGGGAGCATGAATCTAGCTGTAGCTTTGCCAAGCTGGGTGGTAAACTACAATTGAGCAGATCTGGGAACTCGCCGAGGCAATAGTGGTGTTGGATGTTATCAGCTATAACAACAAAGGACGAATAAGCGGGGGCGACTTCATACACTGTGCTTTGCTCTGTGTTTCTTCTCTCTCTCTCTCTCTCACACACACACACACACACACACTGCAGCGTGTTGATCAATACTCTCTATGAACTTTCGTTTATCGATTTAGAGGAAATTAAAACAACCATGATTCAACACAATCTAAAGGAAGTTTTAAAACAAATTATTAATTACAGGTAGTAAAAATGATGTTTGATATTAATCGACCCCACTAAAATTCTATACTAATCAAAATTATTGAGAAAGTGATAGCTCAATACTTCCCACCAAAAATTCTTAAACTTCAAATAAAAAATTGTCTGTGAAATAAATTTAACTTTACTTGTACACTTTCTAAACAATAAATTTGTTCAATGTTATTTCGATAGTCAGAAATATAGTTGTTATATTAAATGCATGTACGGTAATTTATTTACGTTTAATTTTATAGGAAGAAATTAAATATTAACTTTTTGAAATGATTTTTTACTCTTGTTTTATGTAGGTTTGTTCCGTGAAATTTGTTTTAAATATCTACGTAAAAATAAAGTTAAAGTCCATTCATAACATAATATTACACCTAAAATCCACATTTAATGATAGAAATAACTCGACTGGTGACTAAATATACGGTATCAGCGGACTTACACACTTGACATACTTTCTCCTTTAAGTCAATGACTAAACGACAAACTTTAGTAAAACCATCATATTCTATAACGTTTATCTAAATATTATTAAATAACTTATTGTTTCCAACATATTGTTAGAATTTCATGAGGGGAAAGTTTATTATGCCCACCCGTAATGCCAAGCTTTTTAGAGTGATTTAGTTGGGTGATGTGATCTTAGACTGTGTACCAAGATTCTTAGAAAACGGTTGGAAAGTATGGAAGAAAATAATTATTTAATATTCTCCTTAAGACAAACATTGAGCCATGGACAGTAAATTTAACTTTTCTCTGCAACCGTTAGTCGTAGACTAATGATTCAACATATATATTTGTTTAGTTTTTAAGCTGGTTTTAATGGTGGTAGTCAAATTATACTTTACCGTTATTGTTTTCACAGAAAAATGATTTGTTTTACTTTTAAAAGCCTATTACAATTAAACCCCTATGTTTTGAGAAATGAGGGTGGTGTCATTTAGTTGATCTCATTAAGGACTATAAACCATATTATTTTCATCATGATCGAGTTGTTTTTAGAAATTTTTGTTTTACGTGTTTTTTGTGGAATTTTAGGGGTAAAATACCCTTAACAATCTAAAATTCCAAAAAATATAAACACATTCTGAGATACCGTGAATTGTTATCTACACACCGTATTCCATGAAAACTGGACCAATATTATCGTATCTAGACATCCCCACACACACAAACGTCACTAAAAATACCACTTTTTCGATTCTGGGGTCACTTATATCTAGGCTTCTGCACATCCCCACACACACTTAAACACACTGACATCACTCTAAAACCATACTTTTTTGACATGGATATGTCTTAGCTCTGGGGGGGTGTTAGTGATTTTTAAGGTGGAAAACATGTAACAGGTTTCCATAGAAACTACTAGATCTATTGTATTGAATTTTAAATATAAAAGAATTAGAATAGCTGTTTAGATGAACTGAAAGCATTTCCTTTAGACATATCCAAATCCATGATCTCATCTATTTCCCACAGGGAAGTAAATACAATCATTTTTATCGAGGGACACTATAATGGATATATCCACCAGGAACTAAATTAAATTCAAAATAAATTAATTCTTAAATTCTAAAATGCCGAAGAAAATAATACTTTCTCCTTGTACTTTAGTATAAGAGTTTAAAGTAAAAAAATATTTTTTACAATAAGTCAATTTTCATTAATATCAATACTGAGCACTGATGATGAAATCATTAAATATTTCAAATTAAATGCAAGTTTTCACACCGAAGTGAATTTTCAGACCACACAGAGGTCTAGTGAACACCAGAGCTATGAATGAGGGACCATTAGCCTCAACTGGACTGCATTATAATGATCGTAAGCGCAACATTTATCTAACTAATGTTTCTAACAATTTAACATCCTGCTTTAAGAGTTAATGTATACCTGTGTCCAGAAAAAAGTAACCTAAATTGAAATCTATCCTATTCAATTATAATTTAAATAAATATAAAATTACCTCAAAATCCATTCTTTATTATTAAAGTCTTGTTTATAAAAATGTTTATATTTATCTTTTAATATCCCTAATTCGTTAAAACTATTGTTTACAATACTGTATAAAATTCATATTATAAAATCCTTCCATAATTGAAGTTTTTAATTCTTTGGAATTTAATTTGAATAATAAATAATAAATGTAAATTTTTACATTTTCATATTCACAGTAGACACAGCCTCACTATATTGATTATTTTAAGTCAAATATGATTGAAGGGTGCATGCGATGAGTGAAATGGATTTGATGAAATTATGCAGTTATTGACAAAAACCAGCTGATTGATTTGCTAGGATCATTAATAACCCTTGAATAAATCTGGGTCTTGTATAGAACCATAAACTAATTTGTAGATCACTATTAAGAATAAAATGTAGTTCAACGAATAAACTATGACGCGAAATTATTTAAATAAGTCCATTTACAAAAAAACGTGTAGTGCTAAAACTTTTAATAACTCTTAGTTAAATAGGTTTTACTTTTTATTTTGCACATTGTAATACTTTTTCCAAAGTAATTTGAATAATTGCAATACATACTTATGCTACTTTAAACCTGAGTAAGGTATGCAGGTTTGTACTAATTGATCTAGGTTGGAATTTATCCAAGGGTTGTAAAATATAGGAGGGAAGCAAAACCCTCCCAAGGAGGATCATTATCAAGTTTTAAACGCTATTTACCTAGGGTCGTTTATTACACTGTAAATAGACGAAATCGTCTCTACAGATCTGAACCATCTGCGCACTCCCGTCTGGCTGTAAGCCTGATTGCTTATTGGAGGTTTCTTTATTCAGACTCAACTCCATCAATATAATAATATTTTGCACAATTGGTAACAAAAACCTGGTAATTTTTTAAAACTTTTGTATTTCAAAATATAAGTCTTATTTATCAAAGAATTTATTTTTAAATCATACAATCATACAATTTAAATCTATTTTTAAAATTATTGACATGACTGTAAAGGTAAGCGTACAAAGAATAAAAACCTACCTGTGCTGAGCCACTGAATAGAGGGACAGAAAGTTATTGGCAGCACGCGATAGTTGAAAATTGTATAGTATTTACTTCACTAAAAGAAATATATTCTTCCAAACAGCTGCTCTCATAACTAACATGACGTCACTTGCGTCCCAAAATTAGCTAACACTCCCCGGAGCTCAGACATATCCATGTTAAAACGTATAAATATTTAAATAAAATGCTAGTACTGTATCTTCCTCTAAAGAATGGAAATTATAAAGAATAAAGTATGAATTGCTATAATCATTTACTTTCTAATAGAGTTCAATAAGTCCATTTTTAACATCACTATGAGAAGATGCCCCATCACTGCAGATCTGCGTCCTAAGCGATTTTCCATTTAATTCCTAAAGTCCTACAAAAACCGAAAAATGAAAAAAATGCATGAGATTTTGAAAATGTTACCTCTCGGTGCTGGGATAAAAAACACCTACAGTTTACATAGTTCATTTTTAGGTCTTAAAATTAGGTATTACTAGATGTTGATTACATTAAAAACTTTGAGTTACCCGAAAATAACCAATTATGGTGTCAGGTGTAAAACAATGATTCACACCAAAAAGTCTGTTTCATTACTTTGAAGGTGAACGAGTACTATGCTTGGCCAACCTCACTTTTGCCTAAGAGTTTTGAAGTTATAAATTGTTCTATACTTTTTATAAAAGTTTAAAAATGTATACATATATTATTAAATAATGAAATACAATACGTTGAAGTATATAATATCATTATACATAAAAAGTTCCGAACTAATGCAGTTTTTGGCATATGGGTACACCAAAAAATTGGTCTCCGGCCTTACCACGAGGGCGGTAATATCTGAGTTTCTTATGGGAAAGTTGCTAGTATTGAACAACAATACAAGCTCCAGTATTGATTTTATTTTTACAGCGTTTTACAAGTTTTACACCTTAAGATCGTTAAATGGGAATAAAATTTGAGATTCTTTTATTAATCCAAAATAAAATTTGTATGCAATGTATTTTCTTTAAACTAATACATATCAACATACTCTTAATAATTGATGGGGTTGTTTTTAGCAAATTTCCCATAGGGAAGAAACTATTACCGTTGGTGTCATCACAAGACTCAAGTCCGGGACCATGTTACTTTTTTGTTTTGAGGTGCCCAACGACAAATAGTCGGCCCATGAAGAGGTTTAAACGTTTAATTTTATATTACGTGCCCATTCATGCACTGAACTTAAAATAAAAAAAAACTTATTTATAAATTTAAAAACTTAAACAGTTTACAAAGTAGATTTATCAGAAACTGTCGTAGTGAAGTGGTAGTTGTAATATCAGCAACTGTATTCAATATTTTCGAAAACAAATTAATTTTATAAGCATACTAAATTTTAAAAGTGTTTAAAATATACATTTACCGTTTATGTAATGTATTTTTAAGTGGGTTAGAAAAATTATTTTCAACTCGTTTACGAAATGTGTTTATTAAGTGGACAGCCCGGAGGTTTTTAACAACAGGAAATTCAGACGTCAGCAAAATGTTGAGAACAGTTGAGTAAATTGGGTTTTGCACAGCTTGCTTTTCGGATGTGGTAATAATTTATACTGACGAATATATTGTATGGCATTTTCTTTTACACTGTAAAGGCTCTATGAAATATTTTGGTACAATTTCTATAACACCCTACTGTACTGTGTTAGATACTTAACAATATGTATATTATTCATAGCAGTTTTTTACTTGTTTTGTCTTAATTATATAATTATAAGGATTTGGAAGTGCAAACAGTTGATCAAAAACGATATGGAAAATTAAAAGCAGAATCTGATAAGGATTTTATTTTAAAATTAAACTTTATATTTACTGATGTAATAATATTTTTGTATATTTTTGTAAATGTTTAAGAAATTATAAAATGAATTGTGTTCTAAACTTGAAATACTGTAATTGATGCCGGGAAACAGATGAAATTTTCCAATACATTACACTACTAAATTATCCAAATGTACAATGTTAGTCTAGACAACAGTAAATGAGGATAACGCTTTCAATCGTTATACTAAGTTTAAAACTTACTCTTTTAGTTGTATTAGTACTAATGTTTTGCTCTCGTGGCTACTGCAAGAAATGTCTCCATCGTTATGTGGACGTTGGAGACAAACTGGTGTTTGTTCTGCCCGGAGAAGGATGATGATTGTCTTTACACCTTCTTCGAGTGTATGCGTTTTGTAGAAAGGCGGTAGCTTGCCTCTGCAGTGAGATTTGTAACTGCAGATACTATTGTAGAGGTAATACTTCGAGGTGAAGATGAGTTGGGGCAGTTGTCTCCCACGTTCATCTGGTTCCTCGCATCAAGATATGAGAGATGATTGAGTGACATTTAGATTTTCGTTAAGTTAGATTCTTGTTCTGTTATGACGCAAGTCATGTGGTCCATGCATGAAGTTATACGACAAGGGTTCCGTACTGGTTTCCCGCGGCCTGTAGGGGGCTTAGTGAGTGGAAGTCCTACACTGTTTCCATATTGGTTCTTGCATTAGCATCTCTCATACGTTTTTTGTTATGTTCACACGTGTACTCTACAAATACTCAATTGGGTAACACATAATTGAAGTAATTTGAAAAAAAATTGTTTTATTATTTTTTGGGGATTTTACGTCAGTCCCATTAATTTTTACTTTTTATGTAGGTTATGTAGGTATTGATTTTCCAAACTGGTATTTAATTATTAGCTCAATTCCCAACAATGACTTGATATGCAGTGGATCCGATGACCCTCTGAAAACAAAATGAATTACCACTAAGAAAATAAATTATTCATTAGAAAAGAGATGCGGTGGGTTTAGTGTAAAGCCAGAGATTCTGCCTCAAACCACAACACCCGAAGCAGCAGACTTGTGTTATCTGCGAAATTCTATTGATTTAGGACGTACTTGCGATATTACAAACTAAGCTTCGACATAGATACACACCACACATCATATGTTGAGAAGCAATAAACTTATATTAATTGAATTATTCTCAATAAAAATAATATGAGAAATAAGTTAGTTGGAGTCTCTGGAAAACAGATTTTTCAACATTCACAAATAAGCTTATCATGTAGCTATGTAAATATGTATACCAAGTTATATGTCTATGTCCAAGATATGTCAAAGTTTTTAGGAAGGAGGGGGGTGTTAGCATTGTTGTGTAACGCAAATCAGTGCAATTTAAGTCGTTTCCATAGAAACTACCAGAGCTATTGTATTGCATTTATTATAAGAACAGCTGTTTAGATGAAACGAAAACATTCCCTTCACACAAATCCATGATCCATGACACACAGGAAATTAAATGTAAACAGATTTTTTTTAAATAACTCTCCGAATTTTTTCTGAGAATTGTCTTGCTAAAGAGACATACGTGCCACGTGCTAGCGTTTCTAACTCCTCGTGCGGACGGCATTATAGCCTTGTCTCCAACTAGCGTTCGACCAGACCAGCTGCCAGGCTCGGCGCACGACATTTTCTCTTTGCTACGTTGGTAGACCTTGGCGTCAGCTGGTAGACTTTCATTCAGTTCAATCGTTCCCGCGCGCTTGTAGTAGTCGTGTAAATCGTTCGTACGCGTCTCCAGCAAACGGTTTATTATCACTGGTGTTTCTTTTTTCACTATTTCTATTCGGCTGTTCTAAATTTGACATGTATCACATTTAATTATCGATTCTATCTATTTTATACCCTACGGAACAATACTCATAGTAGTTTTAAACTATCGTAGACGTTTGTTATTGACTAGGATATACTTAAGGCTCATTAGTGTTAGTGATACGAGAGAGGAAGTCCCTGTTAAGCAACCATGTTGTGGCGGTGAAATGTGATGTGTTGTGTTTGTGTTTGTTTTGCCTTCAGGATTATTTCATCGTAATTTATGGATTAGTATAGTAAAGGTGAGTGTTTATTTTACTTTTAAAATTTTCCGTTTGTGTGAGGGTTTTCTCCAATGTATCTAGTTAAGATATTACTTTTTTTACACTGCAGTCGTTTTTGTCCAAGTGGATTATTGTCTTAAAACTATAATTTTATCCGGTGTGAAATTAAAAATAAATAATTGTTTTAGTAAAGAATAATTAATAGAAAACCTATTTATTTACGTAAGGGATACGATGAGAAAACACATTATTTTATATAAGATATTAAATCAATATCTAACCATAACTAAAATACCTGTAATCTTAGATCGCATCTCTGGGACATCATGCAGCTTCTTTACACGATGTTTGGTAACTAATCTTAATCATATAGTTGAAGATGTAACTTTCATAGGTTAGGGTTCTGATAAAAACGGTGCTTTGTGTTCTCAAAACATATGTTTGTTCACATTTGCTGAATGCCAGCTGATTCTTTAAGCTGTAACTTAAATATAAGGACACCAACTATTTTATTTAAGTAAACTATCATGACTTTTATTTTTTCCTTAATATCTTTTTATGTGTCTTATTCGCTTGTAAAAGCGTTCCGTTGGTCAAAAGTTACAACGGAATTCGATCTCGGTTTTTCGTCCACATAAAATGCAATATTACTCACCGAAATCACCACTTTAGCTTTTGTGTTGAATGCTACTATTTGACCAGATAAATATTAGAAAAAATACCAGCCCATCGTGATCTCTAAATGCTGTGAATTAGTGGATACATTTTATTCTTAAAAAATCTGTGTTAGTTTAATTTATAATCATTTAAAATATTTAACAATATAGGTAATTTGAGGATAGACAGTTTTGTTTCTACTCCTCATTTGTTAATGGTTCCGTAAAGTTATTTAGTTGAATACAACTTGAAATGATGCACTGATTAGCCTACGGAAAATCGCATAGTTATATTATTACTATAACATAACAGTTATTATCACGCATTTATTATAGTTATTAATTTATTTTACATATTCTGACTCCAACCTAAATTTTAACCATGATAAAAATTAAATTTTATTTTATTATTTAAATATATTAAATTTTCGCTTATATGATGAACTAGTTTATCTATTTTAACACAAGTTATTGCAACTACATTACTTGCGTTTATAAGAAACACATATGCGTTAATGACGAGGTAGTAGTTATTTAGATTATAATAGTAACCGTTAATATTTGGCATAGACGATGTACGTACACTCAAGTCAAGCCAGACACTGGTGTAATTCTCGAGTGCTTTTACCTTAAACATGACTTATTGATTATGTCCATCACCCAAAGACTACACCGTATGAATTATTCCAGATACTGTCCATTTAGACCTTCTTGTCTCACGAACCTAATTTTTTTCGTTACATATAACATATTTCATAAATCTCATGAGTAATTCTAAAGCCTTTTTGCTTGTTTCTAGTTCTGAACAGTCAATTCAGTTCAGCTTACAAATGCTTTTTAGGAAAGCAGTCATGCATATTCAGGAATTCCGAGACTTTAACGCGTTGCCTATTGCCAACTCACGCTGACCATTAGCCAAGTTTATTATTTTATTTTGAAAAAAAAATCCAAAATTATCACTTGATGCTTGTTTATTTTGTTAATTTATGATAATAGTTTACGAAATTTTCATCCACTGTAATTTTAATTTAGCACATAAAAATGTTTACGACTACAGAAAGGCCTGCAGTGTTATAAAAAGTAATATTGTTCTTCAGTTATAAAAAATATGCTGTCACTGAATAAAGGCCTGATCAATAAATATAATATTTTATTTCATTCAAGAAGAGTTAATTATATTTGCTCAATACATCTGTGACTGGATCGGATTATACCAAAATTTAAGACTTTGGAATTTATAAATCGCGTTTGTACTTTCTTTACATTGTCTAGTGCAATATAGAACACGACGAATTTTGCACTCACTGGAATAATTTGAGCAGACCTTCAAATATAAAGATTTCTTCGATCGATCGATAAATTTGTTGCTAGATTAAACACAATATGCATGTGGGCAGGAAGGCAAGGGCTGTGTTTACTCGGAGGGGCGCCGCGAGTTCGAGACAGCGCTAGCGGACCGCTGAAAGTGGAGAACCGGTAGATAGTAAAAGTGCTTGCCCTTCTCCACTTTCTACTGCGGACCAGCCGACTGCCAGGACGTGCTGTACTGTCTGCCAACACGTTTCACTGTTTCGTTTAACCAAAAATTAAATTCGTAATCATTTTCGCTTAAAAGTATCCACTACAGCACGCTTCATAATTTAAAGGTCGTTGGTTCACCCCTAACTGGGTCTAACTGCCTTAAATGATAAAGCAGAAATTAATGCTTCTGAAAAACTATATTCTGGTTTTGTTACTGGGACGGTGGGAGATACGAATTGCGGAACGATGGTTGGTGGTTTTTATATTCTTTGGTGTGAAATGACGCTTCTATATTGAATACTACGTTTATCCGAAGACCATCCTCATCATTATACCAGGTTTTGGAATAAGACCTTTTGGGATATTACATAACAATACTATCTCAGAATGTACACATTAGTGTGTAACAAGACTACAAGATCGCGCCACAGTCACCTTACATTCAATTCCCATACTTAGAAATGCTTAAAATCCTCAAATACCTAAATTACTTGGCTGTTACCTACCTACGTAGCCATTTCAGAACGATGATAGTATAATATTCTGAACAAATCCTGACAGTAATCTTTTACTCCTGTTCAGTATAAAATACCTGATCAAAAATTCCCTTTTTAAGAAAATCATCTAGTCTATTATATATTTTAATTGTTATTCAAGTAATTTTTCTGATACACCTATTTCAATGAAATAAATGAAACTATTTACTAAGGAGAATTGACTTTGGTACAGTTTAAATGCTTACTTCATAAAATATAAAAGTGTGATAGGCTCTTTTACTTTACCGTCCGCATAGACTACAGATCAATGCGTGGAACGTATTAAGGAAACATAAGTTTGAGTCAACACAGTACTATATAGAAAGTAGTAATAAAAAGTTATTGGAAACTACTCCTTCTGAACCAGGGCCATCGTTGACTTAAAATCTAAGTCCTTCACGCTATCAACTGAGCTACCGACTGGCCAAGAAAGTTAAATAGAAAGATATGAATTAAATAGGAAAATAATGAGATTGGGAGAAAGTGAGTATGGAAACCTGCTGTGGAGTCAGTTCCAAGGCAACATAGGGAGTGGCTACTGTGTTTGATTTACTGCACGGGTTGGGAGGTGGTCTAAATACAAATGTGATTGTGAACAGCTCAGGCAAGGTCGCCTTTACCCATGAAACTGCTGTGGAAAGTTCAACGCTTACAACACTTCCATGAACACCTGCTGTGCCATTGTTCATATTGACACAGGTGACATGAAAAAACAGAGCTATCTCAAGCCAGACGTTGTTGGCTTGCTTGTCGTTGCACGATGTAAGGTGAACGATAAAATACTCGTATCGGTTAGGAGTCTTAGATAAGTGTAGATTATTAAATAGTATACTGTATTTCACTTTTAACACATGTAAATTTCAATAAAGGCTTCCTACATAGGTTTTGTACATCCTGATTTTTAAGGAAATATAATTTGTTAAGTTCTCTACCCTTTAGGAGAGCTTAGGTCATGAATATGTCATCCTCCTTATGATCCTCTAAACAGCTGTACTTATAACCAAATGACGTCATTTCCGTTACAATTTCTTTAACGACAGCCACTACCAACACAATCCTCAGAGTTTAGAAATATCCATGTCCAAATACTTTGTATGTTAATATAAGTTCGTCATACTTAAGCTACGTTTGTACGTATGAGTTGTAAATGCTTATTTAAAGTTTGTGTATGTTTTGTCGCTCATATCTTAAGAAAAAAAATACGAAATTGTCTCATCCCACATAGCCTGGAAGAACAATTATCTGTAGTGAAATTATAAATGAGGTAAATTTAAAACACTTATTCACGTATTGATGTGGTCAAAGACATTTAATAAAACAACAATCCAGGAGGAAACAAGTACAGATACAAAAGAATGCATGCATCTATTTCATAAAAATAACGATATGTTTCCCACCTCAGCATCACCTAGTTTTCACGGTATTTTTTCAGCATTTAATCAAAGCAATGTTCCTATAATGGGTCCAGTTTCCCAGTAAGTCAAAGGTTGCTGGATCGAAACTAGAGGCCGGCGACTCCTGACAGATCATGAGCGGTCTCCTGAGGCTGGCCTATGTGACTAATGTCGCAACGGTATCTCACTGTCTTTAAGTCATCACTCAAGCCTTGGAGATGGCATGAACGATAGCAGTTGAGTTTTTCTGTTCCCTATTGAAAATAACTCAAAGCTATGATTTTTCGGACCATATACGGAACTGAAAACAGCTTTTTTCATTAAGACAGTATGATGAAAGAATCATTTCCAGCGAAGGTAAATGTCATATACGGATCCACGAAAGTTTAACGTCATGAATTTGCTTATATTGATAATAAACGCTGATGGGTAATCTCATCGTGACATGATCCTTCAGCACACGATTTGTAGGGACGCTCGTCGGCCACCAGAGTGCAGTGCGGTCAACCGCTCCGCCGTCGCCACCGCAGTCTCCGACCTGTTCCACTTATGGTCGTGAACCTCCGCCAGTCGTCCACCACAGGTCAGGTCAACCAAGAGCCGGCTTTATAATGGAGAAAATAGAAATCAGACAGCTTTATAATGGAGATATCTTCCTGCGGTCTGACTCTCACGTCCAGCCATTTGGACGGAGACTGCTTCCAGCCAATTTTCTTTCTTCTCTGTAGTTTGTTTAAAATTTACTATTGGCGATAGTGAGTTTATGTTATTTATATTTTGACATGGATATGACTTAGCTCTGAAGGGTGTTAGCAATTTGCGCAATCAAAGTTTGAAACAGTGACGTGATTTAGTCAGTGAATTAATACTTTGGTTATAATATAATGATCTGTTTAGATAAACTGGAAACATTCCCTTTAAATATCTATGATCAACCAGTTCTCACAGGAAAGCAAATTAAAATATTTTTATTCGGATATTTCCGATTTTTTACCAAAATAAGTCAAACTAAGTTTCACGACGTTTCAGGATCTGGAAGCTCCTACCATCTTCAGGTGAGCTAGAACCTAGAACATAAAAAAACTTACAAACAATAACAAGTTATATACACAAGAAACGAAACACGACCTCCCGTCTCAAAGGCTCGATAAAACCCCTTAAGAAACGTTTCGAAACGTATTGAACTATGTTTTTTTGCTTATCGTGCTGGAAAATGTACGTTGAAAGAATAAAATCTAAATAACATGTCTGTACTCGTATATAATATTTGAGTTCTGTCTGTGCTTTATTTATGAAATTGTGGAATTATAAGGAATCTATTTAAGTTTAAATAACAAGAAAAGGAAACATAATTAAGTCTATTTTTGTGTTTACGCTAAAAGAGGCTTTTGTTTTCGTATTCACAGCGAAAAATATACATTGCGATGAAACATTTTTTATAACCTGTATTCTAAAATTTGGAGAGTATAGTTTTAGCATTTAACATTTTTAATGTATTGATTTTCAACCTATTTTAGCATAATTATGATAGTACCTTTATATATTAATACAATTATTCTAGCGTGATAAATTAGTATCATAAGATGACAAATATTAATACTATTGAATTTTCTTTTGACTTTTACGTTTACGACTTTAGGTTGATATATTGTCACAACATTTAGCATCTTGTTAACTAAATCTGAGTGATTCAGTCCGTACAAAAGAAAGGCTTACTATTAGAGTAATCTTTTTTAGTGGTTTTACAGAAATTACCAATCTGATGTCGTGACAATTCCCTAATAGACACCAATATTTATTAGATTGCATTGGATTGGGTTTACCATATATCTCCGGATATACCTGAACTTTATGCTTACCGAAAACCTGAGGAGAAATTATATAAAGTAATTCATCAAAGCCGGCTCTGTGTTCGACGTGGCTGTGTTACCACGTCACTTTAACATTCTCTAAGGCTGATAACATGGCATGGCGTTTCATCAACCTTCATATTGTTAACTTTTTATTTGCTAAACTCGAGTATTTTATTTTTGATGAAGTAAATATTTAATAACCTTTACTTTGGGATATGCCTTTGTATAAATATATATCGTAGCTATTTTAAATTACTTACACTATCGTTTTTTTAATCTTCATTAAATATGTTTTTTATAGTTTTTCAATGCATAAAACTAATAGCAATTCACCAAAGGCCGAACACAGCTGTTGACCTTTTTAATAATGCTGGTAGATGTTTATTTACTATTTATTGATAAGGACTGTAGCAAGTTAGGTTTATATTTATTACATTGTACTCGTCATTCTTATTACACTTTAAATTATCATTGACGCATGAGAGCTACAGAACATATTCGTATTTAAAATAGTGTAATTATACTAGTATATGACTTTCATATGCTCAATTCATATCGTAATAATCAAGAATTAATACATTTTCTATTGCAATACATGAAAGTTATTATTATTGAGATGATCTTTTTGAAGTGACTACAGCGACAGTAGAGGTAATTTTCAAAGTTGCTCAGTTTGTGTATGGAGTCTATGCCATATGGGTTTGATTTTACTTTCCCAGCATCTCAGATCTGTTTAGGCCATCACCCTTAACCGTTTTACCCGTTACTTCATCAAAGACCTAGGACCCTGGCTAGATTTGAACCCTGGAGCTTGGACATCAAAGTCCCGCGCTCTGCCCCTAGACCAGTGCTCTCCACTATGTTATACCATACGGTTGTCTCACGGGATAGATATAATGTGAAGTAGGTGAATTTATCTAACTTTCATTTTTGTTCAGACACACAATTTGTTAAATTGTGTGTATTTTGGACAGTACGCCGATGTTTATGTCATCAAAACCCTTAATTAATAGAGCTATCATACCAATGTTTACCTCAGTATAGCACAGAAGTTGCATATAGATACAAAGGTAGCTTTAAATAATTTGCGTTTGTGTGTACAACGTCGTAGCGTGACGGGCACGCAGTAGATTAATGGTAGTGTCAGATATCTTTATTATAATTTTACTCAAAAATACACTTTGATTTTTAGACAACAAAAATAATGATCACTAAATTTGTATTTTTTTAAATAAATTGTGTCGAGTTTTTAAACATACTTCACTTCCGTAAGGAAGATGTTCCTAGTTTTTTTGTAGCAATAGCGAGTTTACAACCTGCAATGCAGTAAAGCCTTGAAACGTCTTTTCCGGCAATTTTAACATCCGGACAGTCGTGTTTTGGAGGTCCAGGTGACACCAGGATGCTACTCAGCAGTGTGCTCACGATCTGTAGTGTGACCGGAGTCTGGGCCCAAGGCTATTTCTGCTGGTCTCTGATGTTCCGAACTACAATCATTGTCTTCATTCCACAATTATTGTAGTACAATAAACTATTATATGATTTCCTTCCAAAAATATTAAATAACAAGTGAGGAAGCTATTCAACATGTAAAATTGATGATTCATATTGTTTACTCTATTGGTTTTTGGCAATGTTGACATTATATATTTAAAATTAAGTCTCAGAAACTGCTCAGATTACTTTTAAAACATATTTAAAATATTTTTACTATGATACCTCAAAATAACTCTTTCGTTGTGTTAATACTCAAAGATATTTTATTTCAATTTTAATCAGAAATTATTTGCACCACACTAACAAATATCACAATACTAACCACCTTTTCAAACGTAACTACCTTGTACAATAGGATCCCTTTATTGTAATCCAATAACATCAACAGTCAACGTCTCCAAAAGTAAATTTTTCATCCTTTATGCCTCTCCTTTCACAAAGGTTTACAGCTAATGTTCTCACTCGTTATGGTTATATTTGTTATATTTACTTTGTATATTCATATATATAGACACAAAGTATTTAAACAACCAATTTAGTAGAGTTATTTATTTGTATAAATAAATACACAAATATATTCAGGTAGGAAAACCATTCCCCATCCAAACGTAATAAATGCCAAAGGGTATAAAAAATACAAAATTACAAAATATTAATAAAAAAACAAATAGGTCTAATTGTAATATGATAATTTGATTTGATAGTTATAATCATAAATTTATATTTAACCTATTTCAGCCTATTTAACCTATTTATATTTAACCTATATAATTATGCAGAATTTTGATATAATTGGTACTGTCTCATAATATGAAAGTTATGAGACAGTACCAATTATATCAAAATTTTGTATTTTAAAGGCAGAACGTATTGTTTTGAATTTCATTTGTTTTTTTTTTGTTAAAATAACGAGATTGTAATTAGATTTTATCAAAGATTTATTACAGTATTTGATAAGTAAGTGTTCCGTAAAACGGGTTATTTAAAAATAATAAATTAATTGTAAATACCTTTACATATCTTCATTAAAACTGTTTTGTAGTCAGATGGAAGCAAACAGCTCTGTATATGAATAGCATAACATTCGTGCACTTGTCGTCGTTTAGGGCTCTTTGTAATATCAATGGAGTCCTAAGTAGACGAATCGCGTTCGTTACGTTCTATTCCAGGACGATCGGTGTGGAGGGTGTTGTTGGTACAGCTGCCAGGGAGTTGTTGATTCAGGGAAGGTGATGGAGAGGGTGGGAGTGGAGGGGGTGCGAACAACGTTCCACAAGTATGTGTATTGTGGATAGCTATTGTGGAAATGAGTATTGGAAGTGAACCTTAACTAACTTCGAGGTTCCAGAAGGAATATTTCAAACAAATCACGTTCCCTTTTATAAAGTCTGAAAAAACTCATACTTTTTTGGTTTACAATTCTAATACAAGATGTTCTTGTCATTTACTTTCTTCGTTTGGTTTCTTTTGCCTTGAACCAGACTTGACAACTAAATTGGTTTGACATAACATTTTACCGTTTCCGGTTTATATTTATGTATACAAATGAAGAGCCTGGTGATCGAACAAAGGTGTTGAAACCTAGGTCGCATTGGATGTCACAAATTTTAAGTAGAGACAGGACAAAAGGTATGCAATACCAATTGATTTCAAGTTTATTCAAAACTTAAGAGTGACATAGAAAAAACCTTTAACTACTTCGGGTTTTCAATCAAACAATCGTCCTTTTATGTATGTTCAGTTCTACATGAATAATAACAATTGATAGGTAAAAATAACCAGTTGGTTAATCTACTCGTATATGAAATCGTCGCCTTTTTAAATAAATATCTCTCAACTTTACATCACATCAGAATGGGATGGTGGCGACGTCCTGTAATCCAGCTACTTGGAGATCACAAATTGTGGATAGTTGTAAGCGATGGTCGGTGGGTGTAGTGTTCTCTGGTGAGGATTATCGTCCGCACTATTGAATACTACGTTAATCCCCAAATACCATCCTCATAATTAGACCAATTAGTAATTCAGAGGCCGTGGTTCATGAGGAGGAAATTCTAAAGAACAAAAATATAGTAAAAGCTTTAAAAAATAATTTTAGCCGATCTAGGGTGCCCTTAGGGAGCATGGACATGAGGGAGGGTAGGTTGTGTGGAACAGAATCAGATTTCAAATCCCAAAACTTCGTGAAACCGTACTAACCCAGAAAGAAAAAGTCCTCAATAACATAAACCCACCATCACCAATAAAGATTTTCAAATAAAACGAACTTATTTGTTGATATATCCAGTTCGAAAGCTTGGACCGGTTTCATAATCTGAGGAGAAACCCCGGTAGATATTCCGCTATTGCAGGACCTATCATTTGTGGGACTAAATCGTTCAGTCATACTCTCACTATCACACTTGAGACTGGAAAGTCGTCACTGCACCAGCCTCCACTTTACTCTTCCGGGTGGTATCTATAGGGATGTTTCTATATCATTGAAATCAGTGAATGTCGATAATTTTGTTTCGATTTGTTAGGAGAAGTAGTACTAAAAAGGAACAAGAGAAAGATTTATTAGTTATTATTGAATTTGAATAACGGGGATATTTTTGTTTAAAGTATATTTTACCGACTAAAAATCGGTGATATCATTATTTTAGTTTAATAATAATGTTGTATCTACGTTGTAGCGTAATTTAGTTGTTGATATCGAATAATGGAAAATCTCCATTCTATAAAGTCTAAGAGAAATATCTCGTTTGGGTCTGTGTATATCTAACACTTTACTACCGGACATGGCTTTCGCTGGGATCAAACTCTGAATTATGCATGGGCTTCGGCAAATCTGCTGCGGTACTGGGGGATCGTGTAACCTCCGTCGTCGCCGTACTCGGACAGGACGACCGCGGTTGAGGCAGAGCCCCAAGGTCTCCTCCCACAGGCGTAATGGTCACTCTAGTACGCGGGGGAAGATGCTAATCAGATAATATACCTGGAGCATCCCACTGCTATAAGGAACAAAGGATATTACTCTATGGAACTAACTTTTCACATCGACTCAGGGTTTAATACGATATCGCACACGGGAAACTATCGTGAGTAGACTGAATTTATATTCTATCAATACAAGTAAAGTTATGGCCATGATAATCCACCATTCTAAATCATATGTTATTTTTGGAACTCTAAACTATTGAAACGTTTATAACTTCCTCACGGCGGCGGCGTTTATTTTCACGAGCATATAAACGAATCAAGGTATATATTTTTATTCTGAAGTCTTGATTTAGCAATAGTATGTAATGAATAAATATTATTAGCGGCTCTATAATGATGATTAAATAGGGTACACAGAATTTAGTGATTATTTTAGAATACTGTGAATTCTACAGTAAAAAGAAAAATTATATTTCTTGAAAAATCATGTATAATAAATTTAAAAACCCCTTTTGTGCTAAACAATTTAGTCCCGGGCTTAGCTGTAACCATACGGGTCATATAAATTAGCTTACTTTTCCATAGACAACGGGAAGTATTTATAAGGCGATGGGTTGTAAAAATGTAACAAGTGGTACCATTTTAAGAGTACACATGCCTTCTTTTACTCTGATCACCAATGAAACTTTGAATTTAAAAAAAAATCACCTTGGTGTTTTTTGTGCTAAAACCCTTAAATTTGGCATCATTTTGAAAAAATAATTATTATGATGGCTCGTGATGTACCTAAATAGAATATCAATTTTTTATTTACTCAGTTGATTTATCATAAAATATAAAAAATAATACTGACTCATACAAAAAAGGTTTATTAAACTTTAGGACATAGCTTTCTGATAAATTTATTCTGAATTCAAACTTATTAAAAGTGTCTTATTTTGAAACAGAAACATATGATGTCGTAAGACTATATTTATTTTGGTCATTCAGAAGTAAAAATCTAAGAATTCCAGGATACTGCATACTCTTAAGATTGAATTTAAAGAACTGTATCTCAAATGGAGGAAGGAGATTTTAAGAAATTTATCACTACGTTTTTCCTGTCTGCCATAACGAAGCAGTTCAGATGAAATATTTAGTAATGAGTGCCCTTGTATCTCTGTTTACAGTGACTTTTCAGTTTTATCAAAGACATACATCTCTTTTATAGAAATGACACAATCAAATTTATCTCATTTTGATACACAGTTTAAACATTTGAAAGCTAGAGATTCTAAGATTCTTGAAACGACAAGATGACGATGAATTCAGTGAGTGTTAGGGTTAAGATTAATCAAACAATTTAAATTCACAAATCATAATTCATTAGTGTTTTATAAAGAAATAAATTAAAATAATCTGTGTAGATGTATATGATATAAATCATTAATTTCTATCGAATAAACAGCTATGTTAATTAAACAGTTAACCTAGCTATTAGGAATTTTACTTTTATCAATTAATTGTTTAACTTAAAGGATGTGTGTTTACCCTTTTTATAATAGCGTTTGAAGATCAAAATTAACATTTTCAGAATATTATAAACCAGTGTAAATTTTACGCAAGTAAGAGTGCTACAAGTCAAAATTATGTTAGGAAATAAACCAGTTTGACATGAAATAGTTTGTAAATGTATAATAAAAATACTCGAAATATCTACAGAAGCCCACATAAATGTTTCGCGATTGATGCAACTCACTTATAACAAATATTACAGGTTTATTATATTAGTGGTTTTAAAAATTGATGCAATTTTTCAATAAGAACACAGGAAAAGATCTTCAGATTACTTATTCCTGGCAGGAGGAGATTGTTTATTTATGTTTTGGACCTTGCACAATCCTTAGAGGTGTTATGTATTCCACGATTGCTTCTTGCTTTCTTAGGATTAGTTTTACATTTGACTTGTTGCATAAGTACTGAATACTTTAGCTTTAAAAAATATAAGGGGTGACCCTTATGTAAAGCGTTGAACTCTGTTAAAGGGTTTTACGGGTCAAAATAAATCGAAAATAAAGAAAAGCATTTGTTCGAAAAACGCTTCGTTAACAAGATATCCGCCATTCTGTTTTTTTACAAAATAATTTGCACTTCAACAACAATTTTACCGATCGAGTTCATATATCGTATGATTCTTATATTAGGCAAGACCTAATTATTAAAGAATAATCAGATTGGTTTGATAATAAATTTAAAAATGGCGGCCATTTTAAAATTTTAAATTTAAATTACTATAAATCTGTAGCTTTTATTAAAATAAGTCAAGAATGTTTTTATAAAAATTGAATGGTGTAATTGTCAAAGTAAGCGGATGACATATACCACCACAGCATCATTTTGTTTTGTTAAATAGGTCTCTTTTACCCTAATTATTCCATATAATTAATTCCACGTTTTTCAACCTACTGGTCGATGCTGTGGTGGTATCCATCGTCCGATTATTTTGATAGTTACACCGTTTGACTTTTTATAAAAAGTGCTATAATAAAGTATTCTTGTCATTTTTTTATTAAAGTTACAATTTTTTAGTAATTTGAATTCAAAATTTTAAAATGGCCGCCATTTTGGAATTATCAAACTTTGCTATATTTATTTATTAATTACATCTTAACTAAATTAAGAACCATACCGGTAAGTATGAACTCAATCTGTCAAATTGTTTTGTAAAAAACAAAATGGCGTACATCTGGTAAACGAATCGTTTTTCGATATAATGTTATTCTTGATTTTATTTTTATTTTGACCTATAAAACCATTTAACAGAGTTTGACACTTCACATATGGGATACCCTGTATAAACAAGAAGATCATTACTGGTGACCTGACAGCCTTGTTTCGTCAAACAACACATTGTTATTTTGTTGAGTTGAATGTTAAATACTTGCAGTTATACCAGAAAAGGAAATAAATGTTCTGAAATGATCTCTTAGATGTTTGAGAGTACAACAATTGGATGTAGCCTAATTTACACTAGAAAAAAGGAGGAAACTTCCTTTGTATTAATTGACTCAGATACCCTCAGAAAACTTATTTGAACCTCAGGAAACCGCATTGAAGGGAACCCTGTAAGTCCTGTGAAGCATAATGATCTTCCAATCGATTTCTCAAAGTTCTGACCGCAACCACGGCTGCGGCTTGTGGTTTCAAGCCATGCGAGTGGGTATGAATCTATGAAGTTTTTGTATCGTAACTTCAACCCCTTGCGAGACATTTTTCCTCTATTATGTTTAAGAAGTGTTTTTCTGAAGGCGATTTCACCTTCTCATTGCCTGATGAAAGTGGTTACTTGTGTTCACATACCGTTGCAAAATTCGTCTAGATTTTTCAAATATTACTTTTGAAAATAGTAAAAAACCAGATATGTTTATATTTTCCACAAGTATTGTTTGTTATCATAACAACGCACTAAACATGTTCTCTGTAAAAATAGTTTCACATAGACTCTTCATTAAATTTTTGATAACTCAGTTAAAATAACTCTTATTTCATTTATACAAGACATTTCTCAGTTCTAATTTGAATTGCTTCAATTAATATTCCAAGCCTTGGTTGCAGAAGTTTGCCTAGTTACGCGGGCTTTCAAAATTAATTGATAAGATGGTCTGTCGACCACTGACATTGACATTGATTGTTGCTGAGCGGAAATTTTAAATAAGGAGCTCGTATTTCGAAACAGAACACCTAATAACCAATAACGCAACACACTGTGAAACTACACCGTGTTTGACACTGGAGATGGACTATAAAATAAAGTTTTGACCTATTTAAATCTAAGTTGAAAATAAATTTTAATTTATATAGTGTTTGATTTTTAATTGGCACACCAAAATTGGCGAGTCACAGCATTTTAAATCAGTTTTTGTTAATAAAAAGTAGATAGATATGCTCCTATTACATTTTTAAGGTTTTTCACCAGGATATTCATATACATGTGGAGAGATGTTTGTATTTCAATCACATTGAATCACTTATTTGAGAAACAACACATGTCCAACAAATGTAACTTTTAGGAAACTACAAAAACCTGTTTTTTCGACAAATTATCCTATTGAACTTTAAATAACTAGTATGAACTTTAACTTATGGGCTATTATAAATGTGAGGTGAGTCAAAAAGATGAATTGTATTTTATTCTTTTCAGTAAGCTAAATTAAATGGGCTGGATATTTGTTTCTCAAATAAAAGTTTAATATGGGACGATTTAAAAACTCAAAAAAACCTGATTCAAGAAATATCTGTTTATTTTATAAACGCAACGTATAAGTAACAAAGATTATGTTACAGTTACATAATATTAAGAGCGGTTTATAGATGTGAATCTGCATCTAGTATGAAAATTGTGCATAGCCTCTCAATTTTATAGCTTTTAAAATACTTGTAAAGGCAAAGTCAGGTTCCGGTCCCACATTTCGAGCAGGTTATAAAGCTTTTTTGTACATCTACAGAGTGAGAGCAGGTCAGACTCACGCCCTGGTGGAGACGTAATGACCATTTCTCGAATCTAGGATCCACCATCACAATGCCATCAACTCGTTCTTCACCGCCATGCTCCAATGTAACATTGATGGCGCGTAATAACCCGAAGCCGCATTACTTGTTTACTCTAAATGTCTTTGATACCAAATGTCTTCTTTAGAAGTCTTCCTCAACGTGTTTTGTTCAGAGGAACCAGACGTTAAAAACTAAGTTTTTTAAATTTTTTATGACGTAATATTATTAAATATTAAAATTAGTTTTTTCAGTTCATTTACATATAACACAAATAGTTTATTATATTATTTATTACTACAGTAAAATGTTTCAATACTAAACGCCATTACATAATGGAAATGGTTTGTAGAAGAGAACAACGAGTAAAATCCCACATATGCAAGTGGATTGTTTTAAAGGTAGGCTCTACCTATTTAGTGAGTAAATTGAAATAAAATTAGAAGTACTTTTGGAGATTATATACCTAATGTTAACATTGAGTAGTATTGGTATTCAAGGTTTGCTTAGACTGTTCTAAATACATTTTCTGTAAGAAAATTAATTTAACATAGTAACCTAACATTCTGGTTTCGATTCTTTATCTAGAACAATACATTTTCTCCTAGATGGAATTTCATGAATTTAACTAAAAAAATAAGTCACAAGACAAATAAACTAAAATGTTTTTAAATTGATACGGCTTTGATATAATAATTTATATATAGCTTAGTATTATACTCGACTTCCTTTTAAGATCGGCTTCCTTTGAATTGAAATTCAGCGGCTGAGGATGGACGTAAATAGCTCGAAACATGTTCCTGATACATTCTGAAAATACTCTGTAAGATTTAAAATTGTTATTTATGAGGTGCAATTTTAATTTTGAATAAATACGGAATTGAAAACAGATATAATTGGAAACAGTTTCAACTATAAATATAGTAAAGATTTAAAATGCTCTAATTTGAGTGTCCATATTTTGCAAAACCATAAATTGTATCATAAGAAGTTAAAAGATTTTATCTTGAAGGGCTAGAGGAAAAGTTACCAGGACATTGTAGGGGTTAGTTGGAGAGTATTGGCGTCCAAGAAGCACGTTTATGTACTGTTCCAGGCTGTTCGTGGATGATAAGCTAAACCTGAACGTCATTTACATCGGCTTGCAAATTGGAAAATGTTTCAAAGATAACATTCGACTCTCTGGAATGGATATTTTTCATGTTTTCATTAATGTAAAATATTTTTGAGCACAGTATGGTAGTACTATTATTATGACTACAACACATTGGCTGTACACTATGATTGTACATTGATTGTAACGGGGCAATATGACTTTACGTAAAGGGCCACGATAGAAGCACGACTAGTCCCATTGTTGTAAGATAAGCAACAACAGAACGACGTGGATGTGCCAATCAAATGATTGGCCTTTTTGTCTAAGCTCTGGGGGGAGGGTATTTAGCAGATTTGTGGAACGCAAAAAGTGCAGCGGAAATGTTTACCGAAAGTGCCGTTATATGGTTATAAGAACAGCTGTTTGAATGAACTGAAAACATTCCCTTTAGACATATTCATGATCTAACCTATTTCCCACAGGGAAAGTAAATACAATAGTTTTTGTTTTGGAAATCGTATCCAAGAGCCATTTCATTGTTTGTAGGTGCTACCAGTTGCGCCATCAACGCTCAGTGTATAATGATGCTGTTGAACCATTTTAAAATTATCTTAGCCACTATGAAGGGACTATGTTTTTCAATTGTCACTTATCTCTATAGAAAAGCCACTTGTGGTCACGTGTAAAAAGGTCCTAAGACCTTAATACAACAGAGGATGGTAGGACTCGCCGATATGAGTATATAATAATTTATAATAAATTAATACAGGAGTAACGCCCAGTAAGGAAGTCCCAAATGGTCGTTTGATAAAAACCAGTGGCCGGAGATTCCTGTCAGTTCATGAGAGAATCCCTAGCTCGCCCATGTTTATTGCGCCCCTGCGGTACCTCGGTGTCTTTCATTAACGGACAAGCCCTTGCCCCATGGTTATGGACAGTTGTGGTTTTTATAAAACAATTTTGTATCTTTAAAATCTCGTGTAATGTGCATTGCTAACATGCTGGCGGTCATTTCCTTTTATCCCAATGTTTTGTCGTAGCAGCGATGTGGACCACCGCGTCAACAGTCTGGAGTACAAGTTTCACTCATTTTCCATAAGAATGTAAAATTCAAACCTTCTTTTTAATGTTATTTCGACCAAAAATCGCACTCAGGAAAAATATTAACTAGCAGTCATCTGATTGGAATTTAAATTGTTTAATTCAGTCAGAGGACTATTGCTAAAAAACTCTAAAAAATAATAAATATGTTACAGAAAGGCTAAATAATATTTAAATAAATTAATATACAAATATATTTATGATAAAGTACTCAGATTTCAAAATAGTTAAATGCTTGGGAAGAGGGACGATTGAGAGTTTTTAACATTCTTCTTTCGGGGCTTAAATCTAAGATGCAGCATAAACTCAGTTAGGGTAATCAATTGATTTTTCGATTTGATTTATAGATAATAAACCATCTATGGTGAGTTGCGAAGCAAATCAACGTATTGAACGCGAGAAGGACTGCGGTCTGTGTGAGTTATCCGATCATACGTCGCCTACGCTTGGCGCAGCTCGGTAAACGACATTGCCATAAACGCTAATTGTGCTGACTACAATACCATGGAGATATGACGTCACATACATTGACGTCAATCACTTGCGATCAATCTGATGGCTTGATAATGTTGATGACTATCCGAACTGATGAATAATTATTTATAAACTACCATTTTAGTGTCTGCAATACCTCCGCTACCCTTATTTTATTTCCTTTGTAGGAATGTTAAAAATCTAAAACATTCCTCTCTTCAATCATAAATTATATGTAAGACATATCGAATTAGTCAGAAATAGAATTTTTATCATGAAAATATTTATCAGTGAATTGTGCGCTTAAAACGTTTATTAGCATTTTCAAATTGTGTTAATGGTATTTTTTTAGCAGGGCTAACTTATTTTATAAAAGTTTATAATGTTTCCGCTGAGTGAATAAAAATTGAAGTTATAATCAAATGTATATTTTGCATTACAGCGAATTCCAGCATTACAGCGGATTTTTGTTTTAAAAGAACTCCACAGTGATTGTTTTAATATAACATTATTCTAACGGGAAACTAGTAGACTCGATAGTATATAGTTATGAACTATTTTCCTCCTATTCCAATCAATATGTCATCGATCCAATAGGTTAGGGTTTAAAGAAGATTAAAGTGAAAAATGGTTGTAATGTGTTTGATAATACATTAGAATGGATACTGATTTTTTAAATCTAATACTAAATAAGTGTAAAATAAGTGAGTAATTTATTACTATGCAATTTATGAGGACATAAATTGAAAAATACCATAATGAAGCATATTAAGGAACAAAACTGCATAGCCTGCAAACTGTATTGAGTATGTTATTTTTCGGTCTTTTAAATTAAAAACTCCTTTAAAATCGTATCGTCCTCTGACCTAATTGTTGATTTTGATATTGGTGTGATTTTAATTTGTGCGTTTCGCACCTAGAGTTATACCATATTTATTTGTAAGCAAATAAAAGTGTGATGAGCACAATGGATTTGTTGACACTTTTAGAGTTTTTATCAGACCTGATTCATTGGCAAAAATCATTGTTCACTTGTCCAAAAAACAAATAAAACTGGGTCCAGCATCAAACCATTAAATATATACATGTAAAGATTTGGCTCAAAATGGAGGATAGATCATGAATGAACTAACTTAAAAACGTTCCAACATTTGTTTGATACGTTAACTAAATAAGAAACCATTTACAAATAGTATCTTCGTATATTAAGTATAACACTATTATTATGCTGCTTATGCACAGCAGTAATCGATAACTATACAGAAAGTGTTGAGTATTTATCAGTCATAATTTAACTGTAATTTCTAAAGTACAACTCAGTCCTATAAATACAGAGTCCTGTGGGAACAGAGTCTGGCGTCTAATTGTCGACTACATCAACTGGCAAACCTTAACAAGTAAATCGGCAACCGTTGGTAACTCTCTTTCAAGAAACCGTAACATTACCGTAACATTTGAATACCATTGGTTAGTGATTATGAAAGCGAATTAGGAACAGTCTACTTGTAGAAGCGACAGCCGCAAAGGTGGTTGAACGAATTAGTTGTTGCCTTGCCACTGATATCGAGAGTGAAACTGTTGACGCTCCAGTGACTTGTTACACAATGAGACTGACTCAGTTACTCGCTCCTGGAGACGCACCAACCCTTCACCAATCTTTTCTAATTATTTTATTATATTTTAATCTTTCCCATTTTAATCTGAAGGAGAATAGGCAAACTTATTTATCGACAGATATTGATAAAACTTGTCATATATTTTGACTGGGACGGTGGAATCATCCTGTAATCTCTGTAGTCAAGAATTGTGATTAGTTGTGAGCGATGGTTGGTGATGTAGTATTCTCTTGTGTGTATTAACGTCCAAAATATTTAATACTAAGCTAATCAACAGAGATCATCCTCATTATTAGACCAGTTCGTAATTCAAAGGCAGTGGTTCGAAATCCACACTAAACTGTAGGCCTCTTATTTGCTATCGCCTATTGGGCTATTAATTAACATTCCTGTCTAAGGAACATGCCAGAATTACTCAGTAACAATACTAAAAGATCGTGCTACAATTATTGTACACTCAATCCTAAGTCATACTTGGTATAAAATACCTACCATGTGGTAGGGTCACCATTTCAATAATCCATTCTTATCTAATATTATTATTGTCACATTATTGATTCGAAAATTCACTGAGTACGCAGGACTGCTGTGACGGGAGTATTTTTACTATAATTATACCCTAGTAGCACTTTATATAATTTAATTGATAGTAATCAGGTTTTTCCTGAGTTGATTACTCCAACCAACCCGCTACTAATTACTTCGGGTAATTGCCGCTTTACGGTATTATATTACGTTTGTTTCATGCAGCGAAACTGGGAAATTTCTCACTTCACTTCCGGTCAATACTATAATAACACTTTGACGTGTATCTACAAAAAACCTTCTTGCGCGTACAGGTAAGAGCCTGGCCTTTAAATTCACCCAACTAGCATTATTTAGTGATGTTTGAGGTAACTAAGGAGCAAATGAGATGTGAATACTCCAAGACGCTGATCGAGTTAGCAAATGACGTCACGAGCTGGTTCGTGCGCCTTAAGCGGAGGGGCTTCCTTGGGTCGGCTGTCTTGTGGGACTTCACGCATTATACCGTATATGGACCGACCACAAGGCGTGTGTCGCATACATCAGGTTTGATTAGAATGTGAGCGAAATAAGTGAGCAATGAACACCGACAAATCCTTCGTTGTGTCAAAATTATTTTGATGTGATTAAAGAACCACCGTGAACTTGAACTGTTTTAAAATATAAAACAAAAAATCCTAAGGAAATGGTTAGTTAGCTAAACATTAATTAAAGTTAGTTAGAACAAAGACAAAATTAGTATTATACCACTATACCTCAAGTAAATTAAGCGTTTATTTTACGTAAAAAAGGAGAGGTAAAAGATTATTTAATTTCAAACCATCTAAAAAAATATATACTACCAAAAGACGCCAACAAAGATTGGTAACTGGTGGGAGGAAAAAAATATCTTTCAGACTGTACATGTTTTATAAAGTATAAAGAACTCTACGGGAGAGAAAAGTTCACCCATGCCATAGACTAAGGGTGTACAACTTACTCTGTCGGTGCCATAGCATTTTGCAACTTCTTTGTATTGTTTTTGTTTTCTTCCCTCCACACTAAACAAATTTCTTTATTCAAAATTTATTTACTTCCCTTCGGCAAATAGCTTAGATAATGGTAATGTCTAAAAGGAATGTTTTCAGTTCCTTTAAACAGCTGTCCTCATAACTTTATGACGTCACTAAACACGTTACTTCCGTTTCATAATTTGGTCTGACGGATTGTCAATACCTTCCCTCCTACAGCTTAGGCATATATACATGTCAACTACAACTAAACATCTAAACTTAATTAGTTGTATATTATTGTTACTTCTATTGGGTGTCGTGTATTTATTAATAGAAACGCTGACGTTATCTACAGTACGGTAATAATTGTGTGAAAACAATCATGGTTTCACACTTTTATTTATATCTAATGAAAGGCTATTGAGTTCAACACATTTTACGTTCACATTTCAGTTCATTGTGTAGTAATACTTCAAGCAAACTAGAGCTCCAACATTGTCCTCTCAACTTCCATTGTTGAAAGCACTACAGAATCATTTGCAATTCACCGATGGTCTCCGCTGAAAGGGAAATTTCAATCTTTCTATTGCACTTCAACGAAACAGTATTCGAAGTTTGATTTGTTTTAACTCTAGATACATAAATTTGTTGATAATATACTTTACACCTCTCATACTTTGATAACATAAAACATTATAAAATATAAAATAAATTATTGGTGGAAACAATTTTTTTTGTACATCACATGCTTTGAATTTATATTAGTTTAGGATTTGAAACAACACAGAAGCAAAGGAAGTTAGTAATCAAGGGAATATTTACAACCATTTATTTATTTTCCATATTTTTACCGTCGTAAAAATTAGTACATATATAAAAGTTTTATCAATCTTGCCATGGTCTTCTATTTATATATTATACTGTATTAACTAATCCACCTCAATCTGCAACTCTCAATTTCAGTGATATATTAATTTAAGGGGAAAAAGAATAACTTTTTAAACGTTAGTTAAATTACTTAATAGAACTAAAACACTGGACATTTAATTTATTTAGTGACACCGTTTAACTGAATGTCTTTAGTTTAATTTCATGTTAAAGTAGAACTATTGTTTACTCTTAAACATTCTGTTTACCATTATTGTGAACACAGTTTCTGAATAATTTATAGAGAAAACATTATGCATCCATGGGAAAAGAAAATGTATTACAGCAGTATCAAAGACTGTGTTATTTATTGTTCAGGGTGTATGTTAATATGAATTAACCTGTTTACTAATCTATAATCAATATGATTAAACCTTATTAATCTGTAAACTACTATGTTTATTGTTGCAGCCTAAATGGTCAATTATTCCAATATTTATATCTAGAATCAAATAGTCTATAATCCAATACAAATGAATTGTTATGTGATATTTTATTTATGGTGTAATTTAAAATAATATTACCTAATTTCCTTTGGGATATATTTCAACTTTAGACTGAACTAAACTTGAAAAAGCATTGATTTTTTTGTTCATGTCCCAATTTTACAAAACTAGTTACATTATTTAGAGCCATGAGAATCGATTGATAAAAGTAAAATATTATGTTAGATGTTTAATGACTGAGGCGGTGGTGTGTCCTGTAATCCAACTACTTGTATGTCGCAAATTGTGGACAGTTATGAGCCGTGGTTGGTGGTTTCCTGGTGTGGATTAACGTCCGCACTATTTAATAATACATTCATTTGCAAAGACCACCTATTAGACCAGTTCGTAATTCAGAGACAAAAGTAGTTTAGATCTCACGTTAATGGCTGTTGGGTTATTAATTATCAGTCCTGTCTAAGGACAACGTCAGCCTTTGTCAAATTACGGCACAATCATCTTACACTCATTCCTAGTTCATAGTTATTTGCTTAAAATGCCTATCTGGGTAAGGTTACATTTTAAAAGGTAATAGTAAGTCATGGCGGTAAATAATACGAGAGTTCTGCATGGTAACTAAAGGATGATATAAAATGGCCTGTAGTAGGATAATAGAGTCTTTTACTTATTTTTAAAATCTTCACAAAGTATTTTGTATTGCAATAGGAATGTGCTTTAAAAAGTAAAAAGGAGTTAAAATTTTGTACGAATGGTATGCTGATTTATACTTATTTTTGGAATAGGCTATCTACTTACGCAGTGTTTATAAAAAGTTTCCTTAATATTTGAGGTGAATTAATGAAAGAAACTGTAGAGATATTAGGTTTATAAGTATTTCAATTTAACAGTAATAAAATTAACTATTTTAAATTTAATTTTTATAAAAATAGTTTATTTTACATATTTTAATAATATTATATAACTTTTTTGATACTTTTAATAGTATTAGTGTAGGAAAGTCAATTCAGTGTAGTAATAATATACGTAACATAAAAACGTGCTTTATTAGATTAGAAAATAAAATTAGGTATTACGATACGTGATTTTATAGACAATATTAACAACAAAAACTATAAGGAAATAGTTACAACTTTCATATAAATAATGTTTAGAAAAACTATCCTTATACAAAATCTATCATAGTTCCACAGCTTAGAGTAAAATTCAGACAGTTCATTACAACTATTGAAGAACTTGGAAATCAACAATTTTTAGTTTAAATCTTAGTAATACACTTTGCCAGTTAAACATTAATTTATAAGGGTTCAAGTTTTATCTGTATGTTCCAGAATTAATTGCTGACAACCGTTATATAAACTGGATCTATTTTAAAATTAAACACTTAATCCATAGTTGTGTGTAACAATGTTTAAAATAATATTTATCTTTAACAATCATGCAACACTAGTTCATGTATATTAGAATTATTAAAGTAATTAATACAATTATCAATAATTATTGTCTATCAAAATCGAAAACTATTTCATTTCAGCTCAAAAACACATAGTTTCGAATTTTGAATCATGTTTCTTGGTCAATTTGTTACTGAGAAATTGAGCACATTACCATGTAAATAATCCTTACTGCAGCAAACCTGCATACTCGGTAATACTGATAACTGTGATATTTGATCTACTCACGCCAGCGTGCTGCGTTCGATCTTGTTTGTCTACAAACGAAGGATGGAAAACAGTCTACCTAGTCTTATAGTAGTTGCATCAAACATCCAACTGTGTTGAGTAGGCCATCGATTACTAAATGATTAATGGTGTTTGGGTCAGGGGTTTACCCAGCCAAATTGGAGTACCATAGCTGTATGTTACTGAGCGTTGAACTTTTATTTAAACTTTAGCTTTTAGATTTGTACTATTAAGAAACTATTTAATAGTTTTATTTGATAGTTTTTATTATTCTTTATATATTTAGTATACAACAGTACTATAAAAGGAATTATGGAGTTTTTTTTAGAAGATACACAACTGTAAAATATAAAATATTAATACTGGTTTATGAAAAAATTTACTTTTGGATCTTGTGCATCGAATCTATGAAATTATATTTATACTTAACATTTCTTAAATTAAACTTAAATTTTTAGTCCATCCAGTATATGAAAATATACCTTGCTATTTTAGAAAATATCATATTTGATTAACTTGACTTTGACATTACCTATTAATGACTAATTCACATTTAATTAACGTAATTCAAAATCACGTTTCATTTTACTTTAAAATTTATTTTACATTATAAACTTTCTTACTATACGACTACTAAATATGAATCAATACCAAAATATACGTCAAAATTAACGATGTTACAACAGTGCTTATTTTGTAATCCTGCTTTAAAAGGTTTCACGAAGGAAACAAAACAACAAACTAACTATTTCTAGAGACAAAAACGGATTGGTTCAGTTTTAAGCTTGATAGCAGTAAAGGGAATGGTGTGAGCAATTGCAATCACTTTGAGGCACGAGTGCACGGGTTAATACGTTCTGGAGCAGGAGGCGAACATTTCGGTGTTATTATTCAAACTTCGTCTCCCTTATTAATCTTCATTTTCCGTGACATTAAGACGAACATAAATTAGCTTTTACTTTGTTTTAAATTCGCATAAGTCGATAAAATACTAATTTACCATAGAATAATAACTTTTAACCTTTTTAGAGAAACTGAAAATATTTATTAAATAAATTATTTTTCTATAAACGAAAATATATATACGATGTACGAGTATTTTAGTAACTTTTACTAGAAAATTGGAAACGTCATTTGATTTATTATGAATTCCTCTACAAAATAAAATAAAATATTTTTTTCCTGCAACCGCACGACAACAGGCACATTTCGAACTGTTGGCAGAACGCAAAAGTAGTAAATTCCCACACTAGGATGGATATGATCTCATATTCATCCTAGTGCGGCGAAGTAACCGGCCAATCACATGCACAGAACACTCCAAATCTATATGAAACTAACCAATAGTATGCGCTAACCGCTCAGTCAGCTGATAGACGGTCGCCGTTCCTACAACACTAACTTCCGCTTTTGCGCAATGAAATTGAGGTTACCGGAAACCTAAAAGTTATGTTTACATTTATTCCAGCGGGAAAATCAAATATCCTCAATGACTTTATTATTGTAGGAAAAGGAAAAAACATTGTGTATAATACGTATTGTGTGAATATCTCATCATGTGACCAAAGCTTATGATAGGGCTTTTGCTGTCGCTGCATGTCACCTTTGGAATAACCTACCCCTGTGAATAGGATACTAAAAACGTTCACAGTTTGTAGCGGCACTTAAAAATTTGTTTTTTGAGCGGAAGGTCTCGGCTTCTAGAGTTTCTGTGGTGGGGCAGCGTGTCCTAGAGCTTCTGTGGTAGGGTGGTTGCTGATGTGGGTGTTTGTGTTTGAGTGTGAGTTTTAAATAAAAAACAATCTATTTATTTTATATTTTGTAAATTTAATATTCTAGTACATATATATTGTTTATATTTTACGAAAAATTTATTATGATCATGTTCAGAGGCAGGAGTGTAAGAAAGGGCTATGTCACCCTAACTTGTCAGCCTAACTTTGCTCGTTAAAATCATGAATACATCATCTAAATTTTTGTTTAATTTAACAAAAAATATGTTTAATAGCCAACGAGAACAATTTGAAATCAAAGAAATTGGGTTTTATATACGGATGACTAGGAACCTAGAAATTTAATCAAGCCATAATATTATAAAAAAACCTTTTTTATCAATTGCGCCGTATAAATGATTGTTTTACTCTATTCTAATACAGAATAGGGGGAACTAAACATCTCTGTGAAAAAGTACATAGAATATTCAAGGTAAGATTGATTAATTAACTAATTGGTAAGTAATTCCAATCGGAGCAAAAAAAACTACTAATTATTTCGAGCATAATTATTCTATAGATATAAGAGCTTTATTACTCATGATTTCTTTTACTATTTTCAACGTCAACTTTTGTACTATGATGATTGAGTTTGGTTTTAAATACAGGGTGTTCATTAAAGTCGGGGACAAACATTAAGGGGTGATAGTACTTATCAAAATAAACAAAAAATCACCTATAACCATTTGTCTAAAAATCCTTCGTTTAGCCGCTAGCCGCCATTTTGTATTTTTTACAAAAAATCTTATATATCAAGAACTATTTAAGATACAGAAACCAAACTTTGCACACATATTTATTGGTCAAAGAGGGAAATATTTTCTAAGTTCCATTTAATTTGCATTTATATTTTCAAAATGGCGGCGGTTAAAAATATTTTAATTAAAATAACAAAAAAACCATTAACTTTATAAAATTTTTACAAGATACAAAAAAGATTCAATTTTAATTTGAAACCGAACGGTACTTTGGTGAACGAAATCCGTCCACGGATAACCGAGAAAATGCACTTTTAACGTTAGATTACAGGGCCCGTGCGTCACCGCGGCGCGGCCGTGGCTAAGAAGCGGAGTTCAGCTGGCACAACGCGGCTTCAACGTTCAACGTTAAAAGCCATTTCTCGACTCCACTTTCAGTAAAACAGTATCGAAGAAAGTTAGGTTATATTTTTATGACTCAAGCAAAATTTTACAATCAAACAGCTGTTCTTCAACAATGGGCGTTAAAACCGCAATGTAGTAAACCAATCAGATATCTCATGAAATTATCTCTTGTAGGAAGCAAATTGGTAAAAGTTTCAATATGCCGCCATTTTTCTTTCTACATAGGTTAGGGAGCTAAAATTTTACCAGAATAATTAATTTAGGACCTATTCTGTAAACTGTGTAAATTTTAAAAACATTCGGTACATGAATGGGCACGTAATAAAAAATTAAACGTTTAAATCTCTTCGTGGGACACTGTGTATATTAATCTGCTTTCTATTGAGATCTTAAGAGGGTTTACGTCAAGGGTGCAATCCTATTAAACACGGCATCATTGTTAATATTTGGGAGGGATGATCTCGTGTCATGCAAACACGTTCACTCAATTCCCTTTGTTTCAAAAAACTAGTTAACATCCGACATTTTGAACAAATATTCTAAGTTTAGCTATTTAATGCGTAATTTATTTTATTTCATTTGCTCTTGTTTTATATTAGTTGTGAAAACCATAATCGTTTGAGATTCACCTCATCGGATAGAAGCTTTACAGAGAGGATACAAACACCCTCAGGATGATCATCCACCCAAGGAAGGGGTTCAATAGAGGCCAAATAAGACCAGTCTGAAGTAGATCAGGTTAACCTTTCTACTATTTTGACGTCATAAAAATTAAATTTACTGTAATTCCTATCACACGGAACATACTTATTTGATAAAGCCATTTATTTAGTGGCGTTTCAACCATATCCAACAAAATGTTACTGACTATAAGACACCCCTTTTAACATATGCTAAAAATATATTAAGAATACTTGTTAAATGACATTAAACTAGTGGTTTATACAGTTGTTAAAATTTGGTTTGACTTTTTTAATTTTGCCAAATTATTTTAATGTAAGCTTTATTATATGTCTACCAGTATATAAACTTTTTGAAACCATAAAAATAACGGGGTTTCTGGATAAGGTCTTTGGCAGGTTTCTAGATACGTTTCGTACGACATCATGATCGATTTCTTAGACTGTGAATGAGAACAGGAACTACGGCATTGGAAACGAAGGCGGAACTTCAGAAACGAACCGGAAACCAGCAAAACGACACGTCTACCCAACAGACATCCTGTCAAATCATTTATACAACTAAATGTAAAATAATTCGTACCAAGTCTTTTTAACTAAGCTTGTTACTTTTATGCTCAGCCAAAAATATGAGTATAAATAAATTTAAAATTAGATAATATGAATTTCACTTAGTACTGAAATTACTTAGTAGAGAGATGTCACCACATCATACACCACACCCTATAAAATACAATTCACTTTCTTAAGTGAGCAATTCAATAGAGGACCAAACAAATAATTTGTGCTATTTCACTTGGGTTTCCCGGTATTAAACTTCCAAATGAAACATGCCTCAAGTAGGTTGTATCAGCAGATTTACTAATTTTTAGTAAATTCAATACATTTCAAAACACTTAATTTATGCCAAGTCAGACAGTAATCACATTTTATATTAGACACACGTTTAGTTCCGTTCTTAAATTAATTGAGAGAACGTTTCAATTGACTAGGACGTTATATATTTGGATCCAAATACCGTGATTTCTCTTAAACATCCTAAACCAAACTTGTGCATGTGGAGGGAGGAGGGCTGCAAGAAGTGAGAAACTAGTCACAGAGTCAATTTAGCAGCGACACTTGCCCAAACACAGTCCTAACTTGTTCGGGGAACTCTTAAATTGCATCAACCAAGTAAACCAATGTAACTTTTTTTAAATTGACTTAAACTATACCCCTAATTACCCTGGGTAAAACATGGGTTGATAAATGGAAAGATTTATATATCCTTTGTAATATTGGAGTATAAAAAAACTGTGCATATAAATATTTATTCACGCATTTAATACTTTACTCACGCATAAACAAATCGTTTGTACGAAGACTGTTTGATTTAAAATGTCTATCCGATTCCTAGCCAATAATATGATGTGAACTTTAGTCGGGTATTTGATCAACGATACAAAGGGCAGAGCGTAATTCGTTTAATTTTATAAATAGCATTGGACTTTTTCGTAATATACATCTAGATTGATCGCGTATTCACAAAATCCTCAGTTTTTACAGTTGTAAAAATTAATAACATTGGGATTGTCACATTAAATAAACGGTATCAGTGGACTGACAAATACTTTATCTCTTAAGTTAATATACAACTACAATCTATAACACAATTAACGTATTATTTAACTTTTATTTAAATATTATGTAAAAATCTGTTATTGAAAACATTATCATCAAATTTCTTAAACTAACCAGATATAACAAGTTAAAATATTTGGTAGATGTTTTTATGAACATAAAACCCCCTTTCAGGGTAATGTCTAACTATTTTGAATGGCTTTTTTTTAATTATGTGACCTAACACCGCTTTTAGACAACGTACTGCGTTTAATACAGACGTTATTATAAAAGATATAACTTTTCTCTGGAACCGTAAGTCGTAGACTAAAGACTCAACATAACTGTTTAGTGGTTTAAGCCTGGTTTAATGGCCGTAGACAAATTATTTTATAACATTATTGTTAAAAAAGATTGTTTTTCCTTGTGAAAGCTCATAACGTCATAAAATGATTTGAGCGGATTTTGAGAAATTTGCATTTTCTTATTTTAAATGGTTTTTATAGCGCAAATTACCCTTGAAACCAAAAAATAAAAAAATGGTCCGGAGGTATAACCAAAGTGCAACCGTGTACCAAATTTCAGAAAAAACTGTACGATTAATGTGGCCTCGGGGTTTACACAGATAGACAGAATGACACACGCACAGTAAGACATCAGTCAAAAACCACTTTTTTGGATACAGAGGGCCTCTAAACAAATATATCCACTCTCAACTCAAATTAAAAATTGTTTACAAAAACAATAGGGTACTCTTTCAATATACAAAATATAGGGGAGAAAGTAATGAACAGTAAAATCTCGAAACAGCTGTTAATGTATAAAATCTATTTAATAATTGATAAAAGGTTGAGTGAACGTGCTACATATAACTAATGTAGCATAATGTGTTATTATGTATGTAATATAATAACTAATGTTCACATTTGAAAAATATTTATTTAAAATATTATTGATAAAAATAGCTTTTTTAGTTGGGAACACAAAAAATAAATATCAACGTACAATGTACATATAATTATTTTATAATATAAACATTCAAAATGAAATACGTTAGTAAAAATTTATTTTATTTCATTTTTATGTTTTAGGAGGATGTTTTTTAATTCAGAAAATTTATAATATAAAATCCTAATTTAACTAACATTAAATGAGAAGTGTTGTGTCTATATTTATATTTTTTGTTTAAATATGTTTATATATTTAAACGAACGACGCTCGGTCCCCCAGTACTGGACATGATGTATGACTAATAAAATTTAGTATGTAATTACTGTAATGTGATTATAATCCATCAGCAAAAAGGTGAGCTAAAGTTTAGCATCAGTCACTGTAAATAATGCGGTGCTTGACAGGTGACAGGTAGTTGTCGTCTGTCATCGGGGAATGACGCTGCAGAGCCGCTAAAGGGCAGAACCGGCGTCGATCACGAGCAGTCCACCGTCGAGCACGACCGCCACCAGGACGGGACAGTCACTTAGAGTGGTCACAGTGACTAGCTAGGACAACAATCAGTTTATGTCTCACAGAACACATTCGCCCGACTCATGCTCATTATATAACAAAAATGTTTGTATTTACTTCTCTGTGGTAAATACAATGTTAGATCATAGATATGTCAGTAGAGAATGGTTTTCACTTCATCTAAACAGATGTTCTTATTCTTGAATATTAAAAATTCAATAAAATAGCTCTGGTAGTATATATGTAAACCTGTTTCAAATTTTCTTCTTACAATTTGTTAACACGCCCCCCCCAATAGCAAAGACATATCCATGTCATAAAGATCGTATTAACATTTAAACCCAAGAAAACCTAGAAAAATTTAAACCCAATGATTAATTTAAGAAACGAATATTGGTTTTAATTTTACAGCTGTAGGTTATTTCTTTAAATGAAATCACTTTAAGGATCACATTTTCTGTAGAATTTTGTAACAAATTACTAATACATCTCAAAACTGGGTTTTTTGAGTGCTCATTATTTTATTTTCATAATGCGTGATTGAGGTTAGAACAAAAACTTCACTAAAAGGTAATGGTTTAAGAAAAATAAGTTTCATAACAACTGTGGGTTCTCTCGTACTCACGGAGAAGAGTTACAAAACCCTTGTATAGCGTTACGGAAGGACAGATAGAAATTGAGTAAATACCCATATCAGTATTTCTGGATTATGTAACCTGAAAATAACCAAAATTAGGATATTTTTAAGCAATTTACAGATAAACCCCTAATTCAATTTTTAGATAAATACGAGTATTTAAAACTACTTCAACTTTAGAAAGGACTATAACGTGGATTCGTGAAGTGCGGTTGAAAGCATTTTTCCAACATTTTACCTCCATAGAAAGGTTCAGGGTTTTTGAATCATATCCAAAATATATAATATACCATAATAGTAATTCAGAATTCTTTACTTAATTTAATGCTGAGTTGTATTTTTAAAAGTATGTACTTTGCCACCGCTTGGCATTTTAGTTTACTAATGGGTTAAAATTCCATTACTGATACGGAAATGACTCAAAAACAAACCCAAGACGAACTTCGGTGGCGTGACTCCTATTTCCTCTATATAATTATACATTTGGCGCAATATACTTCACGCTTTCGCGCGCGCGGGATGACACCTATCGCGATACTCAGCTGGGTGTTGCCAACCTGACGACACTGAAACGTCACGAATTAGGCCACTGTACAGTGTTCAGGGCTTTTGAGTTGCATTGTGAAGTGAAGGGCTTGTGACGGCAGACTGACACGCGCTGCGACCGGTTCTACACAATCAGGCACTCACTGCAGACTGCAGAGTTCAGGAAATGACCGGTTTAAGGAATATCAAGATACTCAAAAATCAAAATTAAATGAAAATATCCTTAGGAACCTAGCTGAAATAAATAATACAATTCTGCTAATACTATTGAAGTTGCATTAGACAATCTAAATATAATCATAAAATAGATAAATTCTCACGTAAAAGATTATATACTTAGCAATGTTAAAATGTAAATTTCAATACAATAAATCATTGAAAATGATTAAAAAGCAACAACAAAATAAGTGGTAAAACAATTTCAACAAAGAATAAAAATACACATTTATGAGTGTATATAACATGGGTAGGAATACAACTATCCTTTATAAATAATATTTTTGGATAAAAATACTTAAAATATTTCACTGAAGTTTTATCGGTGTTTTATATGCTATGTATGATGGTATCTCATACCTTTTATTCGCTAGTTTGAAATGGGTTTAGTCTTGAGGAATAGTGGTTTTCATAGCTTGGAGCGAAAGTAGCTCTTTTTGGTGCACAATTAGATTTTAAGATCGTGTATAAATACGATTAAGTACCAAGAAAACATTTTTGCTCTGTGTGATAAACAACTATTTTTATCATACTGTGAAAATAACCTTCTGATCGTTACAAAATTAGGCCACATGATTTGAGGTTGTAGAGAGTTGTCATCAATGTTTACATTTCTGTTATTATGCGATATTTTAGGTCAATCTAATCAATTTTAGTCAATCTAATATATTGTACACATAATAATTATTATTAAACTTTTAGGTTATTTAGGAAAATCTCACCACATATTTCTTCTGTTCCAATTTGAAGTGACCCGAATACCATGATTTATTTGGACGATTTAGAGAACTGAAAATGGCTGTTTTCCGGACAGTAATATGGAAAATTACAATATATTGTGTTGCTTTATTGTAAAGTATTGATGGTTAGCTTGTCCAAAAGTCAGTTATTGTTGAATTCACTGAGTGTAAAATTCGGCGTTGTATATAAGTTGGCGTCATGTGTAAGTGAATTTGTTTCTAGTAGCAATCAGTCTACCCATTTTTAAACATTAATTTTAAATAGTGTACATTTATATTAAGTTATTAACGTTACCTAGGTACAGTGATATTACGTACCAACTTGAAGATATAAGTGTGAAAACTATCCCTTATATTTGAAATAAATATTTATTTTATAAAAAAGAAGGAGGTGTAAAATAAATAAAAATGATAGACTATTTTGACGTTGAAATTGATTGTACAATGTCTACAATAATTTTAGACTGCTGGAAGCCGAGTTGGGCAACGTACGTTGATTAAACGTCAAGAGATGACTGTTATTACTGACGTAGTGGTCCCTTCACCCATCACGGTCTGTGTGTGTGTGTGTGTGTGTGTGTCCGTGTGCGTGCGTATGTGTGCTCGCAGACGTCGTGACTACTCTGCTGACCAATACGACATTGACCTATATCTACCACGGTTTTAATGAAAAACGTTACGTTAGTTTGTATCAAACTTTTTGTTTGACCTCTTTTGAATTTTAACTGCACCACTGTTTTCAGGAGAACAATGCAGTGTTATTTGATATGCCGATGACAAGCTCCTCGTGAAGAATTTTAAAGCTAGCTCCTACATCTTACACCACAGGGAACTCCCAATTTTAACTACTACTAATATTATGGTATATACCTATTTAATGAATGCTATAGTCAAAAATTATTTTAGAATCTTGAACGTGACTAACAATTTATGGGAGAAAAAAACAATATTGTTAATGACAATAAGTTTTAAATGATTTAAAAATCGTTACATTTATTAGCCGTATCTTGTATATTATTACAGTAAATATGAACGATCGAAATACTAAGACTATTCATTGACATAGTATAAACTTTTTTGAAAGAGGACCAAGCCCAAATGGACATCCTAGGATTTGATCCCGTGACCCCTTGCACCAACGTATAGGTTTCTGATGACTAAGGTAGCAGAACATGTCTTGTGGTGGATGTTTGTCCCTTTAAGTATACAATTTAAACATCATCATAACAATAATAATCACATTTATTCAGGTAATAAGTGTCATTACTACTATAACGATTTAGGGTAGGCTACAATGAAGTTCAAAAATAATTATTCCGCCCATGCGAAATCGTCTAAATAATTATAAACCCCATATGTAAAGCCGTATCAGTTCAAACATTGTGGATTTGTGTACATTCACAACTTATACTTTTGCAAGCAAAGATTTATATTTTTATAGCATGAGGTAGTAGTTACAAACAGGTTTCTGAAAATTTCAGCAATTTATTCACTATTCAAGGGGGTATTATATACCATACCTTTTATTTGCAAATCTAAAATAGTTGTAGGATTTAGAAAAACTATTTTCTGTAGCCTTAGTGCAAATTATTGAAGGTTACCTGGTTCAAAAGTCAGTTACTAATACATTTGAAGAATAATAAATGATTAAATGAATATACTAAACAAAAAAACATAATAAAATATCGCATGTCCCCTCCACAACATGAGTAATTACATTTGATTCGCTCAATACGTCATCAAAGGCAGACTATTAATTTATGGGACCTATGAGAGCATGCAATTAGGATACAATATACCAATATAGTCGCAGCTAGTGTCGCACTCTGTTGGTGGTTCAGCGAAACTTAGCTTTCACTAATACTTGTAATAAAATGCTCATCACAGTATGTTTATATGCAATAAAATAATTACCACATTATTTCCCAAGAAAATTCTTCAAGAATTACTCCTACAACTGTTAAATGTAATACAGTTCATTGTTTAAAACACTCAAATTTTTACAGTGTATAATATTTTATTAATATGTCCAACAACCACCATGAAATGTATTTCAATCATAATATTTATGGTAACAGTACCTGAACTTGTGAGGTAATTTTCTTTTTAACAAAGGACTGGTTTTTTATGACCAATTTTAGCTCCCGATATTTTGTGAATGTCAAAAAAGACGCCGTCAGTGTGAGGTTGCTATGTTTCTCTCCTTTACATTAATGGAAATAAACCGTAGTATAAGCTACGCTAGTTTCCTTCTTATAAGTCCTCTAATTACAATGGAATCTATGGCATCACAGAAAATGAATTCTGTTATTTTTACGAAACACTAAAATGATTTCGGTATACATTTTTACACTATCTTCCTATATATAGTATATGAATAAAGTATTATATTCCGTTTCGACGCTCCCTGAATAAAAAAAGTTGTTTTCGGTCTGATATCTGTCCGTCCCTGTGTGTGTCTGGATGTGTACAGTACCACAGCCTACGCCATTGGTCTGATTTAGGTGAATCTGCCAGTCTCTTAATCTGTTAGTCTACCTGTCTGTGTAGAAACTCTGAGACCACACCGAACTTCCGCTTTTAATAGTAGTTTACCCTGAAAATCCGTTCAAAATTTCTAAAAATAAAAATTCAAAAAATACTCTAGCGATTTTTTATTAAAATGTCAGATATTTAGGCTCTAAACAATATGAGACCACACGAATACATTAATGGTCAAACGTTATGGGCTTTTAATTGGCAAAAAATAATTTTTTTCCACATCACCCAACAAAACTCACTCAAAAACGTTTTATATTACCTGAGAAGTAGGACTAATACAAAAAATTCCCAAAAAAAATTCTAACAATTATTTTAACTTATTTTCTCTCGTTAATTTAAGAAATCGGATGATTATTTTTGAAACAATAATTTTAAATGATATTTAGATAAACTTTAAAGAATAAGATAGTTCTGTTAAAGTTTGTAGTGTTTTAATTTAATCAAGAAAGAAAGTATGTGTCAGTCTGATACCGTTTATAAAGAAATGCTTTGAACGTAGTTTGCTTTTAAAAATTTAATACATTTGTGGTGAACGATACTGTAAGAAAGTTTCGATGCTCGTTTATTCCCAGAGTTTATGTTTATAGTTTATCCTTTATCGTTTTTATAGAGTAATATGAAGAGGTTAAAGTATAGGTGTTTCCTAAAAATTAATTTCATTAATTAAAACCTCTCCAGTTTGATAAAATATAACTAATAAACATTTACGTTTATAATATTTAATGATAATCAAACTGTACTGTAGATTATGAAGTTTAAAAGGATTTAGAGTA
Source organism: Nephotettix cincticeps (assembly GCA_023375725.1). NCBI lineage: Eukaryota > Metazoa > Arthropoda > Insecta > Hemiptera > Cicadellidae > Nephotettix > Nephotettix cincticeps. The sequence goes on along the minus strand of CM041789.1, from coordinate 66,282,502 downwards.
AGATTTTTTTTATTTAACAAAAAACTTCAACAGTACTAGAAGTGTTGTAGTAAGTATTTTTAATATAAATCTTAATTTTGACCATCATACTGCCAAATCAATCCGCAAATAGCAAACTATAGTGTACCATATGAGTGAAAATGCTGCAATGCTGCAATAGAACTAAAGAAATACGTTGGGATTCGTGTGAATAACTCTACCAAAGTTGGATTCAATTCCAGAATATTTGCATGAATTTTCTTTTTCCAACCGCATCCTTTTATTAGCCTGTCCACTCCATGTACGGAACAGACGTTGTCAATGTCGGTTTCAGTTGTTGCTTCAAATATCCGTAAGACAGGCCTGTTAGTGTAAATTGTTAGTTACAGGTGAAGTAGGAAAATGGATACACCTGGCTTAGTCTGCTTCGTATGTTTAATTCTATGTGGTAGCTTAGGTTTTGATACTATTTTTTTAATATGGAAGGTTTACTGAATAGTATTCTTTATATTTTACGATTTTCACTTAAGATATCACATCGCAAATCTTTAAGTTCTCGTACTTAGGTAATGTTTTCTAGACGGGGTTCAAATAAATTAAAAAGTATTGATAATTGATTCGTGATTTAGTTTTAATTTAAAGTTTTCTCCCCAAAGCCGAAAGTACCAAAACTCTTACCATACAACATATGTAATTTCATATCTTGTAACTTTCACTATTCTCTATGTAGTTAATCATTGAAAATATATTATCGAATTAAAAAATTCGGAAAAAAAGGTCTGGATTATTTTATAACAGTTGACAAGCCAGTATTGTACTCGTAGACTCATAATGAGTAGATTTAATGTAGATCCACGTTTGTGGAACATGATTCTGAAGTTATTAGAATTAAAACTACAGGTTTGTATTGTGTTTGATACACGAAAACTCTGCATAATCCAGCAATAACTATGAGCATGCAGATTAGGCCGCTATTAGTATTCAAAACATGGACTGCTCTTTGATGAAATTCTGTTGTGACGATCTCAGCCAGCTCGTGTTAACATAATCAAAAGCTATACTAATTTACATAGTATTTTAAAGGTACTTTGTGTTTTGGCTACTTAGAAACTATATTTTAAGCAAATAGTTAAAGTTGGACAACCTATAAATGACGTTGAAATAATTAATCGCTAAGGTTAAAGGTTTTAATTATTAAATAAGCTTGATATTTTATTGTAAATATGTACTGTAAATGTTATTCTGGATCACTCTCTTAGGTTTGATTTTCCATTAAATTATGTTTTTAAATTGAACTTATTTGCACCTCAATTGTCAAAGTATAATTTTGACTTAAAATACATAATCCTTTTTACTTTATCTTATAAGAAGCTATTACCGTAGGTCTCAAAAGAGTTAAGTGAAATGTGTATTTTTTCTTCTTAGTGCCCATAGACCAAAAAAAATAGTCGTTAAAATTTTTATTAAAATATATATCAAATATTATATTTTACACAAAATTAATATATGGTGTCTGTGAACATATCGATAACGCTCTAAAAATTGATCGAGACCAAATTTTTAAGACGTGTATCCTAAAATGCATGGAACGAGTTCGTAAACCAACATATCGGTCAATGGGAACGAGTATTTGGGGTTTTGTACCCCAAAATGTTTTTTTGCGTTTTTTTATATTAATTTTAAAAATTTTTTAGATTTATTTTATCACCATTTGAAATCAGCTTAAACTCACAATTAAGTTCCTAAAAGTTTTTTCTCTATCTCCAACGGTACCGAGATATAAAAAAATCTAAAAACAGTACGTTGTAATTTTGAGGCTATGTTAATCTTATGGAGGATAATGAAAAAAATAATAATTTACATATTCCAATATTTTGATAAAAATTTATAACGAAATTTATGTTGTTACGACATCGGGTTTCAGCCGACTATAAAAATCTGGATTATGTCGATGAAGGCACGGAAACTATACTCTTTTTAATCCGAGATGAATAGGCAAACTTTTATTTATGGACACTGTAATATAAAGATATAAAGTTAAAAAAAAAATTTTTTCAAAGATAAGTTGCCTATTTCATTACCTCACAGCAGCAAATACAACATTAATATTAATCTGTATACATGCAAATTTAATTCATTCATCACTGACAGACTTTGAACCACTTACTTTCTCGTATATTAATTATTATAATTATTGATTGGAAATTCGCTGATTTACGCAGTGCTGCGACTATTACTTTATGTTATCAAGTAAAAAGTTTTAAAATGTATAAAATAAAAATTAGTAAAAATTACTTGTAATTAAAAATGCAATATTATTTTTAACTAAAAGTGAATTTCCAAACATAGCAAAATTCCTGCTCTCCCATGAATTTTTCCCAAAAGGTTTCTCAAAATAACCACGTGTTAAATCACATTTATTATTAAAATATAAGCTTTGCCAGGCGAATATTTACAAATTTACACAAAATTATTAATATTTTGGTGTACTTAGTTTGACATATTTGCATACTCAACAACGGAGCTTTGAGATGGATATGATATTCAACGGAACAGAAAGCAAATCAATTTGAGCTGTCGGAGTTTCAAACACCGTTTTGCCTGAATAACCAAGTTTACAAGGAAAATTACAGCGACTCATCACATTGAGCATTTTTTACACTCTGAGTAAACTTGTGTTATTACTTTTCGTCAGTTATTTTCTAAGATTTATGTGGTCGCTTTTCACTGGTACTTCAATTTTAGTTTACTACCTAAAAATTACCATAAGGAATTACAAAATTGGTACGATGCAATATCATATTGCTATGTTTTGTAACGAAATGATACGATTTTACTTTTTATTGGTACGGCCACTTCATAATACGAAATTACTAAGCATTGTTACGACATCGGGTTTACTCGCGACGCGTTTAGCCGAGCGTGGAATTCGATGAAGGCACGGAAAAGACTTAAATCCGAGATATGAATGATATTTTTCATTACACTGTAATAATATTAAGAGAACTAATTAAGTAATATAATTTTTCAAACTGACCTTAAGTTGCCTATTTGATTACCTCAGTACCGGTACAATAGCAACATTAATATTGTTTTTACAGCTGATTTCACTTTTTACAACCTTCACTGGCAGTATTGTTAAAGCTACTAGCACTGAGCGCTACTAGTGTCAGAAATCGGAACTAAATACTATTGTAGGTAGATCTCCAGCTGATTTATCCAGCCTAAGCTGTGAAAACATTACTTTCTGTAGTCGCCTACTAATATTTAAAGCAACTGGTTTCGGTACAGTACAATGAAAATTATATATGTGTAAAATGAGAGCAAACGATGTTATAAAGCACGAGAGGTTCATGTGACAGCACTCAGCTAACGCTTCGAGGGTGGCCATGAGAGTTTGTACTCGTATTACACACACGATTTTGACACGGCCACGTCTTAGCTCTGGGGAAGGGGTGTTGGCAGTTTGTAAGATGAAAATTGACACATGATTCCATAGAAACTACTAGAGCTATGTGAATTTCAAATATATAAGAATAGCTGTTTAGGAAAACTGAAAACATTTAGACATATCCATGATCTAACCTATTTCCCACAGGGAAGTAAATACATAGGTACAGTTGTACTACAATAATACATTTATTTAGGTTGTGTTTGATTTTCCCGTTGAGATGAATTTGAATATAACTTTTAGGTTTCCGGTAACCTCAGTTTCATTGCGCAAAACCGGAAGTTAGTGTTGTAGGAACGACGACCGTCTATCAGCTGACTATCAGCTAGCACATACTATTGGTTTGTTCAATATAGTTTGCAGCGTTCCACGTATGTGATTTGCCGGTTACATATCTAATCCACCCTAGGTCTAATATGAGATTCCATATCTACCCTAGGGTGGACGGGTGGATATGAACTGCTTATGCTTATACATTCTGCCAACAGTGAAAAATGAAACTGTTATCGCGCGTGTAGGAAATATGTATTGACATGGATGTGTCTTAGCTCTAGGGGGGTGTTGGCAATTTTTGAGACCAAAATTTGAAACAGTCATTTGGTTTGTGACGTCATAGTTTGGTTATAAGAACAACTGTTTAGATGAAATGAAAACATTCCCTTTAGTCATATAATTGATCTATCCTAATTCTCTCAAGGAAGTAAATACAAACATTTATCTTGTTTGGGTACAACATAATGCGATGTTGATATGTTTTGGTACGAAATAATACGCAATATTGCTCCCTACCGGTACGACATAATTACAACTACGTCATTCATCCGGCAAAGTGTTGACGGACAGTGTAAGTCAGTGGTTGGATGTTATGTGTTGCGGTTGTGGTAGGGCAGTGGTCAGTGGTTACGGCCATGTGAGAATGTAAATGGACTTATTGGGAGCGACGACCGCGCCATCTACTGTGCTAGGAAGTAACTTGCCTTCTGTCTCTCTCTCTCTCCCGTGTGCATATTGGTATCGGTGGAAAAAAGAATTTTGGAAAATTGAGATTGTGCAAGGTAAAATAGCCTACTTTGTAATGAATGTATATCTGTAGCACTACTTACTTACTTTACTGACAGTGTAGCACTACAAACAGCTGGCAATCTGTGTCACAGAACAAAAATCTCGTCTTTGCAGGTTTCACCGGGGTGAGGGAGTGAGAGGTTTTACAAATTATCAAATAATACTAGTGTCTACAACACGACAAAGCAACATATGTTAAGTAATAATACCTGTTAAGTTAAATTTAGAAAGGATAAGGATTCATAAAAAGGATTATAATATTATAGATTAGTTTTTAACTGGATTACTAAAAATGAGTGTTGATACCATTTTTTGTGAATACCGTTTGTAGTAGGCTATAACAATAATTATAATACATTATTCATCCTTTCATTCAAAGAGGTGGATTTCTCCCAAGGCGCTTCAGTCGTAGCGGCCTTTTGTGCACCCTCTAACAAATGTAATACATTACTTGTTTAATTATTAAATTATTGTTAGTGGTTTTATACAATATGCATTACATAGCGCCAGGGACGTCGCGTGGGCGCAAGCAGCCAGGGGGCACTGAATGTGCCACGACAAAAGTAATAATTCAATTAAAAAGTAATAATTTAATTATTAATTAATTTATAAGCCTAGATGTAGGCTCACATACAGAATTTTTGGAAGCTTTGTGTAGCTGAACTGCGAATACTACATTGTACTGTACGCATTTATCGAACAAATGCATGTTTGACACCTTTCACTTTATATATTTGGAATGTTTCCTGAATTAAATATTTTCAGAAATTGAATAGCCAATGTACCCAAGAGTCGTGTCATTTCCTATCTCTATTGTATTCTACCGTCCGACAGCCGACCTCTGGCGATGACGACAATGCAACCAGCCACGCAAAATCTTACAACGGCATTGTGGGGATTAGTAGGGGCGCTTGACATGTCGCCCAGTGCGCCAATAAACCATGCGACAGCCCTGCATAGCTTACATCCCTAAACATCTCTTACAATACAAAGCATACCTTACATCGCCTAATATTACTTAAATAACTACACACCACTATAATATTATCAATAAAACTCGCCTAAAACCTCTCTCCAACCTGTCAGAGGAAAAAACTTCAAAATTTTAATTTAATTAATTAGTTTTTAAATTGTAATGAATATAAGTTTTTAACTGTTATATTATATTTAGGTTATTTTCTCTAGAGCGATGAATTGAAAGTAATATGTCAGTAAATGACTCGGATTCAACAAAAGTACTTTACTCAAAGTGTCTTGAGTCAGTCTTCTTTCAGAGAATTCATTTGATGTATTCATCCGAAAATTTTCAAAACTTTGAACACAGCTGCAGAGCAAACTTTTACATTAAAGCCACTATCCTGGATAAGTGAAACCCACGGTTGTTTACTAATATGGATTTTACAAGAACAAAGTAGTAGGCATAATATAAAAAACGTCTAAAAAGTTAAAAATTTCCATGCCATTTCTGATGCCATTCAATATATGTAAATATATTCAATGAATCAAGTATTTTTGAAATGAAATCTTAACCTTAAAACAAACATAATATATATTGATCATTCTCTAGTAACGATTTTATTACTCGACTCTATTCTATTTTTACCGCAATAAGCTCATATTTATTTTATTTGTGTTTTAGTGATCTTTTATCTTCCCAAAACATATTAATGTTGCTAGAATGCTAACTTTTATTGGTAAAAAATAAAAGTAAGTGGTAAAAATATTGGTTGTGTACTGCCTAGTGATTGACGGGGAAAATATTTAGTTATAACAAATTACAATGTCAATGCTTAAAACCCTTCATTTCACATAGAACAAAAGTTTTGTTATTTCTTTCTTTATTAAAAAAACTACTTACAAAGATAAAAATAATTTACTACTTAAAAAATCACAGCATTTGTAATACCTTAATATAAAACCCATCCGATATAATTAATTATAATATTACAACCCGTATATTCCGACAATCAGTTTATGTTTCAATATAATGAAAAAGAAAAAAAAGTTGATGCTATGAAACATCAAGTAAGTAATAACAAATGTTTGCATACAAGAATAACGTTATCACTTTCACTTGACCTTGTCCCGCTTTCTGAAGGTCACAGGACTCTCGTTGATAACACGGTACGAACGGATGAATGGACTTAGCAGGGTTATGGTTATACAGATTGCTGGAAAGTAGTTGGGATTGTAGCTTCATCATCCAACGACGAGTTGTTGTTAACTAAAGAACCTGTTCTCTGCAGGGATAGCTGGTTAGTTATTTACTGAAATGACAACCTGCCTAGGTATTTTAAGCCAAGAATGAGAAATGAGTGTAAGATGATTGTGACGCGATCTTGTAGTATTGTTATTGACTAAGGCTGACATGTTCCTTAGGTAGAAGTGTTAATTAATAGCCCAAAAGTCAATAGAATATCTAAGGGACTTACAATTTGACGTGGAGTCCGTAACACTACCTCAAATTACGAACTGGTCTAATAATGGTGTTTGCGGATGTACTTAGTATTCAATTGTGTGGATGTTTATCCACACCAAATAATATCCCATCCACCAACCGTCACTCATAACTATCCACGATTGGTGACCTACAAGTAGATGAATTATAGGACACGCCACCGTCCCAGTCTGCATTACACGATACAGCATGATAAGAAAGTATTTTTATAAGGAACACCTATCAGTATGAGATAGACGGTTTAGCTTTTAAGCAAAGTTTAAACTATGTACCTGTATCATAATAATTTATTCCTCCATAATGAACAGCATCTCGTATGTAAAAAAGAGTGGTTTTTCACTTGTACACTATTGTAAGAGAATTGTTCGTAGCTCAATGTTCGTGTTTTTCCTTATGTTTATAGTTGCACCTTTTTAGACATGGTGATTGGTGGATGTGGGTGTACAACTAGGGCTGGTCATTTATGTATATATTATTTAACTAAGGAACTTTAATTTACATTGAAATTGATTTTGAAATAAACTGCTAATACATGGAAAATGGGGTAGACTAGTATGGGTTCTAGAATGATTAACAAATTTAAATTAGTTTTTAGAGTAAATTTTGTAGTGTGCAGTAATCCATTTACTGTCCATTTATATTTTGAAACGATCCTTTTTACTCATATATAACCTTTATGAACTTAAATACACATTTCTTTAATTCCTATTCATGAACTGATTTCGTTGATGGCATTTCGTCCCCTGACGAATATGTTGCGGTAGCGTCACAAGAAAGAGAGACTTTCTCTGATCTATTGAAAGCCAGGTTTCGTTACACATTTGGCTTGGGATATCACCTTTAATATTACATTACGATTACAATGTTTCATCAAGTGGTTGTTAAATTTTATACCTTCTTACGAAAGTACAGCTTTCGCTAAAGAAAAGGTGCTACGTGAAAGGACAGTCATCAATTTTATAGCAGAACTTTCACCTTTGTCGGTTTATCACAAACTACCTCTTAATGGTGGCTGTAATATGTGAGAACAATATACTTTCCTGCCTTTTGAGAGTATTAAATCTATTTACTAAAGAAATTGAAAATAAAAAGTGGAAAAGTTTTTCCTGATAACAATTGATAGTATGTCATTTAGCTTCTTATTAAGGACATTTTCCATCAGGATTTAAGTAAAACAAAGCTTGTGAAACTTGGTTTCACTTAAAATTGTGATGGAAAATGGCTGTAATAAAAATCTAAATGGCATAAGTCCACCTTTACCAATAATTATTTTCAAACAAAGAAACGATAATATCACTCAAGTTAGCAAACAAAAATCTTTTTTAGTAAAAATTATAAATGCATGTTATTTTTTTTAAACAAATATGTTAAACGATTTTAGTATAAATAATTTTGTTAGCCTGAAATTTAAAAGGTTATTTATTGGCTTACAATATATTCCAAGTACAAAATTGCATTAATTTGGTCAGGTGGCAAGGTGAAGCCAATAGAAATGCCGTCAATTCCGAGAAAATCGTCTATAAATTCTACTTTGGACAGTGGTAGCCGCTGTAGAAGCGCTATTCCGATCAAATATATTTACTCACCACAGCATCCTATAGAGTAACCGCGACCAAACTAAATGTTTTCATTCCGATGTATTTTCTGTGTGATAAAATGACGATCGAAAAGGGGATAATCTTTGTTACCATGATAAGATCGATGTTTATAACTAAATGCAATCTGTCTAGCTTTGAATACTATTATCAACATTAACAAAGGTTCAATGGTTTATTACGACATTTCAACTGAGAAGATGAAACGAAAATTTGGTTTAAGTATTTTAAGATTACACTCATAGGATAGTGGATATTTTGACTATATTTTGTCAATATTAAAATGAAATAAAAACCTAAATGAATGCTATTCACCAAAATATATAATTGCCAAACCTATCTTTTTCGTTGTCAAATTATATTCATATTCAGAAATATTTTGAGGTGAATGTAAGTAATTGCCGAGATTAATATATTTTATTATATATTTAGTTTTGTTACTGCACACTCATGTGACTGAAATAATTTAACTAAAAAACTGAATAAATTGTGCCAAACATATATTATTTGAGTTTTTTGTTGTTTGTTCAATGATTCATATCAAAATTACATCTAAAAACTACAGAAACATAAAACTGTATTCAATATTGTATTTATTATATTAATTGAATTTACACCAGTTGTAAGTCACCAACAGATGACATAAGGCAGCCACATTATACCCCCAGGTAAGACGTCTGTTGTGGGATGATAATATCTCGAAGAAAGCAAGATCAACAATGCACAATACTTATTATTTACCCATCTTACTTTCCAGCCAAGAAACTTGTACATGATATAAAGTATCAAAATCAGAATACAAGTAGCAGAAATGAATTTCCTTAGCACATTAGTACAAAAACCAGATGAGACCGAATCAGGAGCATTATCATTAGAAAACAGTTAGGTTGCAATAGAACGAGCTAGTAGGTCAGATTAGTATGGTTTGAAAGAAATGAAAGATAATGAAAGAAATCCTTACACCGAAAGAAAAACCCACAGCAGGTGGAGGAAGAAGGGAGAGACAGAAGAAGAAGCAGGAGACATGTCAGCACACAAGAAAGACTGGAGCTGCTAAACCGATATAACAATAACAGTATTTTTGTAGGCATAGTATTTAACAAATGTTATTAACAGCATTTAATGTCAATCAATAATTACGAAATTATTACCGTTTGCAATAATATCGTTTTACAGTTGATCACATTGGAAATTGAACCAAGATTATCATTATTTACTGATATGTATAGCATCGAAACAATTCTTGGTTCATCATGGATAACTATTTAATATAATAATATTAATGATTACACAATCACAGCAAACAAAAATGTTGTCTTAAACTCACCGTGGATTATACTATACAGTGTTACTTTAGAGAATATTCAACACCACTATAGATCGTATCTCACCATTTGTAAAATGTGCACCAACTCTAACAAAACTACAATCCTGTATTATAATAATTCTGGTAACACAACAACCAGCCTATCGGTCACATTTCAGATTACAATACATCATAGAGAAACAAACAAGGGGATTGAATGAAAAAACCTGTATTTACAGAAACATCATTCGCCACGTATGGCTTCAATTTAATTTAAAGAGAACTAAAAATTGTATTTTCGTAATTTTATGTTGTTATCATTTCTTACATTTACTTTCTACTACAGAAAAACGATTCTTTTAATAAAACCGGCTCACACTACAATTCACTTGTTTCTAAAACATTTTTAAATTTTCTTAAAAAGTTGAATTAATATATAAATAAAACTAAGAAAAACTAGATCTAAACAGTAATTATATTAGATGCCATTGAGTAACTTTTTATGCTTGCTTCTTTGGATTGCTCAATGGTTCAACTAAAAACAGCTGCTGTTAATACCTCAAGGCAACATATGTTGGAATCCAAAACAAAATTATTTCCAATAAGATTAACATAGGAACATTGAAGGAGTACAGGGTACACATTTATGGGAAAATCGTCACGATAAGTACAGTATTAGTATTTACTATTTTAGGCCTAAGGAACCAGTATACTAAATTTCAGCCTCCAAAGTAAACGGTAGGTGGTAGAATTATGATGACACACAATATTTACAAAGAATATTGTATTTGACGAAAAAGTTGAGTATTTTTGATATTTTGTTTGCGATATCAATTTTTCGATATTCACAAAAATCTTTCGATATTCAGTAATATCGCAAGTGGAGATATCGAAGTAGTATTGGAAAATATCGAAACAACAATGGCAATATTCACTGATATCGATAATATCGGAACATTTTACCAGCTGTAGTGGCAGCTCTACTACCACCACTACAGCTGTGCAGCCGGTACAGGTACACCAACGTGACGGTCTCTGGCGTCGCTTCCCGCTCCGTCGCGCGTCACCCTCCCCTCCGACCCTCCCATCGCCTCCACGGCGGAAGCGTTTCCTGTCTGGTGCCCGCACCTGCCCTTACTCACCTACTGTCACCCATTGTTACTCTGTCAAGGTCATGGTCATGGGCATTCTCTATTACAATCGTAATCAGAGAACGCTGTGAATACTCTTGTAACCACTTTTATTCCTTTCGGTACATCAAGGCTTCATGGCGTACAGAAGCTTGTCCTTTTTTAATTACAGCTCTATTTAAGAGATTTCACATTTTGTACTCACTTCCAATAAGACATTGTTAAAATCAAATAATCGCTGTGGTGTCGTTTTGAAAAACCTTGTATTGGGTGTAATTTGAAAAGGGGAAACGCAATAATGTTCAGCGACTTATCTGAAAAGGATTTAAAACTGTTCACTTACTATTTGGATACACGATAGTATTTCTAAGAAACAACCTTTACAATAAACATTATTGACATTGTTTAGATTGAAAACGTAATCACATAGCTCGTTGAAAAATATCTTTATGATTAACATATTCAACTCATAATTCCACAGTAAATTTGTGTCTTAGAAAATTCGTGGTTGGTGAGACATTAGACAGAGGTTTTAGTAACTAAGGGAATAACAATCCAAGATGGTGGAGGTAATGTAGACTATAACATACCCGCAATGTAGAGGCCTACACAAAAGTCAATCACTCAGGCATAAGAAATTGACTGTTGATGTTTTTTTTCAAATCAGTAAACCAGATTCAGACTCATTGATTCTTATTTGCTCCGCTTATAATATAGCAAAGGAGAAAATGTTTTCGTCAAAATTATTGAATTTAAATTGAAAATGGTACATCCGTTTTCAGGCTCCCAGCATTAACAAGTTGTCGGATCGATGTCTGTCTGTCCTGTCCGTGACAGACCCTAGACCAAAAAGATCGTCCAATTTTTATGAAATTTGCTACACGGGTGTACTTTGGTCCCAGATCTCTTTTACTTTTTGTAATTTTAGGATGAAAATACTAAGTTTCCTAAATCCGCTATAACGATTTCAATTAAAATTTCATGGTTTCATTTCATGTGCTTTCAAGGACCTAAATAATATGACACCACTCATATGTCTAATTAAAAAATGGTTCAAAATGTAAAGACCTATAAATAAAAAATAATACATCCGCACTATTGAATACTACGTTCATCCGCAAAGGCCGTCTTAATAATCAGACCAGTTCGTAATGAGAGGCAAAATTGAGAGTCAGTTCCCACGTTTAACTGCAGGCACTCTAGATGCCATTGACTGTTGGGCTATTAATTAATAGTTCTGTCTAAGTAACATGCCAACCTTAGCTAGAAATAAGACTACAAGATCGCACCACAATCATTCACTCATTTCGCAATGTCTTAAAACATCTACCAGATTAGGTTGTCATTACAGACTTGTGGATATATTGAAATTTAAAAATGACACAACTTAGAATAACTTGAATATGATTACCTTACTGTCTGGCGCTAAAACCATTCGTTGGCGTTGTCCTACACCTCAAAAAAATGGATGATAATAGCACATTTTCATCCATTTTATATCTTCCTCAACTCAATCTATCCATATTAAGGATCTTTTCCGTTATACGTATTCCACTGTTTGAACAGCTGTTTAATGCGATTCTGTGTTAACAAACATAATAGTTGGAAAGGTTGTGTATTTAAGTCCATTTTTAGGTCTATTTCATAAAATAAATTTCCAAAATATCACAAATAGTTGTGGGAATCAATTTAGAAAAAGAGAGACTTGGTTACGTTGAATAAAGCAAAAATACGTGTTTAAAAGAAAACCAGTGGTTTTCTAGAAGTTATTGACAGTATAAACATATTATTAACCATATACAAATTTCAAAAAACCAACCTAACTAAACTCCGCTGAGAGCTGTAGAGTTGACAATATCGTATGTATTATGATATTACGTAACGTAAATTGCTCGCCGACAAACAGCGCTCTGTGAACTTAAGTTATGTCTTGGTTATTGATATTTTTATATGTTTAACAGCATTTTTATACAGGAAGCAGTAAGTGACCACCAGAAAGCCACTAAACCACTGGTTCTGTTAAACCAGAAAACAATTAAACCGCTATTTAAAAAGTGGTATAGACAACGTATAACGGAAAATATCCCATCTCAACCGTCGCCCTCTTCGCCTTGCATTGTACATCTTTCCATCCATTATTTTCTTTGCAACTCACTGTTAAGGCATTCTGATCATTATATCCAGCCATCTGAGTCTCAGGACATAACTTACATAACTTTGACTTCTCCTTAAATGATGTTTTCTACATTTCATAGTTTCTCAGAATTCAAAAGGTGCCGTCATCTTTTTTCGCAGGCCCAAAAATTCTTCTTAATATTCTTGTTTCAAATCGTATCAGGACCTCTATGTCTTCTATTTACAGTGACAAACACTCGTTTTGTGTATCTTTAGTTTTCTTTTTTCCGTATTTTTTAGATCTTAAAATTAGCAAAATATGACCTATTGCCATCTTGTATTATTTTTTGTATGTATCTCGTATATTTATGAATATTATTATAGCCTTCAAATAAGCTTCAATGTTCAAATTGAGCCACTGTTCTCAGGACCAGTCCCTGAATGTCGACCAGGACGCCGAGGTAATGTCAAGGCCTGGTAGACTACGATGTCTCACGTTTTTTACTAAATTGCACCTGTCTGCTAATAACAAGGTAACACCCCGAGTTACGCAAGACTCGACGTCGCTCGGGCTGCCCTATCACTCTCAGCAGCTGGGCTATTCATTAGTAGCATGTTGCAAGTGTTAATCTATGTCTTCAATTACCCCTCTGATCTTTTTAAAACACTATCAAATCATTGGTAAAAAATCTATCCAATTAAATTTAGTGCATTAAATTTCCATAGTTAAAAAAGTTTGATTAATGTAAAACCGTGGCAGAGTTCCGGTATTTTCAATTACCCTCGAGTCGAGTAATTTCAAAATTTTAAATTTAATGTTAAATATAAAGTATAAAAAATGAAAAAATACTATCAAATGTGTCAAAAAATATATATATTTCACACGCAAAAACTACAAAATATATTCAATTTGATTAATAAAATGTTTTTAACCTAGTTTTTAGGAAAGAAAGATAAGTGGGAATAGTTCTTGAAACATTGTGTGAAATAAAATTGATTCAACATCTACTAATACTGTGTTACTACTAATCATTATATTACTACAGAATGTTTTAGTTTATTTTTCTTCAATATTTTTAATTATTTTGTTCTAATAGGCTCAAATTTTAATATTGATTGTTGTTTTGTTTAACTGTTATCAAAGGTACGTTAATATTTGTACAATAATATAGAATATATTATCAATACCAATTAATAAATAAAAATGTTTGTATTGACTGTGCGAAATAAGTTAGATCATAGATACGTCTAAAGGGAATGGTCTCAGTTAATCTAAACAGCTGTTCTTATTATTTTATATTAAAAATTCAATACAATAGCTCTGGTAGTTTCTATGGAAACTTGTCGCATGTTTTCCATCTTAAAAATCGCCAACACCCCTTCCGGAACTAAGACATATCCTTGTCAAAAATAATTAGAGGTTAGGGATGTGAGATGTATGGGTTTTATGGCTTCAGATATAAGGGTTGTATGAGTGGCTGCCTTTGATCCCTTTTTAGGCGTAGAAGAAAACTCACCTCTATCCCGATAATATCCTGATAATCCCCCTTTTAATCCTAGTTGACTCTCTGTCTGGTTTTTTGGAAGTCCAGAGGTCAAAATTGGGCACATTAAAGATGCTGCCACGTTACTTAAGGTGAGTCCTTTGGCTATCCAGAGTGGTGGGTTTCCGCATATTCTTGGTTCCATCTTGTCTCTTCAAGGACCTCCCGGCTGGGCTTAGATACCCAGTCTGTTCGCGGAGGGATGTATATTTTACTGTTCACCTGGAAAGGATGTATTGGATGAAATATACTTAATTGGAGTGCTCTCAAAGTTCGTGGGGAAGGGAATGTTCCAAGGGGGTGTGATCGCTAATGAAATGTTGAGGGCTACTTGAGGTACTCCAATACTCTTCCATTGTCTTGGTTTTTGAGTTGGAGTATAAATCCTATTAAGGTTTTCCATGGATCGAGTCTGCACCTAGATTGTTTTTTATGTTCTTTGTATCTTGAGATAAAGTAAATATTCCCTATATTTTGCACCCTTGTGAATAATCTAGTCCCGGTAGATGAACAATATTCCACAAGGAGACGTTTCTTGACGGATGTTCAGAACCCTTCAGTGTATAGTATAAAACCTAACATCTAGTCCTTGTTTGATATTTATTCAGCAGATTCTTAGACAGAGAAAAAATTTAATGTCACTTCGCTTGTAATTTATGCAGGACCCTGGGTTCAACCTCATGCACGATAATCCCTTCAAAACACCAGGAAGTGATAACGTCACGACAATCTACGATATGAAATGAATTACTTTCCTGTGGGATATAGTTTAGATCATGGATATGTCTATAGGTATGTTTTCAGTCCTTATAACCATATGACGTCACTTCCGTTCCAAGTTTGGGTCTGACGGATTGCCAATACCCCCCAGAGCTAAGACATATACATGTCAAAACCAACTAAGGTAGTGCCACGACAATAATTTTTGGAATATTATAGGTGAAAGACGCTTTAAACATAGCGTATAACGTAAGACTTTGCATCAGTATCCCATATATTATACAGTTTCCAACGACGAGTAGCCGTATGGTTGTCTCACGGCCCGCCAGGTAGCACGACTATCGCTGTCCATCTCCCATGTATCGCCGTCTCTTACGTCATCTCTTGCGATCTGATAGCAGAGCAACACCGCCACAAGTCCGCGGTATAACTACCGCACTCCACTTACACTTTCACTTCTTCGCATTGAACCATAGGTTATCAGAAGATAACCTTTAGCAAGGAAATACACCCTTTGGACTGTAAATTATTCAAATAGGACTGTAAGAAGTAAGAATTCTCCATTAAATTGGAAATTTGTTTAATAATTTAAGCTTTTTGGACTGAGAGAAGAGCATAATTGATTAATAACTGAAAGGGCTCACGAATAAATTTCAAACCTACTGTTTTCAACTCAATATCCCTGCCCATATCATATATCAAATATGACCTTTGCCGGAGAGAAGTCGTGACCCTGGTTGCACAAACCCGAACTGCTAGACTGACATAGCTACTCATGACAGAATCTTTATAATACCCTGAATACGCAGCAATGTAATACTGCCTCATTGTTTATTGTTTCCAAAGACAATAAATTCCTTATCACGCAAACAATAAGAGATAAAACGTATGTAAAAATATACTTGAACATACGAGATATGGTATAACAAGTGGCAATTTTTGACTTAGATTTTAATAGAGCAATCAGGAAACTGTTCATTAATTAATTTTAATCGACCTACCAAGAAAGGTATTTTTAAAGCCAAGTATGAAAGAGAATTGAGTGTAAGATGAATGTTACGTAAACTTGTAGTCTTGTTACTGACTAAGGCTGACATGTTCCTTAGACAGGACTAATAATGAATAGCTCAACAGTCAATGACGTTTAAGATACCTTAACGTGGAGTCCGACCATTTTTGCCTCTAAATTACGAACTGGTATAGTAATTATGTGAATGGTATTTGCGGATGAATGTAGCACTCAATAGCCGTGGTCCCAGTTTAATATATGCTTAACAGAAAAATAAATATTAACTGAAATGTAGGGCAATAGAGGAAAATAAGAAATTATCAATAACAAAAACGAAAAAAATAGTAATAATGAGTATGTGTGATTCAACTAACACTCTAAGAGGAATGTATGAACAAGCATATTGACTTAGAAGCATTAAAATAACACCAAAGAGTACCTGACGGGAAAAAGAGAACTCCAAACTGCTCTCTTGAAACTTTACTTGCTGCTATACTATACCTCCTGAGGGATAGAATTCCCAACCAAACCAGACGATGGAACCTGGCAATGAGTCAAAACATCCGGTAACTTGATTTATAGTGGCTGAGTAAAAACATTATTGTATTTACTTCCCTGTGGGAAATAGGTTAGACCATAGATATGTCTAAAGGGAATGTTTTACTCCATCTAAACAACTGTTCTTATAAAGATGTGACGGCACTTCTGTTAACAACTTCGCTGCACTTTTTGCATTCACAAATCTGCTAACACTGTCAAATCAAGGGTAAATGATGATCATGGTAATTGTTTTGAGCAGTATTTTTTGCGCTTTAACTTTAATTACTTAAAATGGTTTCTAGTTATTATGGACAAAGCCTAACATTAATATATGATGGTGTTTCAATGTAGCACATTCACTATCTGTCCATATCGGTAATAATAGTCGCTGCAGGAAGAAACGACCTGTGTGTAGGATTTTAATATGAACAGGTTGTTCTGTACTACATCATATTTTAAAACATTCCTCATAGCAGGAGGCTGATTCTATTGCAGTACCAGGGTCTTATAAAACGTGAGATTTCAAATTAGCATCATAATCCTATTAGGACAGTGTTTTTACGAAACAAGGTTAATTCGGTCGATCATTAATCAATTTCGCAAAGTCTAATAAGGAACAGGAGCTAAAGCGTAAACAGTATAAAATCCACACAATTAGTTAGCATATTAATTGGAGACTGCCGACAAGGGAACGTTTGTTTAGCAG
The DNA here is from genome assembly GCA_023375725.1 of Nephotettix cincticeps. Classification (NCBI taxonomy): domain Eukaryota; kingdom Metazoa; phylum Arthropoda; class Insecta; order Hemiptera; family Cicadellidae; genus Nephotettix; species Nephotettix cincticeps. Next base: position 66,264,887 of record CM041789.1, on the reverse strand, counting down.
AACACAATGATGAGGCCATAATGGAGCGTACAACCGCATTAGCATTGAATGGAGCGTGCCTCTCTAGTGTCTAGCCTCTCAGCAACTACCACAGCAGGAGAAGGATCTCAAGGCCTTTTGTCTATCAGGGACAACTTTGTCCTTACTCGCAGGTGTACCACAGTTCTACCACAGAAGGAGAGGTTCGCATAGATACCTCGTTGCCTATCTGGAACGATCTTATCCTTACTAGCAATGTACCAAAGCTCTACCACAGAGGGAAAGGTTCGCATAGATACCTCGTTGCCTATCTGGAACGATCTTATCCTTACTATCAGATGTACAAAAAGCTCTACCACAGAGGGAAAGGTTCGCATAGATACCTCGGAGCCTATCTGTAATGAACTACATCCTTACTAGCAATGTACCAAAGCTCTACCACAGAAGGAGAGGTTCGCATAGATACCTCGTTGCCTATCTGGAACGATCTTATCCTTACTAGCAATGTACCAAAGCTCTACCACAGAAGAAGAGGTTCGCATAGATACCTCGTTGCCTATCTGGAACGATCTTATCCTTACTAGCAATGTACCAAAGCTCTACCACAGAAGAAGAGGTTCGCATAGATACCTCGTTGCCTATCTGGAACGATCTTATCCTTACTAGCAATGTACCAAAGCTCTACCACAGAAGAAGAGGTTCGCATAGATACCTCGTTGCCTATCTGGAACGATCTTATCCTTACTAGCAATGTACCAAAGCTCTACCACAGAAGAAAGGTTCGCATAGATACCACGTTGCCTATCTGGAACGATCTTATCCTTACTAGCAATGTACCAAAGCTCTACCACAAAAGAAGAGGTTCGCATAGATACCTCGTTGCCTATCTGGAACGATCTTATCCTTACTATCAAATGTACAAAAAGCTCTACCACAGAGGGAAAGGTTCGCATAGATACCTCGGAGCCTATCTGTAATGAACTACATCCTTACTAGCAATGTACCAAAGCTCTACCACAGAAGAAGAGGTTCACATAGATACTTCGTTGCCTATCTGGAACGATCTTATCCTTACTATCAGATGTACAAAAAGCTCTACCACAGAGGGAAAGGTTCGCATAGATACCTCGGAGCCTATCTGTAATGAACTACATCCTTACTAGCAATGTACCAAAGCTCTACCACAGAAGAAGAGGTTCACATAGATACCTCGTTGCCTATCTGGAACGATCTTATCCTTACTATCAGATGTACAAAAAGCTCTACCACAGAGGGAAAGGTTCGCATAGATACCTCGGAGCCTATCTGGAACGATCTTATCCTTACTAGCAATGTACCAAAGCTCTACCACAGAAGGAGAGGTTCACATAGATACTTCGTTGCCTATCTGGAACGATCTTATCCTTACTAGCAATGTACCAAAGCTCTACCACAGAGGGAAAGGTTCGCATAGATACCTCGTTGCCTATCTGGAACGATCTTATCCTTACTAGCAATGTACCAAAGCTCTACCACAGAAGAAGAGGTTCGCATAGATACCTCGTTGCCTATCTGGAACGATCTTATCCTTACTAGCAATGTACCAAAGCTCTACCACAGAAGGAGAGGTTCGCATAGATACCTCGTTGCCTATCTGGAACGATCTTATCCTTACTAGCAATGTACCAAAGCTCTACCACAGAAGGAGAGGTTCGCATAGATACCTCGTTGCCTATCTGGAACGATCTTATTCTTACTAGCAATGTACCAAAGCTCTACCACAGAAGGAGAGGTTCGCATAGATACCTCGTTGCCTCTCTGGGAAGAATTTATCCTTACTAGCAGATGTACCAAAGCTCTACCACAGAAGGAGAGGTTCGCATAGATACCTCGTTGCCTATCTGGAACGATCTTATCCTTACTAGCAATGTACCAAAGCTCTACCACAGAAGGAGAGGTTCGCATAGATACCTCGTTGCCTCTCTGGGAAGAATTTATCCTTACTAGCAGATGTACCAAAGCTCTACCACAGAAGGAGAGGTTCGCATAGATACCTCGTTGCCTCTCTGGGAAGAATTTATCCTTACTAGCAGATGTACCAAAGCTCTACCACAGAAGGAGAGGAACAACTACATCCTTACTAGCAAGTGTACTTACAACAGCTCTAGCAAAGAAGGGGAGGTTTGTATAGATAATATCAGAATTATCAGAAACAACTATGCTAGGTAGTAGGTGTACAAAACTCTACCAGTACATATTTAATTTACACTTCCAAACTAGATAAGCGTACTGTTAGTTAAGGCTTGTCTGAGGCAGTAAAAGTCTTAATTACCAACACACTACAAGTTAAAAATTGACCGCGAGCTGTAACGTTACGCGAGACCTTGGCATTTCCAGCCGTTCTTGATAATATGAAACCGGTTGAGATTACTGAAACAACCACGAGCAACCAGTTGGTGGTCAAATCATCACGGTCATGCTTGTGACTACAGAAACAAAACAAACAATATCCCGCAAGTCCTATTGAAGAAGGATGGCAAAGTTTATTTTCATTATTTTTTTATCACTCAGCTTGATTTTGCACATGAAATAACAAAGAATTTTTTTTACTAATCTACCAAATAGTGTTGATGTAAATTTAAATACAGTATTAATATGCCTAATCAAATAATACCATCTAGTTTAAATGGTTAAAACCCCCAAAAATGATCAATAAATCAACAAGGATATATCTGATTGTGTTTATGTTTGTAAATTTACTTGGTTCAGTTATTACATACTAATTTCAATTGTATAAAATAATATATATTTAAAACCACAAAGTTTAGTTAAAAAAATTAAGTTGACTAATTTTAAATCATTTATAATTATTTTTATACGTTACTTTTGATATTTGAATGTTTGTAGTTGTTAGAAATTATAAAAATATTTTTATATTGTTAAAGAAGTTATACTTCAGTCATAGCTTCAAGAGTGTGAAATAGACATATCCTATGAGTGGCATATTGTTATTTTTCGTGCGGATGGGAATGGGTTCTTTGAGTATTATATATAGTACAGAAATGTCCAATTAATTTAAGATCGAGAAATTAGTTTTATGAGTCACACGCACCAGGCGTTATCTACTATTACACGTGCCCAACAAAATCTTGTGATTATCCATATAATCAACCCGTTGAATCTTTGAAACTGGAACGTCCTGAAGGATGGATTTACTTATGCCAAGAGAAGTAGACGACTTCAAATTCAACTTACAAATCCGTCAAAGTAATGAGACAGAAGAACTAGTTGAAAAGTTTATCGTGTAAAATTAAGTAAGAACATATTTATAGTTTTATGTGGGATGGTAAATTAATTTATGATTTTTTTCGTATTCATATAATTTAAGACACCACCCTATCTGGTGGGTATTTTAAGGTGGAGGGTACATGACTGAAGGGTTGGTGTGATGAGTGTTTTAGTAACCAGCTGATTCATTTTTTAGAAACATTAATCATTAATAGTCCAATGAACAAAGTCAGATGGGTCCAATGTTGAACCACCAAAAAATAGTGTAAAAGTTTTTCTCATCATCTAAATCTGCATTATGCAGCGAGTGTTATAACCACTGTATCACTGTATTGTTGCTGATGCAAAACTCGTGTTACATGGCATTATCAGAGGAGATGCGAAAGTACTGTTTATTCTTAACTTTAAGATTTATAGTAACAATCCGATTTATTACTTCATGAAATGCAGGCCAATGGAGAAAACATTTCATATATATTATGCTTAGGTTTAAGTTTACCTGCACGGTAGCTCTAGGGTAATGCTCTAGCCCAGTAAGTCAAAGGTTGCTGGATCGAAACCAACAGTCGACTCCCGAGAGGTCACCTCTGGCTAGCCTATGTGTCTAACGCCGCTGCGGTACCTTGCTATTTTATAAATCACTGCACAGGCTCTAGGCCCACGGTGATGGGCATCTGGCTGGTTAGTGTCATGGATTCCTGTGCAAGAGGTTGTGGTTTCGATTTCTGAAATGTCCAAGAAAACATTTAGGTGTTTATACATCTTTCCCATGAAAAAAATTGTGAATTTCGGGTAAATTAACGGAATTCTCTCGGCATTAACATTCCATAAAAAATTGACGTCGGAGAAAATAATTTCCCTCATTAATTTTATTACTATTGACGCATAATGTTTGACCGCATTAAACGTGCTCCTACATCTCGCGATGGGGAGAGAGATAGCCAATAACAATAGAATAGCGTGTGGGTAAACTGGCTGTCAAACCCAACAGCTATATCCCAGACATTTGCATAATTACCACAGTCTGCAATTACAGAGTGAGCTTCCCTTATAATTCATTAACGGAGTGGTGATAACACGAGGTTACTGCAGACAATTACGTCTTGTTATCTTCCGCGAGCAACCGCCACGTTTGATTTCCCACCCGTCAATTTATATTTAGCTTTTAACTTGCCTCTTTCCCGTTTGAACGGTTTGTAAATTGCTACAATTTAAACAATTGGCTTCGTATCCAGAACAATATCCACGCGGGTGTTCTCTTCAAAATTCAAAAGTGTCAAAAGTCATTGATAAAGTTGTTTGATATTTCTAATTCCTGTTGGGTAGCCTAGAGGTAACGTGCTCAGCTCGTAGTCCAAAGGCTTTAAGTTCGATTCCGGTCCTAACCACCATTATTTGTAATTAGGCTACTGTTTTTTATAAAAAAAGACATCAAATTAGGTCACTAACTAAATGACATCACTGTTTCAAATTTTGATCACGCAAATTGCCTACACCCCAAATACTAAAATGTCGCTAGCTTTAAAAAATATAAAAAATCATAGTTTTTGGTTTCTTTACCACAGACCATAATTATACCATTTTACCATTATAAAGTGTTTATTATATAAAATACATAATATAGGGTACAAAATAGGGTAAACTCAGCAAACAGGTGTATGTATGCCTGCAAAAAACTACTTTCTTCAAAGTCCCTATCTTACAGAACAAAGCTCAGACTATACAAGACAATTATAAGTCCAGTGTTACTCTATGGGTCTGAAACTTGGAAAATGACCAAGAAAGAAGAACAAAAGCTCATAGTGTTTGAAAATAAAGTGCTGCGAAAGATATATGGGCCGACGACGTATGAGCAAGGAGGATGGAGAAGGAAACACAATAGGGAAATCAGAGACCTCTAAAATAAACCAGATATTTTAAGTCAAATAAAATGTAGAAGATTTTGGGCCGGGCACATACTCAGAAGAGGAAAAGGGTCCAAGCTGAAAAAGTTTCAACACCCAAGCCTCTAGGAAGAAGACCCCGTGGGAGACCCAGACAGAGATGGTGGCAACAGATTAAGACTTACATGGAGAGACTTGGAGCGACAGAAAGAGGTGCTGAGGAACGAACTACGTGGAGACAGTTTGTTGGTGCGGCCAAATGTCAACTTAGATATAGATGGCCCTGGGAGTAAGTAAGCAAGTAAAGTGTTTATTATAGTGTAGAAAACCATTTTAGTTTTGCTTTTAAATAGTTCATGGTCATAAAATAATTTAAAAACAATACAGGCCATAACTTCATATTACCGAAACCAAAACCGTACTTCACCATGTTTTCGTTTTGGTAAGCCAAACCGGAAATCCTTTCATCAATCTAAATTCGACTTAAATACGGTTATAAATAATTACTAAGGAAAGTAACATTATTTCGTGTAACTTTCAAAATCAAACTTTTACATAAATTGTTAAAATACTAGTATAAATAAGTAACTAAATACTTTTCATACTTCCTTTTAAACTTTGTCATGTATAACTGTTGTTTTCAATAGGTAAAAAAGGTTTAAATACAAAAAAGTGCTCATTTTCTCAAAACCTACTTTTTCTACCTAGGGTATGATTTCTTTCATTCATAGAAAAATAAATATAATTGATTTCAAAAATATATCTACTATGTTTTACACACTACAGTGTTTGTCAATTTATAATCATAGAAAATATTTATGAATTTTCACATGTAATATTTCATTCTTCTCGCTCGCTGAACATAATTAATTTGATGACAGTGTGGCTGTTAATTGTTTGATTAAACATAACATTTTTCCCAGACAACACAATTTTATTTTTCAGTCACTACTATGATCTATGAGCAAACAAAGCAACTAATGATGGTATGGTTTAAAGCTACTTTTAAGGTTACTTAAAATTATCCAAACATAAAGAACTTATTCTATAATACGTTTAAGAATTCGTCAAAATCCGTGGAACTTTGCCTGGTGTTTCCGTTTACAAGTATCAACATTGTGATAGTGCCAACTCTTTCTCACACAACAAAAGATTTCCCGCATGAGTACTTTTACCCGCCACGAAGACAAAAAAGGGCTACCACCCTCTAAAAAATCAAACATTAGCTACCCAGGATTCCACGTCTACCGCAGTCAAGGCCTTGTCTCGCCAAGTAGCCCGTCTCTCCCTCAGGATCTCGCGTGTGTCGTTTCCTCTCTCGTGTGTCGGTGGCCTCCTTTCACCCACGGACCGTGTCGTCGACCCGTGGCCAAAATAAACACCTGACTTGCACGTCGTAGAGGGTTGCGCAACCCCCTGAGTCACGGGCTCCACCCACGTTCACTTGTAAAGGTCGTAGTAAGACAGGAAATGAAGGTCGAGCAGTGGAAGGGGTCCAAGATGACACACTCCAATTTACGCATTAATTTATAATTTGAGTAATAAACTTACCTTAAATATAATGTAAAAGAATCTATAGTTGTAACTCTATAAGTAATAGAAAAAAATAGAGTGAAAGAAATTTTTAGGAGCCTATTTTAAGGCCATAAAGTTCCTATATACCTTAATCAAGTTATATAATTTGATAGCGTCGACGGATATGTAAAGGGACCGGTTTACTCCAGCCATCGTAGCGTAAAAACGTTTTTATGAATCCTGTACTACAGTGGATAAATTTTTCTTCGTTTCTCAACACAATTAGCTAATGACTGAGGGTTTATATATTGTATATATTTAGCGTGGTAAAAAATCGTACAGTGAATATCCTCTGCTTGCTATTCTGACCCTACAAATTCTAGACGTTTACATGTTTACATGGAGGGTGAGTCACTTGACTCTCAGACATGATTTTGTTTGAAATGGGAGCCAGTAGTGTGAATGTTTTGGTTGGTTTGAAAAAATAGTCCACTTAACTACATAATAAACAATAAGCGTAACAAATTTCGAAAAAATGAAGCAAATAAAAAATTAATCTGCAAACTTATATTTTATACTTTTAACTGAAATGGCAACCTGGCCTGGTAAGTATTTTAAGAGAGTATAAATGAGAAATGACTGTAGAATGATTGTGGCGCGATCTTGTAGTCTTGTTACTGGCTAAGGCCTACATTTTCTTTAGACAAGACTGTTAATAGCCCAACAGCCGATGGCAACTAAGGGACCTACAGTTTGACGTGGAATCCGAACCACGGCCTCTGAATTACGAATTGGTCTAATTATGAAGATGGCCTTTTGCGGATTTCAATAGTGCTGACATTAATCCACAAAAGAGAACACCACACCCACCTACCATCGCTCACAACTATCCACAATTCGTGACCTCCAAGTAGCTAGATTACAGGACGACGCCACCTACTCAGTAGTAATCTGAGGGTTACATATTTCAACACACATTGTACAATGTTTTTGTAGCGTAAGTAAAATATTAATCTTGTAAAATATAAATAACACAAAAAATTTCATTCTGAAAGCAACACGTCACTCATCAAAAGGTATATGGGAATATTTTGGCTCATAATCAAAACACTCCAGACAAGACAAGTTTGTTATAAAAGTGGTAAACTTTTTATGAGTTAGCTAGTTCCGTCGATAAAGCCACACAAACTCCTGAGGTTCTCTCTACTGCGGATTGCATTAATATTCCAAACAATCAAAACTTTTGACTCTAAGAAAACCCACATGCAAATTTAAACTTATCATTAGATATTTACAAAGTATATAAACACATTTTTACGTGTAAAAATTTACCAGCAACACAAGAAAACATTTACATTTTAAAACAATAATATTAAATAATTATTTGTATGAGTTTCATGTAGGAACAAAAACAGCTTAATTCCTCTCCTGGGTTGAATTATTTCAATATTTTTTACTTAAGTACAAACTGTAAGTTGAATAACCTTACTTTCAGCGAGGCTTTTAGATTTTTATCCAATATCTTAAGTCTGAATAAATGTTTAAGTTTAATTGATTATTGGTGAAAGTTGTTGAATTTCTAGTTGAAGTGTGGTCTTGAGGACTTTTGCAGTCTAGACTGGGTGAGACTCCGTATATGGCGAGGTCACATCTGGGCAAGTTAGCATACTGAAGTGCTGCTCCAGTGGCCTTTTCTCTTTTGAACCCTGAAATTGTTAGTGACAGCTCCTTGGAAATTTGATCTGTAATCTTACTCTCTCCGTTTTCTGATACATATTTTATATATTTTACCTGGATAGTAATGTACATTTGACAATGAAAAACACTCATAAACTGGACATTATACTAAGAAGTGCTTTAGACCAAGAAAAGTTTAGCTCTTAAATAATGTCTCAAGTTAGGAAATATTACCAAACTGTTTGTGGGCTGAAATAGAGCTCAGGAAAACGGGAAAGCGTGTCTTCGACTATAAGTTCTTGTGATCGATTGAATTAAGATAAAATATGAAAACATATATTCGTATTAAACTGTATGAGTTTATAAATGTATTATAAGACGTTTTTAATATTATGTGAAGGGAAAATTGAAATTGTAATTTAAGATTATAAAATAGTGTTGTTTTTGTTGATTGATCGTAAATTATTATAACATTATAAATATTACTGCCTTAAAAATGTACTCGTTGACATTTTAATGAAACAAATAAGAATAATATTTTATGTTAAAAAAACTAACTGAAAACTTTATTTTAATAAAAACATTAAAACCCCATAATATTAACATGGGGAAATTTATACAGTTTTGCTACTGTGAGAAACATTGTAAGTAGGCATTTTGAGCATAAATAATTTTTATTTTTATTATTTATACCAAGTTTCATTGATATCCGTTCATAAACAAAAGACTGCTTATTCCCTATATGTTTAACATGGGAAAAGACTATGCAGGTTAGCAGCCATGATAAAACTTAAACTATGATTTTGAAGTATAAATGGATGTATCTAAACCATATGAAGCTAAATACCAAGTTTAATCCAAAAATATTGATTGATAAGTGAAATAATAATTTTTCCTTATCTATAATATTATAAAGAAGTGGTGGTTTCTGTATGTTTGTTTGTGGGTTTGTTGAGGCAAGTAAATGCGAAAAATACTGAACCGACCGGTTTGAAATTTTACAGAAAGGTAGATCTTAAACTCATGCAACACATAGGCATATTAGTTCCCTTAAAATCCCCTCGGGCTCCGCCCCATGAACGTCCTAAATGTCAATGTTTACATTTTCAAAGAATGAACATAAAATTACTTGAATGTCAACAGCTGTGAACACTAAAATTTGACAGCTCGGGAAGAAGAAGAAGAAAGAGTTGCCGTGACCGTCCTAGGTTTCAACGTTTACATTTTCTAATGACAACATCCGTTTCCACTATATTTTGACAGTTCGGGAAGAAGAAGAAATAAAGTTGATTTTTCAGATAAACTGCTAGATCGGAATTAGTGAATTATTTGAAATAGCGGAATGGTAGATTTTAAGTTTTTTCCGACGACTGTCTCTATTACATTAATCTTAATCCTCTCCCAATATTTGACAGATGTTACTTTGAAATGTTGTAGACTCTCGTGTTTTGACATTTTGTAAACAATGAAGAATTAATTAACAATAACTTAAATGTATCAGTAGAGCCTACACCTTTCAGCCTTTTTAATCCGTGCGAAGAACGGGTACTTCGGCTAGTCCTCCATAAGATTAGCATTGGAACCATAAAATACAATGTACAGTACTGAGTTTAGATTTTTTAACATGTCGGTAACCGTTGGAGGTAGAGCCAAACTTTTTGATTCTTATGGTAAAAGATTCGAAACTTTTAAAAACTACATGTAAAAAATGTAAAAAACTAATTTTTGAGGCACAAACCCCCCTCCCCAAAATACCCTTTTTCGATAGACCGATATGTCTGGTTTACGTTAACTTAAATTCGTTAACGACTGTTGTTTTTATCCTCTGGGCACCTCAAAACAAAAAAATGACATGGTCACGGGCTTAAATCTTCACATGAGACCTACCACGGTAATAGCTTATTTCTTATGGGAAATTCGCTAAATCTGAATCATTCATGTGTTTTTATCAGACACAACTCTTGTTATCTTTTATGTCATTATTTGGTTATAATGGTAAAAATTTTATTTATGTAATTTCAAGGTTAATTTTAAATGTACAAATCATTTGTAATATTGATAGAAACGGGTTTAATATTTTTTTAAATATTAGTTTGTACTTAATGTGCGATGGCAATGAACTCCTAGGTGGGGAACAAATAATGTTCACTTGGAGTATTGCAGCTATATAACTCTCTTTGATTGTGACAGTATTGTTTAATTTGTCTAGTGTTGTTGTTTATAATGCCAGAGGTCGGTAGAATCCCACGGGAGATTGTTAGATACGAGATATTCCGTGAAACTAGTGACAACGCACAACAATTGTCATGACAATAAGATTTTAGACAGTTCAATGTTAATTCAATACGATCGACTCATAATTAGCCTATGATTTCGGTGTATTAATATATAATTTAAGGCTTATTTGTATATAAAATACAGTTAGTTATTTTCAATAATTTTCTGTCTCCAGAACTAAAGAGTTTTTATAGTAAAATTTATTTACCTTACTTACCTTTAGATCTAAATATTCTTATTTTCTCAATGCACATTTCACTAGTTAGTGTAGTATAATCACAGGGTTAAATTCATGAGTGTGAATAAATAATATGAAATTATTTTATTTTTCAATTTTCATGTGTTATTTAAAAAAATTACATTAGACAACTTACTGTGTTTACCATCTAAAAAATTCATAAAATATTAAAGAATTTTCCTGAAAATCGTACAATATTTCTATTCTATAAATATCAAAAACTCATATAAAAGTAGTATAATATAAAAATTAGATATTTTCACACAAACACAATAAACCAAAGTTATTAGTTAAAACATTAGTATTATTTATGGTTTGTACTGTACAATATTAGTAACAAAAAACACTGTTTACAATTATCGTTTAGAATCTGTAGTACGAGAAAGGTTTTTTCTGGTATTCTTCAACAGATTAGTTTATCTATTCATGAAATAAGAGATATGCGTAATTTTCTTGTTAAGAGTCTGCATCAGTGGTAGCCATCTTGAATTTTAGTCCCGTAAGAGCAATGTTAAATTCTGGCGGAATATACCTTCACTTTGGCGTCTGTAGTGGCGTTAATTATCAAAGTATCAATGTAAAACTTTGGAAGTACATTGATGAGATGTGGCTCAAGGGCATGACCTTTTAATATGTTCAAAAATTTAACTTGATATATAAACAAAAATCCAGGAATATTTTACAAAATAAATCATTATTATTTTTTTATTGAGAGCGAAAATTAGAAGTTCTGTAAGGTGGTGCCCTGGAGGACTGCAATACCTTTAATTTGACACCTCTTCCGTTAATTTATGACAATAGGTCATGGAGATATAGGCGCCAGAATTTAACATTGCTCTTACGGGACTAAAATCCAAGATGGCTACCACTGATGCAGACTCTTAAAAATGTGAAAGTTAGGCTTTACTCTGCTTTTTCCTTGTTAGAATTTAGAGGCGATTAGCTACCAGGCTATGTACATATGTACTTTTTGTAAATAGATGACGTGAACTCGTGCAAAAATAGAGGTTTATGATAATAATTTATACATTAAAATATTGCATGTATGTAAATATTGTCATGTTATACCCATGTTTTGTTTTGTTTTCATTACCTATTGAATTGTTTATTAAACACATTACATTTCACACACATATTTATTTCATTCGACTATTACAATTTATATATTTGTAGAGGATTATAAAAGAAGGGGACCTCAATAAACCACCCAACTTTATTGAGTTGTTGTATTAACGTTTTTCCCCTTGGTTCAATCGACTGACCTCAAGATCATAAAACGTGCTGTTTATATCCAAGGCTGGAGGCCGATCAACCCGATGTTTATGTTAGCTCGACTGCTCTAACTGACATATTTTTCTTAATGTATTTCATAGACTTACTAAGATCATAATGGATAGTAGAGGTGTTTAGTTATTTTTAGTGTCAGCGTCTACAAAATATAATACCAAATATAGTATTAGTGTATCTAGTATTCACAATTTGTTTAACAATTTCACTTCGATATACAGTATATTTTATAATTGTGTTATCTTAGATCGATATATTAGATGAAAAGGAGCTGAGCCTAAGTTCGGAAACGTCAAAATTGATTATATTTGCCCCTGCATTTATCAAAGCATACGGCGTAAAGCCATATTACCCAATATGGTCTTCTCAAATAGTTAGGTATTACCACATGGAGGGAGGAGGGTGCGTGTGTCCCCCCAAATTTTTAACATTTATTTTAACTTGCAGGAAGGATATAGGTAAATTATCATTTTTGAACCCGTAGTTTTTTAAATTTAATTAAAATAAACATTAAATAATGTAATAGATTCTTTATGTGTACAGCTTGTTAAGTTAACTAAGGCATAAAATATATATGCTAGTCCGCTGTTACAGTTTAAGTTTCAATCTCAATAGAATTTGTAAAAGCTTTTTCACTAAGCGATAATGGTTTTTCTCAACAGAAAGCCAAACCACGTCGTATGACCGGTCCTACGTATTGCCTACTGTGCTACTTACTTGAAATTGTAATTTACCCATGTAGGGAGTTTAAGCCAAGTATGAATGAGTGTAAGATGATTGTGGTGCAATCTTGTAGTCTTGTTACTAAGTCTGACATGTTCCTTAGACTGGACTGTTAATTAATTATCCCAACAGTAAATGGCATCTAATGGAATCCGAACCACTACCTCTGAGTTGTGAACTGGTCTAATTATGAGGATGGTTTTCGTGGATGAACAATAGTGCGGATGTTGATCCACACATCCAGTATCACATCCATTAACCATCTACAATTCGTGACTTTCAAATATTTTATTTACTATGATTGCAGGACTCGCCATATCCAGCCGGCTCTCGTCGTATGCATGTACTGTATCTGCCAAGTAGGTCAGATCCCCGGTGATAACGTTGCCAAGGCCGTCCTGTTGGTGATAATGCATATCCGGACTCACTTAACACTCCAACATTTGTTCCACATTAAGTGTTCAAATCACAGTGTTTTAACAACATTTGATGGTCAAAGTGTTCCTGAATGTAGGTATTTTTACAACCATCGAGTGCCAGTGATGATCAATAGCCGTGCTTCTCACGTGAAGGACATAACTGCTGTGCAAAGTACTTTACGTGTCTCTGCAAGTTTAACCCACACGACAGCGCACTATAATAATTTTTTGTTTTGCTTCAACACGAGTTTATACGGCTTTAAACTTTTAAATTCAAATTATTGACTATAAGTGATGAAGAAAAGTAAAGTTTATAAGTGTCAAAAATGATTCCATTAAGGCCGTAAATGCATTCAGGACAACTTGCTGAGCTTTCAACTACAAACACTAAAGAATACATTGAGCGAGTAGGACAACTTGTGTGAGAAAAACTAGAGATTATCAATAAATTGTTAAAATGGAATTTCGTTTAGTTTTGAATTTTCTTCATCGCTGAACTTCAACATTTCGAATTCTGTTACAGTATTTACTATCAAAGAATTTCGTGACTAGTTATTGTACTGGCCATAATTCACTAAACAATGGCTGCTGTTTATCTGGTAGTTTATTAGACACCAATTCTGTTCCGTCACGGCCACTATCAAATATCACTGAGCTACGAGAGAAAGCTCACTTTCATTGTACAGCTTCATTAGCCAGTTCTTGTCGAAGGTTGAAATACTGTTGCGCAAAACTCCATGAAAACACACAGTTACCTTGTTTGTTTCACTTCATTTATACTTACACTTTCACCTTCAATGAATGGAAACAGTAAAACATCGCAGACACCTGGCGCAACTGACGCGTCTCGACGCAATGACACGGCTAGGCGCACACGATAACTGGAAAACACCGTTCAGGAACTATAAGGACATTTTGAATTTGCCTTTACATTTTAATTGGTTTAAACTAGTGGTATTAGCCAGCGTTGTAAAACATAATAACAGAATTTCCGTCGGCGACACTTGCAAGTGCTTTATAAGCTCTTCAAATTTCAAAGAAGCATCTTATGTTCATCTATGTACGCTAAAATGAATTACGCGTGTGTTTGCGTGTGTAAAACAATAACCCACGTAAAAATGCCCAATTTCAATTAAAATAGGTGATGTATTTGGATGAGTTTGAAAACCATACATGCAGCTATATCCCAAGGGGTATCTTGAAGGATTTTTTGCCCAATAATGCGGTTTTTAACATATAGCATAACATATGCAGATTTTAAAAATAAACAATATGATTTTTAAAATATAGCTGAAGGTTGACTAATTACCGATATATTGAAGGTTTTTAACTTTCTACGTTTTCCTATGGTATAAAGCAATTGTCAGGAAAAACTAATATGGCTGTTTCCATAAGAAAAAAATAGTCAGCCAATTTGTCTGCTCTGTTGACCTTTTCCACATATGTTATCAAAGTATTGTGTCTGTAACATTGATTCAGAAATAAAACACAAATTAACCTTGAGAGTAAAAGATTTTGCAGAAAAAGGACCACATCCGTTTTCTTATCACCCAGGAAATTCCCCAACTTCAATTTGAATTCCTATGACCTATGACGAAAATATAGTTAAGAAGTGCTTTTTTAGATACTTGGATATGTGGGGGGTTCCATAACGAAGAGAAACTATGTAGCTTCTTTATAGAATTTGTAGATTAAATATATATTTTAGTATTTGTAATTTAGATAGGCATAATTTTCAACTATGAATTTATAAAAATAGGCTACATTATTCTGCAATGTTCTCTGCAGAAAATTTCCATCCCCGGTGTTAATTTTAAATTTGACAAAAAAGAGAAAAATCTAGCTGATTTTGTTTATTGCTTGCACTAACGCATTTTAGCCTCGTATGGTGCTAAGAAATTAGTAAAGATAAGTTGGGATTTGCTGTACACGCAGGTCTTTTGTGGTGGGAGTTTACAATTTATTTTTATTTTGTTTAAATTATTATGTTTGCCTTGTTTCAGAGGATGACCGAGCAGCCACCGCCCAGAGACCGCGACAGAACACGACAACTGTTCGGTCTACAGTTAGAGGTAAAATATATTTTACTATATTATTAATTATTATATTATATAAGGTATTTTATATTACCTAGTATTACCTATATGTATTTAGGTATTTAGTATTAGGTATTTTATATTTCCAAATTGTATTTCTTTTATTTATTCTAATTTATTTTATTGTAAGTTAGTGCTAAATAATATAGCTAAGAATTTTTTCTAGTATTTATTTATTAAAGATTTCAGGTTTATATCTCGTCATGATAATTATTAGTATTTTCCTTCACAACATTCCATAAATCCAAAGATTGGACCTACTGCTTCTTGTTAAATAATGGATAAAAACTGTCTATCTGCTTTCTGCATTAACCATGAATTTCCACGAAGAGGAAGTAGTACACGGCTTGTGGGGCAACCTCGATTAGCGCGGCCTGCTAGAAATGAAAACTACGCGGAAACAGGAGTGTACGACTGTACGATGTACGTACCCGTACATCGTACAGTATTGGCGGCATCCGCGTCGGGTTGGCGAGTATCGGGACCAGGTCGACGACTCTACGTGCAAGCGTTGCGAAGCGATTCTCGTTTGGTATCGATTTATTCGTTAATATATCTCGATAATGTAACATGAGGTCTTACCTAGGAGGATTAGCGTATTTTTTTAATTATGCTGTTTTACGCATCGTTTTTAACCCTCACCAGGCGAATAGCGCCTTTAAACGCAGCACAGTATGTCCGCACGACGTGGATCAATCCTTTATCCACAATAACTGCGCTGTAGTTCGCAAAACAACCGATAGAGTGCATGGTGATGTTGCTTTTGTCTCAATACACTCACAAAACCAATAATGCGGCTTTGTTTAAACTTTTAGGGACTGATATCTGTTGCTAGGCAACAACGTCCGCTCCCAGTCTGCTATTTACGCTTATAAACGCGAGTCATTATGGCCAGCTGTTTTCACTTTCGCTAACCTTGTTTGATGACATTTGTCGATGTGACTTTATTTTAATTGTGTTTCAGCAGTAAATAGTGTTTTGTACGCTTGTTTTTAATGTATATGATATATTAACTAATTATTGTTAACTGAAATGGCTCATCCAGCCGAAAATAATTATTCACCTATATATCGATCCTCATATAATAATCAATTATGTTATTACTGTGTATAATCTGATTGGTGTGTTTCTTGACAAGAGCTTTCTGATAAGCAATTTCGACAGGCTCCAGTAACATTTAATGGTTACATTTAATTTCATTTGGAATTATTACATACAGTACTCTGAACTATTACAAACTTATGAAATTGCACAATAATACTGTACGATTACAAAAATATATTTACTGTGGTTAAATTTGTGAATACTGCGGTGATCGATCCTTCCTGAATTGTAAGTATTGCAGAACTTTAAAGTAATAATTATTTAAAAATAACGTCAATGTACCGTTGATATTTTCCTAGGCAATGTTATGTATTTGATGTTGAAATAAACTACGGATAAACTATTATTTGAAACAATTGTAGGATGAAAAGAACGGATATTATATCCCAAAGCAGGACGTCCTCACACAAACAAGGGCTTGTTTGTTCTACGAGCTCTCAGAACCGGGAGGCACGAGGTCGCTTTCTGTTTACAAACACACTCTTGAAAAACACCTGCGTGTTTGTTTTGACCTCAGAAACTCTTTACAACTTGTAAGCCTTCATTGTATAAGAGCTTAATAAAATGTAGAATAATAAGTCTTAAAAATATCATTCACGTAATAAAATCGGTGCCAGTGGTTGTAGTAGGTAGCGTGAAGGACTCAACATGAGTGAGCAATGGTCATGGTTCAGACCCCAGAATTGCACATCATTGTTTTCAGTTCAGTCGATTTAGAACTGTGCCAACTAACATTTACCTTTGCTTCCCCCTCAGACCTATTGTCTGTATGAGCAGAAAAAGTAAAGTTAAAAAAGAGGCAGCCACTTCATACAAAACGAAAGAATGAATAAGACGCCACTAACAATATGACGGCACTTACAGTTCAAATTGTGATCTGACGGATGGCCAATACCCCCCCCCCCCCGGAGCTAACGTAATATGTTAGCTCAGGGGGGTAGCAGTTGACATGGATATATTATATCCATGTCAACTGCTCTCTGTTCATACTCTTCATGTGCGTGGTTTTAGTCCTGGAAACAGCTGTTACCAAAACAATTTTTCGGCAATATCTGCTATCTGCTGTCAACTGCTTGGAATAGTGTATTTTATTACAAGTACCGGGAGCAGGATTTTCCGGTGCGCGCTCAAGATTCGCCGAACACATGAACACCAAATTACACGTACGTGGCGAAACCAAGGACGAGAATAATTGAAGCAAATATTGGAAAATAACTGAACAATGCTTTTCATCACGACTCAACATTTTGAACCTTGCACCAGTCCGTAAACTTGCCGTATTCTTCACATCTCTCTGTTGACTTCTCGGGTAGAAGTTTTTCGTAATGGCTGAAGTCTTTTTCATTAAATTTTCAGAAATACTTGACATATTAGGAGTAATGTAAACCGGCTCTATGCTAAAACAGAGCAAATAGTGGCTTGTGTGAATTTAGGTTTACACTAGCAGTAAGCCCGTCCTTTGTACGGGTTGTAGAATTCAGTTTAAAGAAGAAAGATCATCATACCAAAATGTAAACCTGAAATCCTAAATAAATCAATACAAAGAAAATAAATCATTACCCAGTTTGTTTTCTTTCTATTAAATCTTTAAACTACAGAGACAGCTGATTAATGCCAGTAGGTTATTCATTTAAAACTGAAGCAAAATGCGACCAATATCGCGTAAAAGTGGGTTTTAAAATACTCGTTATTAAATTTTCGGCGGACAATTGAAAGCCTTTAAAACCCTTCTCTGGAGTATAGAGAATGTATGAAATAAGATTCCTTGTTATCAGTTCTCCCGTTTTTTTCCGAGAAGACGGCGTATAATGCCTCCTGGAGCGTCACAGACACAAATTGAGATAAGACTTGTTTCGGTTTCTCTAACGCATGAAACGTAAAAATAATTAAAAAATAATTCTTAGCAATATACAGACAAAACTCTGATTATATCTATATAGATTTAAATTGTTAAACTGTAAAATCAGCTGATTTAAATAATTAAATTTATTTGTTTAGATACAATACGCTACAAACGACCACGACAGTTACTCGGGAGTGGAGTATGTTGTAATTGTGATGTTGGAACTCGGACCAATTTATCTCGTTTGGGGCACAGATGAGGAAGGGTGAGATACAATATGTGGTGCTTAATATCAGCCAGTGACCATTCAAAGGGCCGGATACCATTTGCTCTTGAATGAGAGACTATTACCGTGTTATATGCGGGTAAACTTTTTCATCTAGCTGACCTTTCGATGGATCAGACGGGATCGATGAGAAACTGTAGCCTAGTGTTGTACATAATTAAAAATAAAAAAAGTGTTAATGTGTAATGTGAATACGGTTATTTTTACAATGTCAATATTATTTTACGTCTGAGGGTCCAAAAGTATTGGTTGATGTCGGAGTCTCCATCCGTTTGCTTTTAACATCAAATACCAAATAACTGCATGTTTTAAAGAGAACATTTTTAAGAATACAGCCTATAGTTTGAAGATAAGCTCATAAAACGAAAAATAGACCAAAGTTAGCTGTCAAGCGTATTCTTAAAAAAAGCTAATATTAAAGCTTAAGCTCTTATTAATAAAACCAAATCCCCTATCACTTTACTGTCAGAAAGCATTTTACAATCACAATACACTTGTCAAACAAAAAACAGGTGACATAGTCAATGGAAACTAGATCGAAACATGCAAGTACAAGCTAAAACTAGTTTCTATATTCGGTGGTGTAATAAAATAAAAACAGCAGTAAAAATATTATATTTAAATGAAAATATAAATAATAAATAATGAAAAATATAAACACTTATGACATGTGATATACATATTACTACAGAGTATAATGTTAATCATTAGACAACCCAAGACTAAGATAAGAAAAGACAACTTAAATGATATTAAACAATGAATAGGCTGTGTAGCTCACCACATAATCAGAAATTTATCAGTCCAAATACAGATATAGGGGTCAAATAGGGCAATAAATTATTATTAATAATAGTCTACTTATAAATAAGTTAATGTTAGATGTAGGACTGTGGCAAAACGAAGGTTGAGCCGTTCTCTACAATAGAATTAGAAAATACATTGACATTTAAAATACAAAAATAAATAGCTATTTTAGTGAAAATTCCCATTCCATACTTTACCCTTTAAGATTTTACTTTAAGATTATCAAAGTATGTTCCTGACACGCTTAGCCTCTTGTCTTTAAGACGACGCGCGCGGCGTTGCTGACATTTGGATTCCGTTATTTTGGCGTTAGTGTCGCTTATTCGTTACGCTTAAATATGATTGTTTCGTGTAAGCTCCTTGAGTGATCTGATTAAAATAACAACTCTGGTTATTGTTCATTTTAAAAGATTTCTAGACCTCCAAAATGACATATTTTATAAGATCATCGGATGAAAATTGTGGCTTTAAAATTTATTTTCTATAGTATACGAAACCCTTATTTCTTATTTGAAAATTTCACATACTTTACGTGAAAAGTGTTTGTATTGAACCACGTTCCAAAAATTTCAGTTCAAAAGTATAAGCAATTTTCCCACGCTCTTGCAAGAAAATCGCCAAATTTGCGTTTTAATCCCCCCAGTAAACTACTCTACATCCCTCTTATTGGTCGTTTAACTGTCAAAATATCTGGAAAGATTAATAAATAGTTAAGTTTGAAATATAAACCAATAAATATTTTTTCTTTTTGAGTAATAATAAATGGGACTACTTTAGAGTTGCACGACGCCTGCAAAAGAGTGAAGTTGACGGTGACACAGTAATGCTGTGCAAAAAGCCGCATAAAAGTAGCAGGCGTTACGATTAAGGAATAGGTTTAATGTAAATTTGCGGCCTACATTTATACGGATCAAAATACTATTTATTTTAAAATATTTGTAGGTTTGTATGTGTAAGTTGTAAGTTCGTTGCAATTTTCTAAGCAGAATTGACTCTTAAGTATTTAGGTCATGTCAAAATTGGTACCCAACAAATAATACAAATTTTAAAATTTTTACAGTTATTTAAAATGTTGTTGAGTGATTTTAAAATTTAATTTTGTATATATATTAGGAGCAGGTTAACCTGTATAGTGGCTACTTTGTAACCATACTTTTAGGTTTAGAAAGTTCATAAAGAGATATTTTCATTTGAATGTCATATTTTACGATTTTAGTAAAAACATATTTATTATTCTCTATGACGTTGATCACTGTGAACTTCTTACCTGTAGTAATTTGTAATAAAATTTCAGTATCTACTTATGAATATTATTACAATTTTAATTTTTCCCGTTTCATTTAGAATTACATTAGACTATTTATAGAAACAATATTACAAAAAATATTAACATGCTCCAAAATTTAATCACATATATATTTGATAAAAATGTTAATGGTAAACATATTTAGATTTAAAACTTATCATATAAGTATAAATCATTAGTTGAATAGTTAGGTTTGAAAAGGGCGGTATGTTAGAATAATTTCAACATTGCACTTGAGTGACTGAAAATCCAAGATGGTGAATGTATTGTAGTCTGTTATAACTATAAATACAAGGGGAGGAAGAAAATTTTCCCAGAAAGAGCAGATCTGATGGAAGCGAGTTGGAGAGACGAGATTGTGACATCACTAGTGAGAGGCGATAATCACTAGCTATCTGCCCTGGAGAGTGGATATTATCCTAGCGATCCAAAGCCAATTATGTGTGGCTTAGAACGATATGCTGTAATCGACAACACTTGAGATAATTGAGATAGTCAAATCAATATACCTTCACATCATTAGACAACCCTTCTGTATAAATGACCTCTACAGAATCTTTAAACATTCATAATGTTTAAAATATTTCTCCCTTATCAACATCTAAAATTAATTCAATCTTCGGAATCGAACCTCAACGTTTCGAATTTTAATAACGCTAACCTTTAAACTATAGTTCTCCCGATAATTCGATTGTATATAGTGACGATATATCACTAAAATTATTGTATCGTAATATTGCAGGTGACGAGCTTGCTCCTGGAAGCGGAGAGGCGGAAGCTGAATGTGCTCCAGAGGGACCTGCAGAGCGCTCTAGCGGAAGGAGGCTCAATCAAAGCCAAGGAGCATCAGAAGCAGGAACTTATTCTTGCCATCTCGTAAGTCTATCTCCATTATTATATTACAGAGTATGTGGAATATTCGTAGGTTATGAGTAAAGATACCCTCAACCCTCATCTTCGTACGCCCGATTACCAATGTTGTTTTACATTTTATTTTCATAAATAATGGTTACGAGTCTATTTTCACATTCATTTTAACATATCACCTCTTGCATCCCTACATGGATCACAAAATAGCTGTAACAAGTGACAAAACAAGTATTTTCAATACTGTACCTGTTTTCACGTTCGAGTCGTATATAGAAGGATCATCAGGCCTGTCAATGATGTCCAGATCTCTTCATTTATTTCATTTGGCAGGCCTAACTATGGTTCCATATAGGAACCAAAACTAATTATAACTAATAATATTCGAAACAATCATTATAAACAGTTCTCTGGAACCGTTAGTCGTAATTCAAAATACTAATTTATTTAGTTTTTAAGCTAGTTTCAACTGTGGTATCCAAATTAAACTTTACCTTTATTGTTTTTGCAGATAAATTGTATTATTTTTTTTACTCTTAACAGCCCATAAGTTTTAAACTCGATGTTTTAATAAATGTGGGTGATTTCCGAAAGTTATTCTTTGTACTTATACGCTTATGGGAGAAAGTAAAAGTAAATCTAAAAAGAATATGAATGTTTTATTTTCTCTTAAAAAATCTGTAAACAATACATTATAACAATGAATAAATGAAGATTAACCGCGTTAAACCGCGAATACCATCTCCATAATTAGATCAGTTAGTAATTCAGAGGCAGAGGTTGAGACGTTAAACTGTAGATCCCTTAGATGTCATTGACTGTTAACACTTGCTCGCTATCAACACTCCAGTCATATGTTTTGTTCATAAAACGCAAAAGCATGCGTGATAACAATATATCAAACTTAAAAAAAAGCTACAATTCGTAAACTAATTTTCTATTAAAAAGTCGTACGAGAGTGCAGGTACTCCGCGAGTATTTTTTCGAATTTCACAATGACATATGTTGTGGATTTTATTTCCTAGTGACATTTTTTATATGAAAAAGTATATTGTGCATGATTAACAATGATGAACAATCAACCAAGAACAGTTGGTGTTGGTTCTGAAACGGAAGATGATGAGAGTGTCATAAGGACGAACACACTGATGAACTTGAAATAGATAATATTGCGTTATTTAAATATATACTTAACCATTTTAAATAATCTTTTATAAAATTTATATGTACAATTTTCTAAATTCAAGTGAAATAAATTATATTTGATCATTGAAAAGTGTGAGTGCAAACGTGCTAATTAGGTGCATTTGTAGTATGTTGTCATACTTGGTTTTGTTCGATTGCGTTGTTTAAATTATTAATAAAAAAATAGTCACCAATATATTGTATTGTACAATTTGAAATGATTTTTTTATCTAAATTACAGTATATGGTTTTTAACATCACCAATCACATAATTTGTGTTATATGTGCTTAATACCAATACATCGTAAACAATTATACAAATTACTGAGTGCAGAGCACTCCACGCGAGATGTAATCCACTGCACCGAGTGTTAAGGTAAATAATTAACACTGCTATCTAAGGAACATGTCAGCCTTAGTCTGTAAGAAGACTACTAGGTCGCGCCACAATCACCTTACACTCATATTCTCATTCATACTTGGCTTAAAATACCCACCTGGGTATGTCACCATTATAGTAACTATCTTCAGATATACTATTTTACCACTTATATCTTACGGAGGTATGAAGCTAATCTGAGGACATATTGCAGGCGGATCCAAGCCCAGCACGACCACCTCGACAAGGAGTACAGAGACCACGCGATCGGCGTACTCCGCAACTCCAACTGCGGGAAGGTATGTCTATTGTCACACTGTTCACTTAGTATCGAACATCTCGACAGGAGTAGCTATTTGTATAACTAGAGTGCAAAAGATGTCATATCGCACGAGAGGTTCATATGGCAGCACGAATCAGCGTCAGCTGAATGTTGCCAGAACTTCGAGGGCGGCCATGACAGTTTGCACTCGTATTACACACAAGATTTTCCTACAATAAAAAATATTTTAGGTTATGTTTGATTTTCCAGTTGGTATAAATGTAAACATAACTTTTAGGTTTCCGGTAACCTCAGTTTCATTGCGCAAAACCGGAAGTTAGTGTTGTAGGAACGGGAACGGCTACCGTCTATCAGCTGACTGAGCGCTTAGCGCATGCTATTGGTTAGTTTCCATTTAGAGCGTTACGCTCCGTGATTGGCCGGTAACTTTGCCGGTTTATTGCGGAAATGTTCTACTTATACGTTCTACCAACAGTGCGAAATGTGCCTGTTATCGTGCGGTTGTAGGAAAACGTATAACCAGTAGTTAAGACAGTTGGTAATAGTATGGATGCTTAATGTTATAATTTGGCTCGGTTTCGGTTGCTTGTTTAGTTCTGTTCTCAGAGTGTTATAAGAGTTTCAAAACTAGTTGTCCGCCTTTTTTGATGGTTTTGTTTTCTGGCGGGTATTGCAGGTATTGCATTATTGTGTTCATTTTTAGGACAAAATTGAAGAGTGAGTTCAGAATAGCGGTTAGTTATTGGTAGTTTTTAAACTAACAACCAACTTAGTAAACTCCGCATAGTGCTATATGTCGGAATGTACTCGATTTATTCCAACAAGATGTGCTCGGTATAAAGCAAAAGAAAGTGACATATTTTATTATCTCTTAAGGTTCCTTACTATTCAGTTCATCAATGTTATGTCAAATTATGGGGCGTTAAAGTAAAAGAAAGCCATAGAACATTTTGAAATATACTGTGTTGTTAATTTAAATTGTATAAAAGTATGATTTTAGTATTTTCAGGTTGGGGTTTTTATAAAGAAAAGGGAAATAATTAAAGGATTTGAGATTAAACTGGAATTAGCTTCCATTTTAAAGGTAGATCAGAGTTCAGACATTACGTGAAAAGAAATTCAATAAAATCGGTCTGGTGACGTAGTTTCAACATAAGCCAATGAATAACGCCTGCAGTCCCCTCTAATAGTCCTCAGTAGGATTCTAAATAAATAAATAAAAATAAATTTATAAATATAAGAATTATATTGTTACTAAACCATTACAGTAATAGACAAAGTCAGGACTACAAACTAAACTTAACCTACAACAGTATATACATTGAAGTGCATTATTTAAGTCACAGAAGAATATACAGTAGACTAATAAATAAAATGTTGGCATTCAAAAATCTCAGAACAGAATAAATTGGTTTCTTCACAAGGCAAGAGTACAATTTGCATTTACATACATCAAATGGTGGTTGAGTAAGTTCTGTAGGAAATTTATTGAACATTTTTAAACCTAATACTTCATAACTGTTTGATGTCTTAGATAATCTATGAAATGGCACATCAATTTTGTTACATCGTCTTGTATTGTATTTATGTATATTTCTTTTTAAAGCTTGACATGGTAAATTCTTTTTAGTATAATGCAAAACATTATAAATATAAAGATTCATAATGGTAAGACAGCCTAAATTAAAAAATGTAAAATATACCGATGTCAAATAATTATTTGGCACACAGTCTTTCAGTTTTCTTAAAAGATATATGACCCTAGACAGTTGAGTGCATTTAGTTTAGTAATAACTCTATATGGACTTTGTTAATCTAAATATTTACCATTAACTTAACACGTAGGAGAGTATGCAATTCATAATCAAAACTCGTAAATTGAAGTGGAGTCATGCTAAATCATAAGTACGTTGAACTATGCTGTATCTTGTTTTAATTGCAATCCATCCATTGCTCGTATACACTATAGAGTGTACTAGTCATATTAAATACCACATTAATGTTTTTATTCAACTTAAAATAAAACGTTTTACAATTTCATAAGCTTTTGACAGGCACCAAGCGATGTACTGTGCAGATTTTAGTTACCGACATCGGTCCATTTAGTACCAGTGTAAAGGCATAGGTAGCGTTACTGTACAACATCCATTGTTACTCTTGTAGTTTAAGATTCGCACCCTAGGTAGTGTTAGCAGTCGTATTCCTGGGGGGTTTTATTCAAATAGTAATGATTACAGGATAATTAAGTGTTCTCTAGAAAGGTTAATGAATATGAAGTATTACTTTCTAAATCCATGTTCACTATTTAAGTCTTCTATAAGTAAATAGGTTAAAGGTTAAAGGTTAAACTGAAACCCTCTTTAGAAATAAAGGGGTTCAAAACAATAAACACAACATATAACATACAACATTATATAATCGCCTTTAAATACAATACACAATGCACATTGATAGTGAATAATAACGGAAATCGATAGTTTCGTCTATTAAATTCATATTTTATGCCTTGAATTTCTTTATTTAGTTAAATATTTTATATGATCAAAATATAAGTTATAGTAGACATACAGTATACAAATAACAACGTAATTATTAAAAAATAGTATAATATAAAAAATAAGATAAATTAATAAAATACCCTCGACCCTAATCAAACAACAATTTGTATGTTAAAACTTTATTTATTATTAAGATATATTTAATTGTTATATGTCGGATGAGTTTTTCAAAGTGATGCAATAGCTAAGCTTTTAATTAGACGATTTAGCACCACACTTTAAATTTGGAACTTGTTAAATTTTAAGTTTGATATCAGAATACAACTTCAGATTGTTTAAATATGGCTGTCATTAAATGGCGGCTAAGTTAAAATTACCTCATGGTTAAAATTACCATGTTTTTTAGCTCTGTGTAGTTGGCGGAACCCATTTAAGAAAATGGTATAAATATATTTTTAATCGTTTGTTTATCGTTTGTTTACGTTTGTTTAGTAGTTTTTAGCGTTTGTTTACGTTTCCTCTATACGCAATATATAAAACAATTTTTTTCAAGGTCATTTCTATTTTTTTCCATTTACGGCCATGATAATGCATTTAGACTAAATTGGACAGCTGGAATGGCTTAATATTCGTTTGTTTACGTTTGTTTAGTGGTTTTTTACGTTTGTTTACTTATTACAAGGCAGTTATTACAAAAAGAAAATTGTTTCAAGGTCATTGTATAGTTGGCGGAACCCATTTGTGAGAAAAACGAAAAAACCATTGGAATCGCTTGATCTTCGTTTGTTTACGTTTGTTTAGCAGTTTTTGGCGTTTGTTTACACTTATCTTGGCGTAAACAGCGGTAAACAACCAGCGGAACCCATTCTGAAAAATCAACTTTTTATCATTGGGATCGTTTGTTTATCGTTTGTTTACATTTGTTTAGTAGTTTTTAGCGTTTGTTTACGTTTCCTCTAGGCGCAATAAATAAAACAATTTGTTTTCAAGGTGTTTATTGCGCTTAGAGGAAACGTAAACAAACGCTAAAAACTACTAAACAAACGTAAACAAACGATAAACAAACGATTAAAAATATATTTATACCATTTTCTTAAATGGGTTCCGCCAACTGCACAGAGCCTGTTTTTTTTTATTTTGTTTTTGGATTCTGCACTATAAAATAAAACATTTTTGTTACTGGGTGTTTTTCAATTCTGTATCTCTAATGGTTTAGAAGCTACGATCACATGACGTATTTATTTCTTTGATATGAGTTTTTTTATATAAATTTAATATCTAATTTAAAGTGTCCTGCCAAATGACGATATTAATACGTTAGCTCCTGGATCAGCCAAAAACCTCATATCAAAGAAATCAAACCTTCTAGTCCTCGTAGGTTCTAAACTGTTAGAGAAATTGAAAACACCCAATTACAAAATTGTTTTATTTTAGACAGTATTTATTTTAAATACGTATACTACACAACATTTTATTTTGCATTTAAAAACATTATATAATTATATCATAATTATGTGAGTGATTGAGATTCTTTACTAACGTTACAGAACCATAAATTTACATTGTACGTTTTTTTTTAAATATATTAGAAAACAAGGATAGTGTTTAGGAACGTGGGATTTACAGTATATAGTGTAATGTTAATGTGTTTAAATTCTTATAAATTAATATCCAAAATAAGTTTGAAATAAAAAACATTAATTAAAATACAGAAATACTTTAAATATACACAAATTTGCATATCGATTCTAAAATCATCGAATGAACTCAATGAACAATGGACGTTTTAATGTGTATAATTTTACTCTTTTTACCTCTGGACCAAGTAAGTGGTTGAATCTAATGAAACTCATAAAGATGACACAGCCATTGGATGAAACGGAGCAAAAAGTTTTTCTTCTCAAAGTGATAAATAACAAATTGATCGGAAGCCAGGAAAGTTCGGAGTGAATGAACGTCGGAAAGGGCGGCCTATTCCCTAATTGAAGCTAACGTTGGATAAGGAATACTTTGCTTCAAGAAGTAAAAGTTGAATTAAACTTGGAAGTGGAAATTTTCATTATTCAAATTGGACCAGTTTCATTTCAGTTTGAAAGGAAACCAAAGTGTAACGGATATATTTGTCCAGGATAAACTTTACCCTCAAATACTTCCCGAAGGTTCAAGCTATGGTTATTACTGTAATCCAGCCACTTAGATCTCACGAATTCTGGATAGTTTTAAGCGATGGCCGGTGTATGTGATATTCCCTGGAGTAGATTAACTTCACAATATTCATTTTCACTATAACATTCTCATAATTAGACCATTTTGTATTTCAGAGGTAAAATGAATTATGTACCGGAACCTTAATAGGTCCCTTAGATGCCATTGACAGTTGGAACTATTGATTAACAGTCCTGTCTGGAACATGCCAGTCTTAATCAAGAAGAAGACTACAAGATCGTGTCACAATCTTTCTCACTCATTTGTCTTTCTTACTTGGCTTAAATATCTAATGGATACGATGCAACTTTTTAAAAATGGTTATGCAATGTAAAAATATCACACAATAGCTTCCATTCGATTTTTATTATAGTAATGCCTTCATATTGTTTTGAAATAGATGTATAGTTTTATATTGATAAGGTATTTTTCATATTATCTGTCACGCTCTACTTAACTCACATTTATTCAGATTTAAACTCGTAAAAACAAAATAAATAAAAAAACATGAATAGATTTGTTCCATTTATACTCCGATGATTCATAAAAAACGTAAAAATGCCCGTGTTTCCAAGGATTATAAAAATTTGTTTTATTCTCACGCACGAGTTAAACGCCTATAGCATCCAACGTAATAACCGCTCATATCTTATGTTATAATAGATACCATAAATATAATATCATATTGGACAATTATTCAGTCAGTTACACAGAAAAAGGACGGCATGTGGCAAATTTTAAGTCTCTAACACTTCTAGAAGTGGTAAGCTGCATTCAATGGTAATTTCTTGAGCACTATAGCTGAATAATCAAGACTAGTAAGACCATTGTAGCCTCCAGATCACTGATTTTACTAAATTTAAAGGTTAAAATACCTGTAGTACTGTCGGTGATCTTCAATTATTATGATGCTGGCCTTAATAATAATTGTCATAATTATCTGTCAGCACCATAATAACTGAAGATCACCGACAGTACTACAGGTATTTTAACCTTTAATTTTAGTAGGACTAGTAAACCACAGCAATCATAATATCTATATGTATGACGTGAACTCTGGGCTAAAAAATACGACATCAATGTATGGAATTGGTATCATACATTTTTAAAGCAGTTGTAATTAGACAAGTAGAGTTGAGTAGAGTACTTAGCATCAACTTAGAGTAGGGAGCATTCAAGCTTAAGGAATTTCTCTGGCGATCGAGACAAACATCGTGGCCTTAATTAAGAAAATGATTCTAACAGTTTGCAGATAGGTGACAAAAATCTCGAGACAAAGCCTGCTGATATAGCTCGGAGTCATGATTGCCAAAAGCTGTCTTTCGGCGAGCAGGTGAAGAGAATTGCTGACACAGCCGTCAAGGCTAGTGCAGAGCTGAGGTCTTGGCCCAAGTCATGGAAAGACATGACTATCATGACCGGTATTGCCGTGTCATGCGTCAAGGTGCCTTCCAGGTCGTTTCTGCTTCCCGCATGGTCTCCGAAACAGCATTGATGGTTATTGCGGGTGACCTCCCCACCTTCAATCTTGGGAGGGTGAGGCAGACGATCTATCACCGAAGGACTTAGTGGGCAGGGAGAAGCAAGGATCGTAATGGTAAAGAGCGATTGCAGCTTTTACCGCTATAGCTATGGGAATAGACGGCCGAGTCAAGAGGACCCACAGACCCATCTAAGATATCCGAAGGTGAAACAGCGAGGCCGATTTTTACATGATCCAATTCCTATCGGGACTCCTATCTGCATAAGATAGGTAAATTTGCCAGATGATGTCTGTAATGTTCCAGCATTGCAGATACGGTAAATCATGGATTGCAAATCATGGATTTTTCAACACGTTTTACTCTCTGACGAGATCGGCGTTACAAACCATCCTGACAACATCGCCGGAGCTGTTGCTCCTGGGAAACGAACATCTGTCTAATGCATACTCCGGATGAAAAAGGTAGACCTCGGCTTTGTCACCGTATATAACCCCTATAAGGAAAAACCTATTGGCGTAATTATCAAAAACCTAGGCAAAGTAATGTGCAAAAAAGGTTCGGGCTAGTCTTAAGATATAAGGGGAAAGTTTTAATTAATTTGTGTCCCACACTACCGGGGTTTTTCGGTGTGCATTAGCATCACTTTCCCCTTAAAAAAATAGTAACCATTCCAATTCATAATTCCAAGGCTAATTTATGGTCCTGGCTCCACTTTAAACTCTAGATCCCAAAATTGACATTGGCTGTTGTTCTATTAATTAACAGTTCCGTATAAGGAACATGCCAGTCTTAGTCTGTGAAAACAGTAGGCTATAAGACCACGCCACAATCATCCCACAATCCTTTCTCTTTCATACACGTAGCAACTAGTTACATTGAAACTTTAAAATAATAATTATTAATTTCTATCACGCACCTTTCTAACAGTTGTGTGGCCTAACGAGAAAAAAATTGCAGCAAAAGTGTCTAATAAAGTTGTTAGTTGCAACACATTCCCTACACTAAAAAGATTAATTAAGTTATTGCGACATAATATTGTCATAATATATTTGACATAATAGTATTGCTTCAATATTAAGTATTTACTCAGTGGAATTGAAGGAGAAAATATATTTAATCAATAAATATTAAACAGGAAAATTACGTAGGAGAAAAGACTTTACGATGCCAGTATTTAAGAATTTATTGTGTTGTGACCACAATGAGGAAAACGATATCAGAAAGAACCAATAGCCTGCACATTTATCTTCTTACTTTCATCTAGATGTTGGTAATTATTTTATAATACACATTTATATGTTTTCTATCTATTGTTTTTCATTTGAATCTATTCTTTTTTGTTCTTTCTCCCCCTATAACGTATAACGTGAATGTATTGTTTTCATCAAAATTTTCGAATCTGAGTTTCTGGTCGATAAATCCATTTTAGTGTCCTCTGAGTCGAAAATAGTGGTTTTTAGAGTGATGTCTGTCTGTGTGTCTGTTCGTCTGTGGGTGAGGGGTGCAGAAGCCTAGAGACTATTGGTCAGATTTTTATGAATTTTGGTATGTAAGTAACAATACACGGAACCTCATACCCATTATTTATTTTTAATTTTTAAGGACATAACCTTAAAAGCCCAAAAACATGTAAAACGAAAATTTCTCAAAAGTAGCTCTAACGATTTTGATGAAAATTATTTGATTTATTGTCCTTTATGAGATAAACATAATGACACCACCCACAATTCTTTAAGCATCGGGATTTAAAATTTATGGGCATTAAAAGTTAAAAAAAATTTTCCACAAAATTAATAAAGATATGCATAACGTATAATTTGACTACGACTATTGAAACCAGCATAATAAACTAAACAAATTAGTAATTTAAATTACTTTTATACGACTAACGGTTCCAAAGAAAAGTTAAATTTACATTCCATGATTAACGCAGTACGTTGTATGATATCGTGCAATGTTATTCTTATAAAGATTATTAAGACATCACTTTCTTCCTTATTTCTTAACCAACTTCCACGAATTCTTTATATGCAGCGTAAGGTCACATTTCCTAACAGATCTCAGGATAGAAGGTTCCCCCCTAAAATTCTATCAATTAATTTAGCTTTATTTCTCTTGTTATTTTCAAATAACATTTTTTGTTATATTTTTGAAACAATAAACTATTAAATTATATTTAGATAAACTTAAAGAATATAATAGTTGTATTACATAATGCAGATTTTACCCAAGGTAGAAAGCATGAGTCAGTCTACTGATAACGTTTATAAGTAATAAAAAATAGACTGCCTATATAAGTTATAAACAAATTAAACGAAGAGAAAGATTATATCTTAAATATTTATCTACGTAATATATCAAATGACCTGTTGCTGAATTTGTGTAATTTAAAATACAAAAACTCCTTGCTCAATTTTCATACAAGCGTAGCATACTATAGAGCCCAGTTGTTTCCTATCTCTATCCCCAAAACGGATTCCATGACACGCCGTGGGTCTGGTGAATTATTCATACAGTTTTATGCCTCATATCCCAGGAGTTTGTAAGTTTAAGAACCCTATATTGAAATAGGATGTGCACTGGCAAAACAAAATATCACTATGAACTGAACAAAGCTTTTTGAAAATTAGTTTTTAGCATTCATGCATATACCTTGATATGATTACGGATAAAATATAATTTATTAAGACCAAATATATTTGCTCCTTAAGAAATTATTGTCTTTTTATATTCCTATGTAACGCAAAATAAAAGCCTGTGTTTCTTTGAAATAGGTCTGTTTCCCTCTTTGTTCTTTGTTTTCTTAAAGCCCCGAGTTTCTTTAGTGCAATTGATTGTTTGGCAAACAAAGATTATTCACCTGATGTAATATTTTTCTATCTTTCAGAGTTTTTAAGTTAGGTTAAAAACTGTATATCTTTTATAGTTGATCAAGATCAAAATTAAATCATGTTTTAATAATTAGTTACTTAATAGGTATTTAAAAATTTCTAAGGTAATATTTATGAAAAACATAAATTTTAATTGATATTTGAAAAATATTAATTACTGGAAGAAAAATAAATTACACTAATCATTACACGGATAAGAAATATAATTTTATAAACTATACATTTATAACCAAAATAATTATGATATTTTTATTGTTTCTAAACCGTCTATAAAATACTTTGAGCATATTATAAAAAAATTATTAACTTCCCTATAGCCTATTAAACTTTAAACGGCTTATCGTAAATTTGCACCAATTCACACTACACACTATATCAGCTGTTCAACACTCACTTTTAGGTATGGAAACATATTTTCATCATACTTCTGCGAAAACGTCAGTTTTCAAAATTTTGCGGGTCATAAGAAATGCTTTTCCGCCTTGAGGATGGGAAGAGTACGCATATCCAGGTCATCAGCTGTTCGCTATTAAATTGTAGAACAGATGGAAATACGTGCATGTCACTCGTAAGTTATCGATACCTCCATAAACAATCAATTGTTAGTGTTAACAGTTACAAAAACAAGAAGGAAACAACTTGTTCGCCTGTAAAATGGCAGTTAGTTCGATTTGTATGCAGTCTAACGAAACATAAGGGTAAATTAAGAACATGTGACAATATTCAATAGGTAAGAATTAACTGTTGGACAGCATACTCACCGGAAACCGATAGTTGTGAAGAGGTTGCCCAGCAACCGGAAACACAATACACCTCGTTAGGTTAGGTTATGTTTTGTCCGTTAACGAGTCTATAAAATATTTGTTTCATTGCACAGTATTGTCATGAAAAATATTGTTCGTAAATTGTCCGAAAGTGTTTTGGCATCAATCGATTATTTTAAATTATTCTAAACTTAACTTCTCTAACTAATTTAAGTACCTGGTGACCGAGCTTTGCTCGGATGGAATAAGACATGTATTTTACAAGTTAGTTAGCAAAATTAAAACAAATTTACTACTCAATGAAAACATTTATGTGGTTTAAATAAAATTTTTTAATACCCCTTAATTAATATGGTAAATACTGAACAAATATATAGTCGGTGATCGATCACGCGACCTTGCATACGGAGATCTAAGCGCTTAAGCGGCGTCAGCCGATTTCGCGTCGTCGTTTAAGAGTTTTTTGGCCAACCTCAATTAATTGTTTTAGCTAACCTTATACTGAATTTAAATGTCCATACTGTTTTTTATTATTATCCTGTGATCAACTGATTTTGTTAGAAACGGAATGAGGATTGAAAAACAAAAGATAAATTTAATTTCACACCAATTATTTGGTTTGTTACAGTAGCTTCAAGCAATACAACGAATACGTTTCTATCAAAACACGGAAGATTTCGGAAATACTCTTTCCTGCTTTTATTTCGCACAGCTATGTTACCCTAAAGTTTTTACAAATTGTTTAGTAACCTGATAATTTTACATTTATTACATACATAAAATAAATATTTATGAAAAACCTCTATTCACATATTGTTCTTTGCCGTCTTCAATCAAGAACTGTCAAACGGTTATAAACAGCTGTTTTGGTTTGTATTGTTTACATTTTATTCTCCATAAGCGCAATGTAAAATTTTTAGATTTTAAACTTAATATTACAGTAAAACACGAATTTTCCTGGACATTAGACCTATCTAGAACTTATTTTCTACTCGGAAATTAGTTATTTCCAAAATTTAAAGAAATTCCTCGGTGCCGTTTTCGAGATCCGTGTGCAAATACAATATATATATTATATATATATATAATATATATATATATATATATATATAAATATATACAAACCTTGCTCGTAATAGTATTTCCTCTCAACTTCTCGATTTTGAGACACTCTCGAGCCCAAGACCTGTTTTGGTCCTTGATGCGAATTATACTAATCAAAAATTAAAGGTATGGTCCTATAATAATTCTGAAAATTATTTGGCATTGCATTCGTACTTTCTCAAGGGAAAGGTTTTGGTAATATGTAGATGTGCTGCCCACGAGTCTGTTAACATGATGTTGAGATCAAAAGTTGCAGAGCGCCCCAAAATACCCGAGAAGTCACCGTAAAATTATACCCTTTCATTTAGAGAAGAGCAAAATATTCTCTTTCTACATGTTTACATAAAGCAGATACCTTACTAGCGTTTATTTATTTTTCCCGTCTCATTTCTGGAATATTTATATTGAAATAATTAATCAACATACCTAAAATATGGAGAAGGATACAAAATAAAACTACAGGTCCCGTGTGAAAAGCATTATTCACAATAATTGAAACTTGTAACCATTATTTTGTAACGATATTGAAACTTAACTTGATTACCTAGATAACCAAGCATGCACTATACTATGTTGTAAAATATAATTGTGTTGATTCCATTCTGAAATTGTAATAGACATTTTTAAATACAACCATTATAATAATACTGGTTCCTCCGGTACAAATTCAAATACTTATAATTAGTCATATCTACCTACAGATCTATCATCAACACCAAAATATTTTGCTTCTCAATGACTGCACAAACAGTTGATTGTTATGAGTGATAGTAGGTGGATGGTGTACTTTTGTGAGGATTAACATACGCACTATTAAATATTAAACAAAATATATTTTCCAATGAATTTGAAAAGATTTAAAAATTAAATTTTAAGGTTGCCACAGATTATGCGACAGGTTGATTCTAAAGCCTTTACGTACTGAATTGTTTGTATTTGATTGTTTTATCACGGATACGTCTAACTTCTGAGGGTGAATGTTCGCAATTTGCGAGGCTCAAAATGTGTAAATGACGTTATATAATTATAAGAACAGCTGTTTAGAGGAACTGAAAATATTTTCTATACATCTCCAAGGTCTAACCTATTCCCCACAGGGAAGTACATACAACTTTTACATTGTTTACATACAAATGCAATATGAATGAAATACTCGGGTGGCTGCAGGAGCCCAACATGCTGGGAGCTGAATACGAAGCGAGTGATTACCGTCAGATGTGCTTGTGTCTTGGAGATATTCGTCGATACCTTTCACTAGTATTATTTGACTCAGCTATTTGATTAATACCACTTTATGAAAGTAATTTTTAATAGATTCTTCTCCGTACTAAAATGTAACCAACTGTTTTTAAATCCCACTTTTAGTAAAAGTGAAAAGCTGGAGTCGTGGGACCTAAAGCCGCTTAATTAAAAACGTCCACAACACAGCACTACACATGAACGTTAAATTGAATTGGTTAGAATAAAAAACAAAGTGTTGTTTTATTTTAACAGTTTTAGTTGTTTGTTTTAAAAGCTAAGTTAATAATTTTAAATCTAATAAAGGTTATATTTATATGTGGTTAAATGGATATTAATCATTTCTTTAGTAATGTTAATTATAGAATTTAATTTTTTTTTAATATAGTTCGTAGATCGTTTGAAACCTTTTACCTATCCTCGATCGTATCAAGTTATCAATTTCGCTTCAAATATTTAAAATAATCTCGAATATGCCATAATGTCATATCCGGACTTTGTTGAAATATAATAATTTAACGTACCTCACGGAAATAACTGATTTAGGTCTGTAACTATTCCATTAAATTGAATTTTCAGTTCCATAAAATTAATTAACTGAAAAACATTGTTCAGTTTTTGTTTTAAACTCAAAACTATCCTAGTGCCGCAAAAAATATTTAGTTTGTTTACTGTTGCTAAAAACTATAATTATTGACATTTATAATGTGTGTATTGTATTTCAAATGTAAGTCTGCTTATTTTTTACGAAAGATAAACCCATACTATACAACTATAGTTGATAATAAATGTAAGACTTTGATTTATACTAATTACCACATCATTGGACATTGAAGTTCGAAGAATGCAAGTTTGTCAGCTAATGAAACTAAAGAATTTATAGTAATTCCCCAGGGTACTCAGATGTGATACTTTGTAAGTTCACAATATAAGGTATATAATGCAAGTGTTATTACTCTAAGTTAAAGGCAGACACATTTTCTTTGCATGTAGTTAAAGGTTTACACAATAATCTAAAATGTATAAAATCTTGTAGGTTTATAACAAAACTAAAATGTTTGCAAATCGGTAAAGGATGGCAATATTAATATAAATGTTCAATAAAATACTGGCCATATACCATCAATACCACAATACCATCAATTAATCTTATTGGTTCCAGTTTGATTTATCAGTTGATTGCCAACCGCGGATGATATATAAACATTCGTCACAGTTCTTCTTAAAACCCAGTTTCTATGATTTATAAAACACAACATTTATGATGAACATTAGCATCACTAACATAGATAATTAATGGTTTATATTTGCTAGTTCATTATATTTTCTGTAAAGCATTTTACGTGAAAATTTATCATAGGCGTTCGTGTAAGAAGTTTAATGCGAAAGACAATTCATCATAGCTAGGTAAGGACGTGATTCTGCGGAATGTTGTTAAACAATACAACAATCAGAAATCAATATGTAAAGCTTAAGAAATATAAGTAGGAGATGTAAATTCTAAAAAATTATCGAAAAATGTATAAACCATCCAATCAAATCAAATATTGTCCAGGCTCCTAGTAGACCCTACCGAGTCCAACAGGTAAGGAACAGTTTTGCTCAAAAGAAGTCTCAATATTATATTTGAGTATACATCTTAGGACAATACCTCCCCACCCAGCTGCCCTGGAGAGGATTGGATGTAGGTTTAGATTAGATTTAAATGGCGACTCTACTACTAGGTAGGTATTTTAAGTCAAGTATTATTAGATTAGATTGTTGAAATGGCGACCATACTACAAGGTAGTTATTTTAAGCCAAGTATGAATGAGAATTGAGTGTAAGATGATTGTGGCGCGATCTTGTAGTCTTGTTACTGACTAAGGCTAACATGTTCCTTAGACAGAACTGTTAATTAATAGCCCAACAGCTGATGGCAACTAAGGGACTACGGTTAAACGTAGAACCCAAACCACGGCCTCTGAATTACGAATTGGTCTAATTATGAAGATGGTCTTTGCGGAATAACGTAGTATTCAATAGTGTGGACGTTAATCCATACAAGAGAACACTACACCCACCAACCATCGCTTACAATTATCCACAATTCATGACCTCCAAGTAGCTGGATTACAGGATGACGTCACCATCCCAGTATGAATGAGAATTGAGTGTAAGATGATTGTGGCGCGATCTTGTACTCTTGTTACTGACTAAGGCTGACATTTTCCTTAGACTGTTAATGTCAGTCAGCTGGTGGAAACTAAAGGACAACAGTTTAACGTGGAGTCCGAACCACTAACTCTGAATTACGAACTGGTCTAATTTATGAGCATACTTCTTCTAGGACATCCTTCCCAAGTTGGTTGAAAGGAGATACACAAACTACAAAACCTCGAGTCAGACAGAGGGTTCTTGCTCACCTGGAAATTAAATCTCAGAAAAAGAGAGAGAGAGAGACAAAAATGAATCAAAGTGGCAGCGAAGTCTATTACACTGGATACCATTAGCATTAGCATGGACAGCAATGAATATCATTAGGCTTAACCAGCTATTAACTGCTCCTTAAATATATTCGATTTCAATATTTGGCAAAAACAGTCAGAGAAGCAATTAGGGCTAAAAAGGTGTAAGTGATTTATCACTTAACATGCTGATTGTACATGACCGATTGTATGTGTGTAAAATGGTTTGATAAAAGCAGAAGGTTCCTCGAGACGGTTAGGTGTAGCAATTACTGCAATAGCGACGGTAATGGGGCATATCTCAACACCGATGAACCCAATTATCTGCACAATCATCCCGCCGATCGCTACCCGAGTGTATTTCACCTTTTGCCAACTGCTAGGAATCGTTTTATACATCATTTAATGTTTTTAGATACATGTACATCTAGATATATTTACTTTTTAGCGAATTCCCATAGGAAGTAGCTATTACCGTATCTCACAAAATTAAAATGTTATTTTTCTTCTTTAGGTGCGAGACCAAAAACAATAGTTGTTAAAATTTATAATATAACTATATATATAGTATATAAATATAGTGTTTTAGCACAAAACTCGCGTAAAAATCACGAGAAAATTTGGTAGAGACGTGTATTCCTACAACGATGACGAGTCTAAACCAGACATATCGGTCAATGGAACGGGTAGTTTGTTTTGTACCCCAAAATGATTTTATGCGTTAACATATAATTTTTAATACTAATTTTATCCACCAGAATCAGTAAAAAACTACACAATTAAATTCCTTAAAGTTTTTGTCTATCTCCAACGGTTACCGAGATATAAAAAAATCTAAACTAGTACGTTGTATTTTTGACTCTAATGTTAATCTTATGGAGGATAAGAAAAATATATCACTTAAACCAATATTTTTATAAAAATTTATATTTAGCAGTTGAGGTTCATCCATTCATTTAAAAATCATAGTTTATGTGTTTATCATGGCAGCAAACATATCGATTTTATTAACAGAAGAGAATAGCAAACTCCTTTATTTATGGACAGATGTTGATAAAGTTGGTATAAATATCAAGATAAATGTTTTTTGAATATAATGCCTACTCTTAGCGTTCCTCACAGCAGCAAACCTGCACATCTCATAATCTTATGGTGATAATAAATAATTCTCATGTTCATCAACAGATTTTCACTTTGACTTGCGTATCTTATTATATATATTAATGATTTATTCGCTGAGTACGCAGTCTGCTGCGACGGGTTATTATGTTTTGGCACATCATAGTCTATAAAATATATACAAAAAATAATAGATTTAAATTTAATTGTATTCGAACTTAAAATAGTATTATCGAATAATTTTTGAATACCATCATAGTAAACAAAATTAGATTTTATAAAACAATAACTACATTAAACGCAGAACGATTGTCACAACATAAAAATTATAATTAATAATACCCCCGTAGCAATAGATCTTCTAGATCTAGAAAAAAGTCATAACAATTTAGTTGTTATCCATAAGAACATTATACGAAAAAACTGAGTAGGGTTTCTGTAACGAGAAACAAAAGAATTACCTTTTGTTAAAGAATAGACCTTACCTAGATGAAACGGTATACAAAGTGTTATCACTATATTTTAAATAATAAGGAAAATATAGTAGTATAATTACCCTTAATAAGTTTACCATGGGTAGGAAGTAATTATGGCTGCCAAGAGGAACAAAACATATCGAGTTTTAGTCACACATTATTATATCTTACTTATACGAAGCTACATACAACGTTTTATAAAGAGATTCCTAGATACCACAAAAAATAGTCATTTAAAATTATATATTGTGTATCATAGGTCATTTTTTTTTTTTTACTGAAAGATTTCTAAGGCACTTCAGCCGTAGCGGCTTTTGCGCATTATATCACATAGATTTATTAGAAGTTGGGCACCAAAGCAACTGAGATTTTCATAGGTCATTAATCTACAGCGAGAAATTTTAACTATATATATGTATATATAGTTATAGAAGTAGAAAGCAAGAATGATTTTTCATGCATTCGATTTTATTCCATGTTTTTATTAGACGCTTTTGTTTATAAATAGAAAAATGTTGTTAAACTTAAAATTATCACTTAATTTTCGACTTTTTACTGTTGAGTTATCGCCTGTAACGTTGTCATTTTATGATAAAACAGAGAGGTATTGCGCAGAGAGTGTAGGAGGAAGCCGGCGACAGAGGGATCTCGAAACAGAAGATTTCACGGCGACTGCCCTCAGAGCTAACACCTTGCATTGTCGCCTTGCAACCTCCGAGAAATGTCTCTATCTGGTTCATTCTGCGAACAAAAAACTTAAGTTTTGTATCTGTCATGTAACAGTTTTTTGTGGTTTAAACTGCGTGAAACTTTTAGAAACTTTAAAACCTAGTGCTATATACTATTAAATTAGTAGACTTTCATTAATACCAACAAATTCCTGGTTGACGTGGTCAGTTAAACTACTGTACTGAATCTTTCCAAAATTTAAGATGATTAACCTTACATTTACATTTACAATGACATTGCTCTGTCTTCTTGTTGATAGTTCTAAAGACTAGCTTCAAATCGTTTATTATTAGATAAAACCCAGTTTTATATAACCCCCAGTCTGAAGTAGAAATGATAAGATATGAAAAATAACTATCACTAGCTGTTTTAGTATCCGTGAGTAACTTTGATTAGAGCCGAAATTTCCATGTTCGACTAGGCCATAACATGGAGAATGTGGAGGTACATAATGACTTATGGTGAATGTGGGAAGATAAAAGTAATAAAAATTGATTAATCTTCTTGTGTAAGAAAAAGATGCAAAAATAACTCAATACTAACAATAGTTACTATTAATAAAATAAGAACGATATATTTAACACTTAAATTAAAGACACCTTAATGATCAAGGTGAACCATGTGTCCTTTCAGACTTACAAATATGATTACGAATGAATTT
Organism: Nephotettix cincticeps; assembly: GCA_023375725.1. Lineage (NCBI taxonomy): Eukaryota > Metazoa > Arthropoda > Insecta > Hemiptera > Cicadellidae > Nephotettix > Nephotettix cincticeps. The sequence goes on along the minus strand of CM041789.1, from coordinate 66,223,849 downwards.
GACAACATTTAAACAAAAAAAGAACCCTTCCTAACTGTAGAAGGTATAAAACAGCATTGTGGTGAAGTCAATATTTTTTGTTTTAATCCACACAATTTGTATATGTTTTCCATTTGTAGTAGGTATTTGTAAGTGAACGATATCAAACTGTGAACATAGTTTAACCTAATAACCAGTAGACAATGTTGCAGTGTAGCAGTTTTGGCCGAGGTTATTATTGGGTTTAGCCCTGTTAACGCTACAATCTGGTTAACTGTTTGCAACAATGACCTTTTAAACTAGTTAGTTCATCAGGCCGACCAAATAACATGGGTTCAGCAAAGTTAAAACAAACATGGTCTAGAAAATGTGCAATAATGTTTAGTATATTTTTGCACAATGTACTAATTACCAAATCTTATAATCATGTTATACTAAAAACATATTTACCTGGTTTTCAGAACCTTTTAAAATCATTTATTTTCTAGCAGTAAGCCTGTCCTTTAGGTTCGATTCAGTGTTAGTTTTGAATATACAGTATTTATTATCAAGACAAAAATGTATAAAAAATGACATAATAACTAAAGAAAAAATAGCTATTGGAAAATAGTTATTTTTTTAAACTATGATACTTCCTGAAGGGAAATTAAATTTTCTTTCATAAAACATATAGTTTAAAGCCTAAATAGTTAATAATATTTAAATGAATGAGCTATCAACGTCAAAATACAATGCAATATCAACATACAATTACTTGAAACGAATTTCCACCTAAACTATAAGTTGTACAAAGAATCCTGTAATAGACGACTTTTATTTTATTTTAGTTGTTATGGCATCAATAGCAGCTCTGTGTGATTTTTAGTTATTTTTCTATTGTCCTACAAAAACAGGTGTTTTGTGACCACCTCATGAGATTTGTATCCCGCCGTAATAAGTTCAAAAAAAGTATTTTTATTATAATGTTTGGGACAAAATAACAGTCGCTTGATGGTATTTTGTATAGAAAAATTATTTCCAAAATCTCAATTTTCCAATGGTGTAAGTATTATAGTGCTTTAAAATATATTTCAGGCTTTAACATGTCGATAATACGCACCATGTCACAGTGGTCCATTAATGGATCCTGCCAGTTGAAAGTTGAAAAATAGTGGTCCATTTTTGGACCTTGGCCAGATAGAGGGTTCAATATTTACTGTATTTATATAAAGTACAGGAATTTCAAAATTAATAACAATATTTTACGATTATGAACATAAGAACAAAACGTAGAGGATGGGACAAACGGACAGCTGGAGATGACTGAACGTCCGCGTCAGCGAGGAGTTGCTGATGAACTTGTTTCAGCGCGGTGGTTGATGTCTAGTGGACTTCATCTGTCACAACCTTCATGCCATGAATCAATCAAACCTGGCTGCAATTTTCCCCTCGTGTTTAATGGGTAAAAATGACTTTAGAGACATTTAAAGGTTGCTAAATGAGTTTAGCCAAATGAAACAATTATAGAAGTTAACCAGAAAAACAGCTCTGTTGTATTTTACCTATCAACGAATAATTATATTCCAACGACTATGTTACGTGATGTTCACATATTTTATACATTACATAAATGAAAGAAAAACTCAAAATGTACAATTGCATGATAGTAAATACCATATGTGTGTAACAGAAAACAGTTTATGGGTTAGAAAAGAATATATAATACTAGTATAGGTACAGAAAATATTGTGTTTAACAAAGAGAATTTAGAATAGTTTATAAATGTACGACAACATGCTTTATTTAAGCAATAAAGAACTGAAATGGGGACTGTAACAAAAATAACTGTTGTGCGTTAATAAGTTAAAAATTCGAAACATTCCAGGGGTTTTTAGAATATAAATATTGTTTTCGATACGGGAGGAACTTAAAAATATCATCCTTCCGACGATACCAACAAAGTAAAAACATGACCGGCTCTCTGCTACGTGATGGGGATCTGAATACATCCACACATGATCGCGCTTCCGCTGAAATATATAAGTATAGTTTATATCTGTCCAGTTAATTATTATATAGCATTTACATGGTAATTTTTTAAGGGGTCGTAACATCCTAAGGGCTGCGGGTATGAAATACCCATAAATAGTTAATAATATTTAAATGAATGAGCTATCAACGTCAAAATATAATGCAATATCAAAATACAATGCAATATCAGTACAATTACTTGAAACGAATTTCCACCTAAACTATAAGTTGTACAAAGAATCCTGTAATAGACGACTTTTATTTTATTTTAGTTGTTATGGCATCAATAGCAGCTCTGTGTGATTTTTAGTTATTTTTCTATTGTCCTACAAAAACAGGTGTTTTGTGACCACCTCATGAGATTTGTATCCCGCCGTAATAAGTTCAAAAAAGGTATTTTTATTATAATGTTTGGGACAAAATAACAGTCGCTTGATGGTATTTTGTATAGAAAAATTATTTCCAAAATCTCAATTTTCCAATGGTGTAAGTATTATAGTGCTTTAAAATATATTTCAGGCTTTAACATGTCGATAATACGCACCATGTCACAGTGGTCCATTAATGGCTAGATCCTGCCAGTTAAAAGTTGAAAAATAGTGGTCCATTTTTGGACCTTGGCCAGATAGAGGGTTCAATATTTACTGTATTTATATAAAGTACAGGAATTTCAAAATTAATAACAATATTTTACGATTATGAACATAAGAACAAAACGTAGAGGATGGGACAAACGGACAGCTGGAGATGACTGAACGTCCGCGTCAGCGAGGAGTTGCTGATGAACTTGTTTCAGCGCGGTGGTTGATGTCTAGTGGACTTCATCTGTCACAACCTTCATGCCATGAATCAATCAAACCTGGCTGCAATTTTCCCTCGTGTTTAATGGGTAAAAATGACTTTAGAGACATTTAAAGGTTGCTAAATGAGTTTGGCCAAATGAAACAATTATAGAAGTTAACCAGAAAAACAGCTCTGTTGTATTTTACCTATCAACGAATAATTATATTCCAACGACTATGTTACGTGATGTTCACATATTTTATACATTACATAAATGAAAGAAAAACTCAAAATGTACAATTGCATGATAGTAAATACCATATGTGTGTAACAGAAAACATTTTATGAGTTAGAAAAGAATATATAATACTAGTATAGGTATAGAAAATATTATGTTTAACAAAGAGAATTTAGAATAGTTTATACATGTACAACAACATGCTTTATTTAAGCAATAAAGAACTGAAATGGGGACTAGGGTGTAACAAAAATAACTGTTGTGCGTTAATAAGTAAAAAATTTGAAACATTCCAGGGGTTTTTAGAATATAAATATTGTTTTCGATACGGGAGGAACTTAAAAATATCATCCTGTGAGTAAATATGCGATATGGAATTACCAGTTTAGAATCTCATGAGGCCTTGGGTCTTGCTGACGATACCAACAAAGTAAAAACAAGACCGGCTCTCTGCTACGTGATGGGGATCTGAACACATACACATGAGCGCGCTTCCGCTGAAATATATAAGTATAGTTTATATCTGTCCAGTTAATTATTATATAGCATTTACATGGTAATTTTTTAAGGGGTCGTAACATCCTAAGGCTGCGGGTATGAAATACCCACTTTTTGAGGAGAGTCTGGAGCTGTTCTCTGGGAAATGTCAGCTGATGCCCTCAAATGAAACTGATATTTGTTTAAATTAAATTTTCTATAATTTGAAGTATAGATATCGCCTCGGGCTCACATTGTTGACGTCCTTTTCTAATTACAAACAATAATGGAAACGCTAAAACATCCCGACTCTAAATAGATTTAAAATACATAAAAATCAAGAGCCTAGATTGTATGGTCGTAACACAGATAAATTCACATAAGACATGGAAGCCGTAGCTAAATCAAAAGACAAATCATGACTGCGGCGATCTGGGTGCCGTAATGAGTTAAATAATCACTATAATTTTGATTTAAATGAAATTGATTGTTTCGTCATATTCAATTTTTTATTTATACTTCTTTGTTACCATACTGTTCACATACATCTGATCTTTAATTTGTTGTATTCATTTATCGTTCATCACTTCCCGCATCAGTATCGTTATATTTTCTCTTCCATAATGAATGTATTTTTAAACCCGCAAAGTTCCTCTGTTTTTTTATTTATTTAATTAACATTCACGCAACATTGATGTCTACTATAAGGAGGTTTTCATTGAAAATTGCACATGTAGTACACGTTAAACCATATTTCAAGGAAAAAGGTATACGAGCTAAACATAAAATACCTGCCCCAATACCTATCCTTCTGTTGTAAAGGGTATAATTAATCTATGGGCTTATAATTAACAGTACAAGCATATGACGAAAATCCCCATAAATAGCTTATCACAGACAACACAAAAGGATTTAATTTTAACAGATTAGTCTTCTTAGAAACACTCTACCTGACGAAGGTAGTGTATGAATATCGTGTAACTAGATCTCTGCCGGTGACACCGTGTCTTGGCGGGAAGGTGCTTTTGGAGGGAATATTAAACGAGCTATTACTACCAGCTGACGACGCGGATCTCTAAACTCTTCAGTTGTATGTACAAGCGGGTCTAGTGGTAGAATATACAATGTAAACTGCAGGAAAAACTTTTAAAAGTTTCAATATTTTTACAAAATTAATCAAATATTTTAGGTAATAACAACCATTTGACACTAGGCTACCTAAATTTAGCTATAATGATTTAGAAGATAATAATCCATTAATATGAGTATGCATTACAGCTTTCTTCAGAATCCTAACTTATATGTGTGCCAGATTACATCCAATTGTGTTTTTGTGTAATTTTCTGGTTATGCGTAAAAGCCAATTGATAGTTTGTTGCATGTAAACTGCACTCACCACTTTTGTTACACATTCTGGAAGTAGTTTTAGTTTCATTTGCCAGTTACACACCACCAAACTACCAGAATTAGTTTTTTGACATGGATTTATGTAACATTTCATAGAAATCCAAACTATTGTTGAATTTTTAATATAAATGAATAAAATTTAGTTTACCATTCACAGGGAAGTAATAAATTATTTTTAGTTGTTATACAACATGGAATTATTTTTATTTTTGAAAACATTTGTAAAATTAGTAAAATATTTGAAAATTAATTTGTGTCCTAAAACACAATAAAATGAGTGTTCAATGAGGATATGTATCAGTTTAAACCATCGCCAGCATCAGCTAGTTTAAAGTTTATAAAGTAAATAACATCATTATTAATTATTAGTTCAAAAGGGGTTAGGTCATGAATGTTAAAGGATCAAAAATCTGTAGAATTTAAGTATGAATGCAATGTATAAGAAGTAGGATGTAATCAATTTTATGTTGAATTATAAAAAGTTTTTTACGTAGCTGTTTAGATTTTTTCTAATATCAATTAAAAGTGTTTCTTTTACCTAAACCGTTTGTACTGTAACAATATAAATGTTCAAGTAAAACATCCATAAGTTAACTACAAATGCCCATGACTTTACATTTTTCCTGTAAGAGCAAAGAATGGGAAATATGTTTACAAAATACCAGGTAAATTATTGGATAGTACGTTAAAAGGTTACAAAGTCAGGGAAATGTTACAACTGAAGTAAAGTGAGTCATGAGTTCAATGCACAGGACGTCAACGAAAATATTACATGTTTGATTTAATTTCCTTCAAACACGTTTCGATAACTCGTATAAAATTGACTTTGGTGTGAATGTAGCAAAGACAAACAAATACAACATCCGGTGTGTGACAGCGGAAGTATTGCCAATAGAGAAAAGCTGCAGGAGAAAGGTGAGTTTTGTCAACGACACAGCTTGCACCTGTTACAACGTGGCGGGCTCTCTATAACCGAGTGGTTGTGGCTTACACGGCTCGTGCACAAGCTTTTTAAGCCCAATAAAAATATAATGTGACTAGTGTTAATGATAATTAACTTTATAAAAGCCGGAGGATGTAATATTTGACGTAACATGGACTGGGACCGTGGCGTGTCCTGTAATCCAGATACTTGTAGATCACGAATTGTGGATAGTTAGGAGCGATGGTTGGTGGGTGTAGTGTTCTCTTGTGTGGATTAACGTCCACACTATTGAATTCTACGTTCATCAGCAAAGGATATGCTCATAATTAGACCAGTTCGTAATTCAAAGGCGGTGGTTTGGACTCCACGTCAATCTGCAGGTTCCTTAGATATAGAAGATATAGTAACTGATGGGCTATTAATTAACAGTGCTGTTGAAGGAACATGTCAGCCTTAGCCAGTAACAAGATCACGCCACAATCATCCAACGCTCATTTTTTCATTTAGACTTGGCTAAAATACCTACCTTGGTAGGTCGACACTTCCTAATGGTAATGGTATGTTAAACATAAAGATATTGTATTCTTTTTTTTTGAAATTCATTATTGGTGATAGTGCATTTATGTTATTTAGACTTTTATTACGAAACTTTACCATCACGATTATAAAGTAAAATAAAAATTTATGATTTTATGATTATTGATTTATTTATGATTTTATTATAAGTAATAAAAGTTTTAGGAGTGTTTGAAACATGAGACTTTTTTACTTTTGACTTTGGTCTTTGAGTCTTTGTGACGAGTTCACGTGTTTTCTTTCTTGTGTGCGAGATTATTAGTGAGTAGTATAGTTTGTAAGTTTTAAGCTTTTTTCAGTTTTTTGAGCTCAGTCCGGATTATGAATTAATCGTGTTATGTTTAAGGTAAAAACTCGCCTGAGGACGGGTTCAGATTCCAGATCTCTAAACGCATAAAACTTTGTTTTACTTTAAATAGTGATGGAAAATGTTCGTAAAAAATCTAAATACCATAAGATACGGTATGCTATAAAATATCTAGTACTGAGCCAATGTGTTGTATGCTATGGAAAAATTATTTATGCCATCATAAAATCAATAAATTGCATTACGAATTTTTAGTTTTATAATTCCCTTACCAAATATACACAGGGGAATTCATATGTTTTGGCATACATAAAATTTTGCCATACAAAAGTATTTACCGACGACTTGTGAAAAACGCAATAAACCTTTTGAATATAATTAATACACGTTTTCAAATCTTAGGTGTGACGTCTTAAGTCAAAAGGGAGTTATCAATCGGTCAAAACATGGCTTTAGACGAGTTCAATTTAGTATATTTGTATAAGTTTAATATAATTTAAGAGATTGTCTTACAGAGACCGGTTGTTTGACGATTGGAAGAACACAAATAGCTATTTACTGAACATTTCTGGGAAATTCGATTAACTGTATCCATGGAATATTCTTTTCTTTTCTTTCTTTTTCTCTTCCAGTCCCTCCTTTTTATTTCTCTTCTCTTTATCTCTATCTGATAACATAATAAAGCTCAACACAGAAAATGTTCTGGTAGTATCGCAGTAATAGTGTATTGCACTACCTGAATGTTTTTAAATTAACCGTGCAATAAAATGTTTTATTTCAATAGCATTTAGTACTATATTGATTATAAAACTAAATCATTTTATAACAAATGAACTAATTTTGTCTCTTAGTAAAAATAATAGCCACATATTTTAACACTAAACCATTTGATATAACAAACATAACTAACATGGAAACCTTTGGATTTATTTGAACCACGTCAATAATTTCTTAACTACATGACACCGGATTGTGGACACGGGAGTAAATGACATACTTTATTCTTTTAAATTCAACTCAAAATAAGCATTTTAATGCTTCCAATGCCCTAGTAATGGAGGCATTTGTCGAGTTTACTAATAAAAAGTTTGAATATTCTCCAACGAAATTAACTTCCATTGCTTTCAAATCTGTTACTTTATTAAGACATACATTTTTAAATACGTATAGTATATTTAAAGCTTAGAAATATTCATTTTTATTTTTTTACCACATTTTTATTTTTACCCATGATAAAAAATTAAATATCAATCAGCGGTAATGTTAAAATATGCTCTTTTATAAAAACATTTGATAAACAAAAAAAACTGGAACATCAAAGTTTTAATTGAAATGCGATGGTTATATTTGATTTATTTTGTTAAATTCCTGGAAATATTTATAACGTATAATATACCGTGTGTCTAGTCTAAAGTGTTCTAGCAGCTAACATTTTATGGGGGCAACTAAGTTTTTATAATTATTTTAAATAGAAAACGTTGTTTATTATTTTGTACTTTTGGAACACTTAAGGCTGGACACCCGGTAAATAAGGTAAACATTTAAATAACATAACTATATTAGTTGAAAAAAGAATTTTTTTCTCGTTATAAATAGGATCTGAAGAAACCGAAACATGGAAATGACTAAAACCGATAGGATAATATATTAATGATGTGTTCTGAAAGTTGGCAAAGCTGTTTTGTCGACAAGTGGTTGTGTAGATGGCAAGTTGTAAAGTTACTGTAAATATTCACAGCTCTAGTTTGCCTCTCGGATTAGTCTAGAGGCATCAGTCACCCTGAGTGATGAAGTTGGTCCTCCGGGGACGCTTGATGGCAAACTTTCATGAGACTCCTCAACTACTGTACCTAATATCCCGCTGCTGAAACAACATCTTAAAGGTTTGATCGGCGTTCTACCTATGGATTTTCAATATCAGTCAGTATCAATATTGTTTTAATATCTACGGATACGACACTATCGGATTTATTTACGTGAATGTCGGTACTCAAAATTGGAAAAAATAAATATGTATAAACATTAAAGCCCTCACTCACTCACTCATCACTTAATTCTCCCACTTGCCAATTACTTAGGTAGTTGAAATTTGGTATACTGGTTCTTTAGGCCTAAAATATAAAGGTCTACTAGTTTTTGTGACGACTTTCCCATAAATCTATACCTTATACGTCTTCAAAGTTTACATGTTAATCTTACGGGGAAATAATTTTGTTTTGGATTCCAACATATGTTGTCTCAATTAATTCTTAAGATATATGTAAAATTCAAAGAAGCAACATAAAATAGTACTAAATAGCATCAATTTCTGTGTAAATAGAATTTTTCTCATTACAGATTTTGGCGATTATGTTTTATGATTAAAAATCAAAAGTTTATATATTTGCCAAATTAAAAATAATAATTAATTTTTTTTTAACTGTTACAAAAATTAACAGCTGTGATTAAATAATTTGAACGTTTCTTGAACTGTAATTTGTTCAAATAATGTAAATAATTAGTAATTAACTTTACTATCCAATATCATCTTAATCATTCATTTATGTCAAACTATGAAGGAAATATATACTATACAAAATTAAAGGTTTTAATCACCACTTTAATATTTTGGGAATTATGTATTATGGCTAAAAATCAAATGTTTACACATACTACGTATAAACACGTGGTTGTGTTTTTTCGTGTGAGTGTTAGGGTGTGTATTTACCAGGCTGTAAAATAATGAAAGGTGCCCTGGTGTAAGATGATAGTCTGTCACTATTTTTCATATATGTTTTAATGTTTAAAGTCCACATAAATTATCTTTTTTTACGAATATTTTGGCTTAAATACCTGAATAATATTCCAGGTATTTTCCAAATACAGAAAGGTAATAATAATTATACTATATTTTATATTTGCCAGCGGATATTTTAAAATTGTTATTTTGCGTTATTTTAAATTGAGTATAATTTGATTCCTAAATTGTTAATAAATAATTATATACATCCTCGTTACTTTAAACACGGTATAGCCCTAAGAAATGTCGATATTTTTACAATAAAATCAATATTGAATATTGGAAGATTCTCCAACCAGGAATATTCCTGGTTAAAAATGTAAAATCAATCTTGGCACTTTAAAATAATATTCTAAGGAGAGGACGTGCATTTCAAAGATTAGGAATAATCCTATTTTGAGTGCGGTAACTATATTAGTCAGGCGAAGTGAACGAGATTGTAGAGGCTAGAAAATGTTACTCTTCCTGTTGTGTGCGCTTCTACTAAAAATTTAAGTCAGGCTTAAACAAAGCTATGAAAAAAGTAACTGCGAGCATACAAGTTAAAACCTAAGCCGTTATTTCCTAAGCTATATTAAATCTGTTTTTCACATCGATATTAAAACTAATCTTAAACTGGACTCTTATTGGTATTTTCTCTGCTAACGTGGCTGAGAAACGCTGGCTCCTTATTGAATGGAAAAGGAGCCAGATTGGCTCCACCTTATCTGAATGAATATAAAAAATCTAAAAACATATAAAAACATTAATAAAACCGCTGAAAACACGAAGTATTCTTGAATAGTTTATAAAACAATAGCCGTAAACCAACACAACGCATAGTAGACCGGCGCGGCGCAGTGGTTCAAATACACTACTTGATTAAATCCGGACCAAGTTCGAGCCGCACTGACCGCGGCGGCTGTGCTCCTGTTAACTTCATCACAACTTGTTATGAAGAAAGTTCACTATGCAAATTAAGACCTGGTTCTCAGAAAGTGGATATTTTCTTTCATTTTTCAAGTCGAGTAAAAATTCTGAATTTACATTCAGATTAAATTACAACAGGATATTTTCTGTAATCTAGTGTACAAAATTTAGTTTTTAGCGATTTTCCCATGTAAATGTGAGCTATTAACATGACCCTCATGGTGACAGTTAAGCCCGGGTCCATGATAGAAGTTGATTGCTCAACCCCTGAACACGTTTTGGGGGTCGTTCAACATTATTTTATTTATAAGCATACAGTAAAGTTCGTTGACTTGATAACGGTATCTTTTTTTTAAATTTTTATAAAATTCTGTGAATTCTGTGATAAAATGCTCGTTAGGTAACGTATTTGAACTACATTAACTACACTTGGGGGGGGTTGTATCTTAAAAATGGGTTTTCCAAAATTTATTTATACAAAATTATTGTCTCGTCATAGGATTCAGATAAATAAACATAAAATTTAGTGTTTTGTATAATGACTAGGTCAATTAGTTACTGAGATATTCAAATTCAAAATGGTAAACACAGGACAATGTGTAATGTTAATCTTATGGACAATAAGTTTTATCAATACATCCATAAAATCCCAAATTTAATGTTTCTTATGGCAGCCTACGTATTCATTGCCTAAGTAATTAGTTCTTCTTATGGATAATGGATATATAACTCGCCTAATTTAATAATTTGATAAAATCTTGTATCTGTTTTTACTTATAGTACAGTTGCGAACAGTCTTAATATAAACACATTTACATGTAATACAACCCTTTTTATAGCAAACCTGCATACTCAGTACTATTTGATTACTATGATTGGAATAATATAAGTTCAATGAAATTTTATCTACGCACGCCAGAATGCTGCGTGCGATCTTGTTTGTTTTTATCAACTGCAGTCAAGTTTTCAAACGTTTTATTTGAAAACGGTCCAAAACCTTGGTTTTACCCAACGTCTGCCTGTTGTTATATAGGTAATTAATTACTAGCCCAATACGATTGGGTGTGGAATCCAACCGAAGACCCTTAGATTACAAGATGAATGTGTTACCACTGAGCCATCCAGATTTTGAATACATTACAAATAAAAAAACATGATCTGGCCACACATAAACATAACATTAAATTTGAACCATTCTTGTAGCATTCAAGGAACATAATCAGACAATCGGGAAGGTAGAGACCATAAGATGGCCAATGATATAAACTGTTAATAGTATGATAATATTAGTAATGGTATTTATAAAATGGTAATGCCTCAGAACAAGATGTGCAACATTTGAGGGACATATTCGTTTTCACATGTGATGGTTGGAAAAGTAGTAAGCCTGTGAATTCATAGGAATATTAATTTATTATGTAATAATGTTCTCAAATAAAAATCCATATTTCTTGTCAAACGAATATAGACAGTTAATTATATTAGTTTAATATTAGCTTCGCTTGCTGAGGGCTACATCATTTTAGTAGCTCCATTTTGTGTCGTAGAAACTTGTAAAATTGGTATAGTGTGAAATTTATATCCAATATCCACACTATATATAAAAATGCTATTAAAACAAAGTTAGTATACACATTATTTAGTATACATATACTTTCGATTAGTTTACATTTAAATACTGCAGATAAAACAAAGTTCTTATTACTGGGATTTTGGAAACCTGTTTGCCAAATTGAGATATCGATGTTCTGAAGTAACGTAATTCCGAACAACTTATAATGAAATTATTTTAGCAATCATAGTACATAAATACAACTTTTCATTAAGTCACTCTCAAAGTTGAGACCTGATACGAATCTTAAATCCTAATTTTAATAAGTAGCATCCCAGTGTAGTGCGACTAAAAACATCAAAGGCACTTCTTCTTGCATCGTGTTTCGTAGTCCCTTTGTCTGGGTTACATAACTAATGATATCTAAGAACATCAAGATAACGTTTTCCAACCTTCTTTGAAAACTATAAATATTTCTTAAACATATTAGCATGTGATCTCTTGAGTTTTAATTAGTTAAATCTAGTTATGATCTAAACTACTACAAATTTACATAGAAACTTCCTTACTAATCTGTCAACTAAAATTCAACTATGTTTTGAGTTTAATGACAATAAAATAAGTCAGGTGAAGCGTTCAAAGCGGGTTAAATTCCTGGAATGTTTGATGTTTTCCATCCTACGTGACTGAAAAATCTTCTTCGACTTTTCTAAAACCTCGCGATATGAATTGAGACACAATTGAGGATTTTTATTGCCTTTCATACGCTAGTAAGCTCGTGTTAGAGGCAAGATGGCAACTAAAAGGAAGAATATTAAAAATGCATAATTATTGTTAGCTAGATTGTTTGTTTTTAAAGAACTAAATTACTCCGTTCTTCCATGTTACGCCTAACAAACATTTTTCCTTCTGAAACCACTATGCCTAACAATCAATTCACTATCAGCATCTGCAATTAGTTTTCGCTAATATCAATCTGTGTATTCCTGCTACCTATTCGTATCGGTGAGTGTGTTTGATTAGTCCCGTCTATATATTGAGAACAGCAGATTCATATATGTTCTATTTTTTTATTAAACACTTTACATCCTCGTATAATAGACAAATGTTGATCACACACAACGCACTCAGGGGAAAATAACGTCCGGATCCGGTCTCCGAGCACTTCCGGTCAATTTGTCTCAGTCTTCCGTTGCAACACTTGATTTTTCATGTCTCAAAGTCTGTGAGACATCACCCTTCGGCGATGTTGGCAAAGTTGATTTACAAGGTAAATTTGACAATCTGAGTGATATATGACGTTCAATGTTAAAGAATATTAAATTTTATAAGTTAGAATTTCCTAATTAAATTATTTTATATAAAGTCATAGCATTTAACTCATTTGAAGTTTTGGGGTAAAAAATTTTACTAACACAAGTAACTCGAATACCACATTACTATAGGTTTTCAACTAAAACTTACTGTAAAATATTTGACACTCCTGTTTCAACTATTTTAGGTATTTTCCAACAATATCATGACTAGTATTTTTTTCTTATTTCCGTATTCTTATATTCCTGTTACTGAATGTTTATGACACGTTGTAAGCATTTTGCCATCCCCTCTTTGTGCATTGATGTGTTTTGGAAATCTAAGTAAATACAGTGATAAATCTCAAAACAACTTCTATCCAGGGAGCTTCAAAATTGATGTTTCCACTCTCAGCTCAAATTCAAAAAATTTAAATGGAAACAATACTCATACATGATTTTATAGTTTCTTTAACCCTGCCTTTTTATACAATCAAAATTTGAAGTGATTTTCAATGCCATGAGGTTTATTGAATATTTACATACCTTTTGTAGGATTAGAAAACAAGATTACCCTGAGGTCCAAGGTGTAGGAGTCATCTTTAAATATTTGATGAGATGTTCATCATCCAACATATCAAAAATGGCAATGTCTTAACTCCCTGATAACAGTGGTGAATCGAATTTATAAAAGGTTGTCCCGTTTTATATCTTTGGATCTAGGAGAAACAAGTTAACATAAAAAAGGTTTCATAAGAAACTTTTCATGCGACATGAAATATGATTGTAGTAAAAACTCGTCTCTTCAGACAAAGAAAACCGTATTTTGGGTTTTACTTTTTACAGTGGCTCTTTCGTTGATTGGTTTAAGGTCGCATAATTTTTACATTCATTTCGTGATTTATCATCAACATATTATTTTTTTCACAATAAAACCTCATGTTGATATGTGGATATTTTTGAAACTGTGCAACCCTCTTTGAATTACCTTTGCGGGACTGTATTCAGGGCAGAAAGGCAGTGATATATGTAATATGACGAGATAATGATTAAAGTTTTAAAGTTGACCTCTATATCTTTGATTCAAAGGTAAACATATTATTTTGATTGCTGCAGAAGTTATAGTGAGAACACATTAAACAATCCCCACGAATTAAAATCATTTAAAATGTAAATTGTTTAAAAATGTGCGGGTGAGGAACTTTAAAAACCCCCCTGTAAAACAATATATCATACACAATGGTAATGCTGCAAATATCTAAATTAGTATAAAGAGGAAATAACAACTATTTTTGAGGTTCATAGCTTTTGTAAATAACGCAAGTTCAATTCCTACATATTTGATCAAATGTGATAATGGGGAGACATGGCGCGTTTAAATAACAGTTAAGACAATATGGACGGTCTGTTCAGATCAGCTGATTCATCAATCTCTTTCCCCATTCTGCATTTCCATCATCCGTCTTTGTCTCGCTTAAAAATGACGTTACACTAATTAATGTCAATTAGTCACTTTGATTTATAAATAGGTTTTACTATGTTATTATGTTGGAAACGTGGTCAATAGGATTGACAATTCTGTATTACCAGGATTTAGTACTGAAACTAAACACCAACATACTATTATCTTGGATGGTTTAGTATTATGTAAATATTTAGAGCAGTGATCTATCTATGTGGCTACTATTTCAGGAAAAACTGTAATTACATAGGTTTAAAAGAATCATTATTTAGAACGTAATTAATTTACGCAGAAAACGTAATTTTTGTCTCTTACGATATCTTCAGAAATACCATAGTAGCAATAATACAAATTTATATCCTCTTTTAAATCCGGCTCACAAAGAATTGCTAAATTAATTGGTGCGTTCTTAAGTATAATTCTTCAAAACTTGATTTTTCTCTATCGTGTCTGGAGTAGAACGTCGTCCCCTTAAAACATATATGGTTTGAAATTAGATTTTAAAAAAGTTTCAATTTTATTAATGGGAAGAAAAGTATGTTGAATTCGATCACTAAGCTATTCTCTTTTGTTCCTACTAAAATATTTGGTTTATTTTTAAAATTCCAATATTTTAAATATTGGTTTCCAATTTTCAATGACACTGTTTCCAATTTATATTGATTTCATTAATGAAAATTTCTAAACGTTATTTAGCATCAGTGACGCAAAAAATACTAAGCAGGACTTTATTATGTGTAAATTATTTTATGTATTAGAATAATAAAAAGTTAAGTTAAGTTTAAATCTGAGTGTTAAGTAAACGTGTTTTTGTAATATAATACGGGAACATATGTCTTTCAATACTAAAATGCGGTTGGTAACTTGTTTATATTAAAATTAACACACGTCATTGGCCAATGTTTGTATAGTCAATTTTAAATAAAGGCAAATTAAAGGATTTGGAAAATTCCATCCAATCATGCATGAGTAAGCCTTACATTTATATACAGTAATTATAAAAGACAATTATATATTTTTCAATCCAGTTACTAACGGCAATGTCGAGATCAGATTGTGGAGTGCGTTAGTGTTGGTGTTTATTCATCGTATGGAGGTTTGTTGGCGTATCTGACCACTTTCACTCCACGTCATCATTTCATGTTTATATACAGCGTGTTCAACAACTCTGCAACAACGCTAGCGATAGGCCTACACAATGACTAAATTAGGCATGCTCTATTTGAAACAAAATTTTCCTATGTTCATTCTACTCACGTCTTTAACTCTATTTAAACACACGCACATTTTTAGTTCAACAAAATAATATTTTAAAATATATCAACCCCAGACTGGGTCCAGCTGTCTTTGATCATTAAGGTATAATTCATAATATGAAATTAAATGCTGGTCAGTAATAAATTGCATAGTATTAAGGAAATCATCACATCCATATTCAAATTAAAATACCTAGTAATGATAATAATAGCTTATCTAATGAGGTAATGACTTTATTCATGTTTGGAAATCCAAACAGAATCATATTTTTTGCAAATAAGGGAATGTATGGTTAATAAATTATAATTGTTTGATAGTTCTAAAAATATTGCGAATTATCAAGGATTTTGTTAAGTAGTAACATTTTATTAAAAAAAACTAACTCATTAGGTCTTTTGGGCTGTTTTTAAGAAAATAAAAGTAACTAAAATAAATGGACGAAAATTAGGAAAATCCAGTATTATTTAGATTTTGAACATAAAGATATAGGCTAGATCTAACAAATCGACAGTTTTGAAATTTATAAAAGAACTATTTGAAGTTAACTACATTTAAAGTATTTCAGATTATTGATTGTGTAAATTATTAGATTGCGTTTTAAATCCGTATTTACTTTAAATATACCTGAGTTAATATGAAACTGATCAGAACCAGAGATAAAACAATAGTGTCCTTTAGACTCAGCTAACGGTAATCACAAATAAGCATTTCAGCAGAAAAAAACAAAAGTCTGAAATAGCAAGGTAAGGACGATGAAACTTATAAGAATGTAATTTATAAGAGCGCACGTGAGAAGAAGCACCAAATGGAGTAGCGATGCAGGGCCGGCCATACGTTTGCTGGGGAGAGCATTGCTCTCTCCAGAGATAGGAATAAATCACAAATTATTTTCATGATTGAATTAGTTTTTTAATAAACATTTTCACATGTTATACATAACAATGAACTTTTAGTCATGTCTTAGCTCTGGGGAGTGTTGGCGATTTGCAAGATGGATAATATGTAACAGGTTTCTATAGAAACTTCCAGAGTTATTGTATTGAATTTTTAATATAAAAGAATAAGGATAGCTATTTAGATGAACTGAAAACATTCCCTTAGACATATCCATGATCTAACCTATTTCCCACAGGGAAGTAAAAAAAAACTTTTTTGAGATAATAATCTTGCACAAAAAGATCACAGGTTTATAATTACTGTATTTTGAATCTTACTCCACATTGTACTTGCTAAATACTATAACTAGTATCACACGTTTTTGCTCGCATTTGGGTTTTCCCAATTCTTAACCTCAACTGGTGACGTTCTTTTCTAGTTACATGTGACGTTAAGTCTAACGGATATATGGTTATGTGAATTTAAGATTTTGTAAGTATGATTGTATGATTTTGTAAATTTTACTCAGAAAAATTTACAAAATACAGTATCTACATATTCTTTGAAAACTTTATTTATAAAAAAACACCTTTAAATTTGCTGTACTCTTGCATAGTTTTAAAACTGCAAAATTTAGCTCTGGAATGTATGTATGTTTAAGAAAATACTATAGTTCAAATGTAAAACGCCACATGAAAATTCTGTACTAGTTTTACTTTCAGCTTTTTTTTATTTTCACACAAACTGGCTCTGAACTACAGATATGACTTCTAATATGAACTACACAAAACTGTGTTTTTCTGTGTATTCCTTTTGGGCACAGCTCATAATTTTTCCTTTTTTCTCCAGCCCTTACTTCTTGATTAGGCATTTCTTCCATTAGAATCGTACCCACGAATTTCCCCAATTCCATCGGGAGATAATCACTGGGTTTGTGTCTTACAAATAAAATAAAAATACATAAAACAATAGAGAAACTACTTACGCACTAATGTTTAGTATGTATTTAGTAAAATATATGTTTAAAAATGGTGGTTGCTTTAGATCTGTGAATGTTGTGCAAAAACGTTTAACTTTCAAGCGGATCTTCATACTAAAGCAATACGCCGTCATCTCCAGCTGTCAAGCCTCGACAAGTATCCGTCACGGGTGTCGTCGGTCAAGCACCACGTGTTGAACGCCTTCCAACTTGTTTGAGTCTTTAAATCCCACAACGCCAAATACTTTTATACCTTTCCGAGTGGGATTTGCTGTTGTTTATTTTGTTCTATGCCAGAGATATTTTATCATCTAATACACAGTTTGGCACTTAAAATCTTTTGCGGAAACCGGTCCAAAACAAGATGGGTACTAGGATTTCAACCCAAGAACGTCTATCGAAATCCAAGACACCAACTACCAGACAAGCAATAAAAAAACGTAACGAAGAATCGTTAACCCTTAAATATATTTTATAAAATAGGTTCAATAAGTTTGGGTTTCTTGCTAACTCAGTATTTAATTTCTTTTACCTCGATTCAAGTTCCTGCGTTCACATCCCGGTATATCCATCTGGATTTAGACCGACATAAATATGATTAATTTATTCAATTTATTTTTCAGTAATAGTTTGTGGAATATGTTATATTACAAAAAGGTATTTCATCAATTGTACTGTTTTGTAGGGTTTAGGGTATCTCTCTCTATTTGAAATAAAATCTTAACTTCACACGTAAGAAAGGGCAATATCTTCAATACTTATACTGTATAACATTTATTATGCTGATATAATTTTTAAAATAAAATAATTTGTCCAAATTTTCCGAAGACATTTTATACTGCCTCTATTTCTATTGAATTAGTTAGTGTATCAAATAACATTGTGAATAAATAAATAAGAACTTGCTTAAAATTTACTTTTAACATATTAATTTTCCTTAGGAAACATTACTGATAAAACTTTAATGTTTTTGTCTCAAATATGAACCTTCGGATCAAAGTTAATAATCTTGTATTAAGTTAATTATTGCTACACTAATAAATTTTTGTTGTTGTTATATTGAAATGTTATCTTGGAAAGAATAATAAAGTGTGCTTCCCCCTGTGTTAAATTATGCTCTAAAAGCACATATTTCAGAGAATAAACATCAAAGCATTATCATGTATGATTTCTGAGAAAAAATAAAAATTACAAACATTGAGAAAAAGGAACAGTGCCTCTCTAAGGTACAATGATAATATTATAATATATTTTCAAAGATATAAAGCATCACCTTTAAAAGGGTATAAAAGTTCTATATTGTTGACAAAATTGCTGAGTGCATGATTATGCAAGAGTATTCTGGGAACGAAACGATCCCCGTACCGGGACCAAGGCTTGTTCCGTAATCTTACAATCACATCGGCAGAACTGTTTTCCTCAGGATTTCCTTAAGCCTGTCGCTTATTCTTTTTTTATCAAGAAAGAGTTTTAGCGTATGTTTGCAATGGAAAATGTACATTTCTTCTTACAGCGTAACTAAGTAAATAGTCTAACTAAGTGTAAATAGTGTGACTAAGTAAATTTTGCCTCATATTAGAGTCAGAATATTTTTTGTTACAATATTTTAGAATACATACTTTTTTCTTAAAGCTATACAGCTAATTTTACATTTTAAAACTAAAAAACGTTGTGTTTGTGATAGTTTGTGATTGAAAGCAGTTTGAAGCGTTTTCCGACGTTTTCGTACGCTTTTAGGCTAATACATGACACTCTGAAACTATCCCGATTCGGAGTCGAGGTGGGAATTGGAGTTCTGGGCGGGACAATTACTCAAATGCATTTTTTCACTCTCTAATAACATAATTAAGGAGCAAGACGCCACGGATTTCTTTGTTTGATTATAAATCATGGGCTATTTATAAAACAGCTGTTCTTTGTCTGTGACAAAGCTAGAGGTCGAATCCATTATAATCATTATACCTAAAACTATATACTTAAAATACCCACTTCAATGGTTGAGTCAGTATCTCAAAAACATGCACACGAGTACGATTATGAATAGATTCGTATTACGGATTCAATTACCCTAAATCGAACTGAATAGACCTGATGTAAGTTAATTAGAATTAGTTAATTAGAACTACAAATACAAATACCAACTGTGAGGTAGAGCCGATTATGATATTCGGGATCAAAATCTTTGTCCACGAAAAAAGATTGAATACGTAGGTCAATAAAAATTATATAAAACAGTTTAATTTAAGATTGATATCCATGGGCGGAGTTAAGGGGGGTGGTGGCATTTCTTAAAATATCTCTTAAAAGCTTATGAATTGTTTTACCAACCTTAACATTTTTATTATAATTCTTTTACCTGACACAGATATTTTGATGGGTTTTACTGTAGTTTTAAGTAAATATTTATTACTTTCTCCCCTTATACATGGTATATGGAGAAAGTATTGTTTTCGTCAAAATTTTCGAATTTGAGTTGAGGGTGGATATATCCGTTTTGGGGTCCCCTGAATCCAAAAAAAGTGGGTTTTGACGTGATGTCTGTCCGTCCGTGTGTCTGGGTGTGTGTGCGCGCGTGTGTGTGTGTGTGTGTGTGTGTGTCTGGATGTGTACAGTGCCACAGCCTACCCCGTTTCCGATTTAGATGAAATTTGGCATGTATATATATAGTCACCGTATCTCCAGGTGTTTTATTAATTTTTTTGAATTTTTGATTTTTAAGGGTAGTTCTCTCCTAAAAACCATAAAAACGTGAAAAAATCCAAATTTATCAAAAACGGCTCTAACGATTTTGATTAAAATTTGATAGTTTATAGTGCACAAAGTACTAAATAATTTGACACCACCCGCATGTCTGTAAAAATGACGGTTCAAAAGTTACGGGCTTTTAAATGTTAGAAAAATCAAATTTTTAAATTTTCAGCGAAAACAATAAAGGTAAAGTATAACTTGACTGGTACCATTGAAACCAGCTTAAAAAACTAAACAAATTAGTATTTTGAATTATTTGTCTACGACTAACGGTTCCAGAGAAAAGTTAAATTTACTGTTCACGATAAACGCAGTACGTGTCTGTTTTATGAAACTTGGTATGAAGTGTATGGTCAAATCACCGAACAAAACCAGCTCAAATGATATTTAGAATAACTGATATGTAGAACATGATAGTTTTATTTTTTTATTATTGTCTTTTTTAAATTTACTTAAGGGAGAAAGTATGTGTCAGTCCACTGGTACCATTTTATTTACTCTATTTTTAGCCTGTACTGCGACAAAAAGTAGGAAATTTACTCCGTCCATCCCAACGTGTACTATCTAACTCCACCCATGCTGAACAAATTATAATGATGTGTTCGCTTTTCTATTTAAGAAGCAAGTATACTAATACTTAGTGGTATATTCATAGTTTGTATTGAGTACTGTTATTGAGGAGACATACTTAAAAATATTGTACTGCAATAAATACACAGTTAAGCTCTGATAATTTTTAAACCAGTAGGTTTGTAAAAATTGTTTAAGAATGCATTCTTATAAAATTATGTTGTTAAAATGTAGATAGATTTGTCCAAAATTAACGTGTACAGCCTTGTTAAAGTACTTTAAAATATACATGTGCCTAGTTAATAAAATCAACATTTTCTTTTAATTTAATTTACTTATTTTATGAAAGTATTAATGTAAAACAAAGCTTTAAATGCTCAACAAAATTTAATTTTTTGTCAAAATTGATAGTTTCTGGTTGAAAAGGTTACACAAACATATAACAGGTTTATTTTATCATCAGTTATCAAATTTATATACATTTTGCGTTAATATTTGTTTTACATAATCATAACTTCAAGCAAGTGTTTCAAACAAAGTTTTGGGAGATGTGATAATATTCTTTACTATAATTTGAACTTAAAGCACTACCAAAATGACCAACAATATTTCGCACCTCTTTGATTTCTTGAAAGGACCGACTCATTATTTTTAAACTGAGAAAAGAGGCCATCTCAACGAGGCTTTTCGACTTGGAGTGCGCCCCGAGAATATTTTACATAGGTAATGACATCGCCACTAATTAGGAGCCCGAGGGCAGTGCAAGCCGGTGACCCAAAATGTCAGGGAGGTCAGGATCTGGTCGGATCTGGCCGGCGTCGACGCAGTGAGACGCCTCTCTTCGATCGACGCCGCCCTGCCGCCACGCCACCCGCGCCGCGACGCCACACAATAAAATAATATCTCCTTCTGGCGAACGGTGCGGTGGTTCTTGTGCTCGAGGTTATATAGTTGACTCCTGCGGTCGAGTGTCCGTGCGAGATGCGGTTGTGAGCCAGACTGCGGTGGCTGCATCGCAAGGCGTGTCCGCCGTGGATCGGTGGTCGAGTGTTGTGACTACTTCGTCTGTTATCGCATGTGTACTCAGTGAAGTGGTTCTCATTATTGTGTATACACTTATTTGTAATATGAACTCATAGCTAGGTACAGTATCGAGGTTCGCCCATGTTTAAATATTTACGTCAGATACATAAACAAAGTTTAAGGTTATGTTTTATAGTACGATACAAAATTAAAAACTTGTAGGATAGTTTGGATACAAAGATCGGATGGTTGATGAGATTAATATTCCACTGGGGCGAGGTGTCGCCCGGTGTTTTCCGTGAGGTGTTCAACTCTCTGCCACCGTGTGGTTCCCAGGTGTAGGCGCTCTGCCCCTGAGGCAAGACGAGGCTCCCCGCTCCCTCTCCGGCCAGCAGTCCCGCCTCGCCGTCCAATGTCCCGTAGTCATGCAAAATGAATCTTCCGAACAGCCCGTAGATGAAAAGTCGGATAACCCAAACTGGCAATCTTACCAACAGACAAACACGTTCGGAACATCTTTTGGAATTAAACCCACTGGGAACTTCGAGCCTCAAAAGTTTGACCAAAGACCACCAAACCTACCTATAAGGGGGGGAATACAAGTTCTACCCCCGGTAGTTCCACCGAGAACTGTCAATGGCAGTATACCGAATCAAAATAATAATGCTAACCAATTGAACCAAACTCAGCCTCCTCAACCCAACGTCTCTGGTCACCCTGTAGCGACACCCAGGCCGAAGCCTAAACCTCCCCTTCCCCCGAAGAGGGATGAGCTGACTCGACTGACGACAGTCAGGCGAGACCCTCCTCCTCAGCTTCAGCAACCACCGGTCACCCCTCCTAGACCACAGCAAACCAACGACCATCAAGGTATTCCGGATGTTGTACCAACTCATATTAAACATGAAGATCGAGAAAAAAGTCAGTGTCCTCCAGAAATTCCTCCAAGACCTGAAGAAAATGCTCTGAAAGCTTTAAATCAGGAAACTCCAGAAGAAGAGTCCACAAAAGTAGAGAATTTAGAGGAATTCGACTTCCCAAAGCCAGATGTTGATTTATCCCAAGACCAATCATTAGAAAGTCCATCGTCGGAAGACGGAGCTACCGCTGACATATGGGTCAGAGCTATTGACTCACCAATAAAAAGAAAGCCGTCAAGTGAAGAACCATCAAGTAAACCCTCAAGTCGACATGCGAGTACAAGTGATGAAGCGGAAGAGAAAGAGTTAAAGCATCAAGTAAAAAAGGATCTTCCTCCTTCAGGTAAACATAGAGCAGTTTTAGATAAATCATACATTAAATGTCTCAAAGAAAACGAAGATGTGACTCCAAAATCAAAGACTGACGATGTCCAAACCCCTAGTAGTGTAGAGATAGCCAGTGATAATTTTTCTCAACAAGTAACATCGAACCAGAATTTGTCTCCGAATGTAAATAACGAATCTGTAAAACGCACACCCTCCCGAGTGATAGGAAGTGAAAGTCTTCCCTGCAGTCGTCCGAGCTCCAGGGCAACAAGTAGATCTTCATCCCCGGCATCGTTCGTGAGTGAAAAGCAGTCTTCGTCTAAAACTGGAAGAATAAGTGCTGCCGAAGCACTTGGAGTTGTAGCCAAACCTTGCCCAAGACCCCCTACAGCCAAGAGATCCAAGCAACCTCAAGAGTACCGCCGCCAGTCTTTAGGAAACCTATCCGATTCCAAACTATCGATCGGTTACGACCGTAGTAACTGTAGTATTTCTTGCACTATCAGAGGACTCTGGAACTCTGTTGGGGAGACGACAGAAGCTCTTTCAGAACCCGGAAGGGATTACCGACGCCATGGCCAGAGAGGATCTAGTGCAGACGGTTCAAGAACTCTCTCCAGAATAAAATTTGACTGCGGTCACCCATCCTGGGAAGGAGCAGATACTTTCAAGGGTTACTTCGGTGAAACTCAGTCAGTAACGGGGTATAGTACTTTATCAAGGATAGGCAGGTCTAAAACTGATAAATACTTTGCGAGATCTACAACTCCCGTTCAAAGCGGATATTCCTCCGGAGATTCGTCAAGTGTTAAAGAAGACCTTTTACCGAAAAAGAGCTCAAAGACTGAAAAAGTAGATGTGACAGGCAGACCAAAGTCCACCTGTAACTGTGGACAACACACAAACGCCTCAGTGAGAGTAGATACTGGGAAAAGGACATTTTCTGTGGAAGAACTCACAACTGCTTTTGCGAGACAGTGTTCAGAGTTTTCGAGGGCATCTCCTGGCTCCGGTTCGGCTAGAGGATCTTTTGGAAAATCTCCTCGAGTTACGTTCGCATTAGCCGAAGACATGGGGGCAAGTGGCGGAGCGATCTCAAAGCACTCAGAGCCCACGGGTGGAGCCTCCAGGAAAATACTGAGGGGAAAATCTCTACCTAATCCTTCTACAGACTCTGACGAGGGCGTCGATCCTAGGATGAGTGGATTGCAGCACAAGCAGTTCCAAGGAGGAGGGCAAGGGCAACTGTCTCAGGTAACGCAGACGACCCTTAGACATTTGCTTGTATCGTAAAATGAATTTAAATTGCTGTAGTTACCGTTAACTAATGAAACAATTTATTGTGTAAATTAGTTAAACCGATAGAAAATAACTATGCATTATATCTATTGTATAAAACTATTTACTCGAAACTTTGACAAATTATTCTTTTGTTTGTACTATTACGAATAGTTGTCACTTTAATTTAAGAAAGGCCTAACAACCAAATATTCCAGCTCATTATATTATTACTACTTGAAAATTACTCAAGTTTAATTCCTATTTATGTTACTATTTTTCTCGTTTGGACCATATAAAATGATAGGCTTTTAAATTAATTTTTTTAAATTAAACAATTTAAAAGAGCTTCAATTTACAAGCAAGTGTATTTTTTAGGATTTGAAAGAAGTAAAATGACCCATTAAACATCCCTAAGACAACATTACGTTCAATGCATACATATCTAAATTGGTTATATAGACCCATCAATAATGAATCACATCATTTCAAAAATAAGTATTTTTAGTTTAATCCATCACCATTGGATGCAATACATATTTGAGATTAGTTTTTATTTTACTTTGGTTTTTGTTATTTTACATTTAAAATATGATTTGTTTATGTTAACGTATTTAAGATCGTGTAATACGGTGTTATAATATGGCACGATTGATAGTTTCAACATATGATGTAAATAATAAAAGAAAAATAAATTAAATTGTTGATGAAAATCTCTTAGTAAGTATTTTGTTATGAATTGTAGGAATTCTATAAGGAATGACTTTGAAAACAATGCTACAGCTGTCACCTCCACGCATAAAGCGGTAGAGGGGAGCGAAAGCAAAATTTGCAATCATGGACTCGCTCGCGGTCCTTGTACGACCTAGCGTTCTAATCAGGCACTCATTCTCTTTAATGATCCAAGGAATTCGGTGGCAACAAACACTAATTATTTACATACAATGAAGTGTTCGTGCGGGAGCAGCACTCGTGGTCGGTATTTGTGTAGAGCGTTGCTAGGCAACCGAGGATCGATGCGCGCCATCGCGGGAAACAGGGGACCGCTCAGCTGGCGCGCACCACGTGTTCCAGCTGTGCGTAACAATATCTTGTTCAAAAGTTTGTATTTCTACAATAGCAATTTAAATTTTCGAAACTGTTATTTCTGCTAAGCACAAACCTCGCTCTTAAGCCATTGTAAGAAAAGGAAGAACAAGAGCGAGTGAGGGAAGGATGCAAGGACGAAAGAAAAGGGATATAAGTTTAGACGTACGATTTGAGATGAATGAAAATATCAAAACCAACTTCCCTGTGGGAAATAGCTTAGATCATTGATGTCTAATGGCTGCTTCAGACGCACAGACTAGTTTCTTAAAAACGTCTGATGTCTACAAAATGCACAATACAACATAAGAACATTCCAATAAGCATTGCAATTTATCTAGGAACTTCATTACTTATTCATTAATTCATTATTGAATAAAATGGAACATAGTTTTTCAGGGGTTCGCTTAGAAAATACTGAACAGATTACTCCCATAAACAAAACATATTGGTCGTGACCAATGTCCTTACTTCCGTTACCGTCTTGTAGTTAAGGTAATTTGCAATTCTATCAAAAAAAGTTTCGATTATAATTATTGAGTTCATGAAGTGTATTTTTCGTATCCAAGATTTTGCCCGCAATAACATTTAATTACAGTTGCTGGTATTAAAAATAAAACGGCCGAGGTAGGAGCTAATAAATACGTCTAAATGTGTTCAAATTAAGAAAGTTTATGGAAATACAGTACAGTTTATGGAATGAAGCAAACTAGTTTGTAAATCATTTCACTTGAGTTGGCCATGCCATTCACTGAGATGCTGATTATGATATAGGCACGGGACCTCTCGTTAAGGAATTCTTGGGAACTCAGTTGGAGAAGACGTCTTCTGGGGGTTCCCTATACCGGAGAGCAAAGGCTTGCAAAGTGGCGACATGAGCCTTGGTGTAGTCTTATTTGCATGGACAATCTGAATACACTAAGCCAAAATAGGCTTGCACTTATTTGCGGTAAATATTAGGAATTTGAATTTTTGTATTACTGAATCAAGATTTATTGTAAATTATGTTAAAAAATTAAATCCTAGGATCGCGGCACGAGCGATTGTCTCAGTTGAACACGGTAAAGACATAAGCCATCAGTGCGTGTAGATTAAAAAACTCGTCTTTTTCTTTCTCACATTTAATTTGATTCATCATAAGTGAATGATTATTAAAATGAACTCAATTGCCCATCACCATGGGCCAAGAGTTTGTGTGGCGAATAAAATACAACGAAGTAACGTAGCGTCGTAAGTGACATCAGGCTAGCCAGAGGTGAAAAGAAAGCGCATGATCTGACAGCAGTCGCCGGCGACTGGTTTTGATCCAGCAACCTTTGACTTACTAGGCCAGAGCGTTACTCTTTAGCTGCCGTACCGGTAAATACAACAATGCTTTACTATGTGTTACAATGCTATTACTCACTTACTCCTATGGTCATCGGATCCCAAGTAGGGATTTTGCATCACCCACAATTGCCGTCCATCTCTACTGGTCTTGTTCCTCGTCTATTCCTGCTCTTACTCTCAATATGTCTGCCTTGACGCTGTCTCACCATCTCCTTTTAGGAGGTATTATAATACTATCTGATAATATCTGTAACCAGGACATTAGAAGTATGAAATAGGAAATTCATGTTACAAGGTATTATTATATTAACCTTAAATAAGATTAATATTCGAAAAGCGTTTGTCTATTACAGTATTTACAAATGAACTCGAGTAAACACAGTTTAACATCATCATGTGATTCTACTGAATATATTTGCCGTATACCTTAGTAGAGTATAGACTGGCCCCATGGGTGCTTTACGCATTTCCTGTCAACCCTACGAAATTAAAGTAAATGTACGCATTTAATGTGTTAAATACTATTCCCAAGGCCATTTCAACACGTTTCTGTGTTTTATTTAATATGAGTTAAAGTCAAAAGCTTTTTGTGGGTGCTCTGATAATAAAAGTAACTCTTTTATCTAAACTATTATTGTTTGCTCATAACAGTTCCAATTGAACATTAATGGTTAATAACAAAGCGGAATATGAAATAATGAAATAATGATATCACTTGAAGAGCTTCCTTCATTTTTACACATGATTTTATGATATTTTTTCTACGTTTTCGAATAACACACTGAGTTACTTATTCTTGATGAAACTTGAAAGGAAGTTATCTGTAAGATAAATAAGTTAGACAAGACTTTAATTTTGCATAATTTATTTTGTCAAACTAAACGGATTACGCTAATGTGTCTAGGGTCTATATTGCTCTATTTATTCAGTTGAAATACATTTTCATATATTAGTTTATAGTCAGGAATTTATGAGGAGTTCATTTCTGAGCTTTTAATATCTGGAAATCTCCCTTAGGAAGAGGAAGGGAAGTGAACCATGAACTCAAGTGACGTGGAAGCTGTTGAAAGCAAAAACCTCGGTATTTCCCACCTCTCTACGCCAAAGACGTTTTAATACAACTTCATAATCTGTCGTGACACCAAAGTAATAGCTGTAATCTTCACTCAACATGTATAGTATTAGTCCTTGATTATAACTCGCTACCAGTTACGGCGATATATAAATTTTAGATTGTAATGCTGGTGTATGGATCCATGGATTTAAAAAAATACCTAAGTCCTTTAAACATTGTTAATGTTCAAATAAATCAAGTAACATATATTTTTGTCAGTTGCAAAGAAAATCGTTAACAAATTAAATATTTAGAACTTGAAGCACCCAAATGAGGTACATTAAAGTTTACACAAATTTCAAGATTTTAAACTCTTCTTTCCACCTTTCCCAGGTCCTAAGGGCTTGCAATTTTTTTAATACGTTGCTCTTTTTTATAAACATTTGCCTTAAGATGGTACACAGGAAGAATATTTCGCACATTTATGTTTTGGGTGTACTCGGTGGCTAACATCACTACACTGTTCATTCGCCCAGGGAACAACTATCGTACTGATCTCATAGAGACGGAAAATACATATTTTCTGTTAAAATCCCACGTGATAATCGTTGGTTTTATTTATTTCAAGTTCTGTATTCAAAATTCTGCAATCGTATTTACCTTTCGTTCAAAATCCATAGTCACAGTAGTATCATTTTCTACAAAAACAAAAGCTCACTCAACTGTGACTTCAAAATGTGAACTGAATAACGTCTGATGAAGTCCACCAGGAGTTTCCAAGGCCCAATAGGATTGCTTCATCACTCATAATAATTATCATATCCTGATACTCTTCAAATATGCTTATCATTGTCTCAGAACTTCTTTTGATTAACTTATTTCAATAATCTGACACTTGAACGCATTTTGATGTATTTTGAGATATTGTTAATGCTCGGCATAATTTTTCCCCAACTTTAGATCAACATGGGTCTCTAGTAAGGTATGTACGGTGAATTCAAAACAGCGAGGTACCATAGTGGGGTAGGTTACATAGGCTAGCCAAAGGCGACTAGTAATCCAATATGAGTCCAGTCACTGGTTTTGATCCAGCAACATGTGACTTACTGGGGTAGGGTGTTACCTTTGAGGTACCATGTCGGTATTGAATTCCTTTTCATAGCTATTCATGGATTAAATCCTAAGTTTTAACGTCAATATTTTAATTTTCCATGATGTACTAATCACATAAACATTATTCAGTATATCTTTAGCGATAGTCTCCTGACGTGCAAGTCTCAGTCTCGCCAGAGATGACGTAACCTTCGCGACGACATTCACCATTGTTGTCTCATCATTCCAAGCCATTACATCTCCACCCCATCCCTGATGACGCTGCTCCGCAGTCGTTGTGGCTACCAACCTATTTTATTACCCTTTACACCATCCTACCAGCTTAAAAGCAACAATATTTTACGTTGTGTGAAAATTTTCAAAATACGCTATAGCTCATCTTTGGTGTTGTTTTTCCTCCTAGCTGTTTGCAGCGATCCCATTAAGGGGCCAGTCTCACTAAATCAAGATAGTTCAGAAAAATATTTCGAGGAATCCTATTTTAGAATGCGTCAGCATTGTGTGGTAAAGAGGATTTGATAGAGAATTGAAAATTACTTTCTATTTTAAAATATTCGGTGGACACTTGTGAAGGGTTGATCTATTTTTACATAGAAGCTACCTCAGTACTTTTTGAAAAAGGACGTAATAAAATACGTACAGTTTTACATTATCGAAAAAAATTGGTGTAAATTTCAACTCACCAATTATGAGCGTTTTCTCTTATATCCGTCCCAATTCGTTTCAGTAGATTCCTTCCTTAAAATTTTATCTGGTAAACATGGGTATATAGTTTCAGAACTCTCCAGAACCATTTTAAGTATTTTTTTAATTATTGTTTCAAACATAATCACCCAATTTCTGAAAATAAAAAAGAGAAGCAAAAATAAATTAATTTGTTAGAATTTCATGGGGGGGCTACCCCCCACTGTAATACCGAGCTTTTTTGAGTGGGTTTTTGGGTTATGTGACCTTACGCTGCATACCAAGTTTCACGGAAAATGTTTAGGAAATAAGGAAAGAATTTATATTTTAATATTCTCCATAAGAATAGCATTGGGTGTTCTCAGACAATGTATTGAGTTAACCACAGACATTAAATTTAACTTTTCTCTGGAACCGTTAGTTGCAGACTAGTGATTCACATACTAATTTGTTTAGTTGTTTAAGCTGGTTTTAATGGTGGTAGTCAAATTATACTTTACCTTTATTGTTTTCGCAGAAACTTTACTTTACTTTTAAAAGCCCATAACTTTTAAACCCGGATGTTTTCAGAAATGCAGGTGGTTTCATGTTGTTTATCTCATAAAGGACTATACATCATATACTGTTTATCAAAATAGTTAGAGCGGTTTTTTAGAAATCTTCATTTTGCGTGTTTTTAGGAGGGGTTAGGGGTAAAATAAACTTTAAAAAAATAAATAGAAAAAATATCAAAACATTTTCCAAGATACCTTGGATTGGTATATATATACCGATTTTCACGAATCGCACCAATAGTCTCGTCTCTAGGCTTCTGCACATTCCCACACACACATGCACAGGGAGATTACTCTTAAACCACTTTTAAAAATTAGCTTTTTTATATATACTCACACATTTAACAGCCCTGGCACGCCTCAATTGTTAAACAAGTGCTCGTATAAAAAAAGCCCATGTTTGGGTCCTAGTGATGAAATATACTGTTCAAGAGCACGAATCTAGAAATCCACTAAAGTCTAAAAATACTACGTATGTTGGGTTTTATTAAAAAAAACTCAAATGAAAATGGAAGGGCTATATTTATGTAAAGGCTGGCTGTCCCCGAAAATTTGCATGTATTAAGACGTATTATTTAGCTTTCACTAGAAAACGTTAAACGTAAAAGCAAAAATAAATTAATTGTTAGAATTTCATGGGGGGGGCTACCCCCCACTGTAATACCGAGCTTTTTTGAGTGGGTTTTTGGGTTATGTGACCTTACGCTGCATACCAAGTTTCACGGAAAATGGTTAGGAAATAAGGAAGGAATTTATATTTTAATATTCTCCATAAGAATAGCATTGGGTGTTCTCAGACAATGTATTGAGTTAACCACAGACATTAAATTTAACTTTTCTCTGGAACCGTTAGTTGCAGACTAGTGATTCACATACTAATTTGTTTAGTTGTTTAAGCTGGTTTTAATGGTGGTAGTCAAATTATACTTTACCTTTATTGTTTTCGCAGAAACTTTACTTTACTTTTAAAAGCCCATAACTTTTAAACCCGGATGTTTTCAGAAATGCAGGTGGTTTCATGTTGTTTATCTCATAAAGGACTATACATCATATATTGTTTATCAAAATAGTTGGAGCAGTTTTTTAGAAATCTTCATTTTGCGTGTTTTTAGGGGGGGTTAGGGGTAAAATGAACTTAAAAATAAAATAAATAGAAAAAATATCAAAACATTTTCCAAGATACCTTGGATTGGTATCTGTATACCGATTTTCACAAATCGGACCAATAGTCTCGTCTCTAGGCTTATGCACACCCCCCCACACACACGCACGCACAGGGAGATCACTCTAAAGCCACTTTTAAAAATTAGCTTTTTGGTATATACTCGCACATTTAACAGCCCTCGCACGCCTCATTTGTTAAACATGTGCTCGTATCAAAAACGCCCGTTTTTGGGTCCTAGTGATGAAATATACCGCTCAAAAGCACTAATCTAGAAATCCACTAAAGTCAAAAATACTACGTATGTTGGGTTTTATTAAAAAAAACTCAAATGAAAATGGAATTGCTATATTTATGTAAAGGAGGGCTGTCCCCGAAAATTTGCATGTATTAAGACGTATTATTTAGCTTCCACTAGAAAACGTTAAACGTAAAAAGCTCCTTTGGAAATATAGCGTTGGTGGCAACCCCTAAGAATATACGAAAACGTGCTAAATTAAAATATAAAATAGCAATGTAATATAGTAAGCGTGAAATCTGTTTAAAATTCTATGAATAAACGCAAGAACGTGGTTCCTTGGTCTTTTCAGTTATTTAGTGATCGATTCTTCATTGTCACAACAATCGCCACGTCCGCCCTGTTTCCTCCTTTTTCAATGCACGGTCCTTTTCTTCCGTTGATCGCCTTTATATCTTAGCCTCTTTCTTTTTTTATAATATTATTTCCAACACTACATTATATTTTTAAGGACACATTAAGTTTCAGTTTGATTTTAAAATACACAACTGATGAAAATGTAATTGTTTGATATATGGAAATAATTGTCACATTTGGTCTTATTCCGAACAATAGTATATTTCGTCACTAGAAAGAAAACGGGCGTTTTTGATACGAGCACAAGTTTAACAGCCGAGGCTGTTAAATTTTTTCTTCATACTGCAAATTAAAGGAAACAAACTCGTAAAACACAAATTATTACCTTATTTTTTGTCGACCATTTTTGTCGCTTTAGACTAATCAGCTGTTATGTTACATACGTTATAGCATAACAGCTGGTTTCTTTTCTTTCTTCGGTTTTGGAGTTCTTTCTTGATTCTTGATTGGTTGTTTAGGTTATGTCAGTTATTATTATCGTTAATTTTATTTCAACCATACGATAGTTTGATTTAACAGTCGGTTACCAGTTTTACGATCGTAATCTAGAACGTCCGAAATACACAAAAAAATCGATAGTGATTGTTGCAGTTACTTAATCGATTATTTAAAATTGAATGCTGACCTCGAATCAATAGTATCATCAAAAATGATCTTTCGCGGTCTAGGACTCAAAAAATCATCATAATGATAGGTTTAGTCATTGTAAGATAAAGAACAACTTTTGCTCTTCAACACGAGTATCTAAAACACATGTTTTTGAAGCAGTATGACGAAAAGCTTTAATCAGTAGTTAGTGTTTTTAACGAATAATAAATATTGGAAATTATATAAGTTAACAAAAACCAAATTTTATTAATCATTTGCGAAAATGAATCTCTTCGAAAATTATAACTCTTTTTGCCCTTTCTGGATCAGATTTTTATTTTAAGCTTTAATGCCGTTTTTTATTAGTCATTAATTAATTAATGATTTAATTAATCATAAATCTTATATATTTAATACACTAGGCCTACTTTTGTGATAATTGTTTTGGAACGGTGGTGCTACCAATCACCATATCCAAGGTGTCGTTATAAAGGTCTTAGCTTGTAGTTTTGCCATCAATTAAAGAAATTTTGAGAATTCACCGTGATCATGGAAAATAATGGGGTCAAAGTCGCGATTTTCCCGATAGACTTAATATGGAGGTAAACACCGACGATCGAGAAATCAGCTATTTATTTAAGGCAGTGGTTAAATAAACAAATCAAATCTGACAGTTAAACATGGTTCTTTCTTTTTTCGTTTAATGAAGACATCATCGTACAGCTGGCAATAAAACACCAGTTTTTATTTGCATAAAACCAAAACATAAGCAAAATGAAAATCTGTTAAGAAAATCTAAACTTAGTTTCTAAACATAGTTATTGGTGGACAGATTGTCTCCTTGACAGCGCACGATTTCGTGCGCCAGGTACGCTAGTTTATAATAAATTTATTAAAATTTTATGTAATTATTAATTAATTTAATTTGTTTTAATTATTATTTTATTTCAATCGTTATGTATAAATCTAAGCTTTGGCATCTGGTAGTCGCCACCAAAACAGCTACGACATCACAAGTTGATGGGAGTCAGTGTGGTTTGAGTTTGAAGATGTACTAATCTTTGTGGACACCCTGTATAAAAATATTATATTTACTTCTCTGTGGGAAATAGGTTAGATCGTGAATGTGTCTAAAGGGAATGTTTTCATCTCATCTAAACAGCTGTTCTTATAACCAAACTATGACGTCACTAACCATATGCTGTAAATAACTAAATGATGTCACTGTGGGTTGTTGATTGAAGATGGTGGTGAACAATATGTGAATAGAGGTTTTTGCATAAACATTTATTTTATGTATAAATGAAAGATTATCAAATTACTAAACAATTTGTATAAAGTAAAGGGAAAAATAAGTGTGTGAAATAAAAGCAGAGAAAAGTATTTCCTAAACCTTTTGTGTTTTGATAGAAAACGTATTCATTCTATTGCTTGAAGCCACTGTAACAAACTAATTAACTGGTGTAAATTAAATTTCTCATTTGATTTTCATTCCTCATTACTTTTCTAACAAACTCAGTTGATCAGAGGCTAATAATAACTGTATGGATAATTAAATACAGTATAAGATCAGTTAAAACAATCGAGGTTGGCCAAAAACCCTTAAACGACGGCTTGAACTTGGTCGACGCAGTAGCACAGAGGCTAACGCTTAGGTCTGAGGCTTAGGTGCTGGAGGGTGTGAGATCGATCCCCACCCGGGATATTATAATTTTCTTCAGTGTTTATGCTATATTAATTAAGGTGTATCAAATCGATTTTATTTAAACCACATAGATGTTTTCATTGAGTAATAAATTTGTTTTAATTTTGCTAATTAACTTGTATAATACATATACTTACTCTTATTCTATTCGAGCAAAGCTCGGTCACCAGGTACTTTTAAAAAACAAACCAGTTTATTTTCTGAATTGTATTAGGAAATCAAGGCAGTCTCTCGAAAGCGGGGCATTTCCAGCAGAACGTGACAGCTGAGGAAGTAGCAAATAACATCTGATAACAAGCGTCGTTTGTTAGCCTGCGCGGGCGTCCTCGTTCTTGCATCTTCTCAACTCAAAAATGGGAAAGTAAAATTGAGAAAAGACATCCTGTGATGCATACCACTCCTTATATGCTAGCGTGTAGTTGAAAAATAAGCAGTTCCAAGGTACATTTATGGTAATATGTCTCTTAATGTAATATATACAAAATAACGAGAGTTATGCTCTGCAGTTGTACATACTAATAACTTTGTACCTTTAATATCACGTTTCACTTAATATAAAGTTGTATTCTTAAATTTTCAGAAATAAAAATCATAACTGTTAACCTGTTTAGAAGGTTTTAATTGTTTTTCAATTACTCGCTTTCCGGATCAGGCAATTAAAAGGACCATGATTTATTTAACCACTCACCAGTCCTATGAACTTTTTTATAAAACGAATAATTTCATGTACAACAAGCAACAGTAAGCCCGTCCTTGGTACGGGTTGAAGGATTCAGTTTAATGAAGAAAGATTATCGTACCAAAATGTAAACCTGAAAATAAATCAATACCCAGCTTTATTATTTAGCATTACTTTACAAATAAATAGATTAGAACATATATACGATTATTATAATTAGTTATACGTTAAAAAGCTTTTTAATATAGTATGATTTCGAAATGGGTTTAAAATCAATGGCCAATATAAACTTACTAATATTGATTTGACAGATGTTTGGTTTTATTTCTATTAAATCTTCCAACTACAAAGACAGCTGATTATTACCAGTAGGTTATTCATTGAAAACTGAATCAAAATGCTACCAATATTGCGTAAAAGTGGGTTTTTAATGCTCGCTTTTTACTTTTCAAGGGGCGGCGGACGATTTCAAGCATTGACAAACCTTCTCTGGAATGTAGAGAATACATGAAATAAGTTTCATTGTAATCAGTTCTCCCGTTCTTTCAGAGAAGAGGGCGTAACATGCCTCCTGTAGCGTCACAGAAAAACAGACAAAAATTGAGAAAAGACCGGTTTCGGCTTTTCTAACGCACGTAAAAGTAAAAATAACTAAAAAATGAAGAATCCTGAGCAATGTACAGACAAAACTCTAATTTTATTTATATAGATTAAAAACTCTTCAAACCTTTAGATTTTAATTAAAATGAATAATAATGGTGAAATGTATTTTCAAATTTTTACGATTTGAGCAGATTTAGAGGTAAACTACCGCTTTATAGCAGATTATTAGTCTAAGTACGAATTCTAACTTAGTGCGATAACCAACCAGGTTCTTTATAGAAGAGTAAAATGAAGAGCGCAGAACGCTGACAACAATGCAGGAATTAGTCGACGTAATCAGGGTGATATATCAACCACTACGGCTATCCGGCCGCCGTGAGTTACGAGCCAACTCACTTGGCCGAGTGAGTTATGGAGCTGAGTTACATTACATCCGGTGCAGGTGCTTTACAACACTTAGCTGGTAGTACTCGTAGATTTAGAACTCATACACAGTGACGTAGCACTCATACACTCACCGCCGACGGTCAAACGTCAAATACACACATCCGTATCTCCTAACATACAACGCTTTCTAACTAGAATGTCCTGTAATCCAGCTACTTGTAGGTCACAAATTGTGGATAGAAGTGAGCGATGCTAGGTGGGTGTAGTGTTCTCTTGTGTGGATTGACGAAACACTATTATGAAGTGGATTACGAAGGCGACAATAACGTACCACAATCATCCTACACTCATTTATCATTCATAGTTCGCTTAAAATACCTACCTGTGTAGGTTGCCATTTCAGTTAAAAGTATATAGTGAAATAATTACAGACATTTTGATTTTTAAATGTTTTGTCGTCTTATTATTCCATATTCATACTAATATTCGTATTCATATTCATTTAGTCACCGACCCTGATGAATATGAGCGAATAGTGAGTGAAATGAGTTAATTGGATTTGATGAAATGTTGTTGATACTGAAAATTACCAGCTGATTAACTACTCTGGTCCTTTAATGAATACTAGCCAAAGTGAGTTAAAAAGCTGAGTTTACATCTACTGATACATTTAAAATATTGTTAAAATTCTTCATTGTTTACAAAATGACAAACACAGTGTCTACAACATAAATTAACATCTGACAAATATTGGGAGAGGATAAGGATTAATTTAATAGAGACAGTCGTCGGAAAAAACTTAAAATCTACCATTCCACTATTTCAAATAATTCACTAATTTCGATCCAGCAGTTTATCTGAAAAATAAACTTTATAACTTTAACTGTCAAAATAT
The DNA here is from genome assembly GCA_023375725.1 of Nephotettix cincticeps. Lineage (NCBI taxonomy): Eukaryota > Metazoa > Arthropoda > Insecta > Hemiptera > Cicadellidae > Nephotettix > Nephotettix cincticeps. Next base: position 66,186,681 of record CM041789.1, on the reverse strand, counting down.
AGTGCAAACGGATGTTGTCATTAGAAAATGTAAACATTGAAACCTAGGACGGTCACGGCAGCTCTTTCTTCTTCTTCTCGAACTGTCAAATTTTAGTATTCACAGCTGTTGACATTCAAGTAATTTTTTTTTTCATTCTCTAAAAATGTAAACATTGAAACTTATTTTCACCGTACCCGAGAGATTTTAAGGAAATGAGTATGCCTATGTGTTGCATGAGTTTAAGATCTGTCTTTTGAAAATTTCAAATGTTTGGTTTGTATTTTTGCGTTCAATTGACAACAAAAATATAACACACAAACTAACTGAAACCACCTCTTCTTTAAGATATATACCAATGAACGAATGCAGCTGAGCTCAAGGTCAAACAATCACAATAAATGTGTTAAAAAATAAAAAAACTGAATTAATAAAACTTGTTCAGATATAAATAAGCTGTATTTCTTTTAATAATTTACACTAAAATTAATTAGTTACATTACATAAATTATTACATCAGAGCTTTATACGATGTAATGATGAAATATTCCAATATATATAAAAAATTATTGGGAAATTTTAGTTTATATTTTTACCGTGTTTTTTGACATTTATTTAGCATTTTTAATATGATTTATATCTGAGATAGATAATTTTAGACAAATAGACTATGGCTGGGTTTTGTAATTGGATGAGAAGCTATTAGTAGCGTACTAACATTATAATCCAAAAATTCTTGTTTTTTAACTTAATTAACAATAATTTAAAATAACGGTAAAAAAATTATTTGAGCTAAAAAATTAAAGAAATATTTAAATATTATTAAGTACAATTTAAAAAATGCAATGTATGTTAAAATGTTCTCTTTTTATATCATATCGTATAATATTATTGTAAGAGTATCGGAATGGAGGCTGTGATATTTGTAGCACTGCACTGAAATAACGGTTTGGTGCACTCTGAAGTGTCTAAAGTTTAATGGCGTCAAAAGCTATAACTGGCACAGATGTATATTCAAACGAAATGTAGTGGACCGATCATAATTATACTAATGATGTCCCATTGCTGCAGTTCATGTCTCATACGAGTCAGCATTTAACACTGTTTTGTTTATCAAACCCTCGACAGAATTGCTGTTTGTTTTTTTTTTATTACGGACATTTTCCATCACGATTTTAAGTAAAAACGTTTTACGTCGTTTCGGAACCTGGAATCTGATTTCGTCCTCAGGCGGTATAAAGCTAAAAGCAGTTTAAAGCAGTTAATAAACATACAAACGATAAAATTCACTAACCATTACGCACACAAGAAACAAAATACGTCAACTCGTCACAAAGACTGAAAGATAACTGAACAGGAGTGGGTGTGTTCTCCGGAACCGGAAACATAACATCATGTTCTTCATATTGGTTTATGTTGTTCCTTATGTGTGTTAGTGAATGGTAATGTTTGTCCACCACCACCAATTACAAATTTCCACAACTCTGTCGTACTGTACTATTAAGCTGGAAATATTTTTAAAATTTAATTATCATGGTTTAACCAACTAATTAGTGTTTTTGGATGAGTAAAAATTATTCTTACTGTTACATAGTAGACACTTGTTACCAAGTGAATTTTACATATTTTTTTCGTTCTTCGATGGCGCAGCATTGTTTAACTGCAGTGTACCGACTACACAATGTGCAGGTGCGTGCACAGTACGTCTTAAACAAAGATGAGAGGTATCTTACACATTATTACGTCAAAAACACTGGGATCCTAACTCGGAACATTACTGATATATAAATATATTTAATTTTGGACAAAGTTGCCTTTTTGAGAGCTGTAAACTTACTTCTAATAGGGCATGGGTCAGTTATACTAAAAATGCCTTCTTCAAATGTGTGGAATTGTTTTTACAAATTTAAAAAGTGCCTCTTATGATCCCTGTGAAACGAAAATGTAGTGTAACTCTTGTGTGCATGCCTTTTGTTGGTTTTGATTCTTTGTAAAATTTTTGACTACTTCAAACATTTTTAGTCTCTGCTTAATTCCGTGTTAGTCCAGATTGTTTACCTATCCTGTCATATTCTAGGTTCCAGCTAAGCTAAGAACAGGATTTCAGATCCCGTAATATTTTGATTTTTTTACTTTGCTTTGCTTGTTTTGCTCGCTTTTATCGAAAAAAGTCACAATAACAATCTAAATAACATAAATTACGAGTGATGAATTTAAAACAAAGAATTTTTTAAAGTAAAACATAATGGTAAATCTTGTTTTCATACAGAAGACGAATAAAAATTCCTGCTGAATAAAGTACGGTTGTAGTTAGGCAAGAACGTACGGAGATAAATTTAGATACTATACGTGGTCATTCCTAGTATACGAAACGTAAAAATAAGAAAAATAATTCAAAGAAGTAAAGAGAAAAAATTAGACTTCATTTATATTTACCACCGTGATATTTTAGTTTTTAAAGAACATTAGAGGTAACAACATCGAACAGCAAACCGCCATGACAGTCCCCGCAGCCCGACGTCAGCGGGGCCCCCAGGGGCGCCGTCACCGCCGCGGTCGAGTGTTTTGGTTTCCACATTTCCACTTTTCGATTTAAAAATCAACTTTATATAAATTAATTCCTATATATACATACAGAGGGGCAAACAAGTACGTATACAAAAATAAAACATTTTATAGAAAAAGTGTATTTATTCATATAAATGCAAAATTTTCAAATTTATTTGACAGGTATCAGGAAACCTAAATTAGCTACTAAAAACTTTGCACTCAAAAACAATCATTTTCTTTTTTGTTTAAACTGTATTCCTTTACAGTCAAGCACACGGCTGCAACCTAACAGTTTAAGTTACAGAAAAGTGAAACTTTTTGGCAAAGATCTTTATTTTCGTGTTTGTCTTGACAAACTGTTCTTCGATTGTCATGTGTGGATTATAAAAAGAGCAATACGAACAATTGCGCCTATTTACGACACCTGAAAGCTTAAACTTAGCTTAATCACTTAAAAACTATTTTTGAAATCATTCCCAGCACCTTCAAACTGCAATCCTCCAGTAGCCCTTTTAATTCATGTTGTCTTGGAATGAAAAGTTTTCAACCTGACGGTTTCATTATACGTCCTAAAGATCAAGATTCAATGTCCAATTCAAAAGATTACTTTTTACTTTTTTGGACTTCGAATAAAGGTCTAAAAATTTCAAAAGTAAAATATTTAGAGTAAAGCACACTTTTGGAAGGGACCTTTGATCCAGATTACCTGTGCTGAGAGCTGTAGCACCAAACTCCTTACACTTGATATCGTTAGCTATTTTTTTTACGTGGACGAGTTTTAGTGACAACAAACTAAATTATAATGAACCCCGTTCCCAAAATAATCTTGGATTTGTCTCTACTGTCTCAGGTACCAGATTAAGTACAAAGACTAATAGACAAAGCTAGTGAATCTCTATAAATATTATTTTAATGGAATCCTGCAGGAATAACGAGGTCGTGGAAGTAGACGCAAAACATTGGCAATGCAAATTTGACAAGGTTTGCCTTAGCTCATTATGTTCCAACGTCATTGTAGCACAGCCCACACTAGTTTTATTGTTTTACATTGTATTGCAAACTCCTACTTTCCTTTATTTCCAACTTCATATTAGTGTAGTTTGATATCTCTGTTTATGTTAAGTAAAATATACGATATAAACAGTCTAGTTTCTTATTTTTTTAATTAATAACTAGCTCAGGACACAGCCATGTTACATGTTATATGACTCAGTAATTAGAAGTAAAATTAGTTCTTATTGTGATAATAGCAACCTATAACAGAATGCAAGTGAATAATAAATAGTTTAAATTTCATAAATAGACTAATAAAAAATCCATAATACAAACTTAAACATGTTGATACTTGTGTACTAATGAACTACCATAGCAAATGGCTATGTATTTCAGTTAAATCACTTTAACAGCTAAAATGGTCAAAACTGATTTTTTGAGGACTCGTTTTCTTTTTTAAATCTCTGGATATCTATACAATATTACAGGGTGTACCCTGATTTTTAGATTGATGACGATTGTGATCATATTTTGTAGCTTTGTTACTGGCAAAAAGGTTTTCGTTTTTTAGAATCACTAATTAGTTTTCAAATTACTAAAGACAGAGCGTAGGTCAGGTTCAAATATAAAAAAAACTTCTCCAAAATGTATGTAATTATTTAATAGCTTGTATTTGACTTTTCCAGTGCGAATGTGTTTTTATCTACAAAACGTTTCTGGAGTTAGAGAAATTCCAACCGCTTTAAAGTGATAACGTATTAATTTAAAATAAAAATTTTTCGTTAAAGTAAATGTAATAAATTGGTGCTGTAATATTGCAGGTGAGATGAACACAACAGTTTTTTCATCTTTACAAACAGAAAATGAGATAAATTCTATTTCAGATTTTTTAGTGTATCAAACGTAAAAACAACAAAGAATGGGAAATTTTCGGACAAGATTCTTATTTTTATTGGATCGATAATACTAATTATATTTATAATGCACCATATTTAAAGGTTTCGTATTGTTTTGGTTTTTAATTAATATTGTGATCTATATAATTGAATCGACAACGAAAAACACGTGTATCTTAAGATAAAATAATCACCTATTCTGGATTTTTTTTCAATTCCTACCAGCAAAAATTTGTATATACAAATTAAGTAAAAAATTTGAACATTTTTAATGCTTTGGCTTTTTTACCAGGATGACAAAAAGTTAATAAATTAAAATTTATATCATTTAATAAAATTAAGTTCAAAACATTTTAATGCTGCTAAATTTTTCGTGTTTTAAGAAAAAAGGATTTAGAACCGTGAGCAAGGTAGTGCAACGATTTGTTGAAAGGTCAGTAATTATGTGGTGTAAATAGGTCCGCATATTTCACTTCACAGCTCGGTTGAAGCCACTGGGCTTTATATGTGGCATTAGTCTCGTAAAGTGGTTCCACGTTGGTTGCTTTGCTAAGTCTTAGTTAAATCTCATGTTAATCATGGGCTTGTGAAATATTCCTTTGAATTGCGATTTTATAAAAATCAACTCCATTAAGTAAAATATACTATCAATCCTTCTAGAAGAAGACAGACTTAGTAAATGGATTTGATACTCATTGAAATAAACATCTATTTAGGCCAACAAATAGGCTTTAATAATACACTTCTAGTGCAGTTTGTTGTCAAATATTGTGATTGATTTAAGAATGAGCATACTTATATTGAGATGTATATTATGATAAAATATTATGTATAATGAAAAATGAAGTGTTATATTATAATATGTAAAGTGAAGTGAAAGTAAAAAGGGTACAACATTTAAATATGTATAAACATTTGAGACTTTATTTAATTAAGGTTACCTGTCAAGATTATGCGTTTTTCTCCAAAAGCGTTGCATTTATTGAAGGTATGTTGTTGAGAGCCTACATTTTGACGGATACATACGTCTCAAGTCATATTTACGATCAGTCATAACGTGACCCACTTTATACGCAAGCCGACTTCCAAACCAAGACCAAAAGTTCATGATTATTTTAAATAGTTTATATTTAATGAATTTAATTTAAACATAACACGATATATTGTCTTGAATATTCAAGTGTTTAAAACACATTAAAGATAAAGGAACCCATAATCCAGCCTTATAAAGCTTTAGCTTTAATATCGTAGAGCATAACGAGGGCCGCGCCGACACCGCCGCTTGGCAAGGCATTGTCTCGCTTTGTGCTCCAATGACAATGACATTGTGGTTTCATTGGAACATTTCATTGTTTCACATTTCGTTGGCAACAATAAACGGCTCCTAGTGGACAGATTTGATTCCCAACTCTTGGCTTTATGCATGGGATAATAATTTTACTTTGTGGTTATACGTGCTCTCGAGGTGTTTCTAATGAAAAATAATTATCGATTGTACGAATGTATCGATTTATTCCCTCGTTATTTCCAGTTCCTTAAGATGCGAGTCTTTCTAATGAGTTGCCTCAGCTGTGTAGTGTCATGATGCAGCTTACTCCTTGGAACGCGCCTGTTCTGGAAAGCCTCCCCTCAATCGGTTGTATAGGTGGACCAACACCTAGTGGCAGGGGTAGTTTTCTATAGCTGGTGTGGACCAGACTGCTGAACATACCCCGTATTCAAGGTTTGGTCGCAACGTCCCGGAATGTACCACCACTCTCACGTCACCCATTACTCCCAATGTTACCGTTAATGCCTTATAGATAATTAATAGTAATATTCTATTTCAGAGCAACCGGAGTCAACCAGCCATTGGACTGAAACAAACACCAAAGACAAGGGTAAGTGGTCAACGATTATAATTTTAATTTTACTTTTTTCTTAGTTATTTTGGAATGCTTTAATTTTATGCGTAATAAAAATGTATATTTGTGTAAGTAATTCAATTTATATTAATTTGTAAACAGTCTAATAAATGTTGCTTATATTCTGTACGAATAATGTCTAAAATACAAATGTCAATACTATTACACATATTTTTGGGGAAATTTATTAGGCCTATATTGTATTGATACTATCCCCATATTCTGTACATTTTATATTGCCACGCAATCTTTTATATGTTTATGTACTCTCTCTGATGCTTTAAGTATTATACTTGTATGGACACTAAACGTTTTTAATACCACACAATATTTGATTATATAGATACAGAGTAATATATATTTTGGAAGTATTTATTGTCGACAATTCCAAAAGGAGGCCAAGTTAATGAGTACGCCTCATGGCTTTCTGTAAAGGGTATCCGGACAACTAACGTCATGAAAGCTAGAGGTCAAGCTTCTAACTCAATTTCTCTGCTCAGTAAGTAGAATAACTTAATTAACGGAGACAATGAATAATGCATGCAAGATGAACGGCTCCCTCTGTCTCTTTCTACTCCGCTATTTCCGTTTTCAGTTTATTTAAGATTGTCTTTACACTATTATTTAGTTTTTTTCTTGAAACATTTATGATTCTGATTCCAGTATCATCAGTTTTTACATAAATGCATATCACCGATTCCACGAGTATATAAACAAGTATTATTCCATATAACCTGAGTCGTTTTAGTATATGTTTACAAAGTATTGCACTCATTATCTCAATAAAAACACATCTGTGGTAATATGAAATAATGAAATAATGAATTTATTCCAACATTTTTCAAGAACATTAAAAACAAAATACAATCTTGGAATATACACTGACCACGTTTGACAAGTAATGTGGCCAGGACTACAAACACAAAAACAAAAATAATAAATTGAGTCTAGTATTTCAAAACACTTTTACTTAGCCGCTCCTTGGGTAGTCTATGTAATTGTTGAACCACTAATTTGGATACATAAAAGAAAATCAATTTTGAAGTTTCTTTTTATTCGTAAAATACTCTTTGATCCATATTTTCAAGTGAATATGAAATAAAAGTAAGTGGGATGAGTTTATATGAAACATTAAAAGAAAATATACAGTTTATATACGTTTTTCGTGATTTTGAACATACTATTACGACTTTATCATTATAGTAAAAAATATAAAAAGTTTAAATAAAATCATTGCATAAAAATTGTATTAATATACAAACAATTTTAACACAGTAGTTTAAATTATTTTTTAATAATTAGTATTTATTTGGTATACCAATGAATTAGATTAATACCAATTATAAAGAATTTTAATTTTACACGATTTTACGAAATCATAGTGCTATAGTCGTTAATAAATAAATGTCTGTGAATTTTAAGACTAAACAAATAATCATAGTATGGATTAAATTATTAAATGTATAATTTGTTTATACCGAGGATTGCTAACTGAAGTAGGAATATTCAAATAACATAACACTTTTAACTAGAATCATTTATTATTAGACGTTCATTAGTATATCTAGGCGTAAACATAACACAGAAAACATAAAAATAACACACACATAACTAAAAACTAAACAAAACAACACAGTAAATAAAGTAAATCAAGTGTTGATATTATTGTGTTCTTCCTATTTGAATAGGGCGTATAAATAGATAATAGATGAATAAATTTATTGTGCCCTTATAAAATATAAAAACTAATCAAATCCCTTGGTCGTATATGTCGCTAGACCATTCTTCTATTTAACAAATTACTACGGAAACTGAAATTCTAATACATTTACTTCAATTGTTTTAACCGTCAAGTATTCTAAGATTTAATGTTTCGCAATGTTAAAGCAGCTCTAACAAACTCGTAAATTTTCTCAAAGCAAGGTTTTATTCTTTCCAGGAAACAGATTAAAAGCCACAGTACTCGTTCCTATTTGTAAGTTAAAAAAGAAAACTTACTTTTTGGAAACAATTCTTAAGACAATTTTATTAATCTGAATCTGAACTACATTAAAATTCATTTCCAATAAATATTTAAATAAGAACCTTACATTTATATTTTTACTACCTTGCAGGTACTTTCTATAAAAATACAAACGTATAAGTTTGAAAAATCATAAAACATGTCATATAAAAAACGTTCTTACTGAAAACAATTTTTTCATAATATATTTTTGTTTAGTTTGTTGCATTTATTTTGTGTTTGGTTTGGTACTAATATAGATTTTACTATCGGAATGTTATTTTTTCAACTATGTTTAGACCTGTTAGACATGTTTATACCTGTTTAGACATGGTTAAACCTGTAACTACTCTCACTTTCAGCAACGAAAATTATGTTATACAAGTCTGGAACATACCACACATTAAACAACCTGGTTGTCTTATAATTGCGGTCTACAAATAGTTTTTGAAAACGATCGATAAAATATAGTTGGTTGAAAGTAATTATCTAATTTTTCTAATAAGGAACACAAAGTTTGATTCGATTCAGCTTGGATGGAATATTTCAATTTTTTGCGATGTAAAAACTTTTCTCAGAAATATTTGTAATTTTTTTTGTTAAATACGATTCACTTGTTGCTCATAAAACTAAATATAGGATAATGTATACTTTTTAAAACAACGCAAGCATACGAATGTAATGAAAGTAAAATATTAAAATGGAATGTTAAAATTGAATTTTCTTTAGGTAGAAGTAAGGTCGAAGGAAAGTTTTATTTAAACTAAATTCTCTCTTGTTTGTTATAATGTAAGAAGTTGAGCTTAAGCTGAAGTTTTGACTCGTGTATAATGTCACAATCAACCACCTTTTCACAACAATCTGCTTTCTCCCTTCCCACAATGCTCTTTCATTTTACCAATTCATTGTCCAATAATACCAACAACGGTAACTGGAGCCATTTTTGTGTCCATTTAGAGTATTACTTTTTATTGAATTTCCCATAGGGAAGGTCACATGGCAAGACTTAAGCCCGGGACCATGTTATTTTTTTGTGTTTAGGTGCCCAAAGGCCAAACACAATAGTCGTTAAAATTAGTATATTTATATATGTATATGTGTATTTATGTGTACATATTTATTATATATATATATATATGTGTGTGTGTGTGTGTGTGTGTGTGTGTGTGTGTGTATCTGTGTGTGTGTGTGTGTGTGTGTGTGTGTGTGTGCGCGTGTGTGTGTGTGTGTGTGTGTGTGTGTGTGTGTGTGTGTGTGTGTGTGTGTGTGTGTGTGTGTGTGTGTGTCTGTGTGTGTGTGTGTGTGTGTGTGTGTGTGTGTGTGTGTGTGTGTGTGTGTGTGTGTGTGTGTGTGTATCTGTGAACAATAACTCTCGTAAAAATAGTCCGATCGAGACCAAATTTAGTAGAGACGTGTATTCTAATATTTGCTCGGAAAAGTTCGTAAACCAGACATATCGGTCAATCGGAACGGGTAGTTTGGGGGGTTTGTACTCAAAAATTGGTTTTTTTGTGTTTTTCATATGTATTTTAAAAGAATTTTAAATTTTCTTTCACCATTAGAATCAGCTTAAAAAACTACTCAATTTAGTTTTGCTCTATCTCCAAAGGTTACCAAGATATTAAAAAATCTAAACGCAGTACGTTGTATTTTAGGGCTCCAATTTTAATCTTATGGAGGATAAAGAAAAAGTGATATTTCACTTATCAATCAATATTTTGGGATTAAACTTTATATTTAGCTTCACGAAGTTGAGATATATCCATTTATACTTAAAAATCATTATTTATGTGTTTATCACGACAGCTAACCTGCATACTCTTTTCCCATGTTAATCATATAGAGAATAAGCAAACTCCTTTATTTATGGACAGATGTTTATAAAACTTGGTATGAATGATAAAAAAAAATTGTTTATGCTAGAAATGTCTACTTTCAATGTTCCTCACAGCAGCAATCCTGCATACTCTTTCCCATGTTAATCTTATGTAGAATAGGCAAATAACTATCATATTTATCGACAGATATTGATAAAACTTGTCATATATCATTATTATTGTTACATTATTGATTTGGAAATTCAATACTGAATTTTCTGATTAATACTGATTTTGGAATATTTTGTTATAAATTAACCAATATCTATCGTCTCTAAAATGGCAGGACAATCACAACTATGTTTTAGCCTCAATTCGCCAACCATGTGTTACAACAATGTACAGATTTATCCGATTCCAGCAAGTCAGAATGTATTATAGATTATTAGTTTGGAGCGACTGTACATTTATTGACGTAGTATCAATATTAATCCAATGATAAGTTTATTAATACCTCACAAATTGTAGTAAAGGAGTTCATGATAGTTAGCATTTCCAGTTTTGTTCCAAAATACGAAAAAGTTGTAAATCTTAATGATCTTCTGTAAATCTTATTTCAAGGTATTTAGATATCACTAAGTTTTAATTTATTCAATCAACCTGTTGTGGATTTCAATGTCAATCTAATCTTCATTTTGTTTATTTTTTGGTTGTTTGACATTAGAAAATAAATTATCTTATTTAGTGTAGTATTAGAGAATTGAATGGAATATAGTTTTAGAAGTATTGAAGAAAAAAGTTTTTTTCAATACTGGGTAGAAGTGGGTTCAATAATATTAATAAAGTATTTCTTTAGGAAATGAGGTTTACTTTACGAAAAACTTTTCTCATAATTTAGTTTTGAAGATGTTTATATACAAACCTTGGGTAAATTTAAAACTTTCGTTGTTTAGTTAGGGCAGGAATAGCTTATACATAAAAACCCTGTTGCTTATCTTAAACAATGAAGATATTAAATACAGGTCAGTATAATATTTTTTATTAAAATTTCTATTACAAATACACAATTGAAAAAAGTAGAACGTTTTCACTATATGGAGCATTTATGATTTTGTCTGTTCGTATATACTTTTGGTAATATGTCATCTGTTATTCAAGTACAAGGTGCGGCAAAAACGACCTATTTTTTCCGCGCACCGCTCAGCGGCGGAACGTCCGGGGAAAGTGGGAATAGCATTGTATCCAAAGTCCACATTTTATTTTACACATGCTATTTTAATTGCCATGGAGACGTGGTCGCCTGAGCAAAGGGAGTGTGTTATTGAAGCATGTTTAAAAGTGGTGATTCAACCATCGCTACCCAGTGGCAATTTCGTGCAAACTTGCAGTTAGGTCGAAAACAGTTAGAAGAAAACGCATAGTCCTGAGAAGAATTTGGTTCCAACAGTACTGTACAGTACCAACCAATGCTGTGATGCGGTTCTTACATCGGAAGTTTTTTGGGAGAGTAATCTCACGTTTAGGCGATGTCGTGGAGCCAGCACGCTCCCCTGATGTGAGCGTCTGTTCCTTTTTTGTTGGGCTACTTGAAATCTAGAGTACATAAGTAAGTCTCGCACCTTAAGCGAACTAAATGACACCATAATGCTAGAAACCGAACTAAAAGAGACCATAAGAGATTACCATCCACACCCCTGAAATGCTAAGTAAGGCTTTTCACAGTTTTTTGGAGACACCATGTAGATGTACGTAATCTTTTTCAAATAATCCAAATTAATAATCCAACTTTCTTTTAAATGTTCGTACAGTACTAAAGTATTTAAAAGAATCTAAGTTTAAATATAATAACTTTATAATACGACGTCTTCTGTATTAAATATATTTATGTCTGGTTTGTGAAGTTTTTCAAGGTTTTAACATTATATCTGGGTTTACGATGACTGTCAAAGGTTGACTTCTTACATACGAAATCTTTGGGTAGTAAAAACTAATGCTTTTTATTAATTTAGTATAGCTTTTTTGTACTAAAAAGTATTGCTTTAACTTTTTTAAGGTGATTTATTTATTCCTGTTTTTAACCGAATGTTTACTACCAATACTGAAGACTTTATCTTGACATTTAATATTGTTTTTGTAGGCCTTGTCGTATCCAATACATTAAACAAAAGTTTATAGCAGAGGTCTAGTTTAAAACTTAATTTCGCGACTCAGTAACTGCATAACTTAATAACCGAAGCTATGAATAATGCAGAACAAGGTGGATCTCTTGGCCCTTAAAGGCTACTTTTTGTAATTTATTCCACTGAATTATTATGATTTCCAAATGACAGAAATAACTTGAATTGTACTCGCAAATATTATAATGTAAGTGTTTCTTGTTTCGCCTAATTTGAACAAATATTTGTTATTCAAAGTGTAAACTGACTCGAACGGCAGCGTCTTCATCTCATTATCACGCAGTTGTCCCATAATGTTGGTCCTAAAGTTCCTACAATAAAGGTCCTATAAAGCGTGAATTCGTTAAAAAGTGACGGTCAAAAACAGTTGACTACATGATTATGAGATAAAATAAACGGTACAGTGGACTGACACATACTTTAAATAAATTTAAAAAAAAGTAAATAAGTTAAGTTAAGTAAATTTAAAAAAGCCAATCTGTAATAAAACTATCATGTTCTACATTTTCTATATCATTTAATAATTTATGTTCAAATTGCAGGAAAACCCCCCTCTAATACCAAGCTTTTTGAGCTGGATTGTTCTATTTGACCTTACACTTCATACCAAATTTCTGGAAAACGGTTGGAAAGTAAGGAAGAAATTGAATATCCATAAGAATAACATCGCTTTGCAACGTACTGCGTTATCGTGACAGTTTTTAACTTTTCTCTGAAACCGTTAGTCGTAGACAAATAATTCTACTAATTGTTTAGTTTTTTAAGAAAGGTATGAAGTTATACTTTACTTTATTGTTTACGCTGAAAATATTAAAAATTTGATTTTTGCTGAAAGCCCATAACTTTTAACCGTCTTACAGACATGCTTTAATTATTTAACTCTTTAATATAGCTATAAATGACAACTAAGGTGAGAAAATTGGACCTACAGTTTAACGTGGAGCCCGAACCACCCTCTAAAAATCATCGACGAGATACGGTGACTAATATATGATTTCATTTCGGATTAACGTGGTGTTAGGTGTGGACGTTAATCCACACAAATAACACACACACACCATCACGTCAAAACCCACATCAACCCCAAACATATATCCACCCTCAACTCAAATTCACGACCAATACCTCATATACTATGTTAATAAAGAAATTCAGTTAGCTTTTTGGTAAAACATAAACACTTGAACTTATTCATAAATAATTATATCTATTTAAATAGGTTAAGGCTTGTTTACCTTGTAGCTAAGCTGTAGTGTCACATTTTTTCGGTAACTCAATCGACTCTACTTATGTACTTGGACAAAACCCGCTAACCTACCAAACACGTTGAGGTGAATTTTATCTCGACCCAGTTCCTTGCTGGAAATGGCTACTTCTGGATGTATCCCTACCGTTTGAGCAAGCTCAACTTTCCTGGATACAAGTAATGTGGGAACAACGAAGGCGAGTTGCTTCACACGTTCGTTACATGATGTCATTTTGCAAGTAAAGGTCGGCATTTTTGGACACCTTTTTTAGTTGGAGGAATGGTGATCTACCTAGGTAGGTATTTAAAGAAAAGTATGAAAGATAAATGAGTTTAATATGATTGTGGCGCGATATTGTAATCTTGTTACTGACCAAAGCTTACATGTTCCTTAGACAGGACTTTTAATTAATAGGACAACGGACAATGACAACTAAGGGAGGGACCTACAGTTTAACGTGGAGCCCGAACCACTGCCTCTGAATTACGAACCGGTCTAATTTTGAGTATGATGGTATTTGCGGATTAACGTGGTGTTCAGTAGTGTGGACGTTAATCCACACAAGATAACACTACACCCACCAACCATCGTTCAAAACTATCAACAATTCACGACCTCCAAGTAGCTGGATTACAGGACGACGTGACCGTCCCAATCAATCGTTGTTGTTGATTAATGGGAATTTTCCCTTTTTTATTTTCATAATCTATAAAGTTTTCTTGTTGATTAGTGGGATCTATAGGGCAGGATAGCATTCCAACCTTAAGGATAATTTCATGCTAGGACTCTTTAACCAAGAAGGAATGAAAGTGAGCACTACCGTTACCGCCATGCCTCCAGAGAGCGTACTATAATAAAAAATAAGATAGCAACAAAAAGATAGCTCAGATGGGTGAGATCAGGTTGGGTCAGCTGACTATATCAAGAAGATAAAAAGTGTCCCATCTTCCTTGGATAGGGAGTCTGGGGTCACCAACTACGCCTCTAATTATAACTGATCATAATTGGTACTCTAGTGCAGGAGTACCTATTCTGATGGAGAAATCCTGAAGGCTGAAAAATTCATTAGGCGGAACTGTTAGCCCAACAGTCAATAGCTAAGGGACCTACAGTTTAACATAGAGTCCAAATCACTGCCTATTTAATTACGAACTGGTCTAATTATGACGATTGCCTTGCGCATTAACGTAGTATTCAAAAGTGCGGACGTTAATCCACACAAGAGAACATTACATCAACTTACAATCGCTCACAACTATCTGTGGTGACAGCACGCAATGGTGGTTCGTTTAAACAGCTACGCACAATCAGTAACTATAGGCTATCTGTGGTAAGGGACAGATACCTTTAACCACAGATAACTTAGAGTTATCGATCTGTCCAATTCACGGGGTCTTAACGTCATTCACTTTCATGGAATCTATAGGATCTGTAACCCGTGATGGTTGTGAATGTTAGGATCACAATGAAAAGAGCAAACAGTGGTTCAAGTGCTATTTTGCATATCTATTCTGACGTCTGGATAAAAAAAAGAATCAAACCCGGGCATATGTCTTTGAAAACCATTAAAGACAATTCAGAGCATAGTTTAAGAAATATTCTGTAGTGTGGGAAAACGTAACTTATAATTTGATGTAAAGAATTTATTAAAAAGTTTATTTAGATATAGATAACCAAAATGGATGAAAACCAGCGGAAATGAAGCTAGAATTAACTGGCGGGCCGAGAGGCTATTCAGCAGTCGTCGGTTTTATTATTCGCCGTAAAGTTTGACCGTCAATAACTCAAAGGGAAAACTCGGTGACGCCAATATTAATAAAGCTGAGTTCGACATGGGCTTTGCTTCACCGCGCCTCCCTCGTCCCCTTCATCCATTCCACGTCTACATTGAGCCCTTAACAATTTGTAAAGAACTTGTATTGTTTTTATTACTCTGTAATATACGCTAGGAAATCTTAATTATGTTTATAAGGATACTATTTTACTATTTAACTTATTGGCCTTTTACAACGCGAAAAATTGGATCTCGTGTTTTAAAACTTGATGCACACGAACGCGGTTGGTCATTAGGTCGAAATTTCTGGATTGTTTGAATATTAATTATTATTGGCCTTACAACGACCGCGAAAATTAAAGACTTGTGTTCCGTAGCAAATCACATGCTTGAGATTTGAGTTTCCGGTCATGGATTTGTGAACTTTCATTTCTGGAACTTCTGATACCGAGCGGGAAACTCCGACTCGTAATGTGCGGCACTTTGCGTTTTATAGCAACACAGGCTGCTATCATCATATGTCTGGGGCCTCATTTGTAATCCGTACTTATTAATAGCATATTGTACATGGTGATTTAGTGTTCTTTGTGTGGATTAACGTCGCACTTGATTTGATCCAGAACATTTCCAATTGTACTGAGGCTGGACCGTACTGAGCTAAAGCTGTCTAAGGCGGCGAATAACAAACGATCGAATGAATCATTTACTATTATTCATTCTAGGCTAATACTAAGATGGGTTATTTTATGAAAGAAAAAACTACACAACATTTCTGGAGGACATCAAACTACTTCATTTAGCAAGTATCTAATTGATAAATAATGCATATTAAATTATTATTTGTGACTAAAACTATTTAGGACCGTTCAAAGTCTACGTGGCCATTAGAAAACATATATTCAAAAAATTTACGAACTTAATTGTTACTAAAATTAAATAAGTCTTAAACTAACTAAAACTTAACTAAAATTAAGGACTAATCGACTAAAAACTAAAATGACTGTAATCCTAAAACTCTATAAATACTTCATTCCACTTTCGGACCAGTGACACGATGGTAGAAGGTACGTCAAGAGAGTCAGACTACAATGCATCAAATTTTGCAATGTACATTTAAGAAATATGTACCTTAAAACGGGGTAGTTTCACCTTCAGAAACATTCTGTAGTTGTAAACATAATAAACTTTAGGAAAATTCCTGCAGTAAACACACTTAATAGTACATTCTTATCAACTATTGTCATTAAAAATTTCAACAACTCTAAAGTTGCGATGTGTTCATGAAGCCACAGAATAATTCCCAATATAGAGCAATTTCATTACAGGTAATGAAGTTTTATTGTTTACGGTGGAATATAATGAAATTTATGGCAAAAGATAATAAGATGATTGAATAATATGCTTTATTAATCCGTGATATAGTATTTACAAAATTAAACATTAAATATGTCATTTATTATTAAAAATGCATAAATTTGAAACATTTTAAGAAAAAAGTGTGTGAGTACCATAACTATATCTCTAAATTAAGAAACATAATTAATTATATGATTAATTATAGTTCATAATAAACGTTGCAAGTTGTCACGTTCATAATGACGCCACAACAATCTCTATTGTTATCTCTATTGGCTAGCCAATACGTGTATTATTATGATCAAAATTGGAGCGTAAAAGCAATACAGTTATGACCAAGGTATTAAAAGTATTTCCGATTCGATCTCTTTGTTTTTTACAATGTAGATTAACTATAGTTCTACGAGGTGTAGAAATTTAATGAAATTAAAAAGCAAAACCTTTATTTAGCGTTGTAAATTTTAAGTGTATTCATTGTTCAAAAATCCCATCGGTAAATTGATTTGTCAAAACACATACAAAAACCAATTCGACATAAATCTATCTACAGCCACGCGAAATCTGATTTTACTCTTTGTTTTGTATTGGCTTGTGGGTGGCAGGAATTTCAATTCTTTATGCACCTGTTATCAAAATTGCTTTCCGAAAAAAGTGTTTGTGTAGTCTTACAAATATGTTTCACATACGCAGTGGTTAAAATTTGGTTAACTAAAAAACACTCTGAGAGAATATAGGATGTTTATTAAAGTTCTATCTACACCCAACATAAAAAATAGTGTTAGAATAATGTATAAATAAGTAAAATGCAATTAAGTGTACAATTTTTAAAACCATTCCATGAAAAATTGTATGTTTATTGTTATGAAGTTAAATCGTTCATCTCTCATCGACTTGTCTTTTAAATGTTAAAAAACATATTATTTATACTTCAACACTTCCATTTTTACAATTTAAACCCAGCAGGAACCTAATAAATGTATCGCGTTCTACCAATTAATAGGCCTGAATTCCGGAATCGGCCACTTGTAACTTTTATACATCCTTTCATATTGTTGTTTTATATAATACAGCGTAAAGGTTTAAAGAAGTTTGAATCTGTTCAAAGTAATAGCTGCATTTAACAGACCTACAATAAATCATGGACTTTCGATCGGAAGTGGTAAAAGTTTGTGGCAGAAGAATAACTTATTTGGAGAACCTTAAATTATTACCCATTGTTCGAACTCCGCTGGCCCAAGCTGATAGAACTTTGATGGTGCACCTTACTCAGCTGCACTTTAACATTTTTTGACATCATTAAGTTTTAAAACATGATTCACTCATTATCATTAAAGTGGTTCAATGTATATAGTTAGGAAGTGTGTTGAGCTTCCTCACTGTATCATTTTTCTGGTGTACCTTTGTATTTCGTTCTAGCCCAAATCTGAAATAAAATTAAAATAAATAATACGCGTTGGTAAAGAGAAAGAAATGTAACAACCTTTCTAATTAAAACTACTAAAAGTGATAGAAATATGTTTTCAAACTTCCTAAAGTTTAAGTTACTTGCAAGGAAATATTTTTTACACGCAATCTTTTGATTTTTCGGTAAATGATTTTTTTAATTTTACAATTCGTCGAGAAAAAACATAACACTAATGATAAGCTAATTTTATCCACAGGAATATAAAACATAACTTATATAATTCAAACGAGTTTCCTTCATACATATTTATTTGATGGATTTACTAACTTCAAAGCTCCTAACTATGTTACTTATTACTCACACGGTGTATTATGTAGGTATTTAAAATCCTAATTTTCTCTTAGTAAAATAAAGTATAACATTAAAATATAGTTTTTTACCAAGTTATTTAGCGGTTTTTAAAAAGCTACAAAGTTCATAAGCAGAATTCAAAAACTGCAAAACTGTAGTATTCGTTTTACTTTCTGCTTGAAACAGTTGAAACGCTTCGAACACGTCTCTCTATTTAGATAAGATGCTGGGATGTTGGTGGTAGATGCCGTTTGGAGTATCATAACGTGATGATGGTGCATAAGATTCTGCTTTAATAGAACCCCAGTACCTTTATGAGCGGCTCTCCTTTTGGGAGGAAGTATAAAAACGTAGTACCTGGCATGGAAGGCCCCTTCACTTCCCAAAAATGAGTCTTGATATGAATAAAGGACTTTTTTTATTTCTGCTCAAATTCGTATTATGACCTCCTCTCAGAGCTTAAAGTCTACTAAGTCATAACATTATACTAAAATCGAAGAATTGTTAAAGCCTGCACAGCTGTATTTTTCAGCTGTTACAGTTTTTATTTGTTACGATCCTGTCTATCCTTTTTATGATAAGTAAGCTTATTTACCAAGAGTTGTTCTTTAAAGCAGTCTTTTGTAACTAAGAATTTCTCAATGAAAAAGACAGTATTATTTAGCTATTTTATTACTGATTAACGACTCTATGGAATATAATCTTTGAATGAAATCCTACAAATACGAGTATAAATTACGAAAAAATTAAAACTAAGTTTTCATGATGAATTCAAAACGCAGTAACATATATAGTATGCATAACAGTTAAACAACCGATTATTTATGATTATATAAATTGACAAATTTAAGGCCTACATTATCTGCTATCTTCTATCCAAAGTCGTTTAATTGCGACTAGTTTCTGGAATATTAATTATTCCCATAATCAAACATACATATTTGTCTTAAAGTCACTTTAGAACATGTCTTTGATTCTTGTGTAAATAAATAAATAACAAAATTTCACAATAAACATTTAACAGATGAATTTAAAATAACTGGTCCATACTAAAAGTTTACACACTTGACGACAGAGGTGACCAACGGTTGGACTAGCCGATACCTTGGGGTGGAGGAAATAGTTGATTGTTTCCATTAATAATATCTTCGATCCTGCCAAATAACATGACGGTGGCGACATCCTGTAATCCAGCTACTTGTAAGTCACGAATTGTGGATAGTTGTGAGCGATGGTCGGTGGGTGTAGTGTTGAATACGCATTATTGAATACTACGTTAATCCGCAAATACCATCCTCATAATTAGACCAATTCGTAATTCAGAGGCCGTGGATCGGATTCCACGTTTAACTGTAATTCCCTTAGTTGCCATCGGCTGTTGGGCTATTAATTAACGGTCCTGTCTAAGGAACATGTCAGCCTTAGTCAGTAACAAGACTACAAGATCGCGCCACATTCATCCCACAATCATTTCTCATTCATACTTGGCTTAAAATACCTACCTGGGTAGGTCGCCATTTCAAATGGTTATCTATGTTATAAAGGTTTATCAGTGTGTAAACTTATTTAAAACTTAAACTTTAAACTTAATTAAATTTTTATTTTGAAGAATCAAAAACCTGTTCTGAAGCGATGTAAGCTTGATAATAGGAAGAATTAATATTCCTGATACTAGTCGCATTTAGACGACTTTGGATTGAAGAAGGTAGGTATAACCTTTATTTGTTTTAAATTTACAATCCTGGAAGCAAAAATGTTCAAATATAAATTGAGTTAAAATAAACTATCGGAGCTGGGATATCGTCAAATCAGATGACGGAATCCTTACGGCTGAACGGCCACCATCTTTTATCGCATTGATGATGACATGACCAACAACCGTATATTTATTTGATAGTCTGTGGTTAAACCTATTTTTGAATTAAACACAATTTTTCAAACTTTTCACATTATTCAATCTGAAATTTTAATTTTTAACTCGTTATCTTTTCTCAAATTTGGTTGTGGTCTGTTTGAGATAATCCTATTATTACAATAATTTTACAAAAAAGTTAGCTTATTTTTAATGTGAAATTTATATCTAAAAACTTACTAGTACGTACTCAGAACTTAAATTTTAAAATTTGATTTCGACATATATCTTGATTTTCCATTTGAATTTTCTAAAAACTAATTTGATGACTAAAAAAGACTACATAAAAGTATTTATGAAACGAATTAGGGGCTGTGACACTGAGTATAAGTTTAAATTTACTTTTAAAAACAATAACTAAATGCTGAAGTATGCTATATATTAAAAAAACAGTTCTGTTCTTTTTTATTCTATGTATAGGTTTTGTACTAGAACTGCAATATGAATTAATAATTGTGTTAATTAAAGCAATTATTAAGTTATTATTATAATGCATAACAATGAGTGTAACGATTATTCATTCAAAAAAATTTCGTTAAAATACCCAAAAATATTAATATTTGAGGTATCCTGTTAAAAGTGTAAATTATACTAACATATTTTGCATTTTTTTAGTTTTTTCGTTGAACCATTATGCAGCCACCATAAAAAATAAAGTAGTGACCAAAAATCAGTGGTAGGTAATTTTGAAATGTCACATATAGTGACAATAAACACTGTTTTAGATAAACAGAGGTAGTGGCAACATTTTGAGTATATTTTTGTCATATCATACAATAAGATGAGAGATATTCTCATATCCTTCGCGTTTTGGAACCCATATTTGACAACTAAGCAAAATCATCCACTCGCCCAATTTCACAGCCGCTACTTTAGTAAAGGATTATCCTTTCGTTTGTGAGATTGTGTCACATGTAGTTATTGTTGATTGTGGCACAGCCCCAGCCAGAGCTCGTATTATGTTCACATCACGCCGGGGACAATAACATCCAACAATATTTGTCATCCCCAACGGATATTGTTGTCAGCTCTTATTTATCGTTTTCACATTTCATGATTAACTACATTTTAGAACTATGATTTGACAAAATGTTAATGTTTCAGCAAGTCCTGTATTCATACTGACGTGTTTCATATATATTACTTAGCCATGTGTATTGAGGATTATGTATACTTAAAATGTTTAAAATTCTTTATCTCAAACCTATGAAAAGAGTATAGAGAGTTATCTTTTGAATTTAAGTATTTCAAAATTCTATTTTTTGGAATTTTTCAAGGATTTTGAATGGAACGATAAAGAGACATACGATTTGAATTCTTAATGGCGAAATTGTGAGGCCATGAGGTTTTGAAACTTTTTCCTTATATGAGATCAAAAAGCCTTTTTTACCTTTTACTTTTTTATTGAAATAGTGACCTACCCAGGTAAGTATTTTAAGCCAAGTGTGAATGGGAAATGAGTCTAAGACGATCTTATATACTTGTCACTAAGGTTGACATGTTCCTTAGACAGGACTGTTAATAGCCCAACGGCCTATGAGATGTAATGGACCTACGGTTTAACGTGAATACATTTGTCTCTTAATTACGAACTAATATAATTATGATGACGTTTTTTGCGGATGCACGTGGTATTCAATAGTGCGGACATTAATCCACATGAGGGATCGCCATATCCACCGACCACCGCTCATAACTATCCATAATAATCTCTGAGCTGGTTTAACGGTTTATACCACCATCTTAGTCAAAGTCTTTGAATAAAAATAATACTAATCAAAACTCTAACTGAACACAAATAGTCATTTTAAATTTACAATACAAATTTATGACACTGCACCAATCGTAAAATGCAATTTTAAAACCAATTTCAAATATCATAGTTAAACTTTCATTTTTAAACTCATAAAAATATACACAAAACATCAATCACGACAGTTTATAAAGAAACTCTATTCATCCATAGCTAAAACATAACAGGGTAAACAGCCTGTTGCTATGCACCATTGGTAAATTGAAGGTATGATTTAAATGAACTACGGTGTTTAACCTTGGTTTGTGAAGCTGCTTACTGACGATCATTTTAATTCGTTCGTAACTGTAACATTGAACTGACAGTATTTATGTAAAATTCGGACTGTGCTCAGCCCATAGGCTGGACTGTAAATTTCGTTATTGGTTAAATGGACTAACGTCAGTTAAAACTGATCTTGTGAAGTCTATTGGGGCCATCAGTTTGAACTGACTGGAACTGTTCGAAACGATCGTGTCTAGGAAGCTTATGATTTGTTGTACATTCCACTTATAAAATAAATTATCACAGTCATCAACAAAGATCATCTCATAGAATGATTTTTTTGAGTCATAATGTGATATTGTAGGGCCCAAAGATGCATCAATGGTTCTGAATGAATTACTTGTATAGGTGGTTGGATTTTATTCATAATCACAATATTCGAGCTTCATTACCTTTATTCATAACGAAAGGTCATAGTGTCAAAACGCCGCTTTTTATCGTTATCTCTTTCAAAACACTGAATCAACCTTAATCCGGCTGGTGTCAAATTGTTCACTGTATTGACTTTACTTTCTACGATTTCATATAATAAATGTTTCTAAACTCATATAGCAGACATCTCTCTGGTTCAGAAGAAGACTCAAACAAAATATAAACGGGGATATTCATCTTAATCGTCTGTTTTTAATTTTTGTAATTTTTATTTTGAAATTTATACTACTGACTAAATTTAAATAAAAGTTCTATTCTTAGTAGTTAATACGTATTTTATAAAATTTAGAGATATTTTTAGTTTCAGTTTAAAACCTATGAAAAATTTGACCCTTGAAAATGTCTCATATGCTATTAGAACATTCTAAAAGTCTTATGTTATATTATTTAAAATCAGGTTTAAAAATACGTTGGGTGTGAACAATTTTTTTGTAGACTTTTTTTAAATTGCGCACTTACCGAGAGTACGAGGTGCCGCGTTAGCGAAAAATAAAGTTTCCGAAAACCATACAAAAATGTTTGTATTTACTTCCCTGTGGGAAATAGGTTATATTATGGATATGTCTAAAGGGAATATTTTCACTTCATTTACAGCTGTTCTTATTCTTTTATATTAAAAATTCAATACAATTTCTCTGGTGGTTTCTATAGAAACATGTTGCATATTTTCCATCTTAAAAATCGCCAACACCCCTCCCAGAGCTAAGACATATCCATGTCAAAATATTTGTATTTCCTTCCCTGTGGAAAATTCGTCTAAAAAACTGTTCTTATAACACAATAGCTCTGGTAGTTTCTATGGAAACGGGATCTAAACACTTCCGCTGCACTTTTTGCGTAACATAAATCTGCTTACACCCCCCTCCAGAGCTTAGCCATAAAATCTAGATAACATAAACCCACCGTCATCAATAATGAATTTTAAACAAAGAACCTCTACAACGTCAGTTCTTCCTCTTTTCTTCTTGAAAGTGCCGAGGCAAACTTTGCCATAATTTAAAGTGATTTTTCATAAACTATTTTATTAAATGTAAAAGATTATAAGTCGAAGCAGTGGCTCAGAGCAGGTGTACGGTTAAAGTGAACCATTAGCTGCTACTCAGTAACAACGTCGTTTCGTTGGTAATGGCCTGCTTAATCTTCCTAATTGCATTTTAATATTTGGAATAAAATATCGTGCTGTTTGAAATTGTACTAATTATTCCTATTTTCTGGTCCTTCTTTTGTACTAATTACTTGAACAATAATGCATTTATACATTAACTGGTCAGAATCACTTTAACTTTTGAGAGATCCTGAGGCAAACTCTTGTTTTACAGTTTTTAAAATAGCCCTAATAACGCTTACTTATATGTTTTTAAAGTACTGCACTGAAAAAAGTAGACCGTGTATTCGTTTTAATCAAGTTTTCTTATAATGAAAAAGAGGGTTTCAGTACCTGGGTGTGAATGTAGTTACACTGAATGCTGTTTTCAGTTTGGTGATACAAAATGTTTTATCCTTTTCAGTTTCTAATAAACCGCATGTAAGATGAACACAGTCAGTTTATTTAAAGATTTACAATATGTAGTAACTGTGAATTGGAACTATTATGGTAATAGATGTATATATATTGTAGTATGCGTGAGATAAAAAGAGAAAATAGGTCAGTTTTGAGACTGTTAACAATTTGTTGCAACTATTTAAGAAAAGCTCTTGTCGAATTAGATGTTCGCTAAGTACGAACACTATCAACAAAAGAGAGCAAATATACTTCCAGAAGTCACTTCCAGAAATTAAAAACCTGTCTTTGTTCGATAGCAACCTTTTTTCGGAAACCATTTTCCAAATTAAGTCTCAATACATATAAGTTGTGTAATATAATGCTAAATAAATTAAAATAATAAACAGAAATTATAGTAAGAAGCTCATGTGAATTAAAAATTTTAGGTTAGATAAGAAATTGAATAGTTATTAGGGATTACAATAGTAGGTATTTTAGTTATTGGAAATAAATTTACTAAAATAAATTTTATTAAATATATGAATTTCATAAACAAACAAAAATTATAAAGATTTGTTTGTTATATGTTTAGGGTAGTTGGAAAGTTAAAATTTTTTTATATTTTGTAATTTTAATTTAGAAGTAAAAATTTCAATTCATATAAATATTTTATAGAGTATTCCAAACTGTAGTAAATTAATAATGCTATGTCATCTATTACCCTAGTAAAACCTGAGAGCTAAGAAAACTAATATAAATTTTGGAATCATATGGGTATTCTAACCAAACTTCATAATATCTTATACACTTACAATATATTATCTAAGATTTAGTTATGCTATTTTACTTTTACCTTGATTTTACATTCGAAACGAGTGTAGGTTTACTGCAAAAAGGACTACATTTTAATAAATTTATGAATAAACAACGGTTGATTACAAGGATAACTTGATAAATTAGTGATTAGGTTAGCTGTCTTGAAGAAAAAATCAAATAAAAATTTATGTACACATATCATTGTAAAATATATTATTATTTTCATTTACTAAAGCTATTTTACTGTATATATGATTGAGTGATTATAGTGCCCGCTATTAAAAATTAAAGGTCACCAGATCGAATCCCTAAGGGTCAATTCAATCCAATCCATTAATTAGAGTCCAGTTGCAATTTCGTAATTTGGCTTTTAATTAATTAAGTCTCCTGATAAGAGGTCGAGTTTAAGTAGTAGCAAGACCAGGGTTTTGTAAAGTTTACCATCTAAATGTTTAAAAAATTTCAACAGGTGTAGAAAAAGAACAAAACTAAAACAAAAGTTTAAAATATCCTCGCGTAAATGGAACTTCAGTATAACAATAACACTTTGATCAACAACACTATTAATGGCAATGTAATTTTGCCCCAATCTGATTTCAGACTGTGACATGAAACTCTCCCATTTCCAATTACAATATGCTATTATGTATATGTATTAATAACTAACGTGTTTGAATAAACTTTATTTTTTTTTTAATTTCTTCCGATGGTATAATCATTAAAGAAGGCAGATATTATTGTTTAATAACTAACGTAAAATTACCCTTCCGTTCAGAGTTGTTGTGGAATATATCCATTGTACAGATGCTATCGGGAAAAGTAAACATGTTTTATTTTTTAATCAAGATTCTATTGAATAACAAATTTTATAGGCAACAATTAAATAAAATCTAGAAAGATAGTCAATTTGTTATTTGTATACCCATATTACTGAATCTGTATGCAAATTATTCTTCACCCTTCATTAACTTTTCTTCATTATTCTTTCTTCAAGGACTTTAACTTTTTCAAAAACTTTTTTACTAAAAACTATGTTTCTTTGTTATAATCATGATGCTAAATTAATTTTAAAAGTTATACATCCACTCAGGTGAGTTATATTAAATGAACACATAATTAAACGTATGCACAAATTATTGTTTTATACCTTGTTTTGAAACTGAATCGAACCGCACGATTTGATCTACATTTTAATAGTAAGTTTGAATACGCCCAAAAAAGTAAAGTAAGTTTTATGTTGATAAACTGTTTAGCCTCCATAAACATTATACAATTAGTGAGAGTAAGTTGATACATTTTTTTGTAAAATTAACTTGCATGAGAGTGGTAAGATTAAAGGAATTGTCTTTGGGCCATATTTTTTATTTTTGACTTATTCCAAATATTGCATTTTATTATAAGCATGTACTTTTTGGCTAATGTGTGAATTCATTCTGACAAAAATGTGTTTATAACACTTTAAGTTGTTCCGCAAACAATGCTCTGATACAAAATTTAAACGTGCTTATCTCAAAACTGTATTGTTCAGATTTTTAGGTGTAAAACAGTTTAAATAAGTCCATAAGTACATTAACATTTTTACCAGGTCTTTCTGATGTAGTAATAAGGGTTTTTGTGTATGGTCAACACGTAAGCATCATATTTACCAACAAATCAGTGTTAGGATAGTATTATAAACTATTTTAAGCCAAATTGCGAATAAAAAGGCTCCTAAAATTGTTGTTTGTTGACTTACCATGACAAGTATTAAAATAAAGGTTTATCATTTCATTCTTAATCAGGAAAGAGATATAATTTATTATTTGGTTCAGTAAAAATATGTTATTTACAAAAAAGAATGTTTAAATGAATTGTAATTATGATTATAAACAGAATGTGAAACCTGTAATGAATTATAAACAGAATGTACTATTTAAGATGGGAAAATTTAAAAAAATTGATATAGTGGTGTATTGGACTGGGACAGTGGCGTGAGCGGTGGTCAGTGGGTGTAGTGCTCTCTTGTAAGGATTAACTTCCGCACTATTGAATACTACTACAAAGACCACCTGCTAATACAGTAGCAGTAGTTCCGACTCCACGTTAAACCGTAGGTCCCTTAGATATGCCATTGACAGTTGGGCTATTAATTAACAGTTCTGTCAGAGGAACATGTCAGCCTTTGTCAGTAACAAGGCTACAAGATCGCGCTACAATCATCTCACACTCATTTCTTATCCATACTTGGCTTAAAATACCTTACTGGGTATGTTGCCATTTTAGTTAAAAGTTTAAAGTATGCCTTTAATCGAAATGGTAAACAAGACTGTTCCTATCGCAACCCCTGCGGCTCGAGCAAGTATCTCCGCCTCATCTCCGCGGAGACTTTCACGCCACATTTCATCATTTGATGGGATTAGTTCTCACAGTTTGATTGACTCGAGAAACCTCAGTAAGTTCAAATACTCTTTTAAACAGGAGATTGGATTAAATATCCTTAATAATTTAACTGACTTAACAGTACAATGACTATTTCAGTGAATACGAGCTTGGAATCCAGTGTGATTATATCTTTACCAAACTTGTTTGATAAGTGTTTTTCCCTGGTAGAAAATATATTTTAGCCTAAGGTTTCTTTTACGTTTTACGAAACAGGATTTCTTGTGTAGTATTTTTCCTATTTATACGTATACCTTACTAATAGTAAAAAGGTTTTTGACCTGAGGTGATTTTGAATATAAATTCGACAACTTGGTAAAGTAATCGTTTTGTTCTTAGATATGTTATTATTTGTGTTTAAAATAAATAAAATTATTTTAGAATTTTTAAAAATAGTTTTGTATATAATAGAATAAAAATATTTTGTTCATTTTATTATATTTTATATTTTTAATATTTTGTTATTTTTAATACCAGCTGACCCGGTGAAGTTCGTACTGCCTAACAGTAATGCTTATCTTGTTAACTGTTGGATTATTTTAATTGGATTTTATTTATTTATAAATTTAATTTTATCATGAACGAATACCACGACGGTGTTGTTCTCGTGTAATTCCTCATTTTTCTTCAGACGATTGATTCGAAATATTCCGATGTCGAATAGCATTACGGATGTGTCGTGAAAGATTAGATATTCTGGGTCTCGGCATGTTTATAATAATTCTCGCTAAATATAACATTCATTAATTAAGTTTATTTACAATTACGTTTAATTAAATTAATTATAAACCCCCCTCCCAAAAAACCACACTAATAATCACACTGGAATAAACTTATCAATCACTAATCTATAAATACTTATTTTTAAAACAATCACAAACATCAGCTGGAAATGACGCACAATGGTGTTAGCAGTCAACTGGTAAAAATAAAGCAACACAAAATTAGATGTGATAAAAATATTCATATTATTGATGTATTCATATGATCAAAATGCATCACGTCTTTTCCTCATAAGCTTAACATATACAAACTTTAAAGGCCAGTGGGGCTTAGCGCTAAGGTTAATTAGAAATCTGAACATGCCTATATACTTGGAGCAGATACGAATCCAAAAAATTTAAGATCATTAAAATCGATCCAGCCGTTCTCGAGTTATCAATGGTGTAACTAACACAACTTTGTTTTATATATTTAGAATATTAATTATTAGAGTGAATCAACCCCAAAATATAATTAATTATGGTATAAGCCTTCTTATCCACAATCCATTGAATATTGTATTGAATAAAATAGTTAATTAGTTTGACACATGTAACTACGAAACATATATTGCTAATAATAATGAACTGTATTATTAATGGGAAGAATGAGCCGTATTGACATTGTGGTTTGTTGCAATCATTGTTAACTAATAATAAATGGCCTAAATGTGATTTGTTCGAGTTGAGATTCTCAGCACGACATTGTGTTTAAAATTATCGAACATTTAATTAATTCAGATGTTCAATACTATTCATCGCGTTCACGAGTTAATGGAAATGATTACCTCAAATCACTGTAACCTATTCTACAAATTAAGTACTCTAAAATTCATTATGTTTGAAACAAAAAACGTTTGTATTCAGGTCTTCTCACTACTAGTTTTATAATATGAATACAAACAAAAAGTTATCGTTTCCAAATTTAAACTCGAGTTTAATTTTTAGTTTACATTCCCTCATTTTTGGTCACGTATAGTTAAACCTTAATTTAGGGATTAAACCTTCACTTTCTTTATCATTTCATTGGCCAGGAAATATAATCTAAAACAAAATATTTTACAAATCATTAAATAAATTTCAACAAGGGTACGCAAATACAAAAATTTATAATTTGTTTTTTTACGTCAGTTTTCTTGAAAATGATTATATGATTGAATGATATTAGCTTTGATAGAAATCATTTTCGTAGAGCGTTGGTCTAGTGGTAAAATGCAGGATTCGGTCCACGAGGTTCCGGGTTCGAATCCCGCCATCACCAATGGCTTTTTACCGTGTACTAATCTAGAAAACCATAAATTCTGGCCTAAAGTAAAATGTAGTTTGGCACCGAGTGATTTTTTAGACAGTCATAGAATGAAGGGATGTACATAAAAAATTTACCATCAAGAGAATTAGTATGATTTGATGACTAGTACAGTATAATAGTTTATGTTAATGCAACAAATCTGTCCTGTAAACTGGAGTGGATTTACAATTGAACATAAGTGTTGGTTAGTCTTAAAGAGTTTAATGATTTAAGTATTTTTTCCTAATAAATATTTAAAACAAATTCTAACACTCATTTGACTCATTTTACACTTTTCACTTACATGTGAATAATGTGTAATCATCATTTTCTAACTTTTTTAGCATAAATTTCCCAAATAAATCAAGTATTTTAGACTAAACTCAGTTAATAGTTATTTTTATTATATTATTATAGTCAAATTTATCAAACGGTGTTTATAACTAAAAATTACATTGTTTTTAAAGCAGTATAAAATTGAAAAAGTCCAAAACACGAAGAGTCTCGCGAACGTTCCCATGCGCTCGGTTATTAGAGAGATTAAAGCGTGTTGAAGTCACTGTCTAAGCTCCTTGGATCCTCTTATTTTCAGATATTTTCAGTATTTTTGTCTTCAAAAACACATTTCATTTACAAATTTTAATTTTTACCACGAACATTCTAAATCGGGATCGTTCTTAAAGCTATACATAGCTCATTTACCAAGGCTTAAAGCTCATACACAAAGAAGTGATGCTCGGTGGCTGTAGTGTTCTCGTGTAAGGAATAACGTCCACACTATTGAATACTACGTTAATTCACAAAGACCAACTGCTAATACAGTAGCAGTAGTTCCGACTCCACGTTAAACCGTAGGTCCCTTAGATATGCCATTGACAGTTGGGCTATTAATTTACAGTTCTGTCAGAGGAACATGCCAGCCTTTGTCAGTAACAAGGCTACAAAATCACGCTACAATCATTCTACAATCTTTTCTTATCCATACTATCCATATGTTGCCATTTCAGTTTAAAGTTTAAAGTATGCCTTTAATCGAAATGCTCATACACGAAGAAGTAGTGGCGTGTGTTCCCAGTAATGTAAATTTAAACTTAGATTTCCGTTGTAGTGATTCACGGTTAAATTTAAATTTCCTGGTTTGACGTAACTGCATGATGTGTTTAGCTTTTGAGTTTCTACTTACATTTATAGTATCAACGTGGTTGTTCAGGGATATTGCTGACCCAGTAGGTCAAACGTGTCCTGTTAGAAGCCATTATTGGATGAATCCTGTCAGATCCCTCCTTCATTTAGGGATCTAGCTAAACTTTGTACGGATTGATACCAATATTGGAGTACATTAATGAATACTGTCATATTCTGTGACAATCATAAAGCTGTATTTACAGTGAACATAATTTTTCTCCATCAGGATGGATTTGTGCAGGAGTACCAACTTTAAATAGAGACCCCAGACTCCTTATCAGTCAAGGTCCAAGTAAGATGGGGGACGTTTATCTTGATATGGTCGGCTGACCAAACCTGACCTCACCCATATGACCTATCTCATTTTTACTTTCTCCCCTTATACATAGTATATGGAGAAAGTATTGTTTTCGTCAAAATTTTCGAATTTGAGTTGAGGGTGGATATATCCGTTTTGGGGTCCCCTGAATCCAAAAAAGTGGGTTTTGGCGTGATGTCTGTCCGTCCGTGTGTCTGTCTGTGTGTGTGTCTGGATGTGTACAGTGCCACAGCCTACCCCGTTTGTCCGATTTAGATGAAATTTGGCATGTATATATATAGTCACCGTATCTCCAGGCGTCTTTTTCATTTTTTTGAATTTTTGATTTTTAAGGGTAGTTCACCCCTAAAAACCCTTAAAAAACGTGAAAAATCCAATTTTCTCAAAAACGGCTCTAACGATTTTGATTAAAATTTGATAGTTTATAGTGCACAGAGCACTAAATAATTTGACACCACCCGCATGTCTGTAAAAATGACGGTTCAAAAGTTATGGGCTTTTAAATGTCAAAAAAATCAAATTTTTAAATTTTCAGCGAAAACAATAAAAGTAAAGTATAACTTGACTGGTACCATTAAAACCAGCTTAAAAAACTAAACAAATTAGTATTTTGAATTATTTGTCTACGACTAACGGTTCTAGAGAAAAGTTAAATTTACTGTCCACGATAAACGCAGTACATTGTCTGAAAGCGCCCAATGTTATTCTTATGGAAAATATAAAAAAATCAATTTCTTCCTTACTTTCCACCCGTTTTCCATGAAACTTGGTATGAAGTGTAAGGTCAAATCACCGAACAAAACCAGCTCAAAAAAGCTTGGTATTACCGGGGGGGGGGGGGTTCCCCCATACAATTTGAACAATAAATTATTAAATGATATTTATAATTACTTTGTAGAACGTGATAGTTTTATTACAGATTGTCTTTTTTAAATTTACTTAAGGGAGAAAGTATGTGTCAGTCCACTGGTACCATTTATTAATTATCGTACGCTCTCTGGAGCAATTGCGGTATTGCTAGTGCTCACTTTAATTCCTTCTTGGTTGACGTGTCCTAGCAGGAAAATAACCTTAAGTCTGGAAAGCTATCCTGGCCTATAGATCCCACTAATCAACAACAACGATGATTAACTGGGACGGTCACGTCGTCCTGTAGTTCAGCTACATGGAGGTCGCGAAATGTGGATAGTTGTGAACGATGGTCGATGAGTGTACACGTCCGCAGTACTGAAATTCGCAAAGACCATCCTCAAAATTAGACCAGTTCATAATTCAGAGGCAGTGGTTTGGGCTGTAGGTACCTTAGTTGCCATCGGCTGTTGGGTCTATTAATTAACAGTCCTGTCTAAAGAAAATGCCAGCCTTAGTCAGTAAAAAGACTACAAGATCGCGCCACAATCAACTTACACTCAATCCTCATTCATACTTGGCTTAAAATAACTACCTTGTGGTATGGTCACTATTTCAATAATCTAATCTAATCCAATGATTTTTTATGAGAATGCTATAAATTCTGTCTGTTATCCAAAAAATTAATAACAACCTTAAAAATCATATGCATGAGAATGAAAAATCTCACCAATCAACAACAACAACCTGATAGAACATGATCCTAGACTTTACCTCTACTAGAATTTGTCACTGATCAAGGTACCTCTCAATTATAAATTCGCACACAGACCATGATACGTAATAGACGTTTAAAAGAATCGGAATTATTTTTTGTTGCTTTGAATCAATACTGATCAATAGTGAAACATGTTAATTACTGAATACTACGGGGCTTTTCTGCACGCAATCAGTTAAAACGTATCTTCAATTCCGGTTGTAAGTTTTGCAGCAACGCCGTAACGCAGAAACAGCAACTCCAAGTCACTTTCGTGATTTACTTTTATAACTTTTCACCGAACGTGCATGCTCCAAGTACAAAAACTTAAATTATATCTTTTGATGTAACAACTTTTAGAATTTCTGCAGTTAGAAAGATAAATACTTCCCAAACATCAACTTTGAACTTTGAAAAAATTATATTTTTTATTTGGTACAAAGACAGTTTATGTAAAAAATAAGTTCATGAACTTATTATTTATGTTACCTTAAAATTTAACCATTTTTTCATATATATAATATTATAAAGAAGAGGTGGTTTCTGTATGTTTGTATGTATGTTTGTTTGTGGGTTTTTTTGTGGCAAGTAAACGCAAAAAATACTGAACCAAACAGTTTGAAATTTTACACTAAGGTAGATCTTAAACTCATGCAACACATAGGCACACTCATTTCCTTAAAATCCTCTTGGGCTACGCCCTGTGAACGTCCTAAGTTTCAATGTTTACATTTTTAGAGAATGAAAACATAAAATTACTTGAATGTCAACAGCTGTGAACACTAAAATTTGACAGTTCGGGAAGAAGAAGAAGAAAGAGCTGCCGTGACCGTCCTAGGTTTCAATGTTTACATTTTCTAATGACAACATCCGTTTGCACTATATTTTGACAGTTCGGGAAGAAGAAGAAATAAAGTTGATATTTCAGATAAACTGCTGGATCGAAATTAGTGAATTATTTGAAATAGTGGAATGAAAGATTTTAAGTTTTTCCGACGACTGTCTCTATTACATTAATCCTTATCCTCTCCCAATATTTGACAGATGTTACTTTGAAATGTTGTAGACACTCGTGTTTTGTCATTTTGTAAACAATGAAGAATTAATTAACAATAACTTAAATGTATCAGTACAGCCTACACCTTTCAGCCTTCTAAACCCGTGCGAAGAACGGGTACTTTGGCTAGTTGTTAATAAACGACTTAACGTTTATTTAATAAACTCCTTATTTTACACTATTAATTTAATTATGATTGTGTAAATAAAATACGTAGTTGTAAAAAGTATTTCTCTTTCAATCAATCATAAGAATTCGCATAGTCTTTTCTAGACTAAAACTACTATATTAAAAAGTATAAAAATTACTTTTACTATAAAAACTCCTTTAAAAAAAGTACTACTTACAGAAATGAGAAATCAACTACTTTTTACAATGATTTGAACATTAATAGAGAGAAGTGATGGTATATAGATATAAATAGGCTGCTGTAATGAATTGTTTGATAAAATATTTTATGTATTTTTGATAAAATGTAGTATTTATATTACTTCAACTACAATAAATGCTATAGGATGTATTTTATTTCAAATATTAATATATTATAAATCAGTATTAAAGGTTTACTAAACTCATTTAAAATATTCACATTACTGAAACTAATATGGAACCTAATATTATTGGTATGGGGCATGCAATGTGGTAAAGCTTCATTTTTCATTCCCGCAAACCCCCTAAAATTGTTCGTTCAGTAAAATAATGAGTAATAAGTAATGAGATTATTGTTCGAGTTAGGTTTTAAATTCCGATAAAGCGATTGCATTTGTAAATGCAAATGTGGCTCGGGCTGGCTAGACTGTTTACACAGGTTTATTATTACTCTTCTTTTTATAAAATCTTTGAATACAACCTGCCCAATGCGAGGTAATATTCCCACTTACTATTATCCTATACTACTTTTAATTACCACAACTAATTACTTTGCAAAATTTGCTGCTACAGAGATTTTTTGTAAGATTCTGCCTTAATTGAAAACCTACAATTTAAATTCCTTATCGTTTCGTGTTCCGGCTTTCAACAGCAGAACTTTGTCTTTGTTTGCTGTACCCTCTGCGCGTACGACCAGTGTGACATCTCCTATGATTTTATAATAAAATATTAAATGTGCTTTTAAATAATATAGTTTTAGATATGTTTACAACCAATAAAATTAAATTCAAAACTTATTTTGTTGTTAATTATTTAATGAAAATAATCAATTTACCATTATGTTATTTTTTGATACGTAAATTTAACCTTAGATTATTTGTGTGATTTTTAATTACTACGATTTTTTTATATATGGCTTGAGGAACGTGACTCTGTTAGTTGTTCAATCATTTTTATTTCTCCCTGGGCATCGACACTGCATCAACCCAAAAATAACTTATATTTTATTTGAACTGTCAAATTGTATCTGGACTTGTCCTGAATGTTTGGCATGTAAATAAATAAATATTTATGTAGAAGTAAAACTGTAGTCTCAAATAGTGACTTGCAACGAATCATAAATAATAATAATAGTTTTTTATTTTTGGTTGCAAATTAATCAGTATTTAAATCAGAATCTAATTTGTTTTTTTTCGATTGAAGAATGTTTTGTGATTATTAAATACGTTAATTTATACAAATTAGCTTTTTTCTCCTGGGAAAATTATCCGATTATTTAAAATTCCCGAAGAAAATATTTTTATGCGTATGTATCATTTATGAGATCGTACCACCACAAACGACATAAAATATACTTCAAGATCATGTATGGTAGGAAAATGCAGCACAAGATATGGAATTTATTTCGAAGACTGTATACTACACGAAATTTATTGATTCACTTTGCAAAATTGTGTGTAAATTTAATAATAACTTACGTTTTATTTACAGTTAAAACAGCGTTTTATCCTTTCCATAGTTCACCAAAACGGCTTTATGAAGTGGATCCGTTATGGACTTGTCTTAATGAAACATAAAACTCGACACACACAAACTGAATAAATAAACAGTTCAATTTGAATGCCTACATTGTTAAAGACCGACGTATAGTTTTTATATTGTTATACTTTATACTTTCATACTTTTCACTGCAATGACAACCTACCCAGCTAGGTATTTTAAGCTAAATATGAATGAGAAATGAATGTAAAATGTGGTGTGATTTGTAGTCTTGTTACTGACTAAGGCTGACATGTTCCTTAGACAGGACTGTTAATTAATAGCCCGACAGTCGATGCACATCTAATTGACTTACAGTTTAAAGTGGAGTCAGAACCACTACCTCTGAATAAAATTACGAACTTAACGTAGTATTCAATAGTGCGTACATTAATCCACACAAGATAACACTACACCCACCGACCATTGCTCGCAACTATCCACAATTCGGGAACTCCAAGTAGTTGGATTAAAGGACACAACACGATCCCAGTCAATCTTGATACTACTTAAAATAAATTCCTGCATAATTACTTGAAAATGCTGTAGGGAATAAAAGTTACTATAAGACATAAGTCATTATTATATTCGTTTGATTCGGGGCTAAAATAATTGGTTTTAAAACTTTAAACAGCAAGATAATTCATGTATGAAAGTAAAAAAATCGAGGTAATATAAATTATTCTTGTTCATCTTTAGTTATAATGTCCTCGAGTTTAAAGTTTGGATGTAATTCCTAATGTTCCTCTGGATATTTTATTCGGACTAGAATAATGTATAAGAAATTGGGGTATCGTTGTTGTCATTCTAATGAAGAATGTTATTGAAGTATTTACCATGGATAAGAACTAGCTGTGCTGTTGCTAAGCGTCAGTGGGACAGGCCGGCTTGTATTAGCATATATACATACTAACAGACGGCACAAACACCTTAACTCGTCAACAAGTCTATGTGATGCAACAGTTTTGCTGTTTGAGTGTTTCCACATTAAGAGTTCGTGGACCTTGTGGAGCCACAGATTGAAAATAAAAACACCGCATATCGATTTTTTTGGAAGAGGTATAAATTCACCATGTCAGATATTGGTTAATTTCTGCCGATAGTTTTATTTGTCTAAACAGACATAATCATGTCATTGTCAATACGTTTGTATGAAAAGACCAGCCTTTATATGTTAACTTCTCAACAAGCTAGTTGTCAGCCAGTACCTTGTATACCTCATTGTACATTTTGAATGGAAAAATGTCTAACTGGCTGTATTGATTCCATCAAACAACGTGTTTTAGTATCTTAAAATATTAAAATATTATTAAAAACACAGTAAATTGAATATTTTATAAATGGTAGTAACTTAATAGAACCTTCAAAAGATTTTAGTAAAGATTTTGGGGTTATTTGCATGGATCGTCGTGTTTTGAAGCTCAATTGTTGATCTTATAATGACAATTTTAAATTAGACATCTTGTTTATTATTTAATATATTGTCATACAATTTTGTGTACGACTTTATATACTATTTAGAATCCAATAAGGCAAATAAAAAAATTGAGTTTTTCGACAGATTAACTTTAAACTGCCGTGCCAAACATTGTTAAGCCAAATAAGTTTTTATTCGTCTATAAAAATCACATAGCAATAGGTTAGCTGTGAAGATTAGGGAAAAATTAACAAATGACAAAACGATGTTGTAATTGAGATGCTTGTAAGAGATAAGAAGAGGTGTAAAAACAGGAAGTGATGTGCCCAAATTATACGGTGAGTGGGCTTAAAATTGTTCTGTGATAAATGCCGGTGTACGGTGAAAGCAGGGGTTGATGTGGAGGGGGGGTGCGTGCCTTGCTCTCACCTGTAGCCCCCCCGCCACAGTAGCTTCAGATAATACTTCAGATACTACATACGGTTTAATTTCTATTGGCTGAAAATACTAATGTAACTTATTTTTAGGCCCTTTTAAAACATTTAGTTTTAACATTTAATAATTACCCATAGTTATAAAACTAAACAAACATGAATTACCGAGTAGACCTAATTTGATTGAAAAAATATAAAAACCCTTATTTCGGTTTAAGAGTATAAGGTATGTTAAATAAGTGATTAATTTACTTAATATTAATTATAGGGTGTATTTATTTGAAGAGATTAATTAGTATCCCTCCAATTACAATTGGATAACACAGATTAAATCGAACACTGAAGTGGTTTAATCTATTAAACAGATTAGGTCCACATGTAATTTCATTTAGTTTTTTATTGAACTTGTTTTTATTACTAATGTTAATATTCCAATTTAATTCTTCAATATCTTTAAAATATCTTAGAATTCATTAATGTCTTTATTTTTTCAAGAATTTAACTCAGTACTTTACAAATAAGAATGACATTATTATCTCCAAACTTAAGCTAAAAATTTGGTTTATCATAATCTTCAACCATTTGCATAAACAAATAAATTTATGTTATTTAGATTTTTTCAAACAAAGAAATAAATTTAACTGAGTTGTCAAAGACAGTAATTTAATTGCTATCCCTGTGAGTTAAAATATTTTAAATATTTGTTTATATTAACTAGCAATCTATTATGTTTAGGATGTATATAAATATATATTGAGATAGGTCTTTGGGAATATCTGTTTGGTGTTTATTTCGGATCCAATATATGAAATAGTTGAAAATTTACGAAACAGTATTTATATTTTTTTAAATTGACGGTAAAATATGTAAAAAATTTTGTTTAGGTAGTTACAAGACCAGGGGACCAACGTTGCATAGGAACGTTAAAATTCCGCTCGTGTAGATAATAGGCCTACACGAAATAAAAACCACTGTATTATTATATAAAAAATCGTACAAATCTTTAGTATCTAATAATAGATAAAAATATGTTCTAGTTTTTAGATTACTTGGAATAACAATATACTGGTTACTTTCACGTTTTATACTCCATAAATCTCAAAATGGTTCTTATCAAAATTTATATATGTCTTTCTGTAACGCTGAGCAGGGTATTGTTATAGCCCTTAACCTTGAAAATAAAAGCACGCACCATGTTGGAACTTGTTTAATTTTTTTTTACTTTGGGGCAATTTTCGTATGAATTAAATTAAACTACGCCCAATTGAAAAAAGTACACCTCAAAAACCCAGGTTTTAGTGATAAAGGTAACATTATTAAATTTTTTTCTGAACAGGTGGTTAAACAAAAAAAATATTTAGATTGATTATTAATTTTAATTTTTTAGATAATTATTTTGTATTAACAAAAGTCTTAATGATAGTAAAGAGTAAAAAAATCAACTAAAAATAACAATTGACGCAGGAAAAACTGGTACATTTATTTATTATTTGTATAAATTTTAGGATAATATTTTCCTGTAGAGCAGTGATCCCTCGGGTATTAGCGGGCTCCGCATAGTCAACAGACTTTCATTGTAGCTGCTCATAAAAACAGTTTGATTACGCCTTTCGAGAGGAAAACCCTTTGTGCAGATTAATAATAGTAACGATCTCTTATATTGAATCCCATGAGATTGATCTTTTTCAACTTTAATTTGTTTTTTTTTAATATCTCATACTGGTGAACACAAAATTCTCTTCTTTTACAGTAAAATCGACTTTTATGCATTTGAAAGACAATGGACCGTCAAATATTCATTATTGACAAGTAGAGCTGAAAAATAATATGTACGTTTAGATATTTTGGAACAATATTTCATTTTTTAGATTAGTAAACTCTTTGTCAGAGCTCACTTCTTTAGGGGGGGACTTCAATCCCCGGGTTCCTACATTCAAATACCACCAACCATGAATTTGTTTTTACTTCGTCGAAAAGCTACAATCCAATAATTGTTTAGTGGTTAAGATAACTGTTTCACAATATGAAAATCACTGATTTTATCTTGTGAAAGAATTTAAAAATAGTTTTGACATGGATGTGTCTTAGCTCTGGAGAGGGGGGTGTTAGCAGTTTGAGTGACCAAAATTTGAAAACGTGACGTAATTAGTTTAGTCACGTCATAGTTTGGTTATGTGAACAGCTGTTTAGATTAACTGAAAACATTCCCTTTAGACATACCTGTGATATAACCTATTTCTCACAGGAAGTAAATACTGTACAAACATTTTAAACAGTTCTATATAGAATCCAGCTTCCTTTGTTTATTGGGCTATTAGTTAAAGATCCTGAAAAATCAGTTGGTTTTTATGAGTAACGAAGTTTGGTTTACATATTTCACCAAGCTCGTTTTATTTTTACACACCCTTTACTGATATTCACCAAAGTGGATCGGTGTCATTCGAACATGAATGTAGGTACTGTCACACGTATACTGTATGAGTAATTAATACAATTCAATTATATCCACTAAAATTTATAGAAAAGCAAAAATGCATCACGGATAAAACAAATGTGGGCATATAATGTTTCCGAGAATAAAATACGAAACCCAAATACAAGAGTTTCCAATATGTGGTTCCCTTGACGTCCTCAGCACATATGAATGAAGATGGAGTGAAAGCTACTCACTTTCAGAGATGATCGATCTATTTGTGTGTGTTGAAAGCATCAAGTGGACGCCAAGCTTGTTGTGTCTGGGCAGGAGAGTAGTGCACGTGGGTGTGTGCGTGTGTGCGAGCGTGTATGTGCGTGTGTACACAAGTAGCTTACTATGACTCACCGCGTTCCCTCCGACCTCACCCAGAAAATTCCACTTAGCTGAAGGGATGGTATCTTCCCCTCTGGGACATTAATTGCGTTTGGAATTCCGAGGGGAATCATCAGTCAACGTGACGTTTCATCGTAAGTTCCTCCGACTGCGGTTTTCATCTGAAATCCACAAACAAAGCTGAAGTTTTGAAATTCATAATGGTGTTGCTTATCAATTATTTAATGTCTTTTAATGGACTTTTCCAACACGTCTGTGTTTTTAACTACACAACGTTTCTAGAGGTGGAGGAACTCGTCCGGTTTTCAAGGGATTACCTAATATTTGACATTAAAACACATTTAGCTTTCAATTTTTCATAAACATTAATTAGGAATCACTTGAAAATGGGAAGAGTTTCTCCGCCTCTAGAAACGTTGTGTAGTTAAAAACGCAGACGCGTTGGAAAAGTCCAATAAAATATATCAAACAAAGCTGTGAAGTACAGCATAAATTTTAATTGCGATATTTTTAAAACATTACGCAGCCAGAAATGCGTATTCAGCGAATTTTAATTAATTTATGAGTTGGTTGATGTGACACAAACTAAGCTTCGTCCTTGGATTAGTTACGAACGTTATCGTTATGTTTATAAGTAAGGAAGTTTTTGCAATTTAAGTCTATGAGAATAACGGAAGGAGATTACCAACCTTGAGAAATGATAGTCCTAATGGTTTTCAACATATATTAGTTAACCTTAACTAAATAAAGCTATATATATATACATATATATATATACCCAATTTTATCACAATAGTTCAAATAACAAAAGTGAGTCACAGATTTTCTGACACTCCTAATAGTTAATTAACTTGGGAGTTGGGAATGTAGGTTCGCTGTCACGAGTAAAAACCTAAATATCTCAGTATACGAGTAAGATAAAATACTTTTTAAACAGATATCGTATACATATTATTAGAACTTAACCATGACCACTTTTCCATAAATGTAAAATCAAATATTTTGAAATGTTATAATGTCAGTATATGAATTACTTGAGATGACACTAAAAGCTATCTAAGTATGCTTATAAGTAAGAAAGTTTTATCAATCTATCCAAACTTTAAAAAATTAACATCGGATTGAGCGAGTAGGTTTGCTGCCACGAAAAATGTAAACTTAAAAGTTATAACTACTTTTTTTAGACAGGAAACATGTTTCCTAAGTTTTAGTAAATTTTAACTACATGAAGCTATTTTATCATAATATTTCAAATAAAAAGGGAGTTATATCGATTTTCTAACTCTCCGTAAAATTAAAAAAGGGATCAAGTATGTAAGTTTTCTGTTACCATAACTAAATACTGAATCATCTTAAGTCACATTGTTAGAACTTATCTATAGCTACTTTATCATAAATGTAAAATTAAATGTTTTAAAATATTATAATAATATCAGTATACAGTAATC
Organism: Nephotettix cincticeps; assembly: GCA_023375725.1. NCBI lineage: Eukaryota > Metazoa > Arthropoda > Insecta > Hemiptera > Cicadellidae > Nephotettix > Nephotettix cincticeps. The sequence continues at coordinate 66,144,860 of CM041789.1, read as the reverse complement.
CATTTTAAATTAAACACATTGTCTGTCCCCAATCAGATCCTATTACTGCGAATTAGATTTATTGTAAAAGACTATTATTCCAAACCTTGTTCACTATGGTTCACCGGCCCCTTTAAACCACATGCTACTTTTTAATGCTATCCTATAAATTTGGTCATACATTTTTTCTACAACTGCGCGATAACCTCACATTTCGCACACTTGGCAGAACCTATAAGCAGTACATATACACCCTAGGGTGGATATGTAACCGGCCAATCACTTGCGCGGAACGTTCCAAATCTATATGAAACTAACCTAAAACTAACCTAATTAGCATGCGCTAACCGCTCAGTCAGCTGATAGACTGTAGTCGTTCTTAAAACCTTAACTTCCGATTCTGCGCAACTAAACCAATTGAAACTGAGGTTATCGGAAACCTAAAAGTTATGTTTACCCAACGGGAAAATCAAACATAACCTAAAATATTTTTCATGGTAGGAAAATTCCTATGTGTAATACGAGTGCAAACTGTCATGGCCGCCCTCGAAGTTCTGGGATATGAACCTCTCGTGCGATATGACATCGTTTGCGCTCTAGTTACACAAATAGCTATTCCTCTCCAATTCTGACAGATACCTGTATTTTTCAGCGTATGAGAACCACTTATGTGTATTCAGATCCTCAGCTGGACCAACCACAACGGGTTCACCGAGGCGACTACGGCTTGGCTTGACTTCCATCAAGCGCTTAGACTCTCCTTCAGATTTTCAATCTCCGCATTATTCTCATTCTCCGTTGTTCCTTAATTTTAAATCAAGAATGCGATGAGTTTTTACCTTTTGTTGTTTCTTATTAATCCGAAATGTAATTCCGGAAAAGAAATGGGTAGAGTATATTTTATTATAATAAATAGCCGGTCTATTACAGACATGGGAACTTAAAACAATGTTTAGGAGAATTATTTTCTTGATCGCTTTAATTTTATCATAAATATGCTGTAAGAATGCCAGTGGATAATGTTTTATCATTTTCACTCAAGGTGGTGTGTTACGCTTTGATATTATAGACGAACTATTTTAAAATACTCGTTTACAATCGATGAAATCGTGATTGTTTACTTTATCTTGTAAGTAAGGTTTAATATTTTTTATTGAAACGTTCTTGCTGAGTTTAAAATGTTCTGCCCTTTTTCAATTCCCGTTGACTGCGAAATACTTAATAAATATTGCGGTAATAAATAGGATTCTACTAAACCTCTCCAACCTCATTTTTCCAATCTTAGCAAACATATTTCGTATCGTATTGCACATTATTTTGTCTTTTTTGTGGGCTATACTTCGGATTAACCAAAGACCAATATAAGCTTTCCTCTTCATGAGAACTGAATGTGGTTTTTGGACCTCCACTTGGTGGTTTTGCCTTAAACCTTCAGATCTTACCATAATTTATCTCTGATAAATGTTGGTACCATTATCCAATATTGGATGTACCTTTGACTGCAGGTTAGGGACTAATAGTAATATTAATCCCCAACCTAGATGGTAATCGTGTTACTATTATTCAACATGATGGGAAGTCCATGGTGCATTATACATGAACATTACACTATTGGAGATACACAATACATTTCTTACAACATTCTTCATGCCTTACAGCATGTGCCACATTCATCTATATTTACTCGTATTTCTACTGTACTATGGTTAAACTACGCTATGTACTATTTTATTTTTCTGAGAAAAGAACTATTCTACGGCGACCGACATAAAAGTCAATGTTATACATAAAATTAAATACAACAGCTCTAGTGGTTTCTATGGAAACCTGTTACAAAATTTCATCTTACAAATTGCCAACATTCCCCGAGGGTTATCCATGTCAAAATGCTCAGAAGGTAAAGTTCAGATTTATTGATAATTATAGTAATTTTCACACAATTTGCGTAGTCTTGAAAAATTATCTGAAACGAGTTGAAAAAATTACCTTTTTAGGAAAGTACGCAAATAAAAAGACCTTAGTATGCTATAGAATATGAAATTTATTTGAATCCATCAAAATTTCAAATTCGTTCACAAATTTTACATGTCGAGCAGTATCCTTGATATACCAACTGGATTGATTGGTTTCTAATATAAAATAAGAACTAATTATGCTAAACTAATTATTATATAAACGAAGATCAACAAGGATTGTCCGCAATAACTGCAATACTACCTTACACACAGGCGTGTGTTGCACTTCACTCTCTGTTATTGAAGGCGTTATCGAAGTAGTGTGAGAAAGTGGCTATACCATTTTCGGGATTCTCTTTTACACTAACCCCTTCATATTGAATCATAAATATGTGTTTGAACTGTTTCGTTTCTGTCTATTGACACAAAATTATTCCAAAGTTATAGTACCGATGTTTTAAATGTAGTTAATTAATACACATTAATAGAGAATAATTAAATAAAAGTGGCAATTACCGGTAATGCCTCAAGAGCCGTGGATTATCTATGAAAACAACTTTATAATTTAGACCTAATAAATTCCATTAAATTTTCTTCCATTCCATTTACTTCATTCAACGGAATGGGAGCCTTTAACCATTAAAGGGCAATGTACTCAAAAATACATTTTCTCTATAAAAGGCTTAATTTATTTTTATTGTTTAAAGTTTACCCTAATAAAAAACAAAATAATCCTTATGTTATGTTGTCCCTTTCTCTCTCTCTCAGATGAAGGGGGATTTTTAACATACATTTATGTTTTACAAGATAACTCCTTTTGCAAAGCACCTATTTCAATTTATAAACTTTGTTTTAAATAGCCTCACAAACAGGATCATAGCTTTTGATATACTGTTAAAAATACTAGTTTAAAATAGGATATATTGTTAATAAAGGGACGTTTTATGTTAATTTTTGGACAGTTATTTTTATATGTTTACATTATACAAACAATATGTAAGGAGTATGGTCAACAATATGTCAATTTCCGTTTGTACACAATATATTTAAGCGCCCATGTACACATTTTAACTACTCCTAGTAACAAATTAAAAACGTTATACTGTAAAAATCATGGAAAACACGAAAAGGAAATATGTGGGAAATCACAAAAAACTTCAGATTTTTGTTTATTGTAAAAATATACTATTTATATCACCAGTAATGTATTTGGTGTTTGTAAAGTTTTTTTCACATCTGTTCAAAGGTTAAAAGACCCCAGCCCCATAGGTAATACCTTTTATCAATATATTTTCTATCTTTTCATTTTGATTTTCAAAATTAACTGTCACGCGCAAATACAAAATTTAATCTTCAAACACTTACGAATACTGTTAATGCAAACAAAAATGCTCGATACTTCTTCTTTAATAGTTTCAGAACGTAAAAATAAAATAAGTTTTTTATATTTTTTGGTACATCGCCCCTTGAAACAGAGGGTATTCAGTAAAATCATTTATAGTACCGTAGCATAAATAAATTAAATGCGAAAGGATATTTAAAAGTAAAAAAACAAAATGGTTCATCGTTATATTTATGCAGGGTAATTTTATTTCTTAACATTTTAAATATATGCTTCAAGGTCCAGTTTATGAGATACACCTTATATAGCAAAATTGACAACTGTCATATTTCACGATGATGTAACCGGTCCCTAGTGTTCCATTCAATGTATTCAGTTACCCACGGGATAACACCTTTGAAATGAAAAATCTCTTTTACTTTCTCTACAAAGTATTGTTTTCCCAGATGTAAATATTGAAGAAGATTTTACATAGTAAAAATCTTCAACTGGGCTCTTCATAACTTATTAATAATGAAGTTGTTTACTATGTTTCAGGTGAGTCACACATTTTGCTTGGAGTTTTATGTAAGTACATTTTAGTTATAACAATCGGAGGCTGTCGGTAAATAAATCATTTATTTGATAAGTCTAGTTGTATGGCTTTTAAATGTTTTAGTTATTAAAGATTAAGCTATATACTACTCGAACTACAACCTGAAAAATAGTTTTGAATACATTAAACCATTTTTACAATATCTAACCGATTAAACCATATCCAGCGAAGTAATTAAGAGATGAAAGTAATGGTATAATTAACTGTCTTGTCTTATTCATATATAGAAAAATCATTTTCAAAAATGTATTTGCAATGACAGCATTCTCTTATATGCCAACCGGTATCAGCCAGTGTATTAAATTAGCCTATAGGTTCACAGAAACCTCGAAGAACGAGTTCAAAAGTATATTGCAATTAAACCGTTTTATGGCTGCGTTAAGTGTGAGGATAAGTACGAAAAGCAATACTATCCTTACGATTTGCTCATAAAAATAGAGTTAAGTTTTATCAGTGGCTAATTTAGAGACATCTGGACCGGTTTTCTCAGCGCTCCCTTTGAATTTTTATGAACCAGTTCTGTCAACAATCACCAGTCAAGCAACTTGCGAACGAATTTTCCCGATTTTGTGTGGGCACTTTCCCACATTTCCAAGTCTGTTTTGGAACCTAAGCTGTCATTGCGACAAGTTTCATTCTGTTAAGTTGGAAATAATCTGTAATGTAGAAAAAGAATAAAAAGTAGACGACGTAGAAGAAGAAGAAAAAGATTTTTAAATCAGTGATAAACATGTTAGAACCGTACAAAAGGATTTCTAGACGAACATTATTCACTGACGTATTTTTTTTGAACGTGTATATTTTCCTGACAGGTTGTTACGAATGAGCTTGAAGTGTATATTCATGGAACAATATGATCGATAGAAACTTGTTCGTAGGATTCCATACATATACGTTTATAATTTTCGTATTTTCGAAGGGTCGGATAAAAAACATGAAGTGCCTAGCCTGTATTATGTCTAACATTTCAATCTCAATTTGCATTTTCATTTCAAAATACATAATATATTTTATATAACATCCTTCAACGTTTTAGTGATTAGAAAAGTGGAGTAGATTATGTTTTAAAACACTCATGTTTGCTAGAAGTATTTTCTTGTGGAAATCATATAAGTTTAATTTAATTTTAATTGCATTCTACCTCCTTGAACTGTTTTTTGCCATTTTTCTGTAAAAATTTCGAGTTCCTGGGGAGAGGGATATTCCTTACCCTTCAAGCCTTCCCGCTGAACCCCTTCCAGGTGTTAGTATATATTTTGATTAGTATGGAAATCTTACCAAATTAAAAATTAGTATCCAAACCCTCAAGAATTATTATAGCAGTGGCGTAGTGGCACAACCGTGGTATTACCCCGTGGCCTCCGACTTTTGGATTTGTTTGACAAATACTTTATGTTTGTATTTTATTTAAATTTTAAGGTTTTGCCCTGGGCCCCTTAAGGCCTAGCTACGCCACTGCGTTACAGTTCAAGATTTGTATCGGGGAACACGTGATTATCGAATGAGACAGCTGTAGGCCTATGTAGTGTTTCACAGTCCACACTCCGCACTCCTCCCGTCCTGGTCCCCTGGTCGCCCACGCCGTGTCTGCCTCTGCCCGCGTCCTCCGTCCTCGGCCTTGCCCCGCTCCACCGCCCACCACCATTCATGACTCGCCTGCAAACAGCACAAAACAACCACCGCCACTTCCTGGCCATTATCTCGTACAGAGACGACCAATGTCCTCTCCGCTCTATTTACAGTGCCGGACTTCGCTTTCCTGAATTGTGTAGCTAAAAAGATTAATTTCAAAATACATTAGCGGTTTTATTGTAGTATGACCTTCTGAATTATATTGATTTCTATTTCAGGTAGGCTACTACAACATCCGTTTGTGTTTCGCGTATTTTATAAATGGAATGAGAGGATAATAGTTCAGAAGTTTGATGGACACCCAGGATTAATGAAAGAAGGTGAAAAGAGGAGAGTAAATACAAAAACTATACTCAAGTTTTTTTATCTTTAAATAAATGCAGCTAATGAATTTAACGCTAATGCTAGAAAGGTGTTTACCTTCAGATACCGGTAGACCAAGTAGTTTCAATTTCTCAACCGAGCGACGCAACATGGAGAGATAATAGGTTGGTGCAACGCGGGATTGACAGATTTGCATAATTACATCGGTCACTTATCAGCAAGCACGGCGGCCGACCGGCAGCCTGTTGCTCGTCAATACACCAATGCCTGCAGGGAAATTTTGTTTTGCGTTGTTGGTAGAACGTTGCTTTCGTCGCTGCCCGCGCGCCGCGTCAGTGTTCCCAGTCTGTGTTGTCGGCCGGGTGTTTCCTGTCGTGTGCTGTCGAATTGTGTCTTGTTCTGTTTGAAGTTTGTGTTTTTCTATGATTACCTCTCCATTTAGATATGTCAATGGTGCCGGAGAGTCGTTCCGGTTGTGTCGGTGTCACAACTTGAAAATGACAGTGGTTGTAACAACGACTTATAACATAGGCTCTGTGTTTTGAGGGTCAATAATTCCATGATTTATTAATAAATAGTACCATAAATTGAACAAAATCTCAAATTTATCATCTTATTTGAATTTAAATCTTGTATTGTGGTGTTCATATTATACTTGGTAAATATTATCAACAAGTGTAGTTCAAGTAAACTAGTCATCAGTGAATTTGTGTTACACCTGGAATATTAATTTGAGAAAATAATACATGGGCCTACACACATCGCTCGACAAAAAGGTGAGTGGAATTAATTAATAATGTACAATGATTAATACTGTATTCTGCATGTTTATATAGGCCTAGTTTAATTCATAATTTTCACAGTGTACATTTGTTAAGCGTACATAAATTTGTATAACATGAATGTCTTTAGAGGAATCATGGGGTATAGTAGCAATTTACTATGTTTTTAATGTTTTAAAAGTACAGGCTAGTTATTTTGTAGACACTACTAAGATTACGGAAAGTCATAAAATCTTTATCAACCATTATTATTTGAAGGCAAATAAACAATTGGAATGTTGATATTGAATAGGTTAATGCGCCTAAAACTAAGTCTTTATAGTTTTTTGTGGTTTGACTACAGGGGGAGAGAGGTTTAGACGGCTGCGGGTGTTTTGTTCTTCAAGGTCACATTTCTGTCAGCCCGCCTGTAGAGGTAGGGGCTGTCAGCTGAGCATTGTTTACAAACACATAAGTGGCGGGAACTCAATCCAGTGCTGCCAAATACTTTCCGCTCTCGTTGTCTTAGGAAATTACCTGTGACCTTTGCATTCAGTTTTTGTCTTTTTACCTTACCTGTCAAAATATTATAACCAAAAGGAGTGTTGGGAAAGATCATAATGTCTCATGATCATTGTTGTATTACTAATGTGGCACCAAATATACATTTTTTGTCTATTAAATGGTGTACTAAGTAAATTTTTTTCACAAAAACCCGTTTCTTTTCTTTGAATGTATTAAATTTCACAACACATACCTCTATTATTGGATTTCCGATTTCCTGTTTAGAAGGAGAAAGTACGTCTCTCCCGGTGAACTTCGGTCCAACAACTTACGTTATGATTTAATAACCGCTCTTACTTCCTTATTGGGTCCGAAACCAGTTTCGAGTCTGGTCCCCCGAGCAGCTGGTTTCAATCTACGATTAAATTTGTTCGAACCACTTTTAGCTGTGTTGCAGTTTGTTGTGTACTTTTAGTACATGTGCCCAAACAATACGATTGGTCTATAGGAAAATAAGTTTTAAAATTGGCTGACAATTTTGTAATATTTTTTTGAAATTCAATTAGGTTTTAAATCCTAAATAGAAATGATTGTATTGGACGATAGTAGTAAGATACGTATTAATTAAGAGGATAGTATGCATTTTATATGGGACAAATGCTACTTAACAGAAATGTTACGCATGTATTTTTGAACGGACGATCAAACATGGACGTTTATTATTACATTATAAGTCCCCATATTTCCGTCCGTCTTTTTATGCTGCTCCATTGTTGTCCAATATATTTAAGAACATCCGTTTGGAAACACGTGTGCCGTGTATATTGGGGCTTTTACTCATGATTCCTCTAACGTCATTAGATCAGGAAGGTAGTTTATTTTAGTTTTAAAACTTTCTTAAAGGTTTACGTATTTGTTAAAGTGACTTATTATATTGTGACTAATCTTCTACCTTTAAATTAGTTAAGACTGTTGTAGTGTCTATTTTAAGTTATTTAGATTGTAGTATGTAGACTATTCGGAGAGAGAACAAATTTTTAAGAATATTTTTTGTGAAATAGTGAATACTGATCAATTTTTTATTGTACCGTTAATGAAAAGTCAATTATCTCGTCTCCCGAGTCTCAGGTCCTCGTCCGCCCAGGTTCGGGCTATTTTAGGGACGTTTCCCCAACCCAAGTCCCACACGTTCGGGTGGGCGAACCAGTCTTGGCAAACCAGTTGTACTAGATCCATTGATACCCTGCTCAGCCCCTCCATTCATGTGTGATATCGTCTACAACCTTGACATTTTAATACTTGACCGGGCGTCAAATACTGGATAACTCCATCGTTTGGTTGTCCGGAGAGTTTCATGTTGTAAATCAGCGTTATTAGTGACTTAAAATTATTTAATAACTGAAATTCTGTTATTTATTATTACAATAAATCCCAACAGAGTATCTATATATTTTTATGATTCGGTTAGAGTTTTCACTAAGTAAGTTTCGAGTAACCTCCTGGCCTAGGTCAAGTGTTTAGAGTGTTCAGACTGCACTAGTGCCCATGTGTCCGAGACCATTGGCTTCCCATACCTTCCGAGGCGGAGTGGAAGTGAATATTCAGATTCAACTCAACTCTACACAATTTTTTATTTCAGACAGTTACAAACTGCATAATTGCTTCATAACATAAGTTTCACTTGCAAGAACCAGTATTAAATTTAAAATGATATTTCATCACACACAGTCTTTAGTGATGTAGTAAGAGCGTTACAAAAGGAGACCCTTAACCCATTGCCAAATTCTTCAAGGCAGCTGGCAGTGCATAAAACAGTTTTATTCCATTGTGAAAGAGATGGTTTTCAAAAAAAGAGGTTGGGGCTATATCAAACCGCCTTCTCAAACCGTAACAGAGGGAGCGGGTGTTGAGTTTTGAAAAAAATAATTTTAAACACAGTAAAACATAAAAAAGTTCAAGATAGAGATGGAAAAGTGAGATATCTATCTTTGACAAAAAGTGGTTTAAAAGAAAAGATGTGACGCTTCTTAAAATTTCAGATAAATCCAGAAAAATCTGAATCCAGAAAATCTGGGAATCAAATCCAGGTCTTTTGAGTAGTAGGCCATCTACCCTAATGTAGTTCTTTCTGAGTTGTTGACATCTATAGTTTCAAAAGGTTGGCTTACCCTATCGTTTAACGCATCGTAAGTTGATATTTCGAAGATTCCTATGATAGATTCCTATTAACTGTCTGTTGTTAGTTATTCGCCGTAAACAGGTTTTGGTGTAGGTAGATTATTGTATTCACGCTGGTGTGATACATTCTAATATTATTTACGAAACATTTAAAATACTTGGTTGTAGTTAAAGTAAAAATGGTTATTAATTTGAACTTTTTGGCCAAATTCAAGGTATTACATCGTATGATTGGTTATAGCTTATTATTGATTTCTTATATTTAAATCGCTTTAATATATTATAATAATTACGGTGTGGTAAAAACTCAACTAGGTTTACTCCATAGGATATAGAGTTAATTTTCGCAAAATGGTAAATTTGGTTAATTAATGTTATTGTTTTCCATATTATCGCTTTATCGAAGTTTGACATCATTGTCGATATCGAATATCGGAAGATTCTCGATATCGCAACGCCCAAAGCAGCGACATGTTGCATTACGCAACACGGTCCAAAATGGGCTGCAAATGACGCGGCCCGAGGACGTGTTACAATACAAAGAAACCCCACACTGAACAGCTGACCCAGATCACGCGTTGGCGGGAAATTGAGCGGCAAAAACAGCTGTTAATCATGCGCTGCCTACTGACGGAGGCGCTATGATTGGCTGTCAAAAGAAACTAGATTTACGAGGTGGCGAGCTCTCTCTGTCAATACAGTCAGCAATCTGTTTACCCAGGTTCAGTCTACTTAAAATAAGTGCTATGTAGACAAGATGTTGATTTTCTTACTTGGATATGCCCCTAGGCCTCTGCGGGGTTTTGGAAATTCGTGTCACTCAAAAATTTAACGCTAAAAGTGATGCTAATGGTTATGAGGACTGCTGTTTGGACGTACTCATGATCTAGGCTATTTACCAAAGTGAAGTATACCATGAATACATTATCTTTTTTATTTTGCTAGAGATAAAAAGTATGGAATGAATGGTCAGAAAATTCACTACTAGGACTTCAATCATCGCATTATATGAGTTATTCTCACATTTAGAAAAAAATTTTAACACTACGAAAAAAATGAAAAATTAGTCAAAGTAATAGAATCTAATAATTTTAAGTCCCATCTTTCCATCGCCAAAGGCGTAGGACCTACGTGGTGAATTAAAGACAACGAGGTACCGTGGCGACATTTGTCGCATACGAGTGGTGGTCAGATGATGTAGTTTAACGTTCGCACTATTGAATATTACGTTAATGCGCAAAAACCATCCTCATAACTAGACCAGTTCGTAATTTAGAGGTAAAAGTGGTTCCGATGCCACTTTAAACTGTAGGTTCCTTAGTTGTCATTGGCTGTTTGGATATTAATTTATATTCCTGTCTAAGGAACATGTCAGCCTTAGTCAGTAACAAGACTATGTCACCATTTCAAAAGGTTATGGTAGTAGTAGTAATAGTTGCAAATAGACAAACACACATAAGAGGGCATTTAGACTTGACTAAAATCGGTGAAAATGACAAAAATTTCAAACTCCAAGCAATCTCGTATACAGGCAAGAATCTAATTGTAACCAATACATGTAGCTATCTGTAATTAAAAAAAACAATTACTTTTCTATAATTGATGGTTGCGGTGAAAAATTAGATTATATTAAATTCTAATATTAATATTCTAAATATATTAGGAATAAGATTAGTTCGGTTTTAAAACGAGGAATGTAAATAGTAATTGTGTAACGATAGCGCGTTAGTTCGGCCGCCCATCCTCACACAAGTGACCGCGCTTAATTTGATCCAATTTCGTGAAGCCGTCGAGGTGATTGAGGCGAATTGATTGAAACGTCGGGCCGCGCCTCCATCGACGCCCTCTAGTGTGCGCCCACGCCTGCCTGCTGGGCATCCATCCGGGCCTGCCTGCTGGACATCCATCCGGGCCTGCCTGCTGGACATCCGTCCGTGCCCGCCTGCTGGGCATCCATCCGGGCCTGCCTGCTGGACAACCCTCCGTGCCTGCCTGCTGGGCATCCATCCGGGCCTGCCTACTGGGCATCCATCCGGGCCTGCCTGCTGGGCATCCGTCCGGGCCTACCTACTAGGCAACCGTCCGGTTCTGCCTGCCATCCGCGTCTTCCTTCAGTGCCCTAGGCCGCTAGGGTCGACGACAGGTCAATCTCGATGGACTGGGACGGTGGCGTGACCTGTAATCCAGGTCACGCCACCAAAAAGTTTTACATTTATCCCAACGATAAAATCAACCTAGATGACTTATGGTATGAAAAATGTTGTGTGTAATACGAGTGCAAACTGTCATGGCTGCCCTCGAAGTTCTGGCATGAACCTCTCGTGCGATATGATGACATCGTTTTCGCTCATGTTACTCAAAAAGATACTCTGTAAATATATTACTATTATTTTAATCGTTTTCCATTTTTTTCAATTACCTTGAAAAATATATTTTGTTGAGATCTCTTTATTTAAGGGCAGGGAACGTTGTAAATGTAAAATAAATATAAAATAAATAAAAGTTAATAAATCTCTAAAATAATAAAGTTTAGATTTGTAGATTTTTTAGTTTCGGTAATAAATGTACTAATGTTTATAAATTTCACATGGACGGGATAGGAACGACCCTCTTCGCTTAATCACTTGATGGGAAATGCATAATCAAAGGTGCCAAGCGAACATGGCACGAGCAGTAGTAGACCAGCGCCAGCCCCGGCGGCAGCAGCACCAGCTGGGATGGCTGCAGCAGCCACAGCCACAGCCCGAGCGCCTGGTCTCATACATCTGTCACCGTCTTTATTTGCTTCCTCTAGTCGTTCAGTTCATTGCCCGACACTCGTCTTTGGTATTTATTACCCTCTCGTTTACATAATGATACAGTTGGGAAATCTACGTTGTCGTAGTATTTATAGATTCCCTATCTTGTCGAGAGCTACATTCTTGTAGCGGTTGAAGTGTTAGTAGCACATTGGCACAGTTTGTATCAAGATTCTGCAACACCGTTTACAAAGTTAAATGGGTTTGGACCGTTTTCCATTAAAAGTTGCTGTATATTCACCCGTAAAAACCCCGATGGCGTAGATATGACTAAAACTCTATTTTGGACTTAATCTCGTGAAAGCAGTGTCTTTTAAACATTGTGAATCATAATCTAAACACAATTTTTAAAACTAAGATACATCGGATTAATTTTAAATCAAAATATAGTTATTTTAAGGGTGTATATCACCAATCTCCACTACACAAATCGGAGGAAAATTGAAATTCAAATCAGACGGATAAGCTAGCGACTGGTGGGCCTAGCTCACGACAAAATCCGCCTCGGAGCGACTAAAAAAAATTTCCAAGTTAGAGAAAACGTGTGTTTGAAATATTTTTCGAATATATGAGTTTTTCATTCCGTTATTTGTGTCAGCAATGCGCAGTAAACCGAATAAGAATAAGAATTAATTTTATTCTCTTAGACAAAAATACACACATACAAATAATTAAAATCTTGCCAGGTCAGACTAGAATAAAAATAATAGAGCCTTAAAACACAAAAAAACTTCATCATACTATAATACAGCAAAAATTAAAATAAAAAGATAACCTGGTTGAACTTATTAAAACAAGAATAATATTTACAAAAAACTAAAATAAAATTAAACTTGTCTAAGAAAATAATTTTGGCCTCTTAAGGCAAAGCCTGTGTAGAGGTAAAAAATGATTTTAATTTAAAATAAAATTAAATTTAAATCAGCAATAGACAGTGGGGGAAAATATATAAAATGAATTTAATAAAAGAGTGACCTATTTACATGTACCAATTCAATGAATTAATTTAGTTTTTTCAACGAGTTAGAATATATAAACTTATTCGGAAATTACAACAGGGAATTTGAAAGTGTTTTTGCAGTAATAACGGAATATAAAATGTCATTACAATTTAATAGTAAATCCTGTTTACTGCACATCGTTAGCAATTCATTTGTCCTAATGATGATTATTTGAAGCGTTAGATAAAATATAACTGCCCCTTGACAAAATTACGAGGGTGAAATAATTAAATGAGGTTGAAACATATAAAAATGCTAAACAAGCAACCCCGAAGCAGCAGCCGCGCTAGTGCAATGTTTACAGTCACGCGGCCGCGCCTGGATTGGCGTGCAGCGCGAGACCGAGAAGCCACCTGTTTTGTGGCCTTGGAGAAGCCTTTCAAGCCAGTACAAATAATCAGGCTGAGGCTATTCTTGCGGTTCTTTAAACCAAGGCTTGGTTTTGTTTACACTGTTTTACAACTTACTGTACTTGTTGGCAACTGAGTAAAGCCAGTCAGATATAAGCAAATTCATTCTTGAAGATTGTGTTAACTCTGGTGTAGTTTGGAATTTACCGTATTTACTTTTCAAAAGTTGGCAATCTGAGCAATAGGAACAAAACTTCGCCCTACCGTCCGGAACGTACCCTCTACTCTCCACCGTCTCGCCCTGCCTCCTGGACACCCTGACGGGCCCGTGACCCACGCTGCCGGGCGTGTCCCCGTCATTAGTCACGCCGCCCAGGGCGCCGCCCCATGCCTTAATTAGCTTCACCTACAGCGCTGCAGCGTTCCACGAGGATATAGAAACTATATTTTAGTAAAATTGCCTTTTATTATCGAGCGTTTCTCAGTCACAACTGATTTACAGGACAATTCTAGTCATATTTAATCTTACTACATAAGAATGAAATGGCGACCGTACCACAAATTAGGTATTTTAAGTCTGATACTAATAACAAGTGTAACATTAAAATTACAACAGTAAAACACTAATAACAATAAGGAAAATGTTGTAACAAATAAAAAACCATAGCATCTAAAGACAGTTATGCAGAACTTAATAATTCTATAGTGTTATATCTGAAAGTTTTGAATGCATAACCTTGTTCAGAGGGGAGGCATTTGTAAAACTTAAGGCTGAAATATGAGAAACTTCTCCTTGCCATTTAGTCTTCCCAAACGTTTGGGAAGTAAAGGAGCCTTCATTACGGGTACTATGCTGTGAGAAAAAGAGCCGCTCACAAAGGTGCTGAGGCTCTTGTTGAAGCAGAACCTTATGCACTATGCAGCACGTCATGGCCCTACAAACGGCATCCACCACCAACATCCCAGCATCATCTCTAAATGGAGAGACAAGATCAAACAGTTTCAAGCACAAAATGAAAGAAATAGCATAGTTTTGCAGCTTTTACTACACATGTCTTCTCCGGAAATGTTGTTCATAGGCTGCCTCTAACTTATCAACTTATCTAAACTTATCAGCAATTTTAAGAAGAGAATCCTGTCACTGCGACGTTGGTCACAGTGAAGCATTGTTGGCTTTAAAGTGTGTATTGTGGCTGTGAGGTCTACACTACAGTATATTTCGCGTTATTAGCACACGATTGCTCTTATGGGAGAGAATAATTTAGTATTTGGTATCATCATTTAATTTCTAATGATTTACTATATACAATTTTATAATCTCTACCTGCAGTAATTAAGGGGGCAGGACAGCCCATGTTAAATTTACATTTAGTACATTTATTTCAGAAACTATAAAAGCTACAACCTATAACTTTTTACACTAAACAATATACCTTTTTGAACATGTCCTACAATAATATATCCCAACAAAAATATTTTCAGGCAATATTGCGACATATTTGATTAAAATGTTATTTTTTACATTTTCTTAGTGGATAGTTTATTACTGTATTTCAGATGTTTTAGATTATATTAGCATTTAAAATAACGACTTACCCAGGTAGGTATTTAAAGCGAAGTATGAATGAGAAGTAAATAAGATGATTGTGGCGCGATCTTGAAGTCTTGTCATTGACTAAGCTTGACAACATTTTAATCATATAGTATACACTCATGAGTGTATTCCAGATGACCTTATCTGGCAACAGACTATCTATATGTTTATTAATTTAAAATTCGTGTATGAAGCATGTTTCACAGTTTTAAAACATTGCCCAAACGGGACTGAACATCCAAGATGGTTGAATCATTGCAGGAAGTTTAAGATGAAGTAGAAGATGTATGGATATGGAATGGAAATAAGTGAATATGAGGATGTGAACCGTGGACTTGTCGAGGCAGCATCGTGGTGCTGACACAGACAGACGCCGCTGACGCCCCCTGGTGACTGTGATTCGAACTAGTCATCACGCACAATGGAATCCGTTCATTAGCGTGTACCACAGATAGACTAATAAGAATCTATAGATAGTTCTCTTATTAGTAGTCAGTCATACTACTGAAATTGTTAACAAAATTACATGGTAATCATGTTCGCTGTTGTGTTTTTATCCCCCGAGTTAACATTCTTAGAACAAAGTGACTGGTCACTCGTCAAAATGTAGATACAGTACTGATACTAGGATTAGGTTAGGTCCCATGTATGGTTCTCATGGTGTTACTGGCAAACGATGAATCTCTACTGTTCTTGGATACTAGCTTTTCTAAAAAAAAAACTTGAACTGGAACGTAAGTTGACGTTATGTTGAACGGTAACGGGGCCCGTTTGACGTGCGAATAGCATCTGCCTTATGAGAACGAAACGATTTTAAAGGGTGGTACGGCCGCGAGTTAGGGAGAAAATCGTCATTCCCTGTTCGATTGTTTCAAACATGAAGTCCAAGGCGAATGATAAATATTGTCACCATAGAAACCGATATGGACACCCAGCTATCCTTCGCAGAGTTACTGAGCAGGTACGCTATTTACCTTTGTCGGTGTACGCTAGGAAGTCGTCAGATGTGCGGCGGCACCCACGCACTTACACACACACGCACGTACACACGCACACCCAACATGGCGGACATTGTGAGGCAGCGTGACTCACGGCGAGGCCACGCACTTCACCATTGTTGTTAGCGTAGGCACACTCCGCGGTCGACATAATGATTAGCTCACACCAGGTAAACGGTCAAGGTGACCCGTGACCACAGGAGGTTAGATGTTTGAGATAGCCTATTATGTAGACCTCGCATAGCAGGGGCAGGTCCTCCTGTAGAATATTGTACAGCCACTGGAAGGAAGGATTCATAAGGATAACAAAAGTACATGGAGAAGTAAACAAGGATCTCAGAATCAATTCCATATCTTACCGCAACGCCATAAGAGGATTTAGCTTCCAAGTCCTCAGGACAAGAAAAGGATCTACCTCAGGGAACGCTAAACTTATCGTCTGAAGGACCCTAGGACAGTATATCCCCATTCGGAAAACCCTGACAGCTCGCTAGTGAGCACCGTTCCTCAGAGGCACTCCTAGGTTTACTTTCAAATTGTACCAACACAACAAATTAGCATCCAATAAAACACAATAAACTAAAGCAAAGCCTATTTTAGTACTTCCTAACTATTGATGTCACTACTCAAGTTACCAACTATACCTGAGAGAGAAACTTGAGTAGCTGAGTGGAGTTGTATTAAGTTTGAATGAAAAACGTCGGATAGCCCCGGAATTTAAACGTTTCTGCCGTTCAGGACATTAGTCTTTAGTGGGTGCCATGTTTCGTTTAGTCATCTCTTAATATGTATTTTGATCATGCAGAAAACGTGGCCACGCACAAGACAAATGAACAATAAATACTCGTTCCAGTTACAGTCTGAAGTTTGACGGAACCAAACTGAGATTACGTTTTCTTATTTTACGTCCTCAGTGATTAGAATTAAATGTTTTTTCTCTTCTACGACAGTTGAATGATCACCTGTTTGGGGGTTCAGTAATTACTGTACTTAGTAGAGGTTATGATCTAAAGGTAATCCGTTCGATCTTCAGAAAAGTCTTGACAGAATTTTGCTTTATTCAATAATGGACTCAGCTGTCTTTGATAATTTAGTTACTGATTACCAATCTTGACAAATGAATCAGCTGGCTACATTAGTCAGCAACATAGCTACATATCATCAGATCCACTACACCCATCACACTTATCTTCGCCTTAAAATACACATATGGCGGTTGGGATAGGTGGTTAACATCTCATAAATGAAAAAAAGAATAAAAATAACCCGATGCGATGGACTTAAAAGTATGTTACAACACTCTGCACTGCGAAACATTAATACCTTGTGCTTTTACAATACTATTGAACTTATTATTTTTGAAACATTGAAAAGTAAAACCCTCTAAAACTGTAAACTTATCGATTTGTTTGAAAATGAAATTGTTTTCCTTTCAATTTTCACTCCGATAATTTATTAAACTCAAATATGGTACGTTTGTTAATAGAGAAGTATCTTTCCGTTCGTTGAACCAAGGGTTTTAAAAATAACCGAGGATTTGGATAGCATTAAAAGAAAACATGGCTTAGCCTCGGTCCGGGCAATGGAAACACGTCGACCACAAGTCTGGCTTGGTTTACAAACAAAGCTAGGTGTAGCTAACAACATCGTTCCGCTGATAAGCCGATTCTTGTTAATCTTCGATAAGAGTTTCGAGGTCTTCAGACTGCTGACAAACCGTAATCACCTTTTATAAAAGTGGACTATTGTATTTCAGGTAACTTAGTATTATTACATGTTTGAAATATGCAAAATAGACATAAATTTTTCAAACTAGCAGTATGCCTGTTCTTAGTACGGGTTGTATGATTTAGTATCAAAAAAATAAGATATAGACTATGAAAACTATCAAACTAAATTTGAAAATTAATAAAATTATTGAGGATTAATAGTTTTAACTATGTATCTGTCTTAACTCAGTGGGCAGAGTACTGGCTTTGACTATTAATTTTTTTAATCCATAGTCTAAATTACTGGCCTACCATCCAAAAACCTTGGTTAGATTCTCAGTCATGATACATGTGAAATGGAATTTCTTTTAAAATTAACTAATTTAATTACAAAAATTCAAACCAACATTTTCAATTATGAGATAAATAAGAATACTAAATTGCTGTCACTAGTAAAATTTCATTTTTGTTAAGAAAACTTTAATATTGTATGATTTTGGAATTGGTTTAAATTAATGCTCAATGTAAAAAAACGAATATAACAACATAAAATGACAAACAAATTTGAAAAACTAATTTCTGACAAACATTCTTACAGAATAGGATTTAAAATGAGACATTTTATCCACGTAAACAATTCCCTGTTTATGTTCACACTTTATAAAGAAAATATAAGTTATAATTTTAATTAATTGTATACGTGAGGCATTGATTGAGCGCGTGTATTGGAAGCAGATCTCTGGATCCAATCATTCCGCTCCACTGGAGACGTTTCTCCCTCGTCGATATATAAGTTAATGGTTTACCGGATCCTTGCAGTTCGTGGCTCCGGATGTGATATCCCCTACGGGGCCTTAATGGCTCTAAAGCCGGGTTAAATTTTAGATGAACTCCAGCGTAATCTGCTGTAAAATGTTTTCGGGTGAATTATTGATAGGGGTGCGTCGGAAGTTAGCCTTTGGAATACGAATGACCCACTTACTAGGAGTCGTTTGTCGTGGAAGTGAAAAGAATTGTCTTGTTGAAATTAATTATAGGAGCATTAAATCTTTCATAACAGTTAAAGATGATGTCATTCAGATAAATCCTATCTATTGGTAGACAAAAGAAAGGAAAAAAAGATTCTTTTGGAATTCAGTATCTTAATAGGATTTCTAGTATTTTTATTTCCCTAAGCCAAGAACAAACAAATATTTACAAAAATCCGTTATTTATGGTATCCAATCCAATACTATAATACGGGCAAGGTTTTTATATTTGCACACGGATCTCGAAAACGGCTCTAACGAATTTCTTTAAATTTTGTAAATAACTAATTTCCGAGTAGAAAATAAATTCTAGATAGATCTAATGTCCAGGACAATACATTTTTGTTCAGTGTTTATGATATATTAATTAAGACGTATTAAATTGGTTTTATTTAAACTACATAAATGCTTTCATTGAGTAATAAATGTATTTTAATTTTGCTAATTAACTTGTATAATGATATAAGTCTTATTCTGACCGAGCGAAGCTCGGTCACCAGGTACTAGTATTTTAATACGTATTACCTAATTTCTCAAACCCTTAATTGTCTAATCTTACGTAAACACTTGGCTACATTAAATGTTCTTAAGTGATTACAATTACCATCCTCTTACATCGGAAGTCGTAATACACAGCCTTGAAGGCAGTATCTACAGAGCTAGATGTAGCCCCAAGTCTGGGTGCTGTCTGCTTGCTAGGAGCTGATACAGAATTTTATAGTACACTCTGTATCACTTGGCAGCTGGTTTATCAGTGTTTAAATTGATAACCTGCATGCTTATCATTTGGGACATTCTTAGAATCAATGAAAGATGTTTCCTCTCCCAAGATATGATGGTCTGAAGAGACCTTATTATCAGACGAGATTGGAACCAATGAATAATTTTTTATGCCTTGAAGTACGTCCGGTTCCGATGGGAGCCATGTTTCGTCATTTATTTAGTCCACAATTAAATCACCGGTGAAAGGTGTGACCAAATTATTGTCACAATTCTATATTAGTGTATTAAGTCCAAAAGGCGAATTTCAGGTTCATGGTATATTGAATATCCTAACATATACTTACAAACTGATAACGTAGCACTGACAATTGCCTAGAAATCATCCATCAATTACTGTACGTACTGGCCACGCCATTGTATTGGCCACTAAGTTTATCTATTTATTTGAATTAAGACAGTTACTGCATTGTCATGTCCTAACGAAGATTAAATACTTGTCCGAGATTGCACTTTACTATATACATTTTCTAATATATCACGTAAGAAAGGTTAAGGGCATGTACTTAAATATTAACCTTATTTGACGTAAAATTGACTATATTCATTGTGAATGAAACGTTAAAAGATAACGTGCCCCATTGTCATAGTTCTACTATTGAAATATAATAAAACTTACCACATGCGTTTAATGTTTGCTGCATGGCTGAGTGGTTAGCATTCTCGTCTTGGAGCAATCGGAGGTTCAGCGCTTCGATCTCGGACTGGACATTAAGTAGATAATAAGAATTGTTTTCTAATTAACGTTGTAGGATGCTGGTGGTCCGGTGAGATATAGTTAACCACTGTGTCAGCAGAGTGTTGTATGATTATAGTTGTTCGGCCACGTGCGACTGATGGTGGGAACGTATTGCCATGATAGCAGCGTGTTCCCATTAGGGTGCGAACCCCGCAGATCGTAAATCCCCCGGTTTACTGCGCTCCTGGATACTTCAATCAGTTGATTGGTCGAACTTTCAAGCCCATTCGATTGGTTCATTACATAAAACTGGAGATGCCTCAAAAACACATCTTCGTGTTAAGTAATATTTAAATAAGTTTTGATGTATTTATAGCTGTTTAGTTTTAAACAATAAGGTTAAGGCGTGTTTGTTTTCTTGAATGGTCTCGAAAAATCAACAGAATAACTTAAAAATTAATAAATACCAAATTTATGCGCGTTATAAATATTACATAAGTAGGCATACCTTTGCGCAGACAAACTTTAAACTTAAAAGAACACGAATACTGGAAAGATATGGGACTGAAATTTTAGGATCCCTGAAAATTTTTAGATCAAGTACTAAGAAAGAATATCTTAGAATGAATGGTCTTGATTCGTTTGTTTCTTAATGTGCAATTTGGTGTTCTTTATAGTCTAATTCGTTATTTTGTATTTTTGACATTAATATGTCTTAGCTCTGGGGGTGTTGGCATTTTGCGCTACCAAAATTTAAAACAGTGACGTCATAGTTTGGTTATACGAACAGCTGTTTAGATGAACTAAAAATATTCCCTATAGACATATCCATGATCTGACCTTTTTACCATAGGGAAGTCAATACAAACATTTTTCCGTCTATGACTGCAGTGGCTGTTATTGTTGAATATTTCTGAATCCTAAACTAACAATCGAGATCTGTTTTGTGTTACGAATTTTTAAGACCTCTTTAGAGATTTATGTACCAGTTCAAAAATCTCCCCCTCCCCCCAGAGCTTAGATAGATCTACGTTAAAAGTAAGGATACTAATAGTTTATATTGGCTTGTTACAAGTGATTAATCAATTTAGATTTTGTTAGCAAAACAAAATACCTATAACCATAAAAGGTTGGAATTATCTCTTCGTGTCACGGATTGAGTCTAAATCTGGTTAGTCGAGGTATTAAAACATGCCACAAATCATAGACCGCAAGTTATGTCAGGGTTAGTGTCTGGTGCGTGCGGCACGTCAGCTGGTCAGGTGCACCGTGATATAGCGTGGGCCAACACGCCACCACGTCACGTGACCACCCTCAGTCTCGGTCTCCCAGATGCAATCCGCCACGAGATGGGGTCGGTCAGGGGGAGGCTACAGGTTGCATTGTATTGATCCTTCAGACCCCTCACTCCGGTAAGCCGGAACTTGCCACAATGGTAGTACATTTCGGCGGCTTTTTGAAAAAGTAACGTGAACACGATTGAAGTTGTTTTATTTTCTTGCATTTCTTGCTCTTTCATGAAGAGCTTATAGGTCTCGTGGAAAATAGGTGACAACACTACAATGAAAAATACAGCTTTAATGTTTTTTCAATTATTTTAATTTGCCTAAATTAACGTTACACGAGTTATCTCCTCTTAGATACCTCGTAACACGTAGTTACCTCGTAGCTCATAGTTACCTCGTCGTAATTACCTCGTGCCACTAGTACCTCATACCAATTGTTACCTCGTAGCAATAGTCACCTTGTCGTAGTTACCTCCTTGAAATAGTTACCTCGTCGTAATTACCTCGTAGCACCTAGTTACCTCGTGACACTAGTACCTCATACCAATTGTTACCTCGTAGCAATAGTTACCTTGTCGTAGTTACCTCGTGACACTAGTTACCTCATTGACATAGTTACCTCGTCGTAATTACCTAATAGCACATTGTGACCTCGTGGCCTTAGTTACCTTATAGCAATAATTACCTCGGCATAGTTTTCCTCGTTACTTACACTATTTAGTTCTTTACAGTTACCCCATAAGATTATCTTCCTCGACGTAGCTACCTAATCTCGACACTACATACCTTGTCATAGAGTACCTCGTACGCCATAGTCCTCGTAGAGCTGGTTACCTCGTAGGTAGCACTAGCTATCTTAACGTAGTATCTTAATCGTAGTTACCTCGTCGAAGTGTACCTCGGCGGACTGTGACTCTTCGCTCGAGAAGTCAACGACCTGTCTAGCAAAACATCCAGTCCGCCAATATGCCGCATAAACATCCGCGTGGCTCTGGACGTGAGGAAATGGACAACAATAACGCCTAATGGTGGCCGGTAAACACGAAGCTGTATTGGTATATGTGAATACACTCAAACTCCTTTGGGGAAAGAACTGCTGGATTGGATTCAAAAAAAGCTACAATTCAATAACGACCGAAATTTGCAGTTATATTTCCTCCAATTCATGTGGACCTTTTTTATTTTACTTCTGATAAATATAATAATTACTCGGTAATTAAAGATGAAACAGTTTGATAAATTTGCGGAAAACTAATGAGGATAACTTCACGTTGTTAAACTTGAGCAGGTGTAATATATTCCATTCATCTATTCCGACCCAAAGTGTTATTGTGATGTGGAGTTGAATGCGTCCTTCCAAAAGTAACAATACTTATTATTTATTGTCTGTTACTTATTTATTTTGACACTGATATCTCTAAGCTGTAAAGGGGGTGTTAGCATTGTTGTGTAATGCAAAACAGTGCAACGGAGCTACCAGATCTATTGTATTGAATTTTAAATATTTAAGAATAAAAACAGCTGTTTATATGAACTGGAAACACTCCCTTTAACACATCCATTATCCAATCTATTTCTCACAGGGAAGTAAATACAAACATTCTGTAGGAGTGTGTTAGCATTTTGACATGGATATGTCTTAGCTCTGGGGAGGTGTTGGCGATTTTTAAGATAGAAAATATGTAACAGGTTTCTATAGAAAGCATCAAAGCTACTGTATTGAATTTTTAATACTAAAAGAATAAGAACAGATGATTAGATGAAGTAAAAACATTCCCTTTAGACATATCCATGATCTAACCTATTACCCACGGGGAAGTAAATATAAACATTTTTAACTATGTTTTTACTTAGAATCAGTTTTTGGGACATAACAAGCAACGATAAGAGTTAGCTGACAGAAACTGGTTGCAATGATTTGAACAAGAGAATAAACTTGGGAGTCCGTCATGCTACCAACCTACCCCTGAGTTTAGGACTAAACTTTTATCACCCCTAATTTTAATGTACATACCTTATGTAAACTTAAGCGTACAGTTACAGAAAAATAATATAAACTAAATTTGTGTGTTAAATTCGTTCAAGATGGTTTTAAGGTTAAGACAGGTTTTTGCTATGAGATGAGAGCGTAGTTGGCCTAATGATTGATGTGATACATGCTGTCAAAGGTATAGTTCTATGAGTTGAAGCTGGCTGTAAATTTGAAAGTTCATACGTGTTCCGGGGGGTATAGACATATCCTGTACCTGCGGCAAGCTGGCTGGCTCGACCCCTCGACCTCTCGCTGCGGCCTGGTTACCGGCTGGCTGAAGTCATATATTCACAATACAGCTGACCCCCGCCTTCCGCCTGGCGCCACTCTCTCGCACCTACCGAACATGAGGCAATGAACTGTACCAATGTAATCAGTTTATTAGGATTTCAAGTTATTTTAGGTCAGCAGAGCCCAAAAACAACGGTAAAACATTAATTTAAGGAGTAAAACTTCTTTATTAAGTCCTATAGGGCTCTTAACATTTGTTTCTCACTTTAAAAGATAAAAGAAATGTTTATAAGAAATATTAGCGCTCTATATACCATGATAACGTAATGTGTAGTTTTAAAAGACAAGACAGAAAAGTCCCATAAGATACAAGTAAATACTTATAATCAACGACATAATGGATTTTTAAAACTCTTAAGTTTCATATTTTTAACTATTCTGGGACTGAGGTTTTTGTGGAAATCAACCCATTGAAGGACTACTTTGCTCAGAGAAGAAACCAGGAGTTATAAAGAGTCAGAAGTAATCCCACAAACATCTCCCACTTAATCGTCACAGCAGATTGTGGCAATAAACACGGTGGGCTCAATCACCGAGTCAACAAAAAGCCTCCATTTCTCATCTCTATTACAGTTTTTCACCGAGACAGACACAAACAGACGCCCTCTCGACATGACACGAGCGATGCCACAGATGCCGCGTCTCATCATGGATCTGCCAACAAGTGTGTTAAAGTCCTTAACTACCGTGTATCCCTAGCTGTATGCAACTATAATTTTAAATATAACATTTGGTTCTCTAAATCCAGATTAAGTTATTTTTTATTGTTTTTCTTGAACATAAAATATTTTAAAGTCAAATCAAACGACAATTGTAGATTAAAAAAAGGTTTAGACGCATAATTTATGGAGTATATTAATGCAAATTAATGATTTTTCATAACATAGCAGTTCGACTTGACAAAACAAAAGTCGATAGAATTATAAAACAGAACATTGAATTAGTAACCACCTTATTTAACGATAAACTAAGATCGAGAAATGTTAAAGAGGTTTTGTTATTTTTAAGTCAGGACTCGAAATAAAAATACCCTTTTATTATTTTTGAATTTAAATTACAATATTATAATCTAAATTTTGTATTTGGGAAAAAGCTCTGGATATCCCGTAAATAAAGCTGAAATACAATTCCCTGTGGTTAATAGGCTAGATCAAGGATAGGTCTAAAGGGAATGTTTTGTCAGATTAAGTTTTGAATGTAGAAAAATTGCTTAATTGCGGCTATAAGTAATAATACATCACTGATACTCACGGCGTACTATGGATTACCTGAACTGTGAAGTTGCTGTCTGGGGAAATGAGAGCACTTAAACAGAAATGCTTTTAAAATTTCAGAAGAAGGAAAGGGCATTTTTTAGTTTACCTTACCCTCATTCTTGCAAAGAGATTTTAAAAAATAATAAAATATTCACATTTCCTTGTCTGTAAATCTTACAGTGTAAAGAAATTCGTGAAAAAACTATTTTCAATAGCAACAATTCTACTCATTCCCATAAATTAAGAAATAGAGAGTTAATATCAATTCCACGACACCGAGTAACATTTTTCGTAAAGACACCTGAATTCTGGCATATAATTATTCAACGCTCTGCCTTTGAGCATAAGAAGGGAGAACTGTGCCAGGGCATTTGAGAGAAGGATAAAAAGTAGAGGGTGTCTTCTATGACGTTTAGCAGTATTATCGGGAAAATGCTGATGTATACCCAATGTAAATGGACAGTAAAATTATTGCTTGTTTAACCTTACAAACGTATACTATATGTAATTTAATTGACACTATTTCATGTAAATGTTTAAATCTATGAAATAAAAAAGATTGAGTTTTCAGTTTATCTAAACAGCTGTTCTTATAACAAAAATGAATACAATAGCTCTGGTAGTTTTAATGGAAACGGAATCCAACACTTCCCCTGCACTTTTTGAGTTATACAAAATCTGCTAACACCCAGAGCTTAAGACATATCCATGTCATAAAACTGCACATTTTCCAGTTGTTGCAACACTGTAGTATATGTTTTTGCTACAGTTAGCATTGGAAAATTTTACCTATGGTAACTATGGTAAAATGTTCTTATCCTAAAAATCTAATAATTTATTTTTACGATTTTATTTACGATAAAGTATAGTTGTAATGATGCAATGTATTTTTTATATACATGTAACTTGCCAAATTAGGAATAACAGTACTCTAGTAAAGGTTTTAAAAATATATTTAATCTTCAAGGCTATACTCATTGATACGAGCCGTTAAAATGTATTTTTAGATATGACAGAACGTAAGAGTTTATCACCAATGTGATTGAGCTTGAAATTAATAATGAAAACAGTGTTATCGCTACAGTTGTATCATCGGTATGTTGGCGACCCGCATGAGTTACATGCACATTGTTTATTATCTGTGGTAACTAGGGTTCAGTAAATTCAATAAGCGATTATAAAGTTGATTGTATGGTGGTTGGTTACGAATACGGAGATTTCATAGTTTGCACTTTTGTTTTACTTAGAATAATTACGTCACTGCCTCGCCTTGTACACTATTACAGTGCATTTTGATTGCTCACCAAAATTATATAGGCCCTACAACCAAACGAATTATTTTATAAGAAAAAAGCAATACTTATGTCATAAAGTACGTTATAGGATAACAACGGTATAGAATAAATAGGGTTATATTTTTTACCTTGGTAGATCATTTTGGAGGATAAAACTGAAATATTTTTCCATGATATGATTTTAATAAGCTGCGAATGTCAATTTTGTGTAGTAACGATTAGTTAATCCAAGTTTTAAATCCTCCAAAGTTTTTTAAGATAGCCTAAATACCATGATTATCTATACTAATTAGGTGATGTGTAATTAGTTATTCGCTAGAGGCATTTTTACAGAGCAAGAGAGCGGTAACACACAAATTATTTTAAGGAAAGCTGTACAAACCTAAACTTATATATCGGGATTTGAACCTGCGACCTAATACACCTAAGCCAAAGACACTAACCATTAGGAAATCAAGACACACAAGCTAAATAAGTTTAATTTATTAGTTTAACAAAGAATAAAAGTTTAGTTTTTCTTAAATAAATTAGGAAATCACAAAACTTGTGGTAGTCACAGTATATGCCTAATTTACCTTATAGTGTAAATATATCTAGAGATATTTAGGTTATCTTGGGCGTCACAAAAGAACAGTTGAGAACATTTGCAATCTGTCCGTCATAATAATGTATTAAAAAAAAATAAATTTGAATATTTAGAGCAATACGTGGTGACCCCGACGCACGACTTTCTTGAGTTATATCGTATATTTCGATGGACTTAACCGAGACGTTTTACCTCTGAATAAATTATTGGATGCTAAGCAGGTGGAAGTAAACAGGAATTAACATCAGATACGGTTGGGTAGCGAGAAATATCCGCTGAGCTGGAAAATAGCTCGGGCCGAGAGGGATTTGGGCCAAATACATCACTGTTGGTGTCAGAACAGCGCCGCATTGTTCAAAATGCGGTGGTAATTCATCGAGCATACTTGGGAGAAACCCCTCCTTGTTATTTGAGGGGAATATAAATAGTACACCTTCCTTCCTTTAGTCTACGATACCTCTGCTATACTTCTGGTTCCTTTAGTCTACGATAACTCTGGTATACCTGAGGAACCAGTTCCTTTGTAAGATACCTTTAATCTATACAGTCTACGATACTTCTGGTTCCTTTAGTCTACGATATCTCTGGTATACTTCTGGTTCCTTTAGTCTACGATACCTCTGGATTTTAGTCTACGATACCTCTGGTCCATTTAGTCTATTTAGTCCTAATATAAACATTTGGCAACCTAGAATTAAATTATTTCTGTAGTAATGAACAATAGTTACCACATTTTATATCATCACTATTGTGAGGACTTGAAAAGCCTACAAAATATTCGGGAGGCGTTAGTATTATGCGAAGGTAAAAACATTCCCCTCTGAGAACACTGTGAGACTGCCCAATGCGCTGCAGTCTCACAAGTCTCGGCGGTCTCACAGCCGTCACGTTCACTTTGGCTTTTTCTATTCCCAAGACAAAAGTACGTGTTTCCTTGTCTACAAATTCAATAAACTATCTCTTTATTTTTATTTGTCTTTCTTCATTCGTAAAACGTGTTCAAATGAAAACTGTTATGTGGCTATAATGCTCTAGGGTATTATTTATTGGCAACTTTACACACTTGACAAGGAATAGGTGTTTAGCGAGTTAAATTGACGTAAAAATTGCCGATGCCGCGAACAATCATTCCACATAAGGTATGGGAATACTGTAATGAGAGTGGTATAGATAACCACGTGTCAATGGTCGATGCGGTGTCGCTACGAGAGAGCGAGAGAGACAGAAGGATCGATGCGGCGGAGTCTGGCTGTAGCCTAGGTCATCACCCTCCATGTGAGCAACCGCCTCGTCGCTATGAAACATCTATGCTAACACATGTAAAATAAATGTTGAAGGAGTTTTGAAGAATCCTGTTTCTAAACGTATTAATTAATTTAACGCGATCGCACGCAGCACACTGGCGTGAGTAGAGCGAATTTCATAGTACTTATATTATTCCCACCATGGAAACCGAATAGCACTGAGTATGCAGCTTTGCTGCAATAAGGCTTGTTTTACATGGAAATGTGCTTATATTAAGGCTGATGACTAAGTAAAAATACAACATTTCATCACATTGTGTCAATAACTAAGCGAGTTTTACCAATTTATCTATTCTCCGTAAGAACTGCCGTAAGAAATATTAATTTTGAAGTTTTATGGATGTATCGATTAAACTTAATTATATGGAGTTGCATACCCAAAGTTTAGAAGAATATTTAAGAAAATAAGTTAGTAAGAGTAAAATAAGTAAGAGATATTGGTTGTTAGCTATTCTCCATAAGTTTAACATCGCACAATATACTGTGTTTACAAATTTGAATATCTTAGAAAAAAAATTGACCTAGAGTCATGATAAAAAACTAAATTTTGTGTTTTATACAATTGCAAGCTAAATTCCAATGGTAAAAAGGAACTTTGATTGTTTTTATTATTGGTTGTTTTTTGTTTGTTTGTTAAAGTCTTGAAGTACGACAGTATTAAAAAATAATAATGTCTTCCCAAGAAGGTGATTAGACTGAAGGGGCGCTGTGGAATGGACAGCAAGGTCTCCTGACCTTAATTCTCTTGATTTCTTATTTTGGGGCTACTTGAAAAACCTGGTGTACAAAACAAAGCCAACTGACGTCGATAACTTAACCTTAACCCCTGAGAAATTGGCACAGTATTCCTTGGGAAACTTTCTTGAACGAATGTCTCAGCTTTTTGCACACGGTTTTCATACTGTCAAACAGTCGAAGGTGAACAGTTAGAACACCTGCTACATTAAAACTGGAAGTCCAAAATGGCGCAGGTACTGCATGCAGGTTCTTGAATGATTCCTGATTCTCGGTGAACTTTACGATGAGGTTTATGGTCTACACCAGGTAGAGTGATGGGACTCCTTGAGTGAGGCCTGTTCACCAGCATAATTGCATAATTCTATGACCTGATAAATGGTAATAACACATTTCACTCAGAATAACTATTCTTTGTTAATTAATAAGATGGTAATATTTTACGTTCAATTAAAATATAGTAAAACCCCCACCTTATCCGTGGAAATGGTAAAATGTAGTAAAAAATTGTAGAAAAAGTTGAACGTTTGCTATATTTTTATCAAACTTGTGTATACTGTGTACCACAAATTTGTGACGACAGTGGTGAGTAACTTAAACGGATGTTATTAGCAGTTTATGTTCACAGTTAAGTCTGTGACCTTAATAGAAGTTTATAATTAAACCACCTAAACAAGTTTTGGGGGGTTCGTTCAAAATTATAGATGTATAGGTATAAGAAAAGAATATTATTGGGGGGTGGGGGGTTGTAACCCAAAAATGTGGGGTTTTTCATGTATAATCTTTTACGATTCAGCTATTTTGCATTCAGCTAAAAAATTTAGTACTTTGAATCATGACTCAATCACTGACTCAATGATTCAATCTGTTACTGAGATAACGCAGTACGTTGTCTTTATTTTATTCACCTGGATAATAACTAAAAATCAATATCTACTCACTTATTTGCTTAAATATTCTAAATAGCTTCTTCCCTATGGGAAATTCGCTAAAAGAAAATTGTTATGCAAGTCCTTCTAGTTAAGTTTTATCAATCCAACCATCAAAACCCAAAATTTAATGTTTGTTATCAGAGCAAACCAACATACTCATTGTCCATATAAATTTTATTGAAAACATATAAATCGGTGTACCTCGCTTAATTATTGACATAATTTGATAGAATCTGGTATGTGTTTTTAGTGGTTAAGAGTCTTAATATAAGTATACTGCAATTTAACCCTTATTGCAGCAAACCTGAATACTCAGCACTATTCTATTGGATCTACTATGTTGGGAATAACATGAGTTCTAAGAAATTTTAAACTCACACCAGCGTGCTGCGTGCGTCCTCGTTTTATTATCAACGGTAAAGTTTAATTGAGACAACGGCAAGCCATAATTGTCAGGAATGTAGGATAGCTGCAGGGAGGAGACGACCTACGATAAGGCTCCAGCATCCTCGGTATTGATCGACTCTGCCATCCCCTGTATTGTACAGACCTAACCTGGTCGATGGTCGGCCCTCGCAAGCTTCAGGGTGTTCACATTGCTCTTTCCCCGAGATAGCTATTTCAATTAAAAATGTTGCAAAAATCACTAGTGTGTTCATATTAATTCAAATTATTATGGAAAATCCACCTCACACCGCTGTAAAACCCTTTAAAATATCAATATACAGTATCAGGAGATCGGCAACACTTGTATTTTCATAAAGAAACACTAATTTAAAATTTTAAGACGAAGATCAGCACGTATTCACATAAGGCGCACCCTGTTTTCGGGGTACATTACAAAACGGTGGAGTCGTCCTGTAATCCAGCTAACGTTACCATTTACGCAACTCTTCTTGAAGAGAGACATGTTTTAGAGTTTTAACATCGCGCTTACGAAACTAAAAATCCAAAATGACGGAGATACCGCAGCTAATTCGACCAATAAAAACTTTCCCTTTCCGTCTCCGGCTCTTTCAATCGGCGATTGTTGCGTCACGTGTAAAATTACCACCGTGTTTGTTTGCAGTCGCGGCACAGACCTCCAAATAATGCGCGGTAAACAAACAACGGCGCAACGACCTCCAAAATGAAACATAGCCCGATGCCGTTACGTGCTTTCAGTCAAAACAGACTCGCGACACCGCGCGTAGTTTATGAATGTCACAGCATTGAAATTTGTTTTCAGATAGTTTAAAATGTATTATTATTAATATATAAACTTTCAGAAAGTTTGCGTAATTCTTTACTGCCAAGTCCACATTGCTAATGAATTGCCTAATCCACGAGACGAAACGATTAACAATGTTTACCACTTGATCTCTTATCACCAAGGCCAACTTACTTTCGTTTATGACCTAGATAACTCGTTCGTTGTCTCGGTGTTCGTTTGAGTTATAAATTATTACGGTTAGAAAATTTTCGGGGATTCTATGATAATCTTCTTACTTTCCTGGACGTTTTCTTTTAATGGGTAATTTATAGTAGACGGTTGTTTTATATGTTTAAATTTTCATTTTCAATTAGTGAAGTTTAAACTTCAATCGGTTCAAAAATCTAGTTTTTCTTTTCACAATATTCCTGAAGATTTCTATTTATTCGGGATGATACTCGTATTTGAACCAATCACCATTATTGTATCATAATTTTGTTTGAAAAATATAGGATATACAAATATAAAATATATTTTGGCCTTAACTCAGGAAATTTGTATCCATATCGGAAAATAACAGGGCTTCCAACAAAATTACAAAACAAAGTCCACACACCTACGAGTTGGAATTAATTCTTAAAAAGTACAATCTGAAATTTGATAAATTACTTTGTCGTGTAAGGTCAAGGATTATCATAATATCCGAGGGTTAAACAGCACCCCTTAGATTAAAGAGAGTATTTCATGTTTGAAATTGCCCCTGCAAATATCAAAGCATATGGTTTGGAGTGTGTGTAATGATATTACTGCAACCGGACAGGGGGGCCGTAGGGGGTTGGTCAGGGGTAGGGGTGGAGGATGGGAATGAAGGGGTTGGGGTTCTAATAGAATTGACCGCTTGTGACGGTGGATTGAATCTGTCTGGCACGCCTCGGTCTACGTGGTCCCTGGACCGTCCTGGACAATAGTTGATCGTGTTGTCCACCTCCACTACGATATTGAATTAAGCAGATTTATAAAAATATAAATAACATATCTTACTCTATTTCAGGTGTTGTCGAAACTTTGCTGTTATACAGGGTGTCCCACAAGTAAAGTGCCAAACTCTGGAAAAAGATATTTTGTGTCTAAATAAAGATAAAATCAAGAATAACTTGTTCTAAAAGTTTTTGTTCACTAGATATCCACCTCTTTGTATTATTACAAAATAATTTTTAACTTCGAACATTTTCAACCGATCTTTATAAAACATAATACGTAGACTATGTTTAAATATAAGAAACCTAATGTGGAAAAAATCAACTTGGTCAGAATCAAAATCACAAAGTGGCGGCCATTTTAAACTGTCTCATCCACAAAGGTGGGTTACGGTGGTTCAAAAATGGGCGCCATTTTGAAGTTTGTAATCGGACCAAGTTGAATTTTGTCTCTACAGTAGTTCTCTTTTATTTAAACATACGTACTGAGTTTGATAAAGATTGGGCGCCATTTTGAAGTTTGTAATCGGACCAAGTTGAATTTTGTCTCTACAGTAGTTCTCTTTTATTTAAACATACGTACTGAGTTTGATAAAGATCGCTTTAAACATTTCGAAGATAACAATTATTTTGTAAAATGTACTAAACTGCGGATTCCTGGTAAATAAGGCGTTAAAAAATAATTTTATTCTATTTTCTCTTTATTTTGACCCATACAACATTTTCCCAAAGTTTGGCAATTTACTTATGGCAATTTTGCCATAAGTAAAACACTATTTTACATTTAATTCAACAATTTATAAGGCTGACATAGACCTACATATTTTACTGTATATTCTTGTATCTAAAAAAATATTTGCACACCCTGCATTGAACACAGAATCACTGGCTCTCTTTTTTATTTGCTTTTTTCTCTATTATGAATAATGGAATACAAAATAAGGGTTTGCATTAGATAGACAATAAATAATTAAAGTCTTATTTAATAACTGTAAAACTAACTGGAAAAACAATACATGAAAAATAAACTAATTATAAAACTATGTATTCAATATTAGTTCAACCAAAAAAAAACGCAATGGAATGGTAGATCCATCAATGTTTTTTAGTTTATTTGTAACATATTTTACAAACCAGATTAAAGAGGTGAAACTATTTCTTTGATACAGCCATAACATTGCTATAACATATATTTTGTTGTTCACTACTAGGCCACTACTAGATGATTTGAAAGTTAGCATGATGGTTCCAAACATTACAGTTTCTCTTTACAAACAGTGTTGAAGAGAACTTTATTCGTACCAGTTTTAATAAGGCTATATTTTGAACCTTTTTAAAAAAAATATCCAATAAAACGAAACAAACTTGGAGGGAAATGAAATGTAATGAGCCAGCGGGGCTGCCGGCTCGGCATCAACATCCCTTTGTGAGCTCCGCAGGAGACCTTAAATTAGATCAAGATACGCGTCATCTAGCTCCTTTCTTATTTAACGGTCCACTTTTACTTTTGAGGGAATTGCTCAAGGAATGCGCGTGAAAGGCTGTATGTTCCAGTAAAATTATCATTTCAAACGCTTTTGCAAAAGACGTCTTTTCCTTCTTTGGAATTATAAGTGACCTTAAGTTCTAACTTAAAAATGTTAATGACTTCCAACGCTATGTTTTCTTTGTGCGCTCTTTTAAACTAATTATGTATTTGACCGGTCTAACTCAGCCACGTTAGCGTAAGAGAATATTTCGGAGCATCTTATTTGTAATATGCTGTAAACGTGGACTACATTATTAAGGTATATTGTCTATATGATATAAAATTGTACACATTCTGGTGTGCTACGTTCTGACACTATAAACGAAAAGTTTTAAAATACTTAATTGACAAGAAAGTGTATATTTATTATTGCTCGTATGTCTAACTCAACAATTTGTTTGAAAAGGAACAATCCAGTGTGTACAATTTTCTATCCCTTAAATGTGCGTTTACTAAGTGTTTCTAACATATTTAATGTGTTTTTAAAACAGGATCATCCAAAACATATATAAAGATATAGTTTTACCTTTATTAACAATGTTAGTTAATAAATAACATCTTGATTTACTCTTCGGAATTTTATAACTGTCTTTTAATAACAAATTTTAATAATTTCTTTGTTTAAGCTTATCCAGTTTCTTTTGATATGACTAAAAACAGAGAGGTCCAAATGTATACTAAAAAGAGTTACACCCATAACGGGCACTGCTATGTTATTCCAATAGGGATTAAACTATCAGCTGTTTTGCCTCTGCTACTGCTGTAGTGTGCGTGCGACCCTTGCCTGAGGCTGCATCGCCACAACCACTCCTTCCATTAATCCACTTTGTCTGCAACAATGCTTCTTCTGCAGCATTTCGTGGCCGCCAGCCAGGATCACGCGATGTCTTCATTACAACCACCTTGTTTCAATTTCTGTTTTTGTTAAACGAGGTTTAAGCGAAGTATCTGCTATCGCTTGTTTTACTACTACGGTAATTGGATTACCATGTAACTAAATAAGACTTAAGTCATGTTTTAAGTGTACGAGTATTTAATGAATAACCTTAAAAATTTACTATTAAACTCCCTTCTTAGTCTATATACTGTTCCACCTCAATGTACGTGATATTTGCCTTATATTACCTTTTTTACACATGTTTTGAAATTTGATTATTATATATTGTTTGCATTGCAGGCCCCTTATTGTTTTTATAAAATGCAGGTGTGGTAACTAGCATGATATTTCTTATCTCATCTACATGTTCCATCCGCTTTTGAAAATCAAATTATTCTGACAGATCACACCTACGCACTGGCTCCAGGCCAAGTAGTAGCTGGCAGTAGTCAAGTAGTTTCATATAATTCTACCTAGTACAGAAAATACACTTTCCGTGTATGAAGAGACACTCACAATGTCTGGGAGAGACAAACTCGTCATATCCGGAAGAGGCATACTTGTCATGTCTGGGAGAGTCATACTCGTCATGTCTGGGAGTGACATACTCGTCATGGCTAGGAGAGACATACTCGTCATTTCTGGGAGAGATATACTCGTCATGTCCGGGAGAGGCATACTCGTCACGTCTGGTAGAGGTATACTCGTCTTGCCGGACATGATGAGTATTTCCGTCATGTCAGGAAGAGACATACTCGCCAAGTCCTGGAGAGATCTAGTGTTTATGTGCGGGAGACATACTCTACATGTTCGGGAGGTACGGAAGGGTTACCGAGCCAGACAAGCGAGTCGTCCTTGTGATCAATGTATGGAGATGTGGGCCAAACGCTGGCGTGGTGGGAGGGGTTATAAACAGCGCCACCCACGACCGTGATATCGTCGAGCACTGAGCACTGAGCACTGAACACTGAGTCGGTGCGTTACCAGTGATAGTACTAGTGACCGCTGGCTCGAGGAGCACCGGTCAATATGAACTTTTAGAGAGCTTGCAAAAAACATTGGAATGTTCTCTATAAACGAATATTTTGGCACTTCAGTAGTAAAAATTTGATAAAAAATAGCTGTCTTCCTTTAAACGTAACCTACGTAACCGACCACGCACTGACATTAAAAGAAAAGTCTACTGGACCTTTTTACTGGAATTCGAAAATATAACTTTCACGTTATTTTGTTATAAAAAATATTTAGTCTGTGTAATTTGAGAGAGAATTAATATTAAATGTGCCGGTCCACCTGATGAAACTATTCTGAGAAATTAAATGCTATTTACTTAGTGGTTTAATAGTGAAAGTATTGCAAGCATACAATGTTTTTGACACATCAAGGGTTTACAATGTTCTTACAGAAATAAATTTGTGGATGCTTCGCTTTGGAAAACCCCTTAGACCGTTGATATGTCTGGAGGGAATGTTTTCTTTTCCTCTCAAAAGCTGTTCTCATAACCATATTCTGTCACTTCCGTTGCACTTTTCCTATCCAGGCCAAAACCTAAGCTAGTGCAGTTACAACAGACTCTGAACACATTTGCCACCTAAATATTGTTTTAGGTTCTAATCTTGTTGTCGAACTGAGGAATAATAATTTTCTTCAACAAACATCCAGGTGAACGTTCGTGTTTGAGTTCTATAACTCGTGAGTGTTAGACTACGCAAATTACTAGTGTGGGAAAGCTGGGAGCGACCAAAGCTGCCTCCTCTTCGTCGCCCACCTAGGCCCTAGGCCCACGTCGTCGCATCGCCGACCAGGATGTCGCCCTCGCTTGCCCCACATGTCAACAAACTCACCTGATCAACTTGACTTAAAAAAAAAAATTGGTACAGATAATTCCAGTGGGGCCATCGCGCTTGGTTCTTTCCACCCACTTTCCATAGGAACTATCAAATTAAAAAAAAACTTTACGTTTCTTACCAGAATACCTCTCGTTCTTAGTAAAATTTAAAAGAAAATTATAGTATCGTACCAACGATTTATGATCAGAATTTACTTAAATGAATAACTAGTTGAAATACATTTCTGTTAAAGCGATTCTTGTAGTCTTTGTTGACTTCTGCAGTTCAAATTCATATTTTATGGATCATCTTCAGGCCACTGGATGTCTTTAATATTTTGTAAGGTATTTAAACTATTTATTTATTTATTGAAAAAACTATTCAGTGGCTGATATAACATGATGAATTCATTTATTTTTCATTCACTCAGTGAATGCTACGATCTTACCTAATAGACACAAATATGTAAAATTTGTATGGTAACAAAATCACAAGTTAAAAACTAATTTTGAACACATTCTGTAGCTTCGGTCTGACAGTGTTGAGATAAGTATTTTTTACAAAAACATAGTAGTACTAGTATTATAATATACCGTTACTATATTGCTTTACGCGTTGTTTGGTGGTAAATAACGGTTATGGAAAGTATTGTTTTTCAATCGTAGTACTACTCATCCCACTGTTTAGGCAACCGCCTGAAACAACAGTAATTAAAAAATTACCAAAGGCTAGCTCTAATGGTTTGTCATATTACCACGTAGTGAAAATCCTCAGGTAATGTATGAGTGGGATTTGAACCCGAGATCTCGGGGTCTTTAGTCTCGCGCCTTACACAAAAATTATGGTAGTATGAAATAACGTCCGTTTCCGATGACGTCAATATTTCGTAAAAACCCCGTTTTTTCTTAGAAAAACTAGTATCTATGAACAGTAGAGATTGACGGTTTTCGTAAATGATTGATTTTATCTTTTATAACTATATGAAGACCTAACCCGAGTATCATCATGCAAATTTTGACGTGCGAATAGACACCGATACGGAAAAACAAGATGGGATGCTGGTGGTGCCCGTCGCGTATCGATACATGCTGACCACTTGATTGTCATATCGCCACCGCGGGATGTTACATGGCGGCGTCTCGACGCCCCCTCCTCCCCACAGACGCCACCCCCCGGCTCCCGTCGACGCCACCCTCATCATCTATCGCACTCTCCGCGTGGCGGCCACCCCAGCATCCGACATGGTACGTTATCAACACACTATACCTCATCGTTATCACATTTTACACTCTTTGATCACAGTTTTTCTTTATTTCCTCTATAGATCTATAGATTGTCTAATTTGTACAGTTTCATCTTTTATTTTTTAGTACCTTTATAAAATTTTATAAGCTCATGTTAAATAAACTCATGGAATCAGATTTCATAACCCACGGGGATTTAATCAACGCTTGATGCCTTTGTTTATTTTCTTCAACTCCCATTAGACGTTCGATGAGTTTGTTGAACCTGTGTTTACGAATACTAAACACTAGTGGTATAGTACCAACTGTTGTCAGTTTACTAACTAATGAATAAAGTCATTTTTATTTTCAAGGACGAAATATAAAGTTACTATTCGTAATGATTTATACCTATTTACTGGAATGTATTTGCTTTGTTTTTGAAGTCAATGTTCAAAACTTTTAATTAAATTACGATTAAAAAATTTTGTACTTATTAATTTTGCACTTTCATCTAATTATATCGAATGAGATTTGTTTAGTACACATTAAATTCTTTAAAAATTTAATTCATAAACTGTTTTATAGCTTTTATTGTACAAAGTTACTGTTACATTTAATTGGTAACTAATTTAACTTTTCAATAGTATTCCTGGTTAGTGGTCATGTTTATGGAATAACTATATTTTTAACGGTTTAACATTATATAATAAACTTAAATTATTATAAGTACAAAATAATTTTCTCTAGAAAAATGTAAAAATGAAGACCTGCATGACGGTTGTTTGTTTTTATAGTTTTTGAATAATTTCTAAATAAATCATAATTAATTTTTAGATCATCATGAAAAAGATTGTGTTAGAAGTCAGACTTCTATTTCATGATTTTGAATCATTTGCCAATTGATTTTCCATATCTTTATACCTTTGCTGAGTAGTAAATAAATTTAAATTTGACCTGATTATACGTCGTGTTTGCCATAAAAATATACTTCAATGACCGTGTTATTTTCAAAGTTTGCATTAAGATAAATAGTAAAAATCTTAAAAAAGTTTTTTTTAATTGTTTTTGGAGTTTACAAATTGGCGTTCTCACTTTTCCGACCACTCCACGTAAAATATTTTGTATTTCTATTTAGAACTATGTTTATTGGAGAATGACTGATTAAGACATTGAGTTATTACCAATGTAAAATAGTTTTATCATAATATTAAGGTGTTTGTAGTCTTCTCACACCGAAATATACTGTTTAATCCTATGAAATGATTAAATTAATTCTAAAGTACTCGTAAATGATCGTTGGTTAAGTCTCAAAAGTTGCCAATCTCCCCTTCCTACTTCAGTCTCTTGAGCCGTAGTCAGTATGTCTTAGTCTTAATCCATCCCCATTGAACCCCTAAGCCATCTCTGAGTGTTTGGCCGCCATTTTGTCGGGGAAAAGACGTTTAAATGTCAAATGCGATGAGAGAATCACAATGCACCAGTGAGAACTTAACTTTGCAATCTTCTCAAACTTCTCTAAATGCATTTAACTTTATATTGAACTTCTTTCTGAAACTGTTAAGTGGTTTTGTATATTCTATTAGGGAGTTTAATTAAACCTTTGCTCTCGTCAAAAATGTCAACGAGCGCTTGTTTGAAAAACGTCCTACGCGTTTATTTTGCTAAAGCAATTTAACTTAGGGGTTTCAGTTCAATCTAGGAACTGTTTTAGCTGTTTTCGATGTAGCATTATGTTTTAGCCTCAAAGGAATTGTAATAATTACAAAAACATTACTAAGGAAAATATGAATCCTTAGGAATAAGGAAAGGGAAAAATTAATATTTCACTTATCAATCTAGATATTTGGATGAAACTTGGTATTTAGCTTAATCTGGTTGAATGATTAAAAATCATAGTTATGTGTTTATCATAGTAGCTAACCTGCATAGTCTTTTCCCATGTTAATTATATAAAGAATAGTAAAACTCCTTTATTTATGGAGAGATGTTAACGAAACTCGATATAAATGGTCAAAATAAAAATTGTTTATGCTAGAACTTTCAGTGTTTCTCACAGCAGCAAGCCTGTGAACCACTAACTAATATACTAACTATCATATTTATCGACAGATATTGATAAAACTTGTCATATATTATTATATTATTGCTTTGTAAATTCGCTGAGTATGCAGGTCTGCTGCGACGGAGTATTTATTTTCATAGTGCGTGGTTCAGTTTAAATAAAAAATATTATTCTCCAAAAGAAATAAAAAGGGGAATAAGTTCCACAACACTGTGGGTTGTGTTCTGGTTTTCACAGAGAAGACTATCAAAAATTCCTTGTTGAGAGTTACAGGAAGAAAGACAGACAATCTAAGCAATGCACAGACGAAATTATAGTTTTATTTATATAGTTGGTTCGACCACTAAATTTTAGAAATTTGATGCATTTCAAATAGTGCGTATACGTTTTATGCGTACCACACTGCCATGAGAGAGCGAACTAGGGGTATTTCCTCGTGATTTTGGGACATTCGAATTTATTATGACCGCTGGGGGGGGGGAGTATTGCCGTCAACATATTCCCCGCAGCAGAGCTGTTATCGATGCAGTAAAGTCCTTTACGACGTCCCGCGCTCTTGGCTTATCTGGTATCGACAGTCTCGTGTAGTGTCCACTCGGACCCCTCTAGACATCCCCCCACTGTTATCTTGGTCCCCTACTTCCTACAACTTCCTAAATTTACTTCCTATTGCTTTTGTCCTGATTTATATCTGCAGTGGTCATTATTTCGCGGACGTCAAGAGCACGTCCTAATGGTGGGGCCGGCGTGTACTTGTGTCGATCAATTCAAAAGTTCGATGCAAGAAGTTTGGACGAAAAAGATTTCGGTAGGATGTCCCTCTAAGATAACCACTTCCTGTGAAACTAAAATAGCAAATTCAAAAATCTCATAGTATAAAGTTATCACAAAAACCGAACTCGGGTATTATAAAATTGAAAACTTACATTTATTTTTAAAAGTAGCTAAATTTAACCTAATGCAATTATTTTTAATTTAGGCCTTGAACATCTAATGTTTGTAATACCCTTGCGGAAATTGCTAAATTATGCAGTGAATATAGTGGAAAAAAATGTTTATTAGTCTCCTGAAATGGGATACTACTAAAACTCAAACTACACGACTATTTTATTTAGATTTTTAATGCGGACATTTTTCACCACGATTTTATGTAAAACAATGTTTCACGACGTTTCGAGATCTGTAATCTGACCCCGTCCTCAGGCGACCTAATATCTAAAACTTAACACGATTAACACATAATACGGACTAAGCCGGTATTAAGCTGAAAACTTAAAAGTCTAAATCAGTCTAAAAAATTACAAACAAACCATTCTCTAACTATTAAACCCATAAATATATAACACGTCCACTCGTCTCGAAGAATCAAATACAACGGACACACAACTAAACAAATTATTTTCTCAAAAAAAAAACAAGATTCAGTACGGACATATTACGACAATAGTTTTTATAATAAAAGTTTAATGATTAAAAGTGTAGTACAGCGTAAGTATTTGGAAACCTACAACTAAACGTTCATTCAAAGCATATTCTTACCACAATTATATTCTATGTTTGCTTTTAAAAATGTAGAGATGAAGTTTTGAGAGGAATCTTAATGAAGTAACACGATTTGAAATGTTAAGCCTTACTTGAGGGATTCCAATCGAATTGGATTAAGTATATCTATACTCACATGGGAGTTTAAGTTCTCATTCACATAAATAAGTTAATCTTTATTTCAGTTTATCTTAATAATTTTAATACTAAAATGGATCAAATTTAATTTAAGTGTATTGCTTGGTCTTCGAGGAACCTTTGTAAGATTAGACATCTCGGAAGGTGGTATTTCTCCAGGCAGGATCCTCTGTTGACAGCAGTAATCAGCACGAGCTGAATAGATGCATTGTTCATTGGGAGCTGCCTCATCGTTCATCCTTGCACAATCTCTAAGCTCTTTCAATATTTGTTATTTTCAAACATTTTGTTTTAAAACTAACATCAATTCCACCATTTTTTATAAGAACACACATTTTTTGTAAAGAACGTAACGACGAAATAGGTAAACTCACTTCAAATATTTAAAACAAACCTTTTTCATGGGTAAAAAGGATTTAACCTACCAATTTAAAAATAGTTTTAAAATTAAATATAATCAAACTAATCTTGATTTTAGAAGTAACTTTAAACGACAGCTTAATTTATTTTTCTGTAAAATATTTTTAAACGAGCTCTTTGTTCTAAAACTGGACTTTTTCAAACCTCATATATTATTTTAGTAAGTGTTCAAAAACCGTCTAAAACTCTTTGAAAGTAAAATACAATAATGAAAGTAACATTTTCATTTTTAATTTACCAACAACGTTTTTCCTGTAATGTCAATACTTGTGCTTTTACAGAGAGAAGAGATAAAATTCTGGACGTTCGTAGATGACTATTTTTATGTAATACTTTAATAAGTGCATGATTTCAATGCAATAAGAAGAAATACGCAAGAAAATACGACTTCATTATATAATGAAACGTTTACGTGGAAATGTAACAAAGTTGTAATCAAAGCGAGGGGTCCGTGCTGTTTCCATGGAAATGAAGTAAGAAATTAAAATCTGAACCACTCATCTACTTTGAGGAGATTTTCAATTTTATTTATTCAGGCAAATTGAATTTTCTGAGTAAAACCAATTAGGAGTTTATTTGATTCATTTATTTATTGCTTTTGAGTGATGTAACTATACAAAGTTACGTTACAACCCCCTGCTGAGGGTTAAGACATAGACGTTAATATATTCCCCCTTGTAGAATCCATCAGGGTTGTCAAAGCTACCCTGAGAGGCCGTGGATAGATGACGTCAGTCACTCAAGGGATGAATGGCAGTGTTGACTAAGAACCCTTGCTATACATGTACGTCATTCTGTTCAGCACGAGGGTTGTGTTATTTAATTTGCTGGGATAAATAAGTTTTTATTTCTACATATTACCTGGAGCTATAAAATACAATATGAATAATTGAAATCCGTTATTAGTTTTCAATGTTATAACTTCTTAAGGTACATTAGGATATTTTGTTAGTTACTCATAAATTCAAGCTGATATTTGGAGTGGCGTACTTCCTCCACCTTTTTTTAAACTCTATGCTCTAAATAATATACAAAAAGGTTATTTTTTCTGGTACTGTGCAGTATAAGTACAATTTTCTATCTTGTATTATACCTTGGAAATGCTTAGTAAGCATTGCCAACATAGTTCCGTCAAAATATAGTTTTTTTTCTCTATCTTGCCAATATTACATCTTCGAGCCTGGTGGAGTTTGCCAAAGGGTAGACTGCCCACGTATGTTCAAGTTTTAGAATAAACCCTACATTTTAAATTTTTCTTCACAGTCTCTTAAATCGGTGTAGAAAATAACTCACTGTACCCTTAAATGTGTTGTGCAGGAAATATCTTTACGCTTTTAAATTTTAATTAATACAGTCTTAATTTTTCTGGACCTTTATGCCCCTAATGCCGCAGTACCATTTTCTTTATAAAGGGCGACTAGTTTCTCGATTTATAATCCAATTTAAAGCCTTGGTAAGTTAAAATTCACTCATCAATGACATTAACATAAAAATAGATTGAAAAAAGTATTTAATTTATAGAATTGGATTATTTATAGCACCACACTCATAAGTTCCAAAATATATCTCCGAAATGGCGAGGTAATATGGATTTAGTGACGAGTCTATTGGAGGAAGATTTAATTGGATAAACATTTCAGGGAGCTCAGCGCTCAATTAGTGCGAAATGCAGATTGTGTTCTTGAGAGGTGGGCAAACGAGGTTTAGTCATTCTCCTCATAATTTGTTCGCTTCATTGATCAATTAAATTTCATATTGTTTTAATAAGTGGTTTATTGATGGTGTTTATTATTTTACAGCTTTTTAGGTTCTTTAATGCGGACATTTTAAAGTTTTTATTGGGAACGGTCCAAAGTTTAGGTTCGTTACTTTAACCTCAACAACTAAAATAATAATAACACAATTTGTTTGATTGAATTGTATTTTATTTTTCGCCAAAATGCACCCGTGTAACAAATTTCATAAAAATCCGGTGGTCAGTCTGGTGTCAGGGTTCAATGATGAATAATGATTTATTTCCTCCTTGTAACAAAAACAATTTACAAACAAAATAAAAATACTGAGTAATAGCTGGTTGATTGTCCATTAGTTTTGACCAAGAATACTCTGAGATAACACTTTATAAATTATTTCTTTGAGTCCTGTCGGCACTTGAATTATCTCTTCCGTCCCTGTAGCATAAAACAAATGAAAGTTTCTTAGTTACAATTTACAGCAATTTATTCTAACAATCCCCTGAACAAATTTCTGGACTCTAAAAACTCATAAGTTGAACAATAGTTATTTTATAAAACAATTTAGAAAAGGCTAGTCGGCCTTAGGTTATCAAGTCTGATGGATTTCGATTTTTAAATAGGAACAACAGTACTTAATTTTAATTTTTCGGGAAATATGCCCCGACAGAAGCTTAAGTTAATTATATGCGTCAAAACTGGACTTATTTTTGGCTCTATTTGTTTGTACAGGCAGACAGGCATCAGTCCTAAAATTACCTTTTTGGATTCAGGGAGCCTCAAAACGTATATATCCAATCTCAACTGAAATTCGAAAATGTTGACGAAATCAAGCCTTTCTCCCATATATACTCGCACTATGTATAAAAGAAAGTATTATACTTATTCCGGTGTGTCGTGTTATAATCACAAATTTTATTTTGGTCTACAATTAAACTAAATAACCTTATATTGCTACAACAGGTATTTTATACA
This sequence comes from Nephotettix cincticeps, assembly GCA_023375725.1. NCBI lineage: Eukaryota > Metazoa > Arthropoda > Insecta > Hemiptera > Cicadellidae > Nephotettix > Nephotettix cincticeps. The sequence goes on along the minus strand of CM041789.1, from coordinate 66,100,437 downwards.
GTACCAGAACTTAACTAGATTATCATATCCTATTCCCTATAAAATCTTGATTATTGCGCATTGCTTATAGCATTGTTGAACTCTAAAACAGAATCATTTGAAACGTCGATTCACTTTACTGGTTGGGTGGGTCAGTCTCCCAAGTTTTCTTCTGTTTCTGTCTGCTAGGATTTGTTCGTATAGCCCACAGAAGTTGTGCAGAGGTGCCAGTAGCTTACGGTTGGCCGTCGGAACGGGTTAGAAAGTGGAAAGTAGCAGCATTGCTCGCTTCAGCTGGTAGACGTAAACAAAAAGTATGGCCGCCCTACTTCGGCTGTTTAGAGTTTACGTATCCGTGAACTAACGTTTTTATGTCTGCGGTCTTGTATCTCATAAAGTATGGAAATAATCAGTTGTTGAAAAACTACACGGAACTTAGGTGAAGTTTTATCTACAATTTTTTAAGTCTTTGATAAGGGGTAGTGTCTAAACTTTTACTTCATAACACATTATTGAAAATGTTATTAACTAAGTCTATAATTTCAGTGTAGAGAGTCCCATGACCACTGATTACTTTTGGGATGTTTCGTGTTCTTTGCCTGTTAGCCCAGTTAGAAAAATAACAAACAAACAACTATTTCAACTTTTCACTTAACATTTACTGTAAGCATTAAACCTTCAGCCGAGTTTTCTTTAACAGTCAACCTTTTTTTTGAACTGTCCTTTTTATTGCTGTGTTTTAGCGTATATTCAAGTCGAACCTTTTGTTTAAAATTAATTTCACCTCAGGCGATTTCTTCAAATATATCCACACTTTATTAAAAGAAAGTTACAATCAAGCAGTTTATGAAAAAAATGACTTTCGATGATTTTAAATTTATTCAACCTTTAACATGTAACAAAAAGAATTATATGACTCTGGTAAATTAAGTTGACTATCAGCGGATTATTTAACATACAAGTAATGTAACATTTTTATTTAGACCTCTAGAAAACATCAATATGTTGTCTTACTGTTTCTTCTATCTTCGTGTTTTGCCTCAGTACTATTAAATCTGCTACAGCTGCTTTACGCCTGTTTTAGACATGCATGTTATAGACATTTTTTGGAAAGAAATTATTTGTGACAAACAAAATGTGCTTGTGCATACATGGGTACCGAGACAGACGTCCCCTAGAGCCAATTCAGCTTCCCTTCCCCTTCCCAACGTAATTCGAGTTAATTGAATGTTTGCATTGCAAACATTCAATTAATCTTGCTTGTAATTAATCTTAGGCTAGTTGATGCCGCCTGTCATGTAAATTCTTTCGGAACAGATTCAAGATTCAATACTTTTATTCCAAAAAAGACAAATTTTACCCTTTGTATAGTTGACGTCATTATAAACTACATCAAGTTTAATTACATAAAATTAATTTTGTTTGGTAAAATAAAAAAAATATGTTCCCAGTCAAACATCAATTAGCAATGTAAAAGTAACAAGGCCAGAATACTAATAACTAAGAAAACAAACAGAAACAAAGTTAAATCAATGTCATGATTACAACATTGTATTATTTCTATAACACTTAAGAGATCAATTAGGTCTATAAAATTTAGATCAATTAATTAATACAATTTATATAACAGGTAAAAAATGTATAGGTTAAAATACTTAAGTAGCCTATGAATACAAGGAATATTTTTTTTCTTTTCTTTGACGAGTGAGATGTAACCTTGATTAATGAAATATCTCAGTGTATAATAGATGTATGGTATATTAGTACACTTTATTTTAAAATTTACTATCATATAACCTTACTGTAGATTAAAGTCATATGTTGTAGAAATCATCTCTTGGTTTAATAGTAAACAAATTGTCCTCGGTAAAATAATTTCGATGAATAATGGTACTGTTAACGATGTTATAAGCACTACGTTCATGACCTCATATTCCACTTATGCCGTAAATAAGAAGCTTTAAGAGTTAACGCAGTTTGGTGTTTAAGTCTGCCAAGCTTTTATAATGGGTTCTGCATAGCACTTGAGACTCTTAGGCGGATCGTGTATCACCATTTGCGGTAGCATTCGCGATTAAAGTAGCCAACACGTTTAATGTGCTAATTTATAACTTTGGCAATTTTCGGCACGCTTAGTATATTAAAATATTGAGCGCTAACTTGATAGTAAATGTTCATAATTTTTATCAATTTCTGCTGACACAGATCTTACAGTAGAACCTCGCTAATTCGAACTTCGACGATACGAAAACGTTTAAAATTCTTACATTTTGTCAGTTCCCCCTGAGAAAACCTCTAATATAAAAAATATATTCCAATAATTCGAAGTTTTTTTGCACAATATATCCTTTGGAATTGTGATTCAATAGCTCGAAACCCTACCTATAAAGTTCAAAGTTAACATCTACAATTTGAAGCTAAAGATCGCATAACCTTCGAAATTAGAAATAATAAAAAAGCCAGTCAAAACGTTAATTTGTTAGTTTCGCAATTTCTCCAGGTTTGGATCATCAGTGGCATCAGTTATATTTTGTTTACAGTTCGATTTTTGGTCCGCTTGAATTAGCGAGGTTCGAATGTAAGAATGGTAACTAAGAGATTTGTCGATTCGTACAAAACACTAAATATCAATAACATGTAATTATGAATGTTTAGTTCTACCTGTACAATTCAAATCTCAAATCACAGTTAATTTGTTTAATAAATTTGGGAGTTTTTTACTTTGTAAGAGAATTTTGAAGGGGCGCCAAGAATATGACGTCATTTGCATGGCTCCACTAAAGAGGGCGCTGATGTTTTCCACCCTCAGCAAAGAGGCTCCACGTGGAAACATTTCAAGTACGGTTTAGAATGAAATGAAATTTAGTGAGGTGTTTTCTACCCTTGACAATAATTTTACTATTGTTCATGATTGTGAGGAAGTGGTGATTCATAAGTAAAAATATTAAAATAATAATAGTGTGTTTTTGTCGTGAATAAAATTGCGAAGTAAACGTACGTTTCACAATTGCGGTAGTTATTACAATAATAATTAATAGTTCTTTAATTGGTTACATTTATCAGTGCTGATAACATTGTAAAATTAATGTTAGTGAAGAGGCTGGTCTCACCTAAACCCCCCCCACCCCCCGAATGATGATGGCCTACCAAGGGTTGTCCATCAGCCTGCCTGCGTTGTGAGACTTGATTATAATGACAGCTAAGACAATGATTATACATTGCTTGAGCTTCTTTCATCATTGGCAATATATTTGGTTATACTTAAGATCAATGTTAATTCATTGTCAAAACACAACCCACTGGTTGAAAGCTCGTACGTACGTAAACAAAAACTAAATTTGTTTTATAAAAACATCTGTTTATAACCGTTTGACAACTGTTGATTGAAGATGGTGGTGAATAATGTGTTCAATGTAGGATGTGAATAGAAGTTATGCATAAATATTTATTTTTTATGCAATAAATGACAAATTATCAAATTAGTAAACAATTTGTAAAAACTAAAGGGTAAAATAACTGTGTGAAATAAAAGCAGAGAAAGGTATTTCCAAAATCTTTTTTGTTTTGATGGAAAATTTATTCATTGTATTGCTTGAAGTCACTGTAACAAACCAATTGGTGTAAATTAAATTTCCCGTTTGCGTTTCAATCCTCATTCCGTATCTAACACAATCAGTTGACCAGAGGCTAATACTAGTCGTACGAATAATTGTGATAGCTCCAATAATTGAGCTGGCTAAACACTCTTGACCACATTTCATTACGTTTGAACCGTAGCTCACTGCCAGCACGGCGGATTCATGCGTATAGGTTATGAGATCGATCTCCGGCCGAGGCGAATATATATCTGTTTAGAGTTTATGCAAGTTAGTAAAAAAATGTTTGCGTTTTAAGTATATGCGGTAGGTAAGGAGATTGATTCTCAATAGGGAAGGCTAAATTTTGGTTCAAATTATATTCAAGTAAACGTCTTATTTAAACCATATAAGTTGTATTTAATTGAGTACATAACAAAATGTGTTTTAATTTAGCTAACCAACTTGCATAATACAATACATATCTTATTTTATGAGAGCGAAGCTCGGTCTACCGGTAGGCCTACTTGTTATTATGAATCATGATAATTCATTGGTACCTGTAGTTATATTTTTTCTGTAATGAAAATGATCTTTTTATAAAAACATCGTGAGAAGTAAAAGAGAGTACAGTTTAACATTGTTCTTATGGAGCTTAAATACAAAATGGCGGCACCTAAAAAATTCTTAGGAGTCTGCAATATCTCCGCCATCTTGGATTTTAGCCCCATAAGAACAATGTTTATTTTTTGTCAGCATTACTGATCGCTCAATCGTTGTAAACATATGGTTGATAAATTAAATTAAGGGTAAAATGGTTATCTTGGGAATTACATTTACCATTTTATGATCTTTCTAAATTCATAAATTCTTTCCAATTGAAAGTTCAATACAATAGCTCTGGTAGTTTCTATGGAAACTTGTTACATATTTTCCATCGTACAAATCACCAACACCCCCCAGCAAGGGGCATTGAGCAAAGACATATCCATGTCAAAAGATAATTATTGGATATTATTGTGGTAATCATATTTCTTGGATGGTCAATTTAAAAATAAATAGTTTCTCTAGATAACCACTTTACTTTAATTTAACACGTCAGCCATCTGTTTACGACTATCATGTAACGCGTAATGCTGTTCCAAAACTAGCATCGTTCTAAAATGGCTAAAATGAAATATTTCTCCAGTAAGACTCTGGAAACGAATACTAAATTTCCTCAAATACACTTCGTGAGCCTCTAGGGTTGTTAAATACTCGTAACCTCCCCTCTGTCTGTGAGTAAGGTTTGTGTCAGTTTTAGATTTTTTCTGGGAGAGTCAATGTAGTTTTGTCTACGTGCGTATTGAAGAAGCTATTATTTTAACCAAGACCAAGAACCGGTTACCCACATTTCATAAACAACCCGTCACTAAAGTCTGTAGCTTCGTTGAATCACAAGTTCACGTCTTGAGTCACACACAGCACATGTTGTGACCTGTGTGCGCAACGCGTCGGTGTCACCCCACGACCCAGTTGCGCATTGCACACCTTATGATCGCTTATCTCGGGGAGACCGGCTGAGTACGGTCGAGTCGAGAAAGCAAAGCGAATCGTGTGAGAATTGACGAGATGAAACGAGACGTGGCTGGAGATAAACAGCGGCAAGTCGAGTGGAAAAAATTGGAACGGCGGAAGGGAGGCAAAAATGAAACTTCGGCGAGTAAGAAATTTGAACTGCGCAAAAAACAGCTTTCTAAACCTCAGAGCGTTTTTTATTACTAGGCACAAACCATATAAGAGTGTTGTCCATAAAATAACATCAGTTTTGAAATAAAAAATAAACCAGTTAAGAAACAAAAATTGCAGGCTATTATATACATGTTACTCGTAAAACTACAAATTTTCTATACTTTTCTACATTTCTGCCGAATAAATTCAAGCACTTAATTTATATTTTAACAGTTTTTGAAAATTCCGCCAAAGTGAAACGCCGTTTTGAAGCTCCTTTACACCCGTAAACCTCTGAGATGCTTTGTACCGCTTCATGTACGGGGAAAGAGTCCAGGCTCTATGAGGGGATCAAAATCGTTCCATCTGATCTTTGTCAAAAGTTAAATTCTTTGAGCTGTGTGAGGGCGGACGTTCTCATGGACAAACACAAAAATTGTGATGATAGAAAACCAAGTACAGTAGCTTGTTTTTATACACTCGTCGTATACGGTTTTAAGGTTTCTTAATAAATTGCAGATGTAATGGTCGTACCACACTCCATATATTTAATGAGCAAGAAACCCGTAGTATAAAAAAAACAAATAAAAACTGTAGCCATAAATTCTCTCACTTAAAAAGAATGACGAGCTTTCTAAATACATTAATTTAGTGTAGTGGCCGTATATTTTATAAGAGTTTGGCTGGACGTATTTTTATCTAATACTAGCTGACCCGGCGAACTTCGTAACGCCTCACAGTAAACACATGTTAACATTAAGATTTCCATGTTCTGAAGTCGAATAGCAATACGGCTTCATTGTGAAAGGTTATATATTCTGGGTCGCTGCATAGTGAATAACAATACTGAAACGATAAAACATATTAATATCATTCCCATAAAACAAATAAATCTGAGTGGATTAATTCACAATTTTCAAATCCAATCCAAACCCAAACGAAACCTAACTGTAATACGGCTTTTATAGGAAAGATATACAACAGCTGATTATTATAATAAACGTAATAATATAAACATTGTAATTATCATATAAACACATGACTTTAATTAATCAGACAGAAAATAAAAATATAAATACATAATCCCCTAAAACCGTTAACTATTAACGTGGTGATTAAAGCTGTTCATTTTTTACAGTACACATTTACTTCATAGTTTAACATTAATGAATGATTCAGATGGCATTAGATAGTAAAGCATACGGTATTGCTAATGGAAAGTAAACCAATCAGCTGTAGCTAAGAAATCAAATGTTTTCATTGTAGACAATTTGTAAACAAACTTACTCTCCATAAGGTTAACATTAGAAATTTAAAACGCCATAAAATGGAAACTTATGGGGTTTTCGAAAATTTTTTTCACTTAAACCTTCCCGGACACATATAGAGCAACTTCCTAAAATTTCATGGCGATCGGATGAGTAGTTTGGCAACGCATAAAGGACAGACAGACAGACAGACAGACAGACAGACATACATTCAATTTTATATATAGAGATTTCATATCTCGTTAAAAATAACTCAACAATCTGGACCATAATATTTGTGTAGTTCTAATAGTGTGAGTGGAGCATTTTTTGGCGCACACCACTTTCATACGAATGCGGACACTGGTTATTTCTTTTCAGTTTATTAGGTTAGATAAATAATTAGTCTGTTTTTGGCCGAATTTTATAATCTCTAACACCTTCTATAAGTGAGTGATTATATTTGTGTGATTGACACGATGGAGTAGGATGTAGAGCCTGAGTGAATCCACTTCATAATCTCAAGATCTTCAGCAACGTTTACAGAAATGTTTAAAATGATCGGTGCTTGAGACTCGGTCTGCATTTAGTTTAGAAATTGAAAGCAAATTGAAAGAAATTTATATGTAGTGAATTGAATAAGTGATCTTCAGTATTAAATGAACACCAGACAAAGATTTTCAGTATCAAACTTCATCCGTTTACGAAATCAGATCCTTTATACTCATATACGCCTTAAAATACGCATAACATTTTGTCATTGCTGTTGAAATAAATATAGAACCACAGACAAAGAGATTCAAATTCGTTAAGCATTTCATTGTTCGCCACCCTCAGTCAAGATTAGATCTATAATCCAAGTTTAACGCCCAAAGCGGTTTATCATCCAATATCACTTTTATGGGATACGCCGTTAAACTGAAACTTCAAGTTTAAAACAGGCGAATAAGATTTTGCGTTTAGGACGTCACGTTAAACATTTATTGCTAATCTCCGGTGGTAAAAGCCCTCCGTTTGCATAATATTAACGTGAAACGTTCACTTTACATTTTAAGGTAAACAATAAAATTGCTTGGAAGTTCTACTTTGAATGTGATACATTTTCAAATGATTGGTTAACCATTGTTAAAAATTTAATTCGATATTTCAGTATTAACTTTTGCTGATTATTTCTTAACAACGGATACACAGAACATATCCGGATCTCCTCATTATTTAAACCAATTAACGTTAAAATTGATATTTGCTGTCGATTGATACACATCCAATTGGCTAACGGGATTGTATTGTGTGAAAAGATTGACGTAGTGTGATTGCCGTAGCGGATCGACAACTGGTCCATTATCCTCGGAACGCCAAATGGCGACAGAATATCATGCGGAAGTCTTTACAGGGCAGTTGTGGAATGCCGCGTCCGCTTAGCTACAGAAGCGGAGGACAGACAGTGTGTCTCATTACAGCGCTGTTGTGAAATGTGTCCGCGTTACTACAGCAGCGCCGGACAGACAGTGCGTCACATTACAGCGCCGTTGTGAAATGTGTCCGCGTTACTACAGCAGCGCCGGACAGACAGTGTGTCTCATTTCAGCGAAGTTGTGAAGTGTGTCCGCGTTACTACAGCAGCGGTGGACAGACAGTGCGTCTCATTACAGCGCCGTTGTGAATTGTGTCCGCGTTACTACAGCAGCGCCGGACAGACAGTGCGTCTCATTACAGCGCCGTTGTGAAATGTGTCCGCGTTACTACAGCAGCGCCGGACAGACAGTGCGTCTCATTACAGCGCCGTTGTGAAATGTGTCCGCGTTACTACAGCAGCGGTGGACAGACAGTGCGTCTCATTACAGCGCTGATATGTGGAATATATTCAACGATTGTTCATTAGCATAGTACAGACGTACCGAATTTCCCTTATCTTACTACAGTGCGGATGGGTGGAATATCATGACCGAGATGAAGTACTGTATCAGCAGAGACAAACAGACGCGTCTCATTACGGCGCTAATGATGCACATCTTGAGGCAGACCCTGAGACATTAATCACATTGATAAGAATGGCTCGTTTCCCGGCCTTGACAAATTGAACTTTTTGGCACTACGCCAAGTTGGCTGGACTCCGGTGAGATGAATAAGTGGGTAGGCCTATCTAAATTGAATTCACCTCGTCTACATCAATTGTTCCTTTAAGGAGATGCCAATGTCAAGTTTGATAAATGCGTCTTATTTACTTAAATTACAATCGTTACGAAAATAAAGGCCTTGAAAGAGGGAATGCAAGTCACACACCTGGCTATTACAACGGTCTAATTACAAAGAGCCTGCGTTGATAACTTTTAATTAGCGCCATGGGCTGACTCTTAACTACCGTGAATGACGCATTGTCATTGAAAAAAAAACTGAAAGTCGGGCCGCTGTCCCTCGCGCTAAAAATATCCACGGGGGCCGACAGGGTGACAGCTGCGCCTAATGAACTTGGGCGCCTCTGCCGCATTAGTGATTAGCTGTGATGTATTGTTGTTGGAGCGTAAATTTCGCAGGACATTAATATGTGTGTAATCTGTTATATACTGATTATGCTGGTATGAACATGAACCAGTTGTAAAAACCCCTTATGCTAGAGTACGCGAAGACTAATCGGTTCTTCCAAATCATTTTTAAAAGATGTAACTTCCAGAACGTAAAACAAATTTAATTTATCATTCAGGCAGTATGTTGTGCATTCCATCGCTGATTCTCCCAGAGATAGGAAATGCCACGACATGTGCGGATGCGCGGTCATATTTATTTCGGTTCCAGCGGGAATGTCCATCTGCCAAACACGCTTTCATTTCTCGCTTGACACGCTCGTATTTGCATACATAATCCGTCACACACTGCAAATATACACGATTTAAACTTTGTACACGCATTTTTGGTGTCATTACATAATTTTAATTCTTAAACATCTACATATTGAATAAAAAAGGAATGAATGAGATTGTAAAACTACAAAAAGTGGACAATTTCAAAGGTACATGGAAATATATATTTTAATACATGTATTGATTATGATGATAGAAATTAAAATGCACATCCGTGGAAGTAGTCCGTCTTGGGCACTGCAGCTTTTCGTCTCTCAGAGATACAAATTGAATAGTGAAATGTTTGGGAAATATTAACTAAAACAAGGATTAAAATTGAATGAACGAAAATATAACACAATATTACACCAATAAGCATATATTTTGTTGGAACATATCCATATCCATTTAGTGGAAAGAAAAAAAAATCACAATTCCGACCAGAAGAATCTAAAGTGCCACTGTCTTTTTAAATTTTTATTCCCGTAAAAGCAATGTTAAATAACTTCGAAACATACAATTAAAACACATCGAGCCAATTTGATATTGAAGTGTGTTTATTAAAAAGGTTATGTCAGTGATCTATGTGTTAAAAACCTTTTTGGATAGTGTCAAGTTTATTTTTAGCTGTATAATAAGACACACTGATAATCACGAGGTAGATCAATTATTTATAGATCAACAGATTATAATTTTTTTCTTATTCCCTGAGTAAGTGAAAAAATAAAAATCATATTGATTGCTAAGCACTACCATATCTTTCAAGTACAAGTTTTCTTTCAGATAGTAAAAAAGGAAAAATGATTTTTCCAATATATCCACACAGCAAGTTTCAAGGCTAAAGTTTAATCCTAACTCAAAGATATTGAACCGGTACATACAAACTTTAAAACTCAAGTTGCAGAAAATCAATTTTAATAATTTAAACCACAAGGGAAGGGGGAATGGTGCCAAAATATGTCACAGTGAATGTTGGAATTTCAAAACGGTCATGTGGGAGGTGAGTAAATAATTGCGGAAGTACTGCAGACACTTGATAAACATACCCATTTATCAGACTTGACCGGATTGTAGGCTTAGTTACACATTACTCACCACGGTGAAAGTATCAGGAACCGTGAATTCTTCGCCTCGACGACCTTCATGGTTGTGGGTACGCCCTTGGATCGTCGAAGCAGACTAATTTGAATCGCAGTGCGGGACGTGCCGATTGGCTCACCGCAGCTGCACGTGGACGTGCTCCTCCGTCGGTGCAATATTAGATGACGAGGATTGGCAGCCATCGAGGCACGTCTTCGTTCCGGCGTTCCGCTGTCTATGGAAATGGGGAATTGAAATATAGACATACTGGTGCATTTCAGTAGAATTAGGCACATAGAGTTTTGTGTGTATCAGTTATGTGTGATCTGCTTTACTCGTGGATTGTTTAAATATTAATGTTGTAATTGTACAACTTGTTATTCCGCTTCCTCGTTTTTCCTTACTGCGGAATGATAAAGGGTTAGTTGTTATATGGTAGTAAAACATAGAATAATGGGAGTCATATGTGCCTTTTCCGGGGTTTCATTAATTAGCTTCAAATTAAATAGTTTAAATACCTCTTCTCTAGCGATCCTAGTAGTTGCAACTATAGTTTCGGCCTACATTAGGCCATCATCAGGCACAAGGATACTTATTTCTTAATCCATGTGAAGGTTGTCAAGTTTAATGCATTAAATAAAAAATTGAGCCAGCTTAACTTTAACTCAACTTAACTCGAGTTAACTTTAGCTCAAGTGTTTATTTAATGCTTTAAATTTGACAACCTTCATATGAAGTGAGAAATCAGAGAAATACATATCCTTGTGCCTGATGATGGCCTAATGTAGGTCGAAACTATAGTTGCAACTACTTCAACTACTTTGGATTGCTACAGATAGAGGTATTTAAACCATTTAATTTATTCTCAGCAATCCGGAGGCTTCATAATATCACCTTCTAGGCGTCTTGATACTAAGTCACTGTAAAATAATAAGTTTTATGCTATTTAGATTTCTGTTACGGACATTTTCAATCACGTTAAAAAAACAAAGTTTAAGAATTTATAAAAATAACCATATCTCAAATGTACAATGACTCATTGTCACAATTGCGTATCATATATTTGTTTGAAAGTGTAACTCTCGTTTACATAAACTATGTATAATTTTTCCCTAAATAGAAGGGGGAACTATAAGCCCTAAGAATGGGTAGTGGTGCTCCCATGTAGTTTAAATGATTAAAAATTGATTGTCCGAAACTTAAGTTTTAAAGTTTGTATGTACCTTTCTATATCTTAGTATTGGTTTAAATCGTAACCTTGAAACTTGTTTGTGGATATAGAAGTACTACTACCCACTGAATAAAAAATTGTTTACCCCATTGATTTTTGATTTTTTAATTCAATATAAAAAACTATTGTAATACTGTTCAACTTCAATTAATTGGTTTTTGAAACTATTGTAGCATATGTAAAAACAGAGTGTAAACATTTCAGGATAATAGGGTCAGTGTTTTTTACAGGTTTATACAAAAACAATGTTTTCGAATTTAAAATATATGTTAGCCCTGTTGGAAGTCTTAATCAATGTTCTTTAATCACTTTTTAACTCCGGGTAAGCCGACATTTATATAAACTCGATCATTTAGCTGAAACCGAAAACTTCAGACGTACTTATAGTTATACATTGAAACTGTTGATTTGAAATCCGAATCCCTGTTCAGAATATCCTTTGAGGAAGAGAAACAAATTGAACGGCCGATGGATACCGGAGCCAGATGTTTGAAGGGTTACAATTCGACGCCATCTGCCCATCTGCCCATCCGGCCGTCCCCTCGGACCGTGCTGCGCTCGCAAATGGCCAAATGGCCATTCACTTTGTCACATTATACGATAGGGTTACTGCCCGTACCCTGTAATCAATACTGCTTTGAAGCCGCGAGCGCAGCGCAACAATGAGTTTGATTGAGCGCACTTTGATACTGGACTCCCTCTTGTCCACCCAGCTCGCGCATAGCGGTCGACCGTCTGCTTCACATCAACATTGCTGGCAAAGAAAATATTTGAATTATTTTTCCTTTTGTTGCTAAACGTAGTATATTACTTATTTTATCCATAACATGTCATATGAAAAAAGTAATGTTTACGTAAAAATGTTCATAATTGAGCTTATAGTGGAAGTCTTAGTATCAGTTTCTGCAATAACAAACATTGAATGCCCTCCCAGTTTTAAAAATTTTCCAGATATCGGAAGGTCCGGATATGAACGATCCGAAGAAGCTTACTGTATTTATATTTTCTTTTAGAGGTTTAAAATTTAAATAACTGCCATAAAACATAATAAAATTAACCGAAAGGTATTCTTAAGAAGGATTTTATATTGGACGTTTACAACACCGCGATTATGGGGCAATCTGGCGAATGCTATTCTTTGAAGTGGTTCATTTAAATATTAATTTAGATCGGTTCGTATACGAGAGCGTCTGTGGCTGACTACAAACATCAACAAGCCGCGATAAGGTGTTTAGATAAGGCAACACTGTCCAGACCTGTTCCAAATACGGCGTCCGTTCTAGGAAACCCCACAGGTTTGGTGTGGATCTCCATTGTCCCTTTATATACAGTACTATTTTAAATAAAGTATTTCTGTTCTTTGTATTCCCAGCGATTGTTTGAATTTAATATTGGTATTACGAGAGGTAAGTAGAAAATTGCGCATGTACTGAAGAATTGTAACGGCAAGGCGTATCATTTAAAATATTACAAACTTTTTTCGTTATATTAATGATGTGAAATAGTTAGAGCGATATTTGTCTTCGATAATTCGTCTTGGATTCGATAATAATGACTGGTAACGCGATACATCTACTGTTTGGACCCCGGTGACAGGTTTTGAAAACTTGGCGGGGCCACGACTCTAAAATTATCTGTAATAATTGTACAGTGAAAAATATACAGTTGAAACTGGTCGCGTAGCGTAGTTAAGGTAATCCAAACTCGGTTTACACCCTAACACAGTACAGTATGAAGCGACCGTCTCATGCATTTAGATTTGTTCATTACACTTTTTCATCTCCCATTCCTGACCAGGATTAGGTTTTTTGCGACTTTCGTATCGTCGTTATGTGTACGTGATTGGCTATTACTGGTGTTTGCCTGAGTAGTGTAAAAATGTGTCCAGTCCGCATTCGGTTGGCGAGTCACTCTTCTCGTGCGCCAACTAAATATGAACTAAGGTGTGGTCCTATGTAGATATTTAACTGTAACAGTAACTGTGTTTTTTAAGACCATCCTCATAATTAGATCAGTTGGTAACTCAGAGACAGTGGTTCGGACTCTACGTTAAACTATAGGTCCCTTTCAGGCTAATGAATAACAGTTATGTCTAAAAAACATGTCAGCCTTCAGCCAGTAATAAGACTACAAGATCGCGCCACAACCATCCTACACTCATTTCTCATTCATACTTGGCTCAAAACACATACTGGATTAAAACCTACCTGTACTGGGCATTTCAGTATCCAACTAACTATCAAAGTAACTCTAACTATATGAAGTAAATAGAAGTTTTTAAAGTTGCACTATCTTGAGCTTGTTATTCTTAATTTCTAATAATTACTTTCCTTATATTAGGAGCAAATATCTTTTACTCAGTTGTATGGGTTTGGTTAAAGGAAAACATGTATAAAATGCTTTATTATAAATTATCTCAGTGTAAAATATGAGAAATATATGATTTAATTTTAGTTTATAGTAAAATTATCTCGAAACACTATACAAATTGTCTATAACATACGCTACAGTCTATTCGGTTTGAATAACTGTTAAATCTAAGAGAATATAAATATAGCGGATTCTTTCTGACAATAGGAGGTTTTTTAATAGAGAAGATAATGAAACGAGTTGCTTGGTTTCACACTAACATGGCTAATCCAATAACCACGCAAAGTTTTTCAGCCGCTTGCCCGACCATGACTCACAGCTGCCTAGGGGGGGGCACGCGTCGAGGGGAGGACACCCTCTCAGAACCCAGACCTCCCAAAAATAATTTATTCATACAGAAATACGAAACGCACTTGGATAGGGTGTTTTAAAAGGAATCTCATCGTAATATAAAATTTTCGTTTCAGAATTGTAGGAGAGGATGTATCCCGAAATATTTTTATAAGGCGGGCTTAGTAAGAACATACTGTATTTTGGAAAGTCAAATTCAAAGATACTTAACATTTTTCTTCTCCCACGTAAATATGTATTTTTAATTTTTTCGATAAAACAGTAGTATATAACATCACTAGGGCCAAAAACGGACGTTTTTAAAACACGAACACAAGATTAACAACCAAGGCGTGTTGAGGCTATTAAATGTGCGAGAAGGCTATATATCAGAAAGCCAATCTTGAGCAATGTGATGAACTATATTTTTCGTCATACTGCAAATCAAATTAAACAAACTCGTAAAACATAAATTATTATTTGATTTAGTATCAATAGTTGTCGACCATTTTTGTCACTTTAGACTAATCAGCTGTTATGTTACTTACGTTGTAGCAGTTGTTTCTTGATTCCTGATTGGTTGTTGGTTACGTCAGTGCTGACTTTGAATCAAAAATATCATCAACAATGATATTTATTTATTTTAAAATGCTTCTATACAGAACATACATTCCATTTATGTAGGAGCACTAGTTTACAAAGAACATATAATATAGGGGCAGCGGATAAAATTACAAGAATAGTACAAAAATAATCAATTACAGGCAAACAGAGCGGATACTGTACAACAAACAAACGAATATACTTAAATGTAAGACGTTACACAAAAAAGAAAAAAAACAGCCAGCCAGGAGACAAAATTTAATTTATTATTTTTTACTGAAAAATTGCAATAGTGATTTTTGAAAGATTTAATATTTGAATTATAAATATCAAGAGTTAAACAGCTGACACATTGTATTAATTTGGGACTGAGCTCCTAAACAGGTCCGTGAAAAGTACGGACTAAACAATGCAAGGGCTCTGGTACGAAGGTCGGAGCACAAGAAACGAGATAAGAGCTGGGTGTCGTCTACTCTCCCACTTACCAGTTTATAAATGAAGACAAGCATGCCCATGTTACGGCGACTTTCCAAACTGTTCATTTCAAACAAGTTTCTATAAAGTTGGTAAGATACATCATACGTAAAGTAAAGAAAACTTTTAAAGAATAAGAATTGGATAAATTTTATTTGGACTTCAATCATATCAATGAGATGATGATGAAGATTTCACACAGTTGCACTAAACTCTAGCCTTGATCTGACTAAAGTGAAAAATCGAGTTCGAGAATTTCAATGCTTGTTATAAAATTCCCAGATCTGAGTATAAAACCAAGGCTGCGATACGCCAACCTACAACAATTAACAACGTGTTTTACAATCTATTGTACCGCCGAGATCACTAACTTTATTCCGATTATGCAAGAAAGTACCATCCATCGAGTATCGGAAATCTACGACATTTTGAGTGCGTTTAGTGTATCTGACAACAAAGCGTTTATCCGAATGATACTTTAATCCAGTAGGCCTATTACTCAAAATTTTGCGGTTTGAAACTAAAAAAAATCATTATAATAATAGGTTTAGTTTTTGAAGCAGTTTGACGAAAAATACTTTTTACGCGTATAATACTACTCCACCCTTACCCTGGTTCGTTCCGTTTTTATGCCATAACAGATCTTACCACTTACCATTACTTCCGCAATCCTAGAAATCGTTATTAGTAAATTATATTTTGTTTATAAAGTTGAAACCTATTCTTGAGTAGAGACAAAATACTAAATAGTAAGAGCGATAAAAGTTATTTGATCATTTCCGACTACTACTAAATATTTATAAACCACCACTTACAATTAAATACATTATAATTTTATTACTTACTCTATTACCGACTAATTCTTTGACTTTTCACGTAATTAGCTTAATTGTGAAACGAATACATTCATCACTCAACAAACCATTACAGGATACTTCAATAAGTAGTCTTCCGAAGGTTCTAAGTTTTTTTTTTAAATTCTATACATTATTTTCTTGAATATTCATTCTAAAGACGAATTTATAAATAGGAAACAAGCGTTGAAATGCTATGCTATTTCGTGTCACTCGAAAGATAAGAGGTTTTACTTAAACAATAAACGAGTAATCTCTTCAGACTGTTCTGAAACAGCTGTAAACTCGAGTCGGAGTGAGGTTCGTCTTACCTCCCCCACTCCTACCCTTAACCACAGATTACAATCCAACCCAATTTCTCACCGTCTGCTTTCATTATGTTCGGTAGTTGCTTCTTAATGTTGCGGCTGTATCAAACGCTGTTGTGTCTCATTTATTAGTATCTCTAATTGTTTCGCTGATCGTTGTTCGAGAAAATTGTAAGAGATGAAAAGTTATTTTAACAATTGAATTTTACATAGACATAAGCTGAGTGTAATCATAACATATAACCCTATTTGTTGAACTAAGATGAATTTATCAGCTCAAAGATCGTAATTGGGTACACTATAACGTTGTAGAGTTACTGGTAAAGATTTCGGTTATCCAGCATGACGACCAACCTTATTCCATTGGTTAATAATTATCTCTCCTAGAGGGTTGAACCCGACTAAGCCCAAACACCCAGCATGGTCTGACCCATTTTCGAGTTGTGGTCTGTATGATGGATGGCTTACTTGACTCGGCGGGTACCCTAGATGAAATGTTAAAGTCTTCAACCATTGAATTCTTTCCTTGTCCGGTGCGTTCAGATGGAGAATGGATCCTCTTAGAGTATTCTATGGCCCAAACGTGGATCTATAGTACTGGTGTGGTTTTTTCTTCTCCGGGTTTAAAAATTCGGTGCATGATTTTTATTATTTCCGTAACAAGGCGTGTATTTTTGGATTTACTAGCCTTACGTTGTTTCCAACATATAACCATTTTGAATGTGATTAAAAAATACCATAGTGTCCCAAACTATAACTTAACTAAAATATGATTATTTATAGGTTTGTATTGATTGTATTCTTATTATTGCCCGAACTACAGAATATAGTATATATTATAAAAAAAAAATAAAAATTAGCATTAAGACGTTAGATTTTGGCCTCGCAGATGAACGTCAAGGAGACCCTGAGTTATAAGTAGTATAGTTTGGGCATGTGGACTGTGGAGGGTCAGACTCGTTCAAACTCTATCCCAACCGCTGCCCACTCTCTAAATTGCCGACTCTTCGCTTCCAAAGTTTACTTACCGCATAATCACTGGCTTACCGAAAACACCCTTGTTATTCAAATTTGCTATTCTCTAATATTCGCCAAAAAGTATACTACTAGTTTAATATTTTATAGTAACCACCTACAGTACTAGTACGTTAGTTTTCGGGATTGGAGCTGCATATTCAATAATTCAGGAATTATGTTTTTACTAGAAGACTTACTCTTTTTGAAAGGGTTTAAAAAAAGCTCTTACCAAATCCATTAACTGGGCTTCATCGGGTTTAGATTATAATGTTATTTTAATGATTGAATCTTAATAAAAAATCTATATGTGAACGTATTGTATGTATAAAACTCCTTCTAGCCTTCTTAGAAAACATTGGGTCGGTGGCGACGTCCTGTAATCCAGCTACTTGGAGGTCACGAATTGTGAATAGTTGTAAGCGATGGTCGGTGGGTGTAGTGTTCTCTTGTGTGGATTAACGTCCGCACTATTGAATACTACGTTAATTCGCAAAGACCTCGTAATTAGACCAATTCGTAGTTCAGAGGCCATGGGTCGGATTCCACTTTAAACTATAGGTTCCTTAGTTGTCATTGGCTGTTGGGCTATTTTAAAAGTCTTGTCTATGGAACACGTCAGCCTTAGTCAGTAACAAGACCACAATATCGCGCCACAATCATCCTGCACTCATTTCTCATTCGTACTTCGCTTAAAATACCTACCTGGGTAGGTTGACATTTCAATAATCTAATCTAATCTGCTCTAATCTAGGTCTTAGTATTTGAGTCAATAAAAAAATTAGTAAGATTGGCTATGAAGGATCTACTTTCTCTTGGAGGTACAATTGAATGAGCTTCCATTTATACTGGAAGGAAGTAAACATAGTGGTAATCTGAACACTTAGCATTGCAGTGGAGATGTGTAATAATGCGCTAATTTCAACATCCTAAATAGCCTTGACGGGCAGGATGACCCCTAATATGGCACGTATAACGGAATCAGTTATACACGGCAACACGACTCGCCTTGACAGGGTGTGACGGAATGCGCGATGTGTTGGCTTGGCACTCATCCTGTTCATGGCGATGCCACGTCCCTCCATTTATCCCCATCGGTTCAGTTTTATTGTCACATCAATTAATTTTTTATACATTTACGTATGTAAAAATCTTATAATATAGGTTTATTGTAACGTTTCCTTTCCTTTGCTTCTTTAGTTAATTGATGGATACATTGTATTATATTTAAAAATTATTTTTTATTTTAATCTCTGATTAACTCTCATTCATGTAATTTCGTAAACGAGTTCTGATAAAATGTGAAAAGAATGGATCATGAAACTTTAATTGCCGAAATTGCACCCGTTTATCAAAGGTGAGAATTATTATAATTTTTCCTAAAATTTCCGTTCCTAAACTTTAACTTCTCGGTGGGTAATATTTTTACAAATTTATCTTGGTTAAAAACTCAGAAAAATAAGGAGAGCTCATTGTAGTCTTTTTTAGCGGATTTAAAACTTTACAATAATATTCACCGAATTTGTTCTCTCTCCAGTTATGGATTAGTTTTAGCTTAGTTTCGGGGATGTCTAACCTAACAAATGTGAATGGCTTCTAGGTTGGAGCTTGAGACCATGTAGCCGGTGACCCGTTAACATAATGGATGACACCGAGATACAGGAGACCGTCGAGAGCATCCTCGGCAAAGGCGTGAAGGTGGTGGACTGCGAGAAGAAGTCGTGTGTCAAGGAGGAGGAAGTGCTGTTGGTGAACGGATGTCCCATCAAGTTGGAAGGCGAGGACGGAGCAGCGATACGGGAGGCGCTGCTCCACGGGACAGTCCCGCACTGCGACCTCCTCAACCAGATCCTGGTGCGCGCCGGGATCCTGAAGGCCCCGGTGCGTCTGGAGACAAGCCTGAGCGTGAAGAGTAGTGTGGTAACCCGCGAGGAGGTCAGTGTGTCCAGGGGCGGCCAAGTTGTGGACGAACGCTCTAGGGAAACCAAAGAGGACAATTTCTACACTAGCACGACCAGTGAGGTCTGGGAGCCAGTGGGGCTGATTCCCAACCCGGTGAGCCGGACCAAGATAGACTCGTCTACTTCGACATCGGGGTTTCCCCAGGACTACTCGAGCTCCTCGGCGTCGTCGTCACGTCCCAGTAGTGACGCCTCCACCACCGCGGAGTCTCCGCTGTTCACCTCCTCTAGTCACGTGTGGAAGAACCCCTCCAGGAGCACTTCCTCCTCCTCGGAGCCTAGGAAGAGCGAGAGTCTGTCCACGACGTCCTCATCACACTCCCCTACCGCGTTTACGGACTCCGAAGATCAGACGGATTGTGCCAGCGTGGAGCTCGGTCTGTCCAATGGCATCGGAGGACTATCGTTCACCCGGGATAAAAGTCAAGGTCTCCGACCTGCCCCCAACAACCCACCGGTAAGTCTATTACAGTACTCTTTAAATGATTAAAATACATATTGTGCATATAATTTATGAGCTTAAACTTATATTAGCATAACTGTAACACTCTCTAGTATTGAATGTTTTACTCGTACTATCTTATATTATGACGATTATGGAATGGTTTTCGTACTGTCTTATATTATGTGAAGTGTGAACAACTAAATTAAGGGTGTCTGCTCGCCAAATACCACGCTAGCATAAAATTACGTTTCGAGTAGTATAAAAGCAGTGATTACCAATGCGTACTAAACAGAATTTGATAGAGGATAATGCATTTTTCCTAGATTTTTACGTTCCAATATTATTAAAAAAACAAATAAATATATAATTAAATAAGAAGGTATTTGTTCGACTACCTAACTCAGAATATGTTCTCGATACTTTGTAAACCAGCATGTGTGTTCAACTGTGTGTTCTTTATCAAATTTTGTTTATTGTGCTCCTAACATAATTGATGCGATAAAATACAGGATTCTCCTAATAACTACATCACTCTTTTTTTCTTAGCAATGCTTTGACACCCAGGTGGTTTTAGCCTTATATATTTTATGTAATCGGATACACTTTACGAGTAACATTGTAAAAGGAAACTCTGAGATAAGTGTGAATAAAATCCTTCTCCTCCTAGAGAATTGTTATGTAAATTCTATGACCGAGAGTTTAATAATTTATCCCGTGATTGCCAGCTGGGTCACATGTGATAATAGCTTTGTTTACTCGCCGCGGCGCAGCGCTGCTTCAGGGCGAGCATCGCGTCCGGACACAGCTCAGCCGACCGTGTAATACGTCTGCTCCTGCGACGTCTGTGATGCAATCTCAAGGTCCGTTGACGACATCACTGAATCTCGGTCATCCGCTCCTACGCGGACTGCCTACACCGGAGGATGTCGCTTCAGACATCTTGAATTATAAATTATTGTATATGCTTCCCTGTGGGAAATAGGTTTGCTCATGGATGTAACTAAAGATTATGTTTTCAGATTCTCTAATCAGCTGTCATTACGACTATACGACGTCATTAACCATATGACGCTACTGTTTCAAATATAGGTCTGACCGAGATGGGGTAACCCTCTGCAAAGCTGAGACATATCCATGTCAAAAATTCCTCCGTAACTGTCGTGTTCGTAATATTTTAAAAAGTGATCCCTATTCTTAAAACTTTAATATTTACCTCGCAACTCGAAATCGTTAATTTTCATTAAAATATTGATAGACTTGCATTATATTATTAATGTATGTAAACATAAAAAGTGACATTAATTACTTGTTTTGTGCTGGGAAATTAAAAACAAATCCGTGGTCTGGACTTTAAGATTGCTGTTGTTCCCAATGGCGGGTATTGCAGGGATTTTATTGAGTTCAGGGAAGAGGATGAGAGAGAGAGCGTGTTTTAGACGGGGTGTGGAAATGGTCAGAGAGAGAATAACAGAGCACACCGTATAACAGCATGTCCCTTCCTTGACAAGTGTAAAGTAATACGTCTGCTCCTGCGACGTCTGTGATGCAATCTCAAGGTCCGTTGACGACATCACTGAATCTCGGTCATCCGCTCCTACGCGGACTGCCTTCGCCGGAGGATGTCGCTTCAGACATCTTGAATTAAAAATGATTGTATGTACTTCCCTGTGGGAAATAGGTTTGCTCATGGATGTAACTAAAGATTATGTTTTCAGATTCTCTAATCAGCTGTCATTACGACTATACGACGTCATTAACCATATAACGCCACTGTTACAAATATAGGTCTGACCGAGATGGGGTATCCCTCTGCAAAGCTGAGACATATCCATGTCAAAAATTCCTCCGTAACTGTCGTGTTCGTAATATTTTAAAAAGTGATCCCTATTCTTAAAACTTTAATATTTACCTCGCAACTCGAAATCGTTAATTTTCATTAAAATATTGATAGACTTGCATTATATTATTAATGTATGTAAACATAAAAAGTGACATTAATTACTTGTTTTGTGCTGGGAAATTAAAAAAAAATCTGTGGTCTGGACTTTAAGATTTCTGTTGTTCCCAATAGCGGGTATTGCAGGGATTTTGTTTGTGCAGAGTTCAGGGATGAGGGTGAGAGGGAGAGCGTGTTTTAGAGAGGGTCTGGAAATGGTCAGAGAGAGAATAGCAGAGCACATCGCATAACAGCATGTTCCTTCCTTGACAAGTGTAAAGTAACTAACTGTCTATTTTGATGTCACTATGACTATGAATAGTTACATATTAATTCGCTTTTGAATAATTTATATTTATGATAGTCCCGTAATATACCGTGCACAGCCATACATTGCATTGTGTAATATGACACACAACGCTCTTGGGAGTTATATTAGGTAATGTCAGTATAATGATAGGGCGTCCTAATATTATACTGTTTGACGAGTCTCTTCTCACGGTGACCGGCGAAGGTCCAGCGGGTATTTCCGGCAGCTTCGTCCCGTATCCCTCTGGTCATTTCGCTTTCTACACTTTCATCGCTACGGTTATAAATAGCGTTCGGAGAACAATCGATGGCGGCGTGGTCGCATTTCAATGCGGTTTGCCATATCTGGCCCGCGCCTCCGTAGAAGGCTCGTCTGTCGCGCTCCGCACCGCAGCGCAGTGCCGCCCTTGTTTATAGCGCAGCTTCTTGGTAAAGCCTGCAAGTCTACGACGTGCCTTCATTACCTGCCGAGTAGTTACCGGGATAATCCTCACTGCAATCGTAGACAATTTGGCCTTTGGGTACAGGCTGTAATCAAGTGGCTTAGTGGTTATCGTACCCGCTTCGGAATCTCAGGTTCATGACCTATCTGTACACGCTATTTCACATGGATGGGTGGTTTAGTTTATACCCCGTTCATAACCTGAAGGATATCTATTCGACCCTGAGCAAAATATTGACATAATTTTGTGTTGGCTATGATTATGGTCATTGGTCAATTATTAATGGTTCTGGGAAATTGATCATAACTTTTTCTCTCAAAATGTATTTAGGAAATAGCTTAGATCATGGATATTTTAAAAGGGAACGTTTTCAGTTCCTCTTTAAACAGCTGACATCACTAACCGTATGACGTCAATTCAGTTTCAAATTTTGCCTAAGGAATTGCCAATAGCCCCCACCCCAGAGCTTCGTCTGTAACAAATCTACCTACAGCAAACAATCCACTATAATCAACTTAAAATACCAATCAGAGTGGCTCAGTGTATTATCCCCACATGCGAATAGGAACTCCTATTATAAATTTATGTTTAAGTCATCATGAACTTCACTCACTAACATAAGATGAGTTTCTCTTTCAAAAACGTAGATTCTACAATTTCATTTCATTTCTATAAAATAAAAAGAAACAGCAACTACTCAGTATTAATTCAGATGTCTAATAATAAGTTACCACACTGGAAATAAAATATTACCTTTATTTCAAGCATTTAGTCTCATACGAGTCTCGAGTACTTAAGTTTCCTTTTACCCACTTAAACGATTTCTTTGACGTTGTTTTCTACTATAAAACCTTGTTTTATATGATTACTAATTTTTAATTTACTTTATTAAACTACACTGTTGAATAAAATATTAAAAAATAAAATTACAAATAACTTTATTGACGAGTTTAGGAATATTTCATTAACATTTTAACGAAATAGATTGGTTATATTTATGATAAACGTATTCTAATTTCAAACTTGTGCGATTCGCCTTAATTTAAATTTTCGTTTTGATGAGAGGGGTGTTTCTGAGTATTTAATATTAATATGTATATTTATTACGAGACATAAAACCCAAGATGGCGGAGGCCCTGAAGATTCTCACCCCCCAATATTAGACTAAACAATACATTTTGACTCCATCTCCTCGTGATGCCCCGAGCGGCGCCCCGTGTACTGTACACTGTACAGGTCGCGCTTGGCTGGTCGCGCGGATGACACAGCTCGTTGCTCCCTTTCCGCTTTTGCATCTGCAGCAGCGACGGGGATACGCGCATCCAGGTTACATGCACATGTTGAGTTCCTACGAACCAAAGAGTCTGAAATGATTTACACTTCTTTTTCTAAATTTCTACGTATAAAAATACATTAAATTTGATTCCCTCGTGAACCTTATGAATGAAAAATGTTTCATTCATTCAAACCCCATTCCCTCACTTAATTCTTCAGATGTATATCCATATTAAACATTCTATTACGTGGATATTACATGGATAACATGGATGTATTAACAAATCCTGCAGAAAAAGGATGCCTGCACCAGGTTTATAAACTATGTTTACGACAGTAAACCTTCAATCACTCAACACTTAGTGGACACAAGGGGTATCAATGCCTCGAAACGTCTAAATATTCAAAGTAATTGTTTGTTACAATTATCAATTCAAACTTTTGTCTTCTTTCAAATTGTTCCCAGTCGATTACAGTCGAACGACCGTTCATTTCTATCCAATCCTTTTGAATAGGGTCAATTTCATGTCCATCGTAGCAAATAATCTAATACTGAATAGTACTGCAAATGCAAAAAAAAACACACAAACTCCGAGAACAATTTCAAATGAAGATAACTGATTCGTTAAAACAGTAAAAATAAACTACCCACTGAGCCTTGGTCAACAAAAATGTTCTCAAATTGAAGTATGGAAGAGGTGAGAAGGCCATCCTAAAGATAGACTGGGACGGTGGCGACGTCCTGTAATCCAGCTACTTGGAGGTCACGAATTGTGGATTGTTGTGAGCGATGGTCGGTGGGTGTAGTGTTCTCTTGCGTGGATTAACGTCCGCAGTATTGAATACTGCGTTAATCCGCAAAGACTATCCTCATAATTAGACCAATTCGTAATTAAGAGGTCGTGGTTCGGATTCCACGTTAAACTGTAGGTCCATTAGTTGCCATTGGCTGTTTGGCTATTAATGAACAGTCCTGCCTAAGGAACATGTCACCCTTAGTCAGTAATAAGACTACAAGATCGCCCCAGAATCATCATACACTCAATCCTCATTCATACTTGGCTTAAAATACCTACATTGTAGTATGGTTGCCATTTCAATGATCTGATCTAATCTAATCTAATAGATTTTGAGTTCAGTAATGTAGTACTAAGAAACGAAACTAGTTCGGTTTGAACAGAAATTTAAAGCTTTATTTTAGTAAAATCGCACATTGCTGTTTTAACTTCTTTGCTCATCATTCACACACAGATACACGGACTGTGAACTTTCATCTGTTTACTACAGACGACCACTGTGGCAGTTGAGGTAGCAGTTTTATGTGCCGCATGCTTATCTCACT
This sequence comes from Nephotettix cincticeps, assembly GCA_023375725.1. NCBI lineage: Eukaryota > Metazoa > Arthropoda > Insecta > Hemiptera > Cicadellidae > Nephotettix > Nephotettix cincticeps. The sequence continues at coordinate 66,075,114 of CM041789.1, read as the reverse complement.
AGCTGCACTTATAAGCGACAATTCTATCACATTTTACCGGAAATGACCAGCCATATAATTGAATTATTTCGGACCTTGTGTGATTGTCACACCGGAAGTTCGGTGGCTGCGCCCTCGACATGTGTAGGTAACACCGCGTACTGTCGACAACATCCAACGCTGTGCACTTGGGCTATAGTTTTATCAGCTTTAATCAATCTAATACGTCGGGAAAATCCATGATTAAAAGTAATTTAAGTTGAAAACAGCCCTTAATAGTCTTCCTTATTGGCAAAATATTTCGTTTAAGCCTCATGAGAAGTATTCAAACTGAACGGCAGCATTACTGGGTACACGATAGTGGAAATGAGATGGTTGTAGGGTCATACTAAAGCTAAATTGGTTATCTAGAGGAATTTTCTAGGCACTTAAACGAAAAATTAACATGGTCCCGGGCTTAGGTCTTGCCATGAGACCTACCTACGGCAATAGCTTCTTCGCTATGGGAAATTCGCTAAAAACCACACATTTTAGTGCATTTAAGTTTATTTATTGGATATTATTTATTATAAAAACTATAAAGGCACCGTTTAGTACTACATCCTGATAGATAAGGGTGATTCGTATCAATAAAACTAATTCCTCTGGACAGGCAGCAATCAAGTTCCGATGTTGGCCAACCTGAACCGTTGTATTCTGCACAGCAGCACTGTACAGCCCGCGTGGTCGGTAAAGCAGATCTCGTTTCTAATAACTTGTTGCCAATAGATTTAAAGCAAATTGTTACCTTTTTTGGTATTATTATAAACATATTTTAGTTGTATTAGTATATTATCCTTAAAAAATGTTGGTTATATTGTTTTTATTTTATGCTTTAAAATAATTGGACACCAGTTTTGAATCAGTTAATATCTGATGTAGCTATACTGTACTTCTTTTGTGATAATGTTGATAATATTGTCAATAAAACTTTTAACTATACTATTAGATATTTTATAAGGTATGTATTTGTTATGTATTTTTTATATATTTTTAAATACTTTAAATTTAACAATTAAATTTAACAATGTTGCACATTTTCCAAAGTATCACAGCTGTCTGAATTGATGGTGTACCTTAATACAGTGCATATGTAAAATACTGTGTGTATTACTATTGCGTAGGACCTATAAGTCCAATATTTATTTTAAGGGTTAGCTGGAATAGAAATATTTTATTTATAGATTAATAATATCTGAAAATATTTGTTTTCAATAAACTATTTAACACCCATACTTCATTTAACTGAAACTTAAGGATTCTCGAGACCGTTGATAAATAAATGATATATTAAAACATATAAAATTATATTTTGTAGTTATCATCTTATTACTGTATTTGTTTATTGAATACTTATGCAAACACTTAACATTAGTGTACATATACAGTATTTTAATTAATTGCAATGTATTACAGTAAGTTATAGCGTTGACTATTTTTTCAATTATTCACGAAAATGTATTAAACACATATAAACATTCGAAATGTCTTCATACTCAATATATTTATACCTGACATGTGTCATAGTTATTATTTAAAACAATAAGTCATGAAAAATAACCTGTGCATCACGAAAACAATAGTTAATGTTATTCTTCAGGTGAACGATTTTAGATAAAAGAATGTCTCAAGTAAAAAATTATGAAGCCGCAGTAGATGCAGCTAGTTAGAGGATTTGCTACTCGTAAATGGAAGACATTTTGGAAAAAAACTTTTACGTAATTATATATTTTATTTTATTCTAAATAAGAAACATATACACTTCAACGATGCTATTTTTAGTGGCGTGATTTAAGATTTCCCAAACATATAGGTATCGATTAACCCGAAAGTGTATTTTTTCTATGTTTTCAGGATATCAAATTTATATTCTGGGGCGAACCGTTGAAGTAAAGTGGATGAATTATGAGGCTTATTAACAGTGGTATATTGAATTTTAAACGTAGCATTTTGAATTTTAGTGTACTCTTGGTTTTTTGAAAATTAAATATTGAAAACCCAAAAATGTTTTTATTTAATTTTAAATTTATTTTTTTACTTTCTTTTACAACACAATGATGAAAATACATGCATTTATAATTCATCTAAATACCTACAATTTGATAGCAAAATTATCAATTTTTATTTTGTAGTTTTTACAAAATCAATTTTGAAAAATTACAATTTTTGAGAAATTACTTAATATTGTTTATATTATTGTAAGGTCTCTAGGGATACACAGCTGCCAAAGATAATGAGAAAATAAAATTAATAAAAACATTGTTTTAGGGGCTGCGAATCCCAGAACTGTTGCGAAAAATGTAAAACTAAACAGAAACGCTTATGGAACAATATACATCTGGTTTATTTATCTTATACCGTAACAATAATTTTATGGGTGTATTAATTTGAATTATAATTTAAAATTCAGTTTTAAAATAAGACATTATATATTTTATTAAGGTTGATAAATAAATCAAAATTGCCCATTTCCATGATTCACCGTAATTGAGTATAGATTTAATAGACAAATCAATTGTTTTTCTAATATTCGTGAATTAATTCGTGAATTAATTGACCATCAATTAATTTTTGGTTAAATATAAATAAATCCTGCGGAGGTTTACTCCTCTGAGAGTTCAAACAAAAGCCACCAGGTTGCAGCACTGTCTGGGTCGGTAACAAAGTTTGCGCCACCATCGTTCAGCAGTTTAATCTGTATTATGCATTACATATAACTAAAATGTACTTTTTCTTTTACTTTTCTTTCCTTTTGCCTTCATCTATAACAACGAAATAATGTATTGTAGTTACTTAAATATTTTATTAGTGCTGTATTATATTTATAATAATAAGTTTTTACACCTACTAGAATAATTAATAGTGTGTTAGTTATCAGATTATTATAGCATATGAGACAGTTATTGAATGACCCATGCTATTTAAAAGTGATATAACAAATTTAACCTAATTAAATTAACTATGACAATTTCTTTAAATTAATAAACAAGTATTTTTTAAAATTACTTGATCTTATCATTGCCAATTCTTTTACATCAGTGATTTTACATTAATATTGGTCTAAAAATAAATACTTAAATGTTTAAACGGTGAAAATGAGAACTATCAGGAGCACGATCGATTGTACGGAACATTCTCCACCACGCGGCGCTACAAACAGTTCAGAGTTCGGCCGTAGGATGTCGCCCGCTATTCCGCATTGAAATAATAAAAGTAAACTACAACTAACACACTCATAACATAATGTGACATCTGTGAATCGATATGAAATACAAACTGATCACCTTTTTTAAAAATGTTTGGCAGTAAAAAATCTCCATTTATGAATTTATATAAATGGAGATTTTGTCGTCTTGTTTTTTGAAACCCTTTGTTCTTTCTTTTAATTGATACGACTATAATACAACCATAGTACTTTATATTATACCGTTTTATATTATTTTAATAAATAACGAATAAATGAACCGGTTTGGATCTCCGACGTAGACTTAAACGACTGACATGATTTTTTTTACTTCGGGAAATGATTGATTAACCACATACTAATTAGCTGAACCAACTAGTTTTAATGTATGACTTATCAATTAATTATGATAAGAAGTGTATTGTGGAGGATTGAACATTTTAAAATAGTCATGTTAGTTATATATTTTTTATTCTTACCGGACTATAAATTACTGGCTATTAACGTATGAAACAAAATATTACAGGAACATCGATATTACAGCCGATAGTTGGCGTCGTGTGGCGGTGTATGACGTCGCAGACCTCAATATGTTGGTCCGTCCCTTCGTCACAATTTATGACCTCAATTACGTACCTTGTGCCAAGAAAGATTTTACTTCTTTACGTCCTAACGTAGAAAGCGAGTCTGACGAAAATTGTAATCTCTGAGATCATTCCCGTGTGCATGTTTTGTTATGAACTTGCATTCTAAATGTTTGACTTGAATAAAACACGTTGTGATGGAAGATCTCCACTCATAAAACAGTCTATAAATATGTTAGTAATTGCACATTTTCTCTATGTTTTGGGTTACATCCATGAGTCTCGTCATTTAGAAATATCCATATATTAATTACACATTTTAAAAATCACCTGTTGTTTTTAGTTTCTTGATGTGTAAAATGAATGGAATCGATTTTGGATTCAAAGTAGAGTCTACTGTTATCTACTGAATCTAAAATTGTGTTCTTTGTTGCTTCACGTTTGATAATAATCAAAATATAGGTAATGTGAATAATACTAGTACTGCTATTTTGTGTGCAAACATGTTGTTAATAAAAACTACCAATGTTTATTATTGGGCTAGTGAGGTATGCCGCACAATACTGAAGACTGATAATGGAAAAATGTTATTTACTTCCCTATGGGAAATAGGTTAGATAATGGATATGTTTAAGGGTATGTTTTATACAGTTCATCTAAACAGCTTCTAATGTTTTAAATTTTCATCTTGCATCTTACGTCCCCACCAGATCTAAGACATATCCATGTCAATGTAGCAGGTGCACGTGTGATGTAATTAGTGTAACTTAGATGAGGTGCAGAGTGGTGTTAGATTCGGTGGAGTTGATTCCCCTGTGGCCGATAACGTTGGTTGGATCGTAGGGGGGGTAACCCCCTCTGTGTCGGGGGTGGAGTTACCGCTACCGGGCTGGGATGTGAGGAGTCACATGTCTTACAGTTTGAACGCATCAAAGTTCCAGAATTGGAAACACTCTTCGTTTTCCATCACGTTACAGGTTATACAGCCTACTTTAGGGGAGTATTGGATAAAGAAGTTGAATTTTATACACAAAAATTAACTATTTAAAGACAATAATTCGTAATGAAATAACCATATTTTATTATATATTTTTGGTAATATAGTTGTTTCGTGAGACGTCTGTACATGACACATATACAATGGAATCTCGATATAAATAATATTATAGGTACGGGCATAAGGTTTGTTATAAAGAGGATTTCATTATGAGGTTCGCTATGTTTAGGGTGGGTCTACCAGAAATTAACTTTTTACGTTTACAGAAAATTGCAGTTTATTAGTTTTGGCAACCTCATTAAAACACATGTCTGGTTTCTGTAATTTACTTATTATCGTTACTTATAGACAAGACGGAGAGCGTTCCTTATATTGAGGCTGCTGTACTTTACTCGAGATAATAAAAATAGGCAGGATATTTAAAAACAATAGCTATACAGAAAAATTGTTTTATCGAATGTTCGTACGCAAAGGCCATCCTCGTAATGCGATCAGTTCATAATTCAGAGACAAAATGTGGTTTTTGGATTCCACGTTAAACTGTAGGTCCCTTAGGTCATTGGCAGTTGTTCTATTAATTAACAGTCCTGCTTAATGAACCTGTCAGCCTTAGTCAGTAACTAGATCCAAAATTGCCCCACTCTCATCTTACTCTCATTCATACTTGACATAAAGTGCCATACCTGGATAGTTCGCCATTTCAGAAACGTAATAAATAATACTAGTACATTTACAGCTTTAAGGGCACAAGAGGGTTTTAAGGTTATGTTTTTAAACTTTGATGTGAACTGTATATGTTCTGTAGTGTTCCAGCTGTGTATCATCACACATTCAATATTAAATCGTTCGTATTGAATAAGTCTTAAGACAACAACGTAAGATCAAAGTTAAAAAAATAATTTCCCATTACAGGAACGATATTATAGTACCTAATGCAATGTGGTCTGCGCCTACACATAACACAATCCAGCGCGTACGGCGCACTCAAATTCAATTTCCGGATTTAGTTGGCTCTTATGTTTCGATTTCGGTTTCATATTTATGCCACGAATGTTTCAATATCCGTTTCCTAAATGTGGAATATAATTTATTCATTAATTCACAAAATTTACATGGAAATTCAACATTCAAGCCTAAAATCTATTTGTTTTATATACATGTTTATTTATTAATGTAAATGTTGTCTAATTTTACGCTCATAAATATTGTATTAAGCATATTTTGTGTGGGGAGGTTTGTAAAAAAATATCCCATTTTATTGGATATTTTTAATTTGAATTTAGTCGAGATAGTATCAAAAGTGACGCTTGAGTATTTTCATAATCCATTCAGAGGATTTTGAAGTTGAAGTGATTCAAGTCAGAATGGTGTATTTTATGTATGAGGTTCTACTCTAGTTTATTGTTGGATTGTGATCCAATATTCATCAAGGAGTGAACCAAGTCATTGATTGTTACAAACTTCCTATCTTCGCGCCTAAGGAAGCTGGCAAACTTAAGCGATCACAACCAAGATGTCGCGGCTTATCGCATGGATGAATAGTGTGTTACATTTTTCACCCCATTTGATTGATTATAGTGTAATTGTTGATATAACTAATGCGTTATACTTACAATTTCATGTTAACTCTGTTGAAACAAAAAATTGTCTCGTCTTTTATTAATTTTAAAATACGGGCAAAGTTTTTTGTATGCAAAGTTCCCCGGAAACGTCTAACTTTTAATTGGAAACTGTTCCTTTTGCGGAGACAAACATATTTTACGATATACACCAGGGTAACACCTGTAGGTCTGTATGTGCTTTTTTTTAAATTATTTCACAGCTCAAGATTTATGTGAGATAGAAACTCCAAATTTTGTACCATAACCCCACTACTGTTATGAAATCTATTACATTATTATTATTATATTTCATATTATACATACCTTGTAATTTCATATTATAATTATACTTCAATATAATTTCATAATTCATATATACCTTTTGGAGAAATATTTTTATTTAAAACCGGTCCATATATTTATATAGGAATTATATGGATTTTGTGAGATACATATATTATGTAATGTATTTTGATACATATTTTCTATTTTATTTTAATTCAAAACTGAAACGAAATAATATAGGTAGAATGTATTTTCTTTTTTGTTTTGATTTTCTTTTACTCATTTTGAATACAGATAAATATTTATTGATAACAGCAAGTATATTTTTTCATTGAGTCATACAACCTGTAAAAAGTATGTATTTATGTGTTTCGGTTGGAAGGACTTTATGCACGCAAAAATACGCCTTCCTTGACATTGCGCGTGAATACGATCGCGCGATAGCATTTTTCTCGTTGTTCCTCTATTTTTTTCTATCTGAAAATACATTGTTGCTAACCTTTAGAAATGAAGAAGGTGGAGATGAGAAATAAAATATATTTAAGATTATTTTTATTTGCTAAAGCCGTATCAAATGTATTAAGTCCTTCATGAATATATTAATTAATTATACATAATGTGTCTTAAAATATCTGAATAGACCACCATTTCATATAATCCAGCGAATCTAAACCAAATTTATCTGTTTTATTCATCACACTGCTATACACTGCAGTGACCTGCGACGAGTATCGCTAGTAATACATGAGATAACATAGACACAAATAATTACAATAATTTATAAATTAGATTAGATTATTGAAATGGCGACCATACCACAAGGTAGGCATTTTAAGCCAAGTATGAATGAGAGTTGATTGTAAGATGATTGTGGCGCGATCTTGTTATTGACTAAGGCCGACATGTTCCTTAGACAGGACTGTTAATTAATAGCCCAACAGCCGATGGCAACTAAGGGACTTAAAGTTTAACGTGGAATCCGAACCACGACCTCTGAACTACGAATTGGTCTAATTATGAGGATGGTCTTTGCGGATTAACATAGCTTTCAACACTACACCCACCGACCATCGCTCACAACTATTCACAATTCGTGACCTCCAAGTAGCTGGATTACAAGATGACGCCACCATAAACTCTACAATAACAATTAAATAGCCTCAGTAACGCGACAAAACAAGAGATTATATTAAATCAAGAGATTATATTCAATAGCTTTGATATTCAAAACCACCTTTTAGTCTTAAGATAAAAAAGTGCATTTATTTGGGGGTTCACGTACGATCGTATTCCATATTGAGTACCAATGTGAGGTATGGGTGGTTGCTGGATGTGGCCGACCTCACACTGTATCACTCACTGTTCGGACAGTTCATGATTTTCATCATAAATCAAGTGAAAGTTGAGAATGTCCATTCATTGTCCCCGCGGGACCGAGCGCGAAAGTTTCCCAGAGTCCAGAGCCAATACGTCAAAAACTTTGATAATATCTATCTCCATTGTCGCTGTACTACCGATTCCGCGTTATTGGAACTCACTTGGTGCGATGTTACATTCAACTCCCACCTGGGCCATTATTCACTTTTTTACTACCATAACTACGAAATTGTTTTAGAACTTTTTGTATAAAGATACTATTTTTGGAACAGTTATTGTAAAATTTACTAAAATGTCAGCTTTTCATTTAAAAGTTTAACGTTTGCGTGGATGAGATTTATAAAATTTAAATTACGTGAATACCAAGGCTAAAATTAGTATATTGAAAGGTTAATTGTTGAGAAACATAGAAATGATGTATGGACCTTGTTCTGCTTGAGGAGCTGTCGCTAGAAGATTTGTTTAATGACGGTGACACCCTTTTTTATCTAAAATTGTCTCACCCACACAGACTACAGTTTTATACGTAAAACTTATAAAGGGAAGATAGGGGTAGGCAGACATGGTACAAAAGAAGAGTACTAATCTATTCGACACTCCAAAATCCGTTTAAACATTCTTACCTTCAGTAATGATAATTGACTAAAATAGGTTACAGTACGACTAAAGTTGGCCATAGCTAGTTTTGGCATTTTTAAACCTTTGACAGTTCCCCTTGAAAAGTCATGATAAAATCAAATTACACAAAAACACCTATTACACAAAAAAACTATTACCGAGTTCACAGTTTGTGTAATACAAAATTAACTGTTTTTGTGTAAATCTAATTTAACATGACGACTTGTACAGAGTAACTGACTGAAATTGGGACCATAGAGTCCCGAAAATAGTCGCTAACTGACTTAACGAAGAATTAAAGGACGAAGGTACTGTAACCTATTTTAGTTTAGGTTCCGAACCGTGGTCATTGCTAAAGTTTGGAGTCCGTCACGTTATCAACTGACCCACCGACTCACCTAGTTGCATAAATTCCTTCTAATCGAAAATAATTTTGAATTTAATGATTAAAAAACAATTGAGTACGAAGAAGAACCTACTAGACATTGGGGTAGGTGTGCTGATGTAGGCAATCTGCAGGTTAAGTGTACGTGATCTCAGTGTCACGTCAGATTTAACCTTGGAGCCGGTCAGTGCCTGTTTCAATATTTGATCGTCTCTGACCCACGCCAACCGCGGCGGTGGAGCTTTTTGATTTCCCTCGAGCAAGACTAACGTTCAGGATTTAAAAGTCACTTTTCAGAACCGACACGTTCAACGATTATTATTGATAAGTATACCCGTGCGACTCAAGTGCCATAGTATGAACAATGTGTTGAGGTAGTGTAGTTAACATTTTTTTCCAGTTCAATACTAAAATATTTAATTTTAATTACATTTTGTAATCTGCGAAAAATTGTACTTGAGAAAATAATCTGCAATCTAACTTCGCGCTGCAAAAGTATATTCAAATATAACGAATTTGAAGTTTGGCTAAAAACTCAGTTGTTTAAGTAGTAAAATTTGGTTGGTTATATGTTTCATGTACTTGTTATAAGTTAAAATATTTATTGCACTGTTCAGATTGAATGTTTGTCCGATAGGTTTTTAAGCTGTTAATGTACAATAGAAAAATTGTGTTTGTTAGGGAGACATTTCTTAGTACATTTATTATCAGTAATAATTTCATATGGAATTTGTTTTGTTATTTTTACAATAATACATGATTTTAAATAATATGTTTTATTTTACCAACATTTATGACATAAGACTATCGATCTATCTATTTAATTTAAAAATGTGTAGACGTTTAAAATATTATTCAGGTACTGCACTTATATGTGTACCCTACGAAATAAACCTTATCATAATCCTAGGTCTCTGATTCTAAACAGATAATTTCAATATCCAATCTGATGATTTCCTACCTTGCATAATGTCACAGGATCATGTCAATCACACGATATCTGATATGACACCTGCGTGATATTTTGTTAATAATGTTGCTGTCTGCATAGCAATGACTAATCCATATGTATGATTCTGTTACTGTAATACTATTTTAATAGTTTGTTGTTTAATGGTCTGAAATACTAGATTAACGAACAAAATATCACATTAAACGTTAATATACGACGCGTTAATTTTCAAACGAGTCATTTTGTTTGATATTTTTCTTTCTCCAACAAGCTACTCCCTGTTAGAATTCGCACATTTATTTTATTTTCAGCTGTTGAAACACAGATGATTGTGAATATTTTGTTTTGTTCAAATTTTCTTTAATTTTCTGGATCATAATTAATTTTTATTATATTTTTTAATCCTACGTTGTTTATAACAGATATTTTCTTCGTAACTGAGTGTTTCCTGTAGGGACGAATCCCCTCTGTATCCATGTTCTGTAAAATTTCAGTATTTTGTAAAACCTTCTGAGAATAATATTTGTGAAATTAAATTTTTTAAATTTTAAAATTTTTTGTAATAAAAAACCAATGATGTAAATACACATATCAAAGATATATTTCATTCAAATATATATTTTTGATTTTGCAGTACTTGCGCATTTTTTACTGACTTCCTACAAAAGCTGGGTTAAACTAAAAATATTTCTTGACTTTTTTCAAAATTTCAAAAATTGTTAATACATAAAAAATTATTTTTAAAATGTCAGCTCTACAATAATTACTATCGACATTCTCCAAAAAGGCTTTACCTTCCTATATTCCTTTACCACATTCTCAGAGAGGCGTGTTAATGTTTCAGAGTTTTAACATTACTCCTATGGGACTACGATCCGTGTAGCCGGATGTAGACCTACCACAGACTTACCCAAGTCTCAATGGGTTTGTTAGTATTTTATGAACTACTCGTATTGTTAACTTCGTTATTACGATCGAGATAAATCTAAATAAATAAAATTATAGTAGTGCCTGTACATCGCATTAACTTAGTATTACTTTTTCACTCGTTATATTTTACGTTTTATACCCCCGAGTCTTATCTCTATTTTTGTCTTTCTGTAACACTAAACAACGCATCTGTGTTCGTTTCCTCTGTGAAAACAAGAACACCCTTTAGTTATGAAAGTTATTTTCCTTTTTCTACACCTTTTGCGAAAGGTTTTTTCTTTAATATAACCCATGTACTTTAAAAATAATATAATAAGCTTTCAAAAATCCGGGTTTACGCAATATTATACATCTATTTCTCCAGTTTTTCAGAAGATGTGGTCTATGTAAGTGATTTTCTAGGGGGAAAACAACAGCTGTCAAATTAAAACCAATAGATTAATAATTTATGTTTAACGCAAAAATAATTTAAATACTGTTAAAAATTGTCTTATCTATCTACTTGTAAATTAATGCTACATAATAAGCTTAGAATTTGTTTTCTTTTCATTTTTTTGTTTAGGACTATAGTTTTATTTTTTGTCATGATCATCAGTCTTTTTTACACTGAATCTTATAACCCGAATAAATGACGGTCTACTGATAGTAGTATGCTAATATAATTCTAGAGATACGATGTGAAGCGTTTTCATAATCATACTTTGAAATTAAACATTGAAATATGTTAACGGTAACTTGTACGGTAATTATTATTAATCAATTAAATCAATAAATTTAATTCAACTGACACTTTGATGTAGAATTATTATTATGAAATAAAAAAATCAAATTTATATGTATAGTTTTATTCTGTATGTTTTAGTTTTTTCGTTAACTATTTATAAAACATCTAAATATTTGATCTTATCCCATGTTGATGTTGAAGAGGTTACTAGCTTGGCTTAGAAAATATAAAATCTGCATATCAACAAGCACTACTTTAATTTTTGATCAGTAACTTTCGATGGCGAATACTTTATTATCATGTTATGTAAAACTACGTTCATATAGCTGACAGCCGAACATCCTCCGACCCCGGAGCTTAATGGTTTTTGCAAATAATTCACTCGGGATCTGGGAAAGTTATTGAAATTCTGTGTTGACGAGGAAATCCTCGAATATTATTGAAAGTCTGGAAATTGGTTCCATTTATTGCGCCACCACGTTACTCTATTTTTAAATAAAAAAAATTCTATTGCTGACGTTGACTTATTATTGCTTTTACCTTTTAGGTGTAAATGAATCAGCACCAACTCTTAATGATTTGGTAAAAGAGTTTCAGTTTTTTATGATTTTGGGACGAATGTTTCACATCTAATTGCTTTTAATATTTAATTTGTCTTTTTATTTGTGTTATTATTTAAACTTTTATTCACGTTGGTCTTTTAAAGAATCACGTATTCGTGGCATCGTATCCGTTTCGTTTTAGAAATATAGCTCTTTATTATAATAGATTAGATTATATCATTAAAATGGCAACCATACTACAATGTGCGTATTTTAAGCCGAGTATGAATGAGGATATGGTTGTGATGCGATCTTGTAGTCTTGTTACTGACTAAGGCTGACATGTTCCTTAGACAGGACTGTTAATTAATAGCCCAACAGCCGATGGCAACTAATGGACGGTTTAAAGTGGAATTCGAACCACGGCCTCTGAATTACGAATTCGTCTAATTATGAGAAGAGAGTCTTTGCAGATTAACGTAGTATTTAATAGTGCGGACGTTAATCCACACAAGAGAACACTATACCCACCGACAATCGCTCACAACTATCCACAATTCGTGATCTCCAAGTAGCTGGATTACAGGACGTCGCCATCGTGCGGGTACTTTTTAAAATGGCGATCTACCCAAGTAGATATAATAAGCCAATAATAAATTAAATATCAGTGTAAGATGATTGTGGTGCGATCTTGTAGCCTTTTTACTCACTAAGGCTGATATGTTTCTTAGTAGACAGGACTGTTAATTAATAGCCCAACAGCCAATGGCATCCAAATGACCTACAGTTTGACGTAGAATCCGAACCACTTTTGCCTCTTACCTACGAAATGATCTAATGGGTCTTTGCTGATGAGTGTGGCATTCAATAGTGCGGACTTTAATACACACGAGAGAATATCACAATCCGTTACAATGAATGTATCCCAATTTACACACTCAAGCGAAATCTGTGTTCTAAAAAATACAAATCTTGGAGGAACTTCCAATTCAAATGCGTCGCTTACAAAGAAATCCACCTCAATATTTTTCGAGTAAGCCGCCTCTAAAGTCTGTTATATTGCGCCGAGTTTCCACACAAAAGCATCGATTGTAAGGCTATTTGGTTTCTATAAAAGCTGTGTATTGATTGTATCTTTAGGGGGCTTAAGCTTTTTAAATAAATACGATTTGGAGCTACTTTCATCAAACAATTTTTAACTCTGGTTCTATTCGGATAATTTAAATGAGAGGGAAATCTTGACAGATATCTTGTAAAATATTACCTCATGAACTATTTATTTAACCTCCAATTCTTTGAACTGGAATCTTTTTACAAAAGGCAAATAAGAATTTCATCAACTCATTAATTTAGTTCGCGTAGTGCAAATAACGTCTTTGAACATTGAATGAATATCCGAACAAGTTCATTACTTAACCAATGCCATTTGCAATTTGTTTATTATAACGTTACAATGGTGAAAAGAATAGAAATGTGTATAGTAAATCTGTTAGTATTGCCAGTTTTTTTGTCATCTACATTTTGTTTACTCATAACAGTTTATTAATAAATGTTTAGTTTTACAATAGTAGACATTGTGGTTTTAACTATATCCAATCCTAAGTTAACCTGTTGTGTGAATTTTTAATTTAATTTTTTTGTGTAGGGACTTTAAAACATTACATGAGTCTAGGTTAAATTGGATTTTTTCCAATGATATAAGGTCAGGTAACTTTGTTACTTTCTAATACCAGCATCTTCTTCATCTATCTTTAATATTATAAGGAAGAGGTGATTTCTGTATGTTTGTTTGTTTTACATATGTTGTGGAAACTAAACGCGAAAAATACTGAACCGACCGGTTTGATCTTGCGAAACTTATACAACTCATAGGCATATTTATTTCCTTAAAATCCACTCGGGCAACGCCCCGTGAACGTCCTAGGTTTCAATTTTTACATTTTCCAATGTTAACATATGTTTAAACATTTGGACAGTTCGAGAAGAAGAAAGAAAGTTCATTTTTAAGATAATATGCTGGATCGAAATTAATAGTGCCAAAAAAGTTAGATTTTAATTTTCCTCCGATTTTTTCTAGTAGGTTATTCCTTATCATCTCCCAATATTACTTAACAGTGGTTTTTACTTAATGAGCTACTTTTTCATTATTTAGACACTTGTATTTGTCATCTTGTAAACGCATTATAGTCTTCTTTACCCGTGCAAAGAACAGGTACTTTGGCTGGTAATCATTAATTAATAGCCCAATGATCAGTATTGTAATCACAAGCTGTAACATGGGAGTATATTTTACTTACACCACTATGGATGTTTTTTTACCTTGTCGTCTCTTACATATAATTTATTCACAGTAGTTTAATAATGAATGGTTTGTCATATAAAACATTGTATAAACTTTTGGAACCATCACCAGCTTTAGCTTAAGCTCTTTTTTGTGATGAAACAAGTTTCATTTTAATTTTTTATAATTTTTAACGAAGAAAGATTTACAGTTGTCCATGGAATTTTAACCTGAATATGAGTCAAGGTTGAATTTGATTTTCCCAATGATATTACGTAGCTATGTTACTGTCAAACAAGATTTCATTTATCATGAACATAAATTGACAGCACAATAACTATTATTGTAATTACGAGCTATGCGAATGGCGTATGTTTTATTTACTATAACGTAGATATTTTTGTTGCAGGTATGTACATCATCAAAACTAGTTGCTGAGTAATCTGGGTGAGCCGTATTGCATGTATAAAATTTACTTTAAATTAACTTTATTTTTACCATGCAAAAGTATTTATAGTGTTTTAAAAGAATATATCACAAACCTGATACAATCTATGAAATAGCTGTTTTTATTATTTCCCCAGTGGTTCAATAAGATTAAGTTTGTAAAAAAAACATCAAACGTTCTAACGCGTATTTCAGCTTCTAAAATTCTAAATATTGGCATATCCTTTGTAAAAGTTTTGAAGTAAACAAAACAATATGTGGTGAGATTTGTTTCTTTGTAGCTGGTTTGTTTGTGCTTTCTGTTCTTTTGAAATGCTTTGATAAACATAATCAACAAAAACGTCACCGCCGCAGCCCGGTGTCGCCTTTGTAGAGTTAAAAGGTCTCAGACCAGTTTAACGAGATACGCACGGTTTTTACTTCATTTTTCATTTTATTTGTTTTTTAGGCCTTAAACTAAAAGTTTTTGAATTGTAATACACTTTATTTCCAAACGTGTCCTACAATTTAATTAATGAAACATCTATATAAATAAACTTAGTTTTAGTTATCTCTGTACATTGCTTGGGAATATTACGGAAAAATGCCACCACGTAGGCTCATGTATAGGATGGGTAAGATTTAAAACTAAAAAGAAAAAATGCAATAAAAATTAATGTTGTTCAAATATGCAGGTGTATTCAGGGAAAATGTGATTATAACAACCAAGCCAAACTGATAACAATGTTTCTGTCATCTCTGTATCAAGGTCAGGGGCTCTGTCACAGTTGAGTTTAGGTGGCTGTGTAGCCAGAGGTTACGATAGGCTCAACGTCTTCCCTTCCAATTTGAATAACCAAAACATATCTTTATATTTTATAGTAGACCTAAGTGAAGCTAGAGCTAGATTGATTCACTGACAGGTTGTCGTTGGTTATTTTGAACCTATCTAAATCGGACACCCCTACACAATGTAATTTTTTGAACTATGGGCCTTATTAATGATAAAACATTGTTAAGCATATAAATCTTTTATCACATTCTGCTATGAGAATTTTTTTAATACCCATCACGTTGTGTGCGTTTTGCAAGTGAAAAATAGAAAAACACGTTCAATATAGAAGTGGGTTTTAAGTAGGATCTGCTGTATGCTTTTGATCCGGATAATGAGCTTTTATAAAAGGTATTATTGTTTGTGGGACTTAGTATATATGCTGAAGTTATAAGGTAGTAAATCCTATAGGAGTGAAGCAGTTAGGTGGTTTGAACTTCCTAAACCCGAAAATAGTGTTCGTGGGCCGGGAGCTCTAATCGCAAATCCTGGTTTTATATAAGCCTCCTGTTAGGTATTACAATTATTCAACTAATTTAATCGGGCGGTTTTAGTGGTGTTTGCTTGCAGATTTATAAGATATTAAGTTTCTATAAACGAAACTTTATACAAATTCGTTTTACTATGTACGTAGTATTTGCTAGCAAATTTCACTATAAGAGAAGAAGCTATTACCGTAGGTGGTTCGTGAAAATAAGCCCTGTAACGTGTTACTTTTTCATTTTTGAGATACTTAAATCTTAGTTTAAAAAATATAAAAATTTTTGTTTCTCAAAAACGGGTATCCAATGGGAGTTCAAGTAAATTTTTTGCCAAAAATGGGGTTTTGACATTTTTAATAAAAAATCATTAAAACCTTATATTTTTCTCTACCTATAAATGCAACTTAAAAAATTACGATTCGGTTTTAAAATTATATCTCTAGGTTGGCTGGTATGAATAAAGTTTTAAACTCTTTATTTTTGCTTCTTATTCTTATGAGGTAAGAACTAGATGGCTTTCATCTATAAGAAATGCATTGCTTGTATTCAGCCGTATTTACTAAGGTGATATAAATAGTAAATGATAAATATTTTCATTAAATGAAGTTCAACCAAATTTCCCCTATCAATTTTTGTATTTAAAATTACAATACTTCAGCTCGTTTTATTGAACTTTTAACTATAAGGAACAAGTTTAGATGCATACAAAAATAAGAATTATTTAAGAAATGCGAATTCACTGAGTACGTTATTATTTTGAAGAATTTTAATTTAGTAACTAATAATGATATTAATACATTATTACTTTTTTGCAATCAATTTATCTATTTACATTTTAACCAAGTAATTTAAAAAAGGAGTTTTTCAATATCTACTTTTATTGGACGTATGGTGGAATAGTTTTAATAATATAGTAATTGTTATAAAGCGTAATTAATGTTTGCCGAATTTCGCCTCTCAGCGATACAAGTTTTATTAGAAACGTCGATACGAGTTTAGTCCCAATATTTAAAGGGTTGCCGCAGAATTCAATTTTCAGAACTTGTGATGATATATGATGTTTTCCATGTCGCGATGTGTTCCGGACCATGCTTCGTTAAGTGAATCGATAAATGTAATTTAATATAGGATCCATTTAAATACTTTAGTGAGTTAGTTTTTTTTTTGTTAATTTCGTCTTGTATTAAGTTAATGGTACATTAAAAGTTATAGGTTTTTAACTATATTTAAATCTAATCTTTTCTGGGTCTGTAAATGGTCATGGAAATAGATATCAGTTCGGAAAATATTTATTTTGGGTTTAGGGAGCCACAAAACCCTTATATCCAGACTGAACTCGAGTTATAGACTTTTTAGGAGAACTAGTCTTTCTCCATATGCTATGTATTTGACTGACGGTGTAGAGAAATTAACCTCTTAATTTTAAGGGGAGAAAGTAAAAATCTAATAAATACTAAATAAAACTCGTAATCACTTAAGATACGTCAATTAATGGTTAGTAATTAATTAACGGTAAGTATGGAGTATCGAAATAAATCGATCGACTAATAACTCGGTATCATTGTTGACCTCAATTATAGGTAAACTCTACGTAACATCACTCACTAAACCCTAAGACTACAAATGCCGTAACATCCACCCAAGCCGGTAACAGTTTAATTTAAAGTGGGCTTCCCCTCCACTGTACACATTTGTAATAAAAATTTGGGATTGCTTATAGTTGGGATTCGAACCCTAGCACTTCCGAATAACTTCCAACTCGTCAGTGAAACGCCGTAACCACCTCGGCCATCGTGCATAGTTTAAAGCTTACTCAAAGTCAAAACTAGTCAAAGCTTAGTCAAAGCTTACTCTAGCCTAGCGGTGCAAAAGTAAACTGTATTAAGAATACCTGTATTAGCTCCCAGAGGGCAGCACGGTAAGTGGACAGCCACTTCCTTGAATTGTTAAATGCGTCGTTAACTACGACTTAATGCCACTGGTTATTAGTATTGTATATCGAAGTATTGAGTATCGAAAGAAACCGAACGATAATCACTCGGAATCATTATCGACCATTGTCGATTGTCGGGGTACTCGAATACTACGCAATTTCACTCACTAAACCTCCCTTAAGCCTTTTAAAACATAAGTTTGTTTCGTGAAATTTGTTGAAGACAAAGTCCTAACTAGCGCTAAACTCGGTTATAAAAGTTGGACCCAGAATGTAAATTGTGGAAGTTGTTCCTATTTAGGAAACATTGTGCGTTATTGTCTCCAGGAGATTTAAACCAACGTTTGCTCCAGTATAGTTTCTACCTCCTTAAAATAAACGTTTGTAAAATTACTCAAATATATATGCTTTGTGACGAAATAATATCTGATGTTTTATACAGTACCTAATATTAGCTACACAATGGAAAATGTTTAAAAGGGTACCAAAACGTGAGGTCACCTATTCAATACCTCCGGATCGTCCATTCTATAACTAGGCCTAACCTAAATGTACGTTTATTTACCTATATTAGCTTTTAATATTTGTTGTGTAAATTTTCAAAACTATTATTCTTCATCCGTTTGAAACTTTGTTTTTGTTGTTCAATGTCTTTAAATTAGCAGGACCATCTTGTGTAATGTGCGAAATAAATAAACAAAAGTATACAATATCACAATAGTTGTGTTAAAAAGTAATTTCGTGCAATGTATTACATATTTTTTCTAGTCATATTTTACTTATTGCATGTTAAAAGTAAGTAAGAACTCAAAACAGTAACGGCGAGTTTTTTCATTTTTTTAGGAAACTATGTAAATGCTTTATTGGCGTCACTTAAAATAGAGATACAGCACTAATCCCGTTTCATCGAGTTGATAACGAATGGGTCCATTGGATTGGCCAGGAAGTTCGCCATATCGTTCCGAATATAGGCTAGTAATCCAGGTAGCCATTGTGCTTTCGTATCAAATCCTTCATGGCGTTCCATAGCTGTATCACCAAATGAATAAATTGTATCACTGTATCAGTGGACTGACACAAACTTTCTACCTTAAGTAAATATAAAAACGACAATCTATAATAAAACTATCATACTCTTCTAAGTCTATATAAATGGCGCTAAATTATTTAATTTTTCAAAAATAATCATCCGATTTCTTGAAAGAAAAACAAAGTTAAATTAATTATTATAATTTTACGGGGTTATAATATTGCCCCCCCCGGTAATGCCAAGCTTGTTAGAAAGAGTGAAGCTTTTTGGGTGACGTGAACTTACGCTGCACACCAAGTTTCATAGAAAACGGTTAGGAAATAAGGAAGAAATTGATTTTTTTCTATTCTTTATAAGAATAACATTGGGCGCTCTCGGACAACGTGCTGCGTTTACTTTGGACTATGGACTTTTTTCTGGAACCGTTAGTTGCAGACAAATAACTCAAAATACTAAACTGTTTCGTTGTTTAAGATGGTTTTTAATGGTGGCAGTCAAATTACAGTTTACCTATATTGTTTTCGTGGAAATCTTAAAATAATGATTTTTATATTTTAAAGTCCATAAATTTTGAACACTCATTTTTACAAACATGCGGGTAGAGTCACATGATATAGTACTCTACTAAATAATAGGGAGGTTTGTACCCAGAAATTGGGGTTTTTATGTATATTGTTTTATTAATAGTTTCCCTTTTTACGGTACTTTAAAGTGTTACTCTATCTCTAATGCTTACCGAGGTATTAAAATAAACTAAACTCTGTACGTTGCTTTTTGGACCTCCAATGTTAATCTTTGGACAATAAGAAAACACTAATATTCCACTTATTAACCTATATTTTTGGATAGAAAATGGTATTTAGCTTCAAGAGGTTTGGATCCATACATTTACGCTATAAAATCATTGTTTATGTGTTTATCATGGCAGCCAAGCTGCATACTGATTTTCCATATTAATCATATAAAGACAGGCAAACTCCTTTATTTATGGGCAGGGGTTTTTAAAACTTGGTATGTTGTTAAAATAAAAATTGTTTATAGCAAAAATGCCTACTTTCAGCGTTACTAACAGCAGCAAACCTGCATAATATTCCCCATTTTAATCTTACAGAGAACAGGTAAACTCTTATGTATTGATAGATATTGATGGAACCTATCATGAATTACTAGTGCAATATTATTGATTAGGAAATTCGCTGAGTGCGCAGGTCTGCTGCTACGAAATGTGTTTATCTTGTTTGTAAACTTTGTAATCGTTTGCAATTATACAAGATAAAACCCATATCCAATGTAATGAATGAAACAACAGCTTTGAACTAATTAATGTTGATGAACAATCAATATTTATTGTTCGATTCGCATGTTTTTCTGTTGTGTGTTGCATTTCATCCATCAATGTTTTGATCAACAAAATTATGGGTACATGGTTTCGCCGCTTTCCCTTTACGCGGTCAAATCCTAATTACTGTGTTTTACATAAGATAAATACAAGCATATATCCAAAAAAACCAACGGGTTGTTAACGGGTTGTTTTTCTCAATGTAGGAATACAGTACATCAAAAAATTCTCCTTAACGTCTGTGACGCTGTTTTCCTTATCTAAGCAATGGTATTCCGTAATACCGAACTGAACTATAACTTAGCAAATACTCTGACATAAAAATAGAAGCGTCACTTCCTGAACTTAATCAATTTAGATTACCTCGAAAGTGACACTCAAAGTTTGATCACAAGCTCATTAGATATATTGTTAATTTTTTTCGATTCTTGTAGTTTAATAATAGCTTAAACCACAACTATTTTATTTAGTGTGCAAAAATTAAGAAATGTTAAATTTTGTTTAGAACACTCCAATAAGTTCGATCGAACCGCAAGCCGTTCTGTTAAAAATTGAGAATATGGCTTGGGTCGTCGACGTGTTTCATTGTTTGGGAGGCGGAAGCAAAATTCAATTGTGTATGATATATGAGTTCGACGTTGATTTCTCCGTTGTCCTTACACTATCGCATTAAAATCTATTGTAAAATACCCCCGTCGCAGCATACCTGCGTACTGAGCGAATTTTCACCTCAATAATATGCCGGTAATAATACAAGTATATGACAAGATTGGTCAATTGACGTGTTGATAAATTGAGAGTATTTTGCCTATTCTATGTAAAATGTATGTAATAACATGGGAAAGAGTATGCAGGTATGCTGCTTTGAGGAACACTTAAAGTATGCATTTTTACCAAAAACTATTTTTATTTTGACCATATACCAAGTTTTATTAAAAATAAAGGAGTTTGCCTGTTCTCCATAAGATTAACATGGGAAAAAGTATGCAGGTTTGCTGCTGGCGGGAACACATAAAATATGATTTTTAGTATAAATGTATGTATCCTAACCACTTGAAGCTAAATACCTAGTTTCATCCAAAAATATTGGTTAATAAGGAAGATATTAATTTTTCCTTATCCTCCGTAAGATTAGCATTGGAGCCTCTAAATACAATGTACTGTGTTTAGATTTTTTCATATCTCGGTAGGCGTTGGAGATAGAGAAAAACCTTAAGGAACTAAATTGTGTAGTTTTTTGAGTTTATTCTAATGATGAAAGATAAAAGATGAAAATTTTTAAAATTAAATGGGAAAAACGCGAAAACCCATTTTTGGGGTACAAACCCCCAAACTCCCCGTTCCGATTGACCGATATGTCTGGTTTACGAACTCGTCCGAGCAAATGTAGGAATACACGTCTCTACCAAGTTTGGTCTTGATCGGACGATTTTTACAAGAGTTATCGTGTTCACAGACACACAAATATCTATCAATTTTAACGACTATTGTTTTTGGACTCTGGGCACCTAAGCTAAACAATAACATGGTCCCGTGCTTAAGTCTTACCATGATACCTACGGTGAGCTTCCTATGGGAAATTAGTGAAAATGTTTTAAATTCATTTACGTTAATTTGATGGAATGAAGCTCCGTGTATAACCTAGTTAAACAGTGCCTTTGACGAGGGGAGCCTAATTGCTCAAGTCAGTGACAAGACGCTCGATGTGCATTACGCTGATGGTGTTCACACTATACAATGATTGCTTCTGCTCGTCAAACCTTATTGAATATAGTTAAAATTGTCTATTGTGTCATATGTAGTATTAAGTTAAGTATTAATGTATTGATAGCCTAAAGGTTAGCATCTTAGAGTTTGGTGTAAGAGGTCACGGGTTCAAACCCCATTAGGGGTTGAACCTCTTTCACAAAAAGCGTTTGTATACAGTCTCTCTCTGACTCAATTACAAAATTCCTCAAGCGTAGAAGAACCATCAAAAAGCAACAATGGGGTTACCATTTAATATACAGTAGCTATAAATTGTTGGTGCAAAGAAAACTTTTGAATATTGGAGGATAGCTCAAACCATAAACTTATAAGCTTACGTTATTATTTTCATGATTTTATTTGAAATTGTTTTATTTACGTCTAAAGTTCCAAATTATTTTTTTTCTGTTCTCAAAATCGGCATGTATTAATTGGTGCTTATATTATAAAACTCAATTCTCCTCAGGAATTCCGATTAAGGATCGTGAGTTTAAACGTTAAACTATCCCAATCCCAAAACTTTCTTTAGCTAATTACTGTAAAATGTACCAAATAATTGTAATATGTTGCATTAAAAAATTAATACGAAACTTATCAAGTGGCTCGTATTTGAAATGTGAGGTGGCGAGGGATTTTATTTCAAACTTTATTTTACTATGTATAGTTTTTTTATATTAGGACATTTTTATTTTTAAAATACTATACAATCAGGTAAAAGTTGTAATGTAGAAAAAACAATCCCTGTTTGAGGGTGCGTTAAAGATTACCATATATACATGTTTAAAATAAAAAAATCCAAGTGATCAAGTAAATTTAGTTTAGTTCGTGAACATGTCAAATTGAAATTACATATTATTACGTTCGCATTCAACACTGGCAATGGGAAAGACGTTAAGGAGAAACATATTGAATATAAAGAAGATATGAAAAGCTGTAGGAAGCTGTAGAATCGTGTTTGCCGTAACACTCCAGTCCGAGGCTTCCGTGAATATTGCATCCGCTGTAGGACTGCTCGCTGTGGAATTGAATAACTTAGCTGTTTGATCAATGAAATAGCATTGTAAGTCAAGTGAAGTGTTAGCTGTGGTAGAATAACATTAAATCCAACTTAATGCGACTTTATTATCGTAAAATCTAAATGCGCTAGACTATAGTTCACTTGAACTAGGTTTAAGGCTAGATTTTTTACATCTACGAGAACACATTAAGGGCGTTGACAATTAAAACTTAAAGCAAAAAATATATAGGAGGTAAATTTAGTGTCTTCTAAGCGTAGTGGTTAGCGTGTTGAATTTTAGTGCAAGATGTTACGGCTACAAATTCCGGGATGCTCAATTTGGTTTTGACCATTTTCCCAAAAATATCGGCGTAAATCCTCTTGAAAAAAAATAACAAAATATAGAGTTTTTAGTATTTGACCAAATTACTCCATTCTTTTCACATGTGAAAACCACTCAACAAGCCAAGCTTTTCCACTAATAACGATTCTTTTTTACTTTCATTTTATAGGTTTTCTGTTAAAGTTGCGCAGTTTTAACTATGGACTATGTATGAATACGTTTATTTTGGATACGGCTTTTCAATTTACTAATAATTAATTTTTCGACAATCGTTAAACACTTTTACTATCTATAGTTTTACGATTGAATGGTGTATAGCTATCAAATAATTTTACGTCTCAGTATTTAATATTATTACCACTAAAATACAACTTAGAATGAACTGTAACTGATAGAATATACACTGAAGATTAAGCAAAGAAAACAACAAACACCGCCGTGTATTCATTATTCTTGCGTTCAGTTACAAGGATAACGAGTCTATCAGGCACATTACCCTGGTTCCAGGAAGGAGAGAGCTTCGTTCGCTTTAATGTTTATGTTGAATTTGTTTATGTTAAACACAGCCTCGCAAACTTTAGTCATAGTCGAGCGTACGAAGCTATTACTTTGAGCAGAATGTTGGTATTTCACGGGCCATAGAGTTTTGAGTCAAAATATTTTGTACTAATATAAAATATGATACACCTCTTTTTACTTAAAAGTGTTGATAAAAAGTTAATCCTTACAATAAAAACTTATATTATAAGGCTACTTACTTATAATATAAATAATAAACTTTAGTATAAAAACTTTCCAAAATGTTCAGGAAATAACTAGTTTCTTCTTCTTTTAAAAAGTTTGTTCATAAAATCTTAACACTATTTTGTATACATACTTTAAATGGTTAATGAATATAAACACTGTATGTTTATATTATTTACTTACATACTATAGATAGGACGGTTCGGCTAAATGTTTTCTATAAAATAGGCTTATTTTTTGTAAACTGCACGATTGATAAATAGTTAATTATACAAGTAGTTCTATCCAGTGCAAAACAAAATACCTGAAAAAAATTGTCATGAATGCTTGTTTTATATTTTGGCAAGTAGTTTATTCAATTTATAGCTAAAGGTTCTTTAAATCGATAATATATGTTTTTTCATGTTGATAAATTATTCATGTAATTTATGCAAATAATAGAAATAAAATAATGAGAACACTTTTTGATTTGAAAATAAAAAGAATGCAGATTCGTCTCACGTGAACAATTTAGAATCATGACAATCAAAAATAAATCATAAAGATAAAATTAGTTAAATAATTAAAGTATAAAAATATCTATAAAAATAAGTGTTGAGGCCGATCAACGCCCTCAGAACGCGTAACGCAATCTGAGTAAGTAAAATATTTTGCCTACCTCCATTGCACGGCGCAGCCTTCGTGCTGGCTGTGTTTGTAACGTTCGGGTCTGGATATCCGGGCAAGTTGTGAAACTATCATACATATTTCGGTTAACAGCGGCTGTATACCAGTAAACATAATTGATATTTCTTCTACTTTGACAAGATACTGTATTCGTAAAGGATTTGAAAGTTTTATATGGAAGTGAAATTTTGAAATTTTTGCGATTGTGATATTCTCTGAATGAAAAAGGTGATTTTATCAATTATTCGGTACTGCTGTCGTCCGTGTAACAATGCCTACCTCACCAATAGTCTGAATTATGTGAAATCCGATGTTATTTTCCAACAAAAATTGTTACACTTTATTTTAGGTATCATGAATGAATAAATAACTTTTTACCTAATCCATTAGCCAAAATTTTACTATCTTGTTTGAAAAACCTCATATCAAAGAAATAACAACTTTAAGTCCCCGAATCTTCTAAACCATTAGAAGTATTGAAAAAACACCCGATTACAAAAATATTTTACTGTGGAGAGTACAGCGTGTTCTATAAGACATTTTTTAGTTAGCCACTGTTTCGGAAAATGGCGGCGATATAGAAAAAAAATATAAAACTGTATTCCTGAGCGAAACTTAAAATTCAGCAGGTTCTAAAATTAAAGTGTGGTAATAAGTCGTGTAATAAAGTTAGAGCTATTGGATGAATTTAAAAAAATCACCAGATATATTCATAAATATACGATATATATTATACATACACATAAAAGAGGTGGTTTCTGTGTGTTTATTTGTTGGTGTGTTTGTTTGTTGCGGTAAGTAAACGTGAAAAATACTGAACCGACCGGTTTGAAATTTTACGCAAAGGTAGATCTTTAACTCATGCAACTCATAGGCACATTCATTTCCTTAATACCCCCTCGAGCTATGCCTCGTGAACGTCCTAAGTTTCAATATTTACATTTTCAAATGATATCAACATAAAATTACTAAATGCCAACATCTGTGGACACTAAAATTAGACAGTTCAGGAAGGGGAAGACGAAACTGCCTTGGGCGTCATAGGTTACAATATTTACATATTCTAATGTCAATATCTGTTTGCACTACATTTTCACAGTTCGGAAATAAGAAGAAAAAAAGTTCATTTTTACAGGTAAACCGCTGGATAGAAGTTAGAGATCGAAGTATTATATCGAAATAGTGGAATGGTAGATTTTAGGTTTTCTCCCGATGCCTGGCTCTATTACGTCAATTCTTATCTTTTCCCGATACTACTTAACTGATGTTACTTTGTCATGTTTTATACACTCTGTTTTTGTCATTTTGTAAACAATAAAAAATTAATTTGTAATTTAAATATATCAGTATACACCTCTCAGCGGTTTTTACCTGTGCGAAGAGCGGGTACTTTGGCTAGTATACAATATGTTTTTTATAAGTAAGTTTTCTTAATGGAGTACTTATGAACTAGATTACTGATACCGTTTAATTATCACCACCGCGTGTTCCTAGAGTACCCTCTTCACCGGACGACAGTCGCCGTCGAGAGTCGAGAGTCGGCGTTGTGGGTGTGGAGTGTGGAGAGCAAAGGGATGTTGCTGGGCAAGAACAAATAGAGTCAGAACCAACAGTTTGTGCAAACTTGGCTGGCCGCGACATAACGCCACTCCGCCAGATTAAAGTTTCCATTAATTATGGGGCGCTGTAAAAGGC
The DNA here is from genome assembly GCA_023375725.1 of Nephotettix cincticeps. Lineage (NCBI taxonomy): Eukaryota > Metazoa > Arthropoda > Insecta > Hemiptera > Cicadellidae > Nephotettix > Nephotettix cincticeps. The sequence goes on along the minus strand of CM041789.1, from coordinate 66,048,403 downwards.
GAACACTCTAAATAAATTGGCCATTCGCTTTGTGATTTGATAGCTTCCAACTTTGGTAATCCCCTTTCAACCGTTTCTTTCCCGTTCAATTAGCAGAACTGTAAATTAACAGTTAATCATTCAACGGTGATTGGGCCTCCGAAATGACCTAAACTTGTTTAATATAGATTGGTTGGTTGTGTCAAAAAGTAATGAAACTGCTATTTCGTGTTTAGAGATTTCCAAAAGTAAACTTTTTTATGAAGTAATTAAGAATCACTATTTTAGTTAAATAAGAATGAAAATGAATATGAAATTATTTAAGCTTTATAAATAGATATGAAGTGATTACGGCAAGTCTGTTATATAATTTCCATCGAAAGAAAGAAAAGTCACGTTTCACGTGCAAGTTGAAGCCGAACTTAGAAATGCAATTAAGTACGTATCGGAAAACCCATTTTACACTTAGTAAGAATCATAGTTTCTTATACCAATGCAGACCATATTATGGTAAAATTGGAGCTTTGATTTAATAACCAAAATAGATGGATAGGCTAGATTAGTATCCTGAAATTTTATATAAATTTGACATAAGAAAAATGCAGATTTTAATTTTGTTTCACAAATGATTTAAAAATGGGGACATACCCCGAAATTTAGTTATCCATATAAAATATTCAAGAATTGATTAACTACAGCTTAGTAACATATCTATGTATTTTAGTCAATTGATCAATCCAGCAGGCATAGTATGAATAAAAATTTAATATAATTTAATTACGTCCCAATTTCACCTTATTTAAACAACCTGAATTTACTAAGTTTGAGTATAGAAGTATTGTAAATAAAATGCCAATAACTATGTATTTTTAAAATAATACTGGTAGTAAATAAACAACAATTTTTTTTTCAAAAATAACATAGCCTAGTTTTAATTAGTTAATAAGCACGGTACTTTATTAACCGAGTATTTTATTCTGTTTCGCTGTTGAAAATCATATACTTGTTATTTAGGGACCTATAATTTAATCATCCTTTTTTCTGACGATGACGAAATGGAGCTAGACAAAAAATTCTATTTAAATTAAAACCTTCTGTTAAAGTATCCAAATATTTTATAAATAAGTACATTTTATAAATCAGTTACAAAATAATAAAACATAGTTTTGGGATTTGAAAAGCATAGATAAAGTTTGGTGCTCGACAGCATAATACCGTTATATAATCATCGTGTCCAACGAAACAGGCATCGAATGAAGAAGCTAAAGAGAGGACTGACCTGAAGAGGTGGCGGGAACGTATCTGGTAGTAGTAAAATATTAACGCATAGTTGACCCGTGGTTAGTGGTGGCGGGCGCAGGAGCTGCGGAGCCCAATGATTTCCCCTGCGGGGGATAAACATGGAGGAAGAGCCACTTAGTGGCGCTAACTAGACGAATGGCACACCTCCTGGTACACCTTTCTGGTCTGTTTAGTTCATTACATATGGAATAAACTGTGTACAATGATTTGTAATCAAAATGGTGGTAAAATTATTTGGCTGTACGTTCAAAAAATGTCCAATATTATAAATTAAACGTCAGGATATATATAAATTGCTTGAGATTATGATATTTTTGTTTATTTTAACTTTACACGGCCCAAAAAAGCTGCAGTGGGTTTTATCTAAATTTTTATCTATCTTTTTGTAACACTTAACTAGATATTTGTGCGTTTTCTCCGCATTTTTGACCTCAAGAGCACATATAGTAATGAAACGTATTCGCTTTATGCAATAACTTTTTGCAACTACTTTTTTACTTTAAACTGACCCCACGCACTATGAAGAATAAAATAGCAGCACCTCAAACAAACCTAGTTTGAACTGTATTATGCTTATAATTTCAGTTTACAGAACTTGATATCTATATAAGTAATTTAATCGAAAGAACAAGAAACAGCTGTAAAAAATAGTTTGTTTACATTGGTCATAGATTATAAACCCATTTTAAATCATACTATACGAAATAAAAGTACTATTAAAAAATATTCTAAAACCCTAAAGTAATACAAAATTTTAAAATAATTTTGTAGTTTTTATAACAGTAAATTAAAAAAGGTCTAACACGGACACTAGTAGGCATTGTCGTTGATATTAGAGTCTTTAAAAATCGCTTTAACGTTTTAAATGTTTTCAAAAGTAAGATTTTTATTAATATTTCAAGTTTTTAGTTAATAAATACAGTAAATACTGTACAGTCCCAGAAATGGCCGGGATTAGGCACAGCTGCTCGGGTCAGTTAATTCTGCAAATCCCCGATCCGTTAGTTAAAGTAACGAGAACATTACTGACTACTACCTTATTCCATTGGCGAACAGTCATCGGCCCAACTTGGCAATTGTTGATCGTAAAATCCAACTATTTTAATTCCTAAATACTTGTTATAATCAAAATATATTTGTTTTTAAATCTCAGTGTTTAGAAATATCAATTTTTAACCACCCAAAGTTTGTCATAAAATTAATCTAAAATTGTATGTAGCTGTAAAATAGTTACTTAAAAATTCATGATTTCAATTAACGCCTTATACTTCTCTCTTCGGTATTCTAGTGTCATATAATATTGTTTTACTAATTTTTTAGATCTAATCTTTTTGTATTAATAACGTATTTTATGGCTTTGTTCATTTCACGTTACGAATAAACCATTTATTCCAAATATTTAAATTAAAACATTTGGTTCCATATATGTTTTGTGAAAATCTTTACGTTTACCTCGAGAATCAATGCTTTTTATCACAGTTAAATTCCGTTTCTTGGGTGAAAAAAAATAAAAATTATAGTTTTAGCCCCTGAATGCCTTCATATAATTTAAAATAAATTACTTAAAAAATTTCCGTCGGACACTCAATACAATACAATAATTTTATACTAAGTAATACTTTAATTAACCTTCGTATTTGTATTATTTTCATATCCTATTATATGTTGTAAAGAGATATAAATGTATACAAGCTTCTATGTTTTAAATTCAAAAGTAATTTGTTATATATTAAAACATTTTGGGCGTATTTTTCGTTTCGGTTTAAAAACGTCATCGTTAGCTTTACGTGTTCGTTGTACGAGTGTTTACGTACAAAAATAGATATTGACGATAAATCGAAAGTAAAATATTCAGAAAGAGTTTTGTTGTGACAAAGAATAAGTGACCGCACTCGAAGCATAGGGCAGACTCGCATAACCTCAGAGAAACCTTTATCAACTGATCATCTTAAGAGTCTGCATCAGTGGTAGCCATCTTGGATTTTAGTCCCGTAAGAGCAATGTTAAATTCTGGCGCCTATATCTCCTTGACCTATTGTCATAAATTAGCGGAAGAGGTGTCAAATTAAATGTATTACAGTCCTCCAGGGCACCACCTTACATAACTTTTATTTTCGCTCTCAATAACAAAATAACAATGATTTATTTTGTAAAATATTCCTGGATTTTTGTTTTTATATCAAGTTAAATCTTTGAACATCATGTCCTTGAGCCACATCTCATCAATGTACTTCCAAAGTTTTACATTATACTTTGATAATTAACGCCACTACAGACGCCAAAGTAAAGGTATGTTCCGCCAGAATTTAACATTGCTCTTACGGGACTAAAATTCAAGATGGCTACCACTGATGCAGACTCTTAGTTCAACAGAGAGGATTTGTAAACCTAAGTTAGTTAAATATGGTGTTATAGTACCGATACGTGTCTCGAATATTTATTGAGCCGACACCATTTTCGTTAATAATTTACCCTTACACTAAAAATGAAAATCAACTACAAAGTAAGTGTACAAATTTAAATAGTTTAAGAAAGTATGAAATATTATTATGGAACTTATAAACAACACTTCAGCACTCATTATCATAGGTTAAGCTTCACTTTTATAAGCATGAAGTACACTGGTAGAATTAGACCGCAGCGTTTAGCAGGAGGTCCACGGTCCCGGGTGAGACTCTTTTAGTGAACGTTTAAATATTTAAGCCACGTTGACCCACGGAAATGGATCCGGAACTGTGGCTGATTTCCCCACGGACTCTGGTTTGTCAAAAAATACCGATAATATCGAAGTCGATCTAAGTATCGATAATTGCTATTGCGTCTTAAAATCCCGTTCTTCGTATTGTCTGAGACACAATAGAATGTTTGTATGGTTCATTTAGATTCGTATGAGTGGTTTGAACAATTTGTTTCACTAAAGATTTTTTAAACTCAAACATTATAGTCATTTTTGTTTTATATTTTTAACAGTCTCGAAACTAACGTATTATCTACAGATCTGGTATTGACACGCATGTGTCTTTGCTGAGGGGGGATTATTGGCAATACCTCAGGCCGAAATTTGAAACGGAAGTGATGTCATATGGTTATAGGTTTAGAGTAACTGAACATTCTGTTTCGACATATCCATGATCAAAGCTATTTTCCCAATAGGAAATAAATACATTTCCTAACAATCTCTTAACCTTTAAACCACTGTTACCTTTCGAGAAACTGGTAAAAGTAAAGTTTCGTGTAACCTTCTGGCCAAGGTATAATGTTTGAGTTTTCAGGTCGCACTACTGCCTCTAACGTGACCTAACGACTACTTATGTAGCCGGGACCAACGGCTTAACGTGCCTTCCGAAGCACGGTGGCAGTCTGAGAAATTAAATTTTTATGTGTCATGACCGGGAACTGAACCCGGGTTTTTTGGGTGGTAGGCCAGTACTCTACCCACTCAGCTATGACTGCCACTATTATATATTATATTAGAGAAACTGGTAAAAGGTTTTCTTAATTTTTTACAGTTTTTAAATTTAAGAAATATGTAGGCATGGATCTGTCAGAGGAATGCAAAAGGCGGTGTCTCGCTCTTGGCTTGTTCTATGATGTCTAACCGCAGAAAGGTAATTTATCAATACCTGTAAGAGATAAAACTATTGGAAAAGAGAAGTTTCTTCAATCTTACAAGATTCGGTTTGCTTCCGTATTCAACAAAGCCTTAGAGGAATATTTGTCCGTAAAACGTGTTGCTGGAATTGCTCTTTGCAAAAGCTAGAATATTGACTTAATGTTTCATCAAATGCGCTTTTATTTTTAAAATAAAAATTTATTCTTCAACTTGGAATTTTAACTTATGATTAGTAATATCTGTAAAATTAAATTACATGTTTATAAATTCCAGCTCCCACGTTTAAATTTTTAAGGTATAGTATTATGTAAATTGTAAAGTTAAATAAATACATTTTAAACAGAATTTTAAATTTAACTTAACTTATTAATGCAGCTTAAACAAGTTCTGGCAAGTCAAAGGTTTACTATTTTAAACTATTTTTAAAGTTCCATTAATTCAAAACAATTAATTAATATGCGGGGACCTACTAAGATCACTAGGTTTGTATTTTAACGAACTATAACACTCTCGGGTACAAACAATAAACATATGTATAAAATTAGTTAAACTACTCCTTTAAACTTGGGAAGTATTTTACACGCAAACTAAAAACTTTCTATAGATAAAAACAAAAAACGTACAGACTCTTGAAAAGTGAAAAACAAATAGCAACAGTTGTTTTTATATATTATTTATTTACATTACACGTATATTTTTTGTATCATCGACAATTTAAATCAATATTTTATGAGAGGAGAAGCAAAATATGTTCAGCTATATTTTTACTGTAATGAAATATCTTAATATCTTCAGGTCTACGGTTTTGTAAAATAATGCCTTTTGATCTGAAAGTCAGTTGGCTGCATCTACTTTGACTCTGGCATTTGCACTCATATCGAATCTCTGTTTTTGTTTTCGTAATCGAAGTTGGCAGGTGTCCGATTATTGGATCTCTGCCGAATATTCGTGGAGATTTTCGTCTGGGCGATTTCATTTCTCTAGTATAAACAAGTGAGATTCATTAGCTATCAGCTTTATTAGTATCATACCGTAAAAATTATAATCATTAGAAAAGAAACTTAAGATTCTAGACTGAAATCGGCTTTGTATGATTGCGTTTTTTAATATTAAACCATACATCATCCTTTTTGGTGGAATTATTTAAATTTAAGAAAATCTAGAACCCATAGATTAGATTGTTTGACCAAATCCTATTGTTTATAAAGTACAGAACGTCTTAATTTTTTTCATTTTCGCTTAATCAAATTTGTTAAAGGCTTATACATACTGTTTTACCTTTATAGTCTAAATGTAAAATAAATTTGTAAATATTAAAAGCAAAAGCAACTTGTCATGTTAGTAGGTGTTAGTAGTAATGTTTATAAATATTAAAATAGTGATATAATGATTATTACAGACAGTACAAGTATATAGGTTTTATATGTTGCGTGATTACGTAAGGGTTCAACGAAAACGAAATTACAAAACTGAAAATTGTGTCTTATCTTTGTATCCACAGTGCTACGGAAGGCACGTTATACCGTTGCGCCCTGCTACATAAGTATTCATTAGGTCACCTCTGTGGCTGTAAACTCTTGATACTAGACTTTGGTCAGCATGTCGCATAAACATTTACATTTTATTCAAAAATTAAACTAAACTGATAACATGTTTGTGTTAACATGTTACAAGTATTATTAATATCATGTCGTAAGTTCTACGTAAGATAATGTGGTCTAACTGAACACTATTGCCACAGTTGAGTGGGGTTTGTGTTAACTCAGTCCGAGATGTCCCTAAGGGCGTCAGTATCGACGACATGTTCGCAAGGAGTTCAGTAATATTGAATGTTATATCAGTTTAGTGAAGATTTATGTTTCTTTTGAGAGCGTCAAGGAATCTTAAGGGGTTTATACATGCATATATTTTGACTCAAATATGTTAAATGTAGTTTGAAACAACAATCTTAAAACCTGTAAATTGATATATGTATATTATTTTAGATAGTTTAAAGGTATTTATTTATTTTACTTTAATAATTTTATTTTTTTCATATCGTTTACTTTTAAACCTGAACTGTCCATTACCAAGAGCCTAATAATCTGCCTGAGGTTTATTTTAAGCCTAAGAATATGCAGGGTACACTTTAGATTTGGGGTAGCCCCAAAAAATAAAAATAAAAACACTGAGGTCTGATGAGCGGTGGGGACAGGCAATTTCGACGTATCAAGAGATGACGCGGCCTCGAAACTTTCTACTCAAATAATGGATCACATCATTTGTTGTGCAAGCCGTTTTCTCTATGTTGCTGGAATAAAGTATTTTTGAAGCCAGGATGTTTTCCTTAACCGTAACTGTTCGAATTCCTTCCAAAAAAGTACAACCCGATAACACGGGTTTTTATTCCATACTCTATAACTTGAATTTGTTTACTAAACTGCATGGTTTTGTAAATTGTAAGATGTGAAAAATGTTTACAAATACTAGAAATAAAATTATTTAAAAACTTTCAGGTTTATCTGCCGCACGTGTATATAGGAATTTATACAACGTCGCCATCTATCAAAAATTCTTTTACACGATTCCTTAAAGAAGCTGGTAATGTAGCGGATAGCTAATTGACTTTAAAATAAAAATCATAGTTACAAATAATATTATTGACCAAATATTTTATAAACAAGTAATTCCATAAATCGATGTTCAATATATTTAATGCAATATTTTTATTGATGCTATATATTTTCAAATATAAATTAAGTATTAAAACCAATCACATTGTTACTATTTGTAAATTCGTGTTTTAGCGTTTTCACACTGATCAGTCGGTACTAAATTTAATTTGGCAATTGGTAATTACCAATTGGCAGTTGGTATTTGTAATCTGGTGGAGGAACTGTGGATTTTTAATAGTTATAGTGACTAGCTAACTATCAAGCTATGTAATTAGTTATGAGTAGTTGAAGCTACATCGTACATATTTTGACGTCATAATATACGAAGCGTCATACCCCTTCAACTGCACTAATCGATTATAACTCAGCATAACTGTGATTAATTACCTCCCCTAGTTGTTAAAATGCTCGATCTATTTACAAACGTAAGATTGATTACTATTACACAGAGTAAGTATATTTTAAACATTCCATGTAATAGTTTTTGTGTAAGCGTTTTAGGCGTTGTGGTCAATTATATGTAACCTAATAACGATTATATGTTAGCTTTTTTATTCTGTGGTTTGCCTCTACGTTTGTTAATTTTTTTATCATACCACCTCAATAAACTGCTATTTCCAATCTGTCAGCTGTGATGAAAACTAATGAATATCGCACGGCCTTAGTAAACTTTTATGGAAAAACTGGAAAAGGAACTAGTGCGGAAAGTAGGTACGAATGCTGTCATATACTTATTTACAATTTTTCTTAGCAATATAAACTAATGAAACAAAAGCAAACACGTGTAATGTGAGTTTATGATGAAAAGTACTGTTCGTAGCACGTCCGAAAGTGCTATAACGGTGCTTAATAGAATTAAAGTACACTGCTTCGCCTCGTACTTGAAACTCTATCGCACACCAATAACAGTCTTTTTTCGGACTAGTGACGAATTCTACTATTTCATCATACTGTCCGGAAAACAGTGATTTCCTTCCTTGATACTTTAAATCGCCCGCGAAATAATCATTCTCGAGTCACTTCAGTTAGAAAACATTAAAACATATTTTAAATATTTGTTTGGTTAACTTCAAAATTAACACACAATATTTTAGACCTTAAATAACATGTAAAGATGTTCTTGGTTACATCTTTACGTGGTCACAAAGATGATTCTAAAGAATAGAAGGTTTTTTTCAGGGTAAGATGAAAATAAGTTTTCATCATACTTCCGTTTCTACTTCACTTCATCCGTTTTAAGTTCTGAAAATCGTCCTTAAAAACCATCGTTTTCGGGGAAATTTAAATAGGGAACATAAAAAATAAATGGTAATTTTTTTAAGGTTCACTAACCTGAATTAAGTGAGGACACATTATAAATTTTGTTTACCATGTGAATGATATTTTAGGTTATTAACGATAATGAAAATAGAAATGTAGAAATAGACCACATAACCTCACGTTATGTGGTCTAATTTTGTAGCGATTAAAAGGTTATGTCCAAGCTCGGCTGCGCCTTGTTCGTGAAACACGATTCCAAACAATCAAAGACCACTTTTACTCCTAGTTATGAAAACTAATATTCCGTTCCTTTGGTTTAAGGTAGAATGTTTTTTATTTAAACAGCATTAAAGATAAATCTAAATTAAAAATAGTAACTATAGGACTAAAACGTATTATTTATTAAACACTTATAAATTTTCCAAGAATTACCAATAGTTTCAAGTAATTGTATAAACTATAACAATATTGTCATAGTCCGTCTTACGCGATACAACAACTCGAAAGATGACGATAAAGGGTGGAATTGTCCAACCCTTGCTTGCCATCCAGAATGATATAAATGAGTAACTAAACCCCAGCTCGGAAGTTATCAAGGGAAATCAGGAAGATGACGTCAATTTACTGCTTGCAAAATTTGGTAAGGAACTCTTGCCTGGTGGGACTTCCACGTTTTAGAAATGAATAATACTCTTACAACGCAGTAATACGTAGTAACATCATTCCTAAACAAGGTCATGTAAAGCCGTATAGTTGAAGTTTTTTATTTGTCTGTGAAAATGATTCCTCTGATAAAAATACTGTATTGATTAAATTTGTTACGTAAATGTAAATATGTTTGTTATATAAAATAAAAAACGTAGTATAAACTAGCGTGGACGTTAATCCACACAAGAGAACACTACATCCACCGACTATTTCTTACTTCTATAATTCGTGAAATAGAATAGATTGAGTAAAAAACAGCAATATTATCGTTTTGAATCATCACTCTTTGCCAATCGCTTAGTGACGACACCAAGATAATATAGAACATGATCTCTCTTAGAACTACAATGTTCATATACTATGCTGTAAAAAATAGCAAAATATTTTTAATGTATCAAAAATATTTTGTGTTAATCTTCATTATTTTTTAACTTGTGACTTTGTTTTCGAACCTTTTTTCAGTATCGATCCGGTCGTTTTATGTTATTGTGCGGGTACTAACCCACTAAACCATCCAGTCAGTTGCGAAAACCAACTTATTTTTGCATTCCATAATTAATTAATAACTGATTGTTCAATTAATTTTCAAGTGTAAGGGTATTACGAAATAAATTGTGTACATAAAGGCAGTTTAGAGGTACACATGTTGATCACAGGGCGCGCCAATGTAGGTTATATTTGGCAGGCGTGTTTACTCTGTTAAAGCCTATAACCTGCAATGTTCTGCAGTACTTGTATTTGCCAGATCGAGACTCCACCTCGCCTGGGAAAGTACTTGAGAAATAAATTTTCTGCTTTATCGGTTTTAATATTTATATTAATGTAGCATTTTTTATTTTTAAATGTATTGTTTCATTTAATTTTTTTTATTACTACAACCTTTTAAAAATTTTTAATCTATGTAAACTACACAGGAAGTGATTTTTTTATGATATGATGGATTGTGATTCAGTGTCATTCGTCTTGTGTGTGGTTCCAGCGTTTTTCATCTACCTATTATGGTTTTATTTGGTGAGTGAAACTCTACCAATAGACATTTAAAGATCCTACGTTATTTTTAATAAATGGTTAGTGAAATGTGTTTACTTAAGAACTTCACAATATATATAAATACATGTTCAACTATTAAAATAATCTTTACTTGTGTCACAATACGGATTTTAACAATATGGTTTCGTCAAAGATGCATTATTTTGCTCGTTAACTGCCTGAATAATATCAGAGTGCGTGAAGATACAAAAGTAGATGGCTCGTCAATAATGTAATTTCAGCATAACTTTAACACCAGGGCTCCAGAATCTGGAATATCTCAGCTGAAATTATATTAAGGTTGCTTTAAACTTATACTTGAAAGCAAACTCTTGTTAATATGGGGGTTGTTTTCAAGCTTCATCCACTCTAATCATCCCAAAATTAAACTTCAGTTTGTAATATACGATGCACTTATATAGGGTATTTTCAAATGTAAATTTAAATAATAACTACGTTAAACAATACTAAAACTAAAACTAAGTTAAAACCCATGCGATACGTCAGAATACTTGTTAATTTGGTGGCTGTATTCTAGTTTTATTTTATCTAATCATCCCAAAATTAAATTTCAGTTTGTAGTATAAGATGAACTCATACTATTTTTAATTATAAACCAAAATAATCTCTAAGTAAAACAATGCTAAAACTATGCAAGTTTGAAACCATGTGATACGAAAGATAATGATTTATTTAATATTTTTAGTCATTTACGAACGAACCTATGCCAGTTTTTATACTTTATCGTGAATAATATTCCCAATATATTTTTTCCCAATTCGCTCACACATTGAATTGAACAATGTCACATGCAATTGTGCAATATCACAAAAACTGTGTTATTATTTTATTCCATATACAATAAAATATTCCTGTACATAACCCTGCCATACTTTTGTAATGAGTGAAGTTTTCCATTTGAACAATGTTATTTCAATGATAAGTTGAAAATATGATTTATGGGTGTGAAAAACTGGCATGTTATTTCTTAAAAGTTTATGGAATAGTTACAAATTAAGAGACACAAATTTATTTATTTTATAAATATTTGTTTACAGTATAAAAGTGTATGCAGTTGAATGTATGAAATATGCAGTTGAAATATGAATGCAGTATGGTTTGAATATGTTAATAATATTGTATATTTTTGTAGTTAAAATAGTCAAGTGTATTTTTTTGCTTTTTCGGCTCTTCAGGCATAAATCTAGTCATGTATTGAATTAATGTTTCATAAAATGTACTGCATCTTTAAGGCAATGTATTGAACAGTATAAAATAGTATTTTATTATTTTCTACACATATTAAATTAATGTCTTTGTATAAAATTTACATCTATCATGTAGTGGATTTGAAGGGTGTCTGCTGCGTGGAACACTGTTTCTGTCACAAACTAATGCACACTGTGAACACCAACATGGATTATGTTGAAGTACGTCATTTTTATAATCAGTTATTTTACCCCCAGTTGCGTACTGTAATTGGAAGATTATACTTTTTGATGGTAGATTGAACTGATTTTGAACTATAAAAAATAAAAATTTATCGCTGACGTAGAAAACACAAATAAAAACAATTGTATTTACCTCTCATTAGGAAACAGTTTAAATAATACTGTACATATATCTGAAGGAAAAGTTTTGAGTTCCTCTAATCAGCTGTCCTTATAACCGTATCACGTACATAACCATATGACGCCACCGTTTCAAATTTTGGTCTGATGCATTGCCAACACCCACCAAGACATATATTACTACATACATTACTAACATCGATTTATGTCTGCCAATTATATCATTGAATTAAATTTCAGTTGCATAGACCGATTTACTCTTAAATATAATACCTATATTGTTATGTCATCACTGAGCTACGATAGCCATTCAAGGTGTGCCAACTACATCAACCATTGCTAATTCTAGTTTGGATACAGTTCCAGATGGCTTCAACTTGTTGATGTAACCTAAATAGCATTTGTTTCAAACTGATCCTCCGAGACTGGTGGGTTCCAAATAATAGTCGTTGCTTTATTCTAGTTGAAACAAATAATTGGCTTAGTTAATACTTTACTTTTCTGTATGTGAAATACGTATTAAAATTATAATTACAATTGTCATGTGTTGCGTAAAATAATTTTTCGTCATACTTCTTCAAAAATGGAGTTTAGATACATTTTTTTGAGAGAAAAGTTGTTCTTTTTCTTCTTAGGACTAAACATATTATCATGATGAATTTTTGAGTCTTCGGCCGCAAATGATCACTTATGATGATACTCTTGATTCGAGGTCAGCGTTCGATACTAAATAATCGACAAATTAACTACAACAACCACTATCGATTTTTTGTGTATTTCGGACGTTTTGGATATATATAAACCGATAGTCAACGATTTAATAAAACCATCGAATGGTTGAGATTAAACTATCGATAAAAATGACTAACTTAACCTTAATAACCAATTGGGAATGAATAAAGAGCTGCTACAACGTAATTAACATAACAGCTGATTGGTGTAAAGTGACAAAAATCGTCGACAACTATTGATACTAAATCAGGTAATAATTTATGTTGAATGAGTTTGTTTCATTTTATTTACAGTATGACGAAAAATATAATTCATCACACGGCCTCAAATTGGCTTTTTGATATATACGAGTATTTCGGTGCTGTTTATGAAATGTTCTATTATTTTCCCTTAGAGATTGTGCTGGGTTTTCATTGTTTTTTTCTTGTTGAATGTAAATAGATATTTTTAGAGCAAATACTTGTTACAAGCACATTGTCAACACATTGCTGCAAGAATGCGAAAGTTTATGGCGAGATGGTAATATCACGGCTCAAGTTGTTCTGTTCAAGCGCTCCGCAACTAAGGCTATTTTTTAATAACCCTACTGTTATTAAAATTTTGTTAATGCACATATTTTAAAGGAATAAATATACTTCATTTTAAATTAATAAATAAAGTATTATATTTAAATTTTAAACGGATCTGTACAGTATGCGATCAAATTGATGAAATAGTTAATTTATTTAAATAGTTAATCCGTAGTAGATTGCGTAACTAGTATTTTGTTTATACCTATTCATTTAAAAAAATGTAAATTTTGTAAAATTTTTAGTTAATATTCCACTCAAGTACTCGTATTTTAATAAAATGACGCTAGATCCTTTGAAAAAGCTTTTTGGTTGCAAATCTTTACGAAAAGTATTCGTGTTTATTATCTTGAATCCCAAAAGGGCAGTCTAACTTTTATTTTTATTTATCGATGTTTTATTAGTTTTACATTGCAGTGATTTTTTTAAACTAGTTCCCATAGTAATGTTGTTTTTAATTATATATCTATTTATTAAAAAACATTACTAGGACAATCAAAAAATTGTTATAAACTTTATTTTTAGTTTACATCTTTAAAATTTAATTTTAGATAAGGAACTCATGTAAGGAACTGGGTAAAGGTACCATAAAAAAATCAAGGCTCTGGAAACTTTTTATGGATATCAGTCTACCCATTTTTAAACGTTATTTTAACAAAAATAAAAATATTTAATACTGTACGATAATTTTATATCTATTCCTTTGACGTTGAAGTTTCAAAACTAATTTTGTACAAAAGATTTACAACTTTATACCAAACCCAATATGTGCAGACGATCAAAACGTTAACTTAACAGGTGTAAGTTTTTCCTGTCACTTTATACACTGTATATTGTTTATTTTATTACAATACTGTTTATAATTAACCAATACATAATACAAACATTTAAAAGGAAGCTCAAATTTAAAAATATTTTTTGGAACCAGTTTATACTATAAAACAAGATAAATAATATAATTCATGGAAGTTTCTATTTTTGTACGAGCTCAGTTTTTATATATAAACAGCAAAGCTCACAGTATTAACACCCTACTAATTAACCTTGATAGTGTTTATCGGATAACCAGTAGCGTTTAATCATTACGCAGTTAATCTTACAAACTTTTATCGAGACCAAGTTTAACAAAGTTAACGGAATTGGCAAAACTGCCAAGAAAATATATTTGGCTCGAAGTGTGAGCTTGTTTAGGAAATAAAAAACTTTGGAATAATTTCGGTAATTTATTACTTTCTAGGTTACTTATTTATGTTCGAGCTGATATAATACTCAAGTTAGGGAGCAAGACGTTTATCGATATTATCAGGTTACACTTTATCATTTTATAAAGAATAATAAGTCAAGATATCTATGAAATCATTTAAATAACCTAATTAGATAGTTTTTATTGATTGGGCAAATGCTGTATAGTCTACTTATGTCCTCTTTTTATAGGAAAAATTTAAATATTATCACGTCATTGTTCTAATTACTGTTTACAATAGTGGAGAAACAGACAAAAAATAAAAATAAACTTTCTGCATACTTTACTCCCGTAAAGAAAATAAAAATTTCCAGATGTTGTAATTTTTTACGAAGGCTGCGAGATACTGTAACTAAGCGTTTCCACTGTACCGAGTTATCACATTATTTTCCGCTTTAGCCATTGAGCCTTCCGGAGCGTACAGTACAGTTAGACGTGTTATGATTATAAATAAGCACGATCACCATTGTAATATTCGGAACGCACTGTACTATCTTCAATATAGACAATATATACAGTTTCCATTGGGTTTTTAGAAAACGCGTTAACCAATTTTCTTTTTCCTGTGATAAACTTTACAATTTCGTAACCGTATTAATGTATAAAACCTTATGCCTTACATGTTCTACGTTTATCTGAAAGATAAAACTAAAATTAGCTAAAGCTGTAATTAATATTTTATTTTGTTTCCTTTCTGGATCTTTGAAATATCGTTTTTACTGAGACTTCCTCCTGGAATCTGATGAATAACTTTGTACTCTTTACCGTTACCATGGATTTCTTACTGTGTTACTGGGTTCTCAATTTTTAAGATTGATCTTAATAACCATTTTTGTTGACATGGATCTGTACTTCTCTACTCTGGGAAGGGGGGTGTTTGTGGTTTTGTGAAACGCAAAAAGTGCAACGGAAGTGCCGTCATTTGGTTATAAGAAAAGCTGTTTAGATGAACTGAAAACATTCCCTTTGGACGTATCCATGATCTAACCTATATCCCACAGGGAAATAAACACATCCACCTTTGTCTAAACACATGGAAGAGTTATTGTAAAAATAAATAAATATAAATGTATAAATAAAATCCAATAGCTAATATGAAAACAAATGTTTTCTTCCTACTGCTAAAAGTCGGTTACGTGAACTGTATTTTTATTATGGTACAAACTTAAATCATAATTTTATCTGAAGAAACTATTCATTTGTAATGTTTAGCTCGTTTTGAGATCGTGCAAATGTTTATAGTAGGTTGTTTGTCTTTAAAGTTGTATCAACTTGTGTAAGGCTAGACCAATCAGAATTTCAATAATTTTAA
Organism: Nephotettix cincticeps; assembly: GCA_023375725.1. Classification (NCBI taxonomy): domain Eukaryota; kingdom Metazoa; phylum Arthropoda; class Insecta; order Hemiptera; family Cicadellidae; genus Nephotettix; species Nephotettix cincticeps. The sequence goes on along the minus strand of CM041789.1, from coordinate 66,032,431 downwards.
AATAAAGTAATTAAACTGTAAAGTTTATATCTCAGTTTAAACTCGATACTATAAAAAAATATCAATCAAAACTTAAGTAAATGTTCTAAACGACGGGTTTGAAAATACAGTCCGCTTTTGTGTCGCTTTTAACCATAGTATGAGTATATTTCTAGAATATATTATAGGTGACTCCTCATCGCATCGTAAACTGACTCTTGAGCTTAAAATGTGTTTTGCATAGTATGGTTGAAATATCGTTTAAGTGGATTTAACTGTCGAACAAAATGGTTTTCAGCATTTATTAAATTATTAAGTTAAGATTAATCTTACTTGTCCCAAACTGAAATAAAACTAAAACTAGACTAAGGTATATATTATCTGCTTTGTATAGTGAAGGTTGTTAAATTAGTGGAAGTATCGTCAACCTTATTATAAACCTTATTTTTGTAAGTGCTTGTTGATGGATATAATAATTTTTTACTTGTGCCTATCCAACGTAATAAACATAGAACAGAACAATAAGTTTGAATAAGTTAACCCAATTCTAATTATTTATTTATGATTATTTTTTTAGCCAATTTCAAGGTCTTTCAGGGTCTTCACTTTGTCCCTAAGTAGATTATGTTATGATTTATCTGTTATAACAAAAATATTCAATTTGCAAAATAATAAACATACTCTTGAAAATTCATAATATTTTTACATTTTTATTGCATTAGTTTCTTGTGTAGTTATTTACAAAGATTTATAATTGATATAATTGCTAGATGCTGAAGGAAACTTACGGTTTGAACGAGAAGCGCATGTTTTGATTAATCTACTAAATGTGTTTATAGTTTGTATTTGGTATTTTTTTATATTTTATTAAACAAGTCCGAAAAAATATGATCAAACATTTCCCATCCGTCTTTTTTTAACTACACACTTACCTGTTTTGAAAATAATTCCCCATTAGACTTTTAATAGTTACAGTGTAAGTTAAAGTACCGTATACGAAATAGTGAATTTAGCTGTAAGCACAGCTTAGTACAATTTTTACAACTGAAACGATTCGTGTAAGAGTTAAAGTAGAAATGTTCTTTTCTCTTATGATTTTAATGGGGAACTCGTGTAGAGAAAGGTACTGGAAAAGAAAGACCTGTGTGAAAATAAACAGTTGGTTTGAATCATAAAGAAAAAACATTTAACTTTTGCGTCTTTCGTCTTTTGTTTATGTGATTTAATATTTCATGGCTTGCGTTCACAACGGAATGGAACGTTTGTGTTTTTCCTCTTTCCTTTCCGTTTACCTTTAGATATGAAAAATGTAATACAACGATATGTATAAAATACCTGATAATACTATTTTTTATGCATTATTCAAAATCTAATTTTTGTGTAGCACTTAATAATTTATTTTATTTAAATTTCATCAATACATAGATCATGGTAGTAGTTCAACATTGCACCTGCAATTGTTAGCCATCTACAACTTTTCGTAAAGAAAGTCAATTTATGAAGTGTCAAATGGAGGTGTAAGGTAATGAACTGTTATTGATGGAATATTTATTACATTAATGGTAATTACTCCCTTTCTATCTTGACGAAAGCTTTTTAAGTACCTGTCTGTGTTCGAAACCCATCGGATGAAAAATTAACGCCTTGTGATGTCATTATTAAGCTATTATTCTGTAAAATTCCCGACATGAAAAAAACACGTACAAACACATTCATACAGGACTTACACTATACAGGTATGTTCCTGCACTGAATCCGATCCTGTGCCTTGAGTTTCATTGCCAATGTCATATGTTCATTTATACCTGGATTGTGTGTAGCTATTGTAATTTGTTTTGTCGTGTACCTGTAGTTTTTGTTTTATGAATTCGACTTTCTGTGAAGAGCCTAAGGTTTTAAAACCTAGACATTAGAATGACGCCAAAGGCTGTATGAAATCTCTATTCTTTCGAATAAACTGATAATAAAACTCAATATTCAGCTGAATTAAAGTGAAAAGGTTCCAAGTTGACTTAAGATCATACACACATGTATATGATCATGCTTAGTGTGGGTTCAGTATCAACGTGAATTTTTTGAAAAAAATATCGTGCACTGACACACACAGACATGAGTTTTATCAACTAAAAATTTTATATATACTTATAATAATTGATCAGACGATCTTTCAGCAAGATTTTTGGAAAGACGCATCAACTTGTGCTCTCTCTCGCACCGAGCGTTCACCACTGTTGTTAATAACTGCTATAACTAGTTGATCTGGATTCTAATCCGTCTCTCTTCGATATTCTTAATATTCCGTATTTGATAAAAGTAGAAAAGTTATAATGAATTCTATTTTGCAAAATTTAAGTTTAATAAAGTGTGCTAGGTATGTTTTTGAAAAACGTAAAATAATATATTTATTTTGTTTTCAGCCAACTATCTTCGGGACGGTAGCTTCCGATCTTACGCCGAAAGAGGGAGGAAACTGCCGGAGGGTGAGTTGATTAAAATGTTACATATTACTATTCATAAGTATTATAAATTTCTTGACTACAAATATTTGAAAAGTGCTTTGGTAAAGTTTAAAATGATCTAGAATTTAAATATTAAGATCAATAATAAAAATGTTTTTAAAATATACCTATTAAAAAAGTGTTATAAAATAGTTACTTCCGTAAAATGTTAACAGTATTCTAATATATTTTTTGTAAATTATTTCTCTGGAAGTGGTTCAGGATTAAGATATCTGTGAACTGTGCATTTTTGTCACATACATTGGAGAGATTTAAACAGGTTAAGTAAAATAGTATTTATTATCTAAATTGTTTTTCCAATATATTACGGAAATAAAACATTTATATTCATGAAGCTATAATATACCTTGTGTGGGTTCAGTATCAACGTGAATTTTTTGAAAAAAAAATATCGTGCACTGACACACACAGACATGAGTTTTATCAACTAAAAGTTTATATACTTATAATAATTGATCTGACGATCTTTCAGCAAGATCTTTGGAAAGACGCATCAACTTATGCTCTCTCTCGCACCGAGCGTTCACCACTGCTGTTTATAACTGCTATAACTAGTTGAGCTTAATTCTAATCCGTCTCTGTTCGATATTCTTACTGTTCCGTATTTGACAAAACTAGAAAAGCTATAATGTATTCTATTTTGCAAAAAAAAACACAATTTAAGTTTAATGGAGTGCGCTAGGTATGTTTTTGAAAAACGTAAAATAATAGATTTATTTTGTTTTCAGCCAACTATCTTCGGGACGGTAGCTTCCGATCTTACGCCAAAAGAAGGAGGAAACTGCCGGAGGGTGAGTTGAATAAAATTTTATATATTACTATTTGTAAGTCACATCAGTTTCTTGGCCACAAACATTTGGAAAGTGCTTTGGTAAAATTTAAAATGATCTAGAATTTAAATATTAAGATCAATAATAAAAATGTTTTTAAATATACCTATTAAAAAAGTGTTATAAAATAGTTATTTCCATAAAATATTTAAGAGTATTGTAATATATTTTTTTTATTATTTATCTGGAAGTGGTTCGAGATTAATATATCTGTAAACTGTGCATTTTGTCACATACATTAGAAAGATTTAAACAGGTACAGTATAGTAGTATTTATTATCTAAATTGTTTTTCCAATATGTTACGGAAATAAAACATTTATATTCATGAAGCTATAATATACCTTTATGGATATAACTATAATTACACATTTTATATGTATATACTTTTTATATTTTTAATAGTCTTGTGAGAAATTTCCGTTTTGCTATATTTGCACGAAGTTTGCGTTTACTATGTTTTCGATATCTTTGCTTTCGTTTACAGAAGACAATTTAAACTTCATATTCTGAGAAACCTTTGTAAATGTGTTATATATATTACACACTATCTATTATTATTGTTATATCTATTATTTATCATGTGTTACATCATTGAGGTCCGACGTTTCTTACATTTGAAGGTTGTATATTAGGGAAATATTTAAAACCCACTTCTTAGTCGAAAATTATCTCCCGTTAAGACAGCTCTCAGAAGTAAAGCTCAACTAGGGATACGTGTAATTTATAAATGTACAAAACAATAATAAAAATAGTAAAAGTATTTTAAATTTAAGTACGCTCCTTAAAAGTAAAAGGACTTTTAAATTTAATAGTAGCCGTTTTTTGGACCTCTTTTAATGCTGTTCCGCAGCGCTATTAAATCTTCCCAAATGGGTTTCTTAATCGCGATATTGGATCGCAAATCACCTCTGGATTTGGTTATAATCCTAAGCGTAAAACGATTAATTTCGGCCACTGGTTTTATACAGGAAAATAATCGACTTTGTCCACGTACGATATAATCGGTGGAGACCACTTTTATGAAAACGGAATTAATATCACATAGTTATAGCGGTAAACGATCGAATGAAAAATAATGGTCAATTAAAAAAGTAGTCGAATTTTCGACATTTATAAATAAATTCTCTGCTAGGTGTTTTTGTAAATCAGAGAACTATGAATTCAAAGAAAATTAAAATTTGATTTTGAATGATAGATTTATTTTGAACATTAAATGTTCGATTATTACAAATCGAGTGTATGATTATTTTAAAATAATCATTTGTTGAATTATTTGAAAAGAATCAATTATAATTAAAAAGTTTAATGTTTAAAATGTTATTGACTTAAAATCATCTCTACAAAATATAAATAAAACAGGTTTATCAAGTATAAATAAATGTAAATAAAATCATTAATATCGAATACTTGATTTACGAAATTTATAAGAATGGTATAAGAAAGGTGGTGGTTCAGAATCCACTCGGCGCTCTTCTGAGATGGTAATCTCAACAAAATGGCATAATGATTTATAAACATTCGCAATCTAGTGAACTAATAATAATTTCTCGTGACATATTTGACATAAAGACTGGAATTGAATACACAGAGTAAAAATACGTCCTATATCGTATTTTCTTTTTGAAATCTTTTGCAACCCAATATTCAATATAGTACCAATATAGTACAATGAAATGTTAGAAGTTGCAGTCTAGCAGAATTTACATTTTCTATGCATTTATAAGGTCTTATTAAAACCATTTACATTGTTAATAGCTTATTGACGTTTTTTAAAAACTTCCTTCTTTTGATATCAACAGGTACAATAATGCTTATTTCTCTATCCTATAGCGAGAAAATGCTTATACGTTTTGGAGTGTTCCTTGCAGTGAAACAAAGTTTGTGTCTACTAGGTTTCTTTTGAAGGGTGGACAAAAAAAGAGATTGAATTCTTTCGTAAAAGAAATCCAATCTTCAAATTGTTTGACTTTCTTTTGCTGTGTTTTTTTAGATTTATATCAGTCTTCTACGTTTTTTGTAAAAGTTTTCTAAAAGGTAGTATCTTTTGTAATAAATAATTGATTTAAAATTTCCACAATGTTATAATAAAAGTAAACTATTTTCAACTTGTTCAATAATTTTTATCGTGAGACTTTACTATGGACAAAATAATTTATATTTGCATTATTTTTATGGCATTAAGAAGTACCGTACATTAATTTATATTTATAAGTAAAAGATAGAAAATACTTGTCCGTATAGGCATTTCTTATGTGTAATTTTAACAATTTTATTAAAAATAATATACCATTTTCACAAACACAGCTATATGTAAAGAGACCTATTCTATCGTTCTACAGTTCAAATGGTTACGATCTTATCTTGAAACTGGTTTTAAGTATTTTACAATATTGTTAAAATACCTCAGATGGAAGTGTATTGTCATCGTGGTTTGCAGTATTTAATAAATTTGTGTGTTCGTATGCCGTTAGAAGAATACAATATCACAAAATGTATACTTAAGTACAAGGATGTTGATACCAAATTCACAAAACGTAAGAATAGTTTTATTTCTCCGTATAACTTACATAGAGATTGACTACTTACAAAAAATACACTAATAATACAAATCTAAACAGAAGAACAGAATACACTGTAGTATATTATTATGGGTCAAAGTGTGAAGTTTTATTTATATCAGAGAAAATATTTTTCGCTATTCCTAATTTTAAGTACATCTTAGGATATAATTACCAAAACCCCTCCCCCCCTCTAGAGCTAAGGCATACCCATCTCAAAATGATTGTATTTACTTACCTGTGGGAAATAGGTTAGATTATGGATATTATGTTAAAAGGAATGTTTTAGTTTCTCTAAACAGCCGTCGCTATAGCCATATAACGTTTCTTGATTTTGGTCGTTGAAATTGCCAACCCCATCCCTCGGAGCTAAGACATATCCATGTCAAAATGACTTTATTTTCTTACTTGTGGGAAATTGATTAGATCATGGATATTATATTAAAAGTAATGTTTTTAGTTCCTCTAAACAGCTGACGTTATAGCCATATGACGTTTCAAATTTTGGTCGTTTAAATTGTCAACCCCTTTTCCTCAGAGGTAAGACATATCGTCGTCAAAATGATCATATTTACTTCCCTGTGGGAAATAGATTAGATCATGGATATTATGTCAAAAGGAATGTTTTCAGTTCCTCTAAATAGCTGTCTCTATAGTAATATAACTTTTCAAATTTTGGTCGTTTAAATTGCCGAATTTTAGTCGACCGTTAACCGCTCCCCCCAGAACTAAGACATATCCATGTCAAAAAAGATTTTTTTGGTTTCATATTTATTCAAGCAAGTATTGATTAGCAAGTATATGGTTTCATAGCAAGTAAGTCCTTATATTTGTCTTGGTTTGATAAATATTTACAAAGAAATAATAAAGCTCGTTCATTACATTTGGAATAAACGCATTTAAAACCCATTCCATGTTCCTGCGTATCGCCAATGGCTTAAAGCCGACTTCTCGACGTTGCCACGTCAGAACTGGAAATCGGATAACTGATACCTCACGATATTAGTTACTTAGCAACGGTGTTCTCGCAATGAAATCATCTTTGCTCACTTCTTCAAGAGCAGGCTTTCAAATAAAATATGTATTCTACGTCTCTTCATTTGCTTTTAAGAGTCGTAATTTAATTTTTATCTCTAAAATTGTTTCTTATGATCTCGTCGATGAGTCGAAAGCTACAATTTTATCTTTTGTTGACTCAATTTAGGTAAGCTTATTAGTAATAATAGCTTTTGTTTCAGGTTTACCGTAGCATGATTTTTATTTACCAAATTTTACCAGCTCGTACGGTTATTCGTACGAAGTACAAGGTTAACTTATAAAGTTATCGCTTCAAATCCTAACTAAAGTTTGTAGAGAATAAACATAAAAAAAACTAAAAAGTATATTTCGGAATATTACAAGCAGTGGTACAGTATTATATTTTTTATTAATAATACATCAAAGACTAAAAAACTATTTTTTTTCATTTTCACACCAACAGGAAACAACATACTTATTTACACTCTATACTAACTCCTACCATCTCATTGGTACGGTATATTTAATATCTAGAACAATACAATATCTGTTTCAATACTATACCAGTTCTCAATAATCTGTAGTCTATGCTAGTGGGCTTTACCTTTGTTAAATTAGTATAACTAATTATGCATAATAATATATTTAATTTAAAAAATGTAGTTTACATGGACATTAATTAGTTAAATGGTAATACAGTCAATAAAAATTACTATAAAACGTTCAGTAAACGTGTTCCAATTACATAAGAGAAAGAATTGCTTTCTAAATAATTGAAATATTTGTTCCCAAGCAATTTATTTTTTAACAAACCAGAGTAAGACTCTGCGATTAGACAGCGAGACGGGCATAACTAAACGTATTCAACTGAAGGCGTCATAATTCATCCGCAATGAAATACAACAAAGGGGAAGTAAAGATTAATTGTTTTTGGAACAATAACATTAATGGTCAGAACTCCCGGTAAATGGGTCAGTTTTTCTTTTATTATCAACAAAAAACTCTTTGTCTCCAGAAATCATAGACCCTATTATTAATACAATGCTTTGAACAAAAATGATTTAGAATCTGTATTCTTTTTTATTACTGGTTACATCATTTGTAATTTTTTTTAATTACGTTAAATATTTTATTTGCAATGTCCTTATGTGTGCAGTCATATGAATGTTAGTTCCATTAGGGCACTGTAGATTTTGTGATAGCATTGATGATCTCTCTTAATGTGTCAAATCAAATTATTGTGCAAACATTTATAAAAATTATTTATACATTTGTTTCATTTAATATCCGAATTAACAAATGTATTACACAAATATAGCTAATTGGTATTAAATTACTACCGGTATCTAAAATATAGTTTTATTCCTTAATTTACATTTAATTTATTTTACAACCCAATCACGTTTTGCACGACTATCGTGAACGTAAATTTATAGTTCATTTACAAGTAAATTTAATCTATTAGATTTATTTATCGGTAATTAGAGGTGAACATCGTGAAATTTAATCTGAACTCCTAAATAAACTGCAGTAAACGTTAGGATGATAATTGTGAGCAGTTAACAATACCTATAACCATCTGTACATGGTACAAGTCGTGTAGTGGCCACAGCATTGCCACCCCACGTGTGTCCAATACATACATACACATAGTTACAGTTAACAAAATAATGTGTTAGACCTAAATAAAACCCATTTCTGCAGTTTACTAGGTTAATGATATGAATAATTATATTTTATACGAGTTATTACGTTAAGTGTGAAATAATTTTAAATGGTTAATCAAAATTAAAATTCTAAACATATGCAAAAGATATTTTTATTATTATGCCTAAATATTCGTAAGTTCAAGTGACACGTTCAGAAGTTAACGGTTAATAATTCAATGTAATTTACACGGGATGGATGTAGTCATTGTAAAGACATAAAGACATGTGACATATGCGTAACGTGTAACCTCATCCCCTATAAGAGCATTCGGCTGTAGAGTGACGTAAGTCCCTGGAGAGGATTGTTGCCAAGCAACTAGCGCCATCCTGCGTGAGAATATCAAACTGTTAGATCACTTCTATCCCGTCTTAAAGGGATACCAATTAATATTCTTGTACTGTAAAATATTAGTTATGTAGGGAATAAATTTAATCTTGATTATTATTACTGTTGTGTTTAATGAACCTTATATACAGGGTGTTCATTAAAGTCAGGCACAAACTTCAAGGGGTGATAGTACTCATCAAAATAAACAAAAAATCACCAATAACCATTTGTCGAAAAATCCTTCGTTTAGCCGCTACGCTAGCTAGCTACCCACTGTGATACTCTTAACTCTGTAAGTTAGTTCTTAAAGAATAATACTTATTTTCGTTGTGTTTTAAGTGTTCAATTTTATTATAAACAAAAATAATGGTTAAACCTTTTTGTAGTTAGCTCTTACCTACTTAACAAAATTTCAATTAGCTTAATCAGTCAGGTTGTCTGAAGAGTGGGGTTAAAACTACAATGATTTCGAATTTTGAAGTTGTGAAGTTTCAAGTTTAAGAAACACAAGTTACTTTAGCTTTTAAAATTAAAAGAAAGTAAATAGTGTTCAAGTAAAGTAACTCGAACCGCGATAGTTTTAACCCTACTTATTGGACAACTTGGCTGATTAAGGTAATGGAAACCTTTTATCTATTCGTATAAATGGTTCAGAAGTTTAACAATCATAAACTTAATTTTTTTAACCGTTAAATATTAAAGTTTGTAATTTTCTGTAGAGCAGTAGACGTATTCCTTTTATATTATTGCCTCTTGAACTGCTGTTTGAGAATTAACTAGCTTACTAACCTCATCCGTCCAAACAGTTCGTTCTTATTATGCAGCCATGCGCATTATGCAGGCACTTCATAGTCATCTTCGTAGTTGAGTAGGATGTATGATTACGTTCGTCATAAAGACACGTCAAGACTTTTAAAAAACAAAACATCAAATTCACAAAAGACATTTCGGAGTATATAACAGGCCGGCACACGAACAATAAAATAGGCGTAGTAACTTAAAAATGTGTAGTACCTAATTGTCTTTTGTGAACTGTTTTGTGTTTTAAATAGTCTTGACGTGTCTTTATGGCGAAAATTCGACATTATCGTATGATCTTAAGATGAAGTTTTGACTTTGAAACCCGCATAGTCGCAAAATAAGAACGAACTGTTTGGTCGGATACGGTTAGCAAACTAATAGGTTACTAATTACAATTAAGTACCTACTGTATTTACTGGAAACAACTTTTGGTAGTATTCTCTGTTTTATTTGTGTATTTTTAACTCGGAAACATCTTAAAGCAAACGGCCCGAGGTCTGGGTAGGCCAATTCAACCGGTTTCGATGAATAATCGGTTTGCCAATATCAGTCATGGACGGGAGCTCGGGCCTCACGATTATTGTCTCAACTTCAAGAGCCCTCTAACAGCTATTGACTCTAACAAATTAACCTCATTGGTTATAATTTTCACTGAGATTCCACATTCTATTACCACTTACCTTATTCAACGTCATTATGTCCTCGGTAGGTTTTTTCCACAATGAGGGACTTCAGTGCAGTCAATAAATGTGGACCTATATAGAAAGATCGTCTGTATCTTTTTAGAACCCCGTGTGCCATTTTCCTGGGTGGTCCGGTGAATATAGGACTTAATCCATAATATTAACTTCGCCTGTTGGATTCTGAGTATACTCACAAAATTTTGTAATGATTAAATTCTAGCTTCACCTTCTTTGTTCATTTTTTACTTTACTCCCATATACATATTATATATGGCTGTATATGGCTTCCGTTGTGAGTGAAATATGACACCACCCTTATGTATTTATAACTAATTAAGAAAAATAAAATGTCAATTTCATCCTTATATATCAACCGTCTTCCATGAAACTTGGTATGCAGTGTAGGGTCACATTATTCAACGAAATCTTCTCCAAAATTAGTATTACCTGTGTGGGAGGGCATTTCCCCAACTAATTCTAACAATTACTTTAAATAGTTGTTGGTAGTTAAGAAATTTGAAGATTAGTTTGGAAAAACGATTTTCTTAAAGATAAAATAAACATCAAAGTATTAAAGGTTGTTTATATTGTAGAGGGATAAAGTGTGTATCACTCAAATGAAAACGTTTATTGACTTTGTTAATTAATTTCCCCGGCAAATCAGCTGGTCTTTATCCGATACAAATCTACGTAATTATGTAGAATCAGGGATTAGTAATTAGAATCAATTTCAAATAGCTAGAATTAGAGTTATATTAATAATCGCGGTCATTGTAATGAGAATAATGACGACATAATTATGTTACCAAATCAATTATACTCCTTGCTCTGACCATTTCCCATTTACGTCCGTCCCACAATACGTCAATTTTTTTAGGAAAACTTTATCTAGGAACATTAGAGGTTTATCGCTTGCCGAATTAGTTGATGGTATATTTCACAATCATACGAGGAGAAACTATCCTTTTCTAACCCAACCTAACTCAAGTATCAATATGTAAATTTGGACGTGTGAATAGACACTTGGAACCTAATATTCCTACAGACAGGGTTTGTGTCTATTAGGTAGATATGAATGCGTATAAAAGTACAATGATTTCTCTCAGCACATACTGTTATCCTTAATTTGTTGTGGACATATTTTCATGGTTTTTGTTTTATCAGAGAACAGTCCAACCCTCGTGCCGTAACTATCCTACGTCAACTCGTTTATAGAATCGATTCCGTGTACACTGATAAATGGATCAACGGTTAGGAGTGAGGACAAACTGTACATCTCGCTCATTCTGTTTTACCTGTGCCTAGTCCAATGTTTCCAGTTATTCATAGTCGGTTTATTAAACATTAAGCTTTTGCCAGATAATTGATAGTGCTAAAGTGATATATTTTTCAATATCAATAATATTTAATTCGAACAAATATATTATGAATAATGTATGAATCATGACAAGATATGACGCTGGATTATATAATATGAATTATTAATATTGATTTAAGTAATAAGGTGTTGAATTGTATTCATAACTAGCCAAAGTACCCGTTCTTCGCACGGGTTAAAAAGGCTGAAAGGTGTAGGCTCTACTGGTACATTTAAGTTATTGTTTATTAATTCTTCATTGTTTACAAAATGACAAAACACGAGTGTGTACAACATTTCAAAGTAACATCTGTTAAATATTGGGAGAGGATAAGGATTAATGTTATAGAGACAGTCGTCGGAAAAAACTTAAAATCTACCATTCCACTATTTCAAATAATTCACTAATTTCGATCCAGCAGTTTATCTGAAAAATCAACTTTATTTCTTCTTCTTCCCGAACTGTCAAAATATAGTGCAAACGGATGTTGTTCTTAGAAAATGTAAACATTGAAACTTAGTACGGTCACGGCAGCTCTTTCTTCTTCTTCTTCCCGAACTGTCAAATTTTAGTGTTCACAGCTGTTGACATTCAAGTAATTTTATGTTTTCATTCTCTAAAAATGTAAACATTGAAACTTAGGACGTTCACAGGGCGTAGCCCGAGAGGATTTTAAGGAAATGAGTTTGCCTATGTGTTGCATGAGTTTAAGATCTACCTTTGTGTAAAATTTCAAACGGTTTGGTTCAGTATTTTTTGCGTTTACTGTCCACAACAAACAAACATACAGACACCACCTCTTCTTTATAATATTATAGATATGTCGTATTAGGTAGGTGTCAAATCGTATTTTTAGTATTGGATTGCATTGACATGAGAATACACTTTAAAGTGATGACTTCTCATTTAACAGTTCACATTTTCTACGTGTGATTACATCCCACGCTTAACCCAACTGCATTGACTTGATCAAAGGTGTTGGTAAAACATTACAGTTGTGTGGCGGAAAATGACCATTTTATCAAGTAGTTACAGTGTTGAACAATAATTGCTGAGGTAATTAGGCTACATTTTCAATTCTTGAAAATTTCAGTAGTAGCGTAATTAATCAACGCTTAATTTACGCCTAATTTTTAATTAAGAATTTTCATCAGATATCGTGTTTTGTAATAACATAAACGCCTTTACAACAGCGGAAGCCATTCTGATGTTTGTTGAAAACAAGAACAATTTCGATAACACTAAACTAATTTCAGACTTTCAACAACAATGAATAATTGGTAAACAGAATTGACGTATCCGCTGAAGTGGTAAACAGTTACTTCTTTTTAAGTTTCTTGTAACTTTCTAAAGACAAAAATGCTTACGCTTCGTTAAAGATATGATGTAAAAATATAATATAATTTTACGAATAGCATCCATAGTCATTATGTTTGATCAATAATTGAACAGAATAAAACTCCATAAATTTTATTTACTCCGAAGAATAAAATTCTGACAACCCTAAATTTGAATACACGCATTTAGTTCCATATTAATAGATATATATTTATAGGTTTTAGATTCAATAAAGCGTATTTACAATAAAATATATCTCTTTATGCAATAGAATATTTAATTAAAGAATAAAAACAATTATAAATTAGTTTTATCTATCACTAGAGACAGAATAAACACAATACATTCCAATATTTCGATATAAATAGATATATTTATTGCTTTTAAATTAATTGAGCTATGGTAAAGTCAGATAGCTGAAAACTAATTAGTATTTTCAATTAACTTTTCTCCTCGCTAATTATATTTCAAGTGGATACTCATGACCGTATAACACAGAAGTGGTTTACACCTTTCAAGTGATCACTGGTATTCCTATATTTGAAATATGCTTCTAATTATAATAAGAAGTGCACCTGCCCTCGAAGTTTCTATAATAATTTTAACTAATTGGAATTTTCCCGTTTATTAATATTATTGAAAGGGTTTGCAATTTTGTTTTACACAGTAATATAGTTTATTAAATGCATTATAATTAGTTCCAATCATGTAGTGTTTCGACCATTTTTATTATGTGTCGTACTTAATCTACGCAGAGAACACTTAAAAGACGATTATATAATAAGGTCTTATCACATAATTGGCCCGCCAAGGGTCTAAGCAACTTGCTAGCATGGGCAGAGATGATGGTAATCAGCTTTCCAGTATTAGTCAAGGATCCCTTTGGTTAACAGAAGGCAAGTTTAATAGCGTCTATTTCAATCAGCCATGACCCAGTTACGTGATAAGAAATATTTGACGTTTAAATAAATTAATTTAATCCTTGTTTAGAGAAGAAAATGACAAATAATTTTTGCTCAAGATTATATTTCTCTTTTTAATTCAATGTTTTAGGATATTAATAACATGCATCAGTCTAAACCTTCTTTAAAATCTGCTTTGATAGTTTGTATCTCTCGAGGTAATTACAAATAATACTAATTTCTCACTCATAAGTATGAGTGTTTTAAGCCAAGTGGCTTAAAATACTTACTTTGGTAGGTGAGTGCTAATGAAATCACCGTGCCATTTCAGTACATGTACCGATCTTGAAATCTATGAGCAAAGGTTTTTTACACAAGTCTAATCGTATAGATAGTTTAATACGACCTCATATACAATAATGTGAAAGGTTACATTGTCGTATTTTTATCAACTAAATCCAACAAGTAGGGCCTACAGTGTTGCCAATTGGTGCAGCCAGTATCGTAAAAATTTCTTGTAACCTGATTCAACTTATTAAACTAAGGTAGGTTTTTGCCTAAAAATAAAACGTCTATGAATTGAACCTTTTAAGGAAATTTGTATACAAAGAGTGTTTTAAGAGTTTAGGTGATACGTAAGTACTGTACTGCAAACTGAACGAGTGGAGCACTTTGACACTACCTGAGTCTATGCGGTCTCTACACCACATGTTTGACCACTACCACTAGAGATGTACCCCACCGCTTAGTACCGCCCTCTTGGTCACAAGGGATCTGCAAATACTAACCTGTGATACTGTCCCACGTGTGCGCGCGCACGCGAGTGTGTGTGTGTAAATGCGATAGAATTTCAAATATTGTGGTAAAACACGTTGTTCACCTTAAAATAGTTAAGGTCTACCAATGTATGGTAAAAATCCTAGTATCTATATTCCTCACCACAGCGGGCCTAGTTACTCATTTTTAATGTTCTGTTGGAGTATACCTAAAAAACTCCCGTATTTATAAACATTCTGTGATGTCATTATTGGTATATGGCTTAGCCTATGATCAAATTTAAATGTAGCTTTCATTTAAAGAAAATTAACACTTCAAAATTTATATCACGATCAAGTAGATCTACATAAAAGAACTTTTGTCTTCAACAAAATGCTCGCTGATGTATAATAGTTATGTGAAGTTTTATCTTCAGAACATTACACCTTCGGGACGCGTTATTTTGATAACGGTTACTTCAAAACCATGTATAAACAATGCATTCGCGCACACAGTATCTCGCCCATATTCAGAATTTTTTTCTACCTTCTATTGTGAAAAGTATTTTCACTTCAGTGTTTTACTCGAAAATCCTGTTAAATTTCAAATTCTTTTCAGCAGGGACCAAAGTAAAATATAAGCTTAATATAATTAAAATAATATGTATCATCAACAAATTTTCTTTCTAAAAAAATAACCTGGACAGTTTTTTATTATGGATTTATAATATTGGTTTTTAAAACTTTAAAAACGTTACTACAAAAATACACAGTTGAAAAATTACACGTAGACATAATTTCAAAACGTTTTATTGGTAGCCCTATCACAAAAAGTGACAATATAACCAGAGAAATACTCTTACTTTGAATAATTAATTTTACATTATTACATATTTAAAAAAAATAAAAGTGTGACCTAGAGTATATTATACATTATTACACACTATTACATCGTACATGTACTGTATACATGTACTTCCCGATTGAATTTATGAAAGCTACGAATATAATAATAGACTGTACTATTTGCTTAGTGTTCAAACAATGCATTAACAAACAAGAAATCCATTTATCAATCAAATTTTTATATAGGGAATGTGATTAGTTTATTAGTAAGGCATGGAAATGAAATATGATTGATTGTTTTAATTTTATTATTAGATATATAATAAATAATCAATTGGGTTACTGTGATATTGGAATCCAATAAAACCCTTCGATATATTCAATCGGTTGTCGAATCGCCAGAACTGCAACTAACCTAGTGTAACCATTCGCTCGAGCTTGATTCAATAAGGCTGAAAAGATTCCCAATCTATTCCGTACTTGCAATACGTTCTCAGAACTTTTCACTTGTAAGAATTCTACCTTATTACATCTAATATGATTCACTACAGCTTGATAAAATATATGTTAATAGATAAAGGAGTAAAAAAAATAATTTGTCGTTTTACGCTCAAACATAAAAGCGCATATATTTTTATTTGTAAAAGTAGTCTAAAAAATCTTTGTTTTTTTAAATACATTATTGGTGATAGTGGATTTATGTTACTTAGATTTTTAATGCGACATTTTTCATCACGATTTTATGTATAACAAAATTGCACGACGTTTCGGGATATGTAATTTGATCCAGTCTTCAGGCGAACTAATATCTAAAAACATAACACAAGTTATGTAAGTAAGTGATGTACTGTAAGTTTTTAACTACTTAAAACTTTTTTGTTTACAGCTTTATACCGGTTTAGTCCGGATTACGTGTTAATTGTGTAAATAATACAGATATGGTTAAAATATTAGATCGCCTGAGAACGGGATCAGATAACAGAACCCGAAAAGTTAAAAAGAATATAAAAATTAAAATCTTAACAACATAGTCTAAAATGTTAGGAACATTATATCCGCTATAATAACTAATCAGTAATCAGTATGTTGTTAAACATAACCAAAAGAAGTGTAATTAATTTACTATTGACTATTTATATATATCATGACTATTTATTATGTGTTGTGGGAGTAATTACATCAAAATACGACGACCATGTTAATGATTTGTTTGTTCAAATTAAATATATTTTATACATTGGTAGATAATAGTAGGTGATTCAACCTTACTGTATGGTGTTATTTATCCAATAATATGATCTCAAAAGGTTTTATTATAAATTTTACTGTTAAATATTTTATTCATAGGAGTCCCTGATGCCGTGACTATATTTCTTAATTATGTGATTTATACAATTTATTAATTTATACACTCAGTTTAAAGTTAATATTACCTTCATGAAACATAAGGGTTAAACAGACCATTTGCCATGGTCCCTGGACTGGCAGAGTCCTTACGAGAGACTTGGATAACGGTTGATAAACTTAAGTTTAACTGCAATGTCCTTTTTCCTCTTGTTATGTAGCAAAACTACTAATTTTTATTTCTATCGACTTCGCCGCCTGATCGATATACAGTGACATATAATACAAATATTTGTTAACTGAAAGAACATAGAGAGTTTATTTTTTATTGCATGTACATTAGAAACTGCAGCACTTATGGTATTGATTATATTTAGCTCCATATAAAAACTTAATGAGAAGCACCATACTTTTATTTGTACGGACCATAAACATATTGTGCTTACAGAGTGAAAGTTTTCCTGATACTAAAGTTAATGTGCCTGTCTACCCTCAGCTACCAAGCGGGAAAACAAAGAGGATTCGAAAAAATGATGTTTTAGAATGCAATTGTAAACGTTATTTTTAATAAATGTTATTTTACGTTACGTGTTGACAATAACGAAATATTTAAAAGTGGTTGTTAATATTATTAATTATTATTAATGGTTATTTATTTGAACTTTTAGGCTTAACATTTTCTTAGTTTTAGGAAATACTAGAATTAGTACAGTAAAATTTTATACACCGTGTACTATAATTACTCACTCACTTATTGGATAATATAGTAAAATTCTCTCTATTCTTCTTTACTTGTGCAACTGTCGCCGAGGCGTATTTTACTGGTGGGTAGACCGTCGCTTGAAATTCTAACTGGCCTCAAGCTAAGTGGGTGAATACCCCTGAGAAATTGCTTAGCTATGAATTAATTGCAGGCACTGTTGCTGCAAAATTTCGTCGCTATGATACACAGCTGTTGAAGTATTCTGGTACAAATTATATATTCATATACTAGCAGCTAGTATACGACCCGTCCTTTGTACGGGTCGTTTGAGTCAGTTAGAACTAGAAGCGAGATATTTCAAGCGGCAGCGGCTTCAAAGGACTGTTAAGTGAACGGACTGATAAGACTGGACTCTAATCAATTATTAGTGATAAGTTTAGGGAACACTGGCCACAGTTACTGGATAAAGTGGCCAGTTAATTTCCAGGTTATAACCACGTTTTTCATTTATATTTTTAATTTGTGGAAATAAATTCATTATTCATTTATCATCGTGACAAAATATAAACATGAAATCTTAAAAAAATTAAATCAAAGAAAAAATAAAATCTCAGCTCAATTATTTAGTATTAATTTTCAATTAGGCCTACATAAATTAGAAATTTTTTATCATTATTAAAATTTGTTATATGTTAAAAAGATAGGATTTTAATATAGTGTATTTTCGAAATAGGGCTTCAATCACTGATCAATTTTAACAGACTAGTATTGTTTGTTATTTGACAGTGGAAGGTTTTTTTCTTTCTTCTTTCCATAATCGTTTTAATAGATCGCATGTTGCGTAATACTTAGAATAAATATGTCTAAAATTACTCACAACTAAGTTTTCGTGAGCTCATTATTTTATATTAATAGTGCATGTGTCAGGTTAAAGTAAACATAAACATTTCCCAAAAAGTATAGAATAATGAAAATTAATTTTTGACAGTGGGTGCTTTTTTCACGAAAAACGTGAAGAATACATTGTTTAGCGTTAAAGACAGACATACCACAATTTAGGTAAGACAAAATTTTGTATTTTCTGGATTATAAAGCGCCATAATGTCCCGTAATTTCCAGCAATGTACAGACAAAAATCTAGTTTTATTTATAGGGATTCCTTCAAAATGTATATTGATACAACACATGTGTGTATTGGGAGTCTATAAAGCAGATTTTAAGGCGGTGCGAGCGGCCTTATGGCAAATGAAATCTGCTAGGTCGGCGCTATTGTCGCATTTGTTACGCATACTGTTTGTGATAGTTTCATGCAAGCTACCTGAATGCCCAGTTTAAAATAATAATTCAGTTTTTTTTACATTTTCTATACCTCCAACTTGACATATTTTACAAAACTATCGGATCAAAAATGTGGCTTTAAAATGTATTTTCTGTGGTGTACGAAGTTTTATTTTACTATTTCACAACTTCAAAAAGGTTACGTGAACAAGACACTCCTTGCACTCACACTCCTTGCATGAAAATCGACGGAAATATTCGTTTGCCACTGTAAAAATAACATGCGTAAATATATCCGTCATACGCTCACGAAGGGTTAAGCCAAGTATAAATGAAAAAAAATTAGTGGAAGATATTTTGTGGCACGATCTTGTAGTCTTGTTACTGACTAGGGCTGACATGTTCCTTAGAAAGAACTATGAATTAATAGCCTAACATTCAATGGCATATCTAAGGGACCTACAGTTTAACGTGGAGTCCGAACCACTGCCTTGAATTACGAACTGGTCTAATTATGAGGATGGTTTTTGCAGATTCAATGGTGTGGATATTAATCTATATAAGAGAACACTACATCCACCGACCATTAATTTCATAATTAGCGAATTAATCGACTTGGAAGTCGAAAAGCTTTTACTAAGAACTTGAAAAAGTTATACAATCAACAAATAAACGTTGAAATAATGTTTTTAAGATGCTGTAGTAGATTTGTTCGGTCGCACCTCCTTATGCGAGGGTTGTTGAAGAGTTGTAGTGGCCGATGTACACAATGGTATAGCGAGTCAGCGAGTCAGCGATGACCGTGCTCTCCATTACCACTTGCCGATACACTTGTCGCTGACTCGGCGTCACTTCTATTGTCCATTGACAAGACAGACGGCGGCTTTCTGCTGAATCTCGCATTTCCGCACCCCGGGCCAAACGCCGTTTAATGTTCTCCTTTATCGTTGCTCCGACAACACCGTTTAGTTTGTCGTTCCTCACACGTTTAAATAATTATATACAGGGGTAGCTCTTTTTAGTTAAATGTAACTTTTTGTTAAATCGTAAATGTTTTAGAGGTGATATTTTTATTCGTGAGATACTGACTCAACCATGAACTGGGTATTTGTTTAGTGTATTGGTAGGTGTGAGTTTAATAAATTTAATGACGTTTAGCTCCCAGATGATTCATTTGATAGTATCACTAAACTATAGATAATTTGGCCCAGAATCGAACCATCAAAAAATTGTTTCTTAATTTTGATCAGAATCAATGAACCACTTATCCAGAATGAGAATGATGTGAAATTACAAAAATACTATTGATTAGTTTGATGGTTTATTGAATATCAGCCAATTGTTAGAGTAGTAAATTAGTGTTCACTACTCGCTTCTATTATTTACCATTTTGACTTTCCCTCTCTTGACGAAGATTATCTTAGGCTTGCCCTAAGATAATCTTCGTATTGATGCAGTCTTACACGCTTACACGATTTCCCTCTTCCTTCCGCGGTACTTGGCGGCCCCTCATAAGTTAGGTAGTTACTGAAATGGTGGCCTGCCCAAGTAGGTATTTAACCCAAGTATGAATGAGAAATTAATGTAAGATGATTGTGGCGCGATCTTGTAGTATTCTCACTGTCAAAGGCTGACATGTTCCTCGGACATAACTGGTAATTAATAGCCCAACAGCCCATGGCAATTCTAAAGGACCAACAGTTTAACGTGGAGTTCGAATCTTTTCCTCTGAATTACGAACTGGTCTAATTATGAGGATGGTCTTTACGTATTAAGTATTCGACAGTGCGGACGTTAATCCACACAAGAGAACACTACACCCACCGACCATCGCTCACAACTTACCATAATTCGTGACCTCCAAGTAGCTGGATTATAGAATACGCCACTTTCTCAGTCTACAGTACATTAAGGTTACAGCCTTTGCAGTACATTAAATGCAACAAAGTACTGTCAGAGGTGACCACGGTCTGACAGGAGTAGCCCCATGGTCTGTCCTGTAATATACCTACTAGGTGGTCACGACTTGTAGATTGTAATAAACGATGGCCTATGGATATTACATTCCCCGGTGTGGGTTAACGTCCGCACTATTGAATACTACGTTCATCTACAAAGGCTATCGTCATGTCTAGACCACAGGCCTAACTATGGTGTAGATTCCACGTTGAATTGTAGCTCCCTTAGTTGAAATCAGCTGTTTAGAAATTAATTTACAGTCCTTTCTATACCAGGGTAGGTCGCCATTTCAGCAAGGTAATGTAATGTAAATAAATGAAGATAATGTAAGGCAATGGTAACTGGGTCCGCATCGAATCTTCACAAAATTCGGCCCAGATTGTGCTCAAAAGATATCTTTTTACGTCATGTTTCCTGGTCCACATTTCTATTTTGGTTTTTATCATGGAAATTTTCCATCACGATTTTAGGTAAAACAAAGTTTGTTTCACCAATTAATGAATTTCAAACAAAAAATTATCCACATTATTAACCGTCAACTACCGCGTTGGTTTAGTGTCTTACGAAAGATATAACGCCAGATTCTTAACAAATTTAATTATTTTCTTCGTAATTTTCCTTCCGTTTTTACTGTTATATTCAATTCTGTTATTTCCGAAATATTCTACGAAGGACACTATTTACATATATTATTACATTCAAATGCAGCCATTGTTTAGTGGTAATCGTATAAAATAGTGGTTAAAAATACATTCGATTGCTCATTAAACTTGATTAATGACGAATGTAAAGTCTCTGTTATTGGATATCTGCATAATAAATTATTACAACATATTATGTCATGTATTTTTATCAATTGTTTTATTTATAGTATTTTGTTGCACCTTTTTAGAAGTCACTCAAATGTATAATTTAATATTCAATACCAACTCGGGTAGTTCCAAAAAGAAAATTCATTTGAAAAAGCTAATTAAATTTTAGATTTGTTCCTTTGGAAATAAAACCCCAAGAGATGACCGGATTTCTTTTTTGTGTCTCGTAAAAATAAAAGCGTCATAACATTGGTCACCGGACAGCGAAGGTAAAGGTTCCTCAGAGGGCTCTACCTCGCCTTTATGGCGGAAAGCTCTTATACGAGACCTGCTGGCTTCCAATGTTCGCCTTCTAAAAATACGTTCATTAAAAAAATATTACTTTCAATTATAAGTCCACTACAGTAAATTTAATTTTAAATCAGAAAGATGGTGTGGACAATATTTAAAACTGATTTGTTTCCCTTCTAAATGTATCGGAAGCGGAGTGCTGTCGTTATTTGTTGCGTTATCAATATAGTTTTTTTTGTATTGTGCATGATGGATAAGTATAGTATTATTAAAAAAATGATATAATCAATATATTTAGAATAAACTTTCAGTTTTAATGTAAATCATTAGGTAATGACTTGAAAACGGGAGGTGTTTCTCCACCTCCAGAAACGTTGAGTAGTTAAAATAACTGACGCGATCGTGGATATGTGTAAAGTGAATGTGTTCAGTTTCTCTAAATAGCTGTCCTCATAACCATATGAATTTTATTCTTTTTCAAATTTTGGTCTAAATGATTGGCATTACCCCCATTCAGAATGAAGATTAACCCATGTCAAAAAACGGAAAGTTAGGTTGTGATAGGTGGTTATAGGATTAGAGTGTATATTGTTGTTGTGTATCACAAATTCAGTGGTATAACTGTGTTCAAAGAGTAAGAAAAACAGGTAAAATTGGTGTTATTGAAATTGTTATCTAATGTTTATATAATATTTTCAGTATATAGTTTAAATGCTAGATATTCTATTATGATCTACGTGCTTTCAAAGTCCACAGTACCTCCGCCATCTTGGATTTCATCCCTATAATAGAACACTGGGAAGGTGGTGACGTCCTGTAATCCAGCTACTTGGAGGTCACGAATTGTGGATAGTTGTGAGTGATGGTTATTGGGTGTAGTGTTTTCTTGTGTGGATTAACGTCCGCATAATTGAACACTGCGTTAATCCGCAAAGACCATCCTCATAATTAGACCAATTCAGAGGCCATGGTTCGGATCCCACGATAAACTGTAGGTCCCTTTGTTGCCATCGCCTGTTGGGCTATTAATTAACAGTAATGTCTAAGGAACATGTCAGCCTTAGTCACTAACAAGACTTCAAGGTCGCGCCACAATCATCTTACACCAAATCCCCATTCATACTTGGCTTAAAATACCTACCTTGGGGATTGGTCACCATTTTAATTATCTAATCTAACAATGTTAATTTTGTGACAGCATTACTAACCACTCAATAGTCGTTACAAGATGGTTCAGGTGTAAAATTCAAGGATAAGCGGTTATCTATGAAATTAATAGGATGAATTTTTAATTTTTCTATCTAAAAAAGATAATTAATCATAGGTTAATTAACCTGTTAATCACAGGATATAATTTTGCGGTAATTATATTTACCTGGAAAAATAAGCTAATAATTAGATTCCCAAGATAATCGTTTTAGCTTTAGTTTGACGCTTCATAAATCTTTTCATAACTATGGATAACCAGTATTGCAGTCACAAAACTAACATTGTTCTTATGGGACTCAAACAAAGTATTTCGCCACTCTTGCAGACTCTTAACGATGTTTTCGTTAAAGGCAAGCACTTTTAAACTCAAATGTAAATTATTATTTGTACATAATAATGATAACTCATACAGCTAAAGGTGTTCCATAGTTAGTAATTAGTATAGTTGTATATTATATCGCCGGTTTGACTAATTATAATCGTGATTTACAACCTCGTTTAGATTGCAAATCCCTCCCGGTCTAACTGAATATTAACAAGTGTTGACTCAAAACTATGAATTCATTATGACCGCTCAATGATTTTTCATATCCCAGTGATTTCTACCTACACAAACAAATATAGATTACATTAATTTGAAACTACATTTTAAAATAATCCTGAAATGATTTAGCTACCTTACTCCACTTTAAACAACCCAACTTCGCCTTAGGTCTTATGGACTTACCTTTCCGTTATATTTTAGTTGTTTTCAGGGTGTCCGTGAAAAACGTTTCAGGATTTCGGTGAGTGATTGGGTACATCAAAAGGAAGAAAATGTTTCAATAGAGGTATGGCATAAAACGCATATTTTCTATGATATCTGCCATTTTGTATTTTTCACAAAATACTTTTTAATTCAAACATTTTTAATAGATTATTTTGAAATTTGATATGTGCTGTACACTTTTAGATTAGTATTATTAAAAAATAACTAGCATGATCCAAGCTCAAAATCCAAAATGGCGGTCATTTTAAATTTTACCTTTAACAAGTATTTACGTTTTGAAATTTTAAATGGCCGCCATTTTAGATTTTTACCTTGGATCATGCTAGTTATTTTTTACTAATAATAGTCTACTAGTTTAAAACACGTACCAAATTTTAAAATAATCCGTTAAAAGAAATTTTGAAATAAAAAATATTTTGTGGAAAATACAAAATGGCGGATATCTGAGAAAATAAGCGTTTTAGGCCATACCTCTATTGCAACTTTTTTCTTCCTTTTGATGTACCCAATCACTCACCGAAATCCTGAAACGTTTTTCATGGACACTCTGTATGTATTTTTATGGGATGAAAATTAACGTTGGTTAAAACACATCCGGCACTTTTTTTGAACAACAGAGAATTTCATAAGAGGTAATCCGAAATTAACGTGCTGGTCTAGATTTACAGACCTCATACAATAGCAACTATAGTTGTATTGTCTGTAGTCCACTTTACTGGTTGGAAATCTGTGACGGGCGACTCCTGTCAGACAGTGAGCGGTCATCTCTGACTAGCCTTAGGGACTGACGTCACTACGGTACCTCACTGTCTCTGATTGTGATACACAAGCCTTGTGAGTTCTCATGGCGATTGGTGATTGGCAGTTGATATTAAGCAAAGGTTAACTTGTTTAATATTTAACATGCATACAATATTTAAAAATAGGTATTCTGCTTCAAAAATAGGTATTTTAGATACATGTGTTGAAGAGCAAAAGTCGTTCTTTTTCTTCCTAGAACTAAACCTATTTTTATAATACTTTTTATACTAGGCTATTGAAGGTTATTGTTGAAGATACTTTTGATTAGAGGTCAGAATTAGGTTGTAAATAATCGATAAAGTAACTGCAACAATCATTATCGATTTTTGTGTATTTGGGACGTTTCTGATATCGATTGTGAAACTGGTAATTGACTATTAAGTCGAAATATCGAATGGTTGAGATCGAACTGTCGATAATAATAACTAACACTGACAAACTTAAAAAACCAATCAGGAATCGAGAAAGGGCTGCTACAACGTAAGTAACATAACAATTGATTAATTTAAAGCGACAAAAATGGTCGACAATTATTTACACTAAATCAGGTAATAACTTATCTTTCATGATTTCGTTTAATTTTATTTGCAAAATGACGAAAAATATAGTTCATCACAAGGCCTAAAATTTGCTTTTTGATATATACTCGCACATTTAACAGCCTCGGCTGTTAAACCTGTGCTCGCATAAAACCCTGTTTTTGGTCTTAGTGATGAAGTATTCTGTTTTTTGGTTTTTAAGTGACAAGAGTCAATAATTTAATTAGTTTTGACTTTGAAGTTTTGAAGGTTGTATTTTACTTAATTAATGCAACATATCTAAGACTTGTCTATGCTATTTTGTGAATATAGTTTAGTGTGACAACAAAGGAATTTTTGAATTTAAATTTGTTATTAAAGTCTACTTTTCATGTACCCTCAAACAGTAATATAATAATATTATGGAGAGCTTTCATTTGAATGTTTCAGTGTTACAAACATGGAGATGTGTTGTCATTTCCGCTTTTGCAATAGAATATCTTTGTTTTCAATTCCAAGCATAACAACATAAGGATTGAACATAAGCGGTAACGTGTAGAGAGAGGCCGCTTCTACGTTGCTGTTGGAGTGGCAGAGCTCATGAAAACATTCAACAGTGTCGTATTGCAGCAGTAGTGAGATATTGAAGTGGCGAGCGGGACACAGTCACATTTAAATAAATTGTTTTACATTTAGTTCTCACTGAGAACAGTCCCTGGGGTGGCTTTTTAATTATTATTAAATCATAGTTCATTTATTGACATATGATAAATAACTCGTCGAAAAAATTATTATACATAGTCATAGTTTCAGAAATAGCAGGAAATGTTCTAAAATATAATAAAATGCTGTGTGGGGTTAAAATTTCGTAAAACTTTCACTGATAATAAAAAATATTACATTATATGTAATAACAATTTCCGTATACTTGGCAATAAATTTTATGTAATTCAATTTTACTTAAGTATGTCAGCATAATAGAAAAGTTAGTCAGATAGATTTAATAATTGGTAATTTTGGAAATGCTTAACATGATTGCTCTGAATTAAAATTGAAAAAAAAATATTTTTTTATATGTCAGTGGATTATCAAAAATAAATACATGAAACCTTACATATTGTACTTATTGTACTGTGCTGTAATACTGGTAGGTCTGTTGAAAATTTGTAAAAATCGGTAAATTTTGATTTTGGGGTTAAGTATACACAATGACAGTAAATAAAACAAATTTTTAAGTGCACATGGGTGAAATAATATTTTTTTTATTTAATATGTTTTATTTATACGGATCTATGTTACACTTTTTGTAATAAATTCTGACAGTTTTTACGAGGCGAGAAGGGTGATGTTAAAGGGATGAATGGTGATAAGGTAGGGGCAAGATTTGGGATCAAGAAGCTGAGACCAGGGGTCGAGGTCGTCCTTACTGTATCAACCACCGAGCTTGTGTGCATCTAGTGTTTCAACACTCATAGTCAGTTTATATGAATATTTATACTTATACAATTGCTAGTATTAAATCTATATAGGTTTTAATAATAGTTTTCTGTACATTGACTGGAATTATGATATTTTCGAATATTTTTACGATTTATACTCTATGTAAGCCTTTAATGGGTCTTATCTCATTTTATGTATACTTTAAACACTTAAGAAGGAATTTATGTTCATATTATCGGCAGTAATTTAAGAGGCCCCATTGTGATGAAGTTTTGTTTCTTTTTTTAGGCCAATAATTTTTGGGGAGGGTTTTTAGAAACGGTAATTAGAACTTTTTTCGTGATATTTGATATATTTTTCTAAATTTTACAAAATTACTACCGATAATCAGCTGTCAAGGTTAATACGTAATAATACGTTTAAATTGGTTTGAAACGTTTTCTCAAAATTTTACTCCACTAAACCATTACTACTCGTATAATCCGATTCCCACAAGGCTCGAGCATGAGGCCTTTAATACTCTTGATTTTTATAAACGACCTCCGATATGTTTTGACCTTACTATTCAGACCCATAAAAAATAAAATTAACGTGAAATCTAAAAAACTGAATGGAAATCTTTTTAGACTTGTGACGAATTTTAGGCCATAGTCAGACACCATTGCGTTCTATCTCTGAGTAAACCGTGCAAAAAACTACAGTGCCTGTTAAAATTAAAATACTGTATAAGTTACAATTTAACTATTTGAGGGGATAATGGAAAACTAAAAAATAACGTTTTATTATAGTGTCATACGATTTCTAATTTCATTATGATTACAACATTTGACCTCATAAGTCATACAAAAGTCTTAAAAATATAATATGTGGTATTCTCAAATAAAGAAAATGTACTGGTAAGACGTTTGTACAGTATGTTTAGTAATAATATATAAAAATGTACATCGTACTGTTTCATCTACGTTCATCTAAGTCAATTTCAAGGATTCCAAATCAAATTACCTAAATTATGTATTTACGGAAGGCGGTCACGGTTGGGGACAAGTTCCAAAACACGAGAGCTGACTACAGGACCGACCACAACTACATAACCGTTGAGCCAATCACGTCCGAGAGAAGTTTATGCTGATTGGGTCGAAATCACGCTTACCATTACGTATACTTCATCATTAACTATTTCGATTATTAATGATATTTGGAAGACGAAATGTGAGATGGAAATCGATCGATATAGTTTGTAATCTACACAATAATAACAGTGGGTGATTCCAGTTTTTATACTAAAAACCAGTAAGTATCAAAATTGGACTGAGACCGTTGCGTGTCCTGTAACCCAGCTACTTTGAGGTCACGAATTGTGAATTGTTTTGAGGGATGGTCGGTGGGTGTAGTGTTCTCTTTTGTGGATTAACGTCCTTGCTATTGAATACTACTTTAATCCGTAAAGACCATCCTCATAATAATACCAGTTCGTAATCCAGAGGTAGTGGTTCGGACTCCATGTTAAACTCTGTAGGTCCCTTAGATATGCCATTGACTGTTAATTATTAATTAACAGTTGCCAGTTGTGTCTTAGGAACCTATCAGCCTTAGTCGGAACACGCCACAATCATCTTACACTCATTTCTCATTCATACTTGGCTTTAAAAACCTGCCTTGGTAGGTTGCCATTTCAAATGGTAATTTAACGTAACATTGTGGGCTTGCACACTATGGGTATTAGCAAGATGAATTTTGATTAGATTAGATTACCATTTGAAATGGCGACCTACCCAAGTAGGTATTTTAAGCCAAGTATGAATGAGAAATGATTGTGGGATGATTGTGGCGCGATCTTGTAGTCTTGTTACTGACTAAGGCTGACATGTTCCTTAGACAGGACTGTTAATTAATAGCCCAACAGCCGATGGCAACTAAGGGACCTACAGTTTCACGTGGAATCCGAACCACTACCTCTGAATTACGAACTGGTCTAATTATGAGGATAGTATTTGCGGATTAACGTAGTATTCAATAGTGCGTAACAAAACTGCTACAGAATTTCTTTATAATTTGAGACAAGTTTCCTCTCTGATTATTCCAATTCTTTCTGGATTATAACAGTTTTGGAATAACCAAAAATTAAACCATGTAATAGGTAATCAGTATCTGTACTGAATAACAGTTGCTTCACTCCAACCGCACAAACATAAACTAAGATAATAATCATTTTTATAAACCATAAATTGTAAAAGTCATGCATTATAATCAGATTAAAATTTATAAATGTTCTATTAGGTTAGATTTTGATATTGTAGAAGCATTTAAAATTTTGTTTACAATTGACAAAAAAGTGGTTAATATTTTGTGACCACTTTGAGAATAACGAAATTTTATTGAAATAGAATATAAAAACATGGTTACAATTTCCTACCTCTCCCAAACCTTGGTTACCGCGCATCACTAATGTAATTAAAACAGGATTCCTTGTAACCTCAGCAATGCTCGTTTATTTTCTTAACTTAGCTAAGTTATGTCGTAGAGCCTTGGATTTTGATAAGGAAAAGACCTCCACCTCAACGACAACTCCACATGCTACATGATATTAAAAATATACATTATATACTCATAATATGCTTCTTATAAATATAAATAAATACTCCACATGGGCCTACTGCCTTGTGCGTAACATCTAAGAGTGAAAACATAATTTAGTAATGGATCTTGGTGAACAAAAATTAAAAAAAGCAATATGATTGTAGGTAAAACCACGTTGTAATGAGGAAACGAGAGGAAACTGAGGGGCCCAATAAACACTTTTATTCATATACTATACTAATTGACTACCGTACATGAAATTAAAAAATGTTGTATTTACTTCCCAGTAGGAAATATGTTAGAGAACATAGATATGTGTAAAGAGAATATTTTTAGTTCATCTAATAGCTTTTTTCATAACCAAAATATTAAAAACTCAATACGATAACTCTGGTAGTTTCTATGGAAACAGGATCCAAACAAACACTTCACCTGTAATTTTTGTTGCGTTACACAACAACGCTAACACCCTCCAGAGCTTACACATATCCATGTCAAAATATTTAGAGCTCAGCTATAACTGAATGGTTATAGAGCCTAAATTCAAAACAGAAGGATCGAATCCCACAAGGGTCGAATCTGGACCCAATTGCCATTTTTCATTTGGATATTAATTAATTAAGCTTTCTAACAGTTTGATGTTAGGTAGTGACAAGTCCGGGGTTTGGACTGTTCCCCATCAAAACGATAAAATTAGGAGAGGAGTAGAAAAATACTAAATAAAACTAATTACTATTTATTTTACCGAAAGGGGTCCATATTTGATACGATGACGGATAGTTGTACAGACCAGTCCAGCATATAGAACAGATCTTCAGAGGTAGAAGGAAAGGTAACGTCCCAGGACAATCGTAGAACACTCGATCGCCAAAACTGCCCAAACTTTGTTACTCGCCGCCCCCCGGGCCCTCCCTGCCCGGTGATGCGATTTGCCGGAAACATTTAATCTCTTCTATATCTCATCAGGACTTCTATTTTCTGTCTTGTCTCTTCTTTACGTGTACGTTTTGTTTTACATGTTTTAAAAATTGGAGACGTAAATACATAAATTTGGCGTGGTTACATTTTCCATTTGGGTAGTAATTTTGAATAAGATTGAATTTAGATAGTCTTCTTTCTTGTTAATAAATGGTTGTTGTAAAATTTTGGGTGTGTTTGCACATTTCGTAACTTCTTTAAATCTAAATATTCGAACACACCAGCCACCACAAACCCCCCCCCGTCAATAGTGGCGAAACGCCCTAAAGACAATGAACTCCACCAAATATATTTCCAGTCCTTAACAACTTTAGATAATACCAAATCCAATCAAATGTAAAGATTCAAGAAATCCGCCAAATATTCAAACACATCCAAAGTTTCGGCAAAAACAATTTATTAAATAAGATAGAATACAATTTAAATTTAATCTTATTCAAAACAAAACAAAATTGAAAATAATACAATACATTTATTTTAATATTGTGCACATATGAAATTATAAACAGTTAATTATTTTAATAGAGTTTTATTGACATTGAAATTTTACCTGTGATGATGACCACGCCCAGGTCGAAATGTACATGACATAAACCAGATTGTAGATCCACAAGCAATGAAGGTAAATACATTTTCTATACATAAAGGTGTTTAAAACTGGATAACATAGAATATTAATTAAGAACACCACGTATGAACCTATTTTTTGTTCTGCTCTTGATAAATCACAATGCATTTAACCGGGTCCAGATTTGAATTTGTGCCTCGCCTGTTCATACCCAGGATTCCAGTTAATCTTCTTCCAACACCTGTTATTCAATATTGTGGACTATGTAATGGATGGGCTCTAAAAATACCACATTACAAGTTTTATTATTTAAAAGTACAACGAATAAGTGCAACAACCATTAGTCCTCAAAAGGATTGTATTATTACTAATACATTTCGACATCTATTACTACAACGTTATTTTGTGTAGTACCTACACTAGTATAATTTATGTTATGAATTTGGTTGGTTGTGAATTTGTTGATCGACTAAAACATAATTTAATGGGTTGTTTATGAAATTTAAACTCTAGACTAATTAAAACCCCAAATATTTTACAATCAATTAAGTTTTTTAACAACCTGATTTTCCAAGTATTAGGATTCTAGTTACAGTTAATCTCTCCATTTAACAGTGTTTATGATTGCCCTGACTTCAAACGATGATGGACAGTAAATTCATATTAATTCATCTCAAACACTAATTTGTTTTATCGTACATTATTATCAATAGTAAAGGAGATATTTTTTACTTCAGACCTCGCTTATTGTCTCATTATAAAATGTAATAAAGAGATGGATGTCCTACATGAGCTCCGCTTACATTCCTTATTTATTTCACATAACAAATGTTTTGTTATAACGTATTTAGTTACAGTTTTATGGATTTTCATAAAATGTAAGCGAAAACAAGAGTTTGATGTTAATTTATTTTTATTTTCCTTACCTTATTATTACCTTATTACCTGTTATCTGTACCTCTGTTTTCTGTAAAGGTAAAATTGATAACTATTGTGTGTTGTTTATTGTGAAATAAATTTCAATTTGAATTTGTATTAATTGTTTCCTTTCGATTGACTTGATGTGTTATTTATATGATACATCCTTTTGAAACGTCATATTTGTTATATTTATTCGATGCGCATACAAATCATAGAACTTGTAAATTGGTTTTTTGTAAAACTCAGTACCTGGAGAGAGTAACACATGTATCAGATATGTTAATTAGCTAAATTAAAACACATTTATCATCTAATCAATGTTAACACGGGTTTTATGGTTTCAATAAATAGTTTTAATACATTTAATAAAATATATGTTTTACATTTCAACTTCGATTTGTTTTCTGAGGATCGTTTGTGCCTCGTTTATATTTTCGTTCAAGAGGTCTGTTGCGTTTCATTTTTATTCCTAAATAGTTTTCTTGGACATTTTTAACACTAAAAACCTTTGTAAAACTATATTTAACTTATATTAAAAACGTTTCTTTCAAACTAATCCAAAAATTAAACATTGACTGTTTAAAAATGTTAATATGAAAAATAAAGGCAACCCTAATCAGCTTATTTTGTTAACTGCTACAATTTCCTCAACAATAACGTGAACTCTTAAAAGATTTTTAGACCTGCTCCAATCGATTTCTCGTGGCCAAATACCCCTATTACAAAAAATCAAAGATCCTTGGTGAAAAGTTTTTTTTAGTCGTAGTCAGGTATTTGGAAGAAAATTAACTGGATTTGATCAGGCGAAGCGGATAGTAAAATGTGGAACTGATTAAATGAATATTGTTTCATCCAGGGTAGAACAAGAATAGTTTGAATTCAGTAATATTACAACGTGTCTGAAAAAAATGTACATTTCAATTTCATTATATTTTTTCTATTAAATAGAAATATAGTATTTTTTACTCGCAGACACGTTTAAATCTTAGTCCAATATCTAAATGTATTTACTTGAAATTTAAATTACGAATCCTGTAAGGAATGTGTGTTGGCTGGTACGCAGGTTTGCTGCGCCGGGGCGATGTTCACAGCAGCATCAGACCAGTATTGTTACATACCCAACTATAGACGATGTTGGCGGGCCTCCAGGCTTTTTGTCATGAAACCCGGCTCCCCATATCTGAGCGTTGTTGAATACCGTGGCCTCTGTAAAGATATTCACGTTCAACGTGAAATGTTTAACGTTATAGTAGTTTATTATTATGTAAAAGTCACTACATGTGTTAAGTGAGAAAGATTTTACGTTCCAAAAGCCATGGAATGAGATTTTTTCATGTTTTAAAAAAGGTATTAATTTTATTGACCGCATTCTAATATTTAAACCTCACATTCTTTATTAATTTTATTTCGTGTTTAACAACGCAAGTAGAATTTTTTGTTTTTGGATAAAAATCTACCCAATTTCTGATCTTTTAATATTTAACTTATTTTAATATTTTGACCTGTTGTCTAATAAAATAAAATCGTACAGTCATTTGGATTATTTATGTTTTACAGTTATACCAAATCTAAAATTATCGATATAGCTACTACTTTGAAACCCTGAAAATATTAAAATTAAATAAAAGAAAGAAGCCACCTTTGAAAAGGCTCTCAGTTTCTGTGATATTCTAAGTAAATAAAGGTAATTAAGGTACATATTATCAAACTAATTGTGAGCAATTAAATTTTTGGCAGAACATTTTTAAAATAATGCAGAACTGAAGAGACTTATAGAACAGGTAGTTTTCTGTATTTATTTTATTTTTTTATATTTTTTTCTTGAAATTAAAAATGAAAATATGTATTTCATCTGTCTAATGTATTTAACTCGTGTAGACTACTCGACTGGTTGTATGGTTTTTGATATAGATATGTCATGGCACTGGGGGTATTGGCATTCCGTCAGTCCAAAAATTGAAACGGAATCCATATGGTTATTAGAACAGCTGTTTAGAGGGACTGGACACATTCCTTTTAGACTTAACCGTGATCTAAGTTATTTCTCAAAGGAAAGTAAATACATTGTATTTTTAATTTATATTGTCAGTTATAGGAAATTATATATTTTCAGGGTACAATGCTATGGATTACACAAGACAATCATTGAAAAATTTCGAAGGTTTAGACGGAATGTGAATGGAATAAAAATATAATGTGTGGTTCAATGAGAAGTCAAAAGTTGTTTAAAGCCTTGAAATTTCACTGCGAGACCACATTAAGGAAAAAAGTTTCAACTATTTCATTTAAAAATAGATCATTACCCCAAGGCTACTTACTTCAAAAGAATAATTACTCCATATCTTGCCTTTTAATTGCAACCTCGCCCTGGAGGGATTAAAATGTTGAAGAGCTCTCGAGTGAAATCAAAGGTACGGACATTAAGCGGGTTACCGGGTTGAATACATTTACATAAGAAACAGATTCTTTCTGACGAGGGTTGACGTTTGGCCCAGCCGCGGCGACGGCCTTTATTCAAATGTTGGACGTGTCACAGACAGACGTCGTATATCGTATATCGCCGGCTACAGATTTGGGACGAATGAAAAGTAAATCATCCACGCATATTGGTGGACAGCGGTTAGCGGCTCGGGCAGCACCCCTGCACCCTGCACTCCCACCCCACACCTCTCCGACTCCCACCCCCGACCGCCCGAGGAACCACCCCTTCGCTCAGTTGCGCGCCAACTTTGCGGCCGGGGATGTTACCGCATCTTAAAGGTGTTTGCTTTTAAGTGGATGTGAATTTTATGACACATTATTGTGAAGTGGATATTTTTAGTGGACCTGTTGTTCAAGGAGCTGACATTGAAAAAAGTTTTTGTAATACATTAACAGTGATTTCCATATCTTGATTTTGTATATTACCATCTTTTAGATGAATTGATAAAACGATTATATTAGTGAACTTCGCGAATTGTGTTTAGTTTTTAAAAATATTATGAAGAGTGTTCTAGTCATAGAAATGAATTATTATTACTAACATTATAACTAGTAAACGGATTTAAACTACCTCTAATCCGTCAAGCGATCATACTTTAGGGGTTAAACTGATCCCTCTTTCCAGTATCGAGTGTTCTCATTTTATAGTTACTAGTTAGTTTAATTTATCGTTTACTCTTAAACGTTTTGTAATCTAATTTAATATAAATCACACTCCTTTTGTGACGAAAATCTCTAGTCTAGTTATGAAAAGGATATTTAAGTTGATAATAACCTGTAATTGTTTATATTACAGATTTTAATTAGGAAGGCTTACTCTACGGTGTAAAATGTCATAATGAATTCACCAAGCTTTTTACTATTTATAAGAAATTTTGACATGGATATGTCTTAGCTCTGGGGGGGGGGTTGGCGAATTTTAAGATGTAAAATAGGTAACAGGTTTCCATAGAAACCATTAGAGCTATTGAATTAAATTTTTAACATAAAATAATAAGAACAGCTGTTTGGATTAAGTGAAAACAACCCCTTTAGACATATCCATGATCTAATCTATTTCCTAGAGGGAAGTGAATACAAACATTTTTTTAAATTTATTATATGTGTATCTCGAATTATATTTTCCATGTATAAAACGTAAAATATACATAGAAGTCATTAAACTTGTTTTATAGTGAACGTATATAATGTTTCAAAATCATGCAATACGAAACACTTCAGTTATGTTAGCTCGTTTCTTATATAAATACAAAGACTAAAGTGTTCTGCTTCTGAGAAAACAGTTTATTTTATCGTGTTGCGTTATTTGTAACGTTATGAATTTGTTATGTACAGGATTTGGTGACTAAGATTTCTGTTTTTTCAGATTTCAACGAACATCAATCTTTACTTAGTCGATTAGATTATTAACGGTTGCGTTAATCTAATGCCATTAGCAGAGAAATCCCGGGGATGCGTAACTCATTTATAATCCAAACTTCAATGGCATTTTAATTCAATCAATTTATAAAAGATGGAGTAATATTGGCGAAGGAGATATCGTGTAGCTTTTAAGTTGTAGTGACTTAATTTAGTAACCAAATTGATACTAATCAAAATTTATATCAAACTATAGGTATTGAGAAATACGAGTATGTTATACTTGTTGCAGTTATTTTTATATATTATTAATAGTGTTAACGTAAAAATAAAAATTAAACTGATTCAAAGTAGATATTGGATCAAGGATAGTCCAAAAATGATTTCGTCTATTGGGACAAATTCAATTTTATAAAATAACCCTTTAATAAAATGACTTAAGCTGGGCTCATAAATACCGTTTTGATAATAGTTAATTTTTGTAACCCCGATGAAATATAGTATTGTGTGTTTTTTCGCTTTCATAATACAATATGTTGCTACCATTACAATATAGTTTGAGTTTAAAGCTATATTAAAAATAACAAATTCGACCAATATTTTGTAATCTACACAAACTCCCTATCTTTAAAATTTTAAATTTCGTCCATGGTTATAAGATACTTTGTATTTTACTAAATAGTATATGAACATTACTTGCTTTAAGTTAGTGACGATACTAAATATTTCAACTGTTGTCCTTGATATTATATCAATATTTATTTTATAAAGTTTATACGAATGACATTAATATTTACTTTATAAAATCATAATTAAAATCCCTTTCAGCACTATTTAAATATTGAAGATAAAATTAAACTTAATAAAAATTAAATGATTAATACTTTAATTAAAACAAGAATAGTTTAGAAGTCTTCTTAGTCTTGTTTCTTCTGGTTGTGGAGAAGAGCTTGATTACAGGGAAGGAAGGATGTATAGCGCGGAGCTAGCAAGAAAAGTTGTTTGTAATCAGTTTCCCTTTATTTTGTGAACAATTCCCTAGAAATTAAAACTCGTCTGCAAACTTGACGGATCGTTAGTTTCTTGGAGAACGTTTATTAGAGTGACGTGTTTAAAGTTTAAAGTTAGGTAACTCACGTTATACGATGAAGTAAAGACCCCTTTTATGCATGCGTTTTCGAGCGAACGATAAAAACGAACGTATTTAAACATATTGGCAGCAATATAATAGCTGTAAAAGACGGATGAAAGAACGTAAATTTAACTTGGGTATTCCGAAGTACTTAGATATATTTGTCTTTTATTGTTCGTTCGTACGCGAATGCAAATAAGCTACGTGATCATATATGATGTTCTCGTTTTTGGTTTTAAGAACATATTTATAAACATTCATGAAGCCAATTCGACCCGCCTATCTCATACGCACTAACGCATTCATTGTCTTAGCTTAGCGGTTAGTTGACGAAACATTCGTTATTTATTGTAACTTCTGTACCCCATTTCTTTCTCCGGACATATCAATGTGATTATATTTTTCTTTCCTTTGCCATGGATATATTTTATCTCTGGGGAGCGGTGTATTGGCAATCCGTCAAATAAAGATTTTGAATGGAAGTGACAACATATGGTTATAAGGACAGCTGTTAAGAAGTAACTAAAAACATTATCTTTAGACATATCCATGATATGAGCTGTTTTCCAAAAGGAAGTAAAGACTACGCTTTGCAAAGGTAATTATAGCATCATAAAACATGACTCTTGGAACACTCCTGTAACAATTGTTCCCTTTAACTTAGCAACACTTTTCGTACCACCGATACGGATTTTTCGTGGGGTAAAATGATGGAAAATTATGTTTTCTCAACGGAGATATAAAATTGCATAAGTGAAAATTAAAATGCTTTTAAGTTCAAATAATCTATTACTGTAGTATCTTTTTTTCCTTTTTCGGATATATCAACCCCAACGGTATTTTTACACGACAGGATTCAAAAACTGTTATGGTAAAGCGGTTTAAAGCCATGAAAATTTGTGGACTTCGTGGGGATCGAACCCGTAACATCTTGTCACCGAAGTCCACGACGCTAACCTTGTAATTTTGTAAACAATTCTTGCTGGTTTTACTAATAACGCAGCCATAGTTGGTTATCATGGTTGTTTCTGTTCGTTTGTTGTCAAGCTCTTCCGCGTCATCAGTTTGTGCGGGCACCATCACATTCACTGTCGCATCGACATACTCTTGATATTTTTACAAAGGTTGAATTTATTTGACTAAAATCCATTCATCTAATGAACTCATCTAACAAGTTTTACTTCTTAAACTAATTTTCCGTAAATTAAATAATGTTTTAAATAAAAGTAATGAATTACGTCGTTCTAAAAATAAATGTATCCACTCATTTAAAACGTGTTTCGCTCCTCGAATGTGGTCTTGTACCGCCACAAACTCTGTAAAACGACGATTAGAATGAAGAGGTACTAAGACTATTATATACTACAAGCACAAATACGGACGAAGAGTTGTGTCTATAATTATATGTCCTCTTAAACAAAGTTAACCTATGAGCAGATATTAAACAATGTAAACTATTCTATAGATCATCAGTGACGTTTTGATACCTGCATTTTACAATATCTGGGCTGTTGTCGTGGAAAATTAATTTTTGTTGGTAAAAATACCTATTTGTTTGCTTATAAACGTTTACAAACAAACTAAGTCCATCGATTCATTTAATGAAAATAACAATTTTGTATTGTATCAGTCTAATTACAAAGTCTTCTTTACTACAAGCTGTATCTGTATTATTCCATCTCAGTAATTTCATGAACGAAATTTTAAATTTAAAATTTAAAACTAAAATAATAAAATACATATGTTAATCAAAATATTATCTGGATTAAAGTAAATTATATTTCTAAAACAATTAATGACGATAATGTATTCAGCTCTGTTTAAGCAGTTACCGCGTCACACTTCCATTTGGATACCCGCAGCTTATGCACTATTGGCGCCATTAATTTTGATGCAAGTGTAAATTTGTTGATGTCGAGCATTCATCGAGGATAATGGATCAGTTAACCAATCAAACATGGGATAAAGAGCTAAATCAATATGACGTCACTATTCACTCACACTAGAGATCGTGGAGATCACTACGGTACCTTCTACCTCAGTACACCCACAATAGATGTCGTGAATGTCACTATAGAACCTCCTAATTCTCTATTCCCACACCAGATTTCGTGGAGATCACTATGGAACCTCCTAATTCTCTATTCCCACACTAGATGTCGTGGATATCACTATGGAACCTCCTAATTCTCTTTTCAACCACCAGATTTCGTGGAGATCGCTACGGAGCCTCCTACTTCTGTATTCCCCCACCAGATTTCGTGTAGATCGCTACAGAACCTCCCACTTCTGTATTCCCTCACTAGATGACGTCGAGATTGCTACTGCGTCCTCTAACTCGACTCTTGCATCTTACTCTAACCTCAGCGACTGTCACGCCAGGCCACTCAATTCTGCCCGAGTTACACTATGGATTGCCTTTTGTGAAAATAAAAGATATAAACTAGCGTTTCATGCATATACGGATCAGTGTAATTCTTTAACGTTCTCCTGTTTAATCCCAGGACCGTTCAGATCATTCCTTGGACCTATTTTTAAAATTATTCATGCTTGATGTAGTGGCTAGCACCGTTATCACATTGCAAAAGGCCATTGGTGACAGGTGGGATTTTAAATCGGGAATCGAAGTCCCGCACTCTGGCCCTAAACCGCTTTCAACTAGATTCAATTAAGGTTAATTCAACAGAATTAATATGATTCTGTTTATTTCTACATTAAATAGATACTGATTTGATTTATTTATTTTTTAATGGTTTCTCCATGTTGTATTTAAAACTAACCCGATAGTTACACACGTTTTCAGTCAGGGAAAATGCTGCATCTAATATGAATAAGTCAGGGAAAAATCAGAGAATTTCCTTATGATGACTTGCTAGACACCCTGATTGAGGTAACACAATATCTTGAGAAACATTAAAATTGATAAATAAGTAGAGATAAGACATAGAAAAAGTAGCATTACACTGACGATTGTTTTACGCCAAAAACGTAACTAAAAAAAAATATCAGACTCATTTGGCTGTGTATAACCTGTTGAATATAATCGTATTTAGATTTCATATGTATTGGAATTCTTTTTTATTCAGTTTTGATATCTATACGACTTATAATTTCTATAATGCCTACATTTAACCAAACTGTTTTTTTTTTCAATTTGTTTATAATAATATTTATAAAAATAATAATGCTTTCGTACTACAGTAAAGGTATGTAACTTTTTTCATTCCTATAACGTATGGAACGCATAAAATGCATTAATGAAGTAAACAGTTGATAAACGAAAATCCATTCGGTAATTGAAATCCTTTGGTGGAAAAAATGAACAACTATTAATCGGGAAATAGGATGAATAATTGGGGCTTAACCACGACAAACATAAAAATCACTAACCATGTTTAAATTAAAGCAATTGAATTCCCCGCAATATGATTAAAAACCTGTTATCAGCTAATGCAATAAATTCACCTTTTAATTGGCCCTAAACAGTGTCGCTTAATTTGCGGAAGATTAAACCATCGGGTGTGATTTGTTAATACAACATTAGGTATTGTGAAATCTAGAATGATTATTCAATGTTCACTTTGCACTGTATAATGTTCTAACAAAATTAAATAGTCAAATCTACTTTCCTTTCACAAATAAATATTTTAACTTATCACATTTTCTATTTTTCTTACGTTTATCAACGCCAGTGACATATTTGTTACGTCTTGATAGGGAATGGCCCAAACCCTAGTCCTTTTAATACCTAACTTTGACCTATTTTTGGATAGATAATTTACTAATAGCCTGATTATAAATGGTGATTATGTCCGGATTCGTCCCGGTGGCCTTTATTTCCGTTTTTACATATCATATTGCTCCATATCATTTTTTAATGTTAATGTATAGTGGCCATAGTCATTGGATACTTACTCATTTTTATAAGAGGAGAATACTACTAGTTCCACATGTTTTTGTGTATGCTTTTTATCAGATTTTTGATCGTAAACGAGTGCTATAGGTACATGCTATAGCATCATTTCTTTTCTCTGATTACCTTGTTCTAATGACACTGATAACTATGTGTTAACAAAAGTATGATATGCAGCTTTTTTGTAAATTGGGTGGTATGAAGATGCGTTTATAGTGTAATTCGTTGCAGTAATTTATTTATGTATAATTTATTAATGTATTTATAATTTATTCTGTAAATTTTTAATATGAATCTGTTTTTTTATTGCTTTATTTATAAAATTAAAGCTTTTGTCTTTTTCCAACTCTAAGATAAGTTAAAGTATTTCAAAGTTACTCTAGTTTTAAGTCTTTTTTAAGTTTTAAGTTATGTAATAAAACAGAAATATCTAAGGAAACATATTTTATTCTCCGTTTTCTTTAATATAAAAATAGCAGCATGGTAAACCGAATCGAAGGTTAACTAACTAGGGACAGACTAACTAACTAACAGGCCCAGGTGAATGTGTTTCTTGATATGTAGACATTTCAGCCTTCGAAGTGCCACAGAGACGAGAATCCTCTTTCCTCTCAAGATTCCTGTCTCTTCAAGCAATATATCAGAGAAGATCTTGTTACATTCGAACATTCTTTTTGAAGCCACTAAATTACCTTATTTCTCTACTCGGAAAAATTACGTGTCAACGTAAATTTAGTGAAATTTAAATTGTTAACCTGAAAAACTTCTCTCTGTTTATTTTCATATTCGCTGAAGCATTAAAATATTTATTCAGAAACTAAACTCTTATTATTCAGTAATATAATTTTCAGTATTGAATATTATTTAAATTTTTTTCCTTAAAAATTAAAGGGACTTACAAATTAGCGTTTTTATGATTTTCAACGTTAACATTTTAAACAAATTGCATTTTCCCGTATTTAACCATATCGGTCCTAGTAAACTCGTATCCTGGATCTATATTTATTGCTTCATTCTGAATTGAAGTAGGCCTGAACGTTAAAGAATGGAATATTTCCCCACCTAATCTCAGAGTAATATTTATCAATTTCAGAATTTTTTGATATAATAGGCTCGCCCTAAGTTATTTCTTGTGAAGCGCAATGAACTTACAGTTGTTGTCAAGCTATTTTTTAACTTAGTTTTAAACTATGACGTAGTTACAATATATCATCCGGTGTAATAAATAAATATGCTTAATGTACATAAGACAATGAATGTTCTTACTATCATTAGTGCATAATTAATTTTATTTACAAAATGAATCAGCTTCTTCTCATTTCAGACTAATTGCAAAAATCAATAAAACTTTATCTGCAGAAATTACCCAATTTAATTTGAAATTAAGCTTTCAACCTTTCTCGGCTGTGAAAGGTTTCTTAAGTAGTGATCTTTTTATTTGAACAGCGTTTGTGTCGAGTTAGAAAGCCATACTGCAGTCTCTGAAGTCCCGGGTTCAAGTCCTGCAAAACAACCATGGTTTTACGTTCAGTAATTAATTCACAATCTTGTACGTCTAGCCTGAAATAATGTTAAAAATAGTACCGGGCGATGGTCTAGACAGTTATGGGATTAGAAAGTGGAAAATAAATTAAAACGGTTCTATTGCTTTGTTGGCTATTTAAGATACAGAGAATATCACCTCTGAAACTAATTTATGAACCAGTCAGAAGCAAATGTTGAAATGTCAAAGGCTTAGAGAGGCTTTAAAAAGGACGAAACCGATACATGATTCGTTCATAAATAAAACATGGAGGTGACGGAGGTGGGCTCGGCTCGACGAAGCAACCGAGTTAATCTCACCGACACAAAAACTCGCTTATTTATTCAAGCTAAGACTCACTTTCAAGGAATCGATTTAAACTGAATCCGAGATATCAGAAAATATTTCTTTGTCTGCTTTTACTGTTCACGCTGCCATTTTGTTTCGTGAAATAATTGAAACCTTTTAGGTAGCTCTTTTAAAGAAGAGTATTTTTAGCCGACATTATGTTGACTTACTTCTAAAGATTTATTTGTTGATTTTAAATTTAATTTTTAACAACGTTTTTTACAGTTTTATAACTATTATTAAACTTACATTTATAATTGAACATTTTGACGTAAATATGTAGGCCCTACAATTTCTTAATGTTTTTTATCGAAATAATTTTATTCTAATTCCTTAATATTTAATTTTATCTTTTAAAATTATTACTGTAATTCTAAATGCCTTCCTATAATTCATCTGTGGTCCAAATTACTAGTAATCTTAACGTCATCGTCAACCAGATCACGTTGGATTTAGAGTACAACTTGTCGACGTCGCGTCCTGAAGTTGTAACACGTTATAATCAACGATAGCTGTTGGACTAACGAGCAAGGTTGGAGTAACTGTTGATTTTTTATCGTTTTTTGTAGAAAATTTACTTGATCTGAAAACTTTTAAGTCACCTCGATGTAGGAGACAAGGAGGCTGAAGAGGCTGCACCAATTTTTCTTATCCACAAGATAATGCCAAATTAAAAGAATCACTTGCACTTTTCTCTCAAAATATATTGTACTCGATGTGATTTGTATGGGAGTTTTGTCTTTTTATATTTTTGATTGCTATCAAATAATTAAATGTTTCTATAACTGCGAATGAAAGATGGCATAGGATGTCTTTGCAAAAATAGTTTTGAAAGTATTTAAAATGGTTTATTAATTCTTGAATAGTAAATATCTGGAAACTACGTATTAAAATTTCACAATATAAAAAAAAACTCCGTGCACCAACCAAAAGGGGTATATTTTAGAAATCATACCATTTTACTTACGGGCTAAACATTTAATTTGGTAAAGATCTTGCAAATAATTTAAGTTACAGGACGATTGTAGTGTATAGTGTTACTTTAGGTGTTGCAGTACATGATCTTCTTTTATTTACATAGTTAGTACCTCAAGAGTAACACACTCACCTTGTCACACAAACATTGGTTCAAATACAGACCTAATCGTTATTTGTAATTAATTGTCATCAGTTCAACAACCGGTCTATATTAATTAGTAGGTTTTAGACAGTATCACGAAACATTCAAAAGCTCTCAAATAAATTTTAAAAGTGAACACAACAGAATTATAAATTAATTTTATTTGATTTTAAATTGTTTATCTGAAGGAAACTAAATTATCTTGTAAGATTGAACAGTATCTCTTTCAGAATGTCGAGGAACCGCTGGAAGAAGTAGGTGTGAAAACAAGTCGGTTCAGAGGTGTAAATCCAGACCGAGTTGCGAGTTGCCGCCCTCCCAATCGATAGTGTATCACTCCACATGTCTGGCTTAATTAATTTAACTCGAGGCGCTCCTCCCGCTCTCTCGTCTTTTGTAACATCTTTCAATTAATTATCAGAGCCGCCAAGGTCGCGTTGTTGCGACGAATACTCGATATATTAATGATCAGACGCACCGTTAAAGCCCTCCCTGGGTCGATCATACAGTTTAGAGTGTTCCGTGTTCAGACTTTGTTACCAAAATATACATGGTGTCCATGAAAAACGTTTCAGGACTTCGGTGAGTGATAGGGTACATTAAAAGGAAGAAAAAAGTACCAATAGAGGTATGGCCTAAAACCATTATTTTCTCAGATATCCGCCATTTTGTATTTTTCTGAAAACATTTTTTTATTTCAACATTTTTTTTAAATTTGGTATGTGTTTTACACTAGTAGATTAGTATTATTAAAAGATAACTAGCATGATCCAAGTTCAAAATCCAAAATGACGGCCATTTTAAATTTTACCGTTAACAAACTTTTTTAGTTTTAAAAATTTAAATGGCCGCCATTTTGGGTTTTGAGCTTGGATCGTGCTAGTAATTTTGTAATTAAGTAATGCTACCAAATTTGAAAATAATCCGTTATACAATTTTGGAAATGAAAAATTAAAATTAAAAATGGCGTATAGTCGAGAAAATAGGCGTTTTGGGCCATACCTTCGTTGTAACTTTTTTTCTTCCTTTTAATGTATCTAATCACTCACCTAAGTCCTGAAACGTTTTTTATGGACACCCTGTATAAACACTCCTCAGTACCGTGTTGTTTTAACAGTAAATGAATAAAGTATTTTTATTCATGAAACAGTTACTTTTAAG
Organism: Nephotettix cincticeps; assembly: GCA_023375725.1. Classification (NCBI taxonomy): domain Eukaryota; kingdom Metazoa; phylum Arthropoda; class Insecta; order Hemiptera; family Cicadellidae; genus Nephotettix; species Nephotettix cincticeps. The sequence continues at coordinate 65,987,602 of CM041789.1, read as the reverse complement.
GCTGTGCGAGCGGCGTTAGAACAACCTAATCCGCTAGGTCGTCGGCGCTGTTTCAAACAAGCTTCTTGAATTTAATTCTGTTTTTTTACATTTTAAATTTTTCCAAAAACTTCCAAAATGGTATACTTCATAAGATTATCTCATCGAAAATGTGAAGGTCTGTTATTCATTTATGTTCCCGAAATTTCAACTCAAATGTATAAGCTGTTTTCCCACACCCCTTGCTTGCAAAACGCCAAATTTGCAAATTAGTCCCCCTGCAACTCAAAAAATTTTCAATAAAAACTTTAAATATTATGTCAAAGCATATTTATGAAACATAATCGTTTATATTATGTTTTTAAGATAGTGTATTTTTTCTCGCACCGCCTTGAATTATAATTTTTTTATAATTTAAGGTAGTTTAACGTAATGGATATCATACCTGGTCGCTTTATAATATCCAGAAACGCAAGACGGTGTTGTATTACGTTGGAGCATTTCCTATATTAAAATATATTCTTATGCATATTTTGAAAAGAATACCCTAAGAAAGTTATATTTCTAAATATAATGGAATGGACTGTTTATGGTTATGAAACCTGCGAATTTACGGATGAAACATGAAAACAGATTCCTAATTTATTTTTTAGTATTTTTATTTTAATCTTGTCATCGTGTCTATTCGATTTGAATATATCTTTAATTAATTTTTGCAATTATCTAAACTCTTTTTCTTTTCTTTTAACTGTCGTGTCCAGTAATATTTTGTCGAACTTTTTAATTAAAACATCGGCGTAATAAAAATGGTCTAGACTGACTTTTCTTATTGTCATCGTTTCTATTTACTTTTATTGTATGGATTAGGAACTTTATTTTGTTATTGCATTGCATAAAATGTTTCATTCTAGTATAGTTTTTATTTAATTAATTTACTTTCAACTATTTTTCGGAATTAATTTTGAGACGTTAAATTAAATAGCTTATTGGCTTTTAGGTAATATCACGATTTTCTAGAAAACCAGTAGCCCCTTATTATCAACTTTATCACAATTTGTTACCTATATTTTAAAATTAACATTAGATAAAAAACAAATAGCTTGCCACCGATATTCGTAGGTAATGATATGGAAACATTTTTTTACTTAGAACCTGTCTTCAGGGTAAAATAAGGCGTCAAATAAGAACATTTAAGCCCTGAACGGAGTTTTTACGTCTTCTCTTCGACGCTTTGTACTCATTGCGGCGTATTTCGGAATAGCATAATGAGATCGCGCTGTAAAAGGAACATTTGTTTGTCGATTTCCTCTCTCTGTCGTCCTTAGCGACAGGTTTACAAGGAAACATTTACACAAAATTACTTCTATTCAACAAATATTACGTAGATCTGCTGGTGACTTATATTTTTTTTAAAAGGTTAACTGATAGTATTAGTGGCATTGAATGGGAAAGAATCTACCGATCGCGTTTCACTATGGTATTAAATCCCATAGTGAGGTTTCAGTGTCGTGAAAGGAACATTTGTTCATAAATTCCGTCTCTATCGATATCAGCTAAAGTTTATATAAAACGTGTTTTTTGATTAACAGCTGACTTACATTTTTCCGTCTGCATGAGTTACTGAAAATAGTGTTATGTGGTTATCAAGATATGTAAGCATCTGTTGAAGACATTAACAGTGTATTAAGGTTACTTATTGACTTTGAAGTAAGTGATGGACCTGCCGCTGTAGTCTCACAGTGACCGCCTGTATGGCGACGTCTTTCACCAGCTAGCCTCTGGCATGTCGTTTCCCGCGCGCCGACCAGAACAGCTGTTTAAATGTACGCATGGCGATGTACTTCTTCGCCAGTCGGCTGTCGTCGGCCGTCTGCTACCGCTGGGAGGAGAAGGACTCGCCTCGCTCCTCCCTGGAGTCTCTCAGGAGGCCGGACCCCGTGCAGGTCCAGGTCCCCGTCACATCCTCCCCAGTGCCTTCCACGTCCACGGCCGTCATCGAGCCCGCGCCATACTCCACCATCCGCCCCGGAGTGGGCTCCTGCTGCCGCCGCCCCCAGCCCGTCCCACCCCCTAGGGTGCCGCCCCTCCAGACCGTCTCGCAGGCCGTCGCCGACGCCTCCGCCGTGCCTTCGTTCCCCGACAACTCCCGGCACCGTGTTAGGTTCGCCAATACCTTCCCTAGGGCCGCCAGAAAGAAGGTGGGTAAGTGTTTCTTTTTTTACTCACGCGTTTAAGTCTTTCTCGTCTCCGCATATAGTAGCCCGTTGTGTAGAATACGAAGAGTGAGTTCCACGTAAGTACCCAAAGTTATGTAAACACTTAAATATAAAGTTTGTTACACAAAGGTCTGCACTACTTCTGTCTTCTTTTATTCATTTCACGTTGTAAAAGTATTATATTAACATAAATGCTGTGCCATTTTTAGCAGAATCGATCTTTCTGATTAGGGTTTTATTTTGTTATTTACGGAGTTTTTAAACTACTGCTTAAAATAACATCTGAGAGAAAACTATTAACACAGTTCAAAGACACAAGTTTTGACCGCAAGTAAAAATATTATGACGAATATATTCTGATTTTAAACTAATAGTATGTGATCTCAATTTTAAATCCGTGTTTGAAGGAAGGGAGATATGTCTACTATTTAAGGACTAAAACCGTTACATGGTAGAGATTTAGTGTTATTATCTTTTAATCGTATTCCTAAAAGTTTTATGATTATTCATAATTATTTCAGTTACAACTGATCAAGCCATATATTTTACGTTTGATGGTCTACCATCTCTTTCCAACCTCAAGTTTATCCACCGTGGTAACTGCAAGTAGCTATGTATCTTACTATGTAAAGGTTGCCGTATGAAATAACAGTGTCCCGCATGAACTGGCGAGATATTGCGTGTTTTGGTTGGCAAAACAACGGGTGAACACCGCCTGGCTTCATTCCAAGCCATAACTCCTGCTGGAAATACTGCCTGTTCCTGTGACTATTTACGTCATGTACTCCGCTCTGAACACGTCACACCGTATTGTTTCCAACTTCCTTCGCAATCGTTCATCTATACGTGTGCAAACTTTTTATAGCAGAGCGGACCGTGGTTGGTGCGGTACAAGTTGTTGATGTAGCGTATTGACAATGTAGTCTTACTTACAGTAATCTTATATCCGTTTAAATTTGTTCATAACTGGATGGTTCAGTGGTTAGAATAGCCGCTTCAACATCTGGATATCATAGGTTACATTCTGAGAAAAATCCTAACAAATTGTTGTTGGCTTATTAACTAATGAATCAGTTGATCATTGTAACAAACAAAGATACATAGGCTACGTCATCAAACTTATTACACACACACACACACACACACACACAAACACTGGAGTCGTTTTTACCTTAAAATATCTACGAAAAAGGGTTCGCTGTTTTACTATTATAAAATTACGTAAATGTATTCAAAAGTTTATACATTAGTCACAATAATAAATAAACGAGGTCGCACGCAGCACGATGGCGTGAGCGAATTTCATGGAACTTATATTATTCCCATCATAGTAATCGAATGGTACAGAGTATGCAGGTGTACTGCGATAAGGGTTGTTTTACATGGTAATGTGCTCATATTAAGACTGATAACTAAGTAAAAACATACGAAGTGTTATACCAATTTATGTATTCTCCGTAAGAATTACACGGGCAATGAATACGTAGGTTTGCTGTCATAAAAAACCTAGAATTTGGTGTTTTATAGATGTATTTATAGAACTTAACTAGGTGAATTTGCATACCAAATCTTTGAAAAGTATCTAAGTAAATAAGTGAGTTATTGATTTTTAGCTACAAATAATCAATAAGCTCCATAAATATCCATAAAGTCCATAATCTAATCAACATTACACAAAGTACTTTGTTTACCATACAATACCTGGCTTTCAGAAGCCAGTTGACGTATATTCATGATTTAAATCGCTAACTTGTATGTTTTTGTATGCTAGTGCATTACTTGTGTTATTTATCCGTTTATAATAACGTCGAAACCTTCATAGTTAATCTATTAAACTTTTATCGATAGAAAGACGGGCAGGTAATTACAGGCTATTTACCTCCAAATGGACTTACGGAATACGGTTTGGTGTTTACATTCACTGACACTCCCTAGTATAGATTTTTAGCCCCCACCGATCCCTCGACGAGTGTGCTGTATCATTTATTAACTGATTTGGTCTTTGTTACAAGAGAAACCAGCTGATTAGTTTGTCAGGATCATAAAGACATCTGTTTGCTGAAATTGCAACCTCCCCAGGTAGGTATTGTATGTGACGTATGAGTGTAGTAATGAGAATGAAGATAATTGTGGCGCGATATTGTAGTCTTGTTAATGACTGTTGCTGCTGACATGTTCCATAGACAAGACTTAATAGCCCAAAAGCCAAGGGACCTCATTTAAACGTGGAATCTACCATAATTTTGCCTCTGACCCACGAATCAGTCGAGTTGTGAGGATGTCTTTGTGTATGACCATAGCATTGAATAGTATAGACGTTAGTCCAAACCACAGAATATCGCATCTACCAATAACCGTTCATAGCCAATCACGATTCAACCTCCAAGTAGATGAATCACAATACACTACCGCCCCAGTGTTACCACCACAATAATAAAAAGTTGCACCTTACACTTCTATTATTATCTGTAGTTCCTGTATTCAACAGTTCAAACAAAGGGCTTTCAAGATTATATTAAAATAAAGTGTAGCGTGGAGGAGACGATTGTTTGGAAGAAAGAGGCGCCGTTTATCAGGCAGCTAAGATCATTTGCAACATCGGAGCCGCTCACCTGTCATATTGTACCATTGTTGCAGCGTTATTGCCAAGCTGATGGTTGCTTTCGCTACTCATCCATTTCTTCTCAACACATTATATTATTTTCGCCTCGTGAATTTTTCTACCGGATAAACATTTCAGCAATCCAAACAGAAGTTTATGAATCGTATGATCAATTCAGTGTTTCTCTCATTATGTTGTACATGACAAATCTTAGCTCAACTGGTTCCAAATAAAATACTGACCCAAAAATAATGTCACAATTGTAAACAGTTGTGTTTACAAAACGTAAACATTGGATAAGGAAGAGTTACATGGACTCAGAGTGCTAAGACAGTTTTGTTTAGGTGTCGTGAAGAATATACTACAATCCAAGCGATTATAGTTTCAGTTTACTAAGTACTCACTAGTACTAAAAAAATCATTAACTTAAACTATTATTGACACATATAAAAATGAGTATATTAGTATATTAATACCTTTTAGATCATATTCATATTGGACCCTTTCTTATTATACCATATATTCATAATTTATAAATTCAGTGTTTTATATATTATGATTGCATAAATATTGTTATTCCTGCATTAATATTCTCTGATATGAAATTGCGGAAGCTTCACGATATCAGAGCAACGATACACGATTCGATACAGTTTTGTACGATATCGGAATTGTTATATCGTACATTCAATAAATTGAAACCCCTTTTTTATATCTCCATCAGTAAAGATATCACTTATTTAAAATTCTGTTTGTGATACGAGTAATACTCGTATATCACTCCATCTATGTTGAAGTTCCACTTATGTATATCGTTATGGAAACAAGCATATCCATATTATGTTTACGATAATTTATTGTATTGTTCCAAATAAGTAAGGTATCTTAGATTCAAAAAAATATCTTCGATAGTTTCGATATATTTGATATCGAATATCGAAAGTTGTTTGATATCGTAATAGCGGTGTTCTGATAGCTGTATCGTACACTGTATTCAATAGTGATTGTGGTGATTGTGATGATTGGTGATTGTAGGCCGCAAGGAGTCCGGACTGGATGAGCAATGGCTCCATTCATCATGGAGATAGCATCATTTGCAATAGCCGCGCTACCTGCCATATCACTGCTATTGTTGCCTTATCGCAACCATTTAGTCTACCTTCGCCGAAATAAGCGTTCACCTCCTACACTTTATACTTGATTTATTTTTTTCCCTTTGGTGCAGTGCGTAACAATTTATTTGTAGAGATGTGCCTTATATAGTTACTCAAAGATTTCGAATCAATTTAATTTAGTTATTGTCTTTCAACATTGATGGGTTATGTAATAAGCTGCATAAAACAAAGTTTTGATGAATCCCGTTTTAGATTGCTTTAATGTTATTAGCTTTGCGCAGTAAATAATACAGTTAAAAATACTATAGGCTATTTTAATTGACGAGAAAGTTGTTATTTATGTTAACTTGCAGGCCTCACACAAGTTTTTGATTGAAATTAGACCTAGCTGTACGATGAATAATTCCTATATAATATTACCTATTACATATCGTTTACTGCGTCTATGCGTATTAAACAGGACTGTTTGATACCAATATGACGCTCGTTTTCGCTGTCTTATGCCAGGAACACCCTTGTCCGGGTAATTTACCGTCCGATAGTTTGACCGGACAAGTAGATATACATTAGAGTGCATGGGCCACGACACACTACACCGTGCGGTCACTTTACAGCCCGGCTACCGGACGACAACCACAAGCATTCTCTACTTGATCAGACGGTTTTTCACCGGATGGAAGGTACATTTTATAAAGGCGATCTATACAAGTAGATATTTTAAGCCAAGTATGAATGGTATGAGTGAGAAATGGGTGTAAGATGATTGTGACGCGATCTTGTAGTCTTGTTACTGACTAAGGCTGACATGTTTCTTAGACAACACTGTTAACTAATAGCCCAACAGCTGATGACATCTAAGAGATCTACAGTTTAACCTGATATCCAAACCAATTCTTTGAACTACGAACTAGTTTAATTACGTCTATTCGCACGTCCAAATGTACATACTGATACTCAGGTTAGGTTAAGTGTATAGTTATAAAAGATCCCATTTACCATTTTGGCAAACGATGAACCTCCTGTTCCTCTACCTCACGTGGAATGGCCGCGTGCTGTAACGGCTCACGTTAATGCGCTGGTAGCCTCTGCCGTCTAATTTTGAGGATGGTCTACAGTATGCAGATAGACGTAGTAGCCAATGGTGTGGACGTTATACCACATCCACCTCCAAGTAGCTGGATTACAGGACACACCACCCCCAGACAAGTAGCCTCAGCCCCTCTTCTGTAAATAAAATACTTCAGCCGTATTGTTGAGTTAGATTCTCAGCGACGTGGCGACGAATGCATAATCTTCCCCCGTAGCCTCTGAGACGTTAACGTATGTGCTGGTGTTTCAGAGTTTGCCCCAGACGACGGTGCAGGGCGGCGTGACGAACGGTGCGGCCGGGGACCCAGAGGCCAGCCCTGAACCCACCACCGACCCCGACAATGTGAGTATAGAATCTTCAAAATTCATAATAGTGTTGTTTATTATTTATTTAATATATTTTATTGAACTTTTCCAACACGTCTGTATTCAGTCGTGCCCTAACTGTCGTTCTGACCGCACGCTACCTTGTGTCGCTCTGCTAGCTCGGAGGCGGAGTGTTGTGGTTGTTTGGGTCTTTATCGATATAGTTTTTGTGTCGTGCATGATAGATAGGTACAGTATTATTGACAACATGATATAATTAATACCTTTAACTTAGGAATTCAATTTTTTATGTAGATTATTATTTCACTTGAAAACAGGAGGAGTTTCTCCACCTCCAGAAACGTTGAGTAGTTAATAAAAAGACGCGTTGGTGATGTCCAATAAAAGACATTAAATAATGTTAGGGATACTCTATGGTGTATGCTTTGTACCATCGAATTAGTTGTAAATTAGTTGTAGGTGGTTAAATAGAAATAAAGAGAGGTAAAAGTCACATAAACAAAACAGATGACGTCACTGGTACAAAAATGATTCTCTTATTAGTTTAGCGACCAGATATACCAAAATCTTTAGATGACATAATGCCTGATCCTAACCTCATAAGTAACACTCTTGACAATTAGTTGTACTTTTGAAACGGGCGGCTTTACCCTTTTAAAACTGAGTAACACGCACAATACTTACTGAATATTTTTCAATATCGAACTGACTGTAATCTTGTTTCGATATTTTTATGGAATTGTATAACTAAACACGATATACACTGATGTATTAACAATGGACAGGAGAAAATATTTTCAGGTTTAATCGTCAAAGACGCTAAGGAAGGATTTAATTTTGTCTAAATTCTTTAATACCTAATATACTATAACTAGGCATTTAATGATTTAAAGAACACTCAACTAAAACTGTAGAATTGTAGAAAAATGTAACATAATAGACGTAAACGAATAAAAAATAACGTTAGTTATTTATGTAAATAACCAATTACGTCACTGGTCAGAAACTACCATATGTTTGGCGGGAACTTTGTTTGTGACCCTTGCCTCTCTACCTTTCTAGTTACCTTGGTTGTATCCATTATGGCGTTATTCATAATTAACTGTTTACGTATCGAACTTTGACGAGATGTATTTTAAATCCACCAACATTTCTGGAGGTGAAACGTTTTCAAGCGACAAATTTCTTAAATCTTTGAAGTTAAATAGTGAGCTATAAAAATATTATAATTATACCATACTATGTTTACTTTAGTAATAATCAAGCAGGCCTAAATATTTGACAGACTAAAACCACCACCGCGTAAACCCTTCCACACCAAAAATTCCACCGATTCTGACGCTACCTGGCGGCTTTATTGAAAATAATTTTCAAGCCGAAAATATTTATTTTACACTCCATCTCATTCATTATCTGATCTTATACATTCATTACTGACGTACCCAGCAATAGTTACATTTTAGTTTCAATTTAATTTATTATATACAAGCTTTTTATTCTGTTATTTATATTTGAATTTCAATAAGACTCGTTACCATATATATTTTCGTACAATTTTATTTTTGTTCATTTATACGTTAGAGGCATTTTTTAACGTTTTGATGGGGAACGGTCCAGACCCCGGTCTTGTTACTACCTAACGTCGATCTGTTGTTAGGAAGCATCATTAATTAATAACCCAATGACAAATGACGCCTGGGTCCAGATTCAACCCTTGCGGGATTCGATCCGGCGACCTTCAGTTTTGAAGGCGGGTATTATAACCACCCATTCAGTTAATACCTTACTGGTTAATGGGACTGTGTTACCAAAAAATTAAAAAAAAACTGCGATTTTTTTTATTTTTACACATCTTTCTGGTTAACAATGATGTTTTTAAATCAGTTATAATGATTTGAAGAACAATAACTATAATAAAAATGGTTTGCTGCAGTGCAAGAAATCCACCTCATGAGTGACATTGTATACGTTTTTCAGAAAGTTTCGTTTTTAGGGTAATATACCTTTTTCCTCAGGAATCACAAAATACATCTGGATGTAGTGTTTTTATTTATTTTTTTTTGCTTGTACACATTCTTATAACATTTGGTTTTTCTAGGGTAAGAATAATGTATTAAAAAACTAAAACTTGGTTAAGAAATAGTTGTCACATAATTTTTTTTTAAATAATCAAAAACCACTCACTGAACCAAATGTAATGAAATGTTATAAACATAACACAAGGGTACATGAAACATGTGGTATAAAGGCTTACGCTTGTATACCTTATATTTCCTGGGAAAAAGGTACATGCATTCGACCTAAATAACATGGGAAGTATACTGGTTACAAGGCCCCTTAAAAATTCAAATAATGTTTATTGAAAGTTTCGTCAACTTAAACTATCCACTAGTTACGACGTAAACCGAGCACTAAACATATTCAAACGTAAAACTAAAAATTAAAGACACATTATTCTAATGTGTATTATGGCTAAACGAGGGTATTTTTGAAAGTAGCATTATACGTATAACTTTTTATAAAAGCGTCGCAAAGATGTAACCAATGGGTGGTAATACGGACCCCCCTCTAGGCTCCTACTGGGCGCTGATGGCTTTTACTCGCATGTTTCTCATCGCTGCACCTCAGTAGGGTACGATGGATTTTATTTTGTTTCACCAAAGTCTAGTGAAACCATAATTTATTTTACTTCTAAATCTTTTTAGGTTAAGAATTTCGTAACACATTACGACGCGGGAACATGTGCAAACCATGTGTTCTAACTCAAATCAAAACAAGTTACTTTTATATTTAAGATGTAAAATGTCTCTTCCTCCTTTTTCTATATTGCTATTATGTAAAAAGTAGTAAACCTTGAAGGTCACTTCGGAATTATATTACTTCCTGTTATATCGTTCGTCAAACTATTAAAAAATATGAGAAAAAACAATAGAGACGTTGACTTCAATGGGTTATAAAAAGTGACGTTTGATTTGATATTATGTGTCACAAAAATCCATATTATGTTCTTGCATGAGAGTAATCGCTTAGTTTCCCTAATAAACCCTCCTAGCCTCAACAAAGAGTCTGAAGTTGGTCCTCGCCGCCGCTAGAGACGCTGGCTCAGGAGAAAAATCTAGCTTCAACCTAATTTTCACCCTCCTGTTGACTTTTTCATGTTGCAGGCCCTCGTCTATCGTGACGGTAACCTAGTCTCCGGCTCCCTGGACGCCCTCATCCAGCACATGGTCCCCACCACGGACTACTACCCCGACAGGGCGTATTTGTTCGCCTTTCTCCTCAGTTCCCGCTTGTTCATCAAACCTCATGAGCTATTGGGAAGGGTCATTGCCCTCTGTGATTCCCAACAGAAGTTATCTGACAAACAGAGCGCTTCTAAGGTATAATCTCTACCATTTTACCTAGTGTGTTATATGAAGAGAATGTTTTTAGTTCATTCAAACACCTGTTATTATAACAAAAATTTCAATACAATAGCTCTAGTATTGTCATGGATATATCTTACCTCAAGGGGGGGGGTGTTAGCAATTTTAACGACTAAACTTTGAAACATGAGAACAGCTGTTTAGATGGACTGAAGACATTCCCTTTAGACATATCCATGATCTAGCCTATTTTCCACAGGGAAGTAAATACAAACGATCTTCTATGGAAACGGGATCCAAACATTTCCAGCTTAGACATATCCATGTCCAAAGCATTATATACATCAATATAATTTACATGTATATTACTTAGTGAACAAATAATATTAATATGCCTTTTGGATAAATGCTTATAGCGTTTTTACATTCGGTGAATAAAAATAAATTCCACCTTGTGAACATGAGTTTATTGTTCTTATCTTTTTCTGGCTATCAATATTAGAGTTTTACAAAAATTTTAATAACCCTTTTGCGAATAAACTAGATTCCACCAATTTTGGTCAAATGTTAATGTTATTAAGGTATTTGTACTGTTATAGTGCTATGTACATTTTTCCAGAAAGCTTTGGGTAATCCTATCGTTTATTAAGTTATACGTTTTTGCCAGAGTGTAGGGTTGTGTTTGCTCATACAGACTAAGTGTAGTTGGAGACAATACTCCGCCGACAAAGCGCGACATTCTTGTTGTTTTACCAAACTTAATTATATTGTGAGACAGTCCAATTATCTACAAGAACCTGACATATGGTTTAATATAACGCTCGTGCTCGTTGCACAAGTGGAATATTACATCTCCAACAGTTGTTTTACTAAATTTCATTTAAGTGGCGTAACCAATTACGAGATAAATTTATTCACTAGTATATTCTCAAAGGAATTATCATTATCGCTATTGTTTCTAAAGTGGATTATCACTATTTTACAGTATCAGTCACACTGATATTGTAATCTTACGCCATATTCTTCTATTTTTTTAGGAATTTCCCACGCGTGTATTTAATCCGGGAAACAGCTGTTTACCGGAACTGTAAGGTAAAATACTTTTCCAGGCTTTTAACCGATTGAAAACATTCAAAGTCAGAGATTGGTTTATAGTGTACCCACAAACATATCCTTTAACACTATGGTCCAGGAAGAAATATTTTAAGCAATGAGAACATTTATCGTATTTTTGGGTTAGGATAGTATGGTGTAAAATAGCGAACGTCACTCGTCTAAAATGTGTTTACTGATCTCGCATGGAACTCCCGTGCTTAAATGCGTCCTACACAGTAACAACCTGGAAAACTTTTTACTCATTTTTAACGGACCTTTTGTTTTAATTCTATGTCAAATAAAACCCCTGAATACAATGTGGCTATTAATTTACGGACTATTATTTGTTAAATAATTATTTAACAAGAAAATAATAAAAAATAAAATATTTGTAGTAATAAATAATAGTAAAAATAGTTATTTTTGCAACTAGTGAGCAAAGTGGGCAATTGCCTCACTTGAGAGAACTCTTTACATACGAGCGGTAGGCGAGTGTTGAATGGTTTCTTGAGTGAGGCCAGTGCACTTTGCACTCGAATTACACATTATATTTTACCTACAGTAACCATTATACATAGAAATTGGTAAAGGATCATGACATTTCAGTAAATTTCTCATACCTTTTTGGGTATATGAGTTTCGATTTATCTGGTAAAAGACCTAAAGACATCCTCCTGTTCTTTCAATCGTTTCAGTGTAGAAGAATAATCATTAAGATCACTGTTAACATTAATTTTACTGCGGAAACATTACCAATTTAATAAAATAACAACATAATATCTTTATTCGACTATTTTATTTTATTTGACTAGTAAAATGTTAAACCGATAAAATAGAAATATCCGGTCTCGGCGGAAGCTCAGATGAATAAGCAGAACAATAAGTGGCCAGCTGATTTACACCCAGTGCTACGAACTTATTTCGCACCGCAAATGACTTTGTCTGCATGTTATGCGCTTACTATTTCGTGCCTTCACGTTGCACAACTGCAGCGAGGTAAAGGTTTTAGCGTGAGGCAAAGTTGCTTTAGCTCACTCGTGATGCATTTGGTCACTTTGAACCCTAAAATCGGTGAGGTAAAAGATACATAATTGGTAACTGTAGGTAGAATAGATCCGAAGTAATTTAAGCTGTTATTTTACCGATCGTAAAAATTATTTGCATTAGTAACTTTAGTTTTCAAATTTTTTCGTTGATCACTGTAATGGGTTATAATTCCTCATTATCACTATTTAGGTGTATTATCTGGCTGCCGTAGTAAGTTACTTGTAAACATCCTTATCAATCGTGTATACATTGAGCATTAATGCTAAACTAATTTCAAAATGATATTTTCTGAAATTGTTATCCTAACGTAACGTTAATTTCAATAATATTACAGTATAGCTAACTTGTAATGAAAAGCCTATACGAATCATTTCTTACAATTAAATTACAGTGATATTACACATGATCTGTAAAACTTCAAAACTGCGTCTTAAAATCTTGCAAAATTGAGATTTTAAAACTCTTTACTTTATTTTAATATGAAACTTGCCGGTTTAAAATATGTGTAAAATCGTCTCCGACATTATATGGAATAATGAAATAAATTTTCATCATAACGTATATTCTTTTCGCAGAGAAAACAAATATAAATTCCTTCTGATGCGTAGATAGACAAACAGAAATTGAGATAATACCTACTTTCGTTTCGTCGTGTATAAAACGAAATAAAACAATATCATTATTTCCTTTAGTTTAGAGACGAAACTGGAATTTTACTTAAATAGATAAGGCGATTAGGAAAGTGAACATTTCAGACCTAACCACTGGTTTTAGTATTCAGCAGCAAAACTAGATTTTCATTTGTCAGTCGCAAAGCCGACCTGTGACGAGTTACAAGCCTCGCATTCATTTGATTTGTCTTTTTATCGCTGACACTTGATTAACACAGTTTTCATTACTCAGACAGTTTGTCAACTGTAACGAATCGCTCTCCTTTGTTTCTTCGTCACATTAAAATTCACTCGTTTAACCTTCGTTCTCTATAACTACATTTTAGATAATTTCCTTTGGGAACTTGAGCTACTACCTAGGCCAGGAAATATTTATTAGTTTTTTGGATCCCCAGATGACAAAACATCGTTGGAAACGGTATATCAAACTGTAAAATTGAAGTAAAGTTTACTACATATGACCTCTAATGATAATTTAGAGGACATATTTTAAGGGGGTTGTGCCCCAAAACTGGGTTTTAGATTGTTAAAGGTCGTTTATTTGGAAAATATGAGGTTTCTTAGCACCATTAGAGTAATAAGTTCAATGACAAAAAAATATTGATTTGAATCTTTGGCTCTTTGTCAAACGTTTACCTATATATGCATGGTAAGACAAACTTGAACGTCCCCCTTCGTAACTGTTGAATGGGTTAAGTGAGGTTGGTCTAATATAGTACACTTGCACTATGTATTTTACACTTGCAGAATAATGAAGAAAAGTTTTTTTCCTTTATTACTGTTTTGCACCAAAATGGGATATTTTTGGGACCATTCTAAATTTTGAAAAGTACGCCTCATCGTGCAATATTTTGAAGACCATTTTACATAAAATTTAACTATGGAAACTATAGGTCTTTATCCTAACCTGGTACCAAAATGTGGTATTATCAAGTATCACTCACTCATTCTTACCTCCCTCCCTCCGTCTTCTCTTCATTTTCCATTCTCAAGTTTCACTTTCTCATTAAGGGTTCGTGCATCCCTTATGGCTGAATCTTCCTTGTTGTCCTAATGACCTTAATGTGACATAACATATATCTATGTAGTTTGGGTCAACGGCTTCCACACGGTTGCTGCAGCCATGCGAATGAAACGGGTGGGTCTGTTGAGTGGTAGACCATTCTCTACGTATTCCGAATCTTCTGCGTATTTTTTCGTATTCCCTAAAACCTTTCATAACTACTCCCATGTGCGTTTTAAGTTTATCACGCAAAATATAACCACTGTTTTGGTGTTTTCAGTACTTAACTGGAGTCAAAATAGCCCTTATATTGTTTTATTTTTGAATTTACTAATTTATCATAATGAACAATTCATTTTATTTTATTTACTAAAGGATTAAAGATAATTTTGTTTAGTTTGTTTATACATTCTTATTATTTTGTTGTTCAAGTATTTCGTGAAAATAACGTAATCAGACTGAAATGTTTTTAATCCTGTTTAAGGCAAAACCTAGAGAATATTTTGTGTTCAGTCGTGTAATCTAATATATTTTTTCAGATTAATCATTTTGGGAATTTGTCTTTATGTGTAGAGTATTAAGTTTTTCTTTCATTGAATATCGAACACTATAAATACTCTAATTTACAAAATACATAAGAGACACGATGCGGTGAATAATAAACCAAGGTGTATTTTTTTTAAATCAACCCTTTAGTTTATCGTAGGTGTAGTACTTTCATAAACGTAGGTCATGTATGATGACAATTTGTGGCATGTTCAGTTCTATTGCGAACGGCGAATTAACAACGTTTTCATTAGACGGCCTGTTTGTCAGTCCGTATAATGTTCCACTCCACAAATTGTTCGCCATTATTCTCTTTTGTTCTTGGCGCGCAGCTGCTGCTGGAATTTCATTTTAAACCCGTTTTTCTGACAGGGAAATATTGAAGGAGATTTTACATCAGTTAAGTTACTTTGTTAGAGATTTACAATTCTGTAAAATTAGTCCCTTAGCCTTTATTAGCTGCGAAGGTAGAAGTACTTTGAGTTGGTAACCATATGGCCATTACTTTGTCTTTGTTCCTTTGATTTTAATTTTAGATCATACATTTTACAATAATATTTTAAACCGTGTAATACTTTGCCCAAAATATATGTAAACCTTATGTGTATTTCATAACAAGATTTAATTTCGTTTTATTAACATATAACGCACAAATCTTTTCAATCTAAAAAAATTTACATTAGAATTTTACATTACGATTCCATACAGTTCAAAGATCTTAGGGACTCTTTGTCAACATTTTCAAATGCCAATGTTTACAGTTTACAGCGTATTGAGAATGTAATAAAACAAGTCAAGTGTTATGCTTCATGTTTCTGAAATAATTTATGATTTATCAGATGAATTATTGAAAAAATATACTTGTTTTTAATTGTCTATAAATAAGGTTTTAAGAAGATTGGTTTAAAGTTTTTTAAAGCCTCCGTAATGAAATAGCTGATGTTTGGACTAAGACATTCCAAACGCTAATCAACTTTAAGTAAGCACATGTAACCAAATATGATTTAGACAATATTTTTAACCCGAACATTCTGGCAGAAAAAATTAAATGAATTAAACCCTTAAGTGTTTACAATTAGAAAGAATTAATATTGGGCAAACATACTCAATATGCACTGATTACTATACCCTACCATCACACAAATCCTAAGTAATTTTCGGTCTCACCAACGATTTGCCTTTGCTATTGTCTTTCCGCTACTTCCAAACCTGCTCGCAACCTCCTGACATCTTGACTCACTGGGTCGTTCCCTCTGAGTGCCTTCCTAGCGGTATTCTCACCATTTGCTGTTCCATCCAAACCTTTATAATCATCTAACCTGGCGCTCTTCTCTGTACATGACCAAATCATAATCTGAACCTTTAATACATACATATTTACAAAACAATTCACTTTTCCCAGTTTATTAAGGTAAAACATATGGCACTACCTGAGAAGTCTTAAATGAACAAACTATGATGGCAGCTGATATTTATACAGGGTGATTTTTAAAGGGATTCAATAGCTAACATTTTAATTACACGAATTAAAACCACACTTAATATTTGGAACCTGCTCAATGTTAAGTTCCACTCAGGAATACAATTTCAAATTTTTTCTATACGGCCGCCATTTTCCAGAGGCTAAATTAAAAATCAGATTCAAAACTGTAATGATTCAAAATGTATACTGGAATACTTCGTGTTTATTTTGTTCTAGGATTTATTCTACTCTCTACAATCATCTTACATTCAATCCTCATTCATACTTGGCTTAAAATATCTACCTTGTATGGTCGCCATTTCAAATAATTTAATCTAAAATAACAGATTTTTGTTATTTGGTGTTTTCAATATCTTGAAAGGTTAGAAGCTACTAGGACTTGAAGGACTAAAGTGTCCTGAAAAATTACGATATTAAAATATTAGCTACTAAATCAGGTGAAAACCTCATATCAAAGAAATCTAAACTTCAAGTAGCAAGTAGCAAGTCAACTTGTTTGTAGCTTCTAAACAATTAGATATTGAAAAACATCCAATAACAAAACTGTTTTATTTTAGAGAGTAGAATCCAAAAAAATTAATACGGTATTCTCCATAAGCCATTTTTAAGTTAGCCGCTATTTTGGAAACTGGCGGCCATATTGCAAAAATCTGAAATTGTATTCCTGAGTGAAACCTTAAAATTAAGTTCCAAAGTGTGGTGCTAAGTAGTGTAATTAAAACGTTAGCTATTGGGTCATCCGGTGTAGGGTTTATTAGTATTTGAGAATACGTGTGAATAAGCCAGAGGGTTTGCAGGACCGACTGGGCAGGTTTATTCCCCGACTGGTGCAGCTGATGGCCGAGTGGAGTGAGACCTTCCCCTACGACTTCCGCGACGAGAGGGTGATGGCGCACGTCCGCAGCATCACCCAGAGCTGCGTGAGCGTGGTGGGGGCCGGTGGGGAGGCGAGGGTACGGCACGAGGTATCCTCGCTGCTCCAGAACCTCCTGCACAGGTAGGTGTAGCGGAAAATTCTTTTGGATTGTTTTTTTTCGTGTTTGGAGTCTGTAACTACTAATTCAAATAAAACCTTATACATGAATCTGAGCTCTCATGGTCTGTGAGGTGCTGTAACAACGATAGTCACATTGGCCAGCCAGAGGAGCTTGTTATCTGACAACAGTCGCTAACAAACACAATAATTTGAGGTAGATTATGGTTCCAATCAACATGGCTTACACATTACACGATTTGCCCGTACGGAAAAACCTGGATAAGTCTTTTATGTGATCTATATTCTTTTGAAATACAATTTCGAATAATCTCGTTAAGATTGATTTTCTTTAAAAACCTACCTTTCAGATTTGTTTAAGGTGCATCATACATTGAGACCAAATTGTTGCATAGAGTCTATTCTATCCTCGTCGGAAGAAATCGTAGTATTTTGGGTTCATTCTATAAAACACAGACGTCATGAATTTAGTTCGTTTCATCAAAAATTTGAAGACACTGAAAATATTAAAGGAAGTATTTTAACTATTTTCGGGCGACTGTTGACTCGTTTGATGATCTTTAAGGGAAGCTGAAGAATGCTATTAAACGGAAAAATACGAATTTTAGAACCTGTAAACAAAGTCTAATCCCACAAAAAACGAATAGTGAAATTGAAGTCATTGTTCCTCACGCAAATGAAAGAAAACAACACTGCAGGAAGAGTCAAATTACTGACGACTGAAAATTGTCTAACGTGCAAAATTTAATTTATCCACGTCTTCGTAGGCCATATAGCTCGAAAGACGGTCCCATTCGGTTCCATCCGGCTGCAACATGAGTGAAAATGATGCACGGGCGGAGGTTATGTAATGTGAAACTGGCCATGTTCTCCATGACTCGGCTACAAAATATTTATATTTTTCCCGTACGTGTGAAGTCGTATAATGTTCAGGGGCGTTACTAGACCAACGCGTTAATTTCGAGTACCTTTATCTGGTACTAGCTTATCCGAAATTACGGTTTAACCGAAATGGTTCCACGAGAAAAATAAAAAATGTTGTTCGTATTCGGCCGGTACTGCGCGAATAATTCAGCCAACACTGCGCGGCATTTTCGGCCGGTACTGCGCAACGAATTCAGCCTGTACTGCGCGGCGTTTTCGGCCGGTACTGCGCAACGAATTCAGCCTGTACTGCGCGGCGTTTTCGGCCGGTACTGCACGGAAAATTTAGCCAACACTGCGCGGCATTTCCGGCCGGTACTGCGTGGCGTTTTCGGCTGGTACTGCGCGGAAAATTCAGCAAACACTGCGCGGCATTTTCGGCCGGTACTGCGCGGCAAATTCAGCAAACACTGCGCTGCATTTTCGGCCGGTACTGCGTGGCGATTTCGGCCGGTACTGCGCGGCAATTTCGGCCGACCGTTCACAATACTGTCGGTCGAAAAAGATAACTGTCGGTCGAAAAAGATAACTGGGTATAAAAACTGTAATCAAAGAAACGCAACTGTAATTCGCTCTCGTTTTACTGGTACGGTAGAGAAATAGGTGTTTATTTAGCTTTTTCTTCCAAAAATCGGTTTATCCGAAATGTCCCTGGTTCCATAAACGATGTTTAAGTGTATGGTGTTTGATATTACTGACCGGATGAGTTTCAGTGTCACCACAGTCGTGTCTATGGCTCTCATAGACTCATGTGCCTCTCGTTTGTCCGACAGGTTGACGGCTCTGGAGAAGTACGAAGAGTTTCTGCAGAGGGTGAACGCTGAGAGCACGACGAGCAATGTCGAGGCGCTCAACATGGTCAGTACAGTACTTCCATAACAATCTGTGTTTACTTTAACAATTTTACAAAATTATTTTTTTGTTCTAAATATTATGTTCAACTATATTATTATTAATTAGCTGTTCATATTTTATAACAAATTACTTTACCGAAGATAAATTTATATTAGCCTATAGTAATTTTTAAAACTGGATATGTATTCTATTAACAATCCTTACAAAGGACGGGCTTAATCCTACTGATTTGATAAACACATTTGGCAATTTTTACAATTTTGAAATGCAAATAATATTTTTCTTATTTTATGTAATAAATCACAGAGAATAAATATAGAGTTGCTCATACACATCTGGACGGATGGGGGAAGGTGGTTTTAGTTTGGGTAAATACCGCTTAACGGTGGAGTCACTACATAAACCTCGCAGGAGCAGGGGTACTCATAAAGAGTTACCACCTGCCAAAAAAGAATAAATAGACAGAGGTTATTTTCAATGTTGCGCGGATTGTGTTGTGAGATACCGTGTGACGGGAACACAGGGAGTGGGGGTCGAGCCGTATTCTTTGTTAAATATTTATAGACTATAAAAATCTCTCAACCACGGAAAAATGTAGGTGTGCCGACAGAGTGCAAGGTGTACAGTACTAATAGAAACTAAAATGCAATTCCAAGATCCAAATCCGGAACATCGCTGACCCAGGTTTGGGTCCTTCAAGCTACCTACTAAGCTACCTACTCCATTGAGTTGTTGTAACTGTCAAGTGACGTTGCCCGCAGACGGACGTGACGGATGTGTGTCCAGCGGCAGCGTTGTTGTCTCAGCAGCTCACTCATATCGAGCTGGAGCGGCTCTCGTTCATCGGCCCCGAGGAGTTCGTCCAGGCGTTCGCCAAGGACAATCCTCATGTCGAGACCTCCTTCAAGGACATGAAGAAGACTCGCAACCTGGAGTCTTACGTGTCTTGGTTTAACAGGCTCAGCTACTTCGTCGCCACAGAGGTCGTCAAGGTAGTGCCTTAGTTCCCATTCTTTTCTTTTCGTTCTTATTACAATAATGTCAATAGGATCAGCGTTTAATCTTACATTAAGTAGTACCTAAATTAACATTATGCCGATTTCTGTCAGTCCGTTACGCTACATAAAGCTATTTCGTTAACAACTTTAATTAGTTTTCATCGTTTATCTGTTTGAAACATATTTAAAAAAACATACTTCATCGTTTAATTACTATCTTGACATGTTTTAACCAATGATATATCAAATTTAATATACTAATAATTTTTTAGTGCAGGTGACAGAATAAATATCAGACGAAAAAGTTTTACAGAATAATTTGAGTTCACTTAATTTGTTAAATATATTGTCACAAGAAGCATTTTAGTTCTCTGGTTGTTCTTAATAGATCAGATTTCTTATTCCTTCTGAGTAGAGAAGTGTAACTATTTTGGGAGGTTTAATCTCCCATGACCAAAGTCTACATGGAGTTTTAAGTCATAATATAGGCTATGTTCAAGCTTTAAAATTAAAATCTAGGAATATACTGTTATTTCAGCAATAGCTGAGTCAAAAATAAATATTTTTGATTACACAATCTTGAAAATGCCCAAAAGAGTGAAAATAGTTTTTATATAGTATTTGAGTAGTTTTTATTTAATTTCAGAATATGTTTTTTTACAATTAAAAAATTATAGTTTTACTTCCTAGATCAACCTACACATTGTTGTCTTTTAATTATTGATTGATATGTTTGATTTGCAGTTAATAAGCTTTTTATTAATTTTTATATTTCATGATTAATTATTTGTTAGCAGCACGCCAAGAAAAAGCAAAGAGTTCGTGTTGTGGAGTTCTGGATCGAGACGGCGAGAGAATGCTTTAACATCGGCAACTTCAACTCCCTGATGGCTATCATAGCTGGCCTCAACATGTCACCCATCTCCAGGCTCAAGAAGACGGTCAGTGCCATAGACAATAATCTTTATTATAGATATTCTTTGGGATTTGTATAGTCGTAGTTGTACTGTGACAGTCATTCATAAAATCTCAACATGACCATATTCAATTGGTTCAAATCGCATGAATATTTTACTAACCTACTCGTCTCAGGACTGATGTCCTGGATGTCGATCTCAAAACTCTAGTACATTTCTTAAGAATAAACTTAGTGGATTGTAGTATTATCACATGACAAAATGTCATTTGCAGTTGGCAGTATCTGAGCAGGATTATGGAAAGAACTTCATAATCTGCATTGTTGCCGTTGCCAAGCACCCAAAAAAAGACTTGTACATTATATTATTGATTATTTTATGGTGTTTATTTCATAGTATATTAAGGTAAGACTATTATTGCCCCTCAGCTAAAACATATGAAGCTCTTGATTATTCAAGTTTGAGACTTAATATTGACCCTAGATAGCAAAATATTGGAACCAGGTGCAAATTATTCTTTTTTAAATATGAAATTTAAAATGTCAACAAATAACATGATAGTCAGCAGCTGTATTTACTAAATGGTTTTATGTCACTTTGAAATAAATAAAAATTTTATAAGTGACATTAACTACTCGTATTATACTCCACAAAATGAAATATATGTTGTAGTATAAATTTTAGGTAGTCATGGAGATTAGCTTCAATTATTAACTGTTGGGTTGTTTCGCAGTGGAACAAGGTGCAGAGTGCCAAATTCTCGGTGTTGGAGCATCAGATGGATCCTTCGTCCAACTTCTGCAACTACAGGTCCACGCTCAAGGCGGCCATGTGGAGGTCTGCAGGAGCCACAGATCAGAGCCAGAGAATCGTTATTCCATTTTTCTCCCTTCTTGTCAAGGACCTCTACTTCCTCAATGAAGGATGCTCCAACAAGTCAGTAAATATGTTCATTTTTACCGATTAAAATTTTTTCTTCAAATGGTTCTTAGAAGAATAAAAAATAAAACATACTGAATTGTTTGGTCAACAAATGTATTGTCATGCAAGTAGGGGTAATTTTATTTAATATTGTATTTAATATTCATATTTATTGAAATACAATGACCTGTTGTGGTGGATATTTAAATATCCACCTTTAAAGGTGAAAATGAGTGAAGGGTGGGGGTGATGAGTGTGAGAGTTAGTGTAAAAGTGAAGAGTATGGGAGTGAGAACGAAAGAGTGACATGTAGCTCTGTTGCTGATAAACACCAATAATTGAACTTACCATCATCTTTTATTAATACCCTATTGACCAAAAAGACATCTGGATCCAGTATCGAACCATCACCAAATTTGGTTAAAACTGCTCAGGACGGGACTGGCAACTTTCAGATTATGAAGCCGGTACTGTACCCCCTGATCCTTCTATCTGGTTCATATTTACGTACATATTCTGGAGATTGAACTGTACCTCTTCTACTTATATGCAAGATGTAATTTTTGGCTAGTAAAGTAATGCATTTTATTAATCAAAAAACCTATTTCAGAAGACCAAAAATATTTTTTCAGGTTAATTTATTCCTTAAACTTATTGACTATTGCAAAAACTGTTTTAAATATAGTCACGTTACGTGATAAATATAAGAAATTTATTGTAAGAAATATACACTGATTTTCTTAAGCTGGATTGAATTTTATTTCTAGGTTACCGAATGGCCATATAAACTTCGAGAAGTTCTGGCAACTAGCGAAACAGGTGACGGAATTCATCACATGGAAACAGGTCACTTGTCCGTTTGAAAAGAACCCTAAAGTCATTACATTCCTGCAAGCGAGCCCAGTACTGACAGAAAATGGTAAATATTAACTGATAACACATTATTTGTTTACAAATCTGAGAGTAATTTTCATATTGTTATTACTGATAACTCTGAAATTAACATTTAAGGTAAATATTTATACTGGCATTGACAAAAGTTATAATCTACAAAATTTCTTTTTTATTAAAGCTCCTTTAAAATTTCATTTACAATATTTATGGTATTTAATATTTTACCTACACAATAAAGTTTGTTATTCATTGTAATTATTTACCTATGCAAGAATAACTTGTTTACTTATTAACATGTCAAGTGTTTGCCCCAGATGTTGTACAATTTTTTTCAAGAATAATGAGTGACTATAATATAATTTATATTTTTAACTATAATTTTTTTACTATTATGAAAAGAACAAGGACTTAAATTATGTTATTATGTTATGAACAATGGCTTCAACAATTTGACTTGTTTTAGCATTGGCACTTGCATCTTTCGAGTGTGAACCGCCCGAAAACAGCGTCGAAAAAGAAAGATGCAAAGCTCTTAAGTAAGTCAACTTCTCAAACTCAATTTATTTCTACGTGTTGTATTTTTGGAGATTTTAAAAATTAATATAACCTATTAATACTAATAAAAATATGTATATCTTAAAGAAGATATTTTGTAAAGTTTTTATTGAGAAATAATCTTTTATACTTCTTATTTTGTGGTGCTTTGCTTCAAAAACATCTGCATGAAATGTGCTTGCTATTTTATCTGTATATTAAAAATGGTTTTAATGTTTAACTGTTTACATGTTTTTAACCGGAACGGTATACTCCTATATTCAGTTTTGTTAAACATTAATTATTCGGATGTGCTATTACATTAATAATACTATTTACTTTTCAACTTGCCATTTCTTTCCTTCATACTTATTTTTAGTTTCTCACATGATCATACCATTCTCATGTATACTTAACTCCAGAACAGAATTTAACACAAATGTTTACTCAGGTCATGTTTTTTTAGCTTTATGCATTCGCTACTATCTTTACAAAACTGTTTTGCATGGTTTTTGAAGTCATGGTATCAGTTTTTATGCTTATAAAATAAAAACAAATCAAAATGGAATAGGCCTATACTATCCGGTTTTACTTTACTTATTCTTATGTTCATTTGCTTTTGTTATTCAAAGCATGGTTACATATATGGCTGTATTTTGCTATTACTTAATTTTACAACTAAACTCTTAACACTAGTAATTGTCTTTTGTTATTTTATCTTTATAAACTGAAATAAATCTTTTTATAAAATGTATTCATTAAAATTGAGCTATTCGTGAAACAATTCTCTAATATTTTCTTTACTGTATGTGGCTGTGTGATTTTACTTATGTGTAAATTGTGTTTGCTTATTTGTCTGTGAACTTGAACAAAAAAAAATTATTTACTGTAGACCTTTCTAACTTTGTTTTTTTCAAGACATTGATTAAATATGTAGTATTATGCAGTTTAATTCATTATTAAACTATAAATATCATGATTAAGATTGTATAATTTTATTTCTAAAAGTTTAATTATTTGATGATAAACGGGTGCAACCCTTGATAATAAAAATATGTAAAATTACTGATATAGATATCTAAAACTTACCATAGCTTAGTACTTAATACTCTTAAAGGAAAACCTAAAAATGATTCGTTATAATATATTCCCTTGAATATTCCCTTGATATATTCCTCATGCTCATCTAAGAAATTATTCAACTGTGCGTTGCTTGACATAAAATGTCTAAATTAATGAAATTAGTCAATTTATTTTCAAGCCTTCATTTACTATTACGTATCTAAAATATTGCAAAACACACTCTATTAATAAACAAAATACAAAATTATTTTATTTCATAAAATTTTTTCACAAATATGTTGAACTTTGTATCATTTATCCTACTCCGTATTTCTTTCTATTCACGATTTTGTTTTTTCATCCATCCATATGCTCAGTTAACATTATCTTCCATATCACTGCTCTTTATCATCACTCCAGACTACAAGTTATCGACATTGTCATACTCTCGACAGAGGACACCGTTCCGGTTATTGGACTAGTCCTGGAACTGACTTGTTTCTCTTTTTCCTTGAGAACTTGGTACGCGGAGACCAACTGTCGGTTCTGCCAGCTCGAGGCGTGCAAGCGGCGCAAACAGTTGCGTTGTACTGTGAGTCAGGAGCCGCTTAACTCCGCAATGGCCATGTGCAATGACGTGCTGTTCCAATTCAATAT
This sequence comes from Nephotettix cincticeps, assembly GCA_023375725.1. NCBI lineage: Eukaryota > Metazoa > Arthropoda > Insecta > Hemiptera > Cicadellidae > Nephotettix > Nephotettix cincticeps. The sequence goes on along the minus strand of CM041789.1, from coordinate 65,962,308 downwards.
CCTGCACTCGCAGACAGGGGGCCACCCCCCTCCCCTGGTCGAGCCTACCCCCTCCCTCACGTTGGTCCCCACTGACTTCTTTAGCATTTTGTGAGTCATCTCAATTGGAGTAAATTTTTTCCATCGCTGTTGTAGTCTTTATAGCGTGAATGAGTACGTTATTTTTTCATATCCTAATTTCAAGTTGGGCACTAAAAAAGGAAAATTTATTTTAGCAGTTTGTAGCTTTGAAAGTGAGCATGAGGATTTAATTTGGATTTTTAGTAGAAAAAAACTCATAAATTTCTTGATAAAAGCTACTTAAATAATATGACTAAAATTTTATATTTAATAATACATTTACTAGTAAAACATGTTTTATGAATCTAGCGTAGAATCTTTCACAAGTCACAAAATCTCTGTCTGCATGAGTAGCTTACTGCTTGGTCATGCTATTTTAGAAACATAATTCTTATATTTTAAATTGAAAATCTTTCTCAATCCTTTAATAAACCTATTAATATAAAAGAGTTTCACTAACATAAGTGTTTTTATTTTGAACTAACAACAAACAATTAAGTGTATTTAATACATAGTCTGCACATAACCTTTACTTTAAAAGGTTTATTTAGTTTTACAAGATTACTTTTCATGCCAAACCTAAAAGATTAACAGATAAATATTTCATAATAAATATATAATTACTAATAAATAATCATAAATTTAAGGATTTATATCAATATTTTTCTGACCCTTCATCTTATAACGACAAAACTTATACTTTTAATACGATTATAATAATATTGAGTAATAAATTTGTTTTGTGTGTTCTCACAAATAAAACTTTAATATAGACAGTTCAAAACGCATTGTTAAAGAATGTAATAATACAGTATCTGGATATATAACTTTAAAATGTACGATATTTTCATTGCCACATTTGTTGTGTTACAGGGCGGAGATGACTTCGTAAGACTGATTTGATTAATGGTGATTAGTGCTCGCTAGTGACTGGTGATTATTAGAGATAGGTGACTAATTCCTCGTCACACTAGTACAAACTATTTAATAGTCACTATTGTCTTGTGTATACTAGTGATGAGTGACTGGTATTCACTAGCCATCGATGACTATTGAATGGTGTTTGTTAGTGATGGGTGACTAGTCACTTGTGTATACTAGTGATGTGTCACTATTATTCGCTAACCCTCAGTAACTAGTGACCGGTGTTTGTTAGTGATGGACGACTAATCACTAGTTTATACCAGTGATGGACTAATATTCGCTAGTCATCAGTGAGTGGTGTGTGCAAGTGATGAACAACTGGTCACTAGTGTGTACCAGTGATGTACGAGCTCACTATGGACTCCGCATTGTCATGTGTTCCTTCCCTTTGACCTGTTTGTACTCTACTATGTGGACCATCACTCAACAATTCCTTTGTTTAAGACATTGCTGTGAATATTTCTTTTGTAACTTTTATTTATATGTTTATAAGAAATGAGCATGTAATTTAATTATTTTGTTTACTTAATCTAATTTTTGTAGAGTACAAATGTAACTATATATTAAAATATTAAATGGTACTCTTTTTGTTTTTGTCTTCACTTAATTTCCTGTTTATTTCTTTTATGTTATTTTTGATCTAATCACCACTGTCATATTAATTGACAGAAAACTAAAAGCTATTTTAAAACACTTTGATGCAAAAAGTGTAGTAATTTTCTAGGTTACAATACTTTTAATGTATTGTATTGGGCTTTTCAGTTGCAAATGAAGAATGGTTTAAATTTGTTCAAAGTTTGTACTTTATAGAACACTTTCATACTTTCATAAAATTTTTCATAAAAATATTGGAGCACTATAAAAGGGTTGTAAACTCAATTTCAGAGTCAGAAGAGCTTTGAGTGCTTTTAGAATTCTCACCCGCATATTAACAAAGTTTCAGCACATCTAACTCTTGTAAGGAGATTGTGGTTGAAACTCAATCTAAATACACCTATAATCTGTAGTTTCTTCTCATTGGAGGTAAACACGGAAAAATAATTCAGATCACGGGAAAAACAGGCAATAAAACCTTTTTTACAAGGCTATTTCAAAACAAATTATTTATAACTTGTTTTACGTCAAAAACAATCAATGGGGTTTGTTACTTAAATATTGTCATTTGGAAAATTTTATGGCTAAAAAACAATTATTTTTGAATATCAAGAATACAATACACGGTAAGAATTGGATTTTGTTGATACATATACTTATATAATATATTGTATAGATACATATACAATAAACTATTGACCCTTCATGAGCAAATGTCGGATATATCTGCCATTTTTATTCTTTGTCGTTTGTCTCTTGGTCTGCTCCAATTTTGACGTAGCCCATACATCAGAGGGCACTTAATCCCCCAGGCGGGGATGCAGTGAAAAAAATTATTTGAATTGGGATGGGGATTTTGGGGGGAATTTGAAACTTGGGGATGTATAGTGCAACTATACCATTTCTGAACATAATCTATGTAAAACAATAAAAATTCTCCTTACTAAAATAGTTTGCCAAGGGTTATGCAATGAAATGAGAAATTTCAATCATAGGAAATTCTTTACACACATCAGATCAAAGTAAATAGTCTGGTATAGGGATTTCAGAATACTATTTCCTGGAATGATTTTGAAGATGTCAGAATGTACTAGATAGTACCAAAGCTGGTGGCAAGACTAAATACAAAAATACCTACCTTCAGGAATATTACAGGATGCTAGGCTCAGAAAAACAAGGAAATAGGTTATTGACTACAAAATCATAATTTATTTTTTATATTATTGGGGACAACGATAAAGTTAGATGTGTTTATTTTCAACACCTGACTGTTAAAGAGACCAACATCTGCAGATGTAATAGTTAATGCTAATTGTAGCCATTTCAGGACAACTCATTGTCTGCCGTGTTACAATTTCAATAATTAACTTAGTTTATGTTCACACTTTGAGAATATTCTAAACAAGGTGATAGTTGCAATTAGCTCATACAATAATCATATGTTAATTAATATGCCATTAAAATGAAAAGCTGTGTTAAGTAACTATGAACGTATTCGCAATCTGATGGATAATGATGAACTGAAATCCCTGTTGTTGATTGGCCACTGAATATCAATGAGGCTTACTTGAACATGGATAATGTTTATTAATTGAAGTTTTAATTTTAATTCTATTTATATTTTACAAGGTTTTATGCATATTTTTCTATCCTAACAATAATAATATGGTTGCTACTTATTCACGCCTCCATAATAATATTGAATGTTTATTTTTTCATTTTAATTACATTTATATTACAATAATTTTCACTCACATTTTTTTACTAAACTATTATCACAACTTGCTCCATGGTACAAACCTAACATAAATACTGCTAATTATAAAAATATAATTAATAATAATGCATAATATGTCCTTACTGGTCAAGCCTTGATTTAAGTACAAAAATCGTTTAAAACATGATTATTTTTGGTTCTAGGCAGACTAATACAACAAAAAATTACCATTCTTTAGTGTAAGTTTTGTACAAAACCCAAAAAGTAAAGTAGTTATAAATAATCTAGAAAACGTGTTTAAAACAATTCACAACAACAAAACAAGTGAATAGTTTTATGGCAACATTTATTGTACCTACATAAACATATACGTGTTCTTATACTATGCACTTAATTTTACGAATTCATATTATGTAATAAAAATTGCGAGGGTGACATTTACTTTATTAATTTCTACTTAATTCTTTTCTAATTAAGTCTATAAATACGACTATGTTAAATATACTAGACGCCTCAGTGCTTCTACTTCGACTGGCACTTCAGTCTTCTTCACCCCAGCAGAAACACGAAAAAATACCTCGGCAGTCCCTTACTCCGGATGAAATGAGTAAAGATGTAATGATAAAATCTTGTTGTCTTACAGAGGTTGGTTCTAGGGCCCTCATTCCTGATATATCCGAAAAACTATTGTGTAAGTACAAATAAATCTTAAGTAACGAAAAATGAGTTACTTTTACACATCGCTGAAATCAATTGTTTTCTCATTTAAAATTTTTTGAGATTTGAGAGCTCCAATATAACTATTCAACTACATTGTTTCCAAGTTTCAAAAAATTCTGATAAAAAACGGCGTCCGAAGCAGGGAACAAAAATAACATATTTCGTCTCAAAAGCCGACCGTTTTGGCGGGAGGCAACTGCACTACAGTAAACCACACGAAAATGGTCCGATGAAGTCTTGGACAGCTGGTTCCCCCCTCACCCATTCTTGCCCAGCAGTGTTGCCGTTTTTCATTTAGCCTATCAGCTGGCGTAACCATATGCTATAATAGAATAGGGTGATTTGGCAATACCGAACTGACTCTCATCAGCCCATTTTCGTGCGGTTTACTCTACTAGCCATTTTACGAAAAGGTAAAGAAGCACTCAGCAGGTATAGTCTCTGTCTATGTCACGGCGCATCTTGTCTGCGCAGCTTAGTTACAGCACCAATCAGCTGATCGGCTCATCAGCTGTACGCAGCCCAATTGCTGTGAAATGAAGACCTGTTGTTCTTAGGTTAGTATATTAATTTTATTTTTAATGTCTCCTCAATATTAATTTTAGAATAATTTAGGCTACTAACCTTTTTCCGCTTTAAAAGAGTTCAAATTTTTGAAGCTAAAGCTTCATCGTCAGGTCTGAAAAATTTCAAAATATAGTCACGAAGTTATTAAATCCAGGTTAACCCTTCGTGAGATAACTTAATAACTCTTTATTCATGCCAGATTGACAATGTACAATTGTATTAGCCAGGTCAAGAAAATATTACAATATAGCTTATACCAAACAAAACTTAAAATTAAAATATTAGAAAGACATAAGCCATAGTCCGCCAGCGATGCAGTTATGGACACTTTAGTAGCACTTATTAATAAGAATAGACCTAAGTTGCCTTTTGAAGCGACCCGGGTCAATTTCAATTTTTAGATTATGAGGTAGTACATTCTCTTGTGTTGATTAACGTCCGCACTATTGAATACCACGTTAATCCGTAAAGACAATCCTCATAATTAGAAATTCATAATTCAGATACCGTGGTTTGGATTCCACGTTAAACTGTAGGTCCATTAGTTACCATCGGCTATTGGGCTATAAATTAACAGTCCTGTCTAAGGAACATGTCAGCCTTAGTCAGTAACAAGACTACAAGAGCACGCCACAATCATCCTACATTCATTCCTCATTCATACTTGGCTTAAAATACCTACCTGGGTAGGTCGCCATTTCAGTTAAAAGTATAAAAGTAAGTAAAGTATATGAAGCAATGATCTAATCTAATCTAATTTAATCCAAATAACTAAAACTGAACTACAAGAGTTTTTAATATTTCTCAAATTATTGTCGTAAAATTAAGCCCTAGCATTTTCTTAATGCTTGTTCAAAACAATAAATTTCAATAAGGACTTCATAAGTCTGAACGGGAGCCCGAGGTTCTCACAACATCGGTTTCTCAGAAAGCGCCTTCTCACTAAACATGAGTTCTCTTTGGTCTCATATGATTGTTTTATTGATGATCTGAAGATGATTCCATACCTGCTTTCAGTTTATTTGGTAATCTTAACAGATCTAGGGCTGATTGTATTGTATTCCTTCGTCTTTAATTATAAATTTCTAATGAAAGCATCATACTTTTTAGTTACAGCTTATCTTGTAGATTTCTAATCAGTCTTGGGTTGCAAGTGATTAACTTTAGATGACCAGATTTATTTGTGATTTTTCTAATAAATCTTTTTATAAGATTTGTCTCTTAGTTGAAATTTTACACTACATGCTGTTATTTCATGGCCTTATCGATTATTTATAATGGTAGTTACTTTAATTTTCGAACAGCACACATGCTTGTTTCAGAATTTGGAATTATTCTCTTTAAGTATATTTCTTTACTTTGACTATGTTCCGTCAGGATGGATATTAAGCCAATAGTACCCACATTTTCACCCTTCTTCATATGTATATTTTAAATCCACTAGAAGAAACGACTTTTCTATTTAGTGGGAGATTGTGATTGGGAGGGTTGTAAAGTTTTCTAAAAAAATACCTCATTTCTAAAAGATGATATGTACGCTCCATTAGTTTTTTCTTTTTTTCATTTTCCAGTTCAAATGCAGAAAAGTCTGAGTTTATTTCCACTCTAAAGTTATCTGTATCAGGGCCTACGAATTTTTAAATATTTGGACCTGTTTACTGCTGAAGATACGAGTGTTATATCTTCCATCAGATTCTCAAAAAATCATTAGGTCTGGTAAATCAATTTAAATTTTGCGTTTCTTAAGAGTGATCAAAATAATTCTTTAACATACCCTTTAAGACAAACTCCTAACAGTTATGAAAACAATTATTCTAAAAACATGTATAGTAAAATTATTGTTATAACTGTAATAAAATTTAAAGATAATCTTCAGGAAAATAAATTCTAATTTTGTTAAAAAAATGTGTTCTAAAATAGTTTCTGAATACAGCAGTTTATTTTATGACACCTTCGGCATAAAATGTTTGACTTTATGACTGAGATCACGCACGTGCCAAGTTTTATACGCAGCCAACACGTCATTCTTGATTGAATATCGATCAGTATGAAACCATCTCTTTGCTCCGTATCGATTCCGCTCTAAAACTATTGTATTTATATCAATATAAATTCCCCGTGGACGTAAAGAATTATTACAGCAAAGTATAGAACAAACTATCTTTAGCTGTCAATAGCTGCTGAAAGCTCAGTTGGATTTATAGGTATATATTACATTCCTGTTTCCTGAGGAATAGTTTTAAGGTTCACGCAAGCTCCATGGCCTTGGATCCATTGCTTGGATTTCGTGAAACTATACAATGCTAAAACCCTTTTTATGTTTTGAAACATATATTCCCAAATGACAAATGAAATTTTTAGTTTTAATAAGAATTCTCAAGATCAAAGTTCGAAATCAATGTTAGTAAACTCTTCTTGGATTTCTCAATGACATTTTATGTAATTTTGATTTCATAGTTTATTAAAATTTTAAATTCTTTGGTGATCAATAATTTATCAAAACTCCATCGATTAAATGAAAATATTTGCGCTTTATTTAAATAGTTCAATAGAATTTAAGATGCATTCCATAATAACATTAATTACCAAACTAGGTATTTTAATAAAAAATATAAAAAAAGTTGGATAAGTTTAACATTGTTCTTAAGGTACGTCAATACAAAAGGCACTTTACTGCGGAGTCTTAAGACAGAGTAATTGATAAATGAATCTTAACAAATCTGAATCATAATTCCCAAAAATGGTTCAATAGAAATACTTGAACTGAACTGAAACATTTCTTTATTGCTCATATCATACGATACATCAAATCAGCACACTGAACAACACAATTTTCACTTAAACTGTGACAATATTACTTAATTAACATAAAATCCAAAGTGATATCTTAAAACTATGGTAAATAAGAAAATACTTATTTTGTAGAGCAATAAAGCCCGGAGGTTATGAAAAACCTGTGTAGGAAAATATATAAATATATACATAATATAAAGATTCAGGAACACCTGGCCACCAATGGATAGAAGAAACAAATGCTATATTCATTTGAAATGTGTGAAATCAAATAGGGGCTTCTCCTTAGATTATATAATGATTTAATATACTAGCTTCGTTCGTCCCTGGCCCCCGTGGTTTTTGTCGGCAGACCTTAGTAATTATAAATACGATTAATGGTGGTGTAGGGGATGTGCTTGTGAAATTTCATAAAATAAACTAAAATAATGTAAAACAGTGGTAAAATATGCAATAAGAAGTCACAGTTAAAAAATGTAATCACTCGCATAACCCTAAAACCAAAATTTAAACAAAATAAAAAATTGAAAAAAAGAAAGTAGTTAATGAAAGTAGTTGAAGAAAGTAGTATAATGTTAACAAAGTTGTAGTTCCTTAGTATGGGATCTTTTTTGGGCTTCTAAGGAGAAACCCAATTGACCTACATAAAAATTAATGTTCCATAAACCTTCTCCTTGAAATTTTACCTAAGTGTACCACTTTTCATTGCAAACCGTCCAATGGTGTCCGAGTGCATAAACTTCAAACAAACAAATATATTTTCATTAAAACATCCTCATTTTTAGTAGATAAATCTTAAATATGTCAAGCTAGAATATAAAAGTTCGAGTTCAATTAGCTTGAAGTAAATAAGCTAACTATTTACACACTATTTATGAAAACTATTAAGATTTAAAATCAGATCTACACTGATATTTCGAAAAAATGTAATATTATTCTGGTTCATAAGGTAAACTCGCATGAGTTTCTAATAATAATACTTTTAAGGTTCATAACAATTTGATTAAATAAGACTTTAATAAAGGTAATTTTAACAATACTTTTAAGAAACCTAATTAAAAATATTTTATCTGTGTCAACATGTATAAACAGAAAAGGGAGTATCGGGAGTTGGTTAACGAAGGTTGTCGTTCGCCACCTTCTGTCCCCACAACTATTAGGGACGATTTGCAAACCAAAATCCGACTCGACGCACCCGTTGTGGATGACGTCACCACAGATGAATATGCATCGCTATAGTCACGTGGCCAGTCGTGACTTCTATGAATAAAATGTTATCATTTTCAAATTTAATTTTTTTTTAATCTACGACCTCTGAAAGTAGTTTTAATATCTCAAAAAGTGTTTTAATGTCTTCAATTTACACTCATGAGAAATTTGTGGCTTGCTACTACAAAAAATAGTTATTTTTCACCGAAAGATTAAAGTGAAACTTTTTGTCCAAGGAAGGAAACTGTTGTCCTAGGCTACGCCTCGGGTGACAACAATTTCCTTGGATGTTAAAAGGACTTTTCCTCAATTTCCCTCAAAATGTTAAATAAGTAACACAAGTCAACAGATTACCCACTATTAACTAACCTGAATCACTATAATTTTCCAAGTTGGCTAACATAACCTCAAAAGCAATCAATGCAAACTATCAGCTGACCGTTCAAGAATTAATTGCCGCTGTCAGCTGCTATTGTTTCTGATCGTTTATTGCAGGGTGTGTCCCATGTTATTCTTATGGAATTACTTTTTCTCCATTGTGACTAAAAACGACATTTTTCGTAAAAATATTACTTAGTAATCTATCTCAGAGAGTAAAGTACGCCTATGTGATAGTATGTGTAGGGAAAAATATTTTAAGGTATAATTTTAAATTAACGTGACTTTAAAATTGAATAAGCTTAGCTACCTCTCAGAGGATAAATACATATAACTTACAAATTTGCACTATTGATGTATTGAACAATGCTGTGTTATGGGTACGCAGGGTATATTGATGATCGATCCTGATATCTACGTATAAATCTACATAGCTATGAGTTTTATTTTGAAAAATTTTGATTTTATTTTTACATCTGTAATAATTAACTACAGTAAAACCGTGGTAAATAAGCCTGCAAAAAATTGTTCTGTAGTCATAATTCGTATAATAAATGTTCAACTACAGAAAAAAATAATAAATCTGTACTGCATTATTTTTATGTGGTTGGAATCCACGTGAGCAGCATTTTAGGCGCACTCCACTGCTACAAGAAAACGATCTCCCTCACACGTTCCGATTGGATGAATATCCGTAATATTTATTTATACAATTCATGCATACGGTTACAATTTATAGCTATGTACTAGTGTTATATAAAAATTATAATTGTTTTATTATTACAGCACTCATCAAAACTCAGTATTGTATAAAACAAAACAACCTTACGTGCTTGCAGTTTTCTTAAAATTAATTTTATCAGGAAAAATGATCAGCAAATAAAGTAAAATATCTACCATTAAATAACAAATAAATGATCGATATCAAGGGCGTGATTACAATTTTGAGTTGTGCAACAATCACATGATGAAATTTTGTACCAGACGAGATATTATATAATTAACACTTTTTATTATTTTTTATTAAACTAATCAACACCTATCTTAAACAGAGAGTAAAATTACGATTTCTCTGCCAATTAAATCATTTATTAGGTTGAAATTAATAAGGAATTTAGTTTTAGTTTATTTAAAATATGAAATAAAATATGAGCTCTACACTAGAAACTAAAAAGTTTTAAAGGTTACATAAAAAATGTGTTTTAATATTTGTAATATTCTGTTTTGTGAAAAGACTTTGAAACAAGACTATTTTAATAATAACAAATTAAGTTTTATCGATGTTTTTTATGTACTGTGTTTCTATTATTATAACTATTTATAAAGTATCTCGCGCACAAGAATAATACAAAATTGATGAATAATTTTCCACTTTCGAAGCATAAATGAAATTACAAACAGAGAGTATCAAAAGGTGCTAACGAAAACACCTCGCTTATAAGTAGACTTTGATCTTGGTTGATAGGTTCCAGAATCATCAAAGTTTCTCAGCCACCTGTGACTGAGCTGTCAAAGAGTAGCTCCTCACAAGCCGCCGTTCTTCAACTAATTTCAAAATGCACTTTATCCATTAGTTTTACATAAAGAAATCAAGTATTTTGGTTCATTGAATGACCCAAAAAACTTGTAAAAAAATGTGATGTAAGAGTTTTATTGTCAAACATAAAATAAAAAAATTACCTTTGACCACATAATCTTTTAAGATACAAGAAAATTAAAATGTTAAAATACTCATAAAAGATCAAAAAGTAAAATAAGAGCCTTAATGGTTATGTTTAAGAAAATAATCGCCAAAAATAAAGTTTTTAAACTGCGTTTTCTATCTAAAATCATAAAACACAGAGTGTTCTGTAAAAAAAGATGTCCACCATTTGTAGAAAGTGGTGGAAAATTTCAAAAATGTTGATACTTACCGAAAGAATCTTACGAAGGTACATAGAGCCCCATTTACCTTTACCTTCAGACATAACATAAAAATATTACAGAACATAAGTATGACTGGGACGGTGGCGACGTCCTGTAATCCAGCTACTTGGTGGACACGAATGGTGGATAGTTGTGAGCGATGGCGGTGAGTGTAGTGTTCTCTTGTGTAGAGTAACGTCCGCACTATTGAATACTAATATTAAATCCACAAAGACGATCCTAATTAGACTTATTCGTAATTCAGAGGCCGTGTTTCGGATTCCACGTTAAACTGTACATCCCTTAGTTGCCATCGGCTGTTGGGCTATTAATTAACAGTCCTGTCTGAGGAACATGTCAGCCTTAGTTAGTAACAAGACTACAAGATCACGCCACAATCATCTTACACTCAATTCTCATTTATACTTGGCTCAAAATACTTACATTGTGAATGGTTGTCATTTCAATGATCTAATCTAATCCAATCTAATATCAGCTACTAGAAAGTTTTAGGCTCCATCAACATCCTGTATAACAAATAAAATTATTAACTTAAAAATTGTATACTGTATATACAAGTGAATGACTATTGACTTAGAATAGTACAGTTTGTGTACAGTAAAATACTGCAATTTTTACTCTAAAAATATGTTCAGATAACAGTCAGTCGTTGAAATTTCATATTTTATTTAATGGCAATAATTAAAAAGTCACTTTTTCTTAGATTGAAGAGGTCTCAGGTCCTAACCTAAACGTAATTACTTCTGCAACGCATTAGAGCTATATCGGTTTATTACTTTTGAATGTTTAGAAGCAGATTGACGATACGATACTATGCTAGAAGTATAACAACCGTACATAGACAATAAATAAAATGGCACAAAAGCTAACTACCTTATTGAGCAAGCGGTTTTTATCATTCATTTAATTTGAAACATTTTGTAATCTAGTATAAATATCAATTATAGTATAATGTATGACTACAATAATGTCTCCTCTAGAGAGCAAAAGGGTTTAGTATTTTTCATTCATTCATGTAATTTTCGCTTCATTGTACCTTTTCATTTCTGAGCGGCGCTGAATAAAAACACTTTTATCTACAATATCTCCTACTATACGAATATCCAATATAAAATAGTGTACAGTTATAAATGTAAAGTAATTTACTAAAAAGCAAATAAAGATAAAACCTAGTTTGTTTAAAAAACTAGGTTTTATTTTTATCTGCCTTTTCGATTGTTATCATACCATAGACTATTAATACATTTTACTGGTTTTAAAGTTTAATGCCTTTTGTAAAACATATAATTAGGCTAGATTACAGAAAAAATCTTGAAAATGCAGTTACCATAAAATGTGTATGAAGAAGAAATATTATTAGTAGAAATGCTCAGTTCTATCCGTATAGGTTATTAGTCAATTTTGATTATTTATTATAAAAATTATATGAATAATAGTTTCTACATTATTAATAAATTTTACACTGATATTATCTCTGATTGACAGTCAAATGAAAAGGACGCTAAAACACTACGATGAAATTTTGTTAAACCAGTGAAAATGTCAGTGACATGCTTCGCTTTCAGGATAAAACGCGTATTCCTAGAATTTATATTCATTCATATATGCCAACTTTGTTGTTTACATTTTTACTAGTACAATATCTGGCTTGATAAATATTTAGATTGAAGCTTGAATTCTATTGTACTAACAAAATATGTCAAAATTTACAAAATTCTGTATGATTTATTTGACGATAAAAACAAATTTAATTAAACACAGTAACATTTTTTAAATATTCAACACCAACGTATAATAATTTTTTAACCACACATTTTAATTTTTTTCCTACATTTTCTTTTCTCTTATTAACAGCTTTTAATAGTAGACAATGCCAACACCAACTGTTCTTATCCGATCAAACTTCAACGCATCATGATAAAAAAATGTGACTAGAATAATAAATTAAAATAAAAAATAGTAGAGTGTTAAAAGCGGATGAAAACTTTAAAATTACCTCCATAAAGATTTAAGATGATCTTTTTTTGTAAATTTATATACAGAAAAATAACAAATCAATAAATATTATAATAAATAAAGCAATCTTAATATCACAAAAACAAACGGAACAAAAATATTTTCTTGTTCGAAGAAATTCATTATTGGTGATGGTGGATTTATGTTATTTGGATTTTTTGTCATTGTTGTGATTTTATTTTTATTGTGTGGTTATTTATTTTTATTGGTTTTATTTTTGGTTGTCTTTGAGTCTCCATGACGAGTGGATGTGTGTAATGATTAGTGAATGGTTTGTTTGGGAGTTTTTTTATTGCTTTAAACTTTTATGTTTTCAGCTTTATACCGGCTTAGTCCGGATTATGTCTTAATTGTGTTATGTTTTAGATACTAGTTTGCCTAGGACGGGACCAGATTCCAGATCTCGAAACGACGTAAAAGTTTGTTTTACACAAAATCGTGATGGAAAATTTCCGCAATAAAATCTATTTTATAATAGATATCTTTTTACTCGCCGCTTCATTTATTAGGTAAAATAAACAGTTCAAAATTATTTTTTAAGAACTAATGAGTCTTAAGTCAATTTAATCGCTGATACCAAGGGTATAAATTTAAAAAAAGGTTATTAGTGTTTAAAATAGTGCCTAAACAGCATTATTTAAAACCCTTGGAGTATTTTGAATAGCAATATACATAGGCCAGAGGAAACTCTCGACACAATCAGGTAGGGCCAGGGGCAAGAAGTTGAGTCTAATTACTGAACTGTAGGGCGGAGGTTTTGTGTTAACACCCTGGTGGAGAATCGCACATGTACACTGACCTTAATTAATTTTAGCTGTAAGAACTCTAATGCAGTAATTACTTACGTGAGAGTTATTGTGTTACGGGCAAGGCAATAATTGTACTTTTTTAAATATATGAACACTATTAAACTGATATTTTAGTGAATAAACGTAAAAAATACACGTTATAGCCTTTGTTTGATTTAATCATTTTTTTACACTTTTTTTATTAATATTTTGGATAGAGGTTTAAAAAATTAAAATAAAACATAAAATTGTTGTGAAAATTAATACTTTCTATGTGATTCTGACAATTATTCTAAATTTGTAGTTTTAGTTTTTACGACCCTCAGATGTCAAATATTATTCTCAGCAAACTTGTCACAAAAGTAGCTGCTACGGTACATTGTTGCATTTCAGACGAACAAGTTCTCACAGTAAAATTTGATTCAAACCGAGTGTAGTAAAGTAAATACAACCACTGTATGGCGTTTTGGTGAATGAAGGCGCCGAATCATTAAATCAGACCCCCTTTTAACGTTGAAAAAAAGTGATCATAATTTTTTCAGCAGGAATTTTTATAAGTTTTTGTTTAAAATATGTTATTATATGACATAGTGAGGAACGTTATGAAGAATTGTTTTGACATCCGTGGTCTATTGAGAGCTACATGGTAATGAATTTATGGTAGTTCGTTTTAGACTACAAAGACCACTTTAGCAATAAAGTGATATTTCATTTTAATAACCTCCAAGATATTTATTAGTTTATTTAAAGTAAATATATTAATAAATTTAATAGTAAACTATTTTATACCAAAACGGTTTTGTTGGACTGAAATAAAAACAACATAATCCATATTGTTACAATATTATTATTGTAATCACTAGTTGTGGTTACTATGTTGATTTGGTACTAAAATACCAATTTAAAGTTTGCGCTTCTACAATTAAGGATAAAATATTAAAGTTCTAATCCATACACATAAAGTTAATAATGAAAGGAATCTTAAGGCAATATTTCTTGCCAGAAGTAATCTAAAAATATCGATTTTTAAATTTACTAGAGTAAATTTTGTAAGATAACATTTTATAATATGCTTTAAACGAAATTTCATTAATATCCCAGAAAAAACTGCTGTGACTAAATTATACTTCCAATCGAATTCCTTTTAAAAATTAAATAGCTTTTAGTAAAAACTAAAATACTGCAACAAGATTTTAATGACTCTGAATTAAGTCGTAAGTTTCGATGTACTTAAAGGGTTTTGCTTTACGATAAGAAAATTCACGAGGGAACGTTAAATTGTCTCGTTTCAGGGGCAATTCATTTAGCCCAATAAATTAAGACTAAACAATGTTTGTTAAATAATAAAGATAAAGTATGAAAGGACTATTGTCTGGAAGAAGAATTACGCTATTTATCAACCAGATAAGATCATTTTCACCAGAGTTTGCCGTCTTGTCGTATTGGACAGTTGTTGTAAATAAATCATACAGTGCTAGGCTGTTTTTGAAATTTTTAGAATATTTAATCATCAATACCATAAACTATAGATCGATTAATTTCAGAATATTAATTTTTTATCCTAATTCTCCGTATACACAGTTGTAATATGAGTAATAAAACTCAAAAGGTTTTGTCAGAAGGTGGCTTGGATGTAACGAGCACTATCTTGATCCGAGGGTTACTAGTTCAATCCCGGGCACAGATTACAGTTGCCAACTAATAATATTTACTTATTACATGTAAGACGCATAATTTCATTTATTAAAAAACAACCTTTTACATAATCCTGGCCCCACCAAGATAAGTGTAACTTATCGGTGGGGTCCATTGTGTATATAAAATCCCCACAATTTGAATTATATGGAAGTGATTTAATATTTTTTTAGTATGAATTAACAAAATATTCTTTTCCTGGTCACCAAGACAGAACTGTCATTGTGAAATTTTGCAATATAAGCTACTTAAATTGTGTTCAAAAATATAACGGAAAAGACAAACAAGTTATAACAGTTTTTAAACTACAATTAGAATAAAAGAAATTAAATCAACAGTGCAGAAATGAACAGTTTGGTTTTGAAAAACTCCAAACTTATTAAAAGAAATACGTTAATGGAGACATATGTGCACCTATTAATTTGCAATTTTAATTATATACATATACCAACTTGTTATTTTTTGTCAACTTTGGTTACAAAATGTACCACTGGGGTTTATGAACAAACAGATACAGTTTAAAAATAGCCTCATAATCTCATTACAGCTAAACTAATTGTTTACCAGGTTTTTGAATACACAAGCATGAGATATTTAAACGAAATTAAAATCATTTCCTGTAAAATATAGCCTACTAGACATCTGCCTACTCATATAAATGGAGTTTATGTATAGACTATGCATTTTAAATTCAGCATAATTATTTTAAAGTATAAACAAAAACTTAAAACAAATAGCTTTTTCACTGAAAATAAAATAATCACTACCCACACCCCTCAATTGAAAAATTCGTGAGTATAAAAATATATAAGGAAAATTATTTATATTCATTATTTAAATATGTGTTCTCCTCAGTGGTTATTTCTCCACTGAGTAAAATGAACGTGAATAAAACGCAGTGTTTAACGACGCTAAAGGTGCCGATGGGAATTGTAAAGTTTATCTGCAGAACATGCTGGAAACACCCTGAAACATTTTTCAATCTAAGAACTTATTTTACTCATTTTAATATCACTTCATTATCTGAGCTTGGTTATTATTTTGTGTACAGAATGAGTGCCCAAGCATGTACTATCCATGCATGTAACCATTTAGAATTTGATTTCCTTTTATATATTTTTAGAGTCATAATAAAATCTTAAAATTATAATGTGTTCATATTTTTGCTGTTTTACATGCATACACGCACGCACGAATAAGATTTTTTAAACTTTAACTTTATTACCGTTTATACGGTTCTTTTCGTAATATATTTTCTTATAATCTTTTCACAAAACTCGAAAATACTCAAAAGTAGTACTACTATGATCAACGGTTTACTGTTACACAAAACACAGGAACCAACACTATAAAGAACATGGAATAAATGGACTGGAACTAACAAACAAGTCGCTGAAAAAGTTTCATTTCCCGGAAACGGTAAGGGTTAAAGTGTATTACTACTGCCGCAAACGTAACGTTTTCAAATAAAAATAAAATATTGAAGTATCAAATCCTTGCTGATATTGTGTTTCCTTGTTGAAAAGTTAAAATATCCCACTTCAAATACATTTTTTAAGGAAAGGTTTCCTTTTGACGAATTTTCATTCAAGGCTCCACGAAATTACTTCAGCAGTAAAAACGTTAATTGAAAATTGTTGTTACAAATTTTCTTATACTGTTTAAAATAAATACAGTATACGACCTTTCAACTTCTGACCCAGATTTTTCCAATTATTTTTACGTAAAGGTAAATAGCATCAAACACTCAGTTTGGAACACACTCAATAAATTAGTACATAAGTTCATTTTTTAATCGTATCAATAAAATATGGGTGTTTACAAATATGATCACTTCGATACCAACTATCAAAATTATCCATCTGTAACTGTTTGATAGTTGTGGCTGAGGTTAAAGTACAGACCTATCACCCAGTGGTCCTAGGATATTCCCGGTCTTGACACATATGCAATATGTATCTCAGACTACCACAGTGGTTCGGAAGACACGTTAGCCGTTGGTTCAGGCTACATACGTCTTTAGGTGACGTCACAGCCACTAGTGCAGCCTGAAAACTGTGACAATAGACCTTGGCCATAAAGCTATACGAACCATCACCTTTACTATGAACTACAGTCTGTCAAAGATGTCAAATATCGTTTTATAACTGTAGAGGGGGGCGTTTATGTATTTGGATACCCGGAAAATTGTAATACATAATATTAATTGTTTGTAACCGGCGTTTCAGTCACCAAATAGAAATGATGGGATTTAAAAGTGCTTTTATTTATTAACTTTTCAACTTTCTTTATAACAGTCCGGAATCAATTTATTCGTTTTAAAAATAAATTATCCATTATTTCGAACGATTCAAATATCACAAATCTAACCTTTGAAGACTGTTGTTGACTCACTGATTTATTCAAGAGGAAATTATAGAATTTTCCAATGGCTTTTTATCAGTATTCGTTCTCCTCCCACTGAAATCGGTTTGATAAATTATAAAATAAAATAAACCAAACTGTATATTGAGAGTTAAAATGTTTTCTTTCAGTTTAATCAATCAATCGTCATTCTATTAGGAATAATTTTTTGAAGTGCATTTGTAGCATTCCATTTGATTAAAGCGTTATTTAAAACGATCCGCTGTGATTTGGATTTTTATCCTCCTACGAAAATTGTTTCTCCGTAAAAGGTTCTGAATCAGAAATGATTACGAAATGTTTTCTTTGTAGTGTTTGATTTTTTTGTATTATTCTTTAATAAAACTGATATAAGTTTTCTTTTGATTTCTACTCCGTGTGGTATACCATTTTTTTATTGTTTTTAGTGAAAAAACAAGTAAAAACCTGTTTTTGATAGCTTAGGATTGATGAAGGTACTCTGACAGGCGGCGCCGTCTAGTGATTTTATTAGTATTAGGGAAAAGCTCTTACACTACTTTATTGTACCTTCAGTTCGCGCCTTCAACTTGTTAAAATAGAAAACACCAAATAAATATTCTTTTGCAAACATGTTTAACATGTTAACTTGTGTAAAATTGTTGTTCCTAGTTTTCAGGTTAAACATAATTTTGTATTGTTTCCTAAAAATCGACATTTTTTAAAGACATATCTCATGACTATTATTAGTAGTAAAAATATTTATTTTTGGTACACATGTAATTTTTAAAATTTATATTATTTCATAAACACAAAAAAATCACAATTAACCTTAAAGTTTTTCTCTATCTCAATGAAATTTAAAAAAAAAACCATATTGTATTTTCTCCATTGATAATCAATAAAATAAAAAAATATAAAAATGATATAATAAAACTTGTTTTCTTCAAAGAAAATATTTTGTTCTTAAATATTATAGTTTGTGTTTACAAAAAATTATAAAATAACTATAAATAAATTTTATTTAACAATGTTTTTACAATTTAAAAAAAAATATTTATGTAAAAGCCTTTAAAGTGTTATAATATTTTATTAATTATAAATACAAATAATTCTATTATAGTTTTTTTAGTCAAATTTTTTATATTAATTATTGAAATTGAAAAGTAAACGTATTTGATAGCTTAGGATTAATGAAGGTATATGTGCGCTGATTTTATTAGTATTAGGGAAAAGCTCTTACACTACTTTATTGTACCTTCAGTTCGCGCCTTCAACTTGTTAAAATAGAAAACACCAAATAAATATTCTTTTGCAAACATGTTTAACATGTTAACTTGTGTAAAATTGTGTTCCTCGTAGTGTCAGGTCAAACATAATTTTTTATAAGCGACATTGATAAGTCAAAATTCAGGTATTGTTTTTACCTAACGACGAACTTCATTTAGATGAGTAATGAGATAATATCTAAAACTAAGACTATTATTAAGAGTAGTAAGTACTCTTTAAGATATATTTATTTCAATGGTACACATGAGTAATTTAATATATGAGTAATTTATTTCTAACATTGCAAACAAAAGTTACTCAAAATCGAACCGTTCATTCGTCAGGATAGAGATCAATGAAAATTTCATTAATGAGAAAAGAGCCATATTGTGTTTAAAGGACCATTGGATCATTAAAACTCAATTTAAACTACACAGAAAATGATCAAACGTAAAAACTTTTCTCAAACGTTTATTTATTTAATAATATTTTGTTTTAAAATATCTGCTAATAAAATAAATTTTGTTGTTCTGTAAAATACTTTATTAGCTGATAGAGTGTTTACAAGACAAAGAAAAAATATGTCATCAAAAGCCTTTAACAGTTTTATATTACTCTAAATATTCTATTATTTCCATATTTATAATTTTTCTACAATTTATATGTCTTTAATTAAAGGAAGGCGAAATTGTATTTACAAAAGGTACGAAAGGTTTTAGATTTAGATTATTGAAGTGGCAGCCTACCCAGGTAGGTATTTTAAGCCAAGTATGAATGAGAAATGAGTGTAGGATGATTGTGGCGCGATCTTGTAGTCTTGTTACTGACTATTGCTGACATTTTCCTCAGACAGAACTGTTAATTAATAGCCCAACAGTCGATGGCAACTAAGGGACCTACAGTTTAACGTGGAATCCGAACCACGACCTCTGAATTACGAACTGGTCTAATTATGAGGATGGCCTTTGTGGATTAACAAAGTATTCAATAGTGCGGACGTTAATACACACAAGAGGACACTACACCAACCGACCATCGCTCAGAACTATCCACAATTCGTGACCTCCAAGTAGCTGGATTACAGGATGACGGCACCATGTTTAACAAAAAAAACTTAACCTCTTATTTCTATTGTTACTGCATCAAAATTTTAAACGAACCCCTATTTAGCCATAAAATTCTTTAACCTAAAACCTTTTAAGGTTTTTCGCCTTAGTTTTGGAAACATTGGCTAGCAAGTATAAACCAAACTAACCCTTCACATACATTTACGTGTAATTCTAGTCGTGTAATTATTTTAGTGAAACCCCATGTTTGGGCCCATCGGGAATTCATATAGCTATTACGTAATTTATACGACCTTTTACGGCTTGAAAATTAGTCGGTTATAGTTCATTACTGACTCACATTAGTGTTAATGAGTATTTTTTATTTCAAAACTGGCAGGGTATTTTATGATAGAAGCGATATTTTAAGTAATTAGAAGAGTTAAACCCTAGTTTTTGAAGCAGCAATTCTTCTTTAATACTAAACCTGAAGTTGTTTGTAAGTTTAAGAATCTTAAATGTAAAAGGCAGTGTAAACTTGTTAGATTTTACGATACGAAAGTAAAACCAGTCAAAAGACTCTTGAGTTTGAAAAGTTCTTTTACCTAGTTTTGAGTGAGAAAGTTTTATAATAAATCACCTTTCATATTTTCAATTTAAGCTCGTGTCAAGAATGATACTCAACTTTCAGACTTTATAAATTGATTTTATGTCTTTGCCCATCACTTTAAGCCTAAAAAATTCAATGCGTATTTGAGGTTAAATATTTTATTATAGGATATATAGGAATATAGGATATACGCCTTCAATAGTCAATTTGTAGCTGTGATGGTTTCGCTGATAAGAATAAATGTATATTGATAAACCCACACTTTTAGTAGGGGTTTTTAAAACACTTACTTCATAACCTTGAATTCAAAGATACCTCTTTTATAAACATATATTTTAAAGGCCTTTGAAGTGCATTATTGAAGCTAAAATACGTTGTGAAACCTTGATATATAAAATTGTAATACTTTTAATAAATTAAAAACAACGGAATTTTTCAAAAAATGTTCTATTACTCTTACATCATTATTCATCTTTACCACCTGAAATATGGTATAAAATATAAACATTGTCAAAAACGTTTCCTAGATGGAGATATTTGTTTTAGTATACAACTTTTGTTTGAAAAAATACATGAATGTTGACATTCAGGGCTTAAAGATTAAATCCAGGGACGAGAGGTTGTGTTTAAGATAATCCAAGTGAATCTATATTGTTGTACTTTAAAATATAAATAATTTGGCTCTGAATTTAGATATTTTCACCGGTTATCGATTGCATATCACGTGACGTCAGGTAGATAAGCCCTAGGACGTTGTGGTCCATCATCCGCTGTATCATGTGTCAATATGACACATGGCCACCGATAACTCCAACTATATATCTGTTCTGTTCCAGACAACAATTGATAAATTAGATAATTTACTGGAAACATCATTACATTTTGTAAATATCTCTTGACTTTTACAAATACAAAATAAAATACAATTCACATTTTTTACTAATAGATGCATACTTTTAATGAGAGACCAGACACAATAATACTTGATCCAAACTTTTACTTTGTAAAATTATATACTTTTGTAGTATGAGTTTGTCAGCTCTCAATTTTTTTAGATTAAAGGTATAATTCAAGACATCACACCATTATATTAGAATATCAAAGACGAACGCTTTTTAAAACAATTATGGTGTTTTGAATGAATGTAGGGTCACATCACTACGGAGGAATGATTTTGACAGACGGGAAGCATAGGTTGATATTTAAATCAAATTAAAGATTTATTTTCAGAGTACAGTCCCGCAGGCCCAACTTCGAAAGAACGACCTTGTCGGAAATGGCAGCTATTTAAAGATGGCTTGAATTTAAATTTTTGAGGTGCTAAAAAGTAATGTGCTGAAGTTACTTCGTGTGTGGAACAGGCTACAAGGAGTCAATAGGAAATCTTAAATAGAAGCGTAGGTTGATATGTACATGAAATGAATGGTTTAAGTCTTAATTCAATTAATAAAGTTTTAATCTTGTAGGATAATTAGTAATAAAAATATTATGACTCCTTACCACCCCTATATTAAAAAAAGATTCCTCAATCAGTCCCAGAACAACCGACCTAGGGCAAGAGATCGGTGTTAGTGTAATAATTTATTTTATGTTGTATAATACTCGAGAATGTGGTTGGAAAACAAGCATTAAAGATTTCATAATTACTCTGGGTAATTTAATGTATACTTTATCGATACTATAACCTACCACATACTAACAACAACTCATAAATGTATGTGTTTTAAGCTATGTTTTACTGATGACATTAACATGCCGTACTACACAATAAATTAAGTGAACTTAGGTAAAATAACGTTAACAAATAGTTTTTGTTAAGATACGTTTACAAATATAACGTAAAGGACGTTGGGTGGTTATAGAGCCATTGATGATCTGAAGGTCCCTGGTTCAACTACGGGCTGACTTTGACTGTAAAATAGAGTACATTGCGCAATAGTGGAATTTGCTATTTGGACTATCAATTCTGTCAAAAACATCTGCTAGTCTTTGTCGGTAACAAACATACATATTTCATCACGTTTATTACCCTCATCATGAATATTAATTTGTGTATTATAAGAATACTAGCTTCGCTCGCTGGGGCCACCGTGGAAGTTGTCGGCAATCCTTAGTAATAAGAATACAGTTAATTACAGTGTAGGGAATGAGCGTGTGAAATTTCAAAACATTAAAAAATAAAATAACGTAACACAGGGGCAACATGTACTAGAAGAAGTCACAGTTAAAATGTTGACTAATAAGTCACTCGCATAACCCCGAAACAAAAATGTAAACAAAACAAAATAAACGGTATCAGTGGACTGACACATACTGATTTTTAATATCCTCCATAAGAATAACATTTTACACTCTCAGATAACGTACTGCGTTTATCATGGACACTAAAATTAACTTTTCTCTGGACTTTTTGGTCGTAGACAAAAAATTCAAAATATTAATTTGTTTAGTTTTTAAGCTGGTTTCAATGGTGATAGTCCAATCATTCTTTACCTTAATCGTTTTCGCTGAAAATTAAAATAATTGATCTTTTTACATATAAAAGCCATAATATTTGAACCATCATTTTTACAGACATGCAGGTAATGTCATATTTTTCACGTTTTTCAGGGTTTTTAGGGGCGAAATACCCTTTAAAATAAAAAATGAAAAAAACCTGGAGATACGGTAAATATATACATACATGTCAAATTTCATCTAAATCGGACCAACGGAGTAGGCTGTGGCTCTGTACACATCCAGACACACGGAGGGACACGACATCACGTCGAAATCCACTTTTTTGGATTCTGGGGACCCCAAAACGTATATATCCATTATAAACTTAAATTCGAAAGTTTTTACGAAAACTATACTTTCTCCATTTACTATGTATATGAACATGAACTAATACAAGCCTTTCGATCTGGGGTGTATATATTCAACTAACAGATACAGTAAAGCAATCAGCTTTTGAAAAGAAAATATTTATAATGTAAACAAAGTTCTGGTTCCATAGTATGGGATCCTTTTTGGGCTTCTAGGGAGAAACCAAATCGAGCTACATTAAAATTGGTGATTTATAAACCCTCTCCATGAAGTTTTATATAATTGTACCACTTTTCATGGCTAATCGGCCAACGGTGTCCGAGCGCATAAACTCAAAACATACAAATATATATACAAACATCATCTTTTGTAGATATAATTTATACTTAAGTTTCGACATAGAATGTACTTCTTCATAATATTTCACCCAACCGAAAAATTTACTAAAAAGCTAAAAGGTTTATGTGAACGTAAGCCTATACTTATCACACCACCAGCATTCTCACCCGCATATTACCAAAGTTTGTTTGAACAGCTTCTTGTAAACGTGTTGAAGTTAAACAAGGCTTTCAAGTTGATAATATGGATATCCGATTGTAATGAGACTTAGTTCGGAAAACTTTGTGTCGTCAGTGTACGTCATTTCTGGTGCGATACAACTCTTGCGGTAAAATATTTCATTTAAATATTATCGATTTATAATACTTAAGGTTTACGAAGTCTATCGGCCGAAGTTATTCCTAGATATATAATATTGAATCGCATCTTCTTACCTACTTGTCCGAAACAATTCTCCATACTCTTGTGTCCTTTGAAGGACTTAACTAATATTCAAATCCACATATAACATAAAATAATTAGAAAGTAATATAAGACTGTATTTTTGTGTTTATTTCTATTTATTTGTATAACTATTGCCTCTTTATCTAATGTTTATATAGTTTGTATAGTTGTATATAATGTTTTTTTAATTGAAATTAGAATAATAGTTTTTAGCTAGAGAAGGGAAATGAGCACTGCATGTAAAAACATACCGTGCATGTGAAAATAAATATAATTTTAATATGAATTTTTAAATGGCCTATTAAGGTAGGTATTATAAGCCAAGTATGAAATTAAAAGTATAAGGTTAAATCATAACCTTGATTTTGTCACTACCTTACGTCAATCTTCAGTTACGCTGGTATTAAATTAAAAGCTCAATTACAAATGGCGATTAGATCCGGAATAGAACCTGTGAACCTTGGACTACGAGGTGAGAACGTTGCTTCCTCTGTTGTTATGTTATAGATTTAAAAATGTTAAAACACCTCTTCGTGATCATGATTGGTACAGATATAATTTTTAAAATTCAGTTTGAACTTACGTATAAATGAACGGTATCAGTGAACCGATAAATACTTTCTTTCTAAAATTATTTAAAAAAGACAACCTTAAACAAACATATCAAATTTTTTAATGTTTATCTAGACATATTTTTGAGGGGTGGCATAACCTCCCCCCACAGTAATGTCAAGCTTTTTAAAGTGGATTTTTTTATGACGTGGTCTTACCTCGCATACCAAGTTTCATCGAAAACGTTTTAGAAACAAGGAAGAAACCGATTTTTTAATATTTTCTATTAGAATAACATTGGGCGCTCTCAGACAACGTACTGAATTTACCATTGACAGTGAATTAAACTTCCTCTAGACCCGTTAGTCGCAGACAAATAATTAAATATACTAATTTGTTTAGTATTTAAGCTAATTTTAATAATAGCAGTCAAATTATACTTAATATTTATTGTTTTCGTGGAAATAAAGCTATGGCTCTGTACAAAACCAGGCACACACACAGACAGACAGACATCCCGCCGAATTCCACTTTTTGTATTCAGGGGACACCAAAACGGATATTTCCACTCAAAACTAAAATTAAAAAATGTTGGCGAAAACCATACTTTCTCCAACTTCTATTGGAAAAGTGGAAAAAAGTCAAATAAGCAAAAGGTTACGTTTAAAAGCATATTTAATATAATTATTTTTATTTAAACATATTTTTATTACAAACAGTTAAGTAAAGTTCAATCTAATGGATAAAAAGTAATATTTAATGAATGTTCACCCACCGCTACAACTGATGACGTGGAATTGTTTGGTGCACAGTTTGGAGTTTATTGTGCATATTAAGTGGCCAACAAACGCATCATCAGAGGAAACTCCCCATGGAGAGCCAGGACTGACAAAGTGTAGTTACAGTCCAACATGGAGGTTTGAGTTGTTTGATGACATGTCATCGCACGCTTCTTAAAATATTATTTTAACACCTTTTTTATTCGGAGTTGATAAATCAACTCCGGACACAGTATATTTAATCAACTAGGACTAAAAACAGGCATTTTTGGTAAATTTAACAGCCGAGGCGGGCCAAGGCTGTAAAATATGCGAGTATTTTATCCAATTTTGGGCCGTTATGAACTATATTTTTCGTCATACCGCAAAGTTAAAAAAACACATAAAAATCAATTAATAGCTAATTTAGAGTATCGATAGTTTTCGACCATTTTTGTCGCTTTAAACCAATCAGCTGTTATGTTACTTATGTTGTAGCAGTTCTTTATTGATTCCTCATTGGTTGTTTAGGTTATGTCAGTTATGTTAGTTATTATTATCGATAGTTCAATTCCAACCATTTGATTGTTCGATTTAATAGTTAGTCACAGTTTAAAAAATCGATATCGGAAAAGTCCGAAATACACAAAAGATCGATAGTGATTGTTGTAGTTACTTTATTGATTATTTACAATCGAATTCTGACCTCAAATCACATGGATCATCAAATGATCATTTGCGGCCTAGCACTCAAAATTCATCGTAATAATAGGTTAGCTTCTAGGAAGAAAAATAACGTCATTTGCTCTTCAACACATGTATATAAATCACCTGTTTTTGATGAAGTATGAGGAAAAAGTTTAAAAAAAATCCACAATGTTTGATTTAAGTGGCAGCATTACCAGCTACAAAACAGTTGTGAAATATGATTGACTGCAAAACTTAAGTAATCAACAAGCGAAGGTCTAGGGAAATGATTGGTGTTTTGTTTAAAGTATTACACTTGTACTTGGTAATTAACGAATACCTGAGTTATCCATATAAATAAAATTAGGTAATTAGTTTTATATTTGAATTATTTGCAATCATGATATTTTTTACGTTTTAAAAACGAGTTTAGCCTACATGGGTATTATGCCATTTAATGTCTGTCTCTCTAATTGTTGTTCTGTAACTGTTCTGAGAACGAAAATAACGATGGCTATAAAACTGATTTTTATCTTTCTATAAATTTTGGAGAAGGTTTTCATTTACACAAATTTAATATATACACCACAACCATATTTTAACAACGATATATACGAACTTTATCGTACATATATTCTCACAATTTAATTTCAAAATCTCTATAACTCTTTGTCGTATATATAAGTCAAGTTTTTTCTGACCTTTGTAAAAAAAGTATTGAACTTTTTTTAAATTTTATTTTACCTATAATTTACCCTCTACATAGCATATCTGAAATCTGTATAAAATATCGGTAGAGGTAGCTCGCGCAGTTCTATTAACACATGATGTAACACGAGATGTTAAACCTGTATTTCAGTATTAGAGTAGAAGAGTGTATTTCAAGATGTTAAAACTTTACTGAATATTCATTGCTAAATTGCTTTTTTGTCAACATTAAACCGGATCGAAAGATTTACAAAGTAGAATATTAAATAATGTGTTTAAGATCAATTATTGTATGGATAATGCCATTGAATGTCTGCGGTAAGTACACAGTTAGTTGTTTAAGGATTTTTAAGCCACTGAAGTGGAGAATAAGAAAAATACATTTTGGATATTTCTTTGAAACGTTGTATGCAGCTTATGGTTACTTGGCCCAACAATACCCACGGAAAAATCGTTTCAACATAGGTTGGGTATATGCGATAAATTTGTTGAAATAGACCGATTGGTATATTTTTAGTTATTGTTAGAGAGAAAATATGTTTTTTGTGTCAGATATCTGATACAGTTTGTTTTATAAGTGGACAAAAATAATGCTTTCAATAATATTTTGAGATGATTTGAATAATTGAAGTTGGATAAGCACAAAAACTCACAGGACTCAGTAAAACATAGTACGTTGTCCAAGGATTAAAGTGAATTAAGGATTAAAGTGCCTTAGAAGGCACTTTAATTAAAAATAGTAAAAATCAATTTTTGTCTTAAAAACTGTGTGTGCAGCTTATGGTTCCAACAAAATATAATAAAACTCACAGAAAACACCTTGGATATCTGCGATAAATCTTTAGATTTGAAAAAAGAGTGTAAGAAATAAATTTTATAAAAATTAAATAATGCTCATAAAAGATTCATTGTTTGAAATGTTTTTAATTAAAATATAGTACAATATTTACGATGTTAATTGTATTTCAGGTTACTCCACGAGAGAAACAGTACGTCTCAGTTCACTGATACAGTTTATAAGTGAACAAAAAGAATGCGTTCAATAATATTGTGAGCTAGTTTGAATAGATGAACTTGGATAATCAAAAACAACGTAGGAACTACGAGAAACTATGCGCCCGCGGTCGGAAGTGATACAGCTGCGGAAGTGTATTTTGACAAGTGACGTCATCGCATCCGGCCGTAACGATCAAACTTCAGTTTAATATTTTAGTAGTTTTGCAAACCTGCATTTCACAAATACGGTATGATGGGTTATGTCGCTTTTTATACATGGTTTTAGTAATTTATACTAAACAATACCTTGTTCATAATTTCCCGGTATTATTTTTATGTTTAAATAAGTTAAATTAGACGATATGAAATTGAAAATAAACATGACATGCCCATACTGTTGTTTATAGTTTAATGTATATTAAATTTGATTTTTTCATATTCCAGCAAAACGTAATGCCACACAAATTGTATCTGTACCATTGCATCTGAATGACGTAACCAAGAACTAACAGCACTCCATAACACTAAATTTGTAACAGTTTACTTTTAAGTAAATTTGTTTTAATTATTTTATCTTAGATATGTGTATATGATTTCCTGAACACATTTCAAAACTAAAATGGTTTTGATATAGTTATGTTCTATAATATCAATACCAATAATACATAACTGTACGGCAACTAAAGAATATATATACATATATTTGAATGTACAACACACATGGCTGTTGCATATATAAACTGGGAAAGTCTCTAAATATAAGTTCTGTAAATAGTTTCAATCAGCCGATTGTATATTTTGCTGGAAAATAATGATACTATATAATATCGTGTATTATTTAAAAATTGTAATTGTCGAAACTAGAATGTAAAACATTGTACCGTGTTAATGCATTGGGCTTGCGATTGTAAAACACTGTCTCACATAATAAAACATAGTACGATGTAATTACATTTGGCCAATGGTTGTAACATTCTGTTTTACATCATAAAACATTTTTCCCTGTTATTGAATTCGACTAATGGTTGTAACATTCTGTCTCACATAATAAAACATTTTACCATGGTATTGCATTGAGCTAATTTTGTAACATTCTGTCTCACATCATAGCAAATTCTACCATGTTATTGCATTGAGCTAATGTTGTAACATTCTGTCTCACATCATAGCAAATTCTACCATGTTATTGCATTGAGCTAATGTTGTAACATTCTGTCTCACATCATAGCAAATTCTACCATGTTATTGCATTGAGCTAATGGTTGTAACATTTTGTCTCACATCAAAAAATATTAATAATACAAGTAATAATTTTAGGACTTAAGCTGAAACATTAATTGGGTGCATTTTGTAAAGTAATAGAATTTAGAACAGCAAATAGTGGAAACATAAATAACGAAATGCATTAATATTTTTCTGTGATATTGAGCAATTGTGAATTAATATGTTTTTCGCTTCTTTTTTCCTTATTTTTAACTAAATAGGTTTTAAACACGTACATAGTAAAACATGAAAATAAAAAGTTCTATTTATTTACCTTTACTTTTATTAAACCATAAATTAAACGATATAATTGCAGTACTACATAAAATGTAGTAAAAGTATTTTATTAGTTAGTAATTACTTTTGTGTTTGAATACCATATTACAAACCAAAAAGATGTAACGTAAACTTGGTTGTTGTTAGTTTACTAATTGTTTAAAGATTCTCCCTGGCAGTTATAGATAACTAGACTACAAAATGAAGTCATTGACGCATGGAGCTGCAGTCTAATGACCTGATTGTTGACCAATGATTGATACAACAGTTGTAGGATTACCGCACTCTGGCGATACAGGCAGTAAACCTGTCTCCTCAACTGTCGGATATTCCTCGCCGATCTATTGTGGTAAGCGTTGCAATCATTTGTAACTGTTTGAATGTGTTTATTTGTTCCAAAACGTTACCCTAAGATTTTATTAATTTCGTTAAGTATTTAATTTATCATAGTTATGTTCTTTTCTATGTTATTTCTAGAAACATAGACACAATATTTAAAGGTAGTTAAACCTGAATACGATTGAAGGATGAGTTTAACAGTTTTATGACACTATTTGCCTTTGTTATCCAGTCTGTAGTTCCTCTACCATTTTGGATATAGTCCTATAAAATAACGGTAAAGTGGTTATCTAGTAAATAATTTTTTCATTGTTGTTAAGTTTTATCATGAAAAAGTTAATTAGTTGTTAAGAATCAGATACAATTGATTGGAAATAATATTTTCCCGGAGAATAAAATAAAAAAAATAACAATGTAACTCTTCAAACAAATTAGTTTACTTTCTATTTGATACCTCAATATATCCTTGACTAAAGCCTGAAGATACCATAACTAGAGGATCGTATCTAGTTGCATTCAGCAACAAAAATAATTAATATAGCAGGTATTTGAACCACTATAGAAAATAAAGAATTTGTAAATAGAAAGAATAAAATTCGAAACAAATTTTTCATAGTATTCAACCCGTAGTAAGGCTCGTGAAATCAAGCCAATGAAATCAAGAAGTCAAAAACAGATAGAAGTACTCAGCTTGTGTTTCAGGTTTTTTCCGCGGCCATTTTGTTTCGGGCGCTAGTGTCACCGAGACCCAGGGACACGCCCACTGGTAATCTCCAATCCAGTTCTTATTGTGACGTGTTTCGTTTATTGTCTGCGTGACTATTGTTACTTGGTATTTTTGTGTATACAACAAAAATAATCCACATTCACTAACAATGAATTTCAAAAAAATAATTAATAAGTATCCCTCGAGGCTTCAATTTCTAATTGAATAAAATTCTTAACTGAACTACTCTTGACGTAGAGAATGTGGCTTATCACCCCGGTGGTGAGTAGTACACGAATACACCTGTCTGATTTAATGCACGCATCGCTCACCAGAGGGCAGCAGCTGCCACTGGCACTGCTATTATTGTGAACAGACTGGCTGCATTGTGTGAACTGTTTACAAGCTTAACTCTCACACCTGATGTTTGATTTCAAAAAATTATCTCCATGAAAAATATATAACAATATAAACATGGAATAAACAGATTTTCCGGAAACTTTCCTTTTCCTTTAGTTTTACTTTTATTTAAAGTTTGCTAAGGTTGCCCTTACTTTTAAAGATTTGCTTAGCTTTGAAACAAATCTTGAATCTAAAGCCAAGCTTTAAGTTCAAATTCATGAAAAGGTTTTAGTCCAAAAGTATTTGCAACTAAAAATTAAATCTACTTAAAAATAGGTCTCGATGTAAAATAAAACATTTTTATTTTCAATATTAAATACAATAAAATTACACATTACATTACTATATTTATCTTAAAATATAGATCCACATTTAAAAAGTAGTTGTGATTGTTCGCTTTACATAAATGGAAACATAACAATGAGTTTTTACTTTCTCTTTATACTAGCGAGTCTAAAGAGTGCGAGTGTAGCACGAATACACGAAATATATTAAAAATCTTTAGGCGTTAAAGACTACAGTATGTGTAGCAATGGAAATAATTAGAATTAAAAACAGAACTAATACAAAAGTAAACATGCATCATTACATGCATTATTAGTTGTACGAATGCTGTTGAAAAAATTTAATCTTTAGAATACGCAATATCTTAAGATCTACCTTAAAACTTGCAAAATTTAGTAGAACCCATTGTATGCCCAGATTAAAAGAAATTTCTTGGCCAATAATGGATTCTCGGGGAAAAACACAGCCTCCGTCACAGCTCCGATGCCAATCAAAGTCTAATTGCTTACATAATGAGCGTCAATATCTCGTCTGCCCTTCTGATTATAGGCTATGATTCGACTTGTTCACTCACTAAGGTGTTCGAAAGAGGTCTACATTCTTGTGTTCAGTGACCTTTATTATTTATCCTTTGATCAAATCAACTGCTTCTATAAATCTTGCCCAGAGAGAATCTTTGTCTCACTTGTTGGAAGGTGATGTCAATGGTTTAATGTTAATACCATTACGTTTTATCTTGACTGTTCATCTACAATAGTACAATAATCCCAAACGTGGATATTTACACTATTTAAACCAAGTTATACACCAAAGACTCATTCTATTATGATCAAATTAATATTATAATATTTAATTTTAAATAAGAAAAATATATCTTAACAAGCCTTGAACAAGTTATTTGTAGGGGTTGGGATTTTACTTATTAAATGCTTGGAAAATTAGGTGGGGCTTGATTTCGGAGTTTAATTTCAACCAAAATTAATAGTTAAAATTTTTAAATTTTATCTTAATAAGTATGTATTGTTGTTGATTAGTAATTTTAAGAACCAAGTTGGTATAGATCAAGTATATGTTGTAAAATTTTTCATTCATTAGTTCATATGTTAAGTGAAATATTTTGTATTATTATTATTATTGTAATCAAAGTAAGCAATTTGTAGTTTTAAGCGAAGATGCCATCCCAGCAGACAGTTCTGTGGACTATTGCTGTAATCAGTGCAGCAAAAAAATATGTAATGTAAATCGCTGTTATTTTATAGAATTAGTTTGTAATAAAGCGCTGTTTTCTTTCTTTCTTTCTCTTATTTGTAGGGGTTGTATGAACACATAGAAACCAGATGCTTATTATTATAGAAAAGCACTTACCTAAAATCGTAAATAATATTTACTCTCAAGGGCAGTCATCTTCAAATACACGGGAGGTCTCTCTTTGGATAGGCTGTTAACTCCGAGGTGCCCTAGCCAAATGAGTGTTCCTAATCTTTATTCTCTCATCTTTCTAAGGTCCAAGTTTCCTTCCATTCTGGCCTGGCCCTTGCCAACTTTCTTATTTTCTGTTGATCTTTCTCGACCAACGCTTTTTCTCTTCGAAATCAAATCTCTGGTTGTTTTCCTGTTTCGTCTCCCTTTCCGTACTGGCTGGATAAGAATCTTCCTGTAGTATTCCCTGCTTGCCGTAAAATTCAGCTGTAAGGGGAAAACATAGGACGTCTGCTTCGTGAAACAAACTACCCTAGGTGGGTCTGAAGATTTCTCCTAAATCCAACGTCATTCAATCGAGCTGCCCCTAGGATTCTGGGGGGGGGGGCAATCAGACATTTCGGAGCTGTTTACACTATTTTTTAGTTACTTATAAAATCACATTGACTAGAGAAAGAGGTGACGGATTTTACATCGTTGAAACAAAATAAAGGACTTTCAGTTGTACAGTAAATTATACATATGTTTAATACTAATTTAATACACAAACTGTATAGTTTGTGTATTCAAATTTAACACGTTAAACATGTAAAAAAATGTTACTAAGCATTTTTACGACATTTTAAACTAAGCAGGTTGTTAGAGATAAATATTGTATAGGTATATAGACTTTAACTGACGCTTGAAAGTTATAAAAGAAGATAATAAAATATTAGGAAAATAGCCTCTTTAGTGTAAATTACATAATTGAATTGATTCAAGCATCATAACAATTACCAGCGCAGGCGAGTTAAGTGTTTATAAAGAACGCGAGTAAGTTTTATATCAGTTTTATAGTATAAGATTTACTGTTTATTACTTAGTCTTTTAAAATCATTTCAGTTTTCTTAAACTATTATGATTGATGTCAAGTATTACCGGTCGTAACTTATCACTTTTGAAAGTTTTTGAAAGTAAAACTACAAAGCGGAGATCTGGCAGTCACCAGGGGAAATCTGGTGATGGTGGCTTAATATTGTAGGCTACAAGAGCAATCTTTTGTCCCTCACACCCCTGATGAATTACATATGTAGGGGAATAGCTTTCCATGAAGAATAAAAACTTTTGTTGAAATGATACTTCACGTACAAATACTAATATTACGAAAATTTATTTACACGTTCTTAAGAATTTTTATTACAATTGTCTGTTACAGCTTAGTACCCAAATTTCAAACCCAAGCTGTTTTAACCTTACAATTTCGGTACTGTTTCATAATGTTTAATTGTTTCTTTATTTAAGTATATTTTGTAAAATTTAGTTGTAAATTTTATGACTTTATATTACCAATATAAAGAAAAAATTAATTCAAGAAACAGTACCGAAATTGTAAGGTTAAAACTAAAATAATATGGTTTTGAAATCTTAGTAAATTTTAAATATTTTAGAAACTTATTATTAAAATTTAATTTTAAATTCATAATAGAAATTTATTTATTTTATTATTAGAATTTTTAGTATCTATTTCTTCAGTTAAAACTTCTCACTAAATTCTATACACATTTTTGTCTCCGTTCATTTTGTTCGAAGGAATAAACCAACCACACTTACATAAACACAAACACATTTACTTAATTTTTTAAATATTTAATGTTAGGTATATTTTATTTCCTTTAAAACTTCAATTGGCTGTTGTTTATGACTTTCAAACCTTTTACTCGGATTAAGAGTGTCTCAATTATTATCTCTGCTAAAACCAACGATTTCACATCTTTTTGATCCTGCTTAATGCATTGATTGGAATATATTTACCTGCTTCAAGTACCTTAATTCACTTTCCTCAAAAGTATGAGCAATCAGATGTCAGATTACAGTATCGGCTATTATTGGAAAGCTCACCCAAAATCACCGAGGGAAGTGTGGCAGTAATTCACACACATATTTATCACTTGTTGCACAGGGTTTCTTCTTTGTAATCTATTGAATTTACAAAAAATCCTTTTACTAGTATTTGCAGTATTTATTTCAATATTGGAACTATCATTAACTCCAATAGCTTATGAGATTCCTAATTATTACTGCTTATTCAATTTTCCCTCTAAGTTCAGGCGAGAAAGGATTTTCGTGTGCTAATGTTACAGTTAGAGTTTTAATTAGGCTAATGTAAGCCTATTTTACATATCTCTCAGTGATGTTAAGCCGTAGGAGATTCTAAAGTCATTAGACCCTCTGTAGAGTGCGTAGCTACTCGAACAAGTGGTTTAAGTATTTGTTTCTACCCTTGAATTTACTTAGTTGATCGTTTAAAAACACTTATGAAATTTCCTTCTGAATTCTCTATTCAGTAGTTCATTAAACTTAATATAGTTGTTTCGAAAGTGTTGATATTACGCTAGTGTCAGACAATCGTCGTATTTTGATGTGTTTTAATTAAATTACTAATACAAAATATAGCCTATATTTATTATTCTTTGAAAAATAGTCAGTAGCCCACGTCAGATTGTAGTGCAAAATGCAAAAATTTTAAATATGTTTACAAAAGAAACATCAATTTAGTTGAATTATTTTGCAGACAAAAAGGTTTTAGTGTGTCTATGGACTCAGAACTTCAAACAGTGATATTTTAGTACACATAAAAACCAATGAAACGAAAATAGGTCGAAGTTTAACCAGTACGAGAATTCGGATAATAAGGTCGGCCAATAAAATGCATATATAATGAATTTATGAGTCTTGTTAAAATTTCTATTGGAATCGAGAAGGGATGCGTATAATTTTTCATCCAGAGTAATTGCTGATTTTAATGATAAAAAATACACGATACTGTAAGTAAAAGTGTCAAAATATCGATCATGATTATGACTATGTATGTATTTGGTGTGAATAATTTAAACATATCCCATTTATATCAAACTTACGATCTGATATGATAAAAACTATATTTTTGTACTATGTTTTAATTGTTTAATAAATACTTTGGGGAAAACGTAAAAAACACAATTCAGTTATCAGCTATATGTTACAGTGGTGTTTTTGATTTTAATATCCATCAATCAAGCCTTCAGATCAAGGGAAAAAGTAAACTTGGGAACTGGATAAAACTAAGGTAATAAAATAGAATTCGGCTTGCCCAAATGTGCGGAGAAAACAGAACGAATCCGTGCTATTGTTGTTTTTGACAGGCTCAGAATTATGGAACAAACTTCACAGCCGTGCTCTTATATAATTTACCATTTGTTTATTACTGTATTAAATTGAATCGTAATTGAGAAAATATCCTGTGTTAGTATAAATTAATAAAATATTAAGTTGGCATTATAATGAGCAAGTGTTCGGAAACACCCTTGAGTGATTTACGTATAACGCAAATGATTCAGATGAAACTAATAGTTGTACATTTATTATATTATATAAATATATATTTGTATTATATACAGTATAGTTATTATTTATTTTCATTTAAGTTATTTGCAATGTTTAGGAGTATCAATACATATTTATTATTATTATTATATTATTAAGTTCCATCAGTAAGGTTTGTTCTTACTTGACACATTTTGGTATATTTTCTACAAATCCAAGAAAAAACAGATATTTCAAAAATATCTATAACAATTTACACAGATTTTATCAGTACAACAACAAATGCCATAGGTCGTCGTAGTGAATGAAATGAATGATTTAAACACATTACAAAAATATACAGGAAGTCTGTTAAGTTCATCGCCAAACTTCATGATGTAATTTTATGAAATAATCTAAAAAGTCCCAATGGGATTATGTCCTAGAATGCCCAACGTGTTCAAACCCAAATACTTCACCTTCACAACGTAGTTCCTGAGCTTGCCATCATAGTCCGAACGGAACTACTGAATATATTCTTCCACCTTCCTTATATCGTTAAATGTTTTAGCTGTTATTTCCACAGATTTCACATGATGCCAGGAAGCACAAAATGCATGACATAATAGATCTTTATCTCCGTCCAAACATACTTTTTTACACACCGGGCACGTCAAAAAACTTGTTCCTTCGCCATCGCCATAGCCCTTATCCGAGGAGCATGTTTGTGCACAGCATTATATCACACTAGGGCAGGTTTCTAAGATTCTTGGTATTCTTCCTCGTAAAACTAACAGAAATACCTTGTGGAGTCGTAGGCGTCGACTGACTTAGACTTGTGCTTAGCTCTAACCACTGGTTTAGAAGTCAGCCTATTCCACAACGCACCCTGTTCGAAAACCGGTTCCGGTCTCCCAATACATTATTTAAAACTTGACTTTCTATCCAATGAATTTAAAACTATAAAAATTTGACAATAAACATCATATATTCAGTAGTTTTATCAGTATTATGTGTGTACAACTTCTACGTTCCCAGTTGCAACAATGGTCCAACTAAGCGAAGTGCAGAACGTCACTACACACTTACTGGTAAAAGTTCTAAATTTCCGTTGTTTATTGACTGGATTTCATAATTTAGGTTGCATTGAACAGGGAACTAAATTTTTTGACATAACTCTTCATTCTTAGTTATTTTTAAAGTAATGAACAGATTAAGATATTTTGATTTAAAAAAAATCGCTTTTATATTTTTGTATGAATTGGTATTTACTATTAGGTTGCATACCTAATAGTAAATACACATATCAAGATTCAAAATAATCGATTGAAAAATTTCTGAGATACAATAAATTTTGTAAAAATACAAAATGGCGGAGTAGATATGTAATTTGTGACGTGTTCCATATGCTTTTTTGTTTATTTTGACCCAATAAAACAAGTCATGTTGGTGTTGACTTAACAGACGCCCCATGTATACGTACTATTTTCAACCTAAATATATTAAGCTCTTCCACGGATGTATTTTACGGTTTCTTAACTTACTTTTAACCATACAATTTTAATATTAACATCATTTGGTTGGTAAGGAGTAGTTTTAAAGATCCTCTAAGATATTTTTAATGCGTTCATTTACTATAGATACGTATTTATAAGCCAATTAAATAAATGAACGCTTCTGAACTGCACAAATAACCGGGTTAAAAGCAAGAGACGCCAACTGTCAAATTTATCAATATGTTTACGGATAAAGGACAGTAAATACTGTCAAAACTTTGGAAATTGACGGTCAAAGGTTTCAGTTTTTACATGACATAAATTGTATTCAACGCTCGTTTAGCATCCGATAGAGCAGTAAAACTATGACTTAGAAAAACATTTGTAATAGAACTAAGTAACAGGTATAATTGTAATGAACTGTATCTATGTTAGAGTGAGTTAATACTCCAAAATTCCTGAACTATTAGCTTTCATAACCACAGCATATTCTTTGTTTCAAATTCATTATTGGTGATGGTAGTTATTATAGTTAGTATAGGTTATGTTATTGAGTTTTTTATTACGGACATTTTCCAACACGATTTTAAGTGAAAGAAAGTTTCACGACGTTTCGGGATCTGGAATCTAATCTCGTCCTCAGGCGAGCTAGTATCTGAAACATAACACGATCAGTACATAATCTGGATTAAGCCGGCATAAAGCTGGACTAAAAAAAGCTGTAATTAAAAAACGTTAAGTCACTCAAAGACTCGAAAACAACCCGTAACAGCAGTCACACAAGACAGTATAAGACAGAGTCTTGGAGTCTACGTGACGAGTAGACGTGTTTTGTTTCTTTTGTACGTTAATTAAAACAAAGTAAATGATATTGTTTGTAGGTTTTTTGATTGTTTTAAACATTTTAGTTCCTAGCTTTATAACGGCTTAATCTAGTAAACGATTCCCGATCCCGAAACGTCGTGAAGTTATGTGGCGTGTCCTGTAATCCAGCTACTTGGAGGTCACGAATTGTGGATAGTTTTGAGCGATTGTCGGTCAAAGTAATGGTCTCTTGTGGGGATTAATGTCCGCACTACTGAATGACACGTTAATCAGCAAAGAAAATCCTCATAGTTAGACCAATTCGTAATTAAGAGACAGTGGTTTGGATCCCACGTTAAACTGTAGGTCTCTTATATATGCCATCAGCTGTTGGGCCATAGATTAACAGTTCTGTCTAAGGTACATGTCAGCCTTAGTCAGTGACAAGACTAAAAGATCGCGCCACAATCATCTTATACCCATTTCTCATTCATGCTTTGCTTAAAATGCGTACCTAAAAAAAGTTAAAAGTATGTTTTACTTAAAATCTTATTGTAATATGTCCTTAGTAAAAATCTAAATATTACAGTAGCTATATTGTTATGAACAATTTATTTTATTTTATTTCTTCCTTTAAAACTTCACAACAAGCAATATTTTAGTTGATTTATGATCATCTTTAGCGCACACAAAGCATTTGTTGCTGCCCATTTTTATTACAAAAGAGGAATGTTCAAAGACAGAGTAAGGGACATTAAATTTCACTACCTTTTTAGTCCCGCAGCTGGAGAATGAAACAATTGTCTTTGCTTTTAAAAGCATTAGTTATTCCATTGTTCATTTTCTATTCATTTAACCTTTTCTACGGTGAGTCACAGACCTTTTAACTCAAGAAGTGATTATAACTTTCTAATGAGTACATGGGTTATTTTTAACATACATGGTGATAAAATAGTTTGGTTAAACAACTTAAATTCAATAATATCTACAGATGGTGCTCATTGTCTTTAGAAATACTCACTAAATTTAGTGAGTACCTAATTAGTTAAGTTTAAAAAAATTCCTCGGAATAGGAGCATGTAATAATCTACAAGTCAATAGAAACTAAATTTTACTACTAAGAATAAATTAAAACTAAAAATGAATGTAAATTACAAAGAAGATAATAAAATACACAAGTAAATATCTGCGATTGAAAGATATATTTTGAAAACCAAAACTAAAAAAAACCTTATCGTTAAACCTTAGATTCGTAGTGAGTTGATGAAAGCTGTTGTCTAAAACATAACACATGCCATTGCTAGGAAGCAAGTTATACTGTTGTGTAGCAAATATAATTTGATGTCATTATCACAGAAAAAAGAATGCCAGCGGTAAGGCGTAAGGTCCGTTCGCACAAAGTTTTTGGGCCCAGAGCTAACTATTAACTGATGATTCCAGAGAATGTTTTCGTTGAAACTAAAGCATCTAATGTCAGTTAAGCTATTAATCAGCTTATAGCAAAGGAATAAAATATTGTTAACAATCAGCTGTACCTACTCGTATAAAAGCAATTATGCACCTGCCTGATGTTAACACATGTCGTTACTGCTATATTAATAAAGAGAAATCATGGGTTGTAACAGCTTGTGTGCTTGTTAGATAAAGTCTATGATGCAGTTTGCAGTTTGGATTGCCTTTAATAGTAATAACACCAGACTTAATAACTCAACAACAGCAATTTATATTCTATATTTACAGATGTCCATCTGATGATAGGTTCTACAATATTTTATTTTACATTTAATGTTTAGACGCACAAACATTTTTTCACAAGTGTGAAAAACACCCCAAGGAGCTCTGTTTCCAGAGGCCCCTGCTGTGGCAAAACATTAAAACCCCGGTAGTAGCACCACACCACTGCAATCGTCCCTCAGCATCACAATGAGTGGTCTCTGTTCTGTATGAGAATATCTTACTTGTCATTTTATTCAATGTAACCTTCCCTCGTTTTCCTTCATATTTGGACAACATAATGTCGCTCACAGCCTTCCAGTTTTCGACACCCTGAAACCTATTCCCCACAATGTTCTCAGGGGTCAGATCACCACCAACTGTGTCTGCAAGGGCAGTAATATATTCTCGAAAAGGAGGCGTGGTACACATTATATTCGCAGTATCAGTCTTCACAGTATCTGCACCTAGAAGACTTCTGCACTTTACCCATTCGGTGCAGATACAGGGTTTAAATAACCATGCTCCGTCAGGAACTGAGTGAGATAGAAGTTCACCTCCCCAAGGGTGCGTCAAATACATGGTTCCAGGTTGCCAATGAGGCACCATGTCCACCTTCCGGTTGTTCCCTCATCCCATCGACGCTGCCGGCCATTGTTTGATCATGAGCCAACTCAGCTGCTTCAGCCCGTTCTACCACTGGCTCACGCACCCAGATAGTGATGAAAGGTTCTATAACAATCATTTAATTTACTTTTAATGTTTTTAATTTATTAATAAGCTTAATTTATTAAAAAGATTGTTTAAGATACCATAAACCAGCATATACCAGCAAACGATGAACCTCTCCTGTTATCGGATAGTAGTTTTTCTAAAAAAAAACGCGTTTTCTAGGAAATTCTGACGTCATGTGGAACGGACGTGTGCGGTAACGGCGCATTTCGTCGTCCAGGTAGCCTCTGCCGTCAATATTGCCACGGCATAGTTGAAAATCAGGAAGGAAACTACGGTCTTAAGGACTTTACAGGATTCCATAAACCAATCGTAAGGACCCTAAACATGTTCAAGAGTTTGTGAACGTCGAACAGAAAATTAATGTAAATCAAATACATTTTTTAAACTTTTAATAGTAACTTTTGAACCCTTAAGTGATATTCAAACAATACCCAAACTGTACGGCACAACCCAGCAAGTATCGACAGCCCAGGAGAGGTTCGATTCACACGAGCCTACCTTCGAGTGCGGTTCGTCTGCAGACAACTATTGGCAAAGTTAGACCCGCCGGGGGGCAACATCTCGACAGATCCTTGTTAGATTAAGTAAAACTCACTTCAACTTAAATTAGTTTCCGTTTGTTGTCCTTCTTGACTTTGGTTTGCGGAGAAGCTTTTTAAATCATTCCGTTTCCGGTCCCGAACTGATTAATGTTGGCCGAATATTTTCCAGTTCTGAAATTAAGTTATAAAAATAATATAGTTAACTAAATAACTAAAAATAACTAGTTAACTAAACTGTCTGGGTGGTGTAGTGGTTATAATACCCGCCTTCAAAACTGAAGGTCGCCGGATCGAATCCCGCAAGGGTCGAATCTGGACCCAGTCGCCATTTGTCATTGGGCTACTAATTAATGATGCTTCCTAACAACAGGTCGACGTTAGGTAGTAACAAGACCGGGGTTTGGACCGTTCCCCATCAAAACGTTAAAAATGCCACTGGCGTAGAAATACACAAAAAAATAAATCTCACCACTCGTAATTATTTTTTGTATTATTTACCACTTTTTATATATCTATATAGAAGGAAAGGGGTTTTACACTCAGATTATAAAGGTTGTTCATTTACTTCAGTATGTCCGTACTTTGTACGGGTTTTATTGCTTATGTGTAAAGAAAAAAGGTTCTTATTACTATGAGAAAATATAATCCAGATATATTAAAGAAGGAAAAATTAAAAATAAACTATCAGCTTAGTTAGTATTAGTTTTCATACTTTACATTTAGATATATTAGATTAAATTTGTATAATTTTAAATTTCTTTATACGTCAATGTAACATTTTAAAATAGTATTATTATGAATAGGTT
This sequence comes from Nephotettix cincticeps, assembly GCA_023375725.1. NCBI lineage: Eukaryota > Metazoa > Arthropoda > Insecta > Hemiptera > Cicadellidae > Nephotettix > Nephotettix cincticeps. The sequence continues at coordinate 65,920,236 of CM041789.1, read as the reverse complement.
AAAGTGATCAATGTAAACACACCAACATTTACTTCAATTTTACAGTTGTCGGTTATTCCTTCCTTTTAAATTTACCACTATGATTTTAGGGTCATATTTCACTACGAACCTCAAATCTTAAAAAATGAATAAAATATCTCAACCTCAGCTAAATTACCTAGCACTAACTTACAACTAGATAGTTAAATTAAATTGGAAAATATGTATCATTATTGCAATTCGTTTTACGTTAAGATATTATTTTTAATATAGTATGATTTTGAAATGGGTAAAAAATCAACGATCATGTAACCAACTATCATTAATATAAATATGACAAATGTGTCTTTTTCTTTCTGTTACATCACTGATACAGGAGACTTGTTTTTTTAAACTGAAAATATACGACTAATACAGCCCAAAACTGAGTTTTTTGAGTGCCTATTATTTTACTTTACATAATGTGTGGGTCAGTTTAAAATAAATAAAAAACTTCTCTAAAAGGTATAAAATAAGGAAAATAAGTTTCATTCCAAACGTGCTATGGTTTTCACAGAGGATACGAACACAAATTCCTTGTTTAGTGTTACAAAAAGGCAGATAGACAGACGGACTATAATTGAGGTAGGACCAATTTTAGCCTCTCGGGGTTATAAAACATAGAAATAACCAAAACTATCATTCCAAACAATGTACGAACAAAACTATAATTTTATTTCATTAATTACTATGGTAATTGTTTATTTAACTAGATTTTTAAAATTATTCGGAGTGTTGTTTGACCAATCATTATATAAACATTTTGGTCAAACTTTCACCAAACAATGTTGAATTTCAAAAAGTATAAATAAACATATTTACAATTAGTTATTTATAAAGCACTAGCCATAGTACCCGTTCTTCGCACGGGTTAAAAGGCTGAAAGCTGTAGGCTCTACTGATACATTTAAGTTATTGTTAATTAATTCTTCATTGTTTACAAAATGACAAAACACGAGTGTCTACAACATTTCAAAGTAACATCTGTCAAATATTGGGAGAGAATAAGGATTAATGTAATAGAGACAGTCGTCGGAAAAAACTTAAAATCTACCATTCCACTATTTCAAATAATTCACTAATTTCGATCCAGCAGTTTATCTGAAAAATCAACTTTATTTCCTCTTCTTCCCGAACTGTCAAAATATAGTGCAAACAGATGTTGTCACTAGAAAATGTAAACATTGAAACCTAGGACGGTCACGGCAGCTCTTTCTCCTTCTTCTTCTAGAAATGTCAAATTTTAGTGTTCACAGCTGTTGACATTCAAGTAATTTTATGTTTTCATTCTCTAAAAATGTAAACATTGAAACTTAGGATGTTCACAGGGCGTAGCCCGAGAGGATTAAGGAAATGAGTATGCCTATGTGTTGCATGAGTTTAAGATCTACCTTTGTGTAAAATTTCAAACTGTTTGGTTCAATATTTTTTGCGTTTACTTGCCACAACAAACCCACAAACAAACAAACATACAGACACCACCTCTTCCTTATAATATTATAGATAGATAATATTTGTAAACATAATAATGAGCTAGTAAGTTTTAATCAATGTAATGTATATTTTCACAATTTTGCATAGCAAAAATCTGAGTCTCTTACATTGCAGTTTAACAACAAAAACGTTACATACAGGAAAAAATGAACAAGCCTCGACACCTTACGGTTAATTCCAGAATATAAATGTAATGAAAATATAATAAAAATATAATTATATACAAATTAAAAATTGTTTTAATTTTAAGAACTCTTATAATCAAGCTACCCTGTGTGATACTCGGGTTACTATTAATAATACCTTACTTTATTTTATTCACGTCATTTTTATGCAGGTGATAGATTCCTGATAAAATAAAATAACACCTTAGCTATAAAGAAACACAAGTGAAGCCACGTCTATAGCCATCAGTAATGACTGGGACGGTGGCGTGTCCTGTAATCCAGCTGCTTGGAGGTCACGAATTGTGAATAGTTGTGAGCAATGGTCGTTGGGTGTAGTGTTCTCTCGTTGTCTTGGATTGATGGATTGACGTCCGCACTATTGAATACTATGTTAATCTACTACACCATCCTCATAATTAGACCAGTTCCTAATTCAGAGGCTGTGGTTCAGACCCTTAGATATGGCATTGACTGTTGGACCATTGTCAGCCTTAGTCAGTAACAAGAAAACAATATCGCACCACAATCATCTTACGCACATTTCTCATTCATACTTGACTTAAAATACCTACCTATCTAAGTCACCATTCCAAATGGTGATCTAATATAGTATTAATATTATTTTAAACGCGATTCACGATTACAATAATAGTGCTCATATCCAAAGCAATGACGAGTTTATTTCACCGATAGAAAGGATTTAAGATAATTGAATAGGCTGGGTGAAAAAGTTGTTGGCATTCGAAATTAAACGTCAACACGGTGAGCCGCAAGATCTACAAAAGGGTTGGGTTGGCAGGGAATAAATAGGGAGGTCGCTAGGAGAAAAATACTGCCAGGGCACATATTCTACATGGATCATCTATCTGGATTAATATTTTTGAAAAAAAAACAAGCTAGATGTAAATTATTTTCAATAAAATTAAATTTTTACCACGATCTTGTAAATTAACTACAGTAAAACTTTGTTTTATAGATATGCTATGACCTTCACACGTTATAAAGGGACAAACATACTTTTTTAAATATTTTATTAGTTTATGCATGAAAGAACCATAACGAGGATTCAGTTTGATTAAAAACTGCATCTTGTTTTTCAGGTGTTTATATAATATGCAGTTACTGTTGCATATAGGAACAATTTGAAGTATTTAGTAAGCTTGGACAAAGAGAAACAAGAACAGTTATTACAACTCTATTAAATGCATTAAAATTGATGTGGCATAGATTCTTCAGTTTTTTCACGTTAACTCACATGCCTATAAATGTCAAATAGTTAGTACAGTACAATGTTGGCGACGGAACAACTCTATAAAGCAGTGGTCACTCAACTACCGTATAGTAACTCACGCAATTAAAAGCCAATTGAGTAATTAATCATTGGTAATGAGTGTGAAATAGTTACTCCATAGGTCAAACTTTTAGATCCCATTTAATTGAAAACAATTGTACATTCTCATATGTTATTTGTAGCTATCATACTTCCCTTTCTCCCGCCTTATTTTAAATTCCAATTAAGTTTTTCTAGAGGCTAGAGTGGATTAAGAGACAAATTAACGGTAACAGTTTGGTTAAGCATTAAAAACCGGTATATCAATTCAGTTAGTTTAAGCTTAAAACGATTTGCGTCCATTCAGTGAGCTTAGATATAACGGAACAGTAACAACTAGTCAACTTTGGAATAGTTAATTGTCAGTTACAATCATTCTGTTAACCTTGAAATAATAGTCAGTTACAACTATTCAGTTAACCTTGGAATAATAGTCAGTTACAACAATTCAGTTAACCTTGGAATAACGGTCAGTTACATATATTTATTTAACCTTGGAATAATGACCAGTTACAACTATTCAGTTAACTTTGGAATAATGGTCAGTTACAAATATTCAGTTAACCTTAGAGTAATAGTTAGTCACAACTTACAACCATACAGTTATATTTTGAATAAAGGAACGATTGCATCAGAAACATGTAGAAACCATTTCTTTATTTAAAATCAAGCGTTACCCATTCTTGTATATAGCAAATTTCCAAAAAATCTTAAAACAACTCGGGGTAAGCGACCCTCTAGTTCAAAACAAGCAACTTGTATGCAAAGCTACTAGGAGGTTTGGTTCGCACGGAGGAGTTTGTTTTAGTCCTTATAATGAATATTAATGAAAATTCTACACTCCGCTATCAAACCAACAACCTAACTACCCGATAGTGTTAACCTCCCAAGAAATCATTTCAAATATACAACTTTCTATAAGTATGTTCCTTACATAGCAGAATATACCATCAAAACATACACTTCAACAATTATTACAAATGAAATACATTATTCAATAAAAGGTCGATTATCACTCAGTGAAAGCCTAAAATATTATTAAACAGTTGTTTAAGATGAATATTTATGGGTTCAGGGTAAAAAAACTGTTATTTCTAAATAGATTGGAGCAAATGAGCGAATTTCCGCACTGATCTATTACAGCTGTTTCATTATTGTCCAATGTATTAGAAAAAGTCCATACTTTTAACGTCCGTTCGAAAACTAATAAGAGGGCTTTTAGGGTATTAAATTATTTTAATTGCTATAACAAAACATATTCTATTATTACTCTACTTATAATTGATACCATCGTGGCTGTTATCTCACAGTGAATTTATTAATAGAACAAAAATATAAAGGTAGAAAATATTTTCATACATTGTAGTTCTAATTTCTTAACGCTAAGATCATTAATTAAAGTTGGTTGCCTAAATAATCCCGAGCTAGTTTCTAGTTTTTCGATACAATACTCAATATTTTATATTTATAATTTATGTCTATAAAATAATTACTTTTCTGTGCATCTATTACACCCTTATTATCAGGAAATATATCTTCTAAACGGTTTAATAAAAGACTACTACACCATCAAAGTGATATTAAGGCGTGATCAAGCTATAACATAACCTTGAAGATGAGAAACCCCTTGGAGCAAATGCCAAATAAATTCAGCACTATTTATATAACAGAATATGTTATTAAATGTCTACCCACAAATTGGTCAAGCATGAATTTTGGTAGTTAATAACATAGTATAAATTTATCTAGAAATGATTACGTACACAAAGATACCTGAGACCAAAATGTTCAAGCTAAATATACTTATAAAGGAAATATTTTCCAAAATATTATTTTAAATGGTTTGGAGATGTAATAGACGAATTGAAAATATTTGGGTAATATTACATTCAATCAAATAGCTTATTATAACTGTTAAAGATTTATATAAATTCATTGTTTTTGGTGAAAGTGGTTTTCTTGCTAAGGCAGTACATTACAACAGCAAATATTTGATTGAATAATCTCCAATCACTTTTTTCAACGTATTGTTATGAGTTTTATGATTAAAAACTTCGGCCTGCCTGGTTAATTTTTCAATCCCCTCTGCTTTATCTCTAGACATTTAAAACAGATTTTTCATATCATGATTTTGTCAAAAAATTTTAACCTTAGGGAAACAAAACAACAAACTGTTTTTTTAGGTTTACTAAATATAATATATCAATAAAATCCAACAAATTTACATAATTTAGATTAAATTGTTCTGGTAGCTAAAGCTTTAGGTAAAACTTTGAAATAAGTGCGTAAAAAATTAACACCCGTGTAATAACAATTTCACTTATGGCAATATACTCCATCCTACAGTTGTTAAATATACTTTGCCAATATTATAAATTAATATTATTACTATGATTTTATGTCCAACATTGGACCACTTTAGTCACTTTAATGGTTTAATCCTTTTTTTCTTATTAGCCCAATATTTCTTCCTTCGTACTGATTGTGCTGTTCTCTCTGCATCGGAAACCAACCGTCCCAATCTCTATTTGTTAGTTTTCAAGGCTAATTTGGATTTTTTCATGAGGTTTTTCAGGTCATGCCTCTTTTCTTTTGAATTATCCATTGTTATATGTAGGGTCCTCATATCCTCCTTGATTTCTGTGAATATTAGCGATAACAATTAATTGAAAATGATATACATCCCATTAAAAGCCTAGTTATTGAACTAATACTTTGATATTTGCAAAACTGTAGGATTCTGAATGTTTGAAGACTATATCTCGGTTTAAACGTGGGCTATATAGTTACAAAAATCAATAATTTATCGAGTTTTCAAAATATATGGATTTCTCCAAGTCACAACTGTAAATCAGATCAGTCTCACAATATAAAATAAACAGTCTTATAGTAAATTTCAAGCCTAAAAAATTATAACAAATAAAAATTTTAGGTAATTCTAATAATTAATATAGTCGAATGATCGAAAAACGTTAAAAATACAAAGACAAAGAGACAAATAAAAGTTCCATAATAACTCTGAAACTGTTACCCAACTAGATAGTCCTCAGGTTACACTCATAAAACACAGGCAGGTTATAGAATGGATGTTCCAGTAGCAAACTTTATAGTTTTGAAAGCAAACTTTGGCCTTGGAACTCTCTACAGGCTACTGAAAGTTTGTTGAAACATATGACACATGCAACAATAAAATTTTTAAACTTTTTATATAGTCTACATAAGTGTATAAGTGCAATTATATTCATAGCGCTACTGGTATTGTGGTGGTTCACATGGTTGTTAAAAGCATATTTATCAATACTAAGATTGACATCGACTTAATTTAAAAATATATACTCATTTATTATGGTCATAGGTTCTAAGTCTCTGAATACGAAATTATATATTTGCGTGCATTGCTTTTATAAAATGTATTCAAACGATTAATCAAATATAGAGAATAATGTTCCTTATTTAGAGAATATTTTGTAAAATATAACCATCATATTTGGCATGATATCAAATAATTTGATCTGCATTGGTAGCGAGAGATATGTGAAATGACGCATTCGTGGTTAATTAATTAATAACTGTTGATGTTGCCGAATTCTGTGATTACAATCCGATAAATTAACAATTAAAAACTTTTTCGGTATTTGTAGGGAAATGTGAGAAGTCAGACTATTTCATATTTATATATTGACGGTATTCCATTTATTTATAAAAGCATTTAAAATTACAGATATAAAAATCCAAGCAATTTTTATACCTGTAGGTTCTTGTAATAAGGTAAGGTAAATCCATTTACTGTCTGGCTACTAGACACGATGTCTTGCAGAGCGTGAGCCAAGTAGGCTTAACGCGAACAGAGCCCATGTCCTGAGAGATAAGTCCGGCATATTGTACAGCGGTTGTCACCACAGAAATCCTCTTTTAAAGGATTTACTCTAAAAAGCTTAAAAATTTAACTTTCTCTTGACTGATAATAATATAAGCTAAAATCTTTCCTCATCGTCTACAATATTTTAGTTTGTTTCCAGTTTATAAAGTATTCTTATTCTACCACGTCTAATGCTGATTATTTTACTATGAAAGCTAGAAACTATTATTTATACTATTTTAAACTAATTTTGCTATTACCATGAGCCCAACCTGTGCGGTGAAAATCGGCGAGACACCGTGGTGGTTTTATTCACATTGTTGAAAATCGGCGAGACACCGTAGTGGTGTTAGTAACATTGAGAAAAGTCGGCGAGACACCGTAGTGGTGTTAGTAACATTGAGAAAAGTTGGCGAGACGCCGTAGTGGTGTTAGTAACATTGAGAAAAGTTGGCGAGACGCCGTAGTGGTGTTAGTAACATTGAGTAAAGTTGGCGTGACACTGTAGTGACTTTAGTAGCATTGGTTATAGCTAGAGGCGATTCCTCAGGATCAGACATTTGACTCACTGAGCTAGCACGGTACTTTGGAGAATTTATAGATTTAATTATATTTATAATATATCCTAGATTATCCTTGAGCTACGGTGACGATATTACAGTCGCTCATCATCTTTTATGTTTATGTGTTATTAGAAAATAGAGGATATAAAATTACCGGTCTCCATTATAAAATTCTATGATATAGTAATATTTTTATTTCTTAAGAAACAGTTAATAAATGTCGTGACCAGCTCACTCACTTCCATTACTGAGCTACAGTTTAGCCACACTATGCTGAATATCCTTTCATCCTTTTTTCTTGACCCAAGCTAGCTTCAATATGGACGTCCTTAATGTACACTTTTACTTTTAATGTACGCTATCCAATTATAATACTGTAAAAATCAATAAATTATTATTTACTATCAATTTTTTCTTAACCTTACTGTGAAGAATGGGACCAGGTGTATGATGTGAGGACATTTTTCATCGTAAAGTGTTTTATGTTTTCTTTATCCTCTTTACTTGTCGTCTGTCTAACCCAAGACGAAGCTTGAACGAAATGCAATATATTCCTAGAACAGGGGGAGGGGGTAAGAGATTTATCAGACTAATCTTAGATTATTCTTAATGAAATTCTTCGAAATATATAGGTACAAAAAAGGCTTCATAAGGTAAGCTACAATAACTTTTATGTAGTGTTTTCCCAGATTCAATTAGACCATCAGGCAATGGAGAAGCTGTGACTTCAGTAGCATATCCTGAGCTATGGGGATAACACTAACGTGGTGAAGTACGTACTATGCTGAGTACGTGCCGTGCATAATATCAGAACGTAGAAAAATCAAGCAGACAAAATTCACATGAATGTGAAATCTTCAGGTTTTAGAATTTTTAAATTTATTATAATATGGAAACTATTGGAGTACTTGATCTCTTTATATTTATGAAAGAAAGACACAAACAGTTTGAAAATTAGATGATGATGGAAATTAAAAATATTTTGAGATAATATTACCTCTGGTAAAAGACTATAACCCTCGAGAGTATCAAAATTACATCTTCAGGATAACCAGCTCAATTAATTGTTGAGGGAAACCCACTCGGAAAGAGTAAGTTCATCAGTAGGTTTGGTCACGATTGTCGTGGCGATTTCAATTGGTTCCTACCATTACGTAAATTGGATAAGGCAGAGTTGGTTTCATCTTTTCTTTCAATTTACTTGCTGAATCTGCAAAATAGTTGGAAGTATATCTTGATAATTTATGAAACAATGGTTAAAATATAAGTATTTACAATGATAGAGTATGTAAGAAATAATGATTCAATAATTAACTTTCAAATTTTATTTTGGCACCCAAATTTGTATCATTTCATAATTTTTATTATTGATATGAAAATAATAAGTACTTTAATAATAAGTAATAAGTACCAAATAAATTTAAAATTCGTCCGTATTACATTATTCATTATTATACATAAATTATTACTCAAAGTGTTTCCTTGAAGACTGCAAATTGATCGTGAAAAATGTGACACTGATGCTGCTGCAATGATTGTCATAATCTACAAGGCAAAGGTATTTTCTATCAAGGCACCTAAATATAATAAAAAACTATATGTTTACTTTATAGGAACAATTATGTTAAATTTGTGTTGCGAGTTGCAGTTGTGACAGCTGCTTGAGCTATAAATTACAAATCCAATAAAGGCCCTAAAACCCATTGTATTGTACAAGTTAATCTAGATTGAGTTTCAAAACAGACAAATGCAAATTTTCTTTTACAAACAAAATGATATGAGTTTAATTAGAGTAATACGTTTATTCGTTAATTTGTATAAATATTTCTTCAATTTCAAAATAATTGAGTTGGTTTGGTCATTATTTAGAATTTTTTTGTAAGATAATTCCTTAGGTATATTGATTCAAATTATGTGCTACACGTATATTTAGGTATTTTATTTTAATGTGTAGCGTTAAAGCTTGTGGTCTTTTATTATGGTTTGTAACTGCTTTATGTGTATAATAAACATGCCACTGCTTATTGCTCTTAGTCCAACCTTAACTCTTTATTGGCACAGATTAGCTTAAATATTTTGTGGTACTGAGTCTCTAGAAAAGATTCTCTATGATTTTTAATTTTATTTTATAGAAGCTCCCTCAACCGCTTCCTACATTTTAACACAAGAAGAATTTCAGTACACACAGTGGTGGCAATACTTAATCTTTACTAAGTCAAAAGTATTGTCATACTAATCTTCTAATTATTTTTATTACTTAAAATTTATTTTGCTATTAAATTCATTCAATCACTTATGCAAGCAGTTTTCATGCAAACAATATTATTATTTACTGAGTTAGCTTTCATGAAGTTCAAAATGAAGAGTCTTGCAACACATTATCTATATTGCAATTTGAGACTCTAATAACATTATTGGGAGTAAATAAACTGTAAAATATATTTTTCTTCAAATTTCAACTGTTTACCTCTATGTGCATTTTAAAACTATAGCTATTCTATCAATAAAATTGATCGACACACTTTACTATTGGAAAAATACAAGTAAGCTAGGATTGCTAAGTAAATTTTTGATTAAATACAACGAATAATGATTATTTAAGAAAACTCATGATAAAACATATTAAAAATAGAACAATTTTTTATGATCAATTAATTCCAACAAGGAGATAATTAATTAAAAGAGTGTCCTATATTATTTATTCCATGTATGACAGGTGACCTTTCCTTGCCGTGAAATCCCAATGCATAAAAGAACACGAAAAGTTAAAATTGTTTTAAGTATCAAATATGTTGAAAAAATGACTTATAAATAAATTGATTCACAAAATTTTCCAAATTATTGTTTTGTTGTCGTAATGGTAATATTAGTTTTTTTAACTATAAACAAAATCAACACTAATATTGTTAACTGTATGAGAAGTTTTATTAACTTCCTGGAGGCAAACATATATTTGGAAGGAAACAATTGGAGCTAAATAAGCAGTTTAGAGTTTATGAAAGTCCCGGAAGCAACTCGACTCAAGACAATCAGAAGCTCCGGGCGTGCGGCTTGAGACCAATATTTGATAGCGGATTAATATTTCACCTCTTAGGGGCGTCCTAAGTTGGTTTCAGTTCCAAAACCCAAAGTGTTTGGTCTCGGATTGGGTCTAGCTCATCTTTTTAATGGGGCAGGACTAGTTGGGATCAATACCAAACTATAACTTTATCGAAATATCGCTCAAACTTGTAGGATACATCTCTTCTCACGAATACCTGTTGAGTACATTAAACTGGGTTTAATTATGTTGTATTATTTTACATAATATTGTAAAACTACTCAGGAGCTGATATTTAGTAAAGATGTGTTTTAAGCAGTTCTCCCTCCATTGTTACATAGTATTTTAGGAAAGTATTGTTACCTTCAACATTTTCTAATTTGAGTTGAGCTTAAATACCCGTTTTCCAAATAAGAGGATCTACGTCCTTTTTGCTTGTCTGTCTATAGATACCACACCAATGATTATGGGTTATAAGAAATTTTTACAGTGGGCTAAAGTACAATCTATATCAGTTATTTTTTAAATATAAATTTTAAATTGTGCTTTCCAAAACTCTTTTAAAATATAATATTTTTTGGTAAAAGAATAAGTTTATAAAGCGATTTCACAGTCGCAACTTTAACCAGTTTAAAAACTAAACGTTTATTTTAATCATCAGTGTACGAGAAACGTTTCCGGAGAAAAGTTAAAACTGCTAAAAACGGTAAACGCAGAACGTTGTCTAAGGGCGGGTCTATTGGGTATTACAAACAAATCAGCCATCATATTTCTCTATATTTTTTAATTAAACTTTAGAAGCACCTTTGAGTTGGAATAACTAATCAAAGAACAAACAAATATTTTTATTACCTCATTGGGAGTTGGAAAATCTTCTCACAAAGAAAAATATCTAAGAATTAAAGAGAAAGATCCTAAGAAAAGCTTTCAGTGAATGTAAAAAAATGTAAATTAATTCAGCCGGAAACAAAATATTTTAGTGACAGAAATACGAAAGTAATATATGTTACTTTTAATGGGTACTTATTTATAAGTTCATTTTTACTGTGTATTTAATATTTAAAGGCATAACAGCAATCTTCTTGTACTATTTTACAAACTTAATCGTTACAGCTAATCTTCTTGTACTGTTTTTCGATCAAATAATCAGAACTTTAGGCTTTGTAGTAAAGGAGAAATAAAAGTAATCCTAAAAAAGTATTTGTAACAAGTAAGTTTAGACTTATTGATGTTTTTGAGTGTAAAGAGTTAAATTTAATAATATAGGGTGCCATCTAAAACAACATAAGAAAGTTTGTACCTTACATATAGAGAGGAAGCGATGATGACGAGTTTGGAGGGCCTTAGCCGGATGTTGATTTTGCATTGCAATCTTGAGATCGTTAGTTTCACTAACCATTTGACGTATTTTACTTTGATTGCACTTTTAAGATGAAAAATATGAATTTTTGAGGGACAGTAAGCTACAAAAATGTAAGATCTGACTCACGTCTTGTTTTGAGAACATCTAATTATCTTTCAGTTTTTAGATGAGTTGAATGTTTTAAACGAGTTTATTTCTTTACATTATATAAATAGCCTTCCTTATTATGGAGACTGATCTAGTAGGAATAAACCTTGTCCATCCTTGTAAAATATGTTCAACTAATAAAAGGAAACCTCTAAGTTCTAAGGAGGCAGCTTCTGCTCGAAATCGGAGAATTTTCGCCAGGGACCGCAGTAGAAAAAATGGTGACATCGTGGAGAAAGTTCTCAAGAGAAAGAAACTTGAAGATCCGTAACATCCTGGATCTTCCCTCAGAAGGCTAAATTGGAGTTGTAGTGCATTGTGCTTTAAATACGAGGCTCCACTTTGAGGTTCATGCCTTAATAGGTTATTCCGAAGTGGTCAACAGCCTGAGGCGGGGGGTTTTAGTTGGGTGCAAGTCCCACACACCGGGGAGTGCACCGTTCTCCTCCCTGATGGTGCATGAGAGCATTTCCCCTCGAATAAAATAAAAATAAAAATAAAAATAAATAAAAGGAAACCTCAATAAGCTAATATAGCAAAAGAAAATCAATAAATACGTACACATTATTAGGCGTACTAAAGAGGTTGATGTGTTTTTGGATTAAATAAGCTAATTTGGATACAGTAAAGTTTGGCAATTATTATATTAAATATATAAGCCATTTAACATCATATAAAAAAATAGTTACATATTATTTAAAAAGATAAATTTTAAATCAAAAAAAGATTACGGTTCTTTTTAAAAAGTTCAATGCATACATTAGAAGTAATAAATTGTAAAAAACAAGAATTTTTCAAATATTTCATCTGTTGAGTAATGCTGAATATGACGCGTCAAAAAAGAAATAATTGGATTAAAGGATTAAAAGAACAACGGAGCTCACACTCATGGTAGTCTGTGTGAATGGATTATAGGTCCAGCTTTCACGTTGTGAAAACTCTCTCTCCCTTTTAGAACAGAATTTTAGATAATATATATTATGATTACTTGTAGTAATGTTTTGCTTAAATGCAGTTCTGTGCAATTTTGATTATAACTCAAGATCTAAAACAGTTTGTAAGAAACAGAATGTGTTAAAATGTAACAGATACATCAGTAGTTTGTTCCTGGATAATTATTCTCCCCGAGTATATATGTTTCGTTTCAACAAAACATGACACCTTCAGATATGCCACCCACAAGGATATATAACTAGACGCAATTAGTAATGTCGTGTCAAAGGAAATCATTGCTTCTATTTACCAACGGAATACACGCTTGAATCCTTTGTGAATGCTAAGGCAAACACAATTTACTAATATAGATAGAGTAGTGATTATTACTGTGAAGTTGGAGAAAACCATATTCACGATAATCGAATAGTTTTCAATTATTTTCTACCAATAATTTCGTGTTTCAATAGAGCGCATGTTGGTTTTCGATAATCACCTGGATATGAACTGGCTGGGTGGCAGAGTTACTGTAGTGACCGCCTTTAAAGCAGAAGGTCGCCGGATCGATTCCCGTAAAGGTCGAAAGTTGCAATTACGTCAAAGGCGTACTAAATAAATTATGCTTCCTAACAACAGGTTGACGCTAAAATAGTAAGCAGTAACAATACCGGAGGTTGGACTGTTCCCCGTCAAAACGTTATAGGCATAGGAAGAGAGAAATATTATTTATTTCATAGCATCCCTACTAAAGGAATTGTTGGTTTTATGATACACTTGGTAATGCTTAACTAATAGGTTATAAAATATATTAAGATTTAAGTATTCAATTGTTTTTCAATATTATAAGAAAATACGACGAATTAAATTGGAAATTATTTATGAAACTTGTTAACAGAAACTAGATAAAAACCCCTGTGTTAAAGAACTCTTATTCTGATATATTCAATGCAAAATTTGTCAAACTTTCAGAGCTCTAGGCTGAATGGTTTCTGAGAAAAAGAACATTTTACGTATGAAAATAGAATTTTTTGGAAACCTTACAAATTTATTACATTCCTAATAGTAAATATATCTGTAGGCACTGATGTGGGAAATAATCATTAGATGTAAAGCCTACAAACTCAATTGATCAGTAAAAATATACGACTATTTTGTAAAATTAGAGTTTTTGACTGTTTTGATTATGTTCTGAAATGAAAAGAAGAAGAAGGGCGTCGGTGAGTTTGTATTCCGGCCTTGCGTCTCCCGGCCAGAGCCTTGCGGTCCATCATTCAACATATGGTCCAGTCAGATGCTGCTGGCTCGTCGCCATCATGGGTTATTCAGTTACCCAACCCTGCCCCTGTCACACCTTTAATCACCCTTGATAATCTATTATCTTTCATCCATCAACTATTTTTTTAATAAAATATTAGAATTTAAAGTTGCTAAAGTAGGTACCAAGCCCTTCATAACATTTTCACATATTTTTATAATCCTCTTCAATATTTTGTATTATAATCTCAAACTATATCCTTTTTAATAGTTATATTTGAGAAGATACTATTTAGATCACATTTTTAATCCTTGTTTGGATATTTTTTTGTAACCCTATACATTACCGAAATTTTGAACAAGTACATTTATATCATACTTACGCCTAAAAGCCTTAAAATCTATAACAGATTATTATTTAAATATATGAATTAAAACGGATTGAGAACACAAATACGTGAATAACAGCCGTGAATATATTATATGATACGGTGTTTTATATGGTGAAATAAGGTTTAAACTTAAATATCTCAACTCCTTCATAACATTCATTTGAAAATACTGATAAGCTTAAAACATAATTTAATGCAATATTTATATGATCTTTAACAATTTACTTCCAAATTTATGGCTACAATACCTGGCGTTTTCAATCCAATAGTGTTTTTAACACGACTAGTTTTGGGAACAACATATTCTTATTATCAAGGGTACATTAGTCTTTATGTTACTTCAAAACATGTCTTGTTGTGTAAATAAATAACACATTTTCAAAATAAAATTTAATTACTTACATAATTAGACATTTTCTGAAGTAATATAAAGACTTATGTATTCTTAGAAATGGGAACATTTTGTTCGTGAAACTAGTAGTGTTAAAAAGACTATTGGATTGAAGACAGCAGATGTTAAAAACTTATAATTTAGTCATATAATAATTTATTCAATCCAATAATCCAATCCAATCCAATTTAATTATTTATAATTTACTCAATCCTGTAGGCAAAATGTTTAAATTTTAATTCATTTCATTTAACAAATAATAATAAATTAAACAATTATATAATAGACGTTTCTATGATGGCTAATAAATTTTACATTTATAAAAGTTTTGTATCGTATATCATAACAATTTTTAACGAGGGAGGTCTAGTTTGTAGGGTAGTTTTTATTTTAGTCGTCTTAAAAATTACATGTAAATTGGTGGGGGTTGGAGTTTGAAAAGTTTGCAGTTTGGGGCTAGTGAGATATTATTGAACAACTTCAACACGGATGGTGTAATGCCCGAGATATGTGACTCAGATTCTTTTGAAATTTACATTAATTAAAATTAACAAGGAGGACTTTTACACCAAACGGGACGTCTGGTGTAAAAAAAGGTGGTATCACAAATGTATTGAAGCTCGCAATAAAATATATTTTATTATATATGTTGTGGAATTCAATAATTATAAGAAAGATTGAGTGGGATTCTATAACTACGAAAGAGATTGATGCATAATTTATCACATAGCTAATATTCATTCAATAATGTTTGTATTGACTTCCCTATGGGAAATGGGTTAGATCATGAATATGTCTGAAGGGAATGGTTTCAGTTCATCTAAACACCTGTTCTTATTCTGTTGTATTGCAAATTCAATACAATAGCTCTGGTAGTTTCTATGGGAACCTGTTACATGTTTACCATATTACAAATTACCAACACTTACCCCCAGAGCTAAAACATATCCATGTCAATAAATGATAAACTGATTAAGCAAAAACTAGGAATAAAATTAAACACAAATAATGGTAAAAATGAAACAGATCTTGTATACGTTACATTGATACTGAGGTTATGGTCGCGACCAACTAAACTAAAACGTATTACGATAAACTGAAACATTAATGACCCAAGGTTGTAACTTTAAGTTCGCGATTATAGAGGGGTCTCGTTCATCCAACGCCCTTTTAAACATAATAGGAAAAGTTTTGAACAACACAAGCGGCCTGCTAACGTCGAGAACGGCGTTTGAGTTTTCGTCCAACCGAGGCGGGATGAGGTTATTTTGTAAAGCTACTATTCGCAGATTATTAATAGAATATTACACATTGCATGGGTAGTGTTAAAGTTTTAAATTAGAATAAAAATCTAAACAAACGTCACCATCACATTTTGCTTATGTTATTTTTATAGTGATAGGGTCACGTTTTTACGCGTAGTTTGAGTATATTTTCATTTTTTTATATACACATAGTTTCGGTTCTTAGGTTATACATAGGTGTGGGGCGCATATGTTTGTAAACAGCTGCCTCAAGCGCTGTACCTCCAAGAGGTAATCTAGCAGCTACAGCTGTAAAGCTAATGCTATGATTCGTCCAAATGAAGTCCTTAACCAGTATGTAAGTTGCTCATATCTGGACGGATGGGGGAAGGTGGGGTTAGTTTGGGTATACACCGCTTAACGGTGGAGTCACCACATAATCCTCGCAGGAGCGGGGGTACTCGTAAAGAGTTACCACGTAGGCCTTGGGGGCAGCCTCACTTGGCTTGGCGCTCTTCAAGGGCAGTTGTGTTTAGTTTAAATAGGATGAGAGGATTAGGTTCGGAGTCAGTCGGTGTGTCGTGTAGTCGGCTCTGGGGAGGAGCAGAGTCCCTAGGGAGACTACCTTTGGGTAAGTGAATTTTGGTCGTTTAGGTTCTTGAACGTAAGAGATAACTGTTCTATTGGGAAATTAATGATATTCGAAGGGGTGTACATTTTTATTAACGAAGGGTTACTTTTGCGTTTTATATTTAAGGGTCATATTATTGTATTTTATACATTCACATCTCATTTTAAGCCACTTGTGGTAGCAATGTTTTGCGTCCTATAAAATAGATGATAGTTGTAATGTACGTTTTGGCATTGCATATTTTTAATTCGTTTCAAAGAGTTTTATTAGAGTAGAGTATATACTATTCAAATCAGTCTACCAGTCTAATTAATTCTTCATATCCTACGAGCGATATGTAATGGGAAATTTAAATATGTCTACTCACGTCAAACGAAAATTAGCAATGTTTCCATTAATTTGATGTCCATGCATTTTACGCGAATCATTTCAATATTAAATGTGAATTTTAGCAACTTATCTCTACCACAATAAGTCCAAGTTCTATTTTTTTAAAGGAAATAACTATAAATAAAGAGTGCGGAGAGGGTGACTAATAGCTAGGTATGTTTTCTATTATCCCCAGCGGAGTGGGAGGATAAATGGTGAGAGCAAGCAGCTGTCTCCGTCGGACAAACACTTCGCCGCTGGACCGCGTGAGTGCGCTGCTGTAGATGGAACCGACCGTCATGTCACCGCGACAATGTGTGGTGTCAGGGCCAAGTCAATCACGTCAGTTCATCAAGGGACCTGAATAAAACAAGTGAAACATTAATATTTGTCTATCTTAATGAAAAATCAGTGAAAATATTAAAATAAAGAAACAAATATTTCATAGATCCTCTACATGAGTTAAAGCTTAAGTTTATTGGGCCAGTTCGAGGAGTAATTTATTTTGAATGGGTGTATGTTTGAAAAATAATTTATTATCCCTTTGGAAAATACTTCCCTAGTTTACTTCAATGTTTTCGGTTCCTTTAAACAGTTTTTCTTAAAACATAGTCATGTCATTGTCAAAACAAAAAAGAAGCTAAAGAAAAAAAATGCTTAAAATGAATAACTGAAATAATATATTTTACTGCCACATTTATAAAAGATTAACTGTGAAAAGGGTAGATAAAATACTTAGACAATGCTGACAATTAGGAGTAAATAAAATTGGTATTGGAACAATATTTTACGTATGCTTACTAAGCGATTTCGTTAAATGAATGCGGCATGCACATTCACTCAGATCCACTCACTCATATCTTATCCTATTCTCGCACATCCAATTCCCTGTCAGACACACTGATCAGGCTCACACAAAACCACAGGCACCACCCTCACCGGATTTGTCAAACTAGATTGATTTGCTGACATGGACTAATAAGGGATTTGTGAAACTAATACTTGAATCAAGAAATAATACATATATCATTGAAAATTAAAATATTTGAAATTTCAAGGAACAAGAAAAAAATTAACTATGAATGAACTAAAACTTATTTTCTGCTCATAACGTTACTCTAAAACTGATTTATCAAAACTGTCATATTATGATATTGAAAATATTTCTTTCGTTGATTTTTTTAATAGGCTTCGCTCCCAGATAACAAACTTGTAGATTGGGCTATGTAACCTTAAGGTATTTCCAAAGTTCGTAAATGCAAATCAGTTGAAAAATAAGTACAGTAAAACGTTTTAGCCAAGCTACTTTGGGAAATAGTACATAAACCGTGGTCCACATGACAAGACGTAGATTTGGAACTAATTTCGTTTTAAGCTCACCTGATGTCAGAAACGTCTTTCTTAATATTTTTTGAAATGTATCAGAGGGATCCGGGAAAAGGGATTAAAAAATAATTGCTTTATTGGTTTAATATATGAAAGTGATAGCTATAAGGATTTCCTGCGTACCGAAACCATTAAATAAATAATTAACAACAAATAAATAAGTAACTTATAAAACGTTTTACAAAACTTAAGTGAAAGTAATAAAATAGCATGAATGTATTGGGGAAATTCGTTTGAATAACTATTTTAAAGGAAAAGTATGAAAATGAAAGTATCAATGACAAGTATCAAACATTTTTTACCACTTTTGTATTTTTGAACGGTTTTTACTTTCAATAATATTTTATCTTTAAAATAATTACATGTACACCAGCCCTATACCATTTATTTGAATTTTTTCCTTTGAAGTGAGACTGAATAATACCACTTTAAATATAATACTCTATCCATCGACCGCAATGTCATACAACAAATATTCCCATAATAGTGGAGTGCATAGGATGATTCATTATATTTATTCAATTTAATTCAACACTAACAAAATTTATTTCACCATAAACAATTTTCAACATTCCTCTTTCCATCGGCTTTTTAGCTTAATAACATTAGCATTGACATTTCACCTTTAAGTGGGCAAATTTATATTTATGGATAGCTAAAAATTAACAAGTTTCTAAATTTGCTGTATGAAATAAATTTGGATCATCCCTTAAGCTAAAGCGCATGTTGAATATCCATCGTCTTAGTATTTTTTTAAAGGAATATTGAACAAATTTAACTCATTAAATAACCTTTTTAACGATTAGAGAATACAACTGTATTAATACTTCAATAAAACAAAATATTATATTCCTGCTAGCATGTTATTAACAAACAAATTCGTTTCAAATGGTTTTAGAATAAAGATGAGCTTTGACCGAGGTTTGATCTCAGTCACAGCTGGAAAGATAAAAGTGAAATAAAAAATATAGTTCCAAAAATGCAAACCAAATCGTTTTTTATACCTCAAACACTAAAGTCACGTAAGATACGAAAGAGAAGCATTTTTGCAAAAACGTTACACGTATTTTGTGTAATGATTCATCGTTAAAACTTTCGCAAACAAAGAATATAAGGATGCAATTTAATGGAAAGTTATTTTTCGTTATAAAAGTCTAATTTTGCAAACGCATTTACAAAATATAAGCCTGTAATAAGTTGACGGAGCAGGGCGGAAGCTGTTACTTAGCCCTTTGACACCTGATTAGTAATTACGTCTATCTTTGATCTACTTGCTCCAGTTGCTCCAGTGAACGTCTATCTCATCGATATAGTCGGTAATTTTTACCTGTAATAATACGAGTAAGAGTATATTTTACACCCAGCACTCAGATATATATAAATACCCCCGTCGCAGCAGACCTGCGTACTCAGCGAATTTCCAAATCAATAATATAATAATATAACACAAGTTTTATAAAAATCTGTCCATAAACATGAGAATTATTTGCCTATTCTCCATAAGATTAACATGGGAAAGAGTGTGCAGGTTAGCTGCTGTGAGGAACACTGAAAGTAGCCATTTCTACCATAAATAATTTTTATCTTAACATTTATACCAATTTTCATCAACATCTGTCCATAAATAAAGGAGTTTGACTATTCCCTATACGATTAATATGGGAAAAGAGTATGCAGGTTTGCTGCCATGATAAACACATAAACTATGATTTTAAGCATAAATGGATAAACCTCAACCACATGAAGCTAAATATAGCTAAATATGTTTTATCCAAAAATATTGGTTAATAAGGGAAATATTAATTTTTCCTTATCCTCCATAAGATTAACTTTGTAGCCCCAAATACAACGTACTGTGTTTAGATTTTTTAATATCTCGGTAACCGTTTGAGATAGAGAAAAACTTTAACTAACTTAACTGTGCAGTTTTTAAGCTGTTAGAATCAGCTGGTGAAAGATAAAATTTGAAATTTTTAAAAATTATATGGGAAAAATGCAAAAAACCCATTTTTGGGGTACAAAACCCCCAAACTACCCCTTCCGATTGACCGATATGTCTGGATTACGAACTCGTCCGAACAATTGTAGGAATACATGTTTCTACCGAATTTGGCCTCGATCGGAGAATTTTTACGAGAGTTATCGTGGTCATGTATATGTATATATATAAATTTTAACGACTATTGTTTTTGGTCTCTGGGCACCTAAAGAAGAAAAATAACATGGTCCCGGGCTTAAGTCTCGCCATGAGACCTACGGTAATAGCATCTTCCCTATGGGAAATTCGCTAAAAATAAGTAAAAGTTAAAATTTCGCTGTATAAGCAAATAAGTAGTTTTTAAATCACAAAAATAAACTAGATCACACGAAGCACGCTAAGCGTGAGTTCAGCGAATCTCGTACAACTTATTTTATTTCCATCATAGTAATGCAATAGTACTCAGTAAGCAGGTTTGCTACAATCAGGGTTGTTTTTACATGGTAATGTGCTTATATTAAGGCTGTTCACTAAATAAAAACACATACAACATTTTACCAAATTATGTTAACTAACCGAGTTATATGAATGTTTTAGTTCGTTATTTATTTTAATTCAATCTATTGTATTTTTGGCTGTTACATTTCTGGAATAAACTAATTAATTTGTTCATTCATTCATTTCTCTCTTTTCCGAATGAATTACATGGGCAATAAATACGTAGGTTTGCTGCCATAAGAAACATAAAATTTATAACTCTTTTTGGCTATATTGAAAAAAAGCTATATGGATTTGCAAACAAAATTTTCAAAGAATATAAAATATTAAGTAAACAAAACAAAAGTAAACAAGTGAATTATTGATTTTCAGCTATTCTTTATAAGATTGACATTAGCCAACGTACTGTGTTTACCATATTGGATATCTCAGTAACCAATTGTCCTAGATTAATGATTCGAAATAGTAAATCGTGTATTGTTTTGAGCTGAATCCTAAAAAAGGAAAATTCAATTTTTTCAAAAATATAGCCTACATACATAAACTGAAATCCCCATTTTTTGGGTAAATTCCCCTCCCAAAGTGTAGTTTTGATCGATTGCATTGCCCAACTAACTCGTACAAGATATTACAGAAAGGAACAGCTCCACCGAATTTTATAATAATCAGACGATAATTAATTGGGGCCATCATTTCTCGACACAAATATATGCTTATGTATTTAACACTTTGAATGACCCACTAAAACGTGTTCAGGGGGTTGAGTTATGAACTTCTATCATGGTCTCGGGCACCATGCGGGTCATGTGAATAGCTCACTTTTCCATAGCAAATCCACGAATTATCAGATCTATTACTAGGACGGAGTTTTTATAGCTATTGTATTTGGGTAAAGTAAATAGTTTTTTATATTGATTTTAATTGTATCAATTTTAATCTTTTAATGAACTTTTAACAATTTTTCAGAGTACTTGGCCTGACTTTCAGAGTAGTAGTGGCCTGAAAACTAAAAAACTGGCCTGACACTAGACCTTGACCAGAATTTTATTTGAAACATTGCATTTGTATTTCTAATGTCATATGTATGTTTTAATACTTTCTTTCCAATACTAGGAAAAAATTATTGTTTGGTTTAAAATCCATTCACAAGATTAAAAAATATTTGCATTCGAAATTTTTGTTATGATTCATAAGTATAAAATTTGATAGAACTCATGAATAATGCAACCTTGTTCCAGCTGAAGTACTTATTTCAAAGGATAAGCTCGGGGGATTTCAAGCGGTGGATGTGAAAAACAACTCAAAGAGAAAAATCAGAGATGGAATTTGCAACGAGATTCTAAATAGCCTCACGGGATTATTGCATTACCTGATTTATGAAATGTATCAAAACACTGTTAACAAGACATTCAAAATTTAACATTAATATAAAATCCGTCCCTTTGTCTCAGACTCTTACCTTTAGAATTCAAAGATGTACGTGGTATTAAATTAGTAATCTTTTAATAAATTAAATTTACTTATTTGATTAGTTATAATTTTAAAACAGAAATCACATGCTCAACGACAAAAATAATAATTCGTATCAAAGCTAATAAATTTATATAGCACAACTAAAACGAATTTCACAGTTTAACAGGCATTTGTATTTTTTCGACGTAATGGTAGATTTATTAACTGGTTTAAAAAGTTTTTTGGTTTCCTTCAATTTAGCTTAGTTTTTAACGAGTAAAACGAGGACGTGTGTGTATATATTCGTCTATTATGCTAAAAAGGCAATAATACTCGTCTTCTGGATGAAAACAAAAGATTTAATCAATATCAAATCGATTTTATTTCTTATACATCCTTTACAGAAGGACTATTAACCCGTAATCTGACTCATTCTCTATGAAAATACGTATTGAGCTCTTAAAACCTTAGTTTGGAGCTATTTTAGACACAATTTTTCTTACATTTGACTTGAAGAACAGGTTTTCCACTACTATAATTCAACAGATCAAGGAAACCAACTGTCAAATTGAAATCAATAATAATTTACTTTAATCATTTATTTTAAAACTTATTTAAAAATTATACTATATTATGCTATCATAATTTTACAAACTTTACATACAGAAGAGAAA
This sequence comes from Nephotettix cincticeps, assembly GCA_023375725.1. Lineage (NCBI taxonomy): Eukaryota > Metazoa > Arthropoda > Insecta > Hemiptera > Cicadellidae > Nephotettix > Nephotettix cincticeps. Next base: position 65,897,053 of record CM041789.1, on the reverse strand, counting down.
TATAATTAACTAAGTAATGAGTTAGGTTTAATTTTTATTTTCACATGGACTGTGCCAACCCACCCCTCTCTTTGGCAATTTGTAAGATGAAAATTTTTAATAGGTTTCCATAGAAACTACTAGAGTATTTGTATTGGATTTTTAATATTTAAGAATACGAGCTGTTTTTTAGAAGAACTGAAAACATTCCCTTTATACATATTCATCACCTAACCTATTTCCCACAGGGAAGTACATACAATGTTTGACATGAATATGTCTTAGCTCTGGGGGTACAGGCGATCCGTGAGATAACAATTTTAAATAAAAGAGACGTCATATTGTTACAAGAACAGCTGTTTAGAGGAACTAAAAATATTCCCCTTAGACATATTCAAGATCCAAGCTATGTCCCAAAGGAAAGGATACACATTCTGTTTTTATGTTATAAGGTTGGTACTTCTTCTTAATAAGTCTTTTGCTTCGTTACACTGTAGCATGCAACCCGTACTGATGAGTACACTGTTAGCAAAGAATAAATTAAGATGATATTATTTATTTGAAAATAGAATCGCCCTTATAAATACAGCTGCTGGAATTCCTTTCAACTGGGCCGATCTAGAGGAAAAATATTTTTTACGAAGAACGCGACAAAATTGAATAAAGGAAGAACGTGACCGGCATTGTGACTCTACGGATTGAAACTCTGCAATGAGAAGTTACTGATGAACCTACAAGTCCTGCTCACTGGGTTCTCGTTTTTGGAAAATAGTTGTTTGATCGAAACTAAATTTCATCTATAACACCAATCAACAACCACTAGCACTCAAGCTTTAAGGTAAATTATTTAAAATAATTCATCCTTTTTACTTTGGAGACTTTAGCTGTTATATGGCTGTATGTTGTATGTGTATGGCTGTTGAATCTGGACTACTAAAGACAAAGTTTCAGATTTAATTTAATTTAAGTTTGGGTATTTTTAAAAAAATACATCCATATTTTTAATGAATAAATTAAACATAAATTTCTTCCTTATTTTCCAAATGTTTTCCACAAACCGTGGTGTGCAGTGTAAGGTCACATGACCTAACAAAACACAATAAAAAAGTCATATACTACCCTAAGGGGTAATGCCCAAAAAATATCTACCGAATATATTAACTCATTTTTTGTTTTTTAGTTTTTAAAAGTGGAAAGAATAAATTTAATTCATATTTAGATAAACTTTAAATACTATGACAGCGTTATTAAAGGTTGTATTTCCTTAAATTTAATTAAGGATGTCTGTCGACTGGTACCATTTTTTATTCTTAGTTACGTTTTATTTTTAAACTATTCGAAATGTCCTAAAAATTGCAAACTTTTATGAAATATCTTAACAGTACCGTGTATAAAAGACACATGGGCTTATTTAATTGTAAAGAGTTGTATGGGTTCTCAAATTCTAACGGTGTTTATTTTGAGGTAATTTGCTTTCTTTTTTACATAGTTTTATCTGTCATTGGGTTTTCAGTAGTCTTTTTAAACCTCAAATAGGTATATAGTATCTGTATCAAAAACTACTGATTAAATGTATTTCTATTCTATGGTTAAATGAATGGTAACAAAATCTAAAAACCTCAAAATTCAAATAATGTGTAAAAATTATTATTTTGTGTACAACAAATTTACTAGTACAAGTGTTATTAATTTTATTTATTTAGATAAAATTTAATAATAGCAACTTTGATGGCAATATAATGTAAAAACTACTTAGGATCAAATATAAACTAAATGTGTTGTTTTTACCTTATGTATCTTGTTCACAAACCCATCCAATATCCACCTAAACAGTTGGCTAAACACTTCTGACATGTAGCACTACCAGACCATGCGTTAGTGATATTATAATAAGTAAAAGTACTGTAACTTCCAATTTTTTTCAAACTAACTTTCTTTGAAGCTCGTAAGGGGCATTAGATTTTTGTTTTAAGTATAAAATTGTAAAAATAATGTGTTTTTTGCTCTGTAAAGTTAACTTGTGCATTGCAATTTTTCATGTATGTTAGGTAGGATTTGCATTTGAATTAAAAAATAATAATAATAAATTTGTTAGACATTTTCACCTGGAGTTCAGGTTTTTGCGGCGGCCATTTTGTTTCCTGTTCCGGTGGGACACGCTCACTCCTTTCAGTTGTCTTTGAGGCTCCATGACGAGTGGACGTTTGGTTTCTTATGTGTGTAATGTTTAGTGTATGGTTTATTTGTAAGTTTTTTTGACTGCTTTAAACTTTTATGTTTTCAGCTTTATACCGGTTTGGTCCGGATTATATGTTAATTGTGCTATGTTTTAGATATTAGTTTACCTGACGACGGGATCAGATTCCAGATCCCGAAACGTCGTGAAACTTTGTTTTACATAAAATCGTGATGGAAAATGCCCGCAATAAAAATCTAGATAACAACTTTAAATTTTTTTCATTTTTTCTGGTACAATTTGGTCTGAGTGAAAAAAGTTTTAAAACTCATAGATCAAGTTTATTTTCACCTCACAACTAATAATGTTAAGGCTACACAGTTAAAAGAGCAATTATCCACCCTATTAAACAGCCACCACTGGAATGTTAAGTCAAATGACTTTGGACCGGAGGTTTTCTCATTAAATGCTAGTGTCTCGAACATCTCACTGTTTACTGCGTTTAGTTTTAGTGTTTTAACTAAGGACAATTACAAGGAATCTATTTTCATAGATTACGTCACTATACTTGAGGGGATTTTCTACTCGTAAATTGATAAAAATTGATTTGTTCTTCTAAATATATACTTTATTTTATTCTAAATAAGATAATATAGACTTCAAATATGACACTTAATTTTTAGTGGTTAAATTTAAGTTTTCTAAAACCTTTTTATATATACGGTGCATCTACCTAATCTCACAGCGTGACGTGTTGATTATTCTTAAGTTGATTTTACTATGTTTTTAGGGCTTTAAATTTATATTCCAAGAGAAAAATTGATGGCTAGGAGGATAAAACTGTTCTTGCTTATTAATAGAGATGTATAAAAAATGTATTGTATTTTGAATGTTATTGGGCTATTGGATTTCAGCAAATTAAATATAAATAAACCATTTTGATTTTATTTAATTTTTACATTTATTTTTTAAAAATCACAATAATTAAAATGCATGAATTTTTTGTTTACCTAAATACATACAAGTTGATACCAGAATGATTACTGCCAATTTAAAAAAAAATACAATTTTTTGAAAAAAGTACACAATTTTGTTATTAAAAATGAAAAAATAAAGTTTTTTTCTAGTTTTAGATCTCTATGAATATACAGCTCTATATATTATAATAACAAATACAACTAAAATGCAATGTAAGTTTTATCTCGGTTTATAAAGTGGTATAAGTGGTATGTGGTAAAGTGATATGTTTCGTTTCAACTATAATTATTAGCTAAAACAATTTCTCGTTACTAGATGAAAATACATAGGTGGACAATTATATAACGTCTACTTAATCAGTTTTCTCCTGCTTCATTAACAACAGATGAGGACTGAATTGTTACAAATAATATAGCAGTGTATAATACCAAAGTATATTATAAGGAAAAGGGCACATGTCTAAAGTCAAAGCATATGAGGTAATAAGATAAGATTTGTTGCATGTTTTACTTTAATGATTGAAAAAACTTTTATATGATCGTAACATTTTTCAAAATTAACATCACGTGAATCACAAACTTTTTACGTGCTGAATATTATATGGACGTTGACGTACGTAAATTTTCTTATTCTGAGCGAGGAATATGGTAAGTAAAATAACGTTTCAAATTTCAGAATTCAATTTTACATGTTTGTGTGAAGTGGAGCGCGTAAAGTATAAAAATGCCCATCCCATCAAACGTAGTAAAGGACGAAGAGAATTAAGGCGGTAATTGCCATTAACCCACTTTGGCTTCAAAGCTTTGACGGTTAATGAATCAACAGAGACTTTTATCACTTCAGCGTAGCTCAACACTTCAAATAAACATTTATTTTGTGTCTTTTAACTCATTGAAAATATATTCAGGTCATTGTTTTGTTAAAATTGATTAACATGTTTAAATTAGGTTTATTTTTTTAACTTTACAGCACACCGCCATGAGACTGACAGGAGCCGCTCTTCTCTGGTTTCTAGCCAAGAACGATTGATTTATCATCCCAGCTTTGAACTACCGTGTAATATACCGCGGTTAAAAAAAACACTTTACAGCTTTAGAAATCGTATTACTTTATTCCAAACATGTAACAAATCTCGTTTTAGTGTTGTTTTTACTTGTGTAGTCCGCTAGTTCCTAATTGAACCACAACAAGCGCTAGCGGCAATTAAATTTACAATGACTTCTCTACACATGAGTGTGTTAACTGTGTTTTGGGTTGTAGAATCAAAATTGGCGAGACTACAGTTTGACATAATTATCATACCATGTACGGTAAAGACCCTTGCACTTAGCCTTCAAATTTATGATTAGCAAACATGTTTTTTAACAGGGTGCTCAGTAAAACACAACAAATCCTTAAGTTGTCCACGTACATTTGACGATATCGTTGAATAAATAAGACCAAGTTTCATCAATAACCCTACGAAATTTACTCGGAGTAATGTATAAAAAATTTTTAATACCACAAATCGATTAGGGTGACCATGGACGAAATCTGTATTTTCAAGATATTGCAATACCACACACATATCTGAATGAAACCAAGGATTTTCTAAATGACCGCTTTCCCGGCCGTGGATTGCCAATTACATGGCCACCCCGTTCACTAGGGGGGTTTCTTCATCAAAGGTAATGTGTACATTCCATCTTTGTCAGATAATTTACCTGAAAGAACAAGAATTTATGCTGCCGCTGAGTAAGTTACACCCATGCTAGATGCTAGATGCAAGTTACACCCATAAAGAAACATACTAGTGCAAGTCTGGGAATAAATTGATAATTGATGGGAATTTTTCAAGATAACCAACGAAAATCACATTAGTTGGTTTATTTTTTAATTTTTGTTTAGTTTATTTGTTAGTTTATAGCATGAGTGGATTTAAAGGGGAACATGGGAGGCAAAAGTGTTTGGATTTTTATTTCCAATCTTAACAGTTCTATCATAACTTTTTATTTGACACAGATATTTTGATGATTTTTTACTGTGGTTTTATATTACTTTAAAAAAATATATCTTTTCCTCTATTTTTAGGTTATATTGTGTCAAACAAATGGAAATATACTCCGTACCCCTCCCACAGTGATCCCTCTAAACTCAACCATGCTTTACGGTAAAAATATTACTTTGACTCCGTACTGTATGGAATATACAACAATTAGTTTATATGTAACTCATACTTTTATTTTTGTCTCTTAAAATTATGTAAGCCCCTTCTTCTAAATTGTTTCCAATAATTCCGTGAATATTTGTAAAATGGTTTGGGTTTGGATCCCTTTCCCAAAAATAGTTTTTGTAAAGTCTCTCTCACTCTAGTACAAATTCCTCTGGCGTAGAAAACAAATGATAATACATTTTGACCACAGTGTAATAAGACAACACTACTCTATGATATTACTTCATTACTTTCAACGAATATTTTGAATGTAACAACTAATTTGTAAAATCCATATCAATGACGACTGTGGTATAATCCCAGATACCCGTTTAAATTCTCATACACTAGATATCGTCAGCAGGATGGATGGGAAGGTGGAAGGTTTATGTGTCTAAATATTTGAGGGAGGCCTAACATAACAACAGAGGAGCAATGCCAAGGGAATGGTCCATGCTGCAAACCCACACACAGATTAATGATCCACCGAGCCTCCCTCCATACTGCGAGCCCGTTTGATACATTAATTAGGGGGATTTAAGGCTTTATAACGCAATGTCCCCAGTTTAATATCATTTACTCAAGTTCAAGTGTAATAATCGTTCAAATATACGGGGTGACACGAAAATGTGTAGCATGCTTTGTAGTACCGAATTCTAAATACAATTTTAAGTCAAAGACGTACATTGCAATGTTTTCTATTTCAGCTAAGTTTAGCCGTAATCCGCAATATTTTTATATGTTTGTAACAGCCTGTATAATTTAAAAATGAATAAATATTTTTAAGAGCAGTGCCGGAAATAAGTAATGCTACCATTTGAAGCGCAAAACCTTGTAATATGGGGGTGAGGTGTGTATGCTCATGTATGTTAATATGGGGAGATTGATAGCTACAAATTATGTATAGTGTGCATACTTAAGTAGTAAGTGGAAGGTGTATGCTGTATCAATATGTGTAAGTTTGTGTATAAGTTGATGTAAGTTCTGGAAACCAAACTCTGTGCCTGATGTTAGCGTACGTGGATTAATATTATGGATACGGAAATTGTAGTTTAATTGCAGATGGTACTGGGCTTTTGATGTAATCCAAGTGGAAGGTACCACAAATTTGACCTAAAACCCGATCGTTGCCATATAGCCCCAAACCAAGCCAGCTTTAATGGCGTTAATATTGGATATATACCACCACCCAATACATACACCAACCCATTTGGGTATATTGCTGCCAAAACATAATTTTACGATGGCTGGAAATTGTAACAACACATGGACTTGTTACTTGTTACTAAGTCCATGCAAAACTTGCCAACTGTTTAATTACAGTTTTAGTATTACATTTGTGACATTCCTTGTTCCCCGTTGCTCCATATTCTCCCTAACTTATCTTAAACTAATTCATGTTAATACTCATGTTAATGGCCGTGAAGAGATTCTCGTGGTTGGATTTGGTCGGGAACAGAAGCCAGGTGAAGTTACCTGTTGCGATGTCACGATCAGAAGGGGCAAGAGCGCTACAGGTTGACAGACACTAGAACTACGAGTATGACACGGCCAACTAGATCCCGCGTCCACCCAGGGCTGCCATATTGTATTAGCATTTTAACTTCAACTTCGTTTCTTTAATAAGTTAAAATAAACACTAACTCCCTTTCCTAAGCGGGATCAACGCGTTGGACCAGAGGTAACGCGCTCCGAGTAGGTCAAAATAGTTGGTGAATAATGTTTTACACGTATTATCTTAAATTGTTAACTGCTCTTCATGGTCTTGAAACATCACTGATGTGTTTTTAGGTTTAAAGAATCTTCTGCAGGTATGTAAATCAAATAAAATATCTTATAATTTAATCCAGTCGAATAAGGTTTTTGTCCTTTGGTTGAAACTGGTGAGTTTCTCTCGCGACGGCCACAGGAGGCGTCGTCGATCCATCAATGTGTCGGATAACGCGTCACCAGCATTATCTACGATTTTATACTTTTATCACAACAGATAGAAGCATTTTCGTTTCTCTAAGAAAGAAATTCTAGTTTTATTGGTGTTCATGATTGATATTGATATTGATCGAATATTTCCATCGATGTTTCAAGGAAATTATGGTTAATATAAACTAGTCGAAAATGTAATATTTACCCTCTGACAATCCACGTTTTAGTAGTATGACTACGAGGCGACATCACATGTTCCTATGATTGCATATATTTCTATGATTAAATATTACAAAATAGTACACACATTTGTGACGGTATATTTTCGTTATAAAAAATTATAAAATTATATTGTATGTGTTCAGACAGCTATCAGCTACTATATGTGCAATAATTATCGTTCATAGTGGATCTCGTCTTCGACACGGCTATATAACTAGAGAATACACAGTTCACTATCAAACACGAGCAAAAAATACCTCTGAAAATCGTCTCCGCTTTTACACGGTAAAATATTTTAATTTAACTATATGACTTTTATTTCTTATGAAAATGTCTAAGGTTGAAATGCGCGCCGTAAAGCCCAAACAAGGGTTTCCGGAAGGAAATGTTCATTTTTTATTAATAATTATATAATAAAACCTAGAAGTAATATATTCAAACTAATGACTATATTAATCGGTTTTAAAAGAAACATATATGATTTACCTTTGTCAATTAAAATCAAAATTGCCAACTATATAAGTATCAAGTTTTGAAAAAGTCCTTAGATTTATAGGCCCTAGCGGGAAACGTTTCGTAGAACCTTTTATTCAGAATTAATTGTCTTAGTTACATCCTTGTTTGTTTATTCGTACATATTTCAACAAACAATTTTATACTAATTATTTTAAATATTTTATTTTTGAAAACTAGTTTAATTGAAATTAAAAATGCCAGTCGTTTACATGTACATTGAATTAAATTGTTAAATTAATCCAGACGCACGGCATTGCAGAGGTGTCATGCATTTTGTTCGTAGAACAGAAATATTTAAAACAATTTATTAATTAAAATTATGGTAGCCCGCTTCTTCCACAATATGTAAAGACAAATAATGTATCTTCCAGAATGTTGAATGGAATTTAATATCGTGACGTCACAAGTCTTATATTGACAATTCTAAATAAACAATGTTTATCCAATATAATTTTTCAATATTTGTCTAGGATAAAGATTAAAGTATTTCTCAAAATGAAATACCAAGTATTAAACAATATTATTAGTTAAAAAATAGGACTAGATGCTCAATACATTTTTTGATTTCGACTGTAGGTAATTATGCCTCTCTGAAAATATTTTTTAAATGAATAGCATGACTTTATTTCAGCTATTACGTTTGTAATTGCATTAATGAGGTATAAAAGGAGAATATAAATCAAATAATCATTCGTAAATTATATGTACGTTGTGTAGGAAGTGGTTAATCGTGTAATAAAATACTGTTTGAAGGGTAAAATAGATCTAATTAAACTGCATAGTAGTTATCAGTGGACCTAAACATACTTTCTCCCTTAAGTCAATTTAAAAGACAAACTTTAATAAAACCAACATATACTTTGACTTTTATCTAAATATTTTTTTAAATAATTTGAATTTTAATAATTTTTTGTTTCAAATATAATCATCAAATTTCTAAAAATAATAACAAGAGACACAAAATTAAATTATTGTTAGAATTTCATGGGGTATAACCCCTCCCCCGTAATACCAATCTTTTTTGAGTGATTTTGAAGGGGTGATGTGACCTGCATACAAAGTTTCATGGAAAACGGCTAAGAAATAAGGAAAGAAAATTGATTTAAAGAAATTGATTTTTTTAATATTCTCCATAAGAATAACATTGGGCGCTCTCAGACAATGTACTGAGTTTACCACTGACATAAAATTTGACTTTTCTCTGGAACTGTTAGGCGTAGACTAAAGATTTAAAATACTAATTTGTTTAGTTTCTAAGCTGGTTTAATGATGGTAGTCAAAGTATACTTTACCTTTATCGTTACGGAAAAATAAAAAATATTTTTTAACTTTTAAATGTCCATAACTTTAAAACCCCGTTGTTTATAAAAATGCAGGCTATGTCATTTTGTTTATCTTATGAAGGACTATAAATCATATAGTTTTAATCAAAGTTATTAAAGCCGTTTTTAAGAAATCTTCATTTTACGTGTTTTTGGGATAAAATACCCTTAAAAATCTTAAATAAAAACACACATTCCGAGATACCGTGGATTACATACATGCCAAATTTCATAAGGATCGCACTAATAGTCTCGTCTCTAGGCTTCCAAACATCCCCGGACATCACTAAAAAACACAGACATCACTAAAAAACCTTTTTTCGATTCTGGGGGCAGTAATATCTAGGCTTCTGCACATCCCCACACACAAACATACAAACATCACTCTAAAACCTCTTTTTTGATTGAGAGGTCACTGTAATGGATATGCACTAGAAACTCAAATTCTAAAATTCTGACGAAAACAATACTTTCTCCTTATACTATAGTATAGGGAAGAAAGTAAAAATCACACCTGAAAAAAAAATTTAAATTTTTATTTCCTCTAACGTAATATTTTACGGATTAAATTATGTTTAAACCATATTTTCAGGCTTTAATAATGCTTTTAGTTTAACAAAGGAGGATGCAGACCTTCGTCTGTCACCAGACGCACCAACTGTAAGTGTGTGGCAAATGTATGGTCATGTCTTTCGTAGCAATATTTTATACGAATATTTCATATTTAGCTCATAAAAATTATAAATGACTTATACTAAACCTTGCCCCAAAAATATTGCAATTAAGATAGCATTGAATATAGGATAAAAATTCCACTCAAATAATTACCATTCTTTTTCTATAAACACAATACATAGTTAAACACTACATTTTACTGACACTGCTTGTATTTTTCTTTAAACAATTTACTATTGAAAAACTCACATTTTAATGAAGTATCATATTTATGTTTGACTATTATTAAGTTATGCTTATTTTTTTCATTTTAAAGTAAAAATAAGTTTTTAAGAACTTTAAATTTTCTAACTAAATTACCTATATGTGACAGTGATGTGTTTCTACATTTACTTTTACAAATTTAACTATAAAAATAATCTTTACAAAATGCAATACTTTGCAAAAAAATTAGTGGATTATATTATTATGTCATAAAAATTTTAATTTATAATAGAATAAATTTCAATTGTTAACTAAAACAATAAATGTGGGTGTTTTATTGTTTAAGCCGAACTAATATCCTAATTGTAATTTAAAACAAACTTTTAACCAAATTTCAGATTGTGTTGAAGAAAACGTAATTCTAAAACAATACGTACTGTTCGAAATTGCATGGTTTGCATGTAATTATAAAGGTGAATAATTACATACCTAGGTCACCCTTCACAGGGAGTGTAACGCCACAGTCCCTCTGTCAGTAAATTTACCCTTGGTTATCTCACACATTATCTTCACTCCCATTAAATTTGCATAAGTTTCTCACTATTATGTTAGACATATTATGGTTTCTAGATTGAAATTATAACTTTACTATTCATTATTTATAAAATTTGCTAGAATAATTGTTGAGTTATAGTTTTCATTAGTTTTATAGTAGTTTATGGTTATTTATAATCTTACATGCAAACCACCAACCCTAGTATGATATGTTTATTACGTACTCAATTTTTCTCTTCTACCTGTTGTTGATGTGGTTACAAGGAGCTTCCGTAACCGAGTTTTTTTGGTATACTTCTCCTAGGGTTTCCTTCAACTTTGACCTTCTTTGTTATCCTAAGAAATGGAGGTTACAGCATTCTCTGTACGTCTCTACATTCCTCCAAACTGTGACGGATGCCACACAGACCATGTGTATATGGTTATATTTTGATTTCAGTTGCTTCGTAGCTATTGTTCTGTTAAGTAACTCTATTAGGTTATTTCAGAAGTAATATAACCAAAGGTTTCTGGATTTAAAATAGTGGCCTGCGAATCCTGTCGGATCAAGAACGGTCACTAAGATATCCTAATGTATTTTAATTCATCACACAAACTGCAGAAGGATGGTTAACAGGTAGTTGAGATTAACGACCTCAGAGGAAATTGACAGTCGATCTTTAGATCTTTATACAGCATAAATCCAAAGTAGTGCTAACCTATACCTAAACACCAATTTCTTTGGTAAATCTAGCTTCAGATTTACATGCATCACTAATATTTTTATACATTTATATAATTTAAATAATGTGATCAAAATTATACATTTGAGTTTCCATTACTATTATATCCGTTGATATGTTTAATAAAATAAGATTACTTATGTATCATTTAAAATAATCGTAAAACATTAATTTACCGAAAGTATAGAACATTTGTAACACCAATAAACATATTTGACATCTTAAAAATTTGGTATCTGCTCTATTTTTTTGAGGATGTTAACATTTTTCCTAATTATACATTTTTCATGTCTAAAAATTATGAGAAATCTAAGACTACGTTTAGAGAAATAAAATATATGAATAAATAAGAAATTAAATATTTAACACAATAAAATTTATAAATATATGAATAAAATATACAGCCTATACGTTACTAACATATTACCTTTATTTATTTAAATATTTTTACGGCTGAAGAAACAGTTTTTCAAGAGCATGTATAACCAACCAATATAATTCACCGACATGAGACCTAATAATGAACAGTGATGCCAGCTGGTCTACTACGAGCTGCTAAATCAGCGAATATACTTGTCTGTCAAAGGCTGGAGTTTGTCAACTACAATCATATTGATAATAATCCAACCTTTTTCACTTGTCAATGAACCTATATTTTGGGGTAAAAAGGTGATGTTCATCCTAAAAACACGCTAATACTCTGGCTAATCTAAATCTTAACGAACACAGCAAACTAATTTTTAAAATAATTACAGTCATTTCTATCAATATATCTTATTGAGTTAGTTTTATTTTCATATCCACATTAGAAAACTCACAGAGTGTGTTGGTGTTACATATACGTAATATAAATAAGGTTTCTTTAAATAGCACACCATTTTCAATCAATCACCATTCACACGTGCATGACGGACAGCATTGAACTACTAAATCAACTAACTACAAACTCACTTTTCAGGACGGACTTCTACGTAGAGCGGTGCACTACTAAGTAGGTTAAGTGAACTTGGGGGAGTGTGATCATGATAATGAGGGTGTATTTTGTTCATATGAACGAACACATGAATATTCATATCCATATGTAAATATGATATGTCAATGTTATATTTGGGGGCAGAAGCTTTTGAGTACTTATTCCGTGGGTCTATTATTATTTCTATTGCTAATATAAAGTGAAAATTATAATTAAATTACAATTACTCATTTCTGAAGCGCATAAATTGAACTCATAAAGAAACATTAAACTGGCTGAAGAGGAACTCGTACTATTACTAAGCTTAAGGCTATCACGTGGGAAGATTATAATTTCAATATTTAAGAAAATACACAAACCGTCAATGGTGAACTATCTTATACTCTTATACTAGGGCTTATATGGAGAAAGAATTAGTTTCCGCATAATTTTTTAATTTGAGTTGAGAGAGGATATTCTGTTTGAGGCTGCCTGAATCCAAAAAAGTGGTTTTCGGTCTGATGTTTGTGTACAAACCCAGAGACCCCACTGATCCGATTTTATCTCCAGACTATTTTATTTTTATTTTTAAGTGTATTTTACCCCTAGAAATCATTACAAATTTAACGATTTTGAATAACGATCCCAAATAATATGACACCACCCGTATGTCTCTTATATGAATGGTTCAAAAGTTGTGTGCTTGAAAATTTTATGGCGAAAACTCAAATTTTATTAGATTATTGACCACCACCATTAAACTTGCTTTAAAAAACTCAAGATATTAGTATTTTGAATCATTCGTCTACGACTAACGATTCCAGAGAAAAGATAAATTTAATGTCCATAGTAAACGCAGTACGTTGTCTGAAAGTGCCAAATGTAATTCTTAAGGAGAATATTAAAAATTTCAACATGAAACTTGGTATGCAGTGTAAGGTTACATCAGTCAACAAAACCCACTAAAAAGATAAGAAAATAAATATGAGACACTGAAATGGTACATTTGGCTTTTAACATTTCTCGTAGTTGAATTTCTGTCTATAACTAGTATGATAAAGACGAAAAAATTTAAGTATCATACAAATTTTTCAAACAAAAAAGATTTATAAATCTACTGTTATTTGGTTTACATATGGATATGGAGTGTACTCAGCTAATTTATAAATATATATATTTTTTGTTTCATCGTATTCAATTTTTGTATAAATATTATGAGAATTTTTCAAAAGTTTTTTCATTATTTTTAACTCAGTTCATTTGAAGTTCATAACAAATACAATAGTTGAGTTTAAACACCATTCCATGATTAAAACCCTCCACCACAGTGCATTAGCTGATAACGCAACGACGGGCTCCTCTCAGTCCTATTATGGAACTTTCTCTTCAAACACTCCATATTTTGCTATTATTAAATGTGGGCCTCTGTTGACATTTTGTGGTGAAAAATTACCAATAGGATCGAAATTAAAAGAAAATCACTTGTGCTAGTTAAAAAACGCATAAGAAAATTTTCACATGGATATGTCTTAGCTCTTGGGGGAGTGTTGGTGATTTGTAAGATGGAAAATATGTAACAGGCTTCCACAGAAACCACCAGAGCTATTGTATTGAGTTTTAAATATAAAAGAATAAAATTAGCTGTTTATATGGACTGAAAACATTCCCTTTAGACATATCCATGATCTTACATAATTCCCACAGGTAAGTAAACACAAAAATGTTTAAATTAAAAATTTAAGTTATCTTTATAAATAAAATTATAGTTTTGATTGTTAGTTGCTCGAAATTAAAACATTTTCAGTAATTTTTACTTTTCACATACCGGACAATTGATCTTATTGCAATTTTTGTCCCTCCCTCAGTCTAAAACGGCATTACTATATGCCTGGTATACTCGAAGTTTTAGGCTTCGTATAATTTCGTTTACACTTTGTATAAGTGCTCAAAGTATACTCGAATTCTTCAAAATAAATAGAACCCCGATTGCAATAAAACCAATTTTGTTTGTTTTTAAAATAATCTGCACACTTTGACATTTACGTATCTAACTTTCAAAAATCAAATTTGATGCGATAGTTACCATTTTTTTAGCACTTTATGTATCTATATTTGTATGTCACAGATGTATTATTAATAAGTATATCAAGTCTCTTGAGTCACAAAACCTGTACAAATAAAGAATAACTTATATCGTTGTTTATAATAAGTTAAAACTGGACATAAATAAGTACATAATACTTTTGTATTTATAAAATATATTAGGCAGTCAACTATTACTCTAAAAATACGGTGAGATAAAATTATTTACTTAATCTGGAATTGAAAATTGTCGTTTCATTAATTCCAGCAAATTAAATTGGATTGACTCATTAAACTAATTAAATCGAGAACCGTGTTAATGAAGCTATGCTTTAGATGCACTGGGTATTTTACCTGGGTATAAACAATTTCGTGTAAACTAAGTTTTCTGGCTTACTTTTACAAAAACAATGATTATTCAAGATATCAATATTATGTATCTATAATTATGTATTTTAAAATTTTATAACAAGCTTGAATGAAGTATACCAAGTGCCCTTTGAAAACATTTTAATTTTCCAACATGTTTCGGGTATTATCCCATTATGAAGAAACATCCATAAATAACCTATTTTGATAATATCACTATTTAAATGTAAATTAATAACAAATGATGATTTCAATTTCACTGTATCTATATGAGTGGAGTGTGATAGCAGGTTTTATTTCTTTACTGTATTATTTTTTCATAAATTGGACCGTGTGTATCATTTTGTGAAGTGTTAAATATATTGTTTTTGTCAAGTTGAGAGAACATGTAAGTATCAATTTGGAATTCTTCTTTGGTGTCGCATTTCTTCATTTGTGTTCGTAATCCAATATAGTCATATTATGTGTCATATTAGTGCAATAATTGTGAATTGTGGAGAGAGTGTGTTCGACGAACGCTGATTTATTTACATAGAAATATCTTACATATATCACTTTTTATGATTTTATCTATTTTTATGACTACTCTAAAATAAAAAACTGAGATATTTATACTGCAATGATAAATCTTTTGTTTCATTTTTATAACACTATCGTGGTTCAGAACAGGAACTAATCAAGGTTAATCAATGTAGTCCCTTAAATATAATTGTTTTAAACCCATATCATAGCAATGCTATTATCGATGCTATTTTATATTTTTATGAACTAGTTTTAATACGGTAAAAACTAAACAGTTTTTGTGCTTATCAATATAACACCTGTATATGACCAACAAATCACAAAATACAAGTTTGTAAGTAATTATATTACCCTTGTATTTGATGAAAAGAAATGTTTGATGAAAACAATCTGAAATAAAAATAGTCTCTGCTACGGAGTATAAGTATAAACACTGTTGAGTGTAATGTTTCAGACCCACACAACGTGATCCAGAGACCAACTGTAGGTGACGGGCAAACTTCTCAATGCTACACCAGCTCGCTCTCGCGTCAGTGAGCCGAACTACAAAACAGTAGTTCCTATTTTTCCATTTTCTGTCAAAGGTTATCATACTAATAACATTATTTATAATGAATATTGAATAACATTATATTATAATGAATATAATTAGAAGGCTATGTTTTAACAACATAAATTTTATTAAATAGCTTACTATTCTTAGAAAAACCTTATATATGTTTGTTAAAAATCGGGTTGTAAAAAATGTCTCAAATTTAATTTTTTTTATTTTACATTTCAATCAGTGTGCTACCAATCTAGATTATATTTTCCTATAACAAATTTACTTTATTTTATTCATGCTTGGCTTAAAATAAGTCTGGCTCCATTCTTATTCAATATAATGCATCTTAAAGTTTATATTTTTGGAAAACACGAATTACGCATAGTTGTAAGTGATTTTCGGTGGGTGTACTTTGTAAGGATTAACGTCCGCACTATAGAATACTGCGTTAATCCGCAAAGACCATCCTTATAATTAGACCAGTTCGTAATTCATAGGCAGTGGGACCTATTCGGCTGTTGGGCTATTAATTAATTAGTCATGTCTAAAGAAAATTTCAGCCTTAGTCAGTAACAAGACTACAAGATCGTGCCACAATTATCTTACACTCAATTCTCATTCATACTTGGCTCCTTGTTTAACTCCCCTTAGATATACTAATGACTGTTTGTATATTAATTAACAGTTACTAAGGAACATGTCAGCCGTAGTCAGTAACAAGATAATAATATCGTGCCACAATCATCATTTTTGATTAAAACCTGCACAGGCTGCCATTTCAGTAACTAACTATTTTTGGTAACACTTGATCCTTTTAATGTTCGATAATAATGGATAGCCACTCTTAAGCATACGTTGCGTAGAAAGGACGCTATATTAAAAATATTTATGCACGTTGGAATATCCAGGGGTTGGTTAGAGGTGGTGGAGTCCCACTTTGATCTAATATACACCAGTATATGCAAAAATAATAATAAAATATGATGAAGTAAAAATCAAAATTAAAGTTATTCCTCGGAAACGTATTAAATATGTTCCACTTATTAAAATATACATCCATAAAGCATTGTATTTTATAAGTTCTAATAAAAGAAGCAACATAAACTCATTTGCAACACGTGCACTGGTTGGCGATATGATCGAAGCGTTTGATGACGTCAGTACAACGGCCGGCGGCCGAATACAAATAATGCCAGGGGAAAATAATGTTGCTAGTTATTCTTTAAATTTGGTTTTGAATTTACATCCCCTAAGTGTATTATTATTATATTATTTTTTAAAGCATTTTAACTGTCAAGAACTTGAAATATTTAGGTAAAATGAGTACTTCAAATTTAACCTATACCATTTATTAAGTGAAAAAGGAAATGAATTATTGTTCAACCATACCATATTGTGTAGAATCGTATCTACATTTGTAACTTACTTCTGAACTTTACGTGCTTTAAATACAGTAGAGCGTCGATTATCCGAAGCCCGGGTAAACAAAAACACAATCAAACATGAAAAAAAGGAAACCGTTTGCGTGCCAAATTGATGTTCAAAGAACGTTTTTAAGCTTTTTCTTTTGATCGCATAATTGTTTTTGTGCTTTATAAAGAGTTCTTTGTATATTTTGTGAGTATCATATTATAACTAGTAAATTTAAAAAATTGTTTCATTATTCATTATGTGTAATGATATCAATTTCCCTAATTTTTTCATGTGACCGATTATCCAAAAATTCAGCTATCTGAACACTCTTAATCTCCTATAGTTTCGGATAATCAACACTCTACTTTATAACAATTCCTAGGTATACCTTGTATGAATTGAAACCTTAATTTTCATAGCTGTTTAAGTAATAATTAGATGAATAATGTTATTAATAAATCTCATTCACTCTTCTTATTAAAGTAACCTAAAACAAAATCGTGGAAGGCCCCCTCTCGTCTCAGGGGGGGGGGTATTCATCCAGATCCCTCAGAGGAGCCCCTCACTTTTCAACTGGCTGGATACGCCCATGGGTGCAATTCCCGGTAATAAAAAACAAGCAATAGATCTATAAGATAAAATTTAATATATTTCAATATAATATACATGATGTACTATCTACAGGATATTAGAGTAAAATTCATTCACATGGACAAATTGAGTAAAAGCAAATAAAATATTTTAAATTTAAATTGTTCCTAGTGAAATGGTTTATATAAAAAATATTTCCAGTAAAATAAAAATTTGTTCAAGTTAGGTTAGCAGGTATAAAATGAATTTACAACACCTTACGCCAGCCGGAAAAAAGTAAAGAATTAATATTCGAGTAAAACATATGGTGAAAGGAATAAAAGCTAATTTAATTATTCATGCACAAGGGTTGTATAAAGTTGTTAAACTCCTGTTGCGTATTTATTTGTCTTTTCATATGGCGGTTCAGTTTTGTGGTAAGTTTAAATTTATAGCGTTGTAACACGAATCCTAGGCTTTAGAGTTTCTGGGTCCACTAATGAAACGCGTTCGGGTAAGCAATGCAGGCACCATATATAGTCTTATGTTTCATAACGGTACTTGCGAATTTTCATTAGCCTAGAGACCTCTAAAAGGCCTGTAACCCTTTGACTGTTATAAATTTTCATTAATGAGGGGGTTATCAGATTTAATATTTTAGCTGGAATAGTATACAGTGTTGTATGAGAGTCAAAGTAAATGTTTTTGCCTCGCAACATCGTAACAAATCTTGTATTTTATTTTGAGACTGTGATGACTTTATTATATCCTTTCGAAATTTCAAAATTCAATTTCAATTTCGTAAAATTTCAAATATACATTTATTAATGTTATACATATTAGAAATAAGCATATCTGGCTAATATATTAATCTCGTCATACACAAACTATTCAGTAGCTCCGCAATTGAATACTGAGTCCATCTGCAAATACATCCTCATAATAAGACCTTTTCGTAGTTCAGAGACACTGGTTTGGACTCCACGTTAAACTGTAGCTCCCTTAGATATCATTGACTGTTAGCCTATTAATTACCGGTTCTGTTTAAGGAACATGTCAGCCTTAGTCAGTAACAACACTACAAGTTCGTGCGATAATCATTTTACACTAATTTCTCATTCTTTATTCAATACGTTCAAAATACGTGGACGGGTTGTCATTTCAGTAGCTAGCTAACATTAAGTGATCAATTTTATTTTCATCGAACATCGAGTTGATTCATTCCTTAACCACAATATTAAACTTATTACTAAAACTATAATAAAGAAAACAAACAAATTATTATACCCTTTGGTAATAGCTTCTATCTAAAGCAAGATTCACTAAAATGAGATGGTCCATCCATTTGTTTAGATGATTGCACCCTTATTCTCATTATAAATAAAATTTCATTTATTAGAGACAAAAACATCACTGACGCACTTATAATGCTCCTACGTTTCGTTCTACAACTCGAGTTTATTGTTAAACCGTTAGGATCGTAACTACTTATTAACGAATTATTTGATAAAAAGAATATTTATTTGTATCTTCTAAAAATTTAAAAGCAATTTTATTTTTAATATATTTTGTGATTAGGTTCTCCTACTCCATATTTATATAGATATTCATTGAAATTAGTATGTCCTTACTATTATTTCTTTCATCCTGCACCATGTCTTCTATGACTAACAGACACGTTTATTTAGTATGTAATAGAATAAACAGTTTGTTCATTTAGTTTTGTTTTTTACATGGAAATGTCTTAGCTCTGGGGGAGGGGGTTAGCAATTTGTAAGATGAAAATTTGAAGCATAAGAACAGCTGTTTAGATGAACTGAAAACATTCCCTTTTGACATATCCATGATCTAACCTATTTCCAAAAGGGAAGTAAATACAAACATGGTTTGATTTAAAAGACTCTTTATGATTTCAATAAACTCTAGTTAAAACAAGTTTGTTTTAATTAAACGTTAGTTTTCATTTTAAAATTCAAACTGAATTATTATTGTAGTATTCAGTTTTCATACGGAATTTTCGGTTTTCACACACATAGAATCTAAACAATTGGTGAAGCGTTTGAAAAAGCAGGATGCACACCTGCATACAGTGTGAAAACCAATTTCACTTCATATTACAACTACACAAACAATAATATCCAACCAATAGAAAAGGACAGGTGTTTAAAAAAATTGTATAAAAGCTGTAAATTTACCCTGTACCAAACAATGCAATGGATACAATAATAGACATTTTACAAAGCTTCAAAGAAAACAACACAAGTAACCACAGAAAGCATACCTCAAAGGTAGCAAAACAAAAACAAAATCTCCAACATTCAATACTTAATCACCATCGTAAACAAAACTCACTAGAAAACCACCATTTCTACAAACATATACCGATTCGGATACCATAGCCTAACTTAAAAAAAGGAATATTTCATCAACTGAATCATCTTCAAAACCATCCACGAAATAGAAATAAGATACACACAATATTTATAAACACATGTCAATATTTGTAAATAGTGTACAACATTTTTTATGTGAGAGTCTTCTGATGATGCCACACTCTTAGTGACACGTGCATAAAGATGTAAAAATCAAAAGTACAGACAAATAACAGGTAAATAAAAAACATGTTTAGTATACATAAATGTTGTAAAGTATAAATAAAAGGTTTAAGCCTACAATTTCAATTGATTACAAAAAAGTGCATGTTTGTTATGGTATTCATCCTTGTAATCTGATTTTTAATCAGTTGAATACAATACAGTGAACTGTACACAATTAATGCTATTTACAATGAAGAGTTTTCCTTTCGGTGCATTTAGGCTACACCTTTATATTAATTAACTGTGGTGGACGCCTTACTTAATCCATCTCTGATCCCCTTGTTGGAATGCTTTTAAAGGATAACTCAGATAAGTGCTCAGTCATACATATGGGCGATTCATATCCTAATAGTAATCCTTTTAATTTGTTGTTCACTAAGAATCCTTTGAGTGAATGTGGACGACATTTTTAAATTTTCTGAGGTCAGATGGATATTACTGTTGTTTGCAAGTTGAGGCGATTATATAAGTTGATGTGTTTGGAACTAAACTTAAGATTTTCCACGTGGAGATTTATTTACCAAATCATTTCTTCATTCGCTGGCTGCCTCACCCAAGAAAATGTAAAAACGCTAACTTAATTTTAAAACAGTGTTCCTAGATTCGTTTATAACATAAAAAGGGTTGACGACAGTGAGTTCATATTGAAGGCAAATACGTTGAACATAAAATAATACAATAATCTTCGAATCTCACTTATATAGTCCATAATACTTTGCTGACTAAAAATTTGCAATATCTTGCGAAAGCTGGTGCACAGGTCCGAGGTCTGTAAGCATCGTACTCGATAGGAATATCATCTATACTTGACGCTTATTAGATCTGAGCTGAGAAATAAATGATTTTCCTACTTTGTTGGACCCCATGTGTACAACGGATTAACGTTTGAAGAAAAGGTAACATGTTATGGATTCTTTAAAGATATTTTATAAGTAAAAACTGTCAATGTTTTTGACTATAATTTTTGGTATTATGTTAATTAATTTTAGCTACATCTTTTTATGGTTTTGAATATTTTGCTTGATGTCAGAGATCAGTTAGCATGTAATACAGAACTTGTATCTGATGAACTCAAAGCAATAAAGACTTTATTTGTTTATTTAGTACAAACAGTCAATATAATCATAATCACTTGATGTATGTCACCAATATGTAGCTAGTAGTGAGTGAGGTAGTCAGACGCCTAGTGACAGTCACTGAGGTACTTCCAACTCAAACACTGTTTGATTGAACTTGTCACTTTGATGGATTATCGTCGTCCACTCCCCACCAACCACAAGCCATCTACCTCCAGTTATAATTTGCTCATTAAAAATTATCATTTATTTTAAGAAACCCACAGCTGAATTTTATAATGTAATAAATTTCATATTCTAGTATAATATTAATAGGAAACTTGAACTGAAAATGCTATATTATAAGGCTAATTCCTTAAAAGTTTGAATATACTGTACACAGAGTATCCCTGAAATCCCTACCCACTTCTCCAAATATTGTTCCTGGCCTCTAGACAAGCCGAAGTACCATATTCAAAAATCCAATAACTCAAAATTAACTCGTATAGCCAATATTTTTTCCATATAGCAAATTTTATTCGTGATCGGCTATTATAATGAAATGAAATGAGGTATTATCTAAAGACCTAGTTACAAGAAAATAATATGTTTGACTATCAATTTCAAAAATGTAATTTTAAATCCAACGACACCAAATTTATGGAAATTGGTCGATCGGCCTGCCACACACGGAGCCGGGCAAAGCAGTTCGCGACAGAGCCTTTTGCCACGGGGCGTCTTGTGCAACGTGAAATGTACGGGCGCTTGTGGAGTACCACACACAGGACCGGACGAGGCAGGGCGCGTCAAAAAGACGCCCCGGGGCGCCTCCAGGCAAAATGCGAAGCTGTGTGTCGCTGCCGGGCAAAACGGTCTGCGTATGCGTGGTCACGTGACACTCTCTCCGGTCGGAGAGAATGAATGAGAATGTTCGGCTTGTCCATGAACAACATCTGGAAAGGTTTATAGAGAGTTCAGGGACACCCCTAGACAGAGCTGTTAATTAATAGCCCAACAGTCAATGGCATATCTACGGGATATACAGTTTAACGTGGAGTCCAAACCACTGCGTCTTAATTACGAACTGGTCCAATTGTGAGAACGGTCTTAGTGGATTAAGGTTGTACTCAATAGTGAGGACGTAAATCCACTTATGGGAACACTACACCCACCGAACATTGCTCACAAGCATCCATAATTCGTGACTTTCAAGTAGCTGGATTAGAGGACACATCACGGTATTGTATTATTCAAACTGTTATAATGTTATTATTCTAAATATGTTATTATAAGTTTGTTCCTACAGTAACAAATGTAATCTGATAAAGAGTGTATATTTTCACGTGCAGGTCTTGCGACATTCTAGCCAATTTTGTAACCTCATACATCACAGGGCTTTGTAACAAGCCCCGAACTTCCTCTATAATCTTATAGAAATTTATTATTCTACTATATCGAAGCTAACTTACCAAGATAAAAGCCACTATCAATAAATTTCACATTGATAAAGTAATTTATTTTCATGAATAACATTTACTTAATTTTAATACCTTTTGAAAATTGTAGTTTTGAAAATTTCAGGAAGACACGAATATTAATAAGCGGGTTTTTTCAAAATATTATAATTAATTTACAACTTCTTTAACGTAACTTCTATGGGAAATTCAGCTATTTTTCGACAACAATTTAACCAATATAGGAGGTCGTTAGTTTACTTAGGTACAATTTAAAAGTAAACTATCAAGCCTATGAAGTTGAAAGTTTTACCTTACACTCGTTATTGTATGATGAAACAGATGGTCATAAATTAAAAATATAGCCATAAAAAATACCATCTTTAAATTTTAAACATACATAGTATTAAAAAATTTATTTTTTATATAAAATATTTTTCCAAACCCCACTTTTAACTCGTTTTTTATAATGATAGGTCATTTTCATTGCAGCATATTCATGAATAACAATAACAAAACTGAAGTGAATAGTACTTATAGTTTTATGGATAGAACCTACATATTGGTTTTCTAGGTTACGGAAAAACAAATTTTCTGGTTGATTGTCGGACCTAAAAAACAGCTGTTTACTTCTAAAAAATATATTTATAATGTGTAATGTATATTTTAGATATAAATTGTTATATATTTTTTTAATATCATGAAATGGAGAAAATTTTTAACAATAAAAGACTTTATAATATCTTTTAATCTAAAAACTGCTGACCTCCCCTTAAAGCTTAAAAAAATGTGAATTCCACTCTAACCATCTGAATAAAACATACTTCCCTCCAGTTACATCTGAATCATTAAAAATAGCCTGAATAAGTATTTTTAATTTTGGAAATTACTATATGATTCATTCAGAAAATAATGGAATTGCAAAACAAAGCTGTAAACAACATTGAATAATTTACATAGATGTTTACAGTATTCCCGGTTTGACCTTTGAATTTCGTACTATTTATGATTAGCTTCACTCATGTGGGGATATGAATGTGGATATGGATGTGGATATGGATATGGACATGGATGTGGAAGCCAGCGACGGGACGGACGGCTTCATGTTACGTCATTCTGGACGGCAGGCAATTTCAAAGCCGCGCTGCTGACATCTCTAATCGAATCTGTCACTCACGCTTTATTATAATTTCTGTATCTTTATTTATTTTACTTCCCAAAACTTTCTCAATATTCACATTGTACCCGCTTTTTAACATATTGGTAATCTATTGTAGTTAATCAATTATTAGCTCAGCTTAGTAAAAAAATTAGATTATTAAACCAATTTGTCCAAATTTAAATTTACTGAATTCTTAATGAGTTCGTATTCAGATGGTGTGATACAAATAATTAAATTTCTGACCTTCAACAGTTATTAACTCTATTTATTTAGTGAGTCTATTAGCTATAAATAAGAAATAAATGACACTATTGAATCCGTTACTTTTGTATTTTAACCTTTACTGCAACATCCAATAAGGTATTTGTCTTTCCAACGGTTTAGTGTAGTGAGTCTATTAGCTAGAAACGAGAAATAAATGATACTATTGAATCCGTGACTTTTGTATTTTAACCTTTACTGCAACATAAAAAAATATTTGTTTTCTCAACGGTTTAGTGAAATTTTATTGATTTGTTGATTGATATTTCCATAGGTACATTATTAAATATTCCTCAGAAAACGTTTTTGTCATTTTTTGCAAACTAAAGTTCATATATTTTGAACTTGGAGGATTCATAATTAAATGTCATTACTTATCTCATTTGATATTTATTATACTACATAATACAAGTCCAGTTGTGTAATGAGTTAATATTATTAATATAGTTTAGTAACCAAAAAATTAAATTTTAACCTGAAAAATGTAAATTATAAACATGTTATATCATGATTTCCGAACATTTTTATTGGATTTATACCCGTCAAAATTTGGAAATTATGAGCTTAATAATAAAAATAATTTATAAGTAATCAGTAAAGTATATAGCTATTAAAAATATTAGATGATAGTCTTGTACTTTACATATTGTGAAATGATAAACTTGGTTTTGTTCCACGAGAAACGAGTAAATGGATCTCTTTCTGCTACATAAAACTGAATAATAAATGTTATCATAAGCCTTATTAAGCTATAAATATTTAGTTATTCTGGGTTATTTTTTTACATTTATATCTCCATAGCAAAACACACTGTGTTTACTTATTAGATATGCAACTGTATAAGAGTGAAGATTCAAAACACTAAAGTGTTTGTTTTAGCTGATTCTTGGATATAATGAAAATTTAATTAACATTCCATAAATATTTTCATATAATAATTTCCGAGGTAGAAGGTTTAACAGCGCCCAAAGTTTTAAGTTTTAAGTAATGTTAAGTACCGATTAAACGTGTAGCGTGAATACACTATATGAAAAAAATAAACGGTACCAATAGACTGACACATAATTTCTCTCTTAAGTAAATTTAAAAACGAAATTATTAAATAAAACTGTCACATTCTTTAAGATAATAACAACAAGAGAAACAAAGATAAACTAATAATTTTTATACTTTTAACTCAAATGGTAACCTACCCAGGTAGTTATTTAAGGAAAGTATTAATGAGAAATGAGTGTAGGATGATTGTAGCGAGATTTTTTAATCATTTATTGACTAAGACTGAATTGTTATTAGACAGAGCTGTTAATTAATATCCCAACATTTAATAGCATATCTAAGGGACCTACAGTTTAACGTGGAGTCCGAACCACTGACTCTGAACTATGAGCTGATCTAATTATGAGGATGGTCTTTGGTTACGTACGTAATATTAAATAGTGCGGACGTTAATCTAAATAAGAGAACACTTCACCCATCGACCATCGCTTACAAATATTCACAATAATTCATGACCTAAAAGTAGCTGGATTACAGGACACACCACGGTCCCAGTATTTAGTTAGAATTTTATAGGAGGGGAACTATCTCCCCATACTTAGATTTTTGAACGGGTTTTCTTGTATTATGACTACATACAAAGTTTCATGGAAAACGTTTGGGAAGTAAGGAAGAAATTGATTTTTTAATATTTTCCATAAAAATAACATTTTACGCTCTCGGATTACGTACTGCATTTATAATGGACAGTAAATTTAACCTTACTCTAGATCCGTTAGTCGTGGACAAATAACTCAAATTACAAATTTGTTTAGTTTTTGAAGCCGGTATTAATGGTGGTAGTCAAATTTTACTTTACATTTATTGTTTTCCTGAAAAACGTAAACAATAGATTTTTTTACACTTAACCTTTGTACCTTCGTTTTTACACACATTCGGGTGGTGTCATATTGTTTAGTACTCTAAACACTAAAAAGCACTTAATTTTATTTAAAATTTTTCTAGCATTTTTTGAGAAATTTGGATTTTTCTTGTGTTTAAGGGGTTTCAGGGGTGATCTTAAAAATCAAGTGTTCAAAAGAATGAAAACTCTTAAGATACGGCGAATATATACATACATAAAAAATTCCATCTAAATCGGACCAATGCGGTAGGCTGTGGCTCTGTACACAAACAGACACACACATTGATTAAGACATCACGTCGAAACCCACTTTTTAGATTCAGGGGACCCGAAAACGTATACATCAACTCTCATCTCAAATTCGAAAGTCTTAACAAAAACAAAATTTTCCTCATATACTATCGTAAAGGTGGGTGTTTAAGTTACACTTTTACATCTGAAAACCTTAAAAACAAGAAAAATCCAAATTTTTCAAAAAATTCTCGAACGAAACCTATGCAGTACGCGTTGGATCAGGTACAAGAAACCTTAATTTAATCATAATTATATAAAATACCTCTGATATTTTACAAACACAAAACAAACAAATAAATAAAATATATATCAGCACCGGAAGAACGGTTGACAGGAATAGTAATTATGGGATAAATTATTGCGACAAATAAAATAATAAAATGTTATTTATAACATTTTCACCTCAAGTAAAAATATTTCTCTTTAGCAAACAAAAGATTTTAGTTGGTCACAGAGAAGAAACTGTTGTAAATAGCATATACCTCACTAACAACTAAACTATTCAAATTTGTACATGTGAAATGAGATTTAGCTAACTACGTGTACATAAGACTAATTATCGTAAACTTCCTCATTTTAAAAATTGGTTGTCAATGTAAAACGTTTAAGATATTTCGATTTTATTTGATTACTCAAATTATAGCTACGTCGAGTTACAATCAAATAGAAATGAAATTACAAAGTAGAGAAACTCGGTCTACTACGAACAGCGAAAGTTTGTTGTCGCATGTTATATAGCAAAGTTTCTCATGTTTCAGAGAACTACATAATTAATTACTAGTGGTTTTACTTGATTGTAAAATTAGTGCAGTAACAAATTTTGAAACTGCATCGTTTCATATTAAGTGAAGTTCAAGTGTAATGAATAAACGCATTAAAAGTTTCATTACACTAGTTTCCAAAATTACAGTAACGTACATTTTTAATCAAGTATAGTTATTTAACTATATCGGACTGTTACAAGTTATGATGTAGTAAGGAATAAGTATAGGTTTTGTACGTCCATTTCATCATTATGGATATAAACTGAACCTCGGACTGTCTCGTATCGTGTCGTTGCTACAGAAACACCACCTACGTTGGAGCAACAGATTTTATTCCCTTGGTTAGAGGTGCATTTTACTAGAGATAAACTATATGAAAATCAAAAATTGTATGATTTTACTTCCTACTGGTCGAATCCAAGAAAAAAACAATAGTCCTCACAATGGCAATTATCTACGTGTACGGTTTTATGCTACAATATAGTGATTGGAGGCATACTATGAAAATCAAGTTCGTGCCTCGTGTTGTACACTAAACCTTCTCATGTATCAGACAACTTCAGCATTATTACTTCTGCATAACTACCTATTATCAGTGATTAGTACTATATTATGAAAATACGTTCGTAATAAGTATAATTTTTACAAATGGAAAATATTCTTTGAGATATTCTCGGATAATAGTTAACTACTGTTATTTAGAATTTTATTGCGGACATTTTCCATCACGATTTTATGTAAAACAAAGTTTCACGACGTTTTGGTTTTTTCACCTGGATTTCAGGTTTTTGCGGCGGCCATTTTGTTTCCGGTTCCGGTGGGGCACGCCCACTCCATTCAGTTGTCTTGGAGTCTCCGTGACGAGTGGACGTGTTTGGTTTCTTTTATGTGTAATGTTTAGTGAATGGTTTGTTTGTACGTTTTTTGACTGCTTTAAACTTTTATGTTTTCAGCTTTATACCGGTTTGGTCCGGATTATATGTTAATTATGCTATGTTTTAGATATTAGTTCAACGTCGTGAAACTTTGTTTTACATAAAATCGTGATGGAAAATGTTCGCAATAAAAATCTAAATAACATCAATCCACCATCACCAATAATGAATTTCAAACAAAGAGTTAACTACCGTTATAAATAGTCACTAGGTTATTTATTTAGAATAGTATAAAATGTAATAGTGATTTTTGAGTTATATATCAAAATATTCTGCTATAGTGTCAAAGTTCTTTCTGGAGCCATAGAGATAGTTGTCTTTTGAGATGCTAAAGCTTTCAGACTACTTTCAAGAAGGTGGTAGAAAAATAAGACCCTTTCTAGGAGGGGTACAGTTCGTACTGACTTAGGTGTCTTGCAGTGATATAAAAATAAAATTTATAGTCAATCAATGATTTCCATTCCCATCGAGTGATTTTATATAAAATTATAAACGTAGGTTAGTAACGGTGATCGTGAAAGTGTTTATTTGTCGAAACATTTCTCGCAGACAGGTTTGGTCTCGATGATCCTGAAGGTGCCGTCCTTGATGGCGTTGTCGCAGCGGCTACACCGGAAGCAACTGACGTGGTACTTGTCCCCCAGCGCCAGCACAGCCTGGTTCACGATCGGCTTGGAGCACGCTCGACACGTTGGGCAGTGCTTGCTCTCGAAACACTCGGCGCAGTACGGCTGGGAGTCCCTCTCGTAGAAGCCCTTGTGGGACAGGGCGGTGGAGCAGCTAGCGCAGGTGAAGTGCTCCTTGTGCCACGGTCTTCCTACAATACACACAACCATGTATTGACAATAAGGATGCGACTCTAGCGGTGGTGAGGAGAACTACGTATGTACTGTGAATAGTTATACCACACAAAATTTCTTTTTTGAGTACTTTATAGCCTATAAAATTGTTTTGTTAACGTTGAGGTTTCATTGGATTATAAACTAATAATTTATTTTGTGTTAATTGAACTAGTTGGTAGTAAAATGTTTGTCGGGAATCTCGTAATTTGTTAGCGTAAATTACCTAATTTAATTTTAGTTACCTGACATCTATCGTAATTTCTAACACCAATCATACCTTATAAATATTTATACCGTATTATAAAATATATGACATTGCATGTTTGTAACGTGATTTGGTTGTTCAGTGGTAAGTGTGGCGGACTCCGGACCTCAATCAGTGATGGTTGTTGGTTCTGTATTTCCAATCGGGTTTTTATATACCACCGATTGGAGTGAAATATGTAAAATACGAAAAGTATGTATGTAAAATACTGTAAAAACCATGACGACGACATCATCCATCGGTATTCGGTGGGCTTACACCCTTTTGAAAAAATAACCAGAACGGATCACTTCTCTGATCCGCAGCCATGACTAAATCCCTGATTGGAAACTGGTTGGGCTGCCACCCTCTTAAAAACTACAGTACCTCTCCATGACTACAACCTCCCTGATCATCTCATAGGATTTCCACCCTCTATAGAACTACCGTACCTAGAGCCATAACTACGACATCCCTGATGGGCAGCTGGCAGAGCGAACACTTCTTGAGGAAGAGGGCGGCGTAGTCGGCCTCGCAGTAGGGCTTGCCGTCGAACACGTGGTACCTCTGGGAGGAGATGGGTCGATTACAGTGTGCGCACAGGAAGTGTTCCTGGTGCCAAGACTGGTCCATGGCCTGGACCACCACGTCGGTGATAGCCTCCCCGCACTGTGCACACATGGGGCTCTTAGACCCTGGGTGGGGCACTGCCTTGGCCGTACCGGGGGAAGACACAGATGAGGGTTGGGGCCGCACCGAAGACGACATTTTTTACCGGACCTAAATGAGTTCAGTTTAGGTCATTACCGTAACAATTTAATTTTTTTTTGTTTTTAAGGCATTTGTAAATTTGTGTGTTAAAATTAGTTTCTAGTGGTTTCTAGGATACCGAACTCTAAACTAAACATTTTAATTACACGTTCCTCCCTATATGAACTTCATTAGCCGCTCTATACCAACCTGTTGTAGAACGAAGGAGTTGTTTAGCAATGTGCGGTACAATTATTTATACTCTACTGCAGATAATAAGCCCCCTCAAACAAAAATACATTTTAGAGGTGACATATAATAAACATGCAAACTTATTGTGTCGCAGTCGCTTTATGCCTTAGTACGTAAAGAAAAATAAAAGCCCCCATTTAGCTTAAAAGTGAAACATAACATCATAAGGTAGCCTCTAGGCTGCCTAGTAAATACCGATTATACTTAATGTATCTAAATATATTTATTGATCGTCAGGTGGTTCGAAGAAAGAGTGAAATGGAATATATGAGTCGTGAGATCAAACCCGTGTTTACCCACACTTCTGATCGAGCCTGTCGCGTTGCCTTACATTTAACTTGTGGAATAGATGGAACCACACCGTGTCAACCCTTATTGTGGTTCCTCAAACACCTTTATGTGTTCAGTTTTGGTTTGTTAATATTTTGAATTTACTGTAATACGATTTTACTCCGTTATAATGTGATTCTATTGATCTGGATTTGCAAAAGAGTATAATAAAATATTTTTTTGTTATTATTAACGATGGTTATCACTTTTAAAATACGAAAAAATATAAAAAACGTTTTGACAATTTTTTTTAAATCCATTGTTCATACTCAAAAGGGACCCTAAATAATGTGATATTACATGCATTTCTGGAAACGTTATGGTGATAAAATTATAGATTTATCAAAATCAAGAAATATGTTGTTATTTTCTTAAAAACTTGTTTATTTATAAAACAGTATGATTGAACCCATTAAAACCAGCTACAATATTATTAAATATTTGCTCAAGTATATTAATTTTTTCTCTGTGCTGTTATTTAAAGTACGTAAGGTATTGTAGTGCCATGACACACAGGTTAAAATCTGTAGCTTGACCTGGGTAACCGCACTGATCTGACAGGAGTCGGACTCGTTTCAACCCAGCAACCTTTGACCCTTGAACTACCGTGGCGGTTTATATACGCTTAAATGGTTGCAGAGAAAGATTTAAAAAAATTCTTTACACAGTTTACTCAGTATGTTGTGGATGTAATTTTTAAAGGAAATGAAACAGAATTATTTTCTTCTTTGTTTCTCCAACCTTTGCATGGAACGAAGTAAGCAAAAGTGAACGGCTATTACCTTGGGGGAGTGGGGGAAGTAGGGCATTCTCTCCAAAATTGTCAAACTAAAAAAAGAAAATTTGATGAAGATTTTAGAAAAAGTAAATGTTTTTTAGTAATAAGTTTTAAAGTATGTGCTAATTTTTATTACTAGTATGTATCTTTTCCATTTTTCTATTAGAGGTGGAATGATCTTTCCAGTTCACTGATAACATTTATTTGTATCTTAGGCTCCTGCAACTTATGAATTTTTCACAAATAGTATCCACCTAAAACACCCGGAGAGGGTTATACATGGGAGAACTTTGGGAGTTACGAGCACCAGCTGGTGAATATTTCATTACGAACTTTTTAAGAAACTTTATCGTCAATGTTAAATAAATCCTGACGTGAACAAATTATTTATAAGTAAATTATTTGGGGATGAAGTAATGTGACTGGATCTTGTATGATAACATGTTAAACATGTATTTTTTTTTAAATTTTAAATACAAAGAGTATGTTTTAAAATAAATAATGTTTTATTATAAAAGAGAAAGATAACCATGCATCGCTTTCAATAAGATGGTCGGAGTATAGTTCCTTGCGTACATAGGTACTTTTATGAATGCATATGTTATCACATTGGTAGTTCGCTTGTTTCTACTGCTAAAACGTAAAGAATGTTATTGATAATTCTTTACTATTATATACCAACCTGTAGTTAGTTCCCAGTAGTTACTTCCCCATAGTCAAATAATGAGAGAAAATTAAATATGGATTTGCTCATTTTAAATTGGACACGTCAGGCAGAATTTGAACAACCAGTACTTTCTCAAAATGTAATTTAAAGTAAAATGCCTATAAAGTATTAAAAAAATATATATTCCACATAAAAATAATAATCAAATTGACAAAAATAAAAAGTATAGATAAAATATCCCTTTCATGTTTAAAACTGGGCAAATGATGCAGTGCTCTAACTTTATTCAAAATTAATAATATCTTACTGATATTTTTAGATTATGATAAGCTTTGTGACGCCATTAATATTTAAACTATAAAACTAAATCGGTATATTATAAAAAATCTAACCGTGCATGTGAAATAACCTTGCTCCCTAATAATAAACACAAAACACGATGAATATTATTGTATTCCTACCAAATATTATACGAAAGTTCTAATTTTTCATTAAATAAAAAGTTTAAAGTTGTTAGAAATATAAAATAATTGTAATTTTTTGAGCTCATCCATTCATAGATATCTCTACTCTAAGTAACCACGTAAGGATAGAGATAATTAAATACATCCAAAGAAACTGCCCCGATTTCTCAGTTATCCCATTGGTAAAAGTGGGTGAATAAATTTAGTCGATTTTCAACAAATTTGAAAGACTCGTAATATGGGAAGCAATAAACACCGGATATTACCCTTACTTCCGCAACAGGAGAATATCCGGTACTGCTTACACAGAGTAAAACAATTTTGGCGTTCATAGCATATATGTTTCTAAAATTTTCACACAACAATAAATGTTGGGTCAAATTCACATTTTGATACTGCATTGGATATAGAATTTGTAGTTTTAGTGCTAACCTGGACTTAGTTTGTCGTATACTATACTTTTTCCTTGATAGGTGGTTTAAATACCATAAAATGCACATATAATTATCTTTTTTGACTTAGATATGTTCTAGATCCGTGAGGAATGTTTGCAATTTGAGTGACCAAAATTTGAAACAGTGACGTCATATTTTAGTTATAACAGCTGTTTATATGAACTAAAAACATTCCCTTTATACATATCCATTATCTAACACAGGAGATTAAATACAATATTTTACGTCATATCCTAATGCTTCAAAAACAGGTGTTTTAGATACATGTGTTGAAACTCGTTATTTTTCTTCCTAGGACTTATAATGATATTTTGAGTCAGGATAAAGTCATTGTTGATGAAATTTTTGATTGGAGGTCAGAATTCGATTGTAAATTGACGCTAATCAATAAAGTAACTACAACCATTACTTTCGAAATTTTGTGTATTTTAGACGTTACGGATATTGTGACACTGGTAATCGGCCATTAAATCAAACTATCGAATGGGTGAGATAAAACTATCGATATTAATAACTGGCCTAACCTAAATAACCAATCAAGAATAAAGAAAGTACTGCTACAACGTAAGTAACATAACAGTTGATTAGTCTAAAGCGACAAAAATGGTCGAATATTACTGATACTAAATCAGGTAATACTAATTTATGATTTTATTTGCAGTATGAGGAAAAATATAGTTCATCACACGGCCCAAAATTGGTTTTTTGATATATACTCGCACATTTAACAGCCTTGACTGTTTAACTTGTGCGCGTATCAAAAACGCTCGGTTTTGGTCCTAGTGATGAACTATTCTATTAAGGTTGCAGTCTATTTATTTAGAATTTGTTCATGCACATCGGCTCCAGATAATCAAACTTTATTAACACAGACACAATGGACACTGAAATGAAAAATAAGTAGCATTCTGAACACAGTGACGTGACGTGAAGTGTTTCAACGAGTTTAGGTGATGTTGAGAAGTGTCAAATAACAGCCATCAGGCCAGTATTTATTTGGCAATAAAATTGCCTCTTTTTCAATATGTTCCACTGTTAGTATTTATCGATGTTCCAGATCTGTGCACGGGACACAGGTTTCACAGGTAGGAATCTAAAATTTTTGTTTCTTTGAAATAGTTTTTATCTTTTCTGAGCTTTGGCTCTCTATGAAGATTTCAAAGAGCATCTTAATCCAACAATACAAGGTAAAATATTTGTAGAAGAAAAGAAAAATAAAAGAAAATAACTTATTTTTTGCTTACGGCAAAATTATTTTCTTGATATAACATTATTCATTTTACATGGTTTGAAACAACTTTAGGTGTTTCATTAAACAAGTTTATCTATGATCATTACTAAAAGAGCCAATAAAGATACTGAAAGTAACTCCATTAACAGACTCATAATTAAACGGAAATTGAAAACCGTTACATTATGAGTTCATAACGATACTTATTTTTCATAGATTTACAGGTTCTAGACCAATCAGAGCCCAGCATTTGACGAAAGTAATGTCATTATGATATGCTTAAATGCAAAATCAGCTGATTTATACATAAAGATGGTGCGTTTTTATGGCTAACTTTAAATGTAAGTATTGAACCATTCACAGAATAAGAACATCGCAATTCGTACATCAACTGATTATTCCAAGACTGAAATACACAACAATTATTTTTTTTTATACCGGTACCCTGAATATAGCAACGGTTGTAGATAAATAAAATATACAGCTCTTGTTTTAAAAAGTCTGAATATTGTTGGTCGTAGATAAAAATAGTGTATTCAACGATTGTATTATGCCTTAAAGCCATTCGAGAGATATTTAGAACACTCACTTTGCTCGTGATCTAACTTACATCTACTCGTGGATTTAAAGCATTCATAGTACAATCGTTACAAACTACTATTAAGGTCATACAAAATACAAAAAGTACAAATAATTTTCTATACTAAAACCAATCAAAATATCACATTGTAAAAATGGTTCGAATAGATTAGATTAAAAATCTCTTAAATACGTATTTTACTTTTAAAATTTCCATACTAAGTACTTAAAAATTTAGTCAATCCTGTAACATATTTCTAGTTTATAGCATTTTCAAAATATTTTTAATATCATTAATACATAAATACTACTTTCCACGTGTTTATAATTACTAATAAACATTTCATCCCTTCATCTAGCGACTCACTGTCTGATAACCGTCCGAGCTGCTATAGATTTTGCTATGGCAACAGTAAATTAATATTCTACCGTAAAACGTACAGTTTACCGTAAACGCTACCTGAGCGGTGGGACGAGTCATTGTACTGAGCACTTATGCAAATATTATGGAGGACAAGATAATGTTATGAGATACAAACCCCGAGGCGAACTTCCTGCCTGAGAATCACTCGGTTTCCTTCCTCCTGGACGTTTCATTTTAAACTTGGAATTAATTAGTATTTATAAAAGGTCTCTAAATAGCTTCTGTTTCACCAACAATATCTTATTTTCTTTTATACGTCAAACTAAATTGGTTCTATAATGTAACTTCCCATTCTATCACACATATTGTCCACTAGTCGATCTGAAATTTTTAAAGAAGTGGGTAAGCTCGTTTACCTATATTTTTCTCGTATTATCAATTCAATAATCTAATCTAACATTAACTATTACGAGTTTCCTAGAATGTTAATTTAAATTTATTACTAAATACTAATCGTGCTACCCTAATATGAGACTTTCATGCAAGAGGTCCCGGGTTCGAATTCCGAAACTTCCTCTTGATTCGGGCCGCTTTCGTAGAAAACGTTGTTGTACAATACCTTATTTTAATTTTATCAAAGATATTTTGGATGTTAAGGAGTAAACAAGTTCTAAAATTGAATTGTTTATTTTAACAACTGTAGTAGATAAGAAAATTTATTGTGCTATAATTTCACAACATGTTTCAATTTACGAAATTAATTGAAGTATTTTAGCGAACAGAGAGTACAACATTAGGTTATTCTGATGAATGGTTTTAATCATCTGTGGAATAAATGGTTCTCGGAGTTAATTTACAGAGTAAAATGATACCCTGTTTAATAACGGTAAAGCTGGAGTAAACCCTCTTGAAGTGTCAGTGGATGGCTCAACACGGTGTTACAGCATGCATTATCTCAAGTCTCAAGTATATCTCGTGCTATACTCGTAGACTCCCGCTCGACTCAATGAGTACTTTTATTGTAAATATAGTTTTTTAACTACGGTAAACATCTTAAATATTTTCACAATTCTATATCTGATTTTATCCATGGTATAAATTGACAAAAGAATGGATTTTTTTCGTTCAGTAAATAGAAAATATCTGAAGTGAATGTTCTCAATTCATCTAGAGACAGATGATCTCATAACAAAAAAATCAATACAATTGCTATTACAATAGTTTCTATGGACTAGTTTCTAAAAACCTTTGCTGCACTTTTTGCGGTACAAAAATCTACTAACACCCCCTAGGGCTTAAACATATCCACGTCAAAAGTAGAAAATGATACATTAATCTTAAAGAGAGTTTAGGGCCATATTTCAATATTAGTAAGTTTCCATTGAGTGCTAACAATATCATAGCTGTAATCCTCTTCGCAAAACCAACTATTTTTTTATATTTTATACTTACGTAAAAACTAAATTTTGCTACAGTTATGAAAATAAGTAGATTTATTAAATCGAGTTTCAAAATAGGCAGATTAGCTTTTGGGATTTTATTGTATAAATGTATAAAAGTATTGTGTAGCACCACTGAAATGGACTGGAAAAACGAAAACTTTAAATTTTTTAATTCTTAATAATATTTTAAAAATTATTTTATCATAATTTTTCCATAAATTGTTCCAATATATCCTTATTATTATTAACCTTATGAAATAGCGACCTACCCAGAAACCGTGCAAGAACGAGGAATGAGTGTGACGCAGATGATTGTGGCACTATCTTGTAGTCTTGTAGAACATGTTAGTTAGTCAGTACATGTTCTTTGTATAGAATTTTTAAGAATAGCTGAACAGCCTATGTAAAGGACGTGCAGATTAACGTGGAATCCAAATCTTGCCTCTTAATTACGAACTGGTTTAATTATGAGGGTGATCTTATAGAGAGTAGTTAAATCGATGCAATTACCTTATTTATAAATACGCCGTTATACGATTCATACAATCGTATGTTTCTTCACATATGGCGCGTTTGTTTACTCGATGCCTGGGGTGGTATTGTTTCACCCTGTTTGTTTTCACCTTCCCTTTGATCAATGTGGTTAACACTTTGATACAAATTGCAGTTTCCTGTGCTGCTTAAAACTAGATTACTTTTTGCTCGGATTGTTAAGCGGTGGAATTTGCTCGTGTTTTAAAATTCATACTATTTTATACAATTTTAAATTGTGTTTTTTAATGTATAGCAAGACATTAGCAAAAAATCACCCTTTTCAGTAACCTTTTGTGTTGAGAATGTTCCAAATTACTCATTTCCACTATACAACTTTACATAATAACTTTAGGTCGTGAAAAATTGTAAGAACCCAGTTCTTCATGCATCATTTATAATTATCTTCAATTTTTTTCTTTATTATTTGCAATCAAGTTATTTCTTACGTAATTTAGATGTCTTATCTTAACTGGATTAGTTATTGTCTGCTTAGCAAAATAATTTGTCCGTTCTTAACGTGCTTTACTATTTATTGTATCAATATTTAATTTTCACTTTAATTTATATTTAAAATCAACCATGATAATTTGTAGCACTTTATTTATCTTAGTAAAACTACTTTTCTAACAATTTGTTTCAAACACTTAAAATGGATGATTATTATTTTTTTAAATATGTTCCTTCTTTATTTGACATCAATTACACTTACATATGAGAATTATCGATTCATCTTTATATCGTTTCAAAATCATAAGCTCCTTATACATGGCGAGTTTTATAAATAAATGTTTAAATTACTTTCTTAGTTCATATTTGGATTATTGTTCATACTCTTGTTAGGGAGGTGAGGGGTTAGCGAGAGCGCCCCAGGCAGAAGTGTATGCCTCACGCTTGCGTGAGGGGACTCTGCAAGACCGCTGTGAAGTGGCCTGTCCGTCTATCGGCTGGCCCACTGTGTGCTATGCGCACAGCCTACACGGGGTGCCTCTGTTTTGCTAAAGGCAGCGGATCTAGACCCGGCGGTCGATAAATTGCTCGTGAACTGGGTTGCAGCGGTTTCACGTACCGACCATGGGGCGTAGTGTAGGTGTACACAGATCGGCCCGGGTTGGTTTAGCGGTGGGCGAGATGTAGGTGTACGTTAGACCGGCTACCGCACTGCTTCTGTAACAGGTATGTGTACAGCTGTTACAGTACCGTGCCGGAGACAAGGAGAGGTGCAACCTTGAACGGGTCCAGCATGGATAGTGACATCGTCATACTGCTAACTTGTGATGTTTTTAGGTTAGAAAATGGCTGATGATAAACAAACGGATCTACCCCAGGTGGGTCGCTGCTCCGGCAGTCAATCCCACTCCTCTTCGGAGGACATGCCCGTGGATTCTGGGGAGGGCAAATCTCAGCTATCAACTAACGTTGTCGTTATGTCACAGGAGATGGAGACAGGGTCGGGTGAGTTGAACGCGTTCGCGCAGAGCTCACTCACCGTGAGGTCCCCGCCTGGAAAGATGGTTCCTCCGACAAAGGAGGAAAAACTGGAGGATGTTTCTGTGTCTGTCCAGGTTCTTCTTGAGACACCCTCTCAGTCTGGTGAGTCAGGGGCCGCAGCTGTGCTGGCGCCCGGCTCTAGTGCTGAGGGGTTACCCAAGTCTAAGGCAGTTGAACAACCGCATCCAGCAGAGAGAAGGCGCCTTCTGAAGGAAAAGAAGAAGGCGACTGGTGAGTAACTTCCGCCAGCTGAGTGGAGGAAGGTAACGAAGCGCCCCAAGCGCAAAAGACAATCTGGTGGAGTGCCACAAGGGGAGGGTACTAACTCGGGAGTTTCTCCCATGCATAGGCCGGACCCCAAGAGGCAGAAGCCCAGCGAGACCCCTCCGGAGAAGACCTCTCCGGGACCATCGACTTCTGGTGAGACCTTCAAGGATTTGCTGACCACCAGGAAGTTGGCGATCGTTCCAGCGGCATATCCTGACGATAAGCTCACGGACGAAGAATGCTGTTTGTTACAGGCCAAGCTCGGCGATCTCATGATCGACGATGATTCAGAGGTCGGACCTCTGCAGATTTCGAGGACCTTTCAGGAGAAAGGAGCAGTGGCTGCAGTCTGCTGTAACGACGTGACCTGCGACTGGCTGAAGGGTAAGGCGGCCTCTCTTGCTGTACGCGAGGGGGTCGAGATGTTGGTTGGAGAGTACAAAGACCTCCTCCGATCTGTCAAGGTAATCTTGAAAATAGACAAACTGTTTCCCAAGGCAGAGCACTTAGATCCGATGAGGGTCTTCGTGGGTCTGCAGAAACAGAACCCAGGTGTTATCACCAAAGACTGGCGGATCGTCAATAGGAGGCAGGAAGACGAATTTCAGACTCTTGTCCTCGTGATTGACGAGGCCAGTGCACTTGTGTTGAGTAAACAGGGGTGGAACGAAGGTTTCCTTTAGGGTGCTTTCGGGGTCCAACTCTGGCTCAGCTCAAGACAATGACAAAGGTAATTCAGGTAAACCTCCAACACAGTAAGGCTGCCTCGGCAGTCTTCTGTGAATATTCAGTCAAACATGCTGTTAATTATGCCCTAATTCAAGAGCCTTGGGTAAGGGGCGACAAAATCTCAGGTTTGGGGTCCTCTAGGGGACAGTTATTCTCGGCCTGCACTAATACCCCAAGGGCTTGCGTCTGGGTCAAAAATGGACTCAGATGCGAGCCACTGTGGGAATTCTGCTCTAGGGATCAGGCGGTGGTGAGGACCAACTGTAGATCTACCGGCAGACCTCTGATCTTCGCGTCAGTTTACATGCTCAGGGACACACCGCAAGCTCCGCCGCACGAGCTTGCTCTTCTGGTGGAGTATGCGAGAGAATCCGGGTCGCAACTGGTGGTGGGATGCGACTCTAACGCCCACAACAGAGTCTGGGGGTGTAAGAAGACCAACACCAGAGGTGAGTCACTATTAGATTTTATTGTATCTAGTGGTCTCCTCATATCGAATGTTGGTTCGGAGCCAACGTTTGTAAGTCGCGTAGGTAGCTCTATTATTGATCTTACGCTATATTCAGAGGGGTTGGAGGGTAAGATTCTCAACTGGAGGGTCTCTACCGACCCTCACTTTCTGATCACAGGCATATCCTCTTTGAAGTAGGGGACTTTCTGCCTGAAAAGGTTTCGTTTAGGAACCCGAGGCGAGCCAATTGGGACCTCTTCTCTGCTTCTCTTAGAGCTGGACTAGAAGGCTGGTCTCCTAGAGTTCGGGACTGCCAGGATCTTGATCATGTGGCGGTCCGTCTCGGGGAGACGATAGTCTCCGCCTTTGATGGGTGTTGTCCGCTCTCGGAGGGCAGGGGAGGGAGAGTGAATTGTTGGACCTCTGAACTGACCAACATGAGAAGGAAGGTCAGAGCAAACTTCAGCAAAGCTAAGCGTAGTAAAAATTGGGACCGCTATCATAGCTTGTCGACAGAATATAATCTCGCAGTCAGGAGAGCCAAGAGACTCTCCTGGAGAAACTTTTGCACCAATCTGGAAGGTGTTAAGGATACCTCTAGGTTGTTCAAACTCCTTGCTAAGGACAACTCCTTTTGCCTTGGAACTCTAGTGGAACCTGACGGTAAGATATTACACAACCCCCATGAAGTCTTGGATTTAATGGCCAGAACGCATTTTCCAGGGTGCGTTGTTCTCGACCAATCTGAGGGACTGGACACAACGAATGCTTCCCATCACGCCTCTATTACCCGGTGGATGGAGGCGGGGCGCATCGTGACGTTCAGCAGGATCAGGTGGGCTATTAATTCACTCAGTCCGTTTAAGTCACCAGGCCCTGATGGCATCAGACCTGTCTGTCTACAGAAAGGGATTGAGGAAATTCTGCCTTTGCTGTGTAAGCTCTTCAGAGCCAGTCTGGCTCTGGGCTGGGTGCCAGCGGTGTGGAGTCGCTCTAGAGTGGTTTTCATTCCGAAGCCCGGCAAGGCAAGGTACACGGACCCAAAGTCATTCTGTCCTATCTCTCTGTCTTCATTCCTGTTGAAGACTCTATAGAAGTTGATCCTAAGGTATGTATGGGATGGTGCTCTCAGGCATCACCCACTACATAGGAACCAGCATGCCTACATTCCTGGTAAGTCATGTGAGTCTGCCCTCCATCACCTTGTAGGCAGGATAGAGAAGACACTGGAGGATGGAGAGATAGCACTGGGTGCTTTTCTGGACATCCAAGGGGCCTTCGACAACACCTCCATGAATGCGGTGGTGAATGCCGCTAGGGCCCATGGGCTTAGCGGAGTTATATGCGGCTGGACCGAGGCATTACT
Organism: Nephotettix cincticeps; assembly: GCA_023375725.1. Classification (NCBI taxonomy): domain Eukaryota; kingdom Metazoa; phylum Arthropoda; class Insecta; order Hemiptera; family Cicadellidae; genus Nephotettix; species Nephotettix cincticeps. Next base: position 65,855,483 of record CM041789.1, on the reverse strand, counting down.
GAGCAACAGGAAAGTGGTTCTTTCACTTCAAGGTGAGGAATTAGTCGCTCTGACCACAAGAGGTTGCCCTCAGGGGGGGGTTCTCTCCCCCCTGCTGTGGAATCTCGTAGCTGATGATCTCATCAGGCTTCTCAATGATTCTGGTGTCCTAGCTTTGGGCTACGCTGATGACATTGCAATTCTGGTTATTGGTAAGTTCACCAACACGATCAGAGAACTTATGAACAGAGCACTGGACCTGGTGGGGGACTGGTGCAAGGAGGTGGGTCTTGCCATCAACCCCTCCAAGGTAGTGGCGGTGCAATTCACAAGAAGGAGGAACCTGCTCGGGCTGGGACCTTTGAATCTGCAGGGCACAGAGGTAAATCTGCAGAACGAGGTCAAGTACTTGATAAGACACTGAGGTGGGAACCGCAGCTGCAAAGGGTGATTGATCGAGGTAAGTGGTCACTCATGACTTGCAGACGAATGGTTGGCACTACATGGGGACTGCATCCTAGGCTTTTGCACTGGTTGTATGTTGCTGTGGTGAGACCGGCCATGACCTATGGTTCACTAGTCTGGTAGCCAAAGACTAACTTCGGTGCATCAGTGCGGGGGCTTGCGGCGGTCCAGAGGTTGGCTTGCCTCATGATTTCTGGGGCCATGAGTTCCTGTCCTGGAGCATCCTTGGATTGTATGTCAATATCCTGCCCATAGATGTCTACATCAGAATGGTTGCTAGGAAATGTGCATATCGCCTCCGATGTGAGAATCTCTGGATGACTTTCAATGTACCCTCGATAGGTCACACCAGAATTGAGCAGGTAGTCAGAAGTGAGGCCCTTGACATGCCTTCTGACCACCTTCACACTAGATACGCCTTCGGTAAGTCATTTTCAGTGGTGATTCCACCAAGGATCAACTGGCAAGATGGCGGCAGACCTCTTCATCCCTGCGAGTCAGAATGGTACACGGATGGCTCTAAGGGAAGTAAGAGAACTGGAGCTGGAATACTAGGGGTGCAAGATAAGGTAAAGCTCTGCGTTCCCATGGGGGATCTCCCTACAGTGTTCCAGGCAGAAGTGTCAGGAACAAGAACATTACCATTTTCTCAGATAGTCAAGCCACCCTCAAGGCTCTGGACTCCTGTACCTTCGACTCCAAGTTAGTGTGGGAATGCCGCAACGCGGTATCTTCTCTTGGCAGTCACAACAACGTTACCCTTTGCTGGGTCCCAGGACACTCAGGTATTATGGGCAATGAAATAGCTGATCGTCTGGCGAACGATGGCGCTTTGATCCCATTCGTGGTTCCACAACCCTTCTGCGGCATCTCCAGGGCGCATGTGGATCGAGAGATCAACACGTGGGCACGTGAGTGTCACCGCAGGAGATGGGCGGAGCTGCCCCTACTGAGAGTAAGTAAACTGTCTCTCAGCTCTCCCTCTTCAAGGATCGCTGAGGATCTTCTACAGTTAGGTAGGTCCGAACTCAGACTCATTGTAGGTCTCATCACGGGACATGGACATATGAGGAAACATCTTGCTCGAATGGGACTCTTCCCCGGAGATCCAATCTGCAGGAAGTGTGGGCAGTCCGAGGAGACTGCTGATCATCTGCTGTATGACTGCACCGAGCTTGCCGGGGTGAGAGCTGCCACTCTCGGCGTCATGGAGAGGGGTCGTCACCTTCCCCGGGAGGAGCTAGTGGGGAGACTACGGCAGTTTGTCAGGTTTTTAAACTTGGAAGGTCCGTGAAACATTCAATCTACAGGGGTGCGCAAAAAGCCACTTTGCTGACGTGCTATAGGAACTCTGTTCCGCCCCTTTGTGTAATGTAATGTAATACTCTTGTTAGTTTCGGAATAATTTAAATTATATACAAGTTATCTTTATACTTCCAATAATTTTTATTTCAGTTTCCAGATTAACAATATGCAGTTGTGCTTTAGTCTAGAGTTGGACATATGAATTGAGTAAATTTTTAGCAGATTAGTTAACTATTCATACAATAAAATTGTTATATTCTTATAGGAATATTATTGTAGAATTATAGTTATGACGTATATTAGTAAACTCGTGTTAAAATTGAACATTACATTTATCGTATGAGATAACCAACCAAACAATACAGTTTTAATTTTTAAGAAAATTAATGTATATGTAAACATTGAAGAATTCGTATTTCTAAACATAAATACAAGTAGTTACAAATAATTTGTATGTTTATGTAGGCCTATGTCAAGATTTACGACATAAGTTTAGGTCTGTAATTTTTATTTAGTTTAGAATGGTGATTTATAAGAATGAAAAGGGAAATAATTTTGGTGTTAAATCAAAATATAGAAGCGTATTTTGTTGATCACGTTTGTCCGTCGACCTCAAAACAACACGTTCACAACAGCCGCGCCGAACAAATATCAGAACAGAACACTGGGGAAACTGACGTCACACTGGGAAATTGTGGTTTAGCAGAAACATAAATAGATTTAAATTCAGTAATATCACGAACTCAATTTGTTCTTTTATAAGTTTACTTTAACAACATAATATAGATTTTTTATCTAGCTTTATATTATTTTCCAAGCATATACAAGGGAAATTATAATATCATTATAATGGAGCAATACGATTGATATTTTTAAAACAGTAAATCTGCTATATTTTATTATAAGCATTTCAGAACACAAAAGCTTGATTGAATATAGGACCTGTGTGTGTATGCTTAATTGTTTTAGAGAGACAATGTGTAAGTATTTATCAGTTCACTGTTACCATTTAATCCATGTAAGATAAAAACACGTTGAGTTTTCCTTCAAAACCATTAAGTACTGAACAATAGTTTCTGGTTTTATTTTAATACAATAAGTATTCCAAAAAGGGATTTACTATTAAAAACATATCAATTTTAATTTTTGGATAGAGTAAACTATACAACTTACTAAATTATAATTAAAGATTACTCCTAAAAAGTTCCGAGTGCATGAGGTTGTAACAATGCCAATGAAATCTGTAAAAGAGTTAGTCAATGCCAGTAGAATGTAAATTTTACAGATAAACATTTTAAACTTTACAGATTTACATATTCATATTAGACACAAATTGACTGACACTAGTGGGTGTTTTAATCGGAATATAAGTGAAAAATGAAAGTGACAAATGTAAAATATTTAATGACATTGAGCTTTGTTAACGAAAAAAACTAGCTGCTTAATTTCCCAGGTTTGATATAGATTGTATAGTTTAGATTGGAGAAAATGCAGCTGGGTCTACAGTCAAATAATTATATTTATTAGCCTTTATGCTCAGAATTTAACCAGAGACTGTCAGATTATAAAATGATTTTTGACTTATAACCACTAAAATATGCAACAGCTTGGGATTTATTTAGATTCATCACCAGCCAGTATATATATATATATATATATATACCTAGTGTGTTAATAAAAATTTTAATACGGTACCTACATTTTTAATTACACGACTTAGCACCTCACTTTATTTCCCTCACTTGATGAGGGAAGGTTTTCATCTTCCTTAGTCTTTGATCTCAGCAAGACATTCGACCTTGTTAACCATTACGAACTGCTCCTCCTTAAAATGAACACCATAAGTGTGTAAGAGGAGGAACTCTCGCTTGGTTTCGTTCATATATCACCGGAAGACCATTCAAGGACTACTAAAAACTTGTTTCAGAAACAGGTTTGGTTAAATGAGGTGTACCTCAAGGATCCATCATTGGTCCTATCCTTTTTATTTAATTTAATAATGACCTCCATATTAATGTACCAGACTAAAAAGTGTGCCTGTGTGCTGATGACAAATCTCTTACTCTTACTTTTTCAAATTCCTCAAGACATGATCTCGAATATCATACATTTCTACGGGGAAATTGTCTTCTTGGCTGGCTAGAACAGAACCAACTAAAGGCAAATGTCTCAAAGGTGTCACTCGTTGAGTTTGGGATCAGAGGCCATACACACAGTAACTCATTTAACGTCAATTTTTCCGATGAGGCAGTTTTTGCAAAACCCTATGTAAAATACCAGCTTGTATCATTAATAGTTGAAACCCTTTCTTTTGATTTACATATGGATCATGTTTGTAAAAACTCAGCCAAGGTATATTTGTTCCTAGAAATGTTTCTCGCTTTCTCTTTACGGATGTTCTCATTACGGCTTACTACGGTATTAACAACCCTTATCTATCATCTGGAGTTCCCATTTGGGGTATTGAAAGCTGTAAAAAAATAGTTTTAAGCTATAAAGGAGAGCACTAAGAACTATCTTTCAATTACCGCAGAAAACACATTGAAAAACATTTTTTAGAAAACACAAAATATTTACTTTTCCTTAAATTTATATTCTGGAAACATTATCTTTCTTAAATAAAAATGTCCAAAATTTAATTCCAACTCATAAATTTGATTCAAGGAGAAATCCGAAACGTATTCTTGGTGTGACTCCCCACTCAACCTCATTCTACAAACGACACCTCAAATACTCAGAAATTGAATTGTTTAATATTCCTCCATTGTCGTTGAAGGATGAATATGATTTACAAAAATTCCGTTGTCAATTGCGGAAAACTCTGGAAAAGGGAGTATTTTATACTGTACGAGAATCTTTTGCAATGACTAATTAAGTTTTCCCCTTTTATATCATTTATGTATACATTTTAATCCTCGCTTCCTGTTAATTTAAATATAAAATCAAGTGTAAAACCGTAAGGCAGTGTTATTTATAAATATTTTATTACATTTGATATTTAATTAATTGTTTGTATCAATTGTTATTATTTTTATAATATTGTTATATACCACTGACTTAGCATGTACATTGTACATTTATGTCTACACGTCCAAAAAACCTTGAACTTGAACTTAAACTTTAGTTCTGATTTCTGTGATATGAGATTTTTACTTGCTATTACTGGGTCAGGTAGAACCTTCATATCAAATAAATCAAAATATCAAGTTCTCGTCGCATATAGACCGTTAGAGATTTTGAAAACACCCGATTGCAAAACGGTTTGGTTTTTGAGAGTAGAAAACAAAAATATAAAAAATACAGGGTGTTCTATAGTATATTTTTAAGTAAGCCACTAATTTGGAAAATGGTGGTCATGTTAAAAAAATCTGAAATTTTATTCCTGAGTGAAACTTAAATATTAAGGAAGAACCAAATATAAAATGTGATGATATGGTGTGTAAATAAAAGGTTAGGAATTGAACCACTTTAAAAACCCACCCTAAACATAAATCTTATTTCGTATTCAAAGTAATTTCATAATGAATCCTTATTCATGATGAAAGCACAATATCCAATCGCAGTAAGTGCTAAGTTCGAACATCGTCCCAGCTGCTGTTTTGAGGTGAGAAACTGTCAGATATATTGAGTCAATATTTGTTCTTCCTCTCTTAGAGAGTAAATAATTCAGTAAAAAATACAAAGGCTTCTTTTTCATGTATTTAGTTTACCTTAATTTATTTAAATACTTTGATACAGCCGTAAACCATATTGGCCTCAAATATATTTACTGACGATTCGTAAAGTATTAAACGTAACTTTAATATTAAAGTTTCCAAGTAGATATACTACTTGTGTCAGTAGTTTAGTAAAAACTAAATAGAGTTATTTTAGTAAACAAAATTCTATGCAATAAAAAATTAGTGGAATACAGTTTAAATTTATTTAATCACTGATTAAAAATTTCAGATAGGACCAAAATATTGCTGATTATGGTTATTATTAGATATAAGTTTATTTGTCTCTCAAGTCTTGTGGTTATCATCTTGAACATAGGAGAAATAGATTTCGGATTCAAATCTAGGAATAATCTAGAAAATCATGGATTTGGGGCGCTTTTCAAAGCATCCCAAATCCAAAAAAAAAAATCAATTTCTGTGGCGTAACCTATCTTGACTGATAACGAGTATGAATTATTGAAAAGATAAGAAAATTAAAATTTGATTTATTTAAGTTTTTTCCTTTTTTATGGTGTCCGCTAAGTCTGCATTTCTTGGTCCTCTCCGCCACATCAGTATTTTTAGTGCAAAACTTTTCCCGATGGATTATTTATTATATTACATTCCGCAATGTAAATATTATCTACTGGGCTTTGTATCTAAAATGATTCATAATAACATAAAAAAATTCAACTCCACTAGAACAATTTTGATTAAGATCTTATGGTTTATGGTGATTAATGTCCGAATTGATACGACACCACGTATGTCTAAAACTAAAAGTAATGGGCTTTTAAATGACAAAACACAGTTTTAAAATTTTTCAGTAAAAAAGTAGATTTACAAAATAATTGAACTATGGCAATTAAAATCAGATTAAAAACTAAACAAATTAGTATGTATTAGCCTATGACTAATGGTTCCAGAGAAAATCTAAATTACTGTCTGCGCTAAACGCAGTACATTGTCTAAGAGCACTCAATGTTATTTTTTACAAAAAAAAATCTTTTTCATCCTTATTTTAACGTTTTCCATGAATCTTGGTATATTAAGGTCGCATCATTACGTAAAACCCACAGAAAAATGTTATTATCTAGGAAAGGAGAGAATGTGAGTAGGATGTCCCACAAACAGTTTTCATCTTGCTATATTTTACCTGTATAGAGAAAAATATTCACTACTACCTTTTTTGCTGGTTTTTTGTAAGTAATAATTTTAATGTTAATATAGTTGTAATAATTTTAAATTAGATTGATTTCATTCCAAAACTCAGTGAGAGTTTAAAATGATGTTGAAACCGGGAGAAAGAACGAAAGCCAGATATTCGTTTGACGTTCATTCGTAGAAACACCCGTAACAGGAGAGTTTCTTCACTAACCGAGCTAGTTTCCAGTTTCCAGTTGCCAGTTGCTAGTTACGCATGACCTGTCAAACGTTCAACTCCATCAAGAGGTGTCAAAGTCAGTTGTAGTTGCAATTCCTCATGTAAAGTCATGACCTGGAAGCCAAACACATTGTTCCACAAGTTAGAAAGTACTATAATTTCAAATTTTGAATTTCTCTTTTATATAGTGATAGAAAGATTATCTATTTTAAAGTAGCAACAGTTGTGTTGTTGTACTGTACATGTAATAATCTAAAAGCAGTTAGTCTTTTATTTTTACCGCCAAAACACGTTGTTCAGTTTTCTGGATCAAATGGTATTAATCAATGATCAAGAGTATGGTATGGTCGCTGCTTTAGTCAACTGCTACTCATATTTCAATCATAAACATTTAAAATAATTTTACAAAACAAATCAAACAATCTTATCTTAAATAGGTCAAACATTTTGCATTTATTAAAGCCTTCACATAGATCACCAGTGATAGTTTTTATAACATTTGTAGTTAATACTAATAACACCGAACAGTTGCGTTTGTAAAACTCCCTTCTCAAGTAGGTTTTGGGGTTCTCGAATGCCTTTCTGAGAGACTCAATAGTCCTCGTTTGTTCAAAACGAGACGGAAGCGTGAGTTAACAAGCCATGTGTTCTACGTGGTTGATGAGTTCACATCACATCGTTGAAGCTAAATTTTGAATTTTAAAGATTATTAAATAAAATACCATTTTTCATAGGGGATGATATTGTTTATAATGACTATTGGTTAAGAAGTAGTATTTTACATATCATAGTATTTTATTATTAACATGTTTTATTCATTGGCCAATTAAGATAGATATTTTGGACGTTTGCTATACAATTTATTAGCTTTGTTAACAGAAATAAATATACTATTACTATTATACAAAATGAGACTGGTTGTAAGCATATTGCATTACTAGTGATGAAAACCATTGCCGTTTGAGTAAAAATTTAGTTTTAGAATATTTGAACAACAAAGAGTGAATGGAAAAATAAAAATGGACATGCAATATTGATCAATAGGGCAAAGTTTTATCTCTCCACAACCAGCTAATGTAAACTGTGAAAGTTAAACACAGCTCTTTTTTAAGCTTATCATTTCAGTAACTGCACAACTTGAAATATCCTTTTTGCTCTTATTTGAAGCATTTGTTTAAATATGTTTTCTAAATTCAATAGCTTAGACAGACTATATATTTTAATCCTTTCTTCTTATATTATATTTCCAACAATGTACTCTCCACTCAAAATTAATCTATTTTATTGTTTTAACACATGTTTTCTCATGTCTCATTTATGCTTCTATATCTTTGTTTACATTTTAACCCTGTTTTCTTGTTGTTAGTGTAATATAATTAGCATGTGGTGAAGATAGAATATTTAGTTGCATCACCAGTCTACTGTAGTGACTGATGGTCCATCAGTATTAACTCGATCACGGATGTCAGAGATGCAGGCTAATTCATCATCCAAAGCCACCACGCTAACTCATTCATTTACAAGCTGTAACGTTTTCTAGTTCGAGTTTTTTTATCCTGCAGGAGTCTTTGTCAATGTAAACATTAGCCAATGTAAACTCTATATTTGTTTAATGTTGAATTAATGAGACTCAATATAAAAAGAAGGGGTTCTTTTTTTAAGTTAGTTTTTAAACTTATAACCTCTGTGGTATTCAGGTATAGTCGCGTAATACTCGTATATCTCTAACAATTACCAAATCAGCTGATCGAAAGACTCTGGACAAAGAAAAGAGGTAAGGGTCACGAATAAACCTCCTCCTCTAAATATATAGTAGCTTTTGACGTATTTCTTTATTTTTATAAATAACAAAGTGAGTTTTAAAATGTGGTTGTCTTCTAAAATGTGGTTCAATTCTATTATGCTTAGTGAGGTAGTAAAATAAAACAACAGGGTGATCAGAGGTGTTATTTATCTAATTGCGTGATTAGTAGAGCAAGAATGGCTTGTGTCTGATATTTTATCTTAAACAAACACTTAGTGCATTCATATTTATTAGGATTTACGATTAGTTCTTATGACGTTTTAAAATCAAACTAAAGGATTGGTTATTGACAATCAGCGATGAGGAGTCCGGTTCTCGTATTTCCACTGACTGCAAAAGACCCTTCAACAGCTGACAACCGTTAGACTTGGACAGACCGACTCCCGTCCGTTGCTCTCCATGCAGCTCAAAACGATATTGGCTTTTCGTACCATCTCACATTTCATACATTTATTAAATTATTTTCATTTTTAATTTTTTTTTTATTATTTTTCAATTATTTATTTATCTTTTGCTTTTTCTTTATCTACATGTTTATTTCACTGTGGAAGGATAGTTTCGTAAGGGGTTTTTATCTATTTAATTCATAATTTATATATATATATATATTTTTGTATGTATGTATGTATATTTTCCAACAATTTTATTACATTATTTTAACATGTATTTTAAAATTTAATAAAAACAACTTGGGCCAATGCAAAGACAATTCTAGGTCCGTGTAGGCTGTTTCCTACTTTTAAGGTTCTTTTAATTATTTACTTACTAGCTGACCCGGCGAACTTCGTAACGCCTCACAGTAAACACATGTTAACTTTGGCATGGTTAAGATTGGCCATGTTCTGAAGTCGAATAGCAATACGGCTTCATTGTGAAAGGTTATATATTCTGGGTCGCTGCATAGTGAATAACAATACTGAAACGATAAAACATATTAATATCATTCCCATGAAACAAATAAATCTGAGTGGATTAATTCACAATTTTCAAATCCAATCCAAACCCAAACGAACCCTAACTGTAATACGGCTTTTATAGGAAAGATATACAACAGCTGATTATTATAATAAACGTAATAATATAAACATTGTAATTATCATATAAACGCGTGACTTTAATCAGACAGAAAATAAAAATATAAATACATAATCCCCCAAAACCGTTAACTATTAACGTGGTGAATAAAGCTGTTCATTTTTTACAGTACACATTTACTTTATAGTTTAACATTAATGAATGATTCAGATGGCATTGGATAGTAAAGCATACGGTATTGCTAATGGAAAGTAAACCAATCAGCTGTAGCTAAGAAATCAAATGTTTTCATTGTAGACAATTTGTAAACAAACTTACTCTCCATTAGGTTAACATTAGAAATTTAAAACGCCATAAAATGGAAACTTATGGGGTTTTCGAAAATATTTTTTCACTAAAACCTTCCCGGACACATATAGAGCAACTTCCTAAAATTTCATGGCGATCGGATGAGTAGTTTGGCAACGCATGAAGGACATACATACATACAGACAGACATACATTCAATTTTATATATAGAGATTATGCCTACTTATAGATTTTTTTCTGTTTTTTAAATTTATTTCTTGTATGAAACATATGAAAAATGTGCACAATTTATTTGTAATATGTTTTGTTTGTTTTTGGAATAAATTTAATTTTGACTTTGACTTTGGATTTTGTACCACACTCATGGAAGTGGTCAGTGCTTCTTTATGGTTAGGTCACGTTTCAAACACAACTATATTAATATAGTTGCAACACAAGCTAATATCGATATGATATATTGTAACAATACGATACAATATTCTCATTATGGTATTGTCTTGCTTAGCAAAAAGTAAATTATTCATAAGCGGCATTGACAGTAAACCTGAAAATAGCTTCTTATATACAGAGTTAAAATTAATAAAACCCAGTAAAAATTAACCCCTGGATATAATATGTCTCAAAATTAAATTACAATTTGTTTAACATTGAGAAATATTTAGAGGAGATCGTGCTTGTTCAATACAAGCCTACTTAGTTTTAAAAGGTTAAAACCACCCATTAAAATACAGCTAATCTTAAAAAAATTGACTAAATTGGTTATTATTGCATGCTATCAAATTAGAATAATTTTGACTTTTAAAATGTAAAAATTGACATTTTTCTACCGGTAACATCATTGGTTTTGTTTACGTGACCCTTATCTTTCTGTCTTTATACCTTGGTTGTAGTAAGGAGATTAGTACTTTCTAAAAACAAAAGTCTCCAGTTTACGTAAAAATATATAAGAACAATGCATACATTATCAGTGACATGGCTAGTAAAAAGTAGTGTGGCTGCAAAATAAGAGAGAACTTTACCTAAATCTGAAGTTCATAGAAGTCAAATCTTACCAAGTAACAAACCTAACCGCAAATGGAACCTTCTCAGGCAACATTCAAGTGAGTAAGTTTCCAGAGAGCTGGTTATGTTCAGATTTCCTCTAGTCAGCCACAAACTCTCCTCTTATTACCTTGTTAAACTCATCAACCTAATGGGCTAATGGACGAGTCTTCACCTGGGTCAAGATTTACTATGCGACTCTCCTTGCGTTTGATGAAATCAAAGGAGTGTGAAGCTTTAGAACCTAGGTACATCTGATTAAACTATAATTAATATCTAAACTATATTAATATTTGAAACGCATCCAAAATTTAGATGTTTGCAAATATTTCTATCACTTTCAAGAAAGTTTGAAAACGTCACTATTTCATACTCATTTGTTGAGTTCCTACACAAAAATATACTTTTCTAATTTGTTTCCAGTTAAGAGTTTATTTAAAAGGAATTATTAATTGATAGAATTTTAATTTATAAACAAATATTTGGCACACATAATTCTTGATTTGGCGGCAGTTTTTAAATAGCTATGGTAACAAAAACGTTTTTTTTTCATAACTAAATTTTTCATACTTCGTTTGGTTCAAAATGGTAAATTGAAAACACCTACAGAACATTATATATGTATGGAAATTTCATAATTGGAATTACGTGCTTTTATAGTAATCTTTTCTTCCAATAGTACAAATAGACATATATATATCATGAAAACTTTGGATACAAAGATTGACTGCAGAGAGATTTTTAATCATGTAAAATGGGTACTTGTAACCCTTATAATGGTTTTTAAAATGGTGAAAAATGATAAGCAACATTTTTACAGGATAGCAAAAAATTCAAACAAGTCAATCCTTTTAGCAAATTTCCCATAGGGAAGTAGCTATTACCGTAGGTCTCATAGCAAAAGTTAAGCCCGGGACCATGTTATTTTTTCTTCTTTAGGTGCCCAGAGACAAAAAACAATAGTCGTTAAAATTTGTATATATATATATGTATATATGTATGTGTCTGTTAGCACGATAACTCTTGTAAAATTGGTCCGATCGAGACCAAATTTAGTAGAAACGTGTATTCCTACAAATGCTCGGACGAGTTCGTAAACCAGACATATCGGTCAATGGGAACGGGTAGTTTGGGGGGGGGGTTTTGTACCCCAAAATGGGGTTTTTGCGTTTTTCACATGTAATTTTTAAAAATTTCTAATTTTATATTTCACCATTGGAATCAGCTTAAAAACTACACAATTAAGTTCCTTAAAGTTTTTCTCTATCTCCAACGGTTACCGAGATATTAAAAAATCTAAACACAGTACGTTGTATTATGGGGCTCCAATGTTAATCTTATGGAGGGTAGGGAAAAATTAATATTTCCCATATTAATCAATATTTTTGGATAAAACTTGATATTTAGCTTCATGTGGTTGAAGTCTATCCATTTATGCTTAAAAGTCATAGTTTATGTGTTTATCATGGCAGCAAACCTGTATACTCTTTTCCCATATAAATCATATAGTGAATAGGCAAACTCCTTTATTTATGGACAGATGTTGATTAAAGTTGATATAAATGCTCAAAAAATTAATTGTTTATGCTAGAAACACCTACTTTCAGCGTTCCTCACAGCAGCAAACCTGCATACTCTTTCCCATGTTAATATATGGAGAGTAGGCAAATAATACCCATATTTATTGACAGATAATGATCTAACTAGTCATATATTATTATTATTATGTTATTGATTTGGAAATTCGCTGAGTACGCAGGTCTGCTGCGACGGGGGTATTTTACTTTTTTACACAATTTACTTTGTCTTATTATTTGGAAAAGGAATTGGGATCAATCTATAACTATTCATTTGCAAATGTGAGTCGAAAACAATAGAAATAAAGAAAACAGTGCTTTGTTACAAAATAAGCCTGTAAAAATATCAGCAATTTACAAGATAATTTTAACTTCAACGACTACATCAATAGTCTGCTAGTGTGGCTTACAACAATACGCTTACAACTATAATTGTTTACACTGATTAATTAAAAATAAAACCAATTATTTAACTTATTGAACATTTGAACTAATATAAGGAAATGTCTAAATCTGTGTAAATTACTAAACTAAATTCTAAAATAAATTTTCGCCTCATTTTACAGGTATTTATGAAAAAAACCAATTCACGCCAGTCCTTCCCGTTAAACAATGAATAAAAATTTTCGACGTCAATTTTATTTTATATTGTCTTACAATTTATTATAAAAAAGATTAAAAATCAATTGATACATTCTCATTTTTTAAACTGAGGTTTTGATTATTTAGCCAGGCCTTGTATTTTATGCTTATGGCCTCAATCGACTCGTTAAAATTTATCTCATCAAATTTCAAAATTCAAAACCAGTAAGCACTTTCATTATATTAAATTTTATGAATTGAAAATGAAATGAGAATAAACAACTAAAAAAGAGAACTAAAAATTAAAACATTTTCCTATCTTTGTTTTATGAGGAATAAAACCCGAGAGAATCTCGATAGCCGGAGTAATGTAGTTTGGTTTTCTCAACTTGCGGAAAATAATGTTACACATGACCGCGTATCGTTAAACGAATTCGCTGTGGAATGTTGGCCAACTTTGTAGTGAAACATTTTCCTTATTAGAATAAATATTTGCTACTTTACTCGATATAACTCCTTAAATATACAAATGTACATTAATAAAATATTAATAAATTTATAAATTCTATATGCATTCATTTTTGTCCCCACTATAATATGGTGAATAGCAAGCGTTATTCAGTCAATGTTATACAGTATATGCTATACTATGTACTAAAAAAGTATTGTTTACTTAATTCATTAAAATATTTTTTCAACGAATTAATTAATTACCGCCGCAATAAAATTTATGAATTTAATGCAACGTGTGGTTAAAACTTTGTTATACTATTAAGCTATTACAATATAAGTACCTTAATTTTAAACATTGATAAATTTACTTAGGATAAATACGTCTGTAGTAATACATAAGCATAAAAGTAAAAACAATTTTTTTATGATGAATATATTTTTTATCAATTTAGTCGACAAACTAGTATACTGTCAAATTCAATTTTATTTCATTTTTTGGGCCCCGGAAAATGGTCTAATCGACAAAAACCTAGTTTCGAGAGTTATCAAGCATAGAAAGTTGAACTTACCGTGGAGTTTTAAGTAGCGCACCAATTCTGACAAACAAAATCACGGTTGCAAACTCAAATATCTTGAAAACCAAATATATCACGATGTAGTTCGTGGCATCTAGAACATTTTCCATCAAATATCTCCGTTTTGGAAATTTTGTCGCTTGGAAGGTTTTCCGGGGGATCCATACAAACCAAGAAAATTCCAATCATTGCAAACTGTCTCATAAAACAGTTTTTAATATAACTCCCATTTGCTATATCAGCATGTATACTGTCTATTATACTGGAGACACTGTCACCTTATTGTTTTAAAGGACTTTTTTAAAGCCGGCTCTTTTTATGTATAACGGGAGACATTCTTCTTGAGTATCCGATGAAATTTCAACTCTCTAGGCTGATCATAGTAGTAGTGATTATAGTGATGAAGGTTCCTAACACAATACGACAATAATTGAAATACAATATAGCCTTCTCCCTCTTTATCTTCTGTTCAGTGGAAAAGTCGTCCCGGGAAGCAATCACTTTCCCTTAGCTTATTTTACAGTTGTTTTCAACTTTCGGACAATTAGGAAGCGATTTTGTTATCAAGTTAAAGTTCTTAATGTGATAAAACTTTGTCGTAAATTTCACGTTTTCATGTTGAAACAAAAGCTATGAAGTATGAGGAAAATTACACATAAAGTAAGATTATTCATCAACAAAACACAAATAGTAAAGTAATTCTATACGAAATTAAGTAATTATACTTTGAATTTGATATTTAAACATGTTTGTAATAACTCTCATAGGCGATTCAACGTTCGATAATTGTTTTTGATTACACGGCTATTTTTTTATTATTTTTAATAGTTTTCCCCTAACTTAAATGGTTGAATAGGATAAATACTATACTAAACTTTGATACATATTGCAGATGCTTGTGTTGCTTAATAGCCAAATAGTATATATTAATATTAAATAAAACATTTTGTATATACATTTGTTTAAGCATTCAAATCATTAAGCAATCAAGTCATTGATGTGCATTTTTATTAGAACTTGTATCCTAAATAAAAATGTAATAATTGCTCAACTATTCATGAAAGACTTTGGGTAAAATATTATGTAGGTCTTTGATAAAAACTGTCACTTCTCTTTACATTTTTAACAGGACCACTGGAAGCTCCATTCATATAACACACAATGAAACAAATATACATATATTTATTATGTTTCATTGGAAACATTCCAATACTGTATATCAATAAAATATCTAATTATTTATTTGTGATATGTAAGAAGGTTTACAAAACATTATTAAGTTGTATAAGTTGTTATCAAGTTGTAGGTCTTCTGACAAGACTGTTCTAAAAACAGATAACCGATTGGCGTTTTACTAACCCATTTCTTAAAATTTTTCGATTTCTTAGCCTTTCTGTTACAAATATTTAATGAATATATAGCTCTCTAATTCTGTATGAAAATTAAAGATACCAGTTTTTTAATCTGTTATTTTTTCCATTTCTCGTATATCTGAAAAAGCACATGTAAAAAATAACATAAATATACTATGAAAACATATAAATAAAAAACTATAAACAATACATTTTTATTTTGTTAACGTTGAGCACCTAAAATGTTTTTATTATTGTAAATTATTTGCTATGAGACTTTAGCTTTTTGAAATTATATGAACCCAGTTTGACTGTTATTTATTCATCTTACACGAGTTATGTAAAAATTATTCTGTACTTTTTTGGTACACATAAATGTTCATGGTAATGAAAAGATTTCATTTGATTTTATTTGGGGTGAATTTGCAAGCCAAGATCTTATCACAACGAGTAATAAAAATTCCATCGGGTGCATATTAATCGAGGTTTATTTTGAATATTCAGGAAGGAACGAAAGCTCTCGAATTTCTATTTTCCCCTGTGCACGTAAAATAGTAACAGTATGTAAGGAATAAATGTATAGTTTTTCCTACTTAACTAGTTAAATAGATTTGCTGGTTAAGGTTGACTCAGTCGGTTAACGATGATCGAGTAGATCTCCGCTCTGCCAAGCCTTCGATTTCAAATAAATCTCCACGTAACCTTGAGCCCAAACCATTCAAACTAGTCCTTCATGGTGGAAATGTTAACTTGGAGTACAGCTATTGGCATCTGAACTCTCATTATATTCAGTCAGCTATATTCAGTAGCATGCAACCATTCTATACTTATGGGCACTCTTGCTTGCTAGGTAGCTCAGGGGTATCGCTCTACCCCAGTAAAGTCAAAGGTTACTGGATCGACACGAGAGACTCCAGTCAGTTCATGGGCGGTCACCTCTGGCTAGCCCATGTGACTAGTGCTGCTGCAGTACCTCGTCGTTTTTATTCATCGCAGGGGCACTTGTCCTATGATGACGGGCAGTTGAGGAAAATAAGGAAAAGAAAACAACTTGAGTGAGATGTTACGAACCCAATAACTATGTTTGAGACGATTTAGAATTAGTGTAAATTACTTTCCGAACATATGTCATGAACTGATTGACAAGTTCCCCACCCCTAAATAAGCCCTCCACTTTTTTCATAACATGCATTCCTTTATCCTTCCATTTTCACATTATAAATTCCCAGCTTAAATAACGTATTATTATTATTTTAAAGACTTTTTAATAGGTTTAAATTAATCATCATATTCAAAAATATCACTATTTCCCTAACCTGACTCCAAACTTTCATAACAAACACCGTTTGGCTGAAATCCCCATCCTTCTTTTTTAACAACAAAAACATGTTAATTGTATTGAGTTTTAAAAATAAATACATAAAATAGGAATAACAATTCACTAACAAAGGTGGTTAGATAATTGTTTTCAATAGTCCCGCGTTGGCCTGCCATGTCTTCCGGTTGACTGAACACCAATTGAACTAATTATTTAATTCAATTACATGAATATAAAGTGTTTCCTGATAACAATAACTATATCATTGTTCTATTTATTAAATTAGTTTTTACACAATCACATTTCAGATTTTCCATTGTTATGATCACTTACAGGTACCATTGATTATATATCCAACGTAACGTTCTACGTAATAATATATTCAATGGTAGAACTTGGTAACAATGTTAGAATAGGTGAATCAGAATGGTGGCATATCATGTAATCCAGCTACTGGAAAGTCACTAATTGTGGATAGCTATGACTGATGGTTGGTAGATATATGATATTCACTATTGAATACAACGTTCATCCGCAAAGACCACTCAAATAATTATACTGGTCCGTAATTTAGAGGCAATAGTGGTTCGGATTCCACATTAAACTGTAGGTTTCTTAGATGCCGTTGACTGTTGGACTATTAATTACCAGCCAGTCTTAGACAGTAACAAGAATATAAGATCGCATCACAGTCAACCTACTATTTCTTAGACAGTAACAAGAATATAAGATCGCATCACAGTCAACCTACTATTTCTTAGACAGTAACAAGAATATAAGATTGCGCCACAACCATCGTACACTTTCTTAGACAGTAATAAGACTACACATAGTAATAAGTACAGTAATACTACTACAGTGACTACAGTACTAAGTACTACAGTAATAAGATTGTGGTCACGCCACAATTATCTTACACTTATTTCTCATTCATATTCGGTTTAAAACACGTAACTGGGTAGGTCACTATTTTAGAAAGGTGATATTTAATAACAGTCTGAAACAAACAGGAATGATTTTTCATGTTTTTTTCAATACTAATTATACTGATAATGCGTTCATTACTTGTGAAAAATAACATGAGACAGTGTCCAAATACTGATTGTTGTTTAAATTATGTTTTATTGCAAATATAATTACACATGATATATTCATCTTAAAAAATCTGATTGACTTTTATTTGTTTATTAAGCTTCCAAAACGATTCAATATCATTTAAAAATTAATTTTATTAGTTATTTTAAAATAGCAAATATGTTTGGTTAATGTAATATTAGTATAATTCCTTAGTTATTATTAGTTATTTCTTATAATCAAAGTAAAATAGTTTAAAAGAGTATTGTTGTGAAACCTAGAATATGTGTAGGGAAACTTTATATACAAATCAATGAACATTAAGTGGGTTTATAGCCAATAATGTACAAGGTACGAGGCACTTGTATTAAGTTACTTCCTCATTAAGCATCTATGATATACTATGAAAGTGTAAGAAGCTTCTAGAACTTAACGTCTAAGTAAATGAGCGAGAGCTTGTTATAAATGTTTTGTATTTTAAATTATCTCTTGTGAGTGAAAAAGTTTTAATGTTAATATTGATACTAAACAAAAACCTTAAACCATAGCAAATTATCTGTTTCGACATAAATCTATTCTTTAAATTCAACTTTAACTGGGTTTTAATATCAATTTACAGAATTTAAATCAAACCATTTCGTCATACTACTTCAAAAACAGCTGTTTTAGATACATGTGTTGAAGAGCAAACGTTGTTCTTTTTCTCCCTAGGAATAAACCTATTAATATGATAATTTTGATGAGTACTAAGCCACGACATATCATTGTTGATGATACTTTTGATTCAAGGTCAGCATTCAGTTGTAGATAATCGGAAAAGTAGCTGCAACAATCACTATTGTTTTTTGTGTATTTTGGACGTTCCGGATATAGATTGTGCAGCTGGTAATCGACTATTGATAAAAATACAAAATGGTTGAGATCGAACTATTGATAATAACTAACACTGACATTACCTAAACAACCAATCAGGAATCAAGAAAGAACTCCAACAACGTAAGTAATATAACAGCTGATTAGTCTAAAGTAACAAAAAAGGTCGACAACTATTGATACTTAATCGGGTAATAATTTATGTTGTACGAGCTTGTTTCATTGTATTTGCAGTATGACGAAAAATAAAGTTCATCACATGTCCCAAAACTGGCTTTTTCATTTATACTCTCATATTCAACAGCCTCGGCTCTATCACCTAACTCTTTTACTGGTAAATACAAGTTGATTCATTTGTCAGCATCATTAACGACTTAATGAACAAATGTAACATGATCGAACATTCTAAAATAGTTTTAGAACTGGCCAGGTGACTTCAAAACTATAAACGTACAACTATCATAATTATTGAATTCTAATAAACCGGAATCATTTTATTTCGTTATAATCCTAGTTCCCATGTCATCTTTTCACATTACCTTAACTTAACTTATCATCTCATAAACAAAATTTTAACATCTTCAGAATTCAGAACGAAATTTTATAATATTATTATTGCAGTACATCGGAATAATATCAGCTATAAATCGGGTTTAAATTAAGAAATCATCCAAATGATCTGTATTTATTTAGTAATGCAACTATTTAGTAGCGTATCAGTGATAAATTTCTATTTGGAGTCAGGAAATAACAAAAACCCACTAAACGTCCGCTGGAATGCTATTAATACGACATCTGGTGGTAGGCGCACAAAACAACTCAACACATTGCAGTAATCAGTGAGGACTTGTTGCCGTTCATTGCCAACCTTGCAACACTTTAGTTCACACCTGTTCACGCGTTATGCGTTGGTTACACGATCCTATTGTTCATACATGTTTAGCCTAAACTGTGTTCTGGATTTCACTTCCAAGAGAATTTTAGTATCATTTTTGGCTTTGAAGGTACATTTAACTTTATTACATTTAAATTTTCTAACAGTCCTCACTTTCTTTCAACTTCTTTAACTTTCTTTCATTTTTTAAGTAGGTAACACAGGTTCACAAAGGCCGTTCTACCATCGGAGCCATCCAGGAGGTCGTGGATGCTGCAAGAGACGCTCAGCGCGGAAACCACCATTCCCCTGGCCCACGTTGCTTGTCCCCCTTGACGTGAGGAACACGTTTTTCACCGGGTGATTTTTTTTAAGTAATCCACCAATAGCTTACTTTTTAATAATACTTACCCGACTTAGATAATAGACGCCATTTTGGAAAATGGCGACCATATAAATCATCCGTTATGGTTGATCTTCAAAAAATAGTTTGTATCGACATATTTGAAGTTATTCTAATTAAAATTGAAGAAATAGTATAAGTTATTCTCACTACTATATTTTAAAGGAGTACACAGAGTCAAGTCAGAGTATTTAAAGTGATATTTTTATTCTATATAAAAGAAATACCTCAATAGAGTTATTGTAAACAATTACCCTGTATATTAGCTATAATCTCCTACTCACCAAGTCCCACTTCAATGATTGCTAATGGGTAGTTCAGTGTAATTAAATAAATAAATAGACAGCAATACAAAGTAATTGATTACCATAAAAAATTGTAATTTCGTTTATTTTATTTAATGACTAACTCCCTGTTCCCTACTAAAACCAACAGACAACATAAATACAATTGTAAATTGATTACGGTAGATATATCTAAAACGTAGTTGTAAATTAGTTCCAACAACCATGATTTCGTTTAAAAGCCAAAAAGATTGCAGTTCAATATCTGCATAATACTGTCATTAACATTTCCTTAATTAAAAATACAAATCAAAGGCCGAATCGTTCATAAAATAAAAATCCATGAAATAAGCATAGCTTCAATAAATTACAATAGAAAATAGTCCTTTAGTATAAAGTTAAACTTATACGGAGGGTTTTTAAAGCCTGACTTCAATAAACGCTACTTCGTGGAATTTTACTAAATGTTATTCGCCTTTGGCTCGCTGATAAATTAGTTCGAGGGATTAAATTACATTTTAGTGCCTCCAGTCTAGCCACTTTAAACATTAATTAAAGGTAATTAGAACTCTTTAACTATTCTGTTTGATTTTTTTCAGTTGACTGTGGTTGTGTCTGAAAAACACTGCGATTGCTTTTAAATAAATTAATCAGTTATTTAATCGTTAATGGATGAAAGTGACAGTTGTTGTCCCTGAGGTCAAAAAGAACTTTAATGATGTACACAAGATTGTTCCTCCACCTACACAAATAACAATAGCCATAAGTTAATGAGATAATTTAAATATTTGAAGCTGGATTTGAATGACGTAAAAAAGGGTCGCAAAAACCAGAAGAACCACCACGACAAACTGTAGGGTGCAGAATATTCGCACTATCTATTGGTGTACGAAGTCTTTCTGGATCATTTTGATGTTATTCTTATTGAATTACATTAGTGTCATGGCATTAAAAATGTTAGAAAATCCCATGGAATGAAAAGTAGTACTTAAGTTGCTTACTCTATGCCAGTTTATGCAGTTTTAGTTTTTGCAAACAAATAGATGGAACTCGATAGTTTTAAAAGCGATGTGAATACTATATATTTCCACTCAAATTGTCTAACCTTACTGGCGAATTTCCTATGGAAAAGTAAGCTATTCACATAACCCACATGGTGACAGTTAAGTCCGAGACCATGATAGAAGTTAATAGCTCAACCCTCTGATTATGTTTTGAAGGGGGGACGTTCAAAATTTTACACGTAAATATGTCGGCACGATAGTGGCCACAAATCTCGTCTGATTACTATACAATTCGTTGGTTTTGTTCCTTTCTATAATATTTTGGATAATTTTGTTGGGCAACGCAATCGGACTACATTAACTACACTTTCGGGTGGGTTAAAACCCTCGAAAGGTTTTACCGTCGATTAATCGACGCCACCGCCGGTCGTCGAAGGTTCACCGTCGATTAATCGACGGTAGGTAAGCTTTTACAAAAAGCAATGTTGGGAATACATTTTCGGTTTGCTTACTCTATGCGTCAGAGTTCTTTGTTAGTTTAAACATCGGTCTTCAGTTGCGCGGTTATGTCGCTTTGTTTACAATGGTTGCGTTACACGTTCTTGTCGCGTTTGTATGGTGTTCTGATGTTAATTTCACAATTCTAAAGTTGATAGCAGTGACTTAAGTGTATAAAAATTATATATTTTTATTTTCCTTATTAAATTTTTAAAAACTTGGCTATCTTCAATTTTTACTGGTATTTATTTGCTGTGTTTTGTGGGGGAGCAAACTTTGAGATATATTTTGAAAATTTTTGTATCAATTTCAATTCGATACACCCATCAAAACCAAGATAAAAATAAAACATTACTATTATTTTATAGATAATTTAATGTAGATTAAAATGGTGTATAATATGTTATAGTTACTATATTTTTACTATTTTATGTGAATTTTTTAGTAAAAGCCTGCAAAAGTGCCAAAAAGAGGTGAACCTCAAGGGGTCAAATAGTGAACCGTTATATATTTTGTTAGTAAAATAGAGAATACGGAGAGTAGATAAATTGGTATAACTCGCTTAGTTATTGACATAATTTAATAATATGTTGCATGTGTTTTTACTTAGTGGATAGTGAGCACATGGCCTTATAAGCACATTACCATGTACAACAACCCTTATTGCAGCAAACCTGCATACTCAGTACGATGGGAGTAATATAAGTTCTATGAAATTCGCTCTACTCACACCAGCGTGCTGCGTGCGATCTTGTTGAAACGCCGAATGACTTTGAAGGAATTTTCTGAGTGCCCTGTAAACATCACCGATGCATTTCCAGTACAGGGGATTAAATTGCCCAGACAAGACCGTACAATAGTTACAAAGCCCCTAGCAATAAAAACAAACCTTTTACGAGGCACTGTAAACGGAACCAAGCTTAGCAGCTCTTATCTCTGGCTTCACGATTGTTGCCCGAGTAATTTTGTTTTGGCTGAATTCAACAGGGTAATATGTCGGCGATAAAGCTCAACGACTTTGTCGGACAGTTACAGCTACAAGGTAGTTCGGTCGGCTCTGGGATGGACAAATAATTACATCACACGGCCCAAATAAATGATTTTTTGATATATACACGCATATTTAACAGCCTCGGCCCGCCACTGCTACGTATCTTGGCTCGTATCAAAAACGCCTGTTTTGGGTCCTAGTACAGTTTTAGTGTCCAGTAACAGTTTTAAGTTATTTAGTTTTTTCGACCAGTATGAATGATTTCATAAATGTTCAGGATGGATAAGGTTACCTTGAACTCAGTTGTTGTTATGTTAAATCTTTTGTCTCAACAGGTTTCCGCAGGTATTTTAGCTAATTACGAATATATTTGAAATGTTTTAGAGAATACATTGGTTCAAGAGAATGTATCAAATACAATATATCCAGTGCGAAATCGCCTCGTAACAGATTGCTCCACAATCATGGATCAGGTAGTTACAGCTCAATTCGGGAATAATCAACAATCAGTGTTGTCTCCCACTAGCAACATAGCCGGGGATTGTATCGGTGGGTAATTGCATCCAAGCTATCGGAATCGTATACATCGCTGTACAATCGGTTCATATCAATAATGGTCCGGACATTATACTCCAATCACTCTAGTGCAAATATTGGGATGATTATATCCATATAAAAAATAGAGTTTTGTCTGTATATTGCTCAGTTATTCGTTTTTTAGTTATTTTTACGTTTCGTGCGTTAGAGAAGCCGAAACAAGTATAATCTCAATTTGTGTTTGCCTGTTTCTCTTTGACGCTCCAGGAGGCATTTTACGCTGTCTTCTCCGAAAAACGGGAGAACTGATGACAATGAAACTTATTTCATGCATTCTCTACTTCATAGCAGGTTTTTCAATGCTTGAAATTGTCCGCCGCCCCTTGAAAAGTAAATAACGAGCATTTAAAACCCCACTTTTACACGATATTAGTCGCAATTTACTTTCAGTTTTCAATGAATCACCTACTATTAATCAGCTGACTTTGTAGTTTACGATTTAATAGAAAGAAAAACAAAAAGCTGTCAAATTAAAATCAATATTAGTTAGTTTATATTGGTCAGTGGTTTTAAACCCATTTCGAAATCATACTATATTAACAAGTTATTCTAGCGTATAAATAATTTTAATAATAGTATAAAAATGTTCTAATCTATTTAATTGTAAACTATTGTCAATAATAAAGCTGGGTATTTATTTTTTCTTTGTAATGATTTGTTTAGGAGTTTATGTTTACATTTTGGTATAATAATCATTCTTCTTTAAACTGAATCCTACAACCCGAACAAAGGACGGGATTAGTGGATTAATGCTAGTCCATAATAATATTCTACCTCTATATATAAAATGAATGTATGTTTGTATGTATGTATGTATGTCTGTATGTATGTATATGTATGTCCTCTATGCGTTGCCAAACTACTAATCCGATCACCATGAAAATTACCCACCGACCATCGCTCACAACTATCCACAATTCGTGACCTCCAAGGAGCTGGATTACAGGACTGCGCCACCGTCCCAGTCTGTTATAATAACCACCCATATAACGGTAATAGTGGATTTGTGTTATTTAGATTTTTAATATGGGCATTTTTTATCCTTATTTTGAATTTCCCTTTTTTAATTGGATAAATTATCTTCATTTGGTTTCTCAGTTGATTGAAATCTAATTGTAATGAGTGCTTTGTAAATTATTATATTATGTTTTTGTATGTATTATTATGTATCTTATTATAGATAATTTTATACTAATAAAGAACTATAAAGCAAACATGTGTGAATGTTTTTATAAACATTTTGTTTCATGTATGTCATATGAGCTGCCAAATTTACAAACATATCATTTTGGAGCTAGTTTTGGAAAATCTGTTGAGATGATATTTCATGTCTTCATTTACATACCTTGATATAAAAAATAAAACACCATTCAATAAATTGGATAAAATTGTATTTCTAAGTTTTCAATCAACGCATTTTCCAATACCCGATTTAAATATTCATGAAGCCTAATGAAACCCGCTACCTCGGTATTTACAGCGACCCAATCTCGATGGAACGCTCTCTGGGTCGTCCTTGATATTGTACGTGAGACCGTTGCACGTAAAAGAAGAAAGTATTAATTGTTAAATAATATTAGTTTATATTATACTGATAATTAGTACTTACTACTTATCAACATAAATACAGTTTGAGTTTTGTCTGTCTATTGTTTGGAACTATGCATTTTTGTGACTACTCTGTTTTACACCACAGTAAAACCGAAATGAGTCTCAATTTCTGTTTATCTATCTTATCTAAACAAGGCATTTTTGTAAAGCTTCTCCATAAAAACGAGAGCACCTACTGTGGTAAAACTTATTTTCATTATTATACACTGCTCGGAGAAGATTTCCATTTACTTTAACCTGACCCACGATCTATTAAAATTAAGTATTAATGCTTAAAACCCTAGTTTTGAGCAATATTATCAAATTATTTTAGTTTTACTAAGAATGTGACTTATTAAGGTGATGTAATAGAAATAAATTACCAGCTGTCAAATTTGAACCTCTATCAAAATATTATCACTATGTAAACAAACTTAATTCACCAACTACACATATTTTATAATTTAACTAAAAGCTAATACTAAATGATTGAGTTGGGAATAAATTTCTTCTTAATGATACGTCATACGCCCTGTACAAAAGACGGACTAGCTGCTAGTAGCAATCTAAGAATATTTTAAAACGTGAAGAATGACATCTAAATTAAAATATTCGTCTACAGTTTAAATATTACTATTTTTGTATTTAAATAGCCTTTGAATGGAACCTAAACATAACTCGATACTGACATAATATTGAGTTATTTTTAGGCCAGCATACTACATATTAATACGTTTTGAACGTATCAACAAAACACCCAACAACACTAGTATTTTAGCTGGAATGAAAATGAGGTGAACCATTACGGATTTGGAGGGTGGAATAGATAATCCTGGTTTGAAAACTGCACCTGCCTCCCCAGCAGTACGTCACTATTACAAAAATACAACTGCATAGGTCCTATTACATAATGCTGTAGACGAGACAATATATTGTGAGGTACACAGAATAAAAATAAGAATGTTTTATGACCTATTTATTGCAAAATTAATTAATCTATTATAGTATCTAACTGCTATAATAAGTATACCCACATGTACTAGACCCATATGTGCAACATAAGGGTCTGTTACAATAGGTAACAGAATCTTGTTTCGAATTCAACAATAGATAAAATGTTTCATAAGTTACCATAAATGGAATGTAAATCATTAATAACATACCACCTACTGAAACCTGCATTAATCCATTTGAAACGTATTGTGCAGTAGCCATTTATGATCGAGGCATACGACCAGCAGAAAAATAATTTTAAAAAACAAAATTTTATAGCAAATCTAATTTTGTTGTACTCCATACTTTTAAAATCAATTTAAATATGAAGTAGGGGTAGTGATTGTAAAAATTTACTTCAAGAAAAGGAAATTATTACATATTAAAGAAAAAAAGGATATTGCATTATACATATTCACCTAAGTAAAAAAAAAATACTTTCAAAACATTAATCATCGTTTGGAAGAACATACCCACAAAATGTTAATGGTAGTTAAATTATAACTGTGAGGGTTATGCAAATTTCCAATTAAATAACAAAACTATTTAATTTCTTGGAGACTGTTTGCAATGTGTTAAAAAATGTAGGATTGTAGGGAGGTCAGGTTTCATATTAGATGCTTTGTATATTACATTAATTGTATATAAATTAATTGATTGTATAAGTAAATTACTAAATAGTGCCTCGGTGAAGCCAAGTCTGGTCACTACAGTACATATTCTTCATGCTCTAACATGCCCCCGTCGCTGCAGATCTGCGTACTCAGCGAATTTAAAAATCAGTAAAATGACAATATATTTGAATACATATATTTCGATAAATAAGACACTTTGCCTATTCTCTGGAAGGTTAACATGGGAAAGAGCATGCAGGTTTACTGATGTGAGAAAGACTAAATATTAGGCATGTAGGTATACCATAAACAATTTTTATTTTGACCGGATACGAAGTTTTATCAACCCATAAATAAAGGAATTTTCCTATTCTTTATATGATTAACATAGGAAAAGAGGATGCAGGTTAGCTACCGCGTAAACATATAAACTATTATTTTTAAGCATAAATGGATGGAGCTTAACTACATGAAGCTAAATACCAGGTTTCATTCATAAATATAAGTTATAAGTGAAATATTATTTTTTCTTATCCTTACTCCATAGGATTAACATTGCAACGCAACGCAAAAAACAATGTACTGTGTTTTGTTTTTTAAGATCTGGGTTACCATTGAAGAGCAAAATTTTAAAGTACTAAATTTTGCATTTTATTTGGCTGATTATAACAGTAAAATATAAAATGTAAAATACTAAAAATTAAACATAAAAAACGTAAAAAAATATATTTTTGGGTGCAAAACCCTCCAAACTATCAGTTTAGATTGACCGATATTGTATCTGAATTACGAACTCATCCAAGTAATGTAGGAATAGACGTCTCTGCAAAATTTGGCCTCGATCGGACGATAAGGTAACATGGTCTCGGCTTAGTAGTAAGTATTGCCATGAGACCTTAATAGCTTCTTCCCTACGAGAAATTCGCTAACAATTAAAAGGTTCCATGAGCATTAGAATACTATCATAATAATGAATATGTATCTACAAGAAATGTTGTGTGTAACGGCTGTTAGGACTCGAGTATATTTGCATATTCCCGGCTGAATACTTGAACTAAATCATTTACTGTAAATATTCTAAATAAAATATTTATTTTAACTTCAACTCAGTATAAACATTATTAACTGTAGGAAAATCAAAGCAAGCGAGGAACATTGGTTGAAATAGTGGTGAAGGAACAATAAATCCCTTTTATTTTTATTTTAAACACCTTTGGCTTAGGTTCTAACTGTATACACGTTAAATCTCACTCCGATTTTTAATAACTATTAAAATACCCTGCCCAGTTATTAATTTACTTAGAGAATTAGAAATACAACAGCAGACCTGCGTACTCAGTGAATTTTTATTCATTTATTAGTTATGCGAGACGATAGAAAAAAGCTTTGTCATAGGTTGAGCAACGTAACAACATTTATTACAGTATTGTAATAAATAAGGTATATCAATTTACAAATCCATCTTAAGAATGACGTCGGAAATTAGTACGCCTAAGTAGATTTGCTGCCATGATAAATACTAAAGCTAGAATGTTTTATAAATATGAGCTAGATAAAGTGACATAAAACCTTTTATCAAAATAATTAGGGATCTACATCAAATTGCTCAAGAATAACAAGGGAATAAGTATGTAAGTTTGCTGCTACAAGAAAGAAAAAAACAGTACGCATTATTGGATCTTAAAATTGAAGCAGTGCAAATTTTGATCAAAATAATAAGTAGAATATAAGCTATAACCCATTCCCCTTAGAATATTGAGGGCCCTAGACGCTACGTATGACTGGTACGGTGGCGTGTTCTGTAATCCAGCTACTTAGAGGTCACGAATTGTGTATACACGAGTTAGGAGCGATGTTAAGTGAATGTGATATTCTCTGTTGTGAATCGTCCGCACTATTGAGGATTACATTCATCCGAAAAGAGGTAAAAATAATAATTTAGAGGGAAAAGTGGTTCAGATCCCACGTTATACTGTACGTCTCTTAGATAACATTGGCTGTTGGCCTATTAAAACAGTCCTGTCTAAAGAACACGTCAACCTTACAGTTACAAGGTTAGTTACAAGACTACAAGATCGTGCCAAAATCATCCTGTACTCATTTCTCATTCACACTTGGCTTAAAATACCTATCTGAGGCTATTTTAAAAGGTAATAAGTATGAAATTGTCTCACTACAATAACTCGAATCTATAAAAATAGCTCTTTCTCCAATGGAAATTCACAAAAAGTTAAGAAGAGAATGGTTCAGTGAATTTTGTGACATTTTCAAGCGTGGGTTCCTTTAGCGCATATAAAGAGGGTGTCATAGGTGAAAGGAAACTTATCACACAGAGAAGTGCGACGCGCGTGACCCGAGAGCCAAACAGCAGCTCATTCATTTGACAACCACGTGACTGTATCAGGAGTTTTAATATATTTCTCCTAGAATTTAGTAAATTTTTTATTGAATATTTTTTTACTTATTATTTTGGGGAGAATTAGAATTGTTACAAAATATAAACGGTGAACTGACAGGTAATATATCTCTTTAGGAGTAATTTACTCAAAAAATGTATTTTAGTTGTGGAATATAATGGCTATAAACACATTAATTCATTCTGAAAATTTTCTAACGCACTATACACTACCTACGTGTATGAAGGGAAACGAGTTTAATAAAAAAATATTTGGCTATATTCCTAAACAATAAACAAGTCATTGCGATAAAACTATGTTACTATTATTTTACTTATAACAATGTTTGGAGAATATATTGCACTAATTACCCAACTTATAGACCTTTTATTCATATTGCTTAAGAGTTTTTCACCATTTTATAGTAGCATGTGTTTCATGACGTTTTTATGACACTTTTGGTCCATTCTTTGATGTTTATCTAAAAATCATTTTTAAACACTTTGCTGGAAAATAATTATTTAACCTGTAAACTCAATTACTTAAACTAACATTATTAAAAAATCTTTAAAGTAATTGTTAGACTTTTGGAAGGACGTGACCCCCCCCCCACTCACCTTGGAGTACTGTAGTATCAAACCTTTTGAGTGGGTTTTGTTGGGTTATGTTACTATACACTGCATATTAAGTGCATGGCTTGTTTCTTAACCGTTTCATGAAAACGGTTAAGAAATATGGAATACTTATATAAATATGGATTATATAAGAATAACATTAAAAGCTCTCTGAAAACTTACTGCGTTTACCACGGGCAGTAAATTAAACAATGAATATTTCTCTGGAAACGTTAATCGTAGACTAAGGGTTTCAGAGAAATATAACAAAATATTAATTTGTTTACCTTTATGAGCTGATTTTAGTAGAGACAGTCAAACTATTTTACGAATACATCGCTTTGCTGGTATATTTGAACAATATTTTTTGACATTTAAAAGCCCACAAGCTTTAAGTATTAGTTTTACCGGCATAAAGGTAGTGTCATGTTATTTTAGACATTAATAACCATAAACCATGCAAGTTTAATCAAAATCGTTATATTAGACTTTGAGGAATTAGTATTTCCACATTTTAAGGGGTTTTAGTAGATAACTAACCATAAAAATTATATTTTGAAAATTGAAAAAAATCCTCTTGCGCGTAAATGTACACAAAGAACACCCGTGTACCAAATTTCATAACAAATCTAAAAATTAGTGGTGGTCATGGGGTCTGTACACACACAGAGAGAAATACAGACATCAGTCCGAAACCACATTTTTGTCAATCAGCTAAATCCAGCTGAAATTTGAACATTTTGATGAAAACAATACTTTTCCGTATACTTAGAAAAAAGGTCTACTATATCAAATCATTATAATTTAAGATCATCGCCGTATTAATGATAAGGCAATCTTCAAACAAATGTGGTATATAAGTAGATAAAATTAAAAATACTGTAGCAGAATCAAAAATAATTAAATTATCTCCTAAGCATATGAGAGTGAAAAGTTTAGAAATTAAAATTTGTTGGGAAATTGTTGTCTAAGCAAACTGTGTACAGGTGATATAGGCTAATACTGTTTGGTGACATAAAATGGCATTACAAGTCTGTGTTACAATGCTAACAGCTTCCAAGCGAGTATATGATGTATATGTTAATACTGAGGTTTCAATCATGTCGTGTTGGGATTGAAGGGATTTATACCTGTCCATAATGTTTACGTTGCCGGCTTAGGTGTGAGTACCGAGGAAAGTAACTTCTCTAAGCTCTTCACTTTAAACTTTTATCTCAAAATGAGAATATTCTACGCAATACTGAATACTCGGTTCCGTTGTCTGATTACATTAGGATCAACATTTTTCAATAAGTTAACAGGAAACAGTTGTAAAGTAAATAGATCAATCTAATTTTAAAATTAAATAATGGATGATCTTCTCGCTGTTTTGTTTATTAGACTACTAATTGATTAATGATCGTGGGAAATGAACCTAGAGATCTTTGTAACTAACAAAATTACATATGTTATTTAGATTTTTATTGCGGACATTTTTCATGACGATTAGTATACAAAGTTTCACGACGTTTCGAAATCTTGAATTCGATCCAGTCCTTGGGTGAGCTGAAACGTAAAACATTACGAGATTAGTACGTAATCTGGACTAAGACGGTAAAAGGCTGAAAAAATGTTTAAAGAAGCCAAAAAACGTACAAAAGATGCCAAGCAATAAAGATCGCACAAACAATACTAGAGCACAAAGAACAAATCAAAGTTACACGTCAGAAGAGCTCAAGCAGCACTGACGTTTGTTTTACTAAGGCTCCTTTCACACGATCCGGCGTGCGCCGGACGCCGCTCCTGTATTTTTTCTCTCCAGTTGTGGACCAGCTATTGAAGTGTTAACTTCATGGGAGATGAAAGTGTTAGCAATGTACTTCCTATGGAGACGGTGAAAAAGAAGAAGGAACATACGGTTTTGGATTCATTCAACGATTCAAGATTGACAAACATCTGGGTCCTTCACAGTTTTATTTAAACTCATTGCGTGAAAGTGAGGAAAATTCTTTTCTTACTTCCGCATGAAAATTAAAACATTTGATAAACTTGAAAAAAACAAACTGAAAGATAAATTGAAAAAGCAAGACACAAACTTGCGTACTTCACTATCCTGTGACAAATCGCTGACTGAGGTTGGAACATGCGGCGGGCGCCGGACCGTGTGAATACACCAATAAGAACCAATAGCCCTTCCATCCGACGTGGTCGCCAACATGTGCTGCGTAGGGGAGTCCGGCGCGAATCTCAATGCCGTGCGCCGGAACACTTAGCGAAGGGCTATTTGGTGTTCACAAAGTCCGGCGCGCGTCGCATGTTCCATCAGTCTGCGATCCGCCACTGGAGAGTGCGTGATCTTTGCAATAGAAATCTAAATAACATAAACCCACCAGCACCAGCAATTAATTTCAAACAAAGAAAAGCTACATGTCACAAAATCCATCATCTCACTCGTACTTCACTTAATCACGTTAATATGTCCATCTCCCAGGTGTCCATATCTTACGTATATACATATATGAATTATGCAGTTGATACTTAAACCACGTAGTATCAATACGAAACAAATTTTTAATCTCCTATTATTCTTTAATTTTTTAATTACTCATTTATTGGTTTTAACAACTCTCGTTCCATATATTTGAATATAGAACTAAATTTGAATTAACAAATGATTATATGGGAAAGTTACTTCCAGACAAAGTTCGTATGTTGAAAAGCTATGTTTACAAAGCAAAGCTTCCTCCAGATCGTGACTGGAATGTAAACAGTGTTTGTACGGGACAACGAATTGTGTCAAACTTTCCTAGTTTAGAAATCAAAAAGTTAATGGTGTGTAATGTTGAAGAGGGAGGGTAATTTATGAAGAAAGTTGAAGCAAAGTGAAAATAAATGTAATAAATTTATGGGAAGCCGATAAATAAAACATATATTCCACATATGTTCTTTATTAAATTTGTATTCTTAATCATTTATTTACTGAATAATGACTTATTGGCTTAATGAATAATGATATAATATTACTATATTATTGATTTTGAAATTCGCCGAGTACGCAGGTCTGCTGCGACGGGGGTATTAAGCTTTATTTTTGATCCATTCTTTTTGGAACACAATGTTTTGTATGTTATTAGTTTTAAAATGATCTGAAGTAATCCTAATACAAAGTATTATTATAATATGTTTGTTTCTCGTAGAGCAGTATGCGCATTTTTTGGATGTAAATTGGAAAGTTTGGCGGAGGATGTCGTGGGTGAAAACAACTCCAACTTGGCTGGATGTGCGGTGTCAGATGGTGAATATCTAATTACCAACTTCTCACCCGTCATTCGGTTTAGAACTGGCAGGATTTTACAATTGATTTACAACACATGTTTATAAACATGTTAAAAGTTATGAAATTACACTTGGCTATTCCAGTTACATTTCAACGGTTGGTACATTTGATTTTAACTTTTTAATTCAGTTTTTATAAATCGTTTCTCACAAATACAAAATCTATAGATACTGTCCAAAAGAAGTGGTTCGGATACCACGTTAAACTGTGGTCCCTTAGATTCTATTGGCTGTTGTTGTATTAATTAACAGTCCTGCCAGCCTTAGTCAGTAACAAGGCTACAAGATCACGCCACAATCATTTTACACCCATTTCTTATTCATACTTGGTTGAAACACCTACCTTGTGGTATGTCGCCATTTCAGAAAGTAGTAATAGTAATAGTGGGCCAATGAAAGACTCCTAATAAATTGCAAATTTAAGTATTGCAGCAACATTTTTTACGTCTAAGATACACAACTAATTGTTTGATAAGTACAGTGCTACAATAATAAATTATATATCTGCCTTTCAAATAGTATTCATACATTTTTCTTTAATGTAAGGAACACACTACTAGACAGTCTATATGCAGTTTTATAAACTGATTCATTCTACATTGGATATCTGAGAGTAAATATACAACAGTTCAGCACATAAGTGTGTATTTCAACGTGACAAAAATAATATCAGAAGGTTCTAAGGAAAATACCGCGGGGGTCGTAAAGTTTTATTGGCGTGCGGCGTTGTGTCAATACACGACTCAATCGCCATCTGGTCGCTGGTGGCCTTAACAAATAAATATTTTTTATTGTTAACTCATAAATTTCATATTCAAATACATGTTATTTCCATAACACGTATGACAAACTGATAAATAAAACACATATAATGTTGCAGAATGTTACATTTAAATATTTATTTTTATACTGTTTTAATTAGTACAAATTAAAACAACTATTTTTAAGTTCATTGCTGGAAATCCAATATTGGTAATGGTAGATTTATGTTACGAGTATTTGGATTTTTATTTTGGACATTTTCTTTCACAATTTTTAGTAAAACAAATTTTTAAGACGTTTCGGGATCTGGAATCTGATCCCGTTTTAAGGCGAGCTTATACCTAAAACATATGACATTAGTGCATAATCCGGAATAAGTCGGTAACTGAAAAAAGAGTTATAGCAGTAAAAAACTTACAGAAAATTCACCAACAATTACACACAAAAGAAACATAACACGTACACTCGTCACGAAGACTCAAAGACAACAGTTGTCTTTCAGTTGTGTTTGAAGAATTAGTTGTCATTTAGATGTAGTTAATTTAGAGGTCATTTTAAATTTTTAATTAAAAATTACTAGCGAACTGTATCTTTTATCAAAAATGTCAAGAATACTTTATTGTAGCCCTTTTCATTGCAAATCGAATGGTGTAACTGTCAAAACAATCGAACGACGGATACCACCACAGCATCACTTTGTTCTCTAAAATAGGTCTCTTATACCCTAATTATGTCCATTAATTCCATGCTTTCTAAGTTACTGTCAAATGCTGTATCTGATGAATGAAACGTTTTTTCGAAAAATATTTATTCCTAATTTTATTTTTATTTTGACCCATAAAACCGTTTAACAGAGTTTGGCACTTTACATACGGGACATTCTGTATGGACTAAAAACTACTTTTTATGTATTTTGAATTAATGTCTATGATGTTTAACGTGTTTTTAATTTTAACTTGAAAATGGGATATAAAATTGCGAAAATAGTCGCCCGAGGACTACCTACTAAGTTGAATTGTTTTACGAAGGTACAATAACCTTCCGATTTATTAGACGGGCTACAGATCTGTGTGACGTATGAAGCAACATTAGTGGTGAACCGACGCAGTACTGATTGGTGATTGGTAACTCCCGATCCGAACCATGGCATCGCTGACTCAGGTTCGGAATCCGTCACAAAAGTGCAAATTTGGAGCGCTAAACCATTTTTCATCATAGTAGGAAAACAGCCGTTTTCAGTTCTCTAAATGGCCTGAAAAAATATCGTTTTCGGGTCATTTTAAATAGGGAACAGAAAAAACATAGCCTATGGTAAATTTTCTATTCACTAACATCAAAACTTGTTATGGCACATTTATATAAATGTGTACGATGTTTTAACCTCTTGGAAAACTAACCCAAAATATCGTGTCAACAAAAATGTAAATATTGATTACGACTTTGTAAAACCCAAAATCATGTAATCTAATTTTGTAACGATAAGAAGGTTATTTCCACAGAGTAATGAAAATAACTGTTCATCAAAAGGAGTGAAAGAGACTTTTTGGTACTTAATAGTATTTCCAAGCTCGGCGCCTCGCTTGTAAAACACGATTACTTCCCGAAATTAGCCACTTTTGCTCCTCATTATGAAAACTACTATTGTTGCAAAAATTATGATCATTTAAGTATAAATATCTAAAAAAACTCAGGAAAATATTTATGTTATACATTTGATGAAATATTATAGTAGTTTATGCAACTATTGTATTATGAAACCACGAGTAAGATGTAAGTTAATGCAAATATCTCACGAGGGCTTTAAGGCGTGATACAATAGTTGTATACACTATTTTACCTACGACCAACAATATTCAGATTTCAAAAAAGAGTTGTATATTTCATTTATCTATTACAAATGCAATATACATAGTATCAAAAATTAGTTTTGTATTTCATTCTTTGGGTAATCAGCTGATGTGCGAATTACGTTGTTCTTATTCTGTGAGGGGTTCAAAACTCACATTTGAGGTGAGTCACTAAAATTCAATATCTTTATAGATAAATCAGCTGACTTTTAATTTCATTTTTCTCCATAATGCATTACGTCAAATGCGTCACGTTTTGTCAAATCTTTATGAACTCATAATGCAACGGGTTTCAATTTCCGTTTAATAATGAGCCTCCTAACGATGTAACTTTCATTAACGTTATTGGTACTCCTTCCAATGGTCGTAGATAAATTAATTAATGATTTTATCAAATAAATCAGCTGATCTAGGCCGTTAAGAAAATATGACGTTACTACCTTCACTAAGATGGAAAAACAACGCTCTCTATATTTAATACGTCATCAAATCCGTTATACCCACCGTTGACTTACAGTAGGCCTATGTTTTTGTTAAAATATCACACAGGGAGTCAGCGTCACGATTGAGCTACACTGAATTGTAAGTAGACACAACCTACAGTAACCAGCGGTATCACGGATTTCTGTAACACATGACGTCATAAGTGTTCATAGTAACTGCAAGTTACGACGCTCAGTTTATCAGCACCGACACTAATGGTTATTAATCGCTTTGCCAATATTGGGTGCCCGCAGCGAACCTTTGGCACGGATTTTAAACTTGCACCTCAACTAAACTCTCCCTAGTAGTATGACGTGTTTACTCAAATGGATGTATCTCAACCACATGAAGCTAAATATTAAGTTTCAAAAAATATAGATTTAGAAGTGAAATATTAATTTTTGTTATCCTCCAAAAGACAATTTGGAGCTCCAAAATACAACTAACTGTATTAAGATTTTTTTTAATATCTCAGTAACTGTTATAGAGATAGAGCGAAACTTTAAGGAACTAAATTGTGCAGTTTTTAATCTGGTTCTAACGGTAAAAAATTGTTTAAATTATTTATGAAAAACACAAAATACAATCTTAAGTACAAAACCCCCCAAACTACACGTTATTGCCCAAGAAAATGCAGGAATACACGTCTCTACCAAATTTGGTCTCGATCGCACCATTTTCACGAGAGTTATCGTGTTTACAGACACACATATTTATACATATATAAAATTTTTAACGTCTATTGTTTTAGGACTCTGGGCATATAAAACAGAAAAAACATGGTCCCGAGTTTAAGTCTTGCCATAAGACCTATGGTAATAGCCTCATCCCTATGGGAAATTTGCTAAAAAAATAGAATATAGTCTTAAAATATGCTTTGAATATTTCGAAATTAATTGAAGTACAAGTACTGCACACTGGTAAAGTGGATATAATGACTGGTGTACAGTGAACTATGCAGATGGTTCGAGGAATCAAGACTGAGGTGTGGTGGATTAAGAGTAAATGGGTTTAAAAGTACCTATATACACTACTAACTATACTCAGAAATTATATGGGACACACCCACGGAAAAAGTGATCTTTCGTTATTCTTTTATTTTACAGTTTGTTGCTGATTTAACCCTAACCATAATGTACATAGTATATTTATCCTCGAAACCTTAAATGCGATTTAACTTTATTGTTCCGACGCTATTAAAATGTACATTTTTACCCAATTTTAACTCTCGATACACATAAAGCTATTTACACTATACGTATATATTCAGTATTGATCCATAACATGTAACTACCTTTTGGCTATTGGCCTCTCAAATAATAGAAAGTTAGATGGAGCTAGGGCTAAATGAGAATTTTTCTTCAAATTAGAAAAACAAAACCACGAAAATAAAAATTGGAGTTAGTATAAACTAACTTATGCTATACATAAGTATACTAATCAATTAATTTGACTCAAGGATATACGAATGAGAAATAATGGACGGTATACGTGGATATTTAAATCAGCATTAATTTTAAGAATAAGTTTTTATGCTTCCTTGTAAAACATAAACATTTGACGAAAAACGTTATTTTATATAGATGTAACACAGATACTTGATTTCTTGTCAAAGAGCACTCCTTATTTATTTAGTAATTCGACCGTGGCAGCTTACACGGGAAATGTTAAACTTGTTTATTTAGCTTTGCTCTTTGATCAAACGCCTTTCTACTCTAACAGCATGAGTAAGAGGAAATAGAATAGACTAAAAGTATCTTTAGATTTGCGACGCTATGTAACGGTTTTAGATTACGTAGTTTTATTTCTAAAATTTGAAGTTTTGTATACCGTTAATGTAGGAATAGTTAAAAACGTTTCATTATGATTCTCATGTAGTCCCGATTTTCGGAAAATGAAAAAACACTACTCTTTAGTGATTTAGTGGACATACGGGTTGAGACAAAAATAGAGAAATATAAACAGTATTTACATCTCTTTGTGAAGTAGGTTCACAGTCAATGGTTTACTTTTAATTTAAATTTTCTCTATTTCCTTAAAACGTAAACATTTTTGGTGGTACGAAGTTCACCAGGTCAGCTAGTACTTTATTTATATGCATTATATTTTCTAATCTAAATCAAATATATTAGATTAATTCCAACTATTTATTTTATTGATAAATTAAACTAATTTTATAATTAATTATTTTGTAAGTTCGCCACTCTTACTTGTGGGCATCTTCGTCGTATTTATGGAAAATGTGCTTCGAGTTCCTTAAAAACACATTTTTTGTCTTTTATTTTCAAACATTTTTGCCTTTTCGTCTAGACCCCATTTTTATGGGAGGGTATTCTACGCGCCGGATGAACCCCACCCTCAAAAGCAATTGAGCCACCATTGCTTGCGCCCCTAAGGGAAATTTTATAAAAACCAATTGGCTCTCTGAGGACCAAACCCTAGTGATAATCCCAGTGTTATACTATGGATATTTCTGCAGGATATAATTTTTCAATGTATACAGCTATTCTCATAGCCATATGACGTAACCTTTGTAACACTTTTGCAACACAATAATTGTGACCCCTCTCCCAGAGTTTAGACATATCCTTGTCAAAATGTTAATATTTACTTCCCTGTGTGATATAGTTTAGATCATGGATTTGTCTAAAGGAAATGTTTTCACTTCATCTAAACAGCAGTTCTTACTCTTTTATATTGAAAATTCAATACAATAGCTCTGGTGGTTTCTATGGAACCTACTACATATTTTCCATCTTAAAATCACCAATACCCCCCTCCCCAGAGCTAAGACACATCCATGTCAAAAATACTGTGGTTTTTCTAGTGTATATAATATTAAATATCCCAAACTCCAAGCAATAAAAATGTAAATTCAATTTAATTTTTAGAGATTAAAATTTAAAAGTAATAAATAATAAGTGATACCAATAGAAGAAGTAGTAAATTAAATTCGTACATTGGTTAGAGTTGAGTTTGTTTGAGACGTGTTGTGTGGATCTCGTGAACGATATAATTGCTCAGTAAGAGCCGTTTAGCTGGTTCTGCGGCAGTTATGTTCATGTCATTAAAGTCAAACAGAACCGTCTCTTCCAGCTCTATACAGTAAACCGCGTGTATTTGATGTCGCATATTAATGACTGTTACGTTAATTTTGCCGTATCATCAATAATTATCCTATATACAAGTAAACATACATCTAAAAGATCTTTTAAATTCATTTATGCTTTGGGTATTAATTATTCCAAAGCTATTTTGTTGGACTTTTCCAAAGCGTCTGTATTTTTTTTACATAGCTAACCAACGTTTCTAAAGGTGGTGAATCTCATACCATTTTTAAGGGATTACTTAAAAATTTATATTTAATAAGTAAATTGAGATACTTAGATAATCACTCTAAAACGGAAGGATATTCATCACCTCCAAAAACGATGTGTGGTTAAAAATAGACGCGTCAAAAATGTCACTTTGACGAATTAAAAGGTATAATTAAATATTAAATAATGCAGAAATCCACTTCAAGGAACTTCTCTTTTATTTTAAATACGGTATAACCATCAAAATAAAATTGAATTTTTTAAACTAGTTTACAGTAAGATATATCGTCGAAAATGCAAGAAATAATTTTAGAATATGGTTAAATATCAAATAAGTAAAGCGCTTCATTAAACAATAATTGTTTAATCAACCTTAATGTATGAAACTAATTATTAGTTCCACCTATATCTTAAAGTAAACATCAGTAGATAGACAAGATATCTATAGAATCTTTGAAATTTATTACAACCTTTTTTTCAATACAATCTTTAAAATAATAATGAATTCTCTAAAAATGTTTACGGTACGACACATTGCCGAAAAGATATACAAGACTTGAATCTAGAATACAATTAAAGTACCAGAGACGTAACGTTTCTTATCATACAAGTAGTTTGAAGCATTTATGCCTTCGCTTAGTCACTTATTAGTAATTTGTAATGTTTTTAAATTAGTACAAATGTTCAATAGTCTATCTAATAGTGCTACCTAAACATTACCTGCAATTTTTTTTAATTTATTTAGTTTTACATGATTAAACTATTGTTTTATAAACACAGGAGATATTTTTGTTCTTTACTGTCACCCATATTACACTTATAACCGCCTTCAACATTTCAACATTTTCCTACCTTCCAAAATATGTTTACAAGCAATGCGCGCGGTCGAACTGAGACTTTGTATCGCGGAGCTTGTGATCTTCGCAGCTGGAGACTCGGAGGGGGTTTGTATAATTAAACAGGCTGAGCTTGTCAGATTAGGAATGCAATAGCCAGCAGCTGAATCATCATCCCTGCTGACGACCGTCTGCATTCTCTTTAATTAAATATTTTCCCACCCTTGACACTATCGGTTCAATGTGTAATTAATAAATTGATTAGTGTTATCATTGGCTTTCCACAGTATTTTTTCTTCATGAAAACCTTATCTTGTGGGCAAAGCATTACTTTTCGTTATTCAATACCGAAATTGTAACAAAACAAATTACGGTTTTATAAATTATTAGTTTAAGTTTGTATTACTTGTTATATTAGTTAATAGTTTTTGTAGTCACGTATAAAATAAGACTACTCGTTTTTTCAGTATATGTTAAAAATATGGATATTTTTATTTTATATATTTTTGAGTCAGTGAAAATATACAAATGTTGATTTAAATTAAGGGAGTTCGGTATGAAAATAGTTTTTAAAAATTGAATTTTTTTTATTTTTGTATTTTTTCTCTATTTCTTCCTGAAGATTTTGGTGTATAAAAAGTAGGGAAGAGTTTAAAGAGTAAGGCTATGTATGTAACCCAGGCTCTTCTTATGCAGCAGGCGTGTACTATAAAGTACACCTTCTAGCTAAAAAAGCTGTTTTCCCTAATACTATTTTTTAAATAAAACGTACCTTTTCTCAGGAACTACTTGACATAGGCCAAGCAAATTTTTACTACTTGTTTATCACATATCCATACAGGGACTTTTTCCAATTACATCATTATAAGTGAAGAAAGAAAATAATATATTGCTCTTTTACTAACAAAATTTGAGATAGTTCCGAAATTGTTATTTTAATTACCAAACATTTTTAAACTCTCATTAGAGTGTTTTAAAAGGGTCCAAAAACAAGCCCTAAAAATTTATTTGCAACATTTGAAATAGTTGTTCAGAAAATGTACATCAAAGTTGTTAAATTTAACATGGGCAGCATAGGGCTAACGAATTCCCTTAAGAGCACGAATATTTAAAGCGTTGGGCTAGCACAATTAAAGCTATTAATGGCTAGCACATGCTATGCTGGCCAGTACATGTAACATGTAAAATGTGTAAAATTTTAAAATTTTGGAACTTTTGGCATAACTTTTTGGAATTGAGGCTGCTAAGGGATGTAACCCTATTAATCTATTGATTAGTCAATGCCAGTTCTGGACGCATATAGTAATGAATAATCTCTTCAGTCAAAATATAAGAGGTAGAAGAAAAAATATATGTTTTCAAGGTTGATAAAAGGTTTACCTAGATGTAAAACTCTGTTAAACTTGGCAAAATGTCAGACCCAGATTGAGTCGTTGTCTATGTCAATGTCTAATGTGTTTATATGATTCAGATTTTTCTTGCGGACCTTTTTCAACTATGTACACTATATACTACTCTTGTAATAATTTAGGTTCTGCTCAATCAAATCAACATAATTAACATAAACTCGTTAGCACTAATAATGAACTTCAGAGAGTCTATGTGTTTGTGTATCTAAATGAATTTCATATCAGAAACGCTTTATAGTTTTAGTGTAAATATTGCTGAAATCGTACACATAAGTACATTTTATACTCACACAGAATAAAACTGAAATACTCACAACACACTTCAGCTGCAAATATTATAGTATTCTTACACAGAATATGCTGTGTATTCTTACAGTGTATACTTATACTCCCGAGTAGCAGTATATCGGCTCAACCACCGAACGTCGAGGGTGTATATCACGGGGGATAAGGTGAACAAAGGTATTGCAATGCAATAAAGAACCAGCCTCTCTACTTTACCGATACCTTCACCGATCATACATCCTTTCAAATGTAAAACTTTCTTATAACTGAAATATATCTCTCATAGGATATATATCCTGTGGGAGCGGGGCACCGAACAAATATTCCGCCGCATTTTAAAAATTACTAACGTTAAAGTAAAGTTTAGCATAAAGTAAGTTAGCATAGGTTTTTATTTACTTACTAGCAGTTATCAAGCCTTGTTTTCTGTCTAATAAACCATTGTTAAGGAGAAAGATACTTATTATTTTTGACTAAAAATGTATGTAAAAACAATTAAAATAAAAATATAGAAAATGGAAAACAAATTATCGGCTCAATTATTTAGTTTTGATATCATATCATTACATCAATTAGATTCAAATATGAAATTGTGTAATTAGTCAAATTTGGTTTACAAAAAATAAAACTTTAATGAAGGATAATTTTTAAGAAATAATTTAATAATAATAATGATAAAAGCAAAATTTGTTTAAAATTAATAACCAATGTAGACATGTTTGTATTTAGGCCTACTCCCCTGTGAGAAATAGGGTAGATCATAGATAGATCTAAAGGGAATGATTTCTTAATGTTTTCAGTCCATCTAAACAGCTGTCCCTATTCTTATATAATAAAAATTCAATACAATAGGTCTGGTATTTTATATGGAAACCTGCTTCAAATCTTCATCTTGGAAATTTGTAAGATGATATTTTAAGACAAGTTTGAATAAGAAATGAGTGTAAGATGATTGTGGAGCGATTTTAGTATTTTAATTTCACAAATTCATAATAGTCTAAAGGGAATGTTAACGGAATGCCAATACCCCCCCACAGAGTTAATTATTGACACATCTGTGTCAATAAACTAATGTTGACTTTAACACCAGCTCATTTCTTTCTACTAAATACGTTTATGCAGCATATCTCACATGTGTGATAAAACAACCAAGATGTCACTTATACTTCTGAAAACTGTGTTATTGAGAGATTATTACATTAATTCAATAGCGCGTGAGTCAGTTAAAGGTGAACAAAATCCCACTCTAAGAGAAATAAAAAATTGAAAATAAGTTTCATCAGAGCGGGTGACGTTTACACGAAGAAGATTTAGAAGTTAAAAAAACTTGTTCAACTTTACAAAAGGCGGTCAGGAATTGAGATGAGACCCATTTCTGTATGGTTTCTATAATATAAAACGTAAAAATATCAAAACTCATAGTTACAGTATATACAGACGAAATATTTACATATATTTATGCAGTTTCATGTTGTTAAAAAGCTTAATTATTGGTTAATTGAGTTTTTAATGTGATTCTTATTGTTTGTAAAAAATGTGTTTTTTTTATTATGAATGGCTCGAATTAAGTTTCAAGGTGAATATTTTCAGAGCTTTGACCTTGTATGTGCTCATATTTTATTGTATATATTGAGAATTTAGAATAAAATACTTAGTAATAACTGTATTCCTATTTATATTTTTTATGTAAACTATACCCTGCTGACATAGTATGCTTAGCTGGATTTAAAATAAATAAATGAAACAAAATGAAAAAATGTTCACCAAATCATGTATAAGAAATACTGTATCTACTTCACTGTGGGAAATAGGTTAGATTATAGGATAAAATAATGTCTCCAGTTCATCTAAACCACGTTCTTATAACCAACTATAACGTCACTAACCAAATGACGTTACTGTTTCAAATTTTGGTCGCGCAAATTGCCAACACCCCCCCCCCGAGCTAAAACACGTCAATGTCAAAAATTACAGTTACAGTACATAAGTTAATACAATTGCTATATTTTTAACAAGAAATTCGGGTATGGAATGTTAGGAATAAAGAAGTGTATGCAAAAAAGTGAAACAGTTATTTGAAACTTGAATACTCAAGCTTTGGAAGGGGACTCCTTGTGATTGGGTACATACGTTGGACTAATTGAGCCAATAAGTAAGTGCCAAGGGTGAGGTGTTATGTAGCGCAAGCAAACTACTAGCGCCTCGGCGGACACAAGGGGAAGCTATAGCATCGGTAAACCAAAACGAAACCAAACCAAAATATTTTCTTGTGTTCAAAAGGTCTAGTGTTACTGTATGTAGTTTCTGTTAATAAATAACTTTTTCTATAATATTACCCTCAAAACATTTGAGTAGTAGTTACATTCAGTACTAATTTTAACATTCAAAAATTTTAGTTTTATTTTAATCACAGATTTCACATAAGGTATAATAGTTATTTTGCATAACAGAAC
This sequence comes from Nephotettix cincticeps, assembly GCA_023375725.1. Lineage (NCBI taxonomy): Eukaryota > Metazoa > Arthropoda > Insecta > Hemiptera > Cicadellidae > Nephotettix > Nephotettix cincticeps. The sequence goes on along the minus strand of CM041789.1, from coordinate 65,811,094 downwards.
TATTTAGATCAATAAATAACAATTTGCAATTTTATCCTTCGATAAAAGAAAAGTTTTCGCGTTTTGTTTCCCAATCGATAAAAATATAAACTCTAAAAAACCTAATTTATTAATTATATTTTTTTAAATATATTATGTAATATAAATTATTATCAAGGGTCTTTAACACCCCTTGACACGCGTAAAAACTACACTGTGACACGCAAGGCAGGGAGGTCAATGAATTCCAAACAACATATTGACTTTGGCAGTCTGGTTTCACCTTTGGCCACGCGTAATTTAATAGTCTCAGTGAAGTCTATGTGTTTGTGTGAATGTAGGTGTTTTTATCAAGAATGACGAAGTCAGTGCTGGATAAACAAGTACGTTTGACAGAGAGGATTTAAAAATAGGGCCATAACCCCGAAATTATAGCCATGCTAAAAATAATTAATGACGACAGGTATGTAACCTATTTTTATTCTAATCATATTAATCTCTGTTTAGTAGAGTGACTACGTTCTTATACAGCACGTGTAATGAAGTGATTTGTATGGAAGGTTTGCGAGTGTGAGAAGATGAGATTCCGATACGTTAAACATAACCGATAACCGAACCCTGGGGAATCCCTCAGTAAAACACAGTCGTGCCCGCTAACGACCTTCCATCCAAAACTATTTTCTTATACGTAAACATACACACACCTTGAATCGTTATATTCGTGAGTCAAATGAAATTTTAATGTTCACAAATATAATTTTGTGTTTATCAACGCCAGTGGAATTTTAACATGGATATGTGTAAGATTTGGGGTGGAAGGTGTAATAAATTTACGTGACGTAAAAGGTGCAACAGAAGCGACGTCAATATTCACGTGACCGGAGAACTATATATCGTACATCTCATATCACAAACCTTTGTCAAGTATTACTAATATGCCAACAATTGAAACATGATGTGCATTGAGTTACGCATTTTAGTTTTTCTTTCATTCCTTTCTCCCAGGTGGATAAATAATAATTATGATATTTATTGATGTACAGACAACAGCGAGGTCATAAGAAGCAGCCCACATAGAGCTATGATCTTATTTCCCACAGGGAAGTTGTTCCTTTTATGAGTTTTGATTGACAACGCTTCCAGCCTTAGTCTTGTTACTAGCTTAGGTCGACATGTTGTTAGATATATAAGGGTTCGAAGCTACCCTCGCCATAACAGAGATATGCTGCACACTGTAAAAAAACAAAACAAGTATTCTCCAAAAATTACCGGGTGTCCTAAAAAGATTTATCAGGTTTTAAAACATTTTATTTCGCTTGGGGTTAAACAAATACTGTTATAAACTATACCATTGGAAATAAAAAGTCTTAAAGTTTCTTATGAATTCCTATAGATGTTCTATGTGCTGCCCATTTGCCACAAAACAGGTTTCCAAGCGATGCTGTAGACCAGCCAAACGTTAGCCAGAATCTGCTGGCAGAGTGAAGCCACTGCATTGGAGATTTTAATTAGCGATAGCAACGTAGGATACTCTGGTGTGTATTAGCAGATATCCTTCTGAAATGCCTACAGAACTCACGCTTAACAGTTATCAATGATAAAATGTTGGTCGTATTTTAAAGCGTGAAATGATTTTTCTTCAACTATAACCATTTTTAAAACTAGACAGCCTAAAAAGTAGCGACAATGAGTGTTAAACAACCTATTATAAAACTTAAAGCAATGCTCTTTCAACACATGTGTCCTTGAATAGTCTAGGCGTAAAGATAAATAATGAAATATGATCATCTAAAACCTGGTGATGAATCTTTTGTGGATACTTGGTAAAAACAGTAAACCATGTATGGACATGGACAACTCTTGGTATAAAAGTTAGTTTTAACATGTATGTTACGTGAACACCACGACACAGGTTATATAAGCGTACTGTGTATAACGTGCTGGCCGCCGGTCACGTGACGGAAACGTTTTAACGTGGAATCCGAACCATAATTGGCAAATGGTCTTTGCGCGGATGAACGTAGTACTCAATAGTGCGGACGTTAATCCACACCAGAGAATATCACATACACCAACCATCGCTCATAACCACCAACAATTCGTGACCTTCAGGTAGCTTGATTACAGGACATTCCACCAAATCAGTACCAGAAAAAAAAATTAAATGGGTATTTTCAAGGCAATAAATGTTTGAAATGGTTTTACTTATTAACTAACGAATTTTTATAGGGAAAATGTCAGTTCACTGACAGTTTTATACGTGCCCGACTTTGGTAAACGTGTTTATGTGACTTGCAATTGAAGATGCAATTGATTTGCAGTGAAACATGTTGTGTTTTGAATCACACAAATATTAAACTGGAAAGGTATGAATTTACTTTTATCTTCAGAAGTTATATTGTATTTATTTTTAAAATGATTCATTTCCCACGCTAGTGATAACGTGTATTTAGAAACGAACAGATCAAATTTTGGTATCGTTACTAAGCCCTACCTTACGATTTTTTTTAAATAGTATCCATTTGATGAAACATATAAAATGGGTCCGTAATCGAATTAATGATCTCCGGACTATGAGACAGGTAAAATACCACTGAGCTACCTACATGAATCAAAAATCAAATACTAAAAAACCTGATTCATAAAAATGCCAGAAGAAAATAAAAAATACTTTACAGAAAGTTTCTTACCCGCTAACACAATTTTATGAATATTAAAATATTCCTACTCGTAGCTAGGAAGATATCGTCGGCAAATTATTAAAACATAATTAAATACTTTTATGTCATAAACCATATTCAAAGAGTGTCGTAAAAGAGGAACGCGCAAATTACTGAAATAAATTAAATTTTGTTGCATATGTTTATTATAAATAAATATAAAAGCAGTTATACAAAATATCTCTATTGTTTGAAAGTTTGACGATCAATGTAGGAGAAGGATCTATTTAATGAGACGAGCATGTTACTGAATATCCTGCAGCGGTTACGGGATTGTCTTTAAACTTGCATGAATATTGTACTTGGACTTTTTAAGGTAACTAGAAAGAAGTAAATGTAGGGGAAACGTCAACTACACCAATGAACTGGTTCAAGAATGTCAATGTTTACATTTTAGCAAACATAAATATAAACATTTTTCTATTGCCATATTTAAAAATCTTAATTAGGACACACTTAAAATTTTATTTTTAACGGGCTTTTAACACCAAATATAGCTTTGAACACGCACAATCTCTACCAAATATTTTAATCTTATTATATATCTTATTTAAACAGTTTATGTCTAATGCACAATTTTTACTGATTTATTTAAGTTTTAACTATTAACTAATTATACACTTAGAAATTACAGTAATGGGTACTCAGTGGCTGTAAACAAGAGTGTTTAATCAGCTGTTTCGCGTTGTATGTATTTCATTGGTCTGCGTTCATCACTTCTACTTTTTTTAATATTTCCAAAATAACAAGTAATTTTGTGTCAGGTTTAAAGGAATTCTTATACAAACTACTCCATTCAATCAGTTATTATTAAATATAATAAACCGTTTATCGGTAGTAGTTTCGTCAGCTTCTGAAACTATGTTTTGTTTTGAAACTTGAGACGAGTTTGATTCAATCAGTAAATTTTAACTTGATTGATTAGCAGAATCTATATAAATACAATTTGGGTTTTGTCTGTACATTGCTCAGAGTTATTACCTTTGTGGTTATTTTTACGTTTCGTGCGTTAGAGGCTAGGCTTAAGCCTGGTGCGTTAAGCCTAGAAAACTAGGCTTATTTCAATTTGTTTGTTTGTGACGCTTCAGGAGGCATTTACGCTATCTTCTCCGAAAAATGTGAAAACTGATAACAATGAAACTTATTTCATGCATTCTCTACATTCCAGAGAAGGTTTTTCAAAACTCAAAATTGTTCGCCGCCCCTTAAAAAGTAAATCACGAGCATTTAAAACCCACTTTTACGCGATATTAGTCCCATTTTGCTTTCAATGAACCATACTAATTAATTATTATTATGAATTAATGAACCAACTACTGGTAATAATCAGCTGTCTTTTTAGTTTAAAGCTTTAATAGAAAGAAAAACAAACAGCTGTCAAATTCAAATCAACATCAGTTAGTTTATATTAGTCATTGATTTTAAACCCATTTCTTAATCATACTATTTTTAAAAGTTATTTCAACGCATTACTAACTGTAATAAAGGTTTAATTGTCAAGTAATAGTAAATAATAAAGCTGCGTATTGATTTATTTTCTTTGTACTGATTTGTTTAGGATTTCAAGTTTACATTGTGGTATGATAAACCTTTTTTTCAACTGGATCCTGCAATCCACACAAAGGACGGTCTTACTGCTAGTTTTCATCTAAATTTATTGCAATATATTAAACTATCATTGACTATATTTAATTTTTTTTTACTATTTTCCCTCAATCCAACTTCCACACAATTGATATTATGTTCTCTATATAATTCTATATAAAGACGCAAACATAGTTCGAATCCCATGTAATCTGTATGACCCTTAGTTTCCATTGACATTTGGGATATTAATTAACAGTCCTGTCTGAGGAACATTCAACTTAAGTCAGAGGGAAGACTACGTAAGGAAGATCGTACCATAATCATCGTACTCTCATTTCTCACTATAACTCCTTCCTGGGTAGGTTGCCATTTCAAAACGTTATAGTACTAGATCACTTAGATTAACATAGTATAAATATACTGTATAGTGTATAACATAAAGTAAGCTACTTACTAAAATATTAGTTGTCAGGATGATCAAGGATAACACGCTGGTCCAGTGAGTCAAACTTTTCCTAGTTCTAAACCACTGGTGGGTGACTCCTGGTTGAAGTTTGATCAAATATATTTTCAATATATAAATATTGGGATTTGGGCATTACGAGTGTGTTTACCTTTAACAAAAAGAAAACTTTCGTTTGATACTCGAGTGACTTAACAAGCTGTGAAAGGAGACTCCTTGTGATTGGGCAACGCTCTGTGTATTAATTGGACCAATCAGAGCAACAGCGCAGCATTGCCAACTATGCAATACAGAATGGCAGGGATATTTAGTCTTATTAAATTCGTTGATTTTGAGTGTTCTACCCGTGTTTCCACCTACGATAAAAATCTTTAATTTGTAACGGTGGGTGTTTTCCTTTAATAGTATTGTATTAATGTTTAATATTTCTTAAATATACTTAGGATACTAGTTTTGTTTTATATGTGATTGATTTATGCCCTGGGCATTACAGATATGTTAATTCTGTGTTGTATTAAGTTCACTTAGATTTTAATTATTATAATTTTATTTTACAAATCACTTGAAGAAGTGAAATATAGTAATGAAACATTGATAGTTTCATTTTGATGGACCCACTAATAGTGTTAAATATGAAACGTACAATTATTGATTCCAACTTGAGTGAAAATATATTTATATAAATCAGGAATGTTGCAACAATTTTTTCCCCTTTAATGCACCTTAAATCAATCATTTTTTGTAGTTATAGATAGTAAATACTCAAATGGGAGTATTTGGAATGTTTTGTTTAAAACGTTTAGACAAAACATTTTATTTTACGTAAATTTAAAGCCACCCAGAAATATATTTTTTTAGAACTCTTTTGCTTGAAAACTTTGGCTTATTTTGAATAAATTTTTAATACTTTAACAACTATACATTTAAAGCAATATTGAGAGAGTATGAAATCCACCGTTTGATTTCTAATTTTATAAATCTTTCTGTAATATAATGGAAAAATAAAGATGGATCTGTCAATAAAGGCTGTCATTGACTTAATTACCTGCCCTTTCACTTCTCTTCGGTGTAAATTGATCTGTCAGGCACAGTTGAGCTTTTTCATGCGACGGCGCGCCGTTGTGGAGGTGGCCGGGTGCCTCATATCCGACGGCTACGTAATCGGTTTCATACTTTTTACTCTCTAAAAATAACTCAACTGTCCATCATTGCCATAGGGTTAAGACCTATTCTATGAATTAAATACAATCTGCCACCGTGACGTAGGCTAACCAGAGGTGACCGCTTATGATCTGACCACAGTCACGTTTCATGATATGCTGACAGTCTCTGGTTTAGACCGATTAACGTTTTCTTGGAAACTTAGCTTAATCAATTTCCATAATTAATTGATATTATAATCAACATACAAGACTAAAATGTCTTGGATGAACAGTTCTGTGTGCGAGTAGACACAATATTTTAAGAAAAGAGACCAGATGGTCCAACTGACATAGCAGCTACAAAATTTATTCGGTTATTTGCGACGTCAATAATTATTATTGGTTTGAAAACATAAAGGCTAAAACAAAAATATATCTTACCTTTGGCGAATTTCCTAAGAAAAGGTGGGCTATTCATAAGACCTGCATGGCCAAGGTTGAGCCCGGGACGTTGGTAGAAAGTTCATAACTCAACGCCCTGAACTCGTTTTGGTGGTCATTCAAAATTGTATACACAGTATATACAACTTTAATTAATACAAGCAGTGAGCCCTTCCAGTCCTTCTTTTATTCGTGATGTAGGATTCTGTTCTAATAATAATTCAAGATACGCTGATATGGAATTAGGAGAGTGTTTATCAGTATCCTATTTCACTTTCTTCGTATGTGTGTGGCAATCACATCATACTACACCTAACTAACAAAATTAAATTTTATTTAACAATCTATAATTGATATATTTACAGTTAATTCTTTTATATACACGTTTAAATGTTAATCATCATACTAAACATTAATGTTTATTTAAGTATACATATATATACCTATACTATATATATACCTACTACTACTATATGCCTATATTTGTACTATCTTTAATTATTCATTATTCAGAGACTTTCTTTTTTATATAATGTGGATTTATATGTTACTAGCTGACCCGGCGAACTTCGTAACGCCTGACAGTAAATATATGTTAACTTTACGTTTGGCCATGTTCTGAAGTCGAATAGCAATACGGCTTCATCGTGAAAGGTTATATATTCTGGGTCGCTGCATAGTGAATAACAATACTGAAACGATAAGACATATTAATAACATTCCTATAAAACAAATAAATCTGAGTGGATTAATTCACAATTTTCAAATCGAATCCAAACCCAAACCAAACCTAACTGTAATACGGCTTTTATAGGAAAGATATACAGCAGCTGATTATTATAATAAACGTAATAATATAAACATTTTAATTATCATATAACTACGTGATTTTAATCAGACAGAAAATGAAAATATAAATACATAATCCCCCAAAACCGTAAACTCTTAACGTGGTGAATAAAGCTGTTCATTTTTTACAGTACACATTCACTTCATAGTTTTACATTAATGAATGATTCAGATGGCATTGGATAGTAAAGCATGTTGCTAATGGAAAGTAAACCAATCAGCTGTAGCTAAAAAATCAAATGTTTTCATTGTAGACAATTTTTAAACAAACTTACTCTCCATAAGGTTAACATTAGAAATTTAAAACGCCATAAAATGGAAACTTATGGGGGTTTCGAAAATATATTAAAAATATTTTTTCACTAAAACCTTCCCGGACACATGTAGAGCAACTTCCTAAAATTTCATGGCGATCGGATGAGTAGTTTGGCAACGCATAAAGGACATACATACAGACATACATACATACATTCAATTTTATATATAGAGATAAAAAAGATTCCTATTTTGAGACTTGAAGCTATTGGACTGTGGGGATCAACATACCAATGGAAGAAAATTTTAGAAATATCCACCGTTTTCTATACTTAGTCAGACAACCCGTACAAAAGATGGGCTTACTGATAATACTGCACTGTTACTTCTGTACTATAATGTTACAATGTGTACAATGTTAGTACGATTTTATTTTGAATTGGTTGTTCTGAATAGGAAGAACCTCTATTGGGTTAAGAAGAAGAGATGGTTGAACTGGGGCGACAAATAGGACAAGTGTGTAATGGTTTGTAATTTAGGGAAATTCCCCTTTGTTTAATATGCTCTAATATAATTAATTTGAAAGTGAACAAAACGTATTGTAAGAAAATAACGGTTTAAATTCGTTTTGAAGCGGACGTGAGTGCAGGCAGTTAGGTAAACACTTTTCCGCCGAATACGTGAATTTGCCATTTCGTAAGCAGCTTAGTGTTAAACTTGTTTACCCTCCAAAAACACTGCTTGGGCAGAGCTCTAGCGTTGTTGCAGTTGATAGAATCTTGTCAGTTTTGAAACGGTGATATAACCATGTTTGTGATTTATAAACGCTTTAGCCAGAAGAGTCCCGGACCCTACTTAAGTTATTCCAAGACGGAGACGGTTTTTTACGTTATAGGCTATTACACTTGAAGTGTAAATCTTCCATTACAAAAGTTTTCATGAATTAATTTATTTTATTTCCATAATCCTTGTCAGTCAGATTCATTTTAAAAATCGCGAACTATGACTTAGATATGTCTCACATTTACTGAGCATAAGTAAAACTTGTTTGAACACCGAGTGAGTTATTATTTTTTTAATAACGGGTAACTAGGTTTTTGACATATATATGTCTAAGCTCTGGAGGGGATGTTAGCAGATTTGTGGAACGCAAAACGTGCAGCGGAAGTGTTTAACTATCGTCATATGGTGGTTATAAGAACAGCTGTTTACATGAACTGAAAACATTTATTATGATTTTAGATCTTACTTACATATTGCTGATATATAGTGAAATTTAGCTTACAAAATGTAAGCATACATACGTATGTACATACAACATCCTTAGCTACTGTGTAGATGGGTGCGTACAAATAGTGCACCTCAGCCAAGCCTATCACGGTGAAAGAAGTTAGTCGTTAGATTTTTTATTTCATTTTGGATAGCCTCTGGATCTTTGAAAAAAACTAATTTTGGTTTAAGTCTGTCGAGAGATGTGAAGCTTTTGTGAATACGGTGGTTTCGTGTTGTTGAAACACATCTTCAGGTCTTCAATATCACCGCCAAATTAAATGTTTACATTAAACTAAACACTACTATTTACACTAACATTACACATCAAGAACACAACTAATTAACTGAATATAAATCATTAAATTATTGATACTACCCAAGTTATAAATGTACTTCTTTAAAAACTATACAATATTTATTTTTTGATAAAAATTCATATACTCTATGTAATGAATATGTTTGTTCTCAGAACAACAATACTTCAAATAACTGTCGAAAATAAAAAAGGTGTGTAGAACAATGTATTAATATTTCAGGTTGCTAGAATACTGCTGAAAGAAGATAAGTGTAACTAATTATGGTTAATTTAACAATAGTGGCACTTGGTACCTTAATAGATCATCAAATAGTCAGTTCTGCAAACTTGTTGACATGACAACAAAGAGTCTTAATTAAAGGATACATTCCTCACTGTTTACAGGTATACTGCACATCTGGCCGCTTGTCACCGTAAGCCTATTGTATCACAGAGTATATAAACTTTAAGCATCACTGCCTTCTCAGTCAACAACTCTTCAGAGACTCTGGTAAGTTGTAGTTATAAAGTTATCAATTTTTATGATTTTTTGAATGTTTTTTTGTGGAACATCTTTGTAATCAATTTTTATACAGTTATCACATTAGAAGTATAAAAAAATGGTTGAAAGTAGTTCTTTGAAAATTAAAGGCTGAAAAAATAAATAAAGTAACTTTTAACTATTAAAATAGAATATCGGCCATTGATCTGTTCAAAGTAATGCTGAATGATTATAATTAACTAGTGTAGCATTATAACTTGAAATCTTGCCTTTAACGAAGAAAAACTTTTTAAATGCGTAAAAAAGCAACATGTAAATAAAACCTTTAAAAAATTATTACTATAATACCTAAAAATTACCTAAATATTACCTAAAAATAATAATAAAAATAATAATTTATAACGTCGCTTGGCTTACTAAGTTAATAAACCAAGAAGATGTGGTAATTATATGATTATTATGATTGTATGGTTATTAGGACCAGCCAGTCTCCCCATACGGGCGATTTTTTAACAAATGTTTCGAAAATCCTTGATTTAGAATTTAATGCCATTCCTACCAAATATAGTACCATCTTGATTACCAATGTGAAATAAACAGGATATCCAATACTATAATACGAGCAAGGTTTGTATATATATATTATATATATATATATATATACAGGATTGCACACGAATCTCGAAAACGGCGCCGAGGAATTTCTTTAAATTTTGGAAATAACTAATTTCCGAGTAGAAAATAAGTTCTAGATAGGTCTATTGTCCAGGAAAATTCGTGTTTTCTTGTAATATTAAGTTTAAAATCTAAAAATTTAACATTACGCTTATGGAGAATACAATGTAAACAATACAAACCAAAACAGCTGTTTATAACCGTTTGACAGTTCTTGATTGAAGACTGCGGGGAACAATATAGAGGTTATGCATTAATATTTATTTTATGAATTAAATAAATGCAAAATTATCAGGTTACTAAACAATTTGTAAAAACTTAAGGGTTTAAGGAACTTAAGGATAGCTGTGCGAAATAAAAGCAGAAAAAAGTATTTCCAAAATCTTCCGTGTTTTGATAGAAAACGTATTCGTTGTATTGCTTGAAGCCACTGTAACAAACCAATTAATTTATGTAAATTAAATTTCTCTTTTTCTTTTCAATTCTCATTCCGTTTATTACAAAATCAGTTGATCACAGGCTAATAATAACGGTATGGATAATTAAACAGTAAATGATCGGCTTTGGCTAAAAGATGTTAAACGGCATCGCTCAATTGACTAACGTCGTAGCCGAGTTGTAGCGTGTCGGCCTCAAGAACTATAGGCCGCGAGTTCCATTCCCACCAGGGACTTTTTCTTCAGTGCTATATTAATTATGGTGTATTAAATCGGTTTTATTCCAACCACATAAATGTTTTCATTGGGCAGTAAATTTGTTTTAATTTTGCTAATTAACTTGTAAAAACATGTCTAATTCTATCCGAGCAAAGCTCGGTCACCAGGTACTGATAGTTTATACAAAAAATGTATGGATGGTGACTTTTAATTGTAAAGGAAACATTAAAATACTTGTAATTTATTGTTTTTAACTTCAAAGTTTAGCTCAATGCCTTATTAAATTCAGATAGCAGATATACTAGATAAAGTACAAATTTATGGTTTTTATCAACTCTAGTATACTGCACATTGCCAGCGTTATTATTGCAGCCAAAAAGTTAATTGTTCTAAAACCTCTGAAACATTTGTTTCTGATGGCCCCTATCTTCGCAATATATACTTTTTTACATGGGTATGTATGTCTTAGCTCTAATGGGGTTGGAAATTTGCAAAACCAAAATTTGAAACATCGACGTTATTTGGTTAGCGATGTCTTATGATTAGTGACGTCATAATTTGGTTATGAGAACAGATGTTAAGGTGAACTGAAAACATTCCCTTTAAACATATGATCTAACCTATTTCCTACAAGGAAATACAGGGAAATGTAGCATAGTTTTCTGGTTAACAACAATACTTATGACAGCAATTGCTTGATATTAAAATTGTCCTTAAAGGAAGATAAGAAAAAAAATTAAATTTCTCTTTTTCTTTTCAATTCTCATTCCGTTTATTACAAAATCAGTTGATCACAGGCTAATAATAACGGTATGGATAATTAAACAGTAAATGATCGGCTTTGGCTAAAATACATTAAACGGCATCGCTCAATTGACTAACGTCGTAGCCGAGTTGTAGCGTGTCGGCCTCAAGAACTATAGGCCGCGAGTTCCATTCCCACCAGGGACTTTTTCTTCAGTGCTATATTAATTATGGTGTATTAAATCGGTTTTATTCCAACCACATAAATGTTTTCATTGGGCAGTAAATTTGTTTTAATTTTGCTAATTAACTTGTAAAAACATGTCTAATTCTATCCGAGCAAAGCTCGGTCACCAGGTACTGATAGTTTATACAAAAAATGTATGGATGGTGACTTTTAATTGTAAAGGAAACATTAAAATACTTGTAATTTATTGTTTTTAACTTCAAAGTTTAGCTCAATGCCTTATTAAATTCAGATAGCAGATATACTAGATAAAGTACAAATTTATGGTTTTTATCAACTCTAGTATACTGCACATTGCCAGCGTTATTATTGCAGCCAAAAAGTTAATTGTTCTAAAACCTCTGAAACATTTGTTTCTGATGGCCCCTATCTTCGCAATATATACTTTTTTACATGGGTATGTATGTCTTAGCTCTAATGGGGTTGGAAATTTGCAAAACCAAAATTTGAAACATCGACGTTATTTGGTTAGCGATGTCTTATGATTAGTGACGTCATAATTTGGTTATGAGAACAGATGTTAAGGTGAACTGAAAACATTCCCTTTAAACATATGATCTAACCTATTTCCTACAAGGAAATACAGGGAAATGTAGCATAGTTTTCTGGTTAAAACAATACTTATGACAGCGATTGCTTGATATTAAAATTGTCCTTAAAGGAAGATGAGAAAAAGGCGGAGGTACTGCAGACTCGTAAAGAGATGCGGTCTGAACCACTCAAATAGTCGCGGGAATCCCAGAGGTTGGAGCTTCAACCATTTGAATTTTGATAGATGCCGTTAGACGTTTAAGCCGAGTGTAAATGAGAAATTATCGTAAGATGAATGTGGCGTTATCTTGTAGTCTTGTTATTAACTAAGTCCAATATGTTCTTTAGACATGAATTTTAATTGATGGCCCAAAAGATCCATGATCTTTACAAATGAACAAAGTATTCAATAGTGTGGACGTTAATCCACCATGGAATATCGTACCCACCGGCTCAATTATAACTATCTACAATTCATGACCTCTTAGTATCTGGAGCACAGGACACCCTACCGTCCTAGTCATGTCATAGATACACCTTAGACCAACCAGATATGCAATAATAATGTTTTAGCCTGTGTTTTTCCTACAAACACTTATTGCCTTTCAAATGAATAAGGTTTATGGTAAAAATATTATGAATTTTTATATATATTGTTTAGTTTTTATTGTTTGCAGCAGATCACCATGAACTCGTTTGTCGTGATCGTATTGGCCGCCTGTTGTGCGCACACCCTAGCGTTCAGCCAGTGCAACACCGAAACCCTCAACAAAATCAAGGCCTCCTACAAGGGGACTCCTCTCGGCAAAAAGCTTGCCGTAAGACTTGATACCTTTATTTTTATACTTAATCTACGGTTACCCTTTACCTCACTGATTTGAGGATGCAATTAAACCCAATGTCTCACCATTGAGGTTAAGTAACTTAAAATAACGCTAAGCACTTTACCTCACTACAGATTTGCAACGTAAAAGCACGAAATAACACACGCGTAACATATCGTGCCATAGCAGCTGTTAATCAGCTGATCAACTGTTCTGCTTATTCGTCTGAGCTTCCGCCGAGACCGGATGTTTATATTATATTTATTTTATAATTTACTATCGTTGGTTGTATTGTCGCAGTAAAATGGATATTTACAGTGATTTGAGAGTTTATTCTTCTACACCTGAACAATTGAAAGTATTAGCAAGTGGAGTTACTTAAGATCTTTTACTAGAGAAATCTAAAGTCAAATCCGAAAAAAGGTATGAACAATTTTACCTATGGTGTAAGATAAAAAAATATATACGTTTTCTTCTCATAAAAGAATTCTTAAAGTTATATATCGGATTATTTTGAAATCAGAAATCAGAATAAAGATTTTCTTCAGAGATTTATAAGAATAAAATAATGATAGACCTTTATGGAAAGGGTCAGCATGTACTCGTATAGTTACAGTGATTGTTTGAATTTAACATCGCCCTTATTAGAAGTCAGAAAAAACCGGAGTTGCAAACTCTTAACGTGAAAAATAAGTATAATAAGTGAAAATAAGTAATGTATTTTTGATGTTGGCAGTCACCGGCAGACAAGGACGGGGTTTTGGTGGCTGTTACCCCCTTCTACTTCCCAGTGGGCGTCAAGTGTGCTACGACCCTTATTGGGAAAGACGTCCCCAGCGGGCAGAACTACAAAACCATTACGACTTACGACACCTTCGGGTAAGTTCTGGGAGCAGAAACAGAACACATATTAAATATATGAGTATCTTTAGTAGAAAACAAATAACGTATCTGAACTAACACACGAATAAAATACCTAACTTAGTTGCACATAATCTAAAGCTCAAGTCAATAAGAAGGACACAAGTTAAATGCCTGCATTAGCGTTGGAAATTTCATAAATGCTATTATCGTTTGGGACATAAAAGAAAGTGTTTTTACAAGTTGTTGAACCCAAGCAAAAGTATAAGAGTTGAAATTTAGCTGTATTTTTGTGATCAAGGTAACCGCAAAACAATACCGGTCATTGAAATATATTTAACACTGTAAACTATAACCTGTTGGGGCGTTCAATAGTTATAACGCTTGCTTCATATACTGAAAACATGCCGGTTAGATCCCGACTAAAGTCTTGTCACAATTTGTGAGGGTTCAATAATCAATCCAGTAGCCTTAGTTTGTTGGTCAGCGATGCTGGAAAATTATTTGACTGGTCTTTATCTCAAACTGCAGATGACCAGAACCGTTACATTAATCAAACTAACCCTCATACACGCAAATACCTACTTTGTGGATGGGTCGGTGTCATATGAACAAAAATATCAACTTTTACAGCCAGATTGCGAATCTAGGGACGTGTGAAGTAGGACATCGACTGTCTACAGTGCTACTCAGGCTGTTACATTAATGTCCTTGAGCACAAGTATATCAGGGAATAAAATACATTAGGTTTTATTATATCTCGGCTATTTCAAAATGGAATAATAATTTTATTTTTACATAGGTTATATTATTAAAATGACAACCATACCACAATGCAGGTATTCTAAACCACGCATGAATGAGAAACGAGTGTAGGATAATTGTAGCGTGATCTTGAGGTCTTGTTACTGACTAAGGCTAATGTTCCTTAAACGGAACTGTTAATTAATAGCCCAACAGTCAATGCCTTATCAAAGGAACATACAGTTCAACGTGGAATCCAAAACACTGCCTCTAAATTATGAACTGGTCCAATTTTGAGGATGGTCATATTTGTGAAGTTTTTTTGATTGTAACTATTCAAAATTTGTTTACTTTTCCAGTAAAAAAACCGTTGGGTCCAAAGATGAAGTGAAGAAAGACGATGTTGGATTCTACACCGAAGGCTCGGAAGGTATGTACACATAAAATAAAAATACATGGATGAAAAAAAGTATAAAACATGTTTTATCTGAATTCGGCAGGTGTGCAAGAATCATGAATCCTTTTCAATAAATACAAATATCTAGGGCTAATTGCATTTTGATACATTGAGAAGAGAAAATACTGATTTGAAAGCTTTTAAATGTTGATTTTAAATTTTTTGTAACAACACATACTAAATATGTTCATATTTTGTAGGTCTTCCACTAATAAAATAACTGTTCTGTTCGTTCACAAAAACGTATTCAACCGCTAAATTCTGATTAGAATCAGTATATTATTGTATAAGATTATTCACCATTGTAATTTTACGTATGACAATTAGATAAAAATAATATTTTTTCAGGTATAAAAACCTACATCGTACCGTTTTATGAGAAAAATGGAATTGTTGGTGTCGTGACTTGTACTGACAAAAGTAAGTTACCATATATTGTGTTCTTCTAACTAACACCATACTTTACATCTAGGTCCAGAAAAACTTTTATTTAGGAGTCTAAATTACCTTCACTATATTGAATTTTAGTCCTATGTTGGAGTGTCAAATTAAATTAATTACATACATATACATGAGCATTGCAGTGAATCGCTTAATTGTATAACAACTTAATTAGTTGATTGAGTGTCACATCTTGCAGCATACCCCACTCAAAATAATTTGGTATAACCTGGTGGGGGTGTGGGTTATGTCCCCGAAAAGTTTCAAATTCTTTCAATGTATTTCCTTTTATTGGATAGTTATATTAGAAGCAATCATTTCTAAATTATATTTCAATAGATGTTAAAGAATACGATGGTTGTATAATGGATGTAGTTTTTTCACTTGGAGGGAAAGGATGTAGCAGTCCACTAAAACCGTTTACTATTTAAACCTAAGCTAATTGTAATACTCTTTGACAAAACTTGACAGAGTCCGAAAACAAGGCCGAATACCTAGGAACCGATGGTTTCATCAAGTTCACTTACACTACCAAGCCTGCTGACTTGGCCAAGGCCCTCGATGACGCCAAGGAGGCCATCGCAGAGGCCAAGGAGGCCGCCGAGAAGTTGGGCATCACCAGCTGGGACCCGGCGTTCGGCTCCCCAGAGGAGTGTGCCAAGGTTATCTCTTAAGTAAATTTACTGTTCAATAAGTACAATGAGCAATAAAAACCTTGATTAGCATATTTTTGGATTTGCTTAGACCCATGTTTATACTTATAAGGTAAACTAAAAGACGAATCAAATATTCCTTAAAACTTTAAATAAAGACGTTTAGCATATACAGGGTCAGTTTTTTTGTAATCCAATAGCTTAACTTTTAAATTGGACGACTTAGCACCACACTTTAAATTCGGAATTTGCTCAATTTCCACTCCATATTCACAAATTTTCATATTTATCTTGAGAATAAAATTTCAGATTTTTCCAATATGGCCGCCATTTTCTAAAATGGTGGCTAACTTAAAATTTTCTTATGGAAAACTCTGTATTTTTTATTTTGTTTTTGGACTCAACTGTACAAAATAAAACATTTTTCTTATAGGGGGTTTTCAATATATCTAATGGTTTATGATCTTCGATGACATGAAGTTTTGATTTCTTTGATATCAAGTTTTTCCTAATCTAGTAGTCTCATAAAAAGAAGTTATGACAATTATTAAGTAATAATAACATCTATTTTTTGCCTATATAAAATTAAGCGGGGAAATTCGGTGAATAATTTTTTTTAATGGAAACCTATGTGGGTGTGACAGATGATAATGCGATGATGTAACAATCGTTATAAGCAAACACAAGCATTAAGCATAGAACAAACAGGTACGCACAGGAAACACTTGCCTGGATACAAAATTATGCAAACTACCCTCATCTGCATATAATGCTTCGCTATTATGACGGAGATGCAACCAATCAAGTGACGAGTAAGGAGATAGTTAAAATATTGAAGTGTTAGTGGGTGATAAACAGTACCCACCCTTACCTAACTACCCACCCTTAACTTTTATACTATTTGATATATTTGAAATCGGTTTACGGTAAACTTATCTGATACATTGCTACATTAATGATTTTTATTTTGAAAATTTTCAACCTTAGGTGTAGTTGTAATGGGGGCAGCTCAAAAATTTCAAACGTAAACCCCTATCAAGTGACATCTCGTTTTAGATCACTTCATAAAAGAAATAGAATGGCGCAAACTTGACGTTGATATCCGTTGATAGCAAAATGGCAGCCATTTAAAACATTTTCAGTGTTTATAGATATCTATAGTAAATTATAACCAAATTAATATCTTTATTCTTTTTTATTTCCATTTCTATTTCCAATCACTCTCGCTCTACCTCAATGCAATAGTACAACCCTTTTTTCATACATGATCCTTACATTCTGGAAAGGTCGATTGTTTAATTTTCTGCATTCACGCTCAATCAATCTTCGTTCAATTGCAGAGTAAAAGTGTTGCATTTAATTTAATTTTTAAATGCAGAAAGTAAAATTAAAAAACTATGACATAATTGGGTGAAGAAATGCAAATTTTCAAATAAGATGTTAAATTAAATTCCGGCTGATGAAGTAGAATATTTCAAGTCAATTAGGAGTTTCCTAGAAGACATTTTCGCTACAAATGACGTCACACGCAGAGTAACTAATCCAATTCGTCCGCCACAGAGGCGCTCTGTCAAAACATCAAAGAGAACCCAGAGACTAATTAGTCTTAGTTGTCTTTGCTATAAATCTACATAAACTGGTATCCCGGCTGAAACCCCGGACACCATTTGTGGCAGTAAAAGCCTTACGATGAGACAAAAATAAAGAATGATCTTTTACTAAAAAATAATCACTTTTAAGACGTTTAATATTTTTGTAACATTATTTATTTAAAAGGTTTATTCTATTACCATAATTATATCTCCAGTCTTGAGACAATGATACCTGAAAACGCAATAGTGTGTATTGTACTCGTTATACTGTTACACAGCGTATATCAAATTTGTTGAATTTCTATACTGCGTTGTTGTACAGTATGTTGTACTATTGTGTAGCATACTTATTGTACTCTTATCAATATTTAAACCTGTTAAACCAAGTCAAGAACCATACTGTTATACTGTATCGTGGAGGAGCGCGCTGGTCTAGGGGTAGAGTACGGGACTTTGGTGCCCAAGGTTCCGGGTTCAAATCTCGCCAAATGCAAATGGCTTTTCGCTACTTAATAATGTCGCAACCTAATAGGTCTAGCCTGAAGTAATGTGTTAAACGGTTCAGGCCATGGTATAGGAGACAAAGCCCTGGGATAAGAAGAGGGGAGAGAATTATACTGTTATAATAGAGATATTGCGGTGGGTTTGTTAATCTCATACTAGTTGGGAACCTCTCTGAAACAGTGATTGGAATTTATAGGCCACGGAAATACTATGATGTGAGGAATTCATATATGAATTATTGCTAGCGGATAAATATCCGTTAATGAACCCAATTAAATAATTTCAAGTTTCAAGGTTTAACAAAGTTAGAACTAGTCCTACCCATGCCCTAGCCACTTCCCCCTTACAATAAATAGGCCTAATTATATCTCCATTATTTAGTGATAGCTCCTGAAGAGCATCAATTATCTCGGGTCAGAGACAAAACCAGTCGAGTTACACGTTTCCCTTAATTAAGTTTAAACTGTAGGTTCCTTAGGTGCCATTGGCTATTGAGCCATTAATTAACAGTCCTGTCTAAGAACATGTCAGCCTTAGTCAGTAACAAGACTACAAGTCTGCGTCACAATCAACTTGCACTCATTTATCATTCATATTTTACTTGAAATACAGAGCTGGGTTTGTCACCGTTACTATGTGACTAATGCCGTCACGATACCTCGCTGTGTTTAATTCTGGTTTTCAGAAAAGTAATAATATCACACTTGTCAAACGCACCTTCCACTCATATTCGCCTAGATGGGTCGGTATCCTAATGAATATGAATAGATTAGATTATTGAAATGACGACCCTATTACTGTATAAGGTAGGTATTTTTAGCCAAGTATGAATGAGAATTGAATGTGGCCTGGTCTTGTAGTCTTGTTACTGACTAAGGCTGAAATGTTTCTCAGACAGGACTGTCAATTAATAGCCCAACAGTCAATGGCATGTCTAACGGACCTACAGCTTAACGTGGAGTCCGAACCACGGCCTCTGAATTACGAACTAATCTAATTATGAGGGTGGTCATTGCGATAACGTAGCATTAAATAGTGCAGACGTTAATCCACACAAGAGAATACTACACACCAACCATTGCTCACAACTATCCACAATTCGTGACCTCCAAGTAACTGGATTACAGGACACGTCACGGTTCCTAGTTCAGGACGGGTGTTGGTGTTTACGATTGGAGGATATCATTTACCTCCGGTCGTTAATATCGTGTGTTTGCTTTCCATTACCAATACGGCGCGAAAATCTGATAGTGTTATCAGATAACAGGGATGAGTTCTGATTGAAATACGATCTGCTAAATACACATCGGGCTGATCAGGCAATACATTCATCTCGGATCATAGGGCCCAGTAACTCATCGTCATCAGCCATTGCGTATCAGCCCAAACTGAACCGATCGTTTGAATTACGTGTGACATTCATGTGCTATTCCTATTACTGCTTAAGGCATATTTTATGTCTGCCTATTTTTCATATTTATACAGGTTCATGTCCACTCATACAATTATATATAATTAACAGTTTCTCTTCCAATTTTACTTCCCCTCATGCATACCATTAAGAAAATATTGTTTTTGTAAAGATTGACGAATCTTAATTTAGAGTGAAATTTAAACCATTGAATACAAGAACTTTAATACATTTTGATATGTTTTTCAAATAAATTAACTGTATGTATAATTTGTATTCACTAATTATAATGAGTGAGAACATGGTAAGACATGCGAATGTGACAGGAAGTGATACGGTCGGTAGAGAAGCAATATCACAGTATAAACTGCGGCGAGTATTGCATTCCACGGCGACACCGAGAGCTGCTGCGGTGGGGCACTTTATCCTCAGCAGCAAATCTCGAGACAAATACTGTAGGTAAACGCTAACAGTACAACTACAACCAACTATTACTATTAGGACAGGTAGAGGAATAGTTTAAACTCTAAACGTAATTACTGAACGTAATAATGTTTGTGTTACTGAAAATTTTAAAATCCTTTAAAGAATAGTTTATTCTTGTAGGCCCTTGTTCATCGAAACAGTCATCCTTACCATCTACAGCAGCTACATCCTCCTTAGTGCTGTCTATGTCAACAAACAATAACGAAATTTGCCAAAAGAAAAGCCTTCCACTTCATCAGCACAAGGTACAACAAAGACCTCAACATCCTGTACTTTCCATAAAATTTATAGCAAACTACCTGGTGCTCTGAGGAATCTGGATTACACCATCTTTCCGAACGCACTCATGAGAGCTCAAACTTAGACCCAACTACAGCCTCTGTAAGTTATTTTAATCTTCGAATCTGGACTGGGCAGACCATCTACCGCCAGAGCAGACATTTTCAATTAACCTTCACGGAAGTCAGTTACAGTCAAAGTTTTACAGTTTAAATCAAACAAGTACTAAACATATGTTTTTTCGTAAAAGTCAAGTCTCTATTTGCTAAAAATCGTTTGTTTTATTGAGAGAATCTAATCCGGTATCGATAGATTCGAACAAAAGAGGTTTTAATATTGTGATTGACTTTACTACTTGCTGCTTAGTTCACTTTAGATATGACGATTATTTTATAGCAAGGGTGTTGCTGATTAAACGACAGTAAGGTTTATGCGAGGAATAGCAAAACCAGGAGAGTAATAAAGTTTAAGCTGTTAGTCTACATCACCCAACATGTGGTAAATTAAGCTACGGAATTAATTTTCACGGCTGTGACATTCCTACACCCCTGAGGCTCTTATCCGCTATTGTTTTTCTGTATCGTATCCTAACACAATTAATTATGTATAGTAAAAAACCATTTAACAAGTCTCAAGCCAAGTACTCTAAACATAAAAAATAAATTACCATGCAACAGCCACAATATAAAATATTTACGTATTTATAAAGATAATGCACGATTTTATATTTATTTTGTACAGTCTTAATAAATAATAGAATGGAAGCCATAACAAATTTACAATTTTTAATAAGATATTTATAAAGTTCAGTTTTATACGAGTGTTAAACATACAAAACATACTACAATGTTATAGTAAATACATTATCATGCATTAAAATATTTATTACTGATGTTACCCGTCGGGCCTTGCAGCGATGTACAAAACAGTTTTATTAGGTTTAGGTTCGTTGGCAAATATAAAACGTGGTATGATTATTATCACATTTCTAAATTTGTGGCCTATCCAGGTCTTTTAAGCCAAAATTTTGTAAAAAATGAGGTGTATTCATATTGACTTGAAACATTATAACATGAAAAATCGAAGCGGACTATTTATCATCTTACACCAAACCTTTGATCATTTTACAGCCCGGTAAATACACACTTTCGCACATACACGCTCACACACACACTAAATATTCGATAATAATACACTAGTTTAGGCCAAAAGAACCAATATACCAAATGTTAGCCTTCTAGGTAATTTTGGGAGAATTATTGATAAGTACGGTAATTAATTAGTCAGTCGGTGAGGTCTTTGATGTTTATATACAGATTATCTTATGATGTTATGGCTATGTTACAATGTACATGTTTTCTCACATACATGAAATTCACTAGGCGAGTCGCCTCATTCGACACCTAGAAGGATCGGTCCACCCAAACTGATACACCAAGCCAAACTATTTAAACATTTTAAGGTCAATATCAGCAGGTTAAATTTGAGTAAAACTAAACTAAAGTGTCGATTTAATTCATTTACAATCCTGCCAGTTGCCAATGCGAGTATATTCACAAGCTGATCGAGAGGTCGTTCCAATGTCATTATTTAGTCCAGTCAATGTCTATTTTCCCGTGTATTTATTTAACTTATACAGCACAAATTTTCCTAAAATTTGGATTTAGGTTCTACTTACCCTCATCTATATCAAAATTGACTCTGTGCCAGGGTTGGATGAAAATTTCCTTTCAATGCTCCATGATACGTTACAAACCTAGTAATCCACGCAGATTCCAAAATTCCATTTGTAAGAGAAGAAATTTCAAAATTTAGTCAAAATTTCCAGTGTAAAATTGAAACCATCTGGCATTAAAATTTCTAGACAATAGTCAGTGCACATATAGGTTGAAAAGACATAACATCTTGGTCTTGCTGATCGCTTTTAGCGAATTTCCCATAGGGAAATATAGCATATTTAGCTTCATGTCGTT
The DNA here is from genome assembly GCA_023375725.1 of Nephotettix cincticeps. NCBI lineage: Eukaryota > Metazoa > Arthropoda > Insecta > Hemiptera > Cicadellidae > Nephotettix > Nephotettix cincticeps. The sequence goes on along the minus strand of CM041789.1, from coordinate 65,788,511 downwards.
GAGGTCTATCCATTTATGCTTAAAAATGACCGATATGTCTGGTTTACGAACTCGTCCGAGCATTTGTAGGAATACACGTCTCTACCAAATTTGGTCTCGATCAGACCATTTTTACGAGAGTTATCGTGTTCACAGACATATATATACATATATATATACATATATATATATATATATATATATATATATATATATATATATATATATAAATTTTAACCACTATTATTTTCGGTCTCTGGGCACCTAAAGAAGAAAAAATAACATGGTCCCGGGCTTAACTCTTGCCATGAGACCTACGGTAATAGCTACTTCCCTATGGGAAATTCGCTAAAATGTTTGTATTTACTTACCTGTGGGAAGTAGGTTAGATCATGGATATGTCTAAAGGGAATGGTCTCAGTTTATCTAAACAGCTGTTCTTATTATTTTATATTAAAAATTCAATACAATAGCTCTGGTAGTTTCTATGGAAACCTGTTACATGTTTTCCATCTTAAAAATCGCCAACACCCCCCCCCCCAGAGCTAAGACATATCCATGTCAAAAACGCCCAATGCAAACTGAATGTACTTTTTTCATAGTGTAGGCCTTTGTACTCACTGCCTCTGCCAAACAAAAACTGGTTTACTCTATGGAGGTTACAGTTTGTAATTTTTCTGACACAGTAGGGGGCAGGAACGGCCCACAATTGAAATGAAAGTTTGTATGATCAACTCGTCATCAACAAGGAATTTACTATTTTTCTAAAAATATTTGTCTAGTTTAAATTATTTACTATCATGGATAGTGAAGAATTGGCAGGAAAACTGTCGGAATCATACTCTACTTATTTGAAAGTAGATAGTACTAAACAGGTAAACTTTTCTGATTTAACCTTTAAGCCTCGTCTATAAATACAAATTTGTCTCAACATGTTGATAGTTTGCCTGTAGTTATTAATTACAGTGTAGATATTTAAGAGGTATTGCTCCAGTGGATGACTAAATAATACTAAGGAGGTAACTAAATGCTTGTATTTACATTATTTTCCAGAAATGCTGACAAACAGTGCTTGGCATTTAACCCTAGAACACAAAGGCACCCTGAGCCAAGCGTTGTTACAAAGGCATAGTCTCACAGACTACTTTTTTGAAAATAAATAAAAAATACATTTAATGATGGGAAAAAATTTTAATTTTAAACACTTATACTACTGAACATTGAATTAATGTTTTAAAGAGTTTAATGTCCAAATCTTAATTGTTCTGGCACTCGTAGCAGCAGATTGTCCATTGGTGTTCGCCACACATGGCATTTGCGCAACGTCCACAAAAATGTTTTGTCATGCGCCGTAGTCTTGGAGGGCAGAAGGCACACACCTTCCTTCCTTGTTTTGGGGACCTTCATTTGGTACACTTACATTTAAAATATATGCAATAGATTGCAGGACAAGAGTTTGTGGCAACATTGTGGCCTGTAGCCACAATGTCAGGAGCTCTCTGTGAATTTCTCTGAAAAATTTTTGCCGACTTAGGGGGCTTACAATTGGCTCAAACACAATTTTCTATGTATAATACATATGTATTGTAAAGTGATGTTTATCATGTTATAAAAAGGCCAAAGCAGTGCTGAATAAGATTTTTCTGTCTTCAAATAGAACCAGGGCTATTTGGGATGTGGTGAATGTTCACAAGTCATCAGTGAATAAACGTTTTCTAAATTCTTTACTAATAAATAGTGAGGGTGAGAAAATTTCTGATCCAGCTCATGTTGCAGAAACTTTTAATCACCATTTCGCTTTGGTTGGAGATGGTCTTTTCAGTGACGTTTTTCAAGGGTCTTCTTGTACAAATTCTGTTAGAGTCTTGTTGTTATTCTGTCTTGTTCCTACATCAAAAGTGGAGGTTGAAGGGGAAATACTCAGCTTAAAACCCAAAAAGTCTCATGGAGCTGATGAAATCTCTCCAAGACTCTTGAGATCGGTTTTCAACCTAATATCTGAACCATTATCCAAGCTTATTAATGCCTCGTTTGAGTTGGGAATTTTCCCGACCTCTCTGAAAAAGTCTGTTGTCAAGCCAAAAAAACGAGGATCCAAGTATGACTGTAACAATTATCGACCCATTTCATTGACACCTTGCATTAGTAAGGTTTTTGAGAAAGTTTTTTTCAAAAGACTTTTGGCGTTAGTGGGGGAAAACTGGATTTTATCACCTGCACAGTTTGGTTATACTAAAGGCAATTCTACAGTCGATGCAATGAATAGTATAATATCGTCAATCGTTGAATCACTGGATTCTGGAAAATCGGCAACGGGTATTTTCTTTGATTTTACAAAGGCCTTCGATCTCATCGACCATTCAGTGTTGCTTTCCAAACTGTGGAATTTGGGTGTGAGAGGTCTCAGTTACTCTTGGATTGACTGCTATTTAACGGGCAGAAGTCAAGTTGTCCATATTTCCTTTGTTGATTCTCGTAGGCAGGTAGTACATGCGGGGGGTAAAACATCCATGGTTGCAGTTAGCAACTGTGGGGTCCCCCAAGGCTCAGTCCTTGGGCCCCTACTTTTCTTGATTGCCATCAATGACCTCCCTTCCAGCCTAAACAGTCAGACCTACCTATATGCTGATGACACCACCATCCTATCTAGTCACAGTAACTTACAGTAGCTTGAGCATATAGCTAAAAATGAAATTGCAGCTGCCGCTGACTGGTTTACGGCAACCAATACCAGTTCTTATTATGAACACGGATAAGACTCAAAACGATGGTTTTTGGTCTTAAAAAGAGGCCAGATCCTACTAACCCTGAACCGTACCTAGGTGTCAAATTCCTGGGTGTTATCCTGGACAAGAATCTGACATGGTCTCAACACATTGACCATCTATGCAAAAAGCTTAGTAGGCTAGTGTTCTTATTTCGAAGATTAAGAGATCCTATACCTACTACGTACCTGAAATCAGCCTATTTTGCACTTTTTCAGTCAGCACTAAACTATGGGATCATTTTCTGGGGAAACAGTGCACACATAAATACAATTTTAGTCATCCAAAAAAAAGTGCTGAGAATAATGTCAAATGCTGACCAAACTGAACACTGTAAACCATTTTTTATCTCTTTTAACATAATGACTGTTGTTAATCTATATATTTTTAATATAATGTTATTTAGTTTTAAGAACCTCCACTCATACCCAGTGAGAGCTGACATACACAGCATGAATACTAGATCTAAGTACAAACTGGATATCCCCTATACCAGACTGAGTAAAACAAAAAACAGTTATAGGGCATTAGGTATGAAATGCCTAAACAAATTACCCATAAACTTTCATGCAATGTCTCTTACTAATTTTAAAACTGTCATTCAGAAATGGTTAGTTGCTCATCCTTTCTACTCCATAAGTGATTTTCTTGCACTAAACCCCTTGTTTTTGTTCGGTTCCATTTTTTTCTGTATTTTGTCCTAAATCCACTTCCATGACCAACAAGTATATTTTCATAATTTTTTTTATTGAAATTGTCATTATTATTGATACTTGTTCCTCTTGTTCAATCTGACAAATGTATTTTTCTACATAATGTTATATCTGGACTATTTCCAATGTACAAAATACTGTGTCTAATGGAAAATAAACTTCTTGATTCTTGTAGGTTTTTGCGCAGAGTACAGTCTTCCTCAAAAACTATAGGCTACGTATGGGTGTTCCTCAAGGTTCCGTCCTTGGCCCTATTCTATTTATACTCTTCATAAACAATCTTCCTGGCTGTATTTCCAATTCGAAAATCAGCTTATTTGCCGATGATACCATACTCGTTGTAGATGCTAATAACAGTTCTAGCCTGGAAATCAAAAGTATCATTGAGGGTAACGCTGTGGTTCAGTGGGCAAATCAAAACAAATTAGTTTTAAATCAAAGTAAAACGAAAATTGTAGAATTCAAAATAAGCAAGGCAGGAACTTCTGAACGCATTGATTACTTAATTGGGGACGAACACATTGAGCCAACTTCAGTCGTTAAGTTCTTGGGCGTCCAAATTGACAGTGGTCTAAAATTTTATGCTCATATTGATTTTTTCTGTCAAAAGCTCTCTTCCGGAATTTTCGTTTTAAAAACACTTTCTAAATTTTCAGACACACATGTGTTGCTCACAACGTACTATGGCATTATTTATCCTTTCTTAAACTATGCCGTTGCTGTTTGGGGGCATGAGTCTCAAAGAACTAAATTTGTCTTTATATTGCAAAAAAAAGCCATCCGAGTAATTTTCAGAAAACCACACAGGTACTCTTGCAAGTCACTTTTCAAAACCAATAAAATTTTAACTTTTTCTTCAATTTATATATTAAATACAATAATCCTTTTTCTTGCCAAACATTACAAATTTTCTTCACAATTAGCTTCAAATTATAATTTAAGAAAAACTTTTAATGCAAGAGTACCTAAACATAAAACCAGTTTTTTTCAAAATAATTTTTCTTACAATGGAGTTTTACTTTTTGATGCTCGTCCAAACTCCATAAAGGCAAAGGCAAGCTGCCCCAAAATTTTTGAAAATATGGCCAAAAAATTTTTTATTGAAAAATGTTAAGGACTTTATTGGTTATAATGACAAATCCTAGTTATTTTCTTAGTTCATTATTATACATAGTTTATTATGACTACTTACTAATTTTATTGACACTATTATGCAGTTCTTGTTAACAACTGTCAAAATAAAGAAATTTGAATCTGAATATTGAGTTAGTGACCTTGCTATAGGCTGTTAAGGGCCCCATACACACGGGAACTTGGATCGGCGAACTTGGTTCCCCGAACCAAGTTCGTGTAGGATTTGTCCCACACACTGTAGTGGGGAGAGCGAACAACGGTTCAGTGTCTTTTGGGGTCTAGAGATGAGTGTTTCAAAGTTTGCAGCTGCTGTGTTAGTATTGGATGACTGTGAAGTGTTCAAGAAGAAGCGAAAGAGAAGAAGTGAGTAGTCGAAAGGGTGGTTGTGGGAGAGAGAGGAGTGGTCACATTTGAAACTTTTACACCATCTGAAGGAAAATAACGTAGGAGACGTTAAAAATTATTTGAGAATGAGTGAGAGTGAATTTAACTACTTGTCAGATCTTGTAACGCCTTTAATAATTAAGAGAGATACACTACTTAGAACAGCTATATCACCTGAACACCGCCTCTTAGCTACACTTCGCTACCTAGCTACTGGAAGGAGCTTGGAGGATCTGAAATTTACATGTGCAATATCACCCCAAGCGCTAGGGAAAATCATTCCAGAGACCTGGAAAATGGTCCGAAATGGCGAACAAGGATCGCCTACCCCCACACACAGGCGAATGTGGTGCGCCCTGGCGGACGAACCGAACCAAGTTTTTAATCCAGATTGAAGACCAAATTCGTCACGAATTTGGTTCGCGGTTCGCCAATTTTCCACATACACTGGGGAACTTGGTTCGCAAGAACCAAGTTCGCCGATCCAAGTTCCCTAGTGTATGGGGCCCTTTACACTGTTACTCTTGTGTTAAGTTTAATCCAACAAAAGTCATGGAAACTTATTTTTATTTCAAAAATAGTTTGATTAAACACTAGGAGCTAAAAATGTAAACATCAAACAAAGATGCAATAAGCCAGTGTTTTTGTTTAGTTTCAAAGTTAAAATTCTTTAACTTTCAATTTACAAAACTGAAACACAAATTATAATACAATTAAACCTTAGATATGGTGTTATATATGTTACAATGGTTCCAAAAGGCTATGTTATGCTAGGCTTATATAGAAATATGTGATTATTAGGCTTGATATGCCACAGACATTCAAAGTAACAGGCATGAGCACACATCCTCCCCCCTACAGCACCCACCCCCACTCCTTTTTCGCCCAAGCATAACATCAACACGCTTTCAGAAACATTATTGAGGAATAGACAACCGGTTGATGTGGGAAAAATATTTTTTGTTTGTTAATTCGGTAAGTTTTAAGTTAGATTCAATCTAACAGGAATAGTAACCATAGGTTAAATAAGATGGTAAAGAGATTAAATGACTTTTCAGTGATAAATGTAATGCTTTTAGATGGAAAAACTGGAGGAATCAATAGAAGAAACATTGACTCGGCTAGAGGAGTTGGAAAATGGTATAAAAATGGTGAGTTTAAAACAGGGCAACTTTTCCAATTAGGCTTATGCCTATTGCCTAATTGAAATAAATGAAAAATAACAATTATTTTTAGCAAATTTCTTATGATAGGGAAGATGCTATTACAGGTGACATGAGAGGAGGAGTATGTTAATTTCGAGTTTTTAAAGTCTTTAGAGACAAAAAAATTTCAATCAAATTTATATGTAATAACTCCTAACCAATATTGTATAGAAGGGTTATATACAATAAGTCTAATTTTAAAAAATTATTCAAATTGAAATTGGCAGAATTCAGTTCTAAGATATACGTTAACTGGTACATGTTGTCTTTTGGACCTTCAATGTTTATGTTATAGGGAGGTGGTTAAAAGTTGATGTCTCGCTTATTAAAATTATTGTGATAAAACTTAGTTTATACCTTCATACAATAAAATTCTGAAAATATTAGCTGAAAAATCTAAATTTTTATTCCATATGGCAGCAACTAACTCATTTGTTTGTTATTATTATGGAGAATGAGCAAATTGATAGGATTTCTTATATTATTTTAATTCTTGTGATAAAATTGGTAGCCTACATGCACCACAACTTCATCTACTGCTCATGTTGAAAAATCAAAATTATTTTGATTCCCATGGTAGAAAACTCACATAGTCTTTTCTCATGACATTCTCGTGTAGAATAACTAAATTGATAAAACGTCTTTAATTAATCTATGATTAAGTTTAGTTGAAATCATCAACAAATCCCTAAATCGCTGGAAGTTTTTTAAGTATTCAACACAGTTTTTCTTTTTCTGGGATATTACATATTTTTGTTAGTAATTTCTAGGTAGGCAGTAGGTTAGTTTTCAGTATAAAGGTGATCAAGGTAGGGCCTACTGGGATTTGGTGGCATTTTTTAAAGAACCAAATTTCAGTTGCTAACCTCTAGTTATATCACTAACTGGAGATTTAATATTAACTTATATTAGTTTCGGTAAGCATAGTTTCAACTCAAAATCATAAAAAATAGCTGCCTGATTTAATAAAAAACCTTTAATTGAATTATTTCATTAGTTATTTTTTTATTATCGTTTTATTTTCAACTTCTCACTTTTTTTTTGTTTTTAGTATCATATAATTGAGCTGTATTTCTCTCTGAATATATACTCATTAGCAATTTTCTATAATAAAATATGTTAATTTATGTATTCTGTTTAACTAGCTGCAAGCACAACGAGAACGAGCAGGGGATTGTGACCTGACTGCTGCTAGAAAAAGCCTGAGTACATTGTGTCAAAAGGTATCAGAGTTTGGTTTATGAAAACTATGTCTTACTAGTCTAATGGTAAGAATTTTAGAGTTCGGTACAAGGGGTCACTGATTCAAATCTTGAGTTGTGCTGAATCAGAACTATAAAATATCCCGTTTGCTTTAAATACTTTCCATTCAGCCTATTATTTAAATGGAAAATATAGATCTTGCTAGAAACCTATACACTGGTCTAGGGGTAGAGCGCGGGGCTTTGGTGCCCAAGGTCCCGGGTTCAAATCCTGCCACCAATGGCTTTTCGCTATGTGATAATGCCGCAACCCACACAGGGGTGCGCAAAAATCCCCTACAACTTAAGTGCCTTGGGAGTAATCCGCCCCTTCCAATAAAATAACCTATATATGTAAGGCATATTTCATTATCTTAGTAATTTTACCAATAATTAGGCTACTAATCATTATACTAATACTGGTACTAAACTTTTTTAGCCTATAAAGTATTTTAATAAAAACAATTAATTACTGGGTAGTTAAATTAATTACAAATCTCATGTTGAAGTAATTTTTAAAATGAAAAACGTATTGAAAGAATAAATATGAACGTAAATAAAACTTGGGGTATTTCTATGTTCTATTACAATGAAAATACATTGAGAATTGAACTCACTCAAGATTGAGTTATGGTATTGGAAATTGGGGAGGGGCTAACAGGGGAGCAAAAAAACTGTTAATTGTAACTCAAATGTATTTAATTTGCTTAGTAAAATTTAAGCAAGACGTGTATTGGCTTTTCATCCTTCAAGAGATAAATATACTGCAGTTAACCCATATACAGAGAATGGCAAAAATAAGACAGCCACTTTCAGTTCTTCTAGTGTATAAGTTTGTGCATGTACATCTTTGACTTTATAAATCCCCAAAGGAAAAATGTTTGTATTACTTCCCTGTGGGAAATAGCTTATATCATGGATATGTCTAATATAAAGAAGAGTCTATATAAAAGAGAATGTTTTCAGTTCATCTAAACACCTGTTCTTATTCTTTTATATTCAATACAATTGCTCTGGTAGTTTCTATGGAAACTTGTTACTAATTTTCCATCTTAAAAATCACCAACACCCCAAAGCTAAGACATATCCATGTCAAAAATCGCAAACACTTTTTGTAGGCCAAGAAATGTCTCGTAACAATGAAATATCTTCTGACCACAAGATTTACCATTAAAAAAGTTAATTTTAGCGAATTTCCCATAGGGAAGAAGCTATTACCGTAGGTCTCATGGCAAGAGTTAAGCCCGAGACCATGTTATTTTTTCTTTTTTAGGTGCCCAGAGACCAAAAACAATAGCCGTTAAAATTTATATATATATATATATATATATATATATATATGTCTGTGAACACGATAACTCTCGTAAAAATGGTTCGATCGAGACCAAATTTGGTAGAGACGTGTATTCCTACAAATGCTCGGACGAGTTCGTAAACCAGACATATCGGTTAATGGGAACGGGTAGTTTGGGGGGGTTTTGTACCCCAAAATGGGGTTTTTTGCGTTTTTCACATGTAATTTTTAAAAATTTCTAATTTTATATTTCACCATTGGAATCAGCTTAAAAAACTACACAATTAAGTTCCTTAAAGTTTTTCTCTATCTTCAACGGTTACCGAGATATAAAAAAATAGTACGTTGTATTTTGAGGCTCCAATGTTAATCTTATGGAGGATTAGGAAAAATTAATTTTTCACTTATTACATAATATTTTTGGATGAAACTTGATATTTAGCTTCATGTGGTTGAGATCCATACATTTGTGCTAAAAAATCATAGTTTTTGTGTTTATCATGGCAGCAAACCTGCATATTCTTTTCCCATGTTAATCATATGGAGATTAGGCAAACTCCTTTATTTATGGACAGATGTTGATGAAAGTTGGTATAAATGTTAAAAATAAAACTTTTGATGGTATAAATGGCTACTTTCAGTGTTCCTCATGGCAGCAAACCTACTCACTCTTTCCCATTTTAATCTTATGGAGAATAGGCAAATAATTAATTGTTTATAACTGGCTGAACTGGCTGGGTGGTGTAGTGGTTATAATACCCGCCTTCAAAACTGAAGGACGCCGGATCGAATCCCGCAAGGGTCGAATCTGGACCAAGTCGCCATTTGTCATTGGGCTACTAATTAATGATGCTTCCTCACAACAGGTCGACGTTAGGTAGTAACAAGACCGGGGTTTGGACCGTTCCCCATCAAAACGTTAAAAATGCCACTGGCGTAGAAATACACAAAATAAAAAAAATTCTCATGATTGACAGATTTCGACCAAACTTGTCATATATTATTATTATTATATTATTGATTTGGAAATTCGCTGAGTATGCAGGTCTGCTGCGACGGGGGTATTTTCATTTGTAGTGTGAGCAGTTGCTCCATCCTACTGAAAACAAACCACTTAAGAGCGACATGTTTCCTCTGCAGCTCAGAGAAGAAGAATGTGTCAAAAATTCATACTTCTTAGGTACCGTAACGGTGTTCGTTAATTGTGAACATTTGATTACCTTCTTAAAAGTAGTAGAAGGTAATGAATGAAGGCAAAATGATGAAATAGTTTGCCACCTTCCATCAAACAGTAATTTTGGCACAATGGCATTTTTTCATACAATTCTTTTAAGGTAGTGGTTCCCAAACTGGGTCACGGAAGGGTGTCAGGTGGGTCACAATTTGGGCCAAAAACTAAATTTTAATTTTAAAAACAAATGCATCATTTACTGAACACATGAACTTGAATAATTTACAAAAACTAAAATTGCGATTCACCTTATAATCTGTGGACATACTCGATTGAGTGAAAATATAATTTAAAATGAAAAAGAATACTAGCTGGGAAGTAAGATAACGTGGCATCGAACCAACCGGCTTGGCATAGCGGCTTGGTGACTAGGCGCTAATATTTTCCTTACTATTCTGGACTATCCTGATATTTCTAATGTCCAATGAAGTTTTTGATGGTTTTTAGTACTTTACACTTACGTTAGAACTCATTTCAATTTCATCACTACCCCTAAATTAAAAAACAAATTATTTTCTAGGGTCTAAAATATATAGTAAAATCTACAGTTTCTTGTTTAAAGAAAGGAAATAGCTTTTTTCTATAGAGACTATCTTTTTGCAGCTATGCAATATAATTATTATTTAAGAAGTGTGTAGTGTGAATAACAAAATAAGTTTGTGAATTTTTAACCAATTGCTAGCACTGCAGTGACACCAAATGAAGCTCTCTCTACCAGTGATAGTGATCTATGAACATACTGTAAATATTTTAATCATTTTGGTAACTTTGAACTGAACTGGTCATTCAACTTGTTGAGATGGCTAGTAATTCCATTTCATAGCTATATAACTTAATTGTAATTTTATTTGGAATTCATGTTTCTTATTCTTATGTGTTGAAAACACAGTGGTATGATGAAGTGTGTTGGTCAGGTTCACAAGCTGGACGAACTGAGTAAACGGGTGCTGCAAGACGTGGAGGCTCTTGAGCCAGTGGTGGACGAGGCTGAGGTCGCACTCACCACCTCTCCCGAGGGACGGCTCAAAACTATTCTCAAACCATTTTTCTTTGTAAGTAAAACTCCACTACCATACAACTTATTAACAAAGTTTTGACTATATTGTAACTAAGTAATTTTCAGAGGTGTTAAGATCTTATTAGTGAATTGTAGGAAATAAAAGTTGTTACTAAGTTTGTCATCTTTACAAGATCAAAAACTGGGACCATTTTTGTTTTCTTTTGAGGCACCCAGTTACCAAAAAGACCATTTTTTATACTGCATACTCGCATGTGAGTAGAAGCGGCTGTGATGTAGGCCTCCATTTAGAATCGAGTGTTTCATCCCCGCCCCTACCCTAAGTCATGCCCCTCAGCCAATCAAAGGCATGCATTTCGTTTTCCCTGCCCCCTCTCACCCCTAAGCCAATAAGAGGCACTCTTGAGGTTCCTCCCCTCTAAGCTCTGCCCCCAGCGATTGCGGCGCCCATGACGACCACGTGACTACACTTCCGTGTGGACTGGATGCCGATAACTGGACAGCTATTTAATGATTGCGCCAAGCGCAGTTGGCCAGTTATTGATCGCGTACTCATACAGCAGTTTCTACTGTTCGTAGTTGTGGGATCAAACTTAAAATTCATGGGCACCAACCTAAATGCTGTTAGAGGATGCAATATCTAGGATTGAATTCGGGATCGTCAGAGTGTTGAAGACAAGACCCAGGTTAGGGTATTATATAGAATTTGTATGATCTATATAATACCTCCCTCCCTTATTTTCAAGGATATAGTACCTCTTGTTGTTTATTTTTGAATTTTGGACCTATTACAAGAAGCCACTGAAGTCTTTCCAGACTTGTGAACACTTCTAATGGAATCTATCAAATGACATGTTTGTAGTGACATAATCATTATATATGTATACATATATACAGGGTGTTCATTAAAGTTGGGGACAAACTTCGAGGGGTGATAGTACTCATCAAAATAAATAAAAAGATTCCTATAAACATATATCGGAAAATCCTTAGTTTAGCCGCCATTTTGTATTATATACAAAAAACTTTATATGTCAAGAACTATTTAAGATACAGAAACCAAACTTTGCACAAATATTTATTTGCCAAAGAGGAAAATATTCTTAAAGTATCATTTAGTTATTATTATATTAAGGTTAGGGAGCTGAAATTTTCCCAGAATATTTTTAGAACCTACTTTGTAAATTGTGTAAAATTAAAAAAAATTTGGCGCATGAATGGGCACGTTATATAAAATTAAACATCTAAACCTCTTTGTGGGACACTGTGTATATATATTGGTTAAATAAGTTACAGATTGCTGTATACCATCTTAAAATTTTACACATTAATAGAAACAACATTATCTGTAGTAGTTTTGAATTTATTCCTTTATTTTTTATAAATACCCAGATATTTACCCATTTTGATAACATCCGCCTGATATACATGATATACATTTAACCCATTCCCGTTGGACAGACCAATCGACACCTGAGGCCCTCCGGTCTGAGCTAAAATTGGGCCTTGTTAACTACGACTGTGTGTCACTATTAGCTTGATAGATTTAACAGTAACTTCATGAATGATATGTTTTGATTTCTTTGCCCTGTTACTTACACCCTTTAACTGTGTATACAATCACTTTTAGCAAGAAAAAAAATTATTACTGTACTCTCTCACTAGTTACAAGAGTGGTAGGCTTACAAACAAGTAGGTAGGCCTACTGTTGTTTCATCAAGACTTATTTTGTTTTCAAATGATTCCTTTATTTCACTTAGCACATCTATTTCTAGTTACCCGCAGTAATAAATAGTTAATGATAAATCTTTAAAAAATAATCATTATTACTGTATCCTCATCAATAAATACAATCGCTAAACAAATTGTGCGAACGAGAAAACAATTTACTGTCAACACGGAACATTGGACACTAAATACGATTATTTAAAAGAGGACGCCAACACTATCTAATTGATGAGAAATAAACTAGCACACCTAACAGCGGAAAGAAGAACTACGTCAAAATATAAGCAGGCAACACACATTGTTTGCTCATAACCGCCCCGCGAACACACAGCGGACTTCTTTAGTCATCTGTCTAGTGAAATACGCAGACGTGCAATGTGCGTCCTTAGACGGGGATGGGTTGTTAAGAGTAATTTTTTGTCTAGTGTAATTTTTCCTGGCAGGCTTATGCAGCTCTTCAGCTATAGTATGTCTCACAGCCATTTTAATGATTTTTTTCACGTCAAAAGCTCCGTTGTACATTTAACCAGAGGTTTGGCATTTATATAGCCAGGGTTAACCGCACTTTTGTTTGTTTTAGGAGGACCAATGTTGTTTATTACGCGGTTTACGGGCTTTTTCATCAGCCGCGCCAGTGATCTTCATTCAAGTTTACCGGCCTTTTCTTCCGCCACCCCGGAGACTTCTAGATTCCATGTGTTTTATTTCCAAAGCGATTCAGTAGTTTAAATGGTCTTGTTTTTAAAATCATTTGGGACCTTTTAATCTATTGTTTTAAATAAGCTGGAAGAAGAAGAGAGAAGTTATTATAATGAGTGGCAATGGAGAGGTGGTGGCGGAGAATGATACCCTATGATCAGCGAGAAATTGATTTTAGGAAAGGATGATATGGTTATGAGTGAAAGTGAAGATTCTGGTATAGAATTTTACGTGAGTTTTTTTTTATTGTGTACTCGTAGTATAGTGTATCATAATTTCTAGCATGTCCGCCCAGCTATTGGCATTGGGTTGATAGTGGGGGGCAATGTACGGGAAATAAGAACAAAATTTTTATAGGTGTATGTTTGTATGTAATATAAGTGTTCTTTTTTATTTATTTTGTTTTTTTGTTAAATGTGATATTGTTTAGATGTATATTTTTATTAATTTATAAATGTTTATATTATTCATTATTTATAATGATTTACTTTGTTTAACTGTTTTTTAAGACGCTAAATTATTGTGCAATAGAAGTAATGTAATATTTTAGAATTTCCCTCTCAAATAAGTTTTCTCTAGAGAGGTAAACAAAGGCACCACTGTGTAAATTTTCTGTGTATTTGATGAAAATAAACGAAATTGAAATGTTTCCTTTTTGGATCTGTAATTCTTAAAATATTTAACCTCACTGATGGACTCCCTATCTTTAGTTATTCTAATTCTGTTTAATTCAATTTTCATAGTCTAATCAAACTTACTAAGAACCATTTTCTTCAATGTTTCAGAACTTATACTTCTAGAACTTATATACATGGTGACTTTAATACACGTGGTTACTTTACACACAGCTATAAGAGATTGCTGGTATATCGATAGTCCCTGAATCGATAAACCGAATCAGTGTTGCAGACTCTTGTACGGTTCTGTCATGTACAATAATTACCGCTTATACACAAATGACAAAACTGTTGTGACAAACTGAGATCTATTTCATGAATTTCAGTATTCAAAGAGAGTAGTTCAATCTGACAAGTTTTAAGGTCAAAGAAAATAAATAGAAAGTCATGTCTAAGGGTTCCCTGTTTCGGGTCTCATCTAGCATTTATGGTTGAGTTCCTTGTTAACGTCACAAGTTTTACAGTAGATCTCTCCACATTTTTGCGAGGTGTTTTACATTTGTCAAGCCAAATTATTTTTTGATAATCAAGACACTTTTTCAAAGTTTAGTATTTATCTACTTAGTGTGCGATGAAAAATCTATGATTCCCATATATTAGATTACATTCTGGAAACTGTATTTCTCCATGCTACTCTTTGCAAGGGGGTGAGATGGTCTAGCATGGGGGTAAATATTAGTGCAATGATACTTACCCTCGTGATCATAGGGTATATGACAACCCTCAATATGCACAAGAAAAATCTGCAGTCAGGCGTGTGATCCCATTATTGTGTTCATCATGAAACAAAAGAGTAATTTTTTGTGTGACATTTTAGCGCTCCCTTCAAAGTTCACATCACAGCCTTTAGAATTTTACTATACACAGTAATTTTAAAGTCACCTGGTAGGTCTGGGAACTTCTCAGTTCCGGAATTCCTGCTCCATTCTCAGGCATAACAATCCTAGCTCTACAAATTAGTTCCTAGACTCTAATGGTCTGTCTCTTGGCTTTATCCTTCCGAATTGCTTCATATTTTTTTAGCATGAGCAATGGCAATCAATATGACCCGAGGCAAATACAGATTGTTTTTATTTTTACTTACTACTATTCCCTTTCTGTCATTGCGCTCTCCATAAAACGAATTATAAAAACCAGGACGTACGTGCCCAGCCCTTCCTGAACCAATAGGAAGGTTGATTTGAGTACATTTAACTTTAAATTTATCTGTGGATTTAATGCTTTCAGCATTTGATTGCACAATACTTAATAAATAAATAAATATTTTCTAAAATATTTTTTATAAATATTTATATTTTTTTATAAATAATTTTAATAAATATTTTCCATAGAAAATCCTCACTTCATTCATTGGAACGAAAAGCACCACATCCTGGTTCTTAGATTTTTAACCAATACTCGTCAGGCTGAACGACAAGTAATAAATATATAGTAAATTTATATTATATTTATATGGGTTTAGATGAATTTATAATTTATCTAAACCCACATTCTAACCAGTCATTGGTATCAGAAAGATGATTTCTAATTTAAAAATAAGTGCCATACAACCTAATTTTATTTACATATGTTTGATTGGTGCTTAAATTTACAGGGCTCAAACTATTATTTACAGGGTCTTTAAAATTCATAATGGTGTTGGTTATTAATTTTTCAATATATTTTATTGGACTTTCCCAAGGCCACATTCTTAACTACACAATGTTTCTGTATAGGTGGAGAAACACCTCCTGTTTTCAAGTGATTACCAAATAATTCACATTAACAATTGAAAGTCTAAGCTACAGATATTAACAAAAAACTATATTGATAAGGAAACAAATAACCATGATAAACACAACAAAAATCTTAAACTTGTTAACAAATTTGCAATGTAACTTATTACATTGCAAACTAAAGCCATGATACAGTGGAAACCCAACAGTTTTTATATTGAATAAGATAGGGCTTGGCACAGTTCGAAACAGCAGAAACTCATTATTCGCATCTACTCAAACACCTGCAGGTACGATCGAAAAGCAGCTGTCTGTCTGTCTGCCGGCATACTAAATTGCAAGTCCATGGAATAAACTCATCTTGGACAAGGATGGAGATGGAAAAACGGTTAAACTTTTTATTTTGCATGCGTGTGCGATCAATAGCTGACCAGCTTGGGAATGATCAATAAACAGTTGTCCATCTGTCATCATCCAGTCCACACATGAGCTTGGACATGTGATCTTCATGGTTGTCACTGGGGGCGGAGTTTAGAAGGGAAACCTCAAGAATGCCTCTCATTGGGCATGGCTTAGGGAGAGAGAGAGAGAGGGGAGGGGAAAACAAAATGCATGCCTCTGATTGGCTGAAGAGTGTGGCTTAGGGTAAGGGGCAGGAATGAAATACTCGATTCAGATTGGGGGCTTAAATCAAAGCCGCTTCTCCTTGTATGTGCGTATAAACACGATAACTTGTGTCAAAAAAACTCAAATATTCATTTAACTTTGGTGCAGATATGTAATTGTGCAATTATTCGATCAAGTTCAAAATTCAACCAAATCAGTCTACCAAAGGAGGGTTTAGGTTAGGTGCTGTGTATTCCAAAATGTCCACATGAGATTTCTCATTTATAATTTATTTAAAAAATTAACTTTTTATTAGCATCATTGGAGCCAGCTTTAACAGGCGATTTAGTATTTTGAATCTTCTCACTATGTTGAGCGGTCACTGAGATAAAGACATTAAAATACACAGCACATTGTACAGCACAGTGGGATTAACTACCCTCTTATTATTTGAAATACTGTGATAAAACTTGATATACAGCTTATCTATGTAGTTAAGGTGTACTAATGTACATAAGTTATATTAATAAAATCCTAGTTTTTAATATTTTCCATGGCAGTAAACCTACTTACTCACTTCCCATGTTTTGCTTATGAAGTATATGTCAACCTTTATAACTTCCTTTTTATAAAACATCTTAAATACTTCATAAATGTAAATTCTCTTGAGTATGTAGGTCTACTGCTATGAGGGTTATTGTACTCTTATGGTATATTTAGGACTAATACCTCATCTTATTAAATTACTTTTGATTACATATGAGCCCAAAGAACATTCTTTAAAAAAACTAATGATAAGTATTCGTAACCAGGAATATCTGAATAGAACGAATGAGATTCACTGTCTTAAGCACAAAGTAGGTTAGCTGTTTTCTTTCAACCAATTAAAATATTAATGAGTCTAAACAAGAGGCTATTAGATCACATTCAAGAACAGGCTGACACTGTTTCTTACCCACAATACAAAATGTTTTAAGGAATTGTAATCACTTCAGTACATATTTTATTTTCATAATGGAATAAGATGGAACTACAGAAAACCATAAAAAAATATAAAAAAACATTAATTTAATGTATGTAGGTCCATAACATGTGGATTTAAACTCATCCATACTATTACTATTTATTTTAATTTTATATTTATTAAATTCAACAAAACGTTTCAGAACACGGCAGAATCAACTTCATCCTCCCAGAGCCTTGGCACTTCCCAGTTTAACCCTCAGCCTCATTTCAAGACAGCTTCATTATTCCCAAAGGAGAACGAAAAGAAACCTTCTTCTTAGTTATTTTGGTTTGTTTATTTGTAATGTAAATACCTTGCATAAATATTAATTCTCTTTTATTGTTAGTTAGCATTCCAATATATTTTTCTATTTACATATTTGTGTGTTTAATACTTTCCTCTATAACATTATAAAAAATGTATATTTCAGTAAAAAGTAAAACTCAAACAAACTTGAAACAGTAAGGGTTACACTGAACACCATTTTTTTTAGTTGTTTCAATCCTTAACCCACTGGCAACTTAGTTTGACTTTGTGAGCAATCCTGTACCAATCAAAACACTATAAAAATGCTAGGTTCTATTTAAACATTTAAATAAGTATTTGCTTTGTATAAAACTAATTGGTGTACTATTATATTTTTTTATAGTATTTTATGCAACGATTGTATTGTGAATGCCTTAAAGCCACGAGTGAGATGTTAGTGGGAAGTTAGAACACAAGCCAAGGGAGTGTTCTAAATATCTTTTGTCCATACTTTCGTCAAATGCTGAGCTCTAATTGGTCTGGAACCTGTCTCATTATGAAAAATCTATATGGTTATAAACTCATAATGCAACGATTTTCAATTTCCGTTTAGTAATGAGCCTCTCAATGATGTTACTTCCAGTATATTTATTGGTACTTTTTGCAATCGTCGTAGATAATACAGTAATAAATTCCATACTTGGTTGGAGGCCGTAGTGGCTGAAGGACAAAAGCATATAAATAATTTTTAGTCTGAGAGAAGGAGAGACATACCAAGTACCAAGACCAGCGTGACAGTGAGAAGTTAAGGGCTCAATATTTGATAATAAGGAATTGTACATCAGACCAGATATGCATATTGATAACGGCAGCTTCGCTTTTATAAAAATGTGCTGATCGCATCTGGCCTGATTGGTTATCTGGACATCTGCGGATTGAATTTAACTGTAGTTTTTGTTTGGTTTGTGATTTTACTTACAACACTCTTGACATAGTTTTAAGGGGTTTTTATCTGCTGACATTTATAAACATTATCATAATACTATATTTATATTTTTACAAATTTGATTTTTAAAAGCAAATTAATTTTTTTATAAAACCGTTAAAACTCTTTTGCTTCTATATTTTCATTAAAAATAATTAATTCTCTACATAAAAGATTTTAATTTATCACAGAAATCTTTTTTCAATTTTTACGAAATTGTTGAATTTTTAGGGGTGAATTTCATTAAAACTCAAATTTACATCAATCTACAATACACAACACCTTTCAATGATGGAGGAATTGACATGATTAATAGGGAAAGATTTAAATTTTAGTAAAATATCAAGTCTAAAAACGTTCAATGCGATGGGCACCGAAAGGCGTCCGAGCGGTGTAAAGTCACATGTGCGGAAATCATATTTAGGCCTTTGTAGCAATTAATTCATGCATTCATCTCCAAAATCCTTTAAATTTCTTGCTGGGCTGTGGATACCCATAGGCGTCCATATATATTTTTCATATATATTGACTACATATTACAAACAGTTAAAGATGTGGCACAAATATACTTAATTTTAAATTAGAAAAAATAATGATGCGGCTTCTGAGAAAAGGATCGCAAATTCATTCATAGCAGTGAACGTGTTAAAACTTTAAATCAAATTTGAATAGGCTAAACTGGCTTTGGAATAAAAGTTTTTGTAAAGAATTCCGGTTTTTTGTGATTCTTATGATACAAATATTTATAAAATTGTTGTAAACTATTAAGGCTTAGAGACTGCTCGCACACCTTGCTTGGTTGTAAAGTTGATCTGGAGCCCCCATACTTGAAAATTCAAGGACTTTTTCCTGCCTATATATAGTTGGTTTGATTATGATAATCAAACAAAAGATAATTAACCAGAATAACTATAAATTAGGAATTAATTAGAAACTGTGATAATTCATGAGGATTTAGAATCCCTAAATTTTGTATGACTGAAACATGATACGCTGCTGACCCAATGTTGTCTTTAAGAAAGGTTTTACTATGAAGATGGCAGACAAGCCACCCAATTATAGAACTTCAAGGTCTGGTCTTTAAGTTTCATAGAGGCATACTAAACTAGTGCCTTTTTCAACAGTCGTCCCTTTCTTGTTTGGAAGCTGCTCTCTTAATGTTTTATTTAACATTACATCATGGTGCCTGATTTTACATTCACAATCTTTAAAATATATTTTGGTTCAATGATACCTGAGGAGTTACCTTCACTCAAAACTACGTCATTGGCTGACTTATAGAATTTGATGCCATCTGAAAATTATATCAAAACCAATCAGAGAAATAAAATGTAAGTTATAGTATAGTATTTAATATTCAGGTAAACTTATCCGAATTGAGATTTTACTTTGTGTACTTTCATTTTGTTTTTAAAATCACTGACATTAAAAAGTTTTGCTTGTAAAAAAATATGGGCTAACTGTTAAAAGAGAGTTGAGCCATTTAGTGTAGATCGTTTATTTACACTAATGCATGCTTAATGGTTTTAAATTACAGATTAAAGTCCTTAAATTTGTAATAAAACTTTAAACACAATACTGGCATTATTTCTACTTAGACTAGAGATTTAACACATTTGTATTGGACGTATTTGAGAAATGCCGATTTTTTTAAATGACATAGTCCTCCTAAAGCCCACGCTCAGCATAAGCAAAGTGCGTCTTGGACCTGAAGAAGACGTTTGTATTGAGCTGCTATGATTATTGTAGTGTTCCTGGCAACATGTTAACAGATAATAAATAGTGTACAGCAAATGAGAATGTTTTTGATTGTCTGTCTTTGAAATTTGTGTACCATGTCATTGGCCCATGGCCATACAAATTTGAAGGGTAATAAAATATACATGTACAAAAGACATAATTAAGTGTTTATTTTGAAAATAGTGTTGACACATTGCTCAGCTCATAATGACAGATTATTTTTAAAAAAATCAAGGTTCCAGTATTTGCAAATATAACCTGATTCATATTTCAACTTTTTACCAAGCTTAAAATATCGGCTAATTACGATAGTCTTGAACGTGTTAAAAAGCATTTCTATTATCTATTGTATTGTAAGTAAAAAAAATCATAACTTTGCCCATTTAGGTATAAAATAGATACCAAACATTTATGTAATTTCCTACTGCATCCTCTAAAATTATGATATTACTTTTGCTATGTTTCGAATAACATACAAAACTTGAAAAAATAAATAAGTATTTTTGAAGTTACCTGCCAAGGCTTTTGTGACATCGACGTACACAAGCACTTGAACGTTGCTTCGTATGCCGCTGACAATACGTTTATCTCCTGGCTCATATGGGCAAAAGTGTATATGTAGACGAGACATGCGACTCAGTCCCTTCTGTCTGATGAGCGGCAAGGCCTTGTGGTAAGTTCCATGCACCACCCAGGAATTAGGAAGCTGCTCTGCATTGGTCACAGGTGTCATCTCCAGGGCTGACACTTCCTGGTGTCACATAATACACAACACTAGAGAACAAATGTTTCAGGCAAATCAGTAGCATACTCTATTTAACCCTAGAACTGCTATGTATTTTGCCGTTAACTGAATGATATAATTACTATACAGTTCTACTCAAAATAATCGGTATGAAAAAATACACCCACCTTATTCATACAATGGTAAAGAAGCAAAACAGATGTTCACTGCTAACTCAATTAAGCCTACAAAATGCCATCAACTTCCACCCAAGCCGGTCACTGTTTATTTAAGGTGGGACCTCCCACCACTATATTGCCAAGAAACTAGAAAATAACATACACAACAACTACGTGATACATTTGACACTATAACTACATTTGCTAGGCAAATTGGGATTGTTCATGGTGGTGATTCGAACCTGCAAACTTCTGTTTGGCTTAAAACGTTTTGCTCGTCAGCTAGCGCCTTACACCACTACACTGGAGAAAGCGCTTAGTTGCGTATATAAAACATACTCTAGTAGCAATTGAACACACTCTTTGAGATAGTCCAAGTTTCCACTTACAGGTACACCGTACTTAGAAGCCTAGGAGCAGGTACCTCTCACAATGACGACATCATCTAAGTTCGCTAAATTGATGACACAAGCTCCCTGTCACCTCTTATTTAATTTGCAAATGCATTGCAATCGCGGAAAATTAAATTTGAAAGTTGTGTTTGAAATCAATGAGGGGGTTAAATATGATTAATTGATTGAATCCATTGCATAAGAGGCAATTTATGACATCCATATAACTGGATGATATGAAACCAGCGGCCGGCGACTCTAGTCAGATCATGACCAGTCATTTACATATAGCCCAAGTGACTAATGCTGCAACGGTACCTCGCTGCCTTTTTCACCGCAAAGGCCCTAGGCCCAGGATAATGTGCAGTTAAGGTTTTAAAAAATAAAACATCACTTATCATTAACCCACATTGGTCGAGGGGTGAGCTCACTTTTCATTTTAAGTTTCTATAAAACATGGAGTTTGTAATATATCGGCCTGAAACTCAGAGTACCTGTTGTTTGGCGTATCGGTAGTTGGGGGGTGATACGGTGGGGAGGTTAAGTGGCCTTCAGATTGTCTCACACCTTTGTTTCGTGATGAGTTAACGTACTATGTATTAAAAAATTAATTTAAGATAGTTAAATTAATTTCTTTAAAAGTTCTTAAGCTAAAACTTAAGTTATTTTTAGTTTTGTACATAATTAAAACACAAGCACTTGAACGTTGCTTCGTATGCCGCTGACAATACGTTTATCTCCTGGCTCATATGGGCAAAAGTGTATATGTAGACGAGACATGCGACTCAGTCCCTTCTGTCTGATGAGCGGCAAGGCCTTGTGGTAAGTTCCATGCACCACCCAGGAATTAGGAAGCTGCTCTGCATTGGTCACAGGTGTCATCTCCAGGGCTGACACTTCCTGGTGTCACATAATACACAACACTAGAGAACAAATGTTTCAGGCAAATCAGTAGCATACTCTATTTAACCCTAGAACTGCTATGTATTTTGCCGTTAACTGAATGATATAATTACTATACAGTTCTACTCAAAATAATCGGTATGAAAAAATACACCCACCTTATTCATACAATGGTAAAGAAGCAAAACAGATGTTCACTGCTAACTCAATTAAGCCTACAAAATGCCATCAACTTCCACCCAAGCCGGTCACTGTTTATTTAAGGTGGGACCTCCCACCACTATATTGCCAAGAAACTAGAAAATAACATACACAACAACTACGTGATACATTTGACACTATAACTACATTTGCTAGGCAAATTGGGATTGTTCATGGTGGTGATTCGAACCTGCAAACTTCTGTTTGGCTTAAAACGTTTTGCTCGTCAGCTAGCGCCTTACACCACTACACTGGAGAAAGCGCTTAGTTGCGTATATAAAACATACTCTAGTAGCAATTGAACACACTCTTTGAGATAGTCCAAGTTTCCACTTACAGGTACCGTACTTAGAAGCCTAGGAGCAGGTACCTCTCACAATGACGACATCATCTAAGTTCGCTAAATTGATGACACATGCTCCCTGTCACCTCTTATTTAATTTGCAAATGCATTGCAATCGCGGAAAATTAAATTTGAAAGTTGTGTTTGAAATCAATGAGGGGGTTAAATATGATTAATTGATTGAATCCATTGCATAAGAGGCAATTTATGACATCCATATAACTGGATGATATGAAACCAGCGGCCGGCGACTCTAGTCAGATCATGACCAGTCATTTACATATAGCCCAAGTGACTAATGCTGCAACGGTACCTCGCTGCCTTTTTCACCGCAAAGGCCCTAGGCCCAGGATAATGTGCAGTTAAGGTTTTAAAAAATAAAAAATCGCTTATCATCAACCCACAGATGGTCGAGGGGTGAGCTCACTTTTCATTTTAAGTTTCTATAAAACATGGAGTTTGTAATATATCGGCCTGAAACTCAGAGTACCTGTTGTTTGGCGTATCGGTAGTTGGGGGGTGATACGGTGGGGAGGTTAAGTGGCTTTCAGATTGTCTCACACCTTTGTTTCGTGACGAGTTAACGTACTATGTATTAAAAAATTAATTTAAGATAGTTAAATTAATTTCTTTAAAAGTTCTTAAGCTAAAACTTAAGTTATTTTTAGTTTTGTACATAATTAAACGTCAGAAAATAGTTAAACGAAAGTGGAATAATATAATTTGTTCGAAATTCGTGAAATATAAATCATTAACGAGGCCTTTAAAAAGGTGAGCGTGGCACTCACCTCTCAACCACCCGTGTAACACATGGACTGCGACCAACGGTGGGTTAATAAAGTTTTAATTTAAACCAGTAATGTTCCAAATTACTGAAAATAAAAGGACTCAATCACTACCTTTCAACATTCATGTTATTGATTTCTTTAAGACCACTAAAGCGTTTGAGCTATAAAAGTTTAAAACCACAGTACACAAAATTGACAGAACGCAATGAACTACAAAATGAATTTCTAGTGTTAAAACTTATCATCCTATCCATCAGATTATGAAATTTCGGCTTTAATGAATGAAATATCTTAAGTGTTTAGTCTAACTCTATCAATCTGTGACTACTACTCTAACTTATACTACATACTATACACTTACTTTCATTGAATGCCCTTGATTAGCTCTAATCTCGATATTTCCATTAATTTTGTTTGTTCTCAAAGCAAATCTGTTTTTTGCATCTGTCAAAACAATATATTCAATATCTTTAATAGAATATTTCCCTTTGAAACATTTATGTTGAAGTATAACATCGACTGGTAAAAAGCCATCAGGTGATATTGGTAAGTTCTCTCCATGAGCACCATGCCTCAGGAGCCATGATAAAGCTTTACTAAGCTGAGACTTTTGGTTCTGCAAAAAAGAAATTTTCTTAACTTGAATTTTAAGTTATGGTAACTGATAGCATATAGGCCTACTGAAAAACTAGTTTTAATTACACTTTGTGGGTTTGATTTTTTGCTCTTTCTGAGCCAGAGGCATTTTAAGTGGGTCAGACAGAGACTATACTAAAATAATTTGAGCAAAGTAGTCCAAAACTCTGCAAATAACTTACAGTAGAACCTTTCATATCCGACCATTACGGAACCAGACCATTTTCGTCAACCCAAAATGACGGATATCGGGATGGGCAAATGAAAAGTATTTCCAGTACAAACACAGCTATAAAGTATGAAAATAAAACTTTATTGTACCTCTTTTAACACATTAATTTAAACATCAATATGTGAATGATAACTGAAAGATTATAGTATTTATTGTTAATTGTAGAATAAGCCTTTTTGTGTTTTAACAGACTCAGCAACAATGATGGGTAGGTCGGATATTGGTTAGCGGAAGGTCGGATAGAGGAGTCGGTTATCAGGAAGTCGGATAAGGGAGGTTCTAATGTACAGTACGGTACTTAAAAATATGTTGTATACGGTATTTAGTGTGAGGAGGTATAAGTTTCTAAAAATTAAGAACCTTAGTTCTTAATTTGTTATAAATTTAATGATTTGCTATATGTAACTTTCGGTAAGAGGGTGTGAATGAATACTAGTTTTCACACCTTTTCTATTTGCCTTGAGTGACTGTAGGCACTAACAATAACAAATAAAACTATAAATCCAGGAATAAAAATTTAGTATGCTCTGTAAATGACACTATTCTGGATTATTAATTTTTTTAATTAATATGCCTTCCCTGTGACTTATTGGAAAGAAAATAAATAATAATTTAAGTTATTACATACCTGTAACAATGTATCAACCATTATTGCATTATTGAGGTAAATGTATTTCTGAATTGATTAATCAAAAGTACTAACGTTAAACTTTATTACTTTTAAAACCTAAAAGTATGCCTATCATATTCCTCATGTTCCAAAATATTTATTGTGTCATCTATGCTCAATAAGGTTAGGTTAGATGTTAGTTGTTTGTCGTCATCGAGAGTACGGTATAATAATTAACCGTTCTATTTCGGTCTTAAAAAGTCTGCCTTACATGCCTAATAAGTAATTAATCTCTGGTTCAGTCCTCAGTGATGTATTTTATAAATCTCTCTGAGAACAGTGAAATACAAATGTAATTTTAAACAATTCACAATTTTTTGAGGTTATGCACAGTGTGTATTTATAAATAAATACAAAAACATAAATAAACTGAGATAAATCGTTGGATTGTCTGTAAACATAGGACATCTGTGGAATGAACAAAAGGGATTGTTAATTGAGTTTAAGTTTATTTTAAGGAATAATCATCAAAAGGTGAGGATTTCTTTAGGGCTTAAGCCTAAGTTTTGAAGTTGTTTGTGATCCTAACCCCTAATTATTGCTTACAATATAATGAACCCTGTGTGAAACTATCTGTAGAACCAGCAATGTGTTGCCGCTGCGCGTGCTTGACAATTTAATAATGTTACATTAGCCAGAAGTTTTTCATATAAGGTTGGTGCTGTCACATTTCTACAACAGCTAAGTAAAGGTATGGACTTGGCCAGAATGGTAGGAAACTACAAAACCTGTTGTGCAGCTTAATTCGCGGGTGAGCATGGTACTTACCCCTTACCCTTATTAGTTAACCTGACTATACTCAATTATGGGTGGTCCAAAATAATAGAGGTGGGGTGTACCTTATTAGAAGGGCCGGATGGACCAGTTAACTAAGGGAAAAATCCTAAAACTAAGAGTAAGTTGGCTGTGCCGTATGCGGAAAAAATACAGTGACCTGTCATGGCGAACAAATACAACAAGGATGGCTGGGTGGTTATAATACCCATCTTCAAAACTGAAGGTTGCAGGATTGAATCCCACAAGGGTCGAATCATTTATCATTGGGCTATTAATTAGTGATGCTTCCTAACAACAGGTCGGTGTTAGGTAGTAACAAGACCGCGGTTTGGACCGTTCCCCATCAAAACTTTAAAAATTGCCTCTTGCGTAGAAATGCTCAAAAACACAATCCTGAGGAGAGGAAGATTATGATGAATGAGAGGATAAAATTATGATTACTACGTATATAAAATCGGCATTAAAAATTTTAAGAGATGTCAATAACTTTTTATATTAATTCAATTTTTAATCATTAATTATTATTATATATATTATATTTTTTTTAAATTTATTTTATACTTTGATGAAAAAAGTTTTATCAATAGGGCCTATTAAAAAGGTATTTCAAAAAATCCAAATTAGGTTATTCTAGAACGGTTGTGCACTGAGCTTACCTTCGTGTAGCGGCCAAAGTTCCGTTAGCGTGTGTTGTTGGGTGTTCAGGCAAATCAAGAGATGTTTGTGGCGCAATCTTGTAGTCTTGTTACTGACTAAGGCTGGCATGTTCCTTAGACAGGACTGTTAATTAATAGCCCAACAGCCGATGGAAAATAATGGACCTATAGTTTAAGGTGGAATCTGAACCACGACTTCTGAATTGGTCTAATCATAAGGATGGCCTTTGCGGATTAACGTAGTATTCAATAGTGCGGATGTTAATCCACACAAGAGAACACCACACCCACAACCCACAACTATCCACAATTTTTGACCTCCAAGTAGCTGGATTACTGGATGACGCCACCATCCCAGTCGTCAACAACAACAACAACAACTTGTTGGGTTGTTAGATAATTTTGAGTTTTTGGCTGCATCATTGATGTGACGGAATGTTAGAAAAGTTATAAGAGGCTTTATAAAGTACGGTATCTTGATTTCATTAAACAATGGAGACAGTATAACATATATTTAATTTTCAGGTTCGATTGAAGTAAAATGGAAACTGAAAGTAACAAAACAAAGAGAAGAAAAGTTGAACCACCTCCTGCTACTTTGAAAGACTTAATATATAACACTAAAGAGCCATTAATTTTTAAAAATATTTTATCTTGGGATATTTTAGATTGGTCTCTTAACGACTGGATTAAATATCTTGAAGATTCAAAGTTAGATTTCCGCATAGGAACAAAAATATGTTCCAAGGTAAGGTAAAGGATGGAGTCCTTAAGCTATAAATTTACTAAAACTCTTCATACCCCATACCCTCCTAATTGAGTGGTTTAATAAATATTGATATACAGTAGAACCTCGATTAACCGTCACCCTCGGGACCGAGACCATGACGGATAACAGAAATAATAATAGCGCCGATACAACTTAGCACCTAGACAGTGTTTGGCGTGGCAACATCGCAATTCACTGCTTTGCATGTTATAACGGCGGCATTGTAAGTCCTAATTATTTTCATGATTACTGCGCAGTACTTAATGTAAATTTATTTTAAATGAGAAAAAACAAAACTACGTTGGTTCAAGTAAAAAATACTTTATTAAAATATTTTATTAAGAACACAATGAAATATCAACTGTACATTTACGTACTTTTACTCTCAAAACGGACGTTTCCGGTATTTAGTTTTTTAAATAATCCGTCATTTTCTTTTGTTTCTTTCCCCGTCGAGCTTTTCAGACAGTCATGTTTATAATTTTTCTGAGATGAACCACCAGCGTTTAATAAATTTATTGTTTATTGTCGAGTCCCAAAACTACACGTTTCAGTTTCTCAGCCATTGCAGGTGTGCAATACAGTTGTCACTCATCATAGAGCCTCAACAGTCCAGCTCGACGCTGACGCGGAAACATAATTTTTGTGTGCTAGAGGGGTGGCGGTTAATAGAGACTGACGGTTAAAAGGGTGACGGTTAATTGAGGTTCTACTGTACTCACTTATATTTTATGTTTACTGCACAAAAAATATAAGTCTACTAAGCCACATAACAATTATTATTATTATTGAGTAACGAGTACTGTATGAGCTAGCAATTCTCACTACTTGGCCTGCGGGTCTCGGGACAGTGATTATTGGCGGCCCTCGGACTGTTAAGAATTAAAACAATGTTTATTGTTACAAAAAAATTACATTACATAGAAAAATTAACTCCCGGACAAAAGTGACGCGAACTACCACTGCTTGCGTCTACACCCCTAGGAAAAATTTGATGCAAACCAATTGGCTTTCTAAAAAATCTTAGTGAGAATCCCTAAGGTAAGCACTCAACAATTCAACTGAATTATATTCCACTGATTCATGTTACTTAAACTCACCAAATGTGATATTGTCTAATTAATTCACTTTTAATCCTCAAGAACTTGCACAATAACAAGCTACGCCAGGGATTGTGCACGGTCAAAAGGATCGAGCTGCATAATAATGATGCTTGGGAATGAATTGAACACATGCAAATGCTTGTAATGTATATGCAATATGAAATTAATATTATAATATAAAGGTAAATATAATCAGTAAGTCATACTACAACTAAAAACACAATATCTACACATTAACTTAAAAAAAAACATAAAATCACGTTTGATAACTAAGTTTTCATTAGAAAAATTTACTAACTTATGTGACTAGTTGCATGTGGTGGAAAAGACTGCACAAAGCGCAAGGGTTGAGATATCGCCTCACACCAAAAACCCGCTAAATAGGTGGTGGAATGCGACCACAAGAAAAGGGGGTAGGAAGAGGGGTAGAGACGACATTTGCTCAAGGACAGTATATTGTATCTAAAAATAACAAATGGTGCGGTCTAAACTACTACGACACGATCTCTCAAGGGTTAAAGACAAAGTGTTAAGGGTTAAAAGGAAAGTGTTGGCTATATATTTGATTAAATATGTGAAAATAGTGACGTTATTTTTTTAAATGTTGAGTCATGACAAAAAATGGCAATTATTCAAAGTCTGAGTGGACATTTCTGTCAGAATCCTTGTCAATTTTTAAGGGAAATGGGTAACACATTACTTTTAGTATTTATTAGTATGTGATGTAAACCCTTAATATCATCGTGCATATTAAGTTTATGGTCAACTTAAATATGAATAATAATTTCCACAGACAAAAATACATGTTGTGTAGGAATTTGAAATTAAAAGAAATAGTTAATTAGGGGGATTAATGTTTAATCAGATTAAGGTACGACATGGTTTTAGAAACCAATTATTGCCAAGTTGTTGCCCAAATGGTTAAAGGCATCATCATATACTCCACTCATATTAAATGAATATTTTCAGATTCCTCAGTGGGAAAACCAATGTGAAACTGTTTCACTATCTCTTGATGATGTGTTGAAAAATCATGGTGAATCCAGTGATGTATGGATGTATTTTGATTACAAACATATAAACCAATATTTCAAAAGTAAATCTAAATTATTAGAGGTAAGGTTAAGCTCATAAGCTTTCATCATTCATGTGTTTATAAAATAGTTCTAATGACTTAGTATTAATGGTTTGAATCATTGTACTGTGTTTCTGGAATTTGTGTTGTCATACAGAGAATTATCATTTTTCTTTATGCATCTTCCTTTTAAATCCTTGAACCAGATGTTTTGGGGATAGACTATGGCTCATATCAACCCTAATTAATACAGACCCAATTTTACTCACACCTCCTTCTCACTATCTCTAATAAGTCCCTTCTAAGTGCAATAGAAACTTGATTACCCGAAGCTTTCCATGACCCGTCACTGCTCTTTTTATTAACTTGCACCATCGCTGAGCGCTGTGTACTATTTGGTGTGCCGCACACGGAACGGTAGAAAATAGATGCAATTGCCCATGGTGACCGTCAACTGTCAACTGAGTCGGTTGTATCAAGAAGAAACAAATGCCACACATATTACTCTTCCTAGAAATATATGTCACA
Source organism: Nephotettix cincticeps (assembly GCA_023375725.1). NCBI lineage: Eukaryota > Metazoa > Arthropoda > Insecta > Hemiptera > Cicadellidae > Nephotettix > Nephotettix cincticeps. Next base: position 65,758,169 of record CM041789.1, on the reverse strand, counting down.
ATGGTGTCATTCACTGTTGTTGTATTATTGTGTTTTGGAGACTGTGATCTTTTCTCAACCCTCAGGAAAATTTCCTGAGGATGTTCATCAATCGAGGCTTATTGGGCTAGCTACGGGAAGGAGAGTGATCTTCACACACACTCCTGTTATTTCCATGCCTCCAGTTCACATACAATAATAGAAGTGATATGGAAAATGAAAATGGGTGTGTAGGAGGAAGTTTTCTCCCTCATTAAAACACAATTAGAAGACAGATAAGATATATTCTTTAATTTAATGATTTGATCATTAAAATTTTAGTAACATTGATGTGAATAATGTGAAAAATGAATCTAATATTTTGAGCTATAATATTAATATTTTAGATGTATCCATTTTTTATTTATTTTTCCTATACAGTCATTGTCATGGGCAGATTTTGGACTAGAAGACAAGAACGGGAAAGATTCTACAATTTGGATCGGCACCAAAGGAGCTCATACACCTTGTCACATGGATTCTTATGGCTGCAATATTGTAGCTCAAGTTCATGGAAGGTGGGAGACTACATCTTAAACAAAAAATATTAATTTTGAACCCTTACCATACTGCTAGCACTTTTAGACGTAGCGCAGTAGGGTCACATAGCGCTTCTAATGCCTTTAGGCGCAACAAAGCCCCCATATTGGTTTTGTGAGTGCATCGAGGTAAAATCAACTTCACCATGCACTCTATCAGTTGTTTCACGACTACAGCGCAGTAATTGCAGCTAAATGATTAGTTGTGTCTATAGGCCGTGTCATGCAGACATAGTGTGCTGTGTTTAAAAGTGCTAGCCGCCAGGTAAGGATTAAATCTGGCAGTGAGTGGTTTTAATAGGAATAAGGTTGTTTTAATAACAAAAGAGTGTTTTATTTCCTACCTAAAGCTTTTTAAATTTTACCTAAATAATAAATTTTATCTTTTAATAAAATTAAAACAAATTTTTAACACGTTAAACGCTTGCGATATTTTTCGGCTATGTTGTTGTACAGAGGTTAAATGCAGTCTGCAGCACTGCTATTGCAGGCGCTTTTCACAATCGTTGTCTATGCGACATTTATGTCTTTAACGGTACAATTTCAGTATAGTTTCAGATCATCTAGATCGGGACCGTGCCATATTAATCCGGATAAACCGGACTTTACTGTACTTTAGTTTTCCTGAAATAAACTTAATCTCTTAAATAATAACCTAAAACCAAATTAAAATCATAAAATAACCAAAATAAACGTTTGAAATATTATTATTACTTAATACAGTGCAACTTAGTTATTGCGACCTCGGATTTAACGTCAACTCGGATATAACGTAATTTATTTTTAGGTCCCGCCAAACTATAGGTATGTACATAGGTAAAACCTCGGATATATCGTCAGTAAATTCTAAAACCTCGTATATAACGTCAAGACAATCGGGCCGAGATGAAGGCAACATGTAGCTAAAGTTCGGTCGGTGGTGCAACGTGAGGGCTGCGGTTATTGTTTAGCTACATTCTATTTTTAGAAACCGCATTTTATTGCTGTCTTACCGCCAACCATCCCAACGCCCTCCCACTACCCTATATCCGCTGTCGCCGTCATCAAGGTCAGTGTCAGTGACTCACGTCGCGTCAAAGCACTGTGATGCCGTTCGTACAGTTCGTGCAGCTATCGTTAGTTCAGTGTACATCTTTTACAGTTTGTTTTTCGTTATTTTAATTTACGAATACAGTCTTGAAAAATAATGACAAGTGTTAAGAGAAAGGTTTTGCTGAAGAAAAGGTGTGAGTTATAAGAGCGTGTGAGGAGGGACGTAAGATAGCAGACGTGTGTTCGGGCTTGTTTTTTAAAATCGAACCAACAGTTGAATTCACCATGCCGAACTTCATTGCAATATTTTCAAATTCAATTTTTTATATAGTATAGAGTAGTTCAGTCAGTCATAAACATAAACTTTTATGTGTATTTCAAATTACCTTCATTAAATGTCTTAATTTCATGTTAAAAATGTGTTTCTCTATTTTTCCTCGGTTTAAAATTAAAATTATGTAACCTCTTTTATAGTGTCACTCTGATATAGCGTCATTAATTGTGTGGTCCCTTCAATGACGTTATAACCAAGTTCCACTGTATAACCAAAATAAATTTTTCAAAACTTCTATTACTCACTTATTTACTCAATACATTCTTACTTAGGCATACTTATTTCATTGATTGATTGATCTTTGTTGTAGGAAGCTTTGGGTGCTGTTCCCGCCAAGTAGTACGTCAGTATTAAGACCAACTCGTGTTCCCTATGAAGAATCCAGTGTTTACAGCAAGATAAATTTTTCTTGTGGACTAAATGTTACTGATGGTATTATAATGTTTTGTTAGTTAAAATTGTATTTTCACCTTAACCAGGTACCGGTATCATGTATAGCCGCTCCCTAAAATCTAACCTTTTAGTAATTTTAGAGCTTATGTGAATTATTGTAAACACTTGCAATGGTATTATTGAATACTGTTATAACCCATTCCAATCCAAAGAAAAGACGGACTATATCCGTCACTTTGCATTACATTAATTAATTAATTGAACAAAAACTTTAAAATTTAAAAAAAATTGTGCCCCCCCTTAGATCCACTTATCTGAAAAGCAAAACGGGTGTCCACTGCAATTCCTATTTAGCCTACAAATGCCGTCAACTTCCACCCAAGCCAGTCACCGTGCATTTCAGGTTGGCCCTTCCGCCTCTGTACCACACATTTGCAAACCAAATTGGGATTGCTCATGGTCGGGATTCGAACCCTAGCACTTCCGAAAGGCTTTGACGTTTTACTCGTCAGTGATACCCCGTAATGCCCTCCGCTACCTATGCTTAGTCTAACATAGCGCTTAGTTGGCTATAAAGCATACTTTAGCGGCAAAATAGTGTAAGCTGTGAGATAGTTCCGAGATTAGATAATAGGGGGCAGCATGTAATTTAGTTTACTGAGTTCTTGATAGATGCTACTGTCTGATGGTCTGACCATTTTTACGAGAGTTATCATGTTCACAGACACACACACACACACACACACACACTATATATATATATAAATTTTAACGACTATTGTTTTTGGACTTTGGACACCTATAGACGAAAAAATAACATGGTACCGGGCTTAACTCTTACCATGAGACCTAGGGTAATAGCTTCTTCCCGATAGGAAATTTGCTAACAGTAAAAGCGAAATAAATAACCTCACTTAATGTGAACTATACACAAAGTTAAAAGTAAACTGACATCTCAAATAACACCGAAAAAAACTGAGGATGTCCACGAAGTGGTGTTTGACTTAAAGGGGAGGGGAGGAGATTAGATTACCATTTGAAATTTCAAGGGTACTCTTATATTCAAGCCGTAGATTTTGCCCTCCTGAAGCCGCTCTTTTGGTGGCGGCAAGCACCAAAAGAGCGGCTTCACCACCACACTGTGTCGGCCGTAGCTGGCCGGCACAGTTAGAAACGAGGTCTTACTTCCCGGCTAATATTAATTATTTTTTTAAACTATAGAGCTTGAACATATCTAAAAACCTATGTCAAAAACCTAACATAAATTTTACTTTGACTTGTGGTGATTTATATATGTTTAATCACTCTAATAACATGTGTAGTAAAACTTATAAAAAAAAATGTTGCTGACATCGCTCTGGGTTTTTGAGAACTGATTATGTTAGTTTACTAGGTTGTGGGTCAATTTAAAGTAAACAAAACATTCTGCTAAAGGTATAGAATAATGTAAGTAAGTTTTTATTTATGTATGCTATTATTTTCATGGAGAAGCGTAAAAAAACCTTGTTCAGCATTTCAGTAAGTCTGGAAAACAGAACACAATTCGAGATAAGACCCATTTTGGCTTTTACAATGTACAAACCACCAAATTTATCATAATTTCAAGTAATATAAGCTACAGACAATATATTAGCTTTTATCATAGACTTTGAATTTTTTCATCAGCTAATTATGCCATCAGAGGTTGGAGAAGCAAGAGTGGTAGAACTGGCTCCGGGTGATGTTCTGGTGGTGCCTAGGCATTGGTGGCATTACGTCGAGAATCTCTCCACTGCAATCAGTATTAATATGTGGATACCTAGAGTGAGTAATTCCGTCAAACTCTAAATCTTGTTTTTTGTCAGAGGATCACAAATCCCACGTTGATGTGGTGTTTTAGTCACAATGCCACAATATATTTAGTTCAGTCTTTTGTAGAGGGCTTATAAATTTCATTCTAGGTAGGTATAAACAGGATCCATTCGATGTAGAGTTTGATCGATGTAGAGTTTGATCGTTGTAGGGAATTTTTCTTGCTATTCCGCCATGGTTTCTTCCTGGAAATACCGCCCAAATTATATTTATACTATTAATGACCAACTCCGCAACTTAACTCTGCAGAGCACCGTCTGGGGGCGTTCCTCCCTCACTCTCCCTATTTCTAAAAAAAATAGATGCTATCAACATAAATATACCTGAACAAGATGAAAATTTTATCAGCTTTCAGAAAAATCCATTACAATTACTATAGAACCAAAGAAAAGTGGATAAATGTCGGCTTTTCCACAGCTGTTTCAGTTTTTTCAGACAAAATTTAAAAAATCATAGGTCAGAGTTACTTAGTCAACCTGAAAATATTTATCACACCAATCATCCTGTATACCTGATCAAAAATCCTCTATAATTTTCAAATTTTAAATTCTGATATCCAGCAATTTTTTCAAATAAATAAATAAATTGTTTCAATGGTTTTAGGTTTTTATGTGTTTTCCATTTATCAATTCGTGTGAAGTTGTAAACATTTTTTCTACAGGAGTCTGATGATCAGAGTCGTTTGGAAGAGGCTCTCGTTAGGTTTTCAATTGCAACCATCATTAAAGGCCTCGGTGTCGATGTGACATGTGCTGAGGCAGTGCTGTTGAATCCAAATGAGGTAATTTTGAACCTTTTTTTTGAATTTTTTGAAAAATTTTACAACAGGTTCTTTTAAACATAATCATTACTGTCAGTTTTACGTGGAAATAGAACAAATTTGATCCGTACAACCAAAGACACTGATTACAACCTGAGAATTTCTTTACTCATTTATTGAATGGACTAAATTTATCATTTATTTAATTTTAAAATTGGTATAACTAGAACAAGGGTTACTCAATAAATATGACTCAATTGGTGTACAGTGTAAATATATTTTTTAGGGAACTAAAATAATGATCATAATTTATAAATTTTACTTTTAAAGACTTCATTAATAGTTAACACCTAACTTTAAAAACAAATGAATTAATCAAGTATGTGTGTCCAGGAGTGTTATAATGGATATAAAAGCAAAATTTTTCTGTTTGTAGATAGATTTGCCAGATGAAACAGTGGATCTGCGACAGATATCGTGGTGTTTAGAGCATGTGGCAGGAAGTCATAAGCAAGTGGAGGGAAATGAGGAGTACAGCAATAACTTTGATCTTGATTGTGTCTCCTCAGTGGAAAAAGTGTCACCCAATGAGCTTCGGAGAAAGTTATTGGACAAATGTGGATGTGAAACTGATCATTTTGATAACATCAAGCTAAAGCCACTAGCAACAGAGGATATTATCAATGCTTTTTGTCATCCTAGTGTCATATCGCAAGTAGCAAATTTGTTACTTGCTAGTAGAAGGAAATAATATACCTTCCTGTATATCTGTGAAAAAACCTGTATATGTATCTGAAATAAAGTATTTTTTTACTGCACTATGTTCTCTAGTTTACTTGGTATACTATTCCTTTTTAGGAAAGGCAGATTATTGAAAGGAGCACTGCCTCCCAGATAAATAGTGAATAATATCCAAATAAGACTTCAGTTTGAATTACCAATAATAATTCACCCTTTAACTCAGAACAAAAATTTGAGGCATGGTAACCCAGGATGATTTACTCGCTAGCATTACTTCCGAGTAAAAGATTCATGTCCAGGACCAGCCTAGAGTACCAGAAATACAAGAGAGCTAAGTTTGGATCAAAGAATTAAATCCAAAATGTATGAGCTTATTTTAATATAATGGTGACCTCTGAATATATTAGTTAAGAGCCTTGCTTTACTGATAAAAATTATCTGTTCGAAGATTTAAAGGTTGGAAATGACTTTTTTATTTGCCTACAGTATTTTTAAATATTGTCCGGAACTGACCAATATAAAAACAAATCAAAAAATGCCAAAATTACTATATGTAACTAAATAAATTGTATTATGATATTTAACTTTTCTGTGTTCGATATATATCCTTTTATTTATCATCATAATACCAACTCCACTAACACCAAATAATATTGTTCAACAATTAATATTGTCTTTGGTGTATTTTAAGGGAACAAATTTTGGGTGAAAATCATGCGTAATTTTTAAATGTTGAACTGTTTCAATGTATAATAAATTTACAAATATTTTCTGCTTAATATATCTTATTTTATATAAATATGTTACATTCTATACAAGAGGATTATTTGTAACTCTAACTGATGACGGTGAAGTGACTTCATTTGCAGTAGTTGAAATTTCAAATGATGTCTGTGAGGGGTTTACATTGTGAAATGTTTTCCTATCTTTCCTTCTTTTATCTGAACTTTGTCCATCCAAAACTTGAGGAATTCTTAGATCATAATGCCAATCCTTTATATCCCCTGCCCCCCAAATAAAATAAATGACAGCTGTAATCAACACTAACATCGAGGAGAAAATAAAACCGTGTCGCCATCCCAACAAAGATTGGACTCTACCAGGTGGGATGAAAATTGTAAAAATCACAGGGACCAATATACCACCCAGAGTCATTATGCTGTTTGAGATTGCTTGAATTATCGTTACATTACTTATTGCAACATCTCTAGTATCAAAAATCTGCAACACGTGGTATCCCAAACCGAGGAAAGCCATTGAGAGAGAAAAACACACCACAGCAAATAATCTTGAGCAGCTCGCATACGAAGCACCTAACATGAATAGAGATGACAATATAGCAGAAAGGGTCGGATATAGTCTTAACATAGTTTTTTCTGATACATAACCCTTCAGAATTAAAGTTTTTGACAACTGTCCTAGGCTGAGAGAAGATAAAGACATGGTTGCGAATGGTAAAGAGCAAAGCAGACCAGCTTCGCGAGCGTTAAAAATTAAGACTCTGGTCATATACATAGGGAGTAAGTTCATTATAAAGTAAAACATCCACCCATTTCCAAATTTAAGTGTGGTAAGCGCCCAAAAAGGAACTGATTTTAATAGTGAAACAAAAGTAATTTCATATTCTTGAAAAGTTTGTCTTATCCTACAGTCATGGGATATTTTTCTTCTCTCTCGCTCGCTGATGTAAGGATGGTTATCAACACTATCATATATGAACACTTTCCAAAATATACACCACAGGAAGGAAATAACTGCATAGAGATAAAATATTGTTCTCCAATTGTCAAAATTATGTACCATTAAGCCTGTTGCACCAAATCCAACGATTCCTCCGATTATTGTGCCTGATTGGATTAAAGTGCTAAACATGAATCTCTCATGGTAAAGACTCCACCTGTAACTGAAAAAGGGCTCTGTGAGCACCATGGGTCCATGGCCTAAGCCCATCACTACTCGTAGCGCAACCAATGCACTTAAACCAATATCAGCACTCACAGGTGTCAACAGTGATCCAATAGCATTGATAAATACTCCAACAAAAAATATTCTTTCAAGTCCAAACTTTTGTATTAGATATCTTCCGATCAAGAGGGTTATGAAATTTCCAGCATAGTATGCGCTAATTATAAATGTTATTTCTTTTGTTGTCAAAAATCCTACTTTGGGACCTACTACTACCTTTTGTCCTAAAAGTACTACAGTATTGTTTCTGAAAACGAAATTGCATGTTGTCAAGTCACTGTAGTCGACAGTGATTGTCTCTGTTTTGGTCACAAGAATCAAGTGGAAGGCTAACCGATGAATCATTTGAAGAGCCAAACCACAGAAAACCGCCGTAGCTATCACAAACCTCTGAGAGACTGAGGCACAGCAAATTCCAAAACATTTGTTTAAAACCATTGTAAAACATAAAAATATAAATAAACTGTAAATATTATTAATTTTATCACTCTTGTGACATTTTTAATAAACAACTGAATTAGATATCATATGTTTTTTATATTGAAATTTGTGTATTTACTTCCCTGTGGGAAATAGGTTAGATGTTTTCAGGAAAAGGGAATGTTATCAGTTCTTATAAACAGCTGTTCTTATTCTGATACCGTACTCATATATTAAAAAATCAATATAAAAGCTCTAGTAGTTCTATGGAAACCCGTTTCAAATCTTCATCTTATAAATTGTCAACACCACACCCCTCCAGTCTAAGACATATCCATGTCAAAAAACAAATAAAACATATTTAGTCTATTTATTTTGCAAAAAATATATTGAAAACAATGCATATTCTACTGTTCAAAACTACCACTTAAGGCAGGGTCATCAAATTCTCATTATTTATTATGATTTATACTTGTGATGATAAAACCTATTCATTACACTAGCTCATTATATATTACAATGAAGTAAGTTATGGAAATGACCAAGTAGTTATGGTGCAATGAAAAACAACTAAAGTAAGATTTTTCAGTAAATATTATTATTGTTGATGAAAACATGATTTTAGGGTACATATTTCCCCCCCAGTTCGTCAGATGGCTACGGTTTCAAACTTGCTTAAGTAATTGCATATTTATGTCTCTACCAAATTTCATTAAATTGTATATTTACGAGAGTTATCCTATTTACAGTTATGTAATAGGGCCGTCTTGAGGACAGGGTAACCCGAGGGGGGGGGTTGCAAAAGCGGCGGCTTGGGAAGCGCCACAAGTGCCACGGCAAAAGTAATGATAGAAACTTTTTAATGATTTAGGCCTAGATGTAGGCTTTTGAACACTTTGTGTAACTTTACTTTGAATATTAAATTGTATTGTATGCATTTATCAAACAAATACATGTTTACCTATCTCTTTATATATTTGCAAAGTTGCAAGCACATCAAATATGGTCGAGAATATACAAAACACTTATGCTTGAGTTTTGAACACTTCTTTTCACTACTGTATTATCATAATTTCTTCTAATATTTCTTAATTTTAATCAATAAAAAACAAAGCAAAAAACTTACAAAACAAATACTTTTAGTTTATGAAGCAATCACAAATGTTTGTTTATATTGTTTAAATAATAAAACATAGTAAATATTCTGCATGGTGAACAACAACATTCAACTACTGTACTAGAAATCAACTGACTCACTATGATAGCCCCTTAATAAATGATTAACAGGAGTCACAAATCCATTAAAAGTCACTTACACAAATTAGATAGATTGTTGTAGAACATATTAAGCTCAAGATACCACAATCTCAGTGATTGAATTTTGACTACTATTTTATTCAATATTATCTTCAATCTTTGTTATTTTCAAATAATTATAAATATATTTAATAATAATGTATGTGATATATTAAATAAATAAATAAGTGTATTTTATACAGAAAGAGTATATATTTTTATTTTTTTCTGGAGGAATTCTAAAAATATAAATCTAAACTTATTTCTACTTTAAAATGAAAGTCTACACTTTTAAAAATATAAATAATACGTTTGAGTAAAACTAAATGCTAAAACACTTTTTCACTGCTTGAATATTGTTTTTTACAGCTCCTAGATTAGTTTCTAGGAGGAAAAACACTGTCAAACATCTCTATGAAAGTTCCCGTGTTTCCAGTTAAGGGCTTCTTGTGATGTTTGAGTGTTGGCTACAAAGTCCCAATGATTGTTCAACATTTTACAGTGAAATGTTCCCAAAATATAATTTACTTCAACTTAAACATGAACTCCAACTATGGTTCCTGAAAAACATAAATCTGTATAGTTTCAGTTCTTGTTTCAGCTATATCATACAGCTAAAAATATGAAACTAAAGCTAATTTTTAGTGATTAAGTTGCTACAAGAGCTTTTTTCATGGGCGTGAAAAAAGTCTAGGTCGACAAAAAATGCTGTGCCTACATTTTATGATCAGTCATAACAAATTCAAATTACTCAAACGTGTACCCATACAATCTGTACCATTAGAAGGCTCTTTTTGGAAACAAAACTCCTCAGTTCCTCCATTTCCCCCATAACATTAAACCGCCCTTGTCGAGGTCACAAGAGCTACACGGATGGTCGAGGGGTTAGCTCACATTTTAAAACATGCCACCACGTCTATTCCTTTAGCACTTAGAGCTGCATGAGTCAAAATGTTTCCTTAAATGTTCTTCATCTACCCATCTTCACTAACTTCTTCTCTCTCCATTTGATCTTAATGTTGTGTATTTTAGGATTATTTTGTTCGGACTTTATTACTACTATACATAAACTCCTACCTCATAAGGAGTAAGCAAGCTTCCTTAGATAAGTTATTGAGCCACCCTCTAAACCAATATTATTAAATTGATTATTATCAATGTTAAGGACAATAATGAGATGAAAATGTTTCTCAAACTTTATAGACAGCTCAACTTGGAATAATATTTGTATCTCTTTTTGTCCTTAACAAGGACATATTCACCTCTCAGTTACAACAATAAAAATTTAACAATAACAACAAACAATTGAATATCAACTACACAAAACATAAACACAGTTTGATGCAGTGGCTACATGTTGAGGGGCATGGAGTTAATTTACTAGTTTTTGTCCCATTATAGTCTAAAAGTAGAGAAAAATAAACATTTACTTAAAACTAATTTTTAAATTAGTTTTAAGTAAATGTTTATTTTACTGTGGTATATTATCACTGTGGTTTTAACCACAGTGAAACTCGTCAAAAAGGACAAAAAGACTTCAACAATACCTATCCAATTTTAGTATATTAATTCAATGACAGCATTAACTATAATTCAATATTTACTAAAACTAAAAATAATGAATATTATTATAATAAATATCATAATAATAAAATAATAATAATAATTTTATTTAATAATAATTATTTATTTATTTATATATTATAATAATAATAATAATTATTATTTTAGTTATAATAATAAAATATATATTATAATATAATAAATATAATAATAATAAATAAATAAAAATGATTGAATTGATTTTACTAAAACTTATTAAATAACACATATAGGATTTCTTACCTCCTTTCAATACTCCAACTTGATCCGTATTCACATGGTAGAACGGAGTGCCGATGAGTGTAGAAATGTTGTCCAGATTTGACGCTGGGAGAATAACCAATTTTAGTGAGTAAAAAACATAGGCCCTACTCATGCTTGTAATCTAGTTTTTCAGTTCCTACATTGGCTTGAGTTTTATGATTGTTACAAACACCAGTTTAAAACAATCCATTCGGTTATTCTTGCAGTGATCCATTTGATTTGGTATCCATAAATATAGTCTCAGCTCATCTGAACTTCATGCTTGAGAAATTAACTAAAATTTTTTCACTTACTTAAATTCTTCTGTAAAATATTTAATGATTTCACTGGTGAAAAATTTATTAAGTTTATAGATAGTATAAGATAGTTGACATTTTTATGTCATTGAGATATCAATTAATTACCATGACATCAGATAGCCACTATAGGTGGTAACTATATCAGGGATTTGTATATTTTTCAGCAAAATGTTGCTACTCTTAACCCATTGTGGTCCTCCATGTGCACTGGGATAAAAATCCACAAAATATAAAACACACTTGTCTGGAGTAGTGATGAATCGTTTGTATCCGTTTTTCGGATTTTTTGGCTAGACAACTAAACACTAATGTTGATAATTAATTAATTGCAATGTTGATCATTACCAATTGAATTTTTCTCCAAAGGTCTATACCGTGGCAGGTTATTTAACTCAGGGCAGCACTTCCCTGAAAAATGAATGTAAAACTATGAATATTATATTCTTAAGTTAGTTCTTGTGTACAGTATGGTTTCTATAAATTTTGTTTCCTTTCATGTGATTGTGCTTGCACTATGGCTGTTCTCCACATAGTATATGTATGCCATCAACAGATGTATAAAGTAAATAGTTAAGTGATTTAAACAGTTTCTTAAAATTGAATAACTTATTAGAAGGATCATTATGAATATTAATCATAAGCATTATTCAGTGGATCTCTTTCCTATGAACATTTTAAAAACTATTATCAAGAATAACTATATTATTACGGTGCAATCATCTTACTCTCATTTCTCATTCATACTTGGCTCAAAATACCTACCTGGCTAGGTCATCATTTCAGTGAAAAGTATTAAGCATAGAAGTACTATCTTCCAAAAACTTTCTAATTTTTTCAATAATGCTTAAAAAAACATTATTAATTCTAATTGAATTTTATACTAAGTTATAATTTATAACAGAATAAAATTTTTGTATTGACGTTTAGATATATCTATGAATAAAGATTTAATATATTGGTAAGTATTATTCACCAAAGTAGTGGTTTCGGACACACTTGATTGTAACACCAGTGATATACAGCATCACCATGAAAGCCGACACAATCACTGCCCTCAAGCATAAACCTGTCATCCAATCATCAAATGAAGAAGATCTGCAAAGTAATAACAGTGAGTAGCTAGCAAAAAGCAGATCTTTTTTTGTCATTGAATAGTAGAGAAAATATTACACATATTGTGTACCGTAACGTTCTATGGCACAATAAAGAACTTATACAGGGTGGTTATGAAGTCACTTCCTCCCCTATTTTTTTTATTTGTTTTAAGAAATAAATAAACCTTTGAGAAATCATACAAACTTAATCCAAAGTATATTTTGAAGTTATCAAAAATTTTGAATGCCCCCCAATAATGGGGTATTTTGGGGACAATTCAAAATGTTCAAATATAAATCCCCATTGAGATGTACCTCATTTTAAAGTCCTTGAAATATAAAGACGATTGGCAAAAATTAGGGGTCTCTACCTCAACCCAGTACAAAATGGCGGAATTTTGAAATATATGACCCAGGGTTTTAAAGTCCCTTCCCCCCTTGGTTTTTGCTACAATTTACATTTAAAGTAATTTTCAATTATGTGATTCATTGTAATAAGTAAATATTCTGACTTTTGTAGTAATTAAAAATGTTGGGAGTAAGTAAGGTGTAAGACGTAGGAGTCAACTTCCGAATTCCTTATGAGTGTTATTTGACCGGAATGGTGGCCTATTCCTGTAATCCAGCTACTTGGAGGTCACAAATTGTGGTTATGAGCGATGGTCGGTGGGTGTAGTGTACTCTTGTGTGGATTAAAATCCGCACTATTGAATACTAGGTTAATCTACAAAGACCATCCTTATGATTAGACTAATTCGTAATTCAGAGGCAGTGGTTCGAATTTCACGTTAAACTGTAGGTTCCTTAGTTACCATCGGCTGTTGGGCTATTAATTAATAGTCCTGTCTAAGGAAAATGTCAGTCTTGGGGTGGGGGTCCCAGAGCTAAGACATTTGTATGTCAAAACTAATTACTTTACAAGAACATGCCATAAAAAAAGTCATGTTAATTATTTGTCATGTTTACAAAAACAAAGCAATAATAGTTTTAAAAATCACATGTTATTATTATGACATCTCCCTTTTTTTAGAGATAAAAAAGAGTGTCTAGAGGTTTTATTGTCATGTTGATCACCAGGATTCTCTACAGAAAAGAACACAGAAATTGGCAACCAGGTAAAGTCATTAGAAAGGGTCCATAATCAAAGTCATATAATTGACAGAATAGTAACAGAAAATCAAAATATCGTTAGGAGGAACTTAGTTCATAAAAACTTGGTTCCTAGGAGTTCTTGGTCCTTAAAAAGGTGTCCTGATATCGATGAAGGAAACACTACCACCAAGAATATCACATATGAAGAATATCATATGAAGAATATCACCAAGAACAATAAAACCTCCTTATTAATGAAAGTTTAATTAAACTGAAAACATTTTTTGTGTACAATGTTGTACATCTTTACAAAAACAAAACAATAATATTTTTTAAAATCACAAGTTCTTATTAAGGCAAAGGACAAATAAAATTTAAAATGGGACCAATGGGAGAAAAGTTAAAATTAATATCCGTGGTAAACTCAGTACTTGTACATTGTCTGAGAGCGCCCAATGTTATTCTTATGGAGAATATTGAAAAATCAGTATCTTCCTTATTTTTCAAACGTTTTATATTAAACTTGGTATGCAGCGGTAGGTCAATTCACTTAACAAAATACACATTAAAAAAGCTTGGTATTACTGGAGGGGGAGTCTATATTTTTTATTTAATAGTAACCTGACAATCAAAAATAGAAAATGTACACTGATGAGTCAACCTCAAGAACAATGCAGTGAATATAATGATAATCTTAAGATTGTGATTTCTGTATGTTTATGTCACTTTTTATTGTACAGTTCCAATCATGAATTATGACCGGGACCCATCTATAATCAAATATTCAATAAATCAGTTTTTTTTTTTAAATTATTAGAGGAAAAAAAGCTACGTTTTGTTATTGCACTATTTTTTAAGATTCTCTACAGAAAAGAACACAGAAATTGGCAACCAGGTAAAGTCATTAGAAAGGGTCCATAATCAAAGTCATATTGACAGAATAGTAACAGAAAATCAAAATATCGTTAGGAGGAACTTAGTTCATAAAAACTTGGTTCCTAGGAGTTCTTGGTTCTTAAAAAGGTGTCCTGATATCGATGAAGGAAACACTACAAGAATATCACCAAGAACAATAAAACCTCATTATTAATGAAAGTTTAATTAAACTGAAAACATTTTTTGTGTACAATGTTGTACATCTTTACAAAAACAAAACAATAATATTTTTTTAAATCACAAGTTCTTATTAAGGCAAAGGACAGATAAACATTAAAATGGGACCAATGGAAGAAAAGTTAAAATTAATATCCGTGGTAAACTCAGTACTTGTACATTGTCTGAGAGCGCCCAATGTTATTCTTATGGAGAATATTGAAAAATCAGTCTCTTCCTTATTTTTCAAACGTTTTATATTAAACTTGGTATGCAGCGGTACGTCAATTCACTTAACAAAATACACATTAAAAAAGCTTGGTATTACTGGAGGGGGAGTCTATATTTTTTTATTTAATAGTAACCTTAGAATCAAAAATAGAAAATGCACACTGATGGAACGTCAACCTCAAGAACAATGCAGTGAATATAATGATAATCTTAAGATTGTGATTTCTGTATGTTTATGTCACGATTTTCATTGTATTTCATAATTTTGGCGGTATGTCAAACAAAGACATTCAATTGGTTTCAACTGGCTTTTACTAAGCGGCCTTAATTAAGTAGAATATATTTTAGGTCTATAAATATGAGCATCTAGTTAATGTTACATACTTAAATCAAATATTTCTCTGTAGTCAGGTTTTGTGAAGGATAATCAGTTCTTCAGGATAACCACTATAAGTTAAACTTTGCAAAATCTTAACTAATTCTTCAATTTTATCTTTATACTTTATCACTGAGAAAGGAACGTTTTACCTTAAAATATAAATAATGTAAACTCCACACTTCTACATGTCTCCCTCCATTAAAAAAACGGATAATACTGTACTGATAAGCCATAGAGATGTACTGCTCCTCATAGAGGGTTTAAACCGACTGTAATAAAATTTGTTAATATAGAACCTGAAGTTATTGTAAGTAAGCACTAACCACTACAATACTCAAACATAAATTATACTAAATAACAACACAACTATTGATTTTGAGAATACCTTATTATTATCTTTACTTCCGGGGATACAGGGGCCCTAACTTATCTTTTTGATACTTTTTCTTCAGACTTACAATGTACTCTTAAATTAACCCTTTTAATATTTTTTCTCATATTAAACCGTTTTTAATTCTACGAAAGTAATGGTTTATGTTATGAATAGAGAGTATAAGAGTAACATTTTTTTTAAATCAAACAAAAAATTGTTTACTTTAATATTTTTAAAACTAATATTAGCATAGCGTATGAGCATATAAAACGTAACACTCCTACAACCTAAAGTTCAATTGTGTGAAAATACAAAAATATTTAGTTTCTAATATTCCCAGATATGCCTGCGAGAATAGTACGTTTACTCCTGAGTCTCTACCAAGTCATGTCCCTGTGTTGTAATGTTGCCAATAATTAAAAAAAAAACCAAATAGATTAAAGTTCCGATTGAACACTTAGACTTGACATATACAGATCAACAGCTATATACAATACCACAAAGTACATTCTCTGTGACAATACTAAGACGATCACATTTTACGTAGATGGTTGGCCACTCTGTTCTAAGTTTTGGCATGGATATGTTTTAGCTCTGGGGTGGTGTTAGCAATTTGTAAGATGAAAATTTGAAACATAAGAACAGCTGATTTAACTTATTTCCCACAGTGAAGTAAATACAAATATTTTTGTTACAGGCACAATACTTCAACTTCAGCCATTTTCTTCCTGTTTTGGACTGAATTACTCAACAAACGATCTCAATCTCTCAAACTACCAAAACCCATTTTTATTCTGAAATCTATACCTTATCCTTATATAGTGGTTATAAGTAAGCCCAAAATTTAGGTGTAAACTAGTATGATTTAATGTTTTGCTATAAAAGTAACTGATTCCATAAAATATTGTAACATAATGCAATATGTGCTCTTTGCAATATTTAGCATCTTCAGAGGCTCCACTTGGTAAGTGAGAGCCATGGGGCCCTTTGCAATGGCAGACCTGGCCAGATAGCTCCTGAAACTTTAAGTCCACACTCCAAGAATCTTTGAGTCTACAGTTTGTTTGCAATAGTGAAAGTTTAGTATTTCAAACTGTCACCAGTTTGTTTTAGATCAACCTTTAGAGACATGGCTTCGGTTGTATTCCAATTAAAAGGCCTAAAACTTTATACCAAATTTGGCCCACACTGCTGCAAAAGAATTAGGTCAAATTATTTATAAAACTGCCCATAAGGAGTTACGGAAAATTCGTCAATTTGAAGTACGTTTGTTGGTACAGTTTTAGGCATTATCAATGCCTGAAACCATATCTCAAAAGATTGATCCAAAACAGAATGACAGCATTTAGGTTCATAATTTTCAATATTCTAACTGCAGCCATATTGCTTTTGATCAAGATTTTGGAGGTCAGGTTCCAGGATTTTAAACACACTGTATTTACATAGCTAAATAAATGAAAATTTATATAAGACAGATATGTATATCACTAATATCTGAATAAGGACTTTATTTACTACTTTTAATTAATTTAAAATATATCTTTTTTACTACACTACATTGTAAATTTACTTAAATTAAAGATAATTTGTTTGACTTTCGTTTTGTTTGACGTTTGAATTTGTTGATGTGCTTGCTATTGTTAACAAAACCTCTCTTAAACATTAGGACAAATATTTACAGTACAGTTAGTAGTGTAGTTCAAAAAAGTATTTAGTACAATAACTTAACATTATTAAGAGTTAAACTTTGTTTCCCTTACTTTGAAGAATGGGAAGACTTATTTGGAAATATCAGCTTGCAACAACTGTCCTCCTCACAGCAATAAAAGTCCTCAGGGCAAGTCACTACTTCAGTTGGTGTTGTTCGGCAAACACTCACTTAAAAGATATTACGAGATGATACATTAGATTATGAGCCTAAAATAACTCCCTGAGTAGTTAATGTTATGGTAGATGATTGGGTACTTGTGTTAATAAAGTACCAAGTTATGTAAGTCTTTGTACAGTACCGTACTTTATTCTTTTGAATCCTATTTGTCTCAATTGGTGTCCAGAAGTTACCCAGTCGAACTCAAATCTGTATTTTTCATATTATTTAACTTCAAAAAATTTTCCACTCAACTGTTAATAAATCAATCACATTTAATTTGTTAAAACTATAATAATTATATACAATTATAATCCTTTATTGCATAACAAGCGGTCAATACATTCCTACTGTTCAAGCTTAAGGCATTATTTCTTTCTGTAGACCAAAAATTTAGTAAACTTATATTTATTTATTTTATACATTTTATAACTAGTGGAGTAAATGTATTCTGAAGTCTCATGAAACCAGAAACTTATCTTGACTGACATAATAAGGGAAGTATTGGGTGTTTCTATCCTTGTCAGTAACCATCAACTTTAAAATGGGTATATTGTGCTTTTAATAATAAAACAATGTTAACATAATTTATTAGAAAATTATCAAAAACTACAAAATGTGAATCAATAATGATAGTTTATTAGTTAACTTTCAAAGTTTTTTAATATTTAAAAAATATTAAAATTACTCAACAAAAAAACTTCCTGAAAGTAGACTTGAAATAGGAAGGGGAAGTTTCTCTTATTTCCATCCGAAGTTGTACAAATGACCACCCTCTGGACTTAAAAGGTTATGCAGGCAAAACTTTCAGAAATAAGATTATAGAATTATTAGGACCTGCAAAACTGTTTTGTTAGCCAATATAGTTTTGATTTGTTTTCTTAATATTATTACCTAGTATTATTTATTGTTATAATTTAATTGATATATATTTGTTACTAGTACTATGTAGATTAGGATTAAATGTGACAATAGTTGTTCTGAAAAGCAGTTGTAACTGAGATGCAGTCATAATAAAAGGACAATTTCATTTTTATTTATTTTAACTAAAAGAAAACTTAATGTTAGAATTGTACTCACACGAATAAGCTAGAGAAAACAAATAGGAATAATAAATTAAAAACTTAATCATTTTGAAAGTCAGTAAATAACGCAATTGAATCACACGAGTTTAGTGACTGGATTTAATATCGTTTGAGCTTGTAATGTAGGCCTAGTCAGATAACCAATGAGAGGGTCACACCATTATCTCTGACTGAGCCTCAACTTCATATAATACACTTGATATGGTAAAGCGTCCTAAGTCAGTTCTGACAACTGTACTGTACCCAGCACTATGTTGAAAATGTGAATCATGGATAATGTAAACAACAGGCTCAGTATGTTTCTCAAACAATAGCTGTTTAACCACATTTTCATTCCAAGATTATAGTATACTTACAATTAATTATTATATATTGATTTTATACTTTATTCCACTCATATGATGGTAAATAGGGGAAGTTTTGTTCCAGTTCAAATTACAAAATTGATCAATTGTTATATGATGGTATAGAGACGAAGTTTTGTTTAGTTGAAATTTAAATTAAGTGGTTAAATCAATTCTTAGCTCCCTTGTACCCAAAAAGTGATTTGCCAAATAATGTCTGGCTGTAAGTCTACTTATATTTTCAAATTTGTGAATGTACCAGTGTAATTCACCATAGTAATTAATCAAAATATTGTTTAAAATGTTAATTTTTCAAAATTTGTTTACAAAAACAATCAATTAATTATTAAATGTGTTATCACTATTAACACATAGTCACAAAACATTACAGATTAGAATTTTTAATAATTCATGAGCAACAAATGTTTGTGGGAAAAAACTGAAAATTACAATTTTTAATAAATACAGAAGGATAAAGGTGAAGTAGTTATGGTCATCATTAAGAGCAGATAAAAATCAACCTCATTGCTACAAAATAGAGGTCACAGTTCTGTTGATGCCATGCAATTAGAACTTTATTATACTGAAATTATTTTATATTTTAATCAATGAAAAAACAAAGTCTAAAATTCCTTTTAAATTCTAACATAATTCTCAATCAATTAACAATTTCTGAAAGCTTGAAGTCATGTTAATCAATAAAGTGAGATCATAAAAATAATAACCATAATCCAAAATGATTATCAATACCCGAATTGATAAGGCCTAGTTGCAAAAAACCAAGGAGTGCTGTCATCTGCACTGATATATATTGAAAGCTTGATGCATTTCTAGTAACTCCAATTGGCTAACAGTTTTACAAAATCTCCATTCTCCCACAGGTCGCCATTTCAAATGGTAATCTAATCTAATCTAAATTTGATAAGTTGGGAGAATAAGTACACATTTAAATGTCTGAACAAAGTTGAGATTGAGGTTTTTACATAAGTTATCATGACTACGGACACACACACACACACATCTGGCAGAGACATTGAAGCTTTTGGGGACCTCAAAACTAAAAAAAATTGGTCCCGATTTTAGTCTTGTCATGATGACCACGGTTATAGCTCTATTTCCTATAATAAATTCGATAAAAGACTTTTAATATGGTGCATAAAGTATTCTTAAAACACCGTAAAATATAACAGCCTTTGTTAGACTTCTCCAAACTACAAAACCAAAACATTAACATAAACAAACAACATCAGCTGATAATCTTACAATAAAATAATTTGACCAGTTAATTGCAGTAAACTGACAGAAGGCTATTCTTACAGTGCAGAGCAACAAATTTTACATTTCACATAGAATATAAATACCATCTAGATTTAGGTTGGAATGTAAGCGCTATATAATGAATTGAATTTTTAATAAAATGTTTTAAAGCAAATGAGTTTGAATGGAGACATTTTTAATTACTGATAATGTATATCTATCATTCGATTCAACAGGGGATCAGGAACTCATTGGAGTGTAATTCTTTATATTAGAGATAAGAAACAGTTTAATTATTTTGACTCCCTAGGACAACAAATTTTAACATGTAAATAATATTCACAGTATTGAATAACAAATATGGGGGGGAAATGGAACTATCAATTTTACAGATGTTACCACAACAAAATAATGGTACTGATTGTGGGATTTACATTCTAATTTTTGTTGAGATTATTATTAAAATAATTATTTCTGGAAAAATGGAACAAACATGGAAAGATTACTTCCCAGATATAAGTGAGACAGTTTTATGTGCCAAGCAAGTTCAACTTGTAATGATGTAATGATGACACACAGTTTTATTTAGGAAAGCAAATAATGTTATCATTGATGCTTAAACATGGGTAACACTCAATAGTACAGCCACAAACCAGTAATTCTGTCGAACAGAGCAGTCCTTAGTTAAATGAGCACTGGCAGCATGCAAAAAGGCTTCTAGCAGGTTTTTGTCTAGAGTCCAACAAAGTAATCAATCTATATCAGTATATGTCACTGCCCATAGGAAACAAATTTCTACATGCAATTTCTGTTCTGAATTTAAGACTCCAGTAACTAATTTAATCTTAAAGCGCAATTAACCAGAGGAATGCATAATTCAGGTGTCAGAGAAAGTCTTCTACTACAAAAAGACTTGACCTTTGAGTTAGCAGAAGTGATGGCTTTGCTCTGGCTATTGAAGCACTTAAGATTTACAATGACACATCCAGGAATCTGCCCTCTTCACATGTAGATGTTAATAAGGTAGCACAGAAGTCTCCTGGAACTACAATACAGGCCTGAAACAAAACACTTCAAAATCCAGCCACAATTTCTCAGTACCAGCTCACCCATTGCTCTGCTTTCCCATTGAATATGGGAAAGCAGAGATCAGCACAGAAGGCTGATCCAACTTGCAGTTCTTGGACTGGAGAATGTAAGTCTTCAATGTGGAAAGTTAGATTCAACGACTGCAGACTCCACATATCTCAAGTACGTTGTAAAGAACGTAATTCAGTTTTTATTTGGCTATGTTTTTAAATAAGTCCATTTTAGTTGGTTGAAATGCTCTATAAAATAAAATTTCTTTAGAATTAATAAAATTTTTCATGAGGCCAGTAAACTTCTCACTACAGTTTTGAAGACAATTTTTGGTACACATTCAAATTGTTTATTAGATACATTTCAGCAGAACTTACACTATATGTATTGATCGAAGAGTGTAAAGTCCATTTGTATAATGTACAATTTGATTTATAGGATGTACAACAATAATAACAATAATAGTTGACGAAGGTACTACAACCTATTGGTATGGACTAATAAGTCCATACCAATTCAGGAGCAAAGTGTTAAAAAAACAAAGACACTGCTACACTATAATGTTTCTAAAGCCTTTGCTTTGTGCCTCCACGACATAGTTTAGCGTCCGCAAGAATCCTTGAATTTCTATTCATTTGTGTTCCCGAAATTCAATTTGGATGGATGGCCTTTGGATGATTGGAACATTTTACAAATACCACTGTATTTGTAAAATAATAAGAAAAGAAAACCCATTTCTAAAAAGTCCTGTATTTTTTAATATCAAACTAAATCTATGACAGTGAATGCATTGGGCTTACAATTTAGACTTAAGGATATGCAACCACAAATCTACTCGCACACATTCTACATACAATAGGTAAAAATATTAAATCATTTTTGTTCTTATTTTATACAAAATTATACATGGCAACTTAAAATGAGAAAGTAAATAATTAATTTCAAGATTTTACATTGATATATTTAAAACTTATATACAAAACTTTATAGAATACTTTACATTGTGCAAATAATAACAATGAGATCGTATATTAAATAACGTACATAAATTAACTTTACTGTTGGCCCCAGCTGTTTTAACACTAACAAATGGCTGCCTACAACTTGAGAAGACAATCTCATCGAATCCATGCAATTTAATATTGTTTTAAATAAAAGTAAAAAATAAAGAAAAACAAACATACATCTTACATCTTATTAGAACATGCAAATAAATTACAATAAATAAACAAAACCTAAGCTTTTATTCTTTTAATTGATCAAAAAATATCATGCTCAAATAATCATTTGTATAAATATTCACAATTTTTTTGCAACATAACTCAGTTTAAAATTATACTATATATTGTACAATTTTATAAATATATTAGTGAGCAAAATTTTGATAGGTTGTTAAAAATATTTCACTTAGCACCAACACGTATACACAGATTCATGGACAGCCCTCAATCATATTCAGTACACAAAGAAAGTGATCTTGCTCTGCAGCCTACAACTTTAAAAGCTCATTTTAGTTTTATCACCTTGGAATGATATAAATATGCCAACTTAATATAAAATATTAGGTGAACAATTTAAAACTACTCAATAAGTACAGCATCTAATTGTTTACAATATAATACACAATTGTCTGACTAGAATCTTTGTGTACATCTAATGAAACATGCCAAACGTAAAAAGATACAAGATGAAAGAGATATATTGAGGAAAATAATATTTGGAATTGCTAAGTTTCATAAACTATCACTGTACTTTAAGGGACCAATATTTGGTAATCATTTTCAAAATTAGATTTTGTCTGCAGTAAAACATTTTAGAGGGTTAACTACCTAACAGCTATAATCTGAAGCAACATGAGCATAAATTGTTCACCAAATACATCACATAATGACAGAAATATAACTGAGTCAAAGTCTCCAAAAAACTACATTCAAATGATGTATAAATGTGACTGCAATGCAACTTAATTACAAGTTAGATATAAGTCCATACCTATAACTTTTAACTGAAATGGCGACCTACCCAGGTAGGTATTTGAAGCATATTTGGCCTAGAGAGGTGTTCTCTTCTCTTCCAATCATTATGATTGCAAAATCATCAATTACTAATCAAATAAACTAAATATTATATTTGATGAACAGTCCAGTTTTGAAGTTTTCTAGTTTTAAATTCGCATGATATTATTACTATTGCTTATCACAGTAATACTTTAATAAGGCATTAAAAGAGTTTATTCACTCTGCTTTGTTTATTTGGGTTAAACCAAGCATACGCTATCATGTAAGGATTCAAATGAAACATATTGATGACAAACAATAAAGAACCACTGACATAACCTCATAATCTCTTAGTGCTAAAGACATGCCTGCTTTAGCTAAAGGTCCAGGTAAGGTGGTCACTATGAAATCAAATATTGCTTGTTAGCTATGTTTAATAGAAAATAAATCGTACTCATTTATATCTGAAAAATGGAGACTCTGACAAAATAAAGTTAAAAACTCAACTTATATTCCTCAGAAATCTAAAACGCAATGCTTTTTATAATTAATTGCACTTAAAGAACTGTACTTTATAATCCTTGAAACAATAAACAATATACGCAGAGAAACAAAACTATATAAATAACTTGAACTAAAATAGTACTACTTAGTAATAATGGAATCTATTTACAATAATTTTACAAATTTTAAATTCAACAGGGTCTTAAAATCTGTCACTTTCCTCAATCTACAACATCAGCTCATGGACTAAATGGTTTTTGACTTGTAGGAACATTTTATGTGACAATATAAAACTAACATTAATCAGTCACACATGAGAAAAATGAGTGTCCAGCAAAAATAAACAATAACCTATATAAATATATTTTTACAAAATCTACTTAGATGTCTGTAACGATATAAAACTAATAAGATAAAAGAAAGATGCATTAATAATAACAGACTAACAAAAATAAAATGATAATAATTGAATACTTTCACATAATAAACACTGGTGATAGATAACATACATCTGTCAATGCTCCCATATCAGTTTCGAGAGCTCAAAGATCGCAATAAAAACATCAGTCACATAGTCTCTACGTTTAATCACAGAGTTATGTTCCTAGAGAAAGAACATAATGGAGAAAGCGATTTCACCAAACAGTATCTTTGGTATTTCGTTAGAAATCCACTTATAGTAAAAAAATTTGCATTAAAAAAGTCTATTTGCTTTCAAAAAGTCACATCAAATAAAAGAGGAATGTGTTTTGATGTCAAATGGCATCTTGAAAAAGCACATTAAGTACACACTCGATTTATGAGAAACGGAGGAATGGAAAATTAATAAGTACACATAAACGGCCGTATTGAACACTCGGGGAATGTGTTTCGATGTTTGTGCACAGTTTATCCTAATGGCCACACGGTGGCCGCAGGGACCCTCAACACCATGACTCCGACGCGGCATTGTGGAAGTTGTCATCTTCCTCGTCGCTGGGGTCTTCCCCATACATGTCTGCCAACTTGCGGAACCTCGGTCCAAAGTTGGACAGGTAGTCAAAGTTGAGATCTCCTTCATCAGTACCTGCAATCACAACACTCTTCAACATCTCCAATATTTCATTACTGAATTATAAATTTCACTTTTCGGTAACCAATCTTGGGTGTAGAATACCCAAAATTTGTTAATTCCTAAAGCAGAAGTAATCACTGTTATTCCTGGTGAGAACTTGAATGTTTAAACTTAAAACAACTTTACAAACAATACTATTGTTAAAAAAGAGTTCAGAAATGCACAATCAATAAAATTTTAATAAATAAAACGCTGCATAGTTCGTACACTCCATACTAGTTAAATATTCAGTATTTTGTTATGAATGTTTCTAAACTGTTTGTTAAGTCAAAAGTGTTTCTTTATTGGAAGGATCCAAAAGTCACACCTGTCGTCACATTATGAAGTGCACTACCTCACCATGGAGTCCATGCATTGGCGATTCAAGCAGTTTGTTCTCTGCCACTCATCTGTTCACTATAGTTGTCAATTAATTTCCCTCTTATACACACTATGCGTCTCAATCTCTCAATGTTCATTTTATCATTTCAATTTTAAAAGCCTATATAGGGAATCCATTAAGTTTTATTTTATTCTTTAAAATTTAAATGAAGATACTATTTATTTTATAAACCCTCCAGCTGCCCATCATTTCACTCTGGAATGCCACCTCATTTTTGGCCATTTTTCAGGTTTTGTTTAAAAACCATAACAATTTTGGATACTATGCAAAGTATAGCATATTATATATTTTCGTGTTCAGTATAAAACAGGTTAGGCTACAAGAAAAAAATAAAAATTACTAACTAAATAAAAATCTGAAACAGCCATTTTGTTTGAAATTTCATAACCAATAAGAAAATTACACAGCTGTATAAAAATAAATAAAAGTACCCTATGTTCAAAAACCTTTATATGTACACGAAACCCTTACTGCCTAGTCTGGGGCCTATGAGAGTAATCCCCAAATAAATTAAAAAACATTGTAAAGAATGTCATTAGGCCTACATATATTTATAACACTAAATACAAGGAGAAAGGTGTTATGAATAATTCATATTATAGATAATTCTAGCAAAATACACAACGAAACACTAACCCAACAGCACGACTCTAACACAATGCAAAGCATACGGCTCGAACAGCTGTTGGCGCGACGTCGTAACACCCGTAACTAAATGTAATTATACGATGTAATGCATAGAGTATAAAAATTAGAAACAATACTAAGGACGTAAATTATAAGCTCCTCTTTACAATGATATATATAAAAGTACATTTGCGATGTATCGTGAGCAGCTACGAGAAGATCTCGCCGGTTTTATCGCCGGATTCCGTCAAATGGCAGTCTAGGGGGTGTAAAAATTCGCCGGAATCCGGCGAATGGCAGCTGGAGGGTTAAACAACATCAAGATATCCATCACATCAACAATAAGGTCTTCCGTCTTAAGTATACAGTATTTTATTACAACACTCTGGCCAGAAGCAGTGATAGGTAATAAACTTCAAGCCAACGTCTAGCCCATCTACATCCAGTCAATCCAGGATTAAAAAAAGTAGTATTTCTCCACTATTATTATTACATGACCACCCATTTTACAATACTAACTAAGATTAAAACCCAAAGTCAAATCATTGAAATAATTAGGCCTACTCCAGTTTCATTATTGTATTTTTCTCTCTCTTGCCTTAATTCGCCACAATTACAAAAACTGTTGTAACTGTCATCTGCCCATGGTAGACCTTTCCTCATTGATTTGTGGTAAAATAAAATAGTTAAGATTTTTATAATGTCACTGTATTTAATGTATATTTGACTGTAGGAGTAAACTATTATTTAATTTCATTTTAGTTCTCACCTGATGCTAATGATGAAAGTGACCCCGTTGTGTTGCCATCACCCTCGTAGGCATAATGGCGAACATCGTCAAATGGATTCGTCTCGGGGTCGTTATCTACTGACTGCTTCTTGCCATCCAGGAAACCACAGATGTCTGGCACATCATCAGGTCCTGCAAACAGTTTTAAATTTTAAATATCTTTTCTTTTCTGTTTTATAGTACTGGAACATTTTATTTGTTCAACGAAGACCAATTAAAATTAAAGTATTAAAAATACTGTCAACTTTTAGACACCATTCTTAAAAAATAATGTTAATTACTTAATTCAGATAACCGGACTATTCTGTTATATAATATTTAAGGCCTTAAATCTAATGTACCATTATAAATCTACAAAACCATTATAAGACCTATTCTTCTATATGGAGCCGAAACCTGGACTATGGATAAAAGTACAGAAAAGAAATTAATCACGTTTGAAAACAAAGTCCTGCGCAAAATCTTTGGGCCCACAAAGGAAGGGGACACTTGGAGGATTAAACATAATCGTGAACTAAGGGACCTTTACAAGGAACCTGACGTAGTAGCTGAGGTTAAGAGTAGGAGACTTCGATGGACGGGTCATATCATTAGAAGAGAGGAAAGAAACACAATAAAACAAGTGTGGACATGCAATCCGACGGAGAGGAGACCACGAGGCAGGCCAAAGAAACGCTGGAAGGATGAAGTTAAAAAAGACATGGCCAGGATGGAAGTGGATGAAGACACCGCAAGAGACAGGACAAGATGGAGGCAGTGCGTTGGTGAGGCCAAGTACCACTTGGGGTACAAATGGCCATGGGAGTAAGAGTAAGAGTAAGTAAGTAAATCTAATGTATTCTTAAAAATTGCATAAAATAATATTTAAAACCTATAATATTATATTTAAAATAATATATATAAAAATATTAAATAAAATAATATATAAAATATTTAAAACCGATTTACGCTGTTTGCATTACAAAAAACCATTAAAAGTTTGACACTCAGTATACTTAGAAACAGGCTGAGCCAGTAAGTTAAAACAGCTGTGGTTTATTGCAAAAAATCCCCAGGCAATGACTGCAGCGCAAAACTAGACTTGTTCTTTTGTTTTCACAGAATACACAAATTATTGCCAGTAGCTCAGTGGACTTGGGTATTTATATAAACATATACAGTAGACTCCCGATTATCCGTGAGCGAATTAACCGTGTTGCAGCTTTTCCGCGATCAGCAAAAAAATATTAAGTTTAACTGTCCATTCTTGTGCCTGAAAATTAATATTATTAATTACCACCCTCGACACTTGGGCGAGCGATCGTAAGTAAAGCCACTAAGCAAAGGGACTATTGGGCTTGAAAGGGAAAGATGACACTTTGCTGTGCAATCTCATGGCACTTGGACAGTTCGGTTTTGTTATTGTTATAAAGGAAGCAAATGCCTTTGAACATAACTCAATAATGGACCTTTCCCTCAAATCCAATTAAGACAGCAACATCAGATGTATCTCTGTAATACATTGCACTTGTCTCACATATTGGACAGTTTTTTTTACGGATGTGAAAATAATGTCTACTAAATTGTGTGTTTACAAAAAGGTGAACTTATACTTGATGTCTTTCACATTATCAAACATAACATTCAGTAAAGGTTAATAAGGACTTACAGTAAAACCTCGTTAATCCGGACTAATTGGGGCTCCAAGTCGTCCGGATTAACGAAAGTCCGGATTAAAACAAATAATCCAGACAGTGATTTTTGGGTACCCCTTGTATATAATGAAACACCTTTTGCAGATAAACTTAAATAGTATGTATATTCTGAATATAAAAATACATATTGTAGAAACAGTAGTTACATTTGAACAAAAATATACACTAGGTATTTACGTCCATACAAAAAATTAGTCAACGAAAAAAGACAAAATTACTTTGAACATGAGGGTTGAGGTTCGTCCTCAAGTGACTGAACTGGTTTGAAGAAGGAGTTGAACTTTATTTGCCTTTCTTTAGTGTTAATTTCACAATTAAACAACACAACTAAAACGTGCAGTGCAATTGACCTCTGTGGAGCAACTGACGGCCTGATACGAGCAGGAGAAACACAATCGTGTGATAACCATGGTAACGGCACGTACGCCTTGCGCTGTAAGCGCCCGCACTCGGCATACGCACACAAACATCGCCGGGCGCAGTCGTACAGCGACGATCGTATGCTACTAATCAGCGTTCTGCGAATTAAAACTGCGATCCAATGGCTGTCCGGATTAAGCGAAGTCCGTATTAATGGGGTCCGGATTAACGAGGTTTTACTGTATTTAGCTCTCACGGTCATTTTAACTATTTCCTGTGCATTTTAGGTTAGGTTTGCTATATCTGATATTAAGATTATACGAGATTGCTCAGCTACAAATTACTGTGGATAATCAGGAGTCCACTGAATATAAGTTATGATTGTTAATTTTTTCACTAAATAAATCCCTGTTATATGAAATGTGCTGTGCTGTTTTTATGGATGTGGAACTGTGATGTTTTATAGGTGTAAAAAATTCTAAAAGGTAATAAATTACGATGGAAAATAAAGTAGATGCATTTAAATACAACACTGACAAAGGAGAAAAAGTAATGTGTAGGAGGATTGAAAAATGTACAAATGTTGAGGGAATAATAAATAAGTATACCTATGTAATAATTTTCTGGATGTGGAAACCAGTGTCCTGAATTCCATTCACTCCAAATAGATCAAGACTTGATAAATTGACACCCTGAAGTTTTGATTTATTGAATGTTTACTTTACTCTAAATATAATAAATTTATAAGGAATATAATTCAAGGTGTGTAGCTGACTTTGCTGGTGCCTTCAGCCTGTGCCATCCACTCACCTCCTCTTTGTATCAGATGGGTATTGGACGGCAGCTGCTTCTCATTGTGAGGATCGTCGTACATGAGTCGCAGTACGTTCAAGTCGTACCCGGTCATGTCACCCTCTCCACCACCCTCGTCCTCGTAGTTAATGATGTTCTCCCGCACGTCGTCTGTATCCTTGTACATGTCGTCAGTCTTCTTGCGATGAACAACCACAGCCAGCAGCAGGACTATAGAAGGAATAATAATTATAAGTATACCAACACATCAGTTTAGGGGTAGAGTGCTAGTCCAGAAAGGTTAGGTCTGTCTGGTCTTTGTGACTCACACCGCTACGGTACCTTACAGTCTTTCATTCACCACATAGGCCCTAGGCCCCTTGTTAGGTGGGCAGTTGAGTTTAAATTTTTTCATCAATTTATTGACGTATAGATGGTTAAGCCAAATAGAGAAGCAGAAGATGTTAAGCAACCGAAGCCAGAATATTCAAACCCAAAACGTTTCCATAAGGTTACACTACATTCACCTGGCAATGTTTTTTAAGTTAGGACACACATCTCATGTTTTTATGTACATAAAACAAGACCCTATAAATAAATTCTATTATGATACTTTGAGTTTGGATAGGAATATAGCCAAAACCATGGTCTAGTATTCTATCGATATTTAATTAAAAAAGGATAAGAAAATGTATTGATTTTTTTAATATTCTGTAACACAGATTGTATATAGGCCCAGACGAACTATACATGTCAGGTAGAACTGACATTTCAAACTGAAGGCTCCAATCGCTTCCATACGGTCAATTTTGCTTGACATCAGTTCATTTAACAACATTTCTTCGGTCCGTTATTTTGGCCTCGGCGTGGTCCAAATCTAGCATCATGGTGTGCAAGGCAGCCACAATTATATTATAAAATATGAGTGTAATATATGTACATGTCCAAATGTACATACTGATATTTGGATTAGGTAAGGTTAGGTTTGGTTCTATGTATAATTATGAAATATATCATCAACCATTCTGCCAAACGATGAACTTCTACTGTTCATGGATACTAGTTTTTGTAAGAAAAATTGACGTCATGTGGGACGGACGAGTGTGGAAACATTGAACGTCGACGTGCGGGTAGCCTCTACCATCTTGCAGACAGACGATCAATTTTAACCATCAGTTTTAAATTGTCTCGCTTATAGGGGGCTTATGTAGGGCTTAAGTAGGTTATCATCTAATAAATGATAGATTTCCTTATATCGTGGTACTTACTCATCAGAATGGCCAGACAGATTAAAATAGCAACGAGGAAACTGGTATCAATGCCAAAGGTTATTGTGGCAGCTCCCAGTACCCTGCTACAGCCGAGGTCTGCGTTCTTCGAAAGGCTTGGCATCCCCAGATTGTAAAGCTGTGAATAAGTAATTTGAAATAATAAATAAAGTATTTTACCAATAGACATATTTTAATTTCAATTCATTGCAGGCAGTCAGGACCAATAACTTTTAATCTTACAAAAATTCTCGGCTTCAAGGCTGATTTATTTTGAGAGCCTAGCGATAGCTATGTGACGTCAAAAACAAAAATAAATTCTCAAAACTACATCTAAAACACATGTTCTGATCTGGTGTTTCATTATCAAATCTTAGGTGGTTTATTATTCATGAATCACTTGAGAGAGCACATTTTTGCTATAGAACGAATGATAAATTCAATTTGACCCAGAAACAAGTTTACGTAAAAGTCTATTAAAAAAATTTCAGTATTTTCATGGAAGTTATAAAATTTTAGGTGGATTTAGTTTTTTATGATTCCAAATAATGTATAGAGTCGTAATCAGAGCTGGTATGTAAGTATTTATGGATGGTAAATTACACAACTACGGTAAAAAAAGCTGGCTGAGTGGTCATATCTCCAGCTATGACTACTTTGCTGCTACCTTTTTGATTAACAATGTCTGATCATAGTTGTAATACCTTTCAATAAAAAGTAGAGACATATTTTTAGAAGAGTAAAAAACCCCTCCCACACACCTACTACTCACTTGGATTATTTCAAGAGATAGGCTATATTGCGGGAACTGTGACTGAAAAATGGATTCCATAGTGAAAGCTAAGATATAACATGAACAGTCTACTTCATCAGTATTTATATAAACTAATAAATAAATCCTGTGGCATTCACATCAATATGGGAATTTTGTGTCCTAGCCACAGTTTTTGTTGTACTTTTTTAGTACAATGAATGGCAATGTGGTCAGTGTTGTGTGGTCTTTACCGTGTTAGTGTTAGCTTTTCTAGACCAGTATGAATATTTCATTATGTTCTTTAAGTTCTTATATAAGGATCACTCCAATCCACCAACATTTTCAGTAATTGTTTCAGATTTCATTACAAGCTGGAATAATTTATGGAATTTACACTCATAAGAAAAGGTAGTTCGGCTAACAAATCGCACACCCCTAGTTCTATGTATAATTATGAAATATATCATCAACCATTCTGCCAAACGATGAACTTCTACTGTTCATGGATGCTAGTTTTTGTAAGAAAAATTGACGTCATGTGGGACGGACGAGTGTGGAAACATTGAACGTCGACGTGCGGGTAGCCTCTACCATCTTGCAGACAGACGATCAATTTTAACCATCAGTTCTAAATTGTCTCGCTTATAGGGGGCTTATGTAGGGCTTAAGTAGTATGTATGGGGCTTAAGTAGGTTATCATCTAATAAATGATAGATTTCCTTATATCGTGGTACTTACTCATCAGAATGGCCAGACAGATTAAAATAGCAACGAGGAAACTGGTATCAATGCCAAAGGTTATTGTGGCAGCTCCCAGTACCCTGCTACAGCCGAGGTCTGCGTTCTTCGAAAGGCTTGGCATCCCCAGATTGTAAAGCTGTGAATAAGTAATTTGAAATAATAAATAAAGTATTTTACCAATAGACATATTTTAATTTCAATTCATTGCAGGCAGTCAGGACCAATAACTTTTAATCTTAGAAAAATTCTCGGTTTCAAGGCTGATTTATTTTGAGAGCCTAACGATAGGTATGTCACGGCAAAAACAAAAATAAAATCTCAAAACTACATCTAAAACACATGTTCTGATCTGGTGTTTCATTATCAAATCTTAGGTGGTTTATTATTCATGAATCACTTGAGAGAGCAACATTTTTGCTATAGAACGAATGATAAATTCAATTCGACCCAGAATCAAGTTTACGTACAAGTCTATTAAAAAAAATTTCAGTATTTTCATGGAAGTTATACAATTTTAGGTGATTTTAGTTTTTTATGATTCCAAATAATATATAGAGTCATAATCAGAGCTGGTATGTAAGTATTTATGGATGGTAAATTACACAACTACGGTAAAAAAAGCTGGCTGAGTGGTCATATCTCCAGCTATGACTACTTTGCTGCTACCTTTTTGATTAACAATGTCTGATCATAGTTGTAATACCTTTCAATAAAAATTAGAGACATATTTTTAGAAGAGAAAAAAACCTCTCCCATACATACAACTACTCACTTGGATTATTTCAAGAGATATATTGCGGGAACTGTGACTGAAAAATGGATTCCATAGTGAAAGCTAAGATATAACATGAACAGTCTACTTCATCAGTATTTATATAAACTAATAAATAAATCCTGTGGCATTCCTATCAATATGGGAATTTTGTCTTCTAGCCACAGTTTTTGTTGTACTTTTTTTAGTACAATGTACGTCAATGTGGTCAGTGTTGTGTGGTCTTCACCATGTTAGTGTTAGCTTTTCTAGACCAGTATGAATATTTCATTATGTTCTTTAAGTTCTTATATAATGATCACTCCAATCCACCAACATTTTCAGTAATTGTTTTGGATTTCATTACAAGCTGGAATAATTTATGGAATTTACACTCATAAGAAAAGGTAGTTCGGCTAACAACCATAGAAATGTTACCAATAACAAGTTAATATATAAATGAATGACAACATATTGAAGGGAACATGATTGTGGACCGACCTTTCCATTGAAAGTGAGGTTGCGCACACAACCGCTGAAGCCGATGTCATGAGGTACGTGGTTCCAGGTCGTTCCGCGAGCTAATGCCTCCAGCTTGGTGTGGGTGCCACCGACCTGCAGTGGGCCGTTCACATTGAGGAACTCGTTGGGCGGATGCGGCGCCGTCAGTGTCAGACATGATGGTAGCTTGCAGTTGTCCACTTGCATCTCGATCGTCTGTCAAGGGTAATGTGCATTTTTAGAAAACTAACAGTATTTTCACAGTATAAAAATATTTTCTACATCAACATCCAAGGGAATTCAAAAGGGAAAAGTTCAAAAGGGTGGCAGCCTCCTTACTTATTCTTTACCTGTCAACAAAGAACACTACATCCATGCGTGGAACATATCAACCACAAAAAGGGTTGAACTCATTAAACGACATCATGACAAATGAAATGCTGGTCTATCAAAAAAGTATATAATATCACTATACACATATATTCAGGTTACAATACCCTGAATGATTGGGTTGCAAACTCAAGTAAAATGACAGTACTGGTAAACAATAATTGGCTTAGGAACCGAACCAGTAACAACCCTGTCTCAGGTCATCTGTGTAAGCTTATAAACAACATCAGTCAGTCCACAAAACATTGATGTATCTTTAATGTAAATCTGATTCATACACAATACACTTGTGCAAATTACAAAATATTTAGCTATAATCTGTAAAAATTAAACAAAAGAAGACAGAAATATAGATGACAGTGAATACTTACAGATTTGCTCCAGAATATGTCAATACGGTGAATCTCTCCGTCAGACAGCTTGATCTGGCGTTGCTCCAAGCTAACTGTGCCGGAGCCAAAGTCCACCAGCAACACAGGGTAGCCTTCCCTTAGCTCCAAGGACATAAAGTCTAGAACAACACAATGTTGGCTCTAACTAAAGTAATACAGCCCTCATCCGTGAGAGGACAATCTGTGCATGCTACAAAAAGCGAGAAAAATATGTATAATAAAGTCTTTAAATACAAAACGCCCGGTCGCCTTCTCGGAGTTCACACAGTAGGCTGACGAGTAATCGAATGCCCAATGCAGTTGCTACTGATGATTGTCGACTGGTTTTGTTTGTTTTGTCTCATATGTTAGCGTTTACTACTTTTGTTACCTGGTTTGGGTTTTTTTGCAGATTTAAAATGGTTGAAAAGCGGAAGAAGGTTATGTTAACAATTGCAAAAACACTGAAATCCAATTAAGGATCAAGGAAAGATTTTTCCAAAGCAAGAAAGAAAAACAAACAAGTGACTGATTTTTCATCAATGAGTTTTAATTTTGATGATGAAAGTTTCTGTGTTTGAATTTCTCTGTATTCTTGTTACCTTCTAAGACAAAAGTAAAATTTGTAGGTTAATTGTTAAGTAAAATATGTATTGCACTAGAACATTTAGCTTGTTTAACATCGATGTTTAGTTTAAGTTACGCGGTAAATAAATTGATTTTTTACAGTTAAAATTACTGGTTTGTTTCATGTTACCTGGTTTCAGAAATTTAGCGTATTATCCATGGTTTTCACTATCCACAGTAACCACTCAATTTCGCATATTTTTTTAAAGAACAATAGATATTGATGACAAAGAAATATATTAATAAATACAGCCAATAACATTTTTTTTTTAACCAATGTGATAAGATCATAGACTATATTACCTTGGACTCCAAGCAGCTTGAAAGACTCGGCACTGGTAGGACCGATGTAAAAGACAAGACCTTGGTGCTTGTTGGACCTGAGCTCCAGAGAGAGGTGAGAGTCTCCACAGGAGGCGAAGGGAGGGTAGAGCGCCCAGCCGTCACCGTTGAACCCGATGCTCACTATCTCGCAGTGCGGACCTTCGTAGCCCTGCACGCACTCACACCTACAACAGTGTTGTTGTTAATGTTAAAAATTTCTTGGAAATTTAGATTTAGTTTTTTTACAAATTGTATTTAAAATTAAAATTAAAATATAATTAAAATAAAATAAAATAAAAATTGTATTTAAAATGTTTTGTATAATTTTTGTTCGTTTTGGAAATAAAAAAAAAATTACATCTGTGTTTTACAATCAGACATACTGTAGGTTTCTAAAAAATTATAGTTAAAAGATTAAAAATTATTCAATTTGTATCTTTGATACTACATTTTTGTAGTGGCACACTATCATCATTTCACTGTCATCATGATATATTCTACTTACATAAAGGGTGCATTTTAAAATGATTGAAATGAAATGAAAACCAATTTCCATCACAGTGTGTAGGCAGCCACAATACACAAGCACGGAATATTAATAAAATAACAAAATACGAGTAAGTATTCAAATGTATTATGTAATATAATACAAATTGAAATGAAATATAATACTAGAGAATTGTCATTCTTTCAGCTTGTGTAATGATTTAAGAACTTCCACTTCCCATCGCCAGACAAACAGCCTTAAGCATTTAGCGTAAAATACAATTTACAGTAAACTATAACACAGTAGGGGTTAACCTAAAGCGAGGTTAAGGTAATAATGACAAAGAGGATAAAAAAACTAACAGTTCTTAACTGTCATCATTTATAAAATCATGTATATGATGAGTGTCATTAAAAAAAATTACTAACATATCGCCAACAGGAGTGCCGCCGTTGTGACAAATGATCTTCTCCTTGACCTCGCACGTGCAGAGAGGATCCACGACGGCTCTGACTCCCACGAAGGACGTGGTGTTGGTGTACACGGCGCTCGGCACCTTGCTCTTGTTGAGGAAGTTGGTACACGAAGACTCGCAATACAGCTTCTCCACCAGACACTCGTCGATGCTAACCATCAATACCTTCACCCCCAGGGCCTTCTCCAACTGTAGACAAATAACAAAACATTTTAAACCTCAACTATAAATAATTCATTCCAGGATAAATTTCTCATCTTTTTTTGACGAATTTCCTAATAGAAATAGAGCTAGTACCGCAGTCCATATGAAAAGACCTAGACCCGGGACCATAACTGTTTATGAGATCCTCAAATTTCAAAAACACTGTTTGTTTAATACTGTTTTTGTGAAACATATTTTTGACATGTCTTCTCTGGGGGGGGGAGGGTGTAATAGCAATAGATCATTACACACAATACAATACACCTCTTGTACAGAAGCATCTATACCCAAAACTAGAGCATCAGCACAATAAAAAAATACAAGTTTGGTCTTAATCTAATCACAAAAAATACATTTTATTTTATTTTTAAAAGTAAAAAAGACAAAGTTGTTTGAGGCTCGCCGGGAGTCACAATGCGGGGCCGAAATAGCCTAACCTTTTCCTGCCAACCTCGCGACTTATCCTCGGGAAATTGATGAGCCAGTCCTGCCGGGTGCCATGCAAAACAACATGCCACCGAAGGGAGAGTTTCTCACAGAGGTACTGAGGCTCTATAACAATGAGAGCAATATGGACCAAACAGCATTTCAGCAATCTGAATATGACATTCATGGGGGTAGGTGCAAGCTAAGGCAGAACACAAACCTGATGGCGCTGTTCTGAACCTTCTGTATCCTCCCTCGATATACTATTGCCACATGCAGTATATTTCATTATTCCACAGAGCCCTATTTCTTGTAACACATTTTATCATCATCATCATGCATACGTAAAAAATTTTCAAAATATGTTTCCAACATACCTCATTAACATCAACCTGAATTTTGGAACTGTCCCAGTAAATCGCAGAAAGTTCTGAAATAAATTTACCCACGTCAAGTCCCAAAAAATTCCTTAAGGATATTTGCCTTGAATTTCCTTTTTACTTTACATGGAAAATTACAGAAAACTAGCTTGTGATCAAATGCGCTTGCTGTGAACATCAACATTTAAAGAAGTATCAATCACACCGAATCACACAGGAATTGATATTGCCATATATCACAATGATATGGTCAATCAAAGTATTTGATTTGTCTGTATTCTGGTTTGGCTACTTGATAAGCTGACTTCAGAAGATTCAAGAAGTCATATAAGGTGCTTGGATTCAGGCTTGTTGGAAGCGAGAATGTCAATATTTGTGTCTCCCATAAAAATCCCCTAATCAACCTCAGGGAGAATACCAATGGGCTTCCGTGAAAATTAAAATTTAAAACTTGCAAAATATAGGTTAAAATACCTGTTCCCTATTCTGGTCGATGGCAGCGTTGATCTTCTCCGGGGCATAGTACGGGGAGCCGTGGGCAGAGAACCGCACATCCAGCTGGGATTGGTTGGTGTTGTGGGGCGAGTGCAGTACCGTGAACACGTCCACGTTGTCAATACTCGTGTTGAGCATGACGGCCAGTCTCGCCTGCAGTACCGCCTTCTTGCTAATGCCATGCTGTAAAAACAACAATGGGTCTAAAATTATTATAAGTGGTGAACCCGTCCTTTGTACGTGTCTTATGCAAAAAAACAAGAACCAACAAGAATGTAACACATAGAAAACAGGATACTGACTCACTACA
This sequence comes from Nephotettix cincticeps, assembly GCA_023375725.1. Lineage (NCBI taxonomy): Eukaryota > Metazoa > Arthropoda > Insecta > Hemiptera > Cicadellidae > Nephotettix > Nephotettix cincticeps. The sequence continues at coordinate 65,719,997 of CM041789.1, read as the reverse complement.
GTATAAAGGACTTAGAGAATGACGACTTCCAAAAAGTATTTTGTTTTGTTGTGGAGTATTTTCCACAAGACACATTATTAACGTAAAATCAGAATAAATAAAGGATTTTCATCTCAATAATTTAGTAGTAATTTATTTTGGCAAATTAGTCTTGGTTTGCAGTAGGTAAAACTTGTCACGTTAGGATACCAATGTATGTAGAATTTTGAAATAGGTTTAAATCAATTATCAAAATTATTGTGACTCTTTGTGAGGTAGATGTTTGGTAAATGTGACTTACAGTAGATATTTTTGATCAGCCTAGACAAAGTAATAGACTTACCGAATCTGGCGTGATGAACTCTTCAGCCGTGATGCCAGCTAACCTGATGGATCCAGATTTGTCAACGGCTTCTTCAGGAATCTCTTTAACTGTAACGTTGACTGTAGCTTCAACTGAGTGTCTCGGGATTATTGCTGATTGTTCCGTCACCTTGTAAACAAATTACAAAATTAATCATCAGACGTATAATAAAAACCTCAATATGAGGAGACTGTGAGGACCATATGAGGATTATGTGGTGATTGACTGTACTGAACGTTTCAGGTAAGGGCTACAACTCTTGGATCCATGGAGAGGGGTAGATACTTGCCACCGGAGGAGATAGTTGGTAGGTTATAGCAGTTTACAAGGCTCTTAATGCTGTAATAAACCTGAACTCTATATCATCATGTCACCTATCTCCTCCTTTATATAATGTAATATAATTGTACTTTGGTGTGTTCAATACACTACAAGATACTAACAAGATTTAGTAACATGTATGCACAGAATACAGTAGATCCTCGGTAGGACGAGTCTGAAAGGGATATACAAAAGGCGCCTTTTTGATGTAACTGAGGGTATATCAAGTTCATTTTACCATTAATTTATACTATCGAGGTAAAAACAGGTAGTGATGGTCATGGTAGCAAGGTTCTACTGTATTTCATTATATAACTGTTTTATTGAACATAAACTACTATTTAATGTAAAACGTGGGCTAGTTACCAGGAAAGTGAGCAGGTAGGTGTCAGCTGGGGTGCCCTGCAGCATGGTGATCATGCCGGTGGCGTCGTTGAGGTCGAAGTGAGCCGAATGAGTCTTGTCCGCCCACTGGAAGCTCTTGTCTCCCAAGTCCCAATCATCCAGGTCCTCCACGTAAACTCTGCCTACCTCTGTGTCCGGGGCCTCGCCCTTGGATACACACATAAATGATAAAGAATAAGGACATTAAATTATTGAGGTCACAATGTGCCAAATGAGTCTTTTGTTGCCCACTGGAAGCTCTTGTCTCCCTAGTCCAAGTCACTAAGGTCCTGCCTACCTCTGTGTCCGGGGCACACATACCCTGCGACACACATACAAGACTGATAAACATAAACATCTGACTTTGTAGGTCAAATTGTAGATTCAATTGACTGATCAAATTGGTTTTATATTCAACTCTCAATTCTAATGTAATGATATAGACACAATTTTATGACACTCCAAACTTGTAATTACAATTAGGTTTCAACAAGTTATTTATTTCATATTGAAGTTACAATTCTACATACCTTTCCGTGATACCTAGTTGTAGCTATAATATTGGATTTCCAAAGAAAGAAATTCAAACCTACATTAGTTATTTTTTGCAACTGGAGACTTACCTTGTAGTTGTATACAAAGATGTCGCTAGACCCGGCCTTCATGGCGTTGTCGTTGACATCCCCGATGACCACTGTCAGCATGCTCGTGCCCGTCTTGCTAGGCACGCCGTTGTCCGTGATGGCGATCTGCACTTGGTAGCTCTTCTTCTCTTCTCGGTCGAATGTCACCAGAGCCGTCAGTTGATCCCCTGGAATTTATTTATAATGCTGTATAAAATATCTGAAATAACCTCATTTCAATTTGTACCAAATGTAAAATTAAAGTTAAAAATATAAAACTGCTACTAATTAATAAAATAACCTGAATGTGATTACATTCGGTTATTCAAATCAGTGAAGTCATTCAATGTTATAACAAAAATACATAATTATATATTTTTAACACGACATTTCATCTTTGCTTCTGCTTATTGACACAAGTGATTGATCTCATTTTAACCCCATTCTCATCTGTTACTCACAAATCTAAGTTTAACTATTATTATGATAACATAAAATAAACAAGATCAAAATTTTAATTTTTTCGATATATGCTGGGTTAAATTTAAGTCAACCTGAAGACTCATAAACATAATTAATCGGTGATAAAAATAGAACTAAGATGTTTTCTACTTAATGGGATTTAGCCTAATATTCTTTAAAAGAAAAATAAAAAAAACAAAAAAATTAGTGAATGAATCGGAAAACTTAAATTTTTGTGATAAATTGATTGATAAATTGAAAAGTTGTGATAAATTTTCTTAAAAACACACTTCAAAATCCAATAATAAACCTCACACAATAATGTATACATCAATAATTTCAATAGTAACGAAATGCATACAATCCAACCTTCAACAATATCTAAGTTCAAAACAACAGTCTCTGAGCAGTAAACATGGCATGCAAAGCTTAAACCAATCGAACTCACCAGACACGCCAAACTTTGATTGGATCTCGGGACTGGCGGAGCTGGCGATTGCAAACTTAAACGGAGCTCCGTTCTCAGGCCCATCGTTGTCCTTGGCGGTGAGGGTGGTGATGGTGCCGGGGGGTTGGTTCTCCCTCCACACCACGGGGCCAGGCTGTAACACGACAGTGTGGGAGTGAGAGGAGGTTGTGCCGTTGATCACCAGCGTCTTACCCGAGAGTAGCGCGGCAGCAGTGTTGTTGTGCGACAACACTGAATGCAAAACGTCACTGATGGTCTTACCGATTAACTGATCTCCATCACTAGTTCCGTTTTCACCAATGGGTATATTTATATTCACTTTTGAAATCGTTTCATTAGTTTTCATATCATTAAAAATTAAAAAAAACAAAATTACAGAAATTTGCTTCATATTATAATTTTTTGCTAAAAGACTGTTATAACGTTAATGAAACATTGCCGATCCCGAAACAAAACGTCTGTGCAAGAGACACACCTGTACTGAGACTCATCGAAGTGAACATCTGTACAATGTACATCAACAGTTTCAAGGTCACCTATTGTTATGACAAACTCAAGCAGAACAGAACATATGGTAATTTGGCAGCTGGCAGCAACGCACTGACGTCGAAACATTTGTAATACACAACTATTTGAGAACAAAACATAACTTAATTACCAGGAGTGAAAATAGGTAGTAGTTTTTTTTATATCTATACTTGGTGGTTCAATGGTAATAATAGCCTACCCACTTTATAATCTGAATTTTGTCAGTTTTGTCATGAGCAAAATACTAAGACAATTTGTGATGGTTTGACACCAGGCCAATCTGCATTTTTCATTTTATGACTCAATAGTGAAATATTTAATAACATGAAAAAGATCAAAATGATATATTTCTATAACATTTTAAATGTTGCAGATAAACTTATACACACAAACTCAACATTCAAAGAAAATCATTTGTTATTTGCAACCAATTTATAGATTTTAAACATTTTACAAAACCAATCCATAAAAATAGATTAAGATATAATTTTTGTACCCAACATTAGTCATTGCTTTACTGAGGCTGAAGATGTATAAGAACAAATTTCTTATAGAAATACTCAAAATTAGCAATTAAAAATAATTACACTTTGAAAAAAACACAAATACCTGAAAATAGAAATCTAAGAGGGTTAACTCACAAAAAAAGCTCAGCTTGAAAACAATTTCATCAACATTGTGATGACTTTGACAATTACTGACCATGTCAAGGTAAGGTGAGTTATCGTTGATATCCAGTAGGTGAATAACCACTTCCGTCGTCTGTTGCAGTGTCGTCTGTGTCGTTCCATCCTCATCGCTGGCACGTATCAGCACTTGCCAGATCTCATAGCCATCGGGTGGATCCCTGTCCAGAGGCTAAAACATCCACGTATCAGATTAATGTTTACAGTTACATTTAATCAAAATTGTAGTCAGTCGAGCATGAGATGTCAGAAGAAAATTAGAAATGTAATAATTCATTTCAGTCAAATAACTCAAGAAGATAAAGGCTAATAGTTAAAGGGAAATTTCTCAAAAATCAATAAATATCATAGAGACTTTTTAAAGATAATTTAACGTATCTGATTTACCCAGTATGTTAAAAAGAAAGTATATTACGCTATATGTATGTAGGGATTACACAAAAAGAACTGACACTATTTCTATTGAAACAGTTGTAAAGTGGTAAAATACTTTTTTCACTTACTCTGCCTCTAAGGAAAAGTGTAACCTGAATTTAGTGGGTAATCTGGATAATAGAATACAGGAATTTTAATGGCTACCTTGAGCAATGAGAGGCAACCATTGTTGCTGATGGTGAGGAAAGTGTGTTGTTCCTGCTTGGGCACCACGTTGTAGACGATGTGTTGGGGCGCGTCTCTGTCTGGAATGTCTGGGTCATACGCTTTCAGCTGTAACAATAAGGAACCAAGTTGAGTTTTAAAACCAGTTTTACCAGCTAGATTAGTAACTGGTTCCTGAAAAGATGACTGGACAGACATCTAAAACTTTGTTCATTAGGCTAAATATGTTATTTTAACCATCCCAAACTTACTTAAAGGGAACTGTAAAAAAAACTTTTCAAACAAATTCTATTTTGCGTATTGAATTTTATAGATTAGAATCTCCCCTTAAACCAAACACATAAAGCCAATATGCATTAATTTTTTCAAAAGTTTGAGTATGAGACTTTTATATCCTTTTCCCTGGAAGTATTTGAAATATCATTAAGAAATTTTTATGACATTTCCATATCCAGTTAAGAATTTCAAATATTAACTAAAAAAACGTATGTTATTTTGCATTGTCTCTATGAAGCATACTAACAAAAGTGATTCTCTACATGAAGGGAAAAATATCATGCCTATATAATGGTTTCTGAAAAAATAGTTTTTAGTTGTATAGGTGTTTATAAAGTCTCCTTAAGCTACGTGAGCCCTAACGACTCAAGCTTTGAGTATTATTGTTATAATGGGTGATTTGGAGACTGGCATCTTATCCCAGCACACAGTAAAGTTTCTGTGGGTACCCGTAAACTGAGGTTTAAACCTTGGTTGATCGGGAGCCACCAGAAAGAAAGTGGGCACTCCCGTCATCACCATGTCTCCAGTGCACGCCTGATTACCCTCTACCTTCTCCTGCTTACTACTTTTTCTCTAGGTAGTCTTGAGGCCTTGAGCCATAACTACTCAAAATTTGAACTCCTGCACTAGTGAGTAATAAGTAAGTTCACTAGGAGTACAGATATATAGCTGTATTATTTCATGTATCCGGTATTAATGTAGGCCCTACTGGATAAAAAATTATCCCACTTAAAGTACATAACTACTAAATAATTATAAACACACTTTCGTATGATATTTTTTAAACAGAAACTTGTACAGTGACAAAAATATTAAATGGTTTGGTTCAGAGCCTTTCTTTTTACAAAAATGGATCAAGTTCAATTTTAAGTATGTTTGGAAAGTTTTTCAAATTGAGTAACTCAGTACAATTGATAATAACAGCACAACTAGTGATTGCTTACCGTAACAATGCATCCGGGCACAAGCTGCTCCTCCATTATGGTTATGTTGTTCTTGTAGGGCAGGAACTTGGGAGGGTTGTCATTTACGTTCTCAATTTTGATGGAAACATAAGCGTAATCCTCAAAAACCCCATCAAACGCTCGAACTTTCAACGTATACTGAAAATTGAAGATAATATTAAGTGAGTGTTTCTGTATAACTAAATGTAGACTATGGGTTATTGTTATATTACGAACATGAAACACACTGGCATTAATAATACTCTCAAAAGTTTAAGAATGTATAATCAATTTATCCTGTTCAAGAGATAACATTCTAAATTGATTATAATGTGAACTACTTTAGATAATAGACAGTATAAAAAAAGGTTAGGCAAGTAAAATGAATTATATTCCTCATATTGACTGAAAAGTAGATATCATTTTAAGTAAATAATCTGTATTACACATTCTCAAATTTTAAATAAAAATAAATAACAAATTCAAAAATTGAAAGAAACTCACGCTTGTAATGTTCTCGTAGTCCAATTGATTGTTAACTCTGATCTTTCCAGTTTTGGGCTCAATCAAGAAAGCATTGTCCGTGTTGCCCTCAATAATACTGTAGGTTACAGGAGACGCTAAACAGTAACAGAAAAAATCTCAAGTAATTAAATATGCATGACGAATAAGCTAATTATAATCCTTACAAGATTAAAAATGTTTCCTCATTTCTGTACTTCCGAAATTCCAAGTATGTAGGCTAGTATCAGGGGGGAGCAAGATTTTTTTCTTATTGCAGTAACTATGAAGTTTGGTTACTATAAAAATTATTTAGTTTTGTTATAAAAAAAGACTTTGACAAGGCGGATGACAAACCTGTCCTAGTTAACAACGATGATGTAAGGCAAGATAAAACATTACCTGTTGATGGAGAAAGAAGACAATACTAACAACAACATATATAAATAAGTGAAAGGCAAGTATTAAAACCGAAAAGATTTGGTTGAGATTGAAAGTTTCCAGGAGTCTTGCTTTGTCAAATGAAAGAAGGGAGGTGTCAGACGTAGTAAACCAGCTGATATTTTATTTACACTTTGTTTTTTGTTGTTGTCGTAGTAACAAACTATCAAGTTTGGTGACAATAAAAGTAATTCAAGTTTTGTTATGAGTAAATGTGTTTTTTTACTACATCATTTATTCGTAAAATTTATTCGTATTGAGATAAATTTTAACTTTTCACGATCAAAAGAAATCTAACATACTTCAAAACCGTTTAACCCCCTTGACTGCCATGTATTTTACCCAGGGATTCCAGCCACTTTTTGGCGACTTTGCAACGTTTTATGTAAACAACTGTAATAATTTCTAAACCAACACAAACTATAACATTTTACATGTCATTTTATTCGTCATAAAATCTTCTCTAAAAAAGATATATTGATGTTGTACCCACTATAAGCTGTTATGTTTGTGTTGGCTTCAAACAATCCAAAATAAAAAAGTTAAACTATAATATGAGTTTGCTCTCCACCAAAACACACTACATGATGTTCTATACAGTTTTCAAAATAGCCATTTTCAAGATAATTTTATAAGGATTAAGAATAAATATACTTTTATACACTAAAATAAAAATAAAATATTTACAGGGACTTAATAACAACAAATTTGCATCGTCTGCTGCACTTGAAAATGTCTTCAAATATGTCTCAGAGATGTCAAAACTTTGAAATGCCTAGTTACAGATATCGGAAGAATGATCAGAATCTGCTGTTTACACTAATACCAATTTCAATCTAATTACACTATAAATGGAGCAAACATCGGAGGGTTAAATTTAGTGTAGGTGTACCTGTGTCGTTATCCAGTGCCTTCACCTCTGTGACTAGAGCGTTAATGTTCGAGTCCTCAGCGATTGTCACCGACCCATACCTCTCCTGGGTGAACCTTGGCGGGTGGTCGTTCTTATCCGCTATTTCTATCCGGAACGTTTGCTGCCCTGAAATAAAATATTTGTTAGAAATTAATATGTTTCTTATCACCCTGGAACTGCCCATCAAATATCTTCAAATGCCAGCATGTTTTGATGCAAGTTGCATGAATATTTTTAAAAATTCGTAAAAAATATCTTGTATATGATAACAGTAATGTGTTATCTCTACATAATTTTTTCCCAGGAAATAATAAGAAAAACATCATATTTTGATGGTAGCACATATTTTGTTAAATAATTACACATATATTTGCACTGAAGTTATATATGTGGATTGAAAAAAGTAAAAAAACTATACTATAAACAAATATTATTGGAAATGTGCAAATTAAAATAAATAACAAAATAAATATAACAGGATTTCAAAAATACACATTTTGTATAAAATTTGACTTACTTTTAGATATTGAATTTAGTTTACTGAAATAACACAATAAATTAAAAAATTAGCTAAATACGTACGCAATATTTACAATATTTACAAGCAATCTAACAGGTGCAACAACACTATTTGTCAGTTTTAGCAGGCTGCCATCACAATATAACGGAATTAATTAAGTATGAACCAACGGCCAACCTCATTGGCTTTACAGTAATACAAAAAATTAATCTGAACATTGAGCACAAGTGTAAATGCATTAAAAATACTGGACCAGTCAGATGGCTAATGGCATTCTCAAGGACTGCACATCGGCCATAATGTGACCGATAAGCAGTTCTAGGGTTTATTAAATATATTGGTCTTGCTACATTAGTGTATTGTGTCTTGGACTTTGTTGCGAGAGGTCTTTAAATCAAATCCCGGGATGCCAATCTGTGTTTACAACTCTGCAAAAAAAATTAATTTTGATACCGGTAAAGTTTGTGTATAAGAAGTATAGCTTTGACAAAACAATGAAAAGTTATGTTAGAAATATTTTATACGAGAGTTAAAAAACAAAATAGAGTTTTCAATGCGTTTACAGTCGACTTGACATTAGCCATATTTTAAAATTTGTACGTGTTCACCGACTGACTGAAACAAATAAGTCTCTGATATGAAGTCAGAACAGTCAACTCCACTCAAGCTTGACACGGGCAAACAAAGGTTCTTGTCAATAAGCTTGATTGTTACCTAACTACAAGCCCTGCAAACATTCAGCTTAATCAATTACGACACTGTCTGTCATTCAGTCCATATATCAAGAGAAATCTACATTTCTCTAGATGGGATTATTTTTTTACACATAAAGTATCAATATAAACTTTTAAACCCCGTCATGACCTACCATTAATTGGATTTGATCCCTTTACAACCAATTTTTAGTTATATATTTTTATTTATTGGCCACTTCTGGTTCTGTAACAATTTATCAAGTCTTCTTTTATCACCTTTAGTTATTTAAATATATTTTTAATACTCAGGATTCTTTAAAAACTAGTTTTAAAAATAAAAATTTACATTCCCTCACTTATATGTGCTATTGTACGAAAATTATAAACATCTAGAAAGCCAATTCAATAATTACCTAATAATTGTATTTAGAAAAACTCGAAATTCTGTGTTTCCCCACTTTTCTTGTATGATACAAATTTAATTTAATTTGAATAGTAATTGTACAAAAAAAAGATAATTCTTTAGTTAATAGATCAGAATTGATTCATTCCAAAGTTAAATAATAACTAACTTTTAAGATAAATGTTTTAAAGCGTGAGTATATTTATACCGTTATTTGATAACCCCAAAATTTATAAAAAATCTGTTAATGGAAACTAAAGTACACAGGGAAAGTAAAACGATGACCTGCGTACAGTGATCATATAAATGAGAGATACACAGGTGATGTATTCAAACTGCGCTGAATGAAAGGACGAGCTAAGCAAACTTCCATATTTGAATGTGAATGAAATCCCAGTGGTGCGGCATGGGAACAAATCACTTTTTAAACAGAGCAAAGCCAAAAACTTTCAACATGTCCGCATTTACATTTTTATTTACGTGATGAAGAACTTGTTTTTGCGTGTGGAGGATTTCTTTGTGCAGTCAGGTTATTAAAACTATTTTCATTAACAAAATTTTATAAGTTGAGTTTTATTTATAACTCTAATATTTTAATTTGATTTTTTCACCAGTTTGTGGAAAATTTTTCGGGATTATTCAAGTAAAACCTCCAGAGCCGGCAAAACTTGTATTTTACTATTAATATTTAAAAAAAGTTTTGATAAATCTAAAAAAATATTTATTTTTCTGACATGTGTAAAACAAACCTTTGTTGGGTTCGCCAGTAGTGAAGAGGGCCGAAGGGGAGTTGTCCGTCGCAATGACCTTGACGTTGTAGAAGTCACGCTGTTCTCGGTCAAACGTGACCAGCGTCGTGATGTTGCCCGTGTATGGGTCTATTGTAAAATACTCGGTGTTATCGGCCAGCTCGTACGTCACCTGCAATTCATTGAGTTAATGCTATAACATCGAATGAATAAAAAAAAACCACCAAATAATCACAGTTAAGACAATTTAGGAACATTTGTAGAAGTAGATTAAACAATACTAGGGTGAAATATTGTTTTATTTTGACACTACGTCTTGATGAAGATATTAGCTTCCTGCAAAATAATTTAAGGCCTTCAGAAAAAAAGGAATTAATTACATGAGGATAGTATAGATAGGACACGGATGTTCTACCTAAGTTTCATAGAGTTAATAATCTCAAAACAAACCCAGATCTGAGCTTAGGCCATTCAACATCCTAATAGGTTCATACTTAAACTAAACAAATCCCCAATCTCCCGTACAAGGAGACGGTATACCATAGAGATCAGTCAACTTACATATAGTATCATGGCACTAACACCGTAACATTCTAACTGATCAGCAATTCCCATGAATGGCCAAGTAAATATTTTTCCTCCAAGGCACCATTCCGAAGTGACAGTAACGAAATACACAATTCCCCAAGAATTCTAGTCAGACTGGCTGTTCAGGCTCTGGTGGTGGGCACACTAGATAGCCAAAGGACTTAACATTAATGTGATAGCTTCAAAACCCATTGGAATACTTAGACGGAACGTTTCCGTCACGCTGCCAATGTGCCAAGGCAAATTTGCACAGAACTGTTCCGTCGCCCGTTATTGCTAGTAGTTTTACATTTTTCCGATGGATCGCAGCACTTACTGGATGATACTTCATTTCTTTATGATAACAGCAGTATTTTATGTCTGTAGTTGGTTTTCTACGTTGGCTAATCTGATAAATAAACAATAAGTCAACAACAGGTGTGTAGTTTGTGTTTGTGATGTGATCGCCTTGTATAAACTTGTGTACTTTAACTGTAATTATTTTATAATAATAATTTTGATTCTAAGTAATATTGCAAATTACCTTAAATCATAAATAATTCAATGGTTGAATTGTTAAAAGTTATACAAGGAAAAATAAAAATATAAATTTTTATAATTTTTTAATATTTTTTTTATTTAAATGTTATTTTAGCAAGTACCCATTATAATACTGAAACCCTGAAAGTTCCAAGTCCATCTAATGATAATTAAGGAAGTTATAGCAGTTTTGGTAAGTCTCCAAAGGTGCCAAAATAATAGGAATGCCCAGGTGTCGACTGGTGCCGTAAAATAGGTAGGCCAATGGGTTATGCAGTCAAGACATCTAACTGGAGCTAGATCTTAGTTTGTTATGTAAGAAGTATATAATTTCTGCGGACCTGGTTGTTGGTGGAGGTGCTGTCGCCATCTATTGCGCGGACCTGCATGACGGGTGTGCCGGGAGGCTCGTTCTCCAGCACGCTTCCACTAACTACCTCCGTGAACGTAGGGATCAGGTCGTTGACATCCTCCAGCTGGATGCTGATAGCAGTCTCTGCTGCCAGCGAGTACTTGTTCTGATGACAAACCACAACACTTGATTGTTACAGAAATTTAAAACTTAATTAGGGTGTTGGTTGCTAATAATATTCTGTTAATTTACTAGACCTTTTCTTTGTATTAAAACTAAGTTTCTGGTCTGGTGTTTTATTCCATTTATTTTTAATTAATATATTTTATAAAAATTTTTAACAAATATAATTTTTATAACAATATTTATTTTAGATTGTTTTTTAATATTTTTTATAATAAAACATATATTAAATAGTATTAAATTAAACATTAATCTTTTATAAAATTTTTTTGTTTCCATATTCGTTTCAATCACCATAAATTTATTAAATGGTTATATTTAAATAAAAAATTTTATTAAAATAAATAGCTGGATGGAATTTAAAAATTTAAACTGAATTTATGCATAAATTAATTAACAAAATTAGATTACAAAATATTTTTAAAATTTTTTATTTCAACAGAAAACTGATGTGAGTAAACTTAAAACAAAATCAATGAATTGAACTATTGAGGTGATTCCATTTTACTAATATTCTGTTAATTTACTAGACCTTTTCTTTGTATTAAAACTAAATTTCTGGTCTGGAGGTGATGAAACTTCCATTTTCCAGTTATTAATTTCTTAAAAAGTTATAATAAATGTTTTAGACAAGGACTGGTTGCCAATTAGGTGTTCTTAATTTTATTTTTGTATAAATAAAAAACAATGATTTCAGGAAATTTCAATCACCATTAAATATAAATCGGGTACTTTGATTACACAACATTAACAACACATAGTATTAAATATTAAAAAATTAGACTACTAAAAGAGAGAGGGGAAGGAGGTAAATTTAACAAGAGAGCAATTTTGCGTCTAAAATGGAAAAATAGATTATAGATTACGCAAACAATCAGGGACATTCCATCTAAAATTTACATTTTACAGAATACTGGAGGTGACAAATGTATAAGCACTTAAATATTCCATGTCAACTCACACTGACATTTGACATTCTGAGTATTGCAATGCAACATTTCCAATAATTCTAATTGTTGGTGACACTCATTTTTAAACACACACAAATTCATATCTACAAATTTCTACTTCACCAGGTAAATGGTAGAAGTCGTCATAAAACCGACGATGCGCAACATTCACAAATATCATTTATTATACCATGAAAAATAAACATTGGTGATCAGCATATGAATTTATTAATATTTTTAATTTTAAGTTTTGGTTATGTTCACACGCTTGTCTGTTGACTCAGTGACTGACACCCTTGCCCATTACTTGTGATGTTATTAGTACTTTTGGCTCTGAAACTATTTATAAATATATTTAACTTAGGTTTTATCATTGGTTAGCACATATTAACTTAGTCGACAGATTTCTTTGTAGGCCTAGTTTTACTATGTTAAAACATGTGTAGCGGGCAAGAAAAACCTATAAGGTTCTCACTTGATATTGAGTGGAACATTTAGGAAACATTTATATTTATAACAAATAAAGTTTCATTGTATTTTGTTTGTTGTTTTGTACACAATATGTATGGATTATGCAAGGATATTAGTATTTTCGAGGAATTAATTTTGATTTTCTTCCCTTTAGTTGGACACTGAGACTAAATGGACATTTTAGTAACAGTTATTACTTGAATATCCATAATATGCATATTATTAAAAATCTCAGGGGGGGTTGTATAACCATATATTTTATAAAACTAGATAATTTTTCCTAACTTTTGGCTATCTTAAAATTTTGAAATACATATATTATCTATATTTTAACAGCATGGTATCCGGATCAGGTTTAAATATTCTAGATTAACCGAGGAAGATGAAGATGCGACTGACCTGTATCCTGACAGTGAGGGTGTACTCAGAGATGCTCTCGTAGTCCATCTGTTTGCCCAGTCGGATGTATGCCGTCGTCCCGTCGCCAGCCGTCTCCAGTCGGAATGTACCCAGTTTGTTGGTTTGCTCCGTACGGCCATGCACCAACTCAAACACCGGCGCTTTTTCGTCCGTATTGGATCTGTGTGCAAAAAAATCTATTAAAAAATCTACACATATGGAATATTAAGAATTAATAATACATTAAGAATCTACTTATTGAGATGGGAGATTGCGTCTTAGCTCTGGGGGTGATTGGTAATCCGTCCAAAATAGAAAACAGAACTGACGTCATACATGGTTAGAAGAGCAGCAGTTTAGAGGAACTGAAAACATCTCCTTTGGACATATCTATGATCTAAGCCATTACCTAAAGGAAGATAAGTTAAATACGTTTTTTAGTATTGGTTACATCTTAAGAATAGATTACTTTTATAAACTGAGTCTGAGTCAGGAGTGTCTTTATTGAACTGTTTGTGTGGCTGCTTGTACCAGCTCCTAACCTTATAAGTATATAATTTAGTTTGGTATGATTTTAAATTTATGAGTCATGGTTGCATTTGTAGTTTTTAATAATAAATAATGACTTCCCTTGAAACAAAACTTTAAAGAATTTTATTATATATTTATTATGGATCCTTTAGGAGTACAGGAAAATCCCTAAGATGTTTTCAATTAAATGTACCTCAAAATTAAAATAATAAATAGATTACATAATATTTTGTGGATACATTTATGTTGGCAAGTACTCTTAAAAGGAGGAATTTTAATGTTTGGGTAGTGTTGGAGGATCATTATTAAAGGTCAAATTGAGAACTGATACTTAAATTGGAAATCAATTCCAATTTAAGTATCAGTTCTCAATTTGACCTTTAATCATGATCCTCCAACACTACCCAAATAACTATCATCATCACTAACATCATTATCATCATTAACATATGTTTCAGAAATAAATGTAGACAATAAATATTGCTAGTAAAGTCTGATGCAGTACATTGCATGACAGATTCATTAGCAGATGTAACATGGACTCGCATCAATCTGAATTGACCACAGTGACAATCGTTCAGGGAATCAAGCATCAGTTATGAACTATTAATATCTGCAGCAAATTAATGAATCGGTGAATGTATCAATCAATGTAGGATCGCATCATTAGCTGGGAACGAATGTCCTATCATCGACCTCAGGACAAAGACTGTGTATGTGTCACACCACAATAGTGAATCAACAATCATCTCTGGTCTTGATAAAATACTAAATTTAATATTGCATTGTGTTTGTATTTTGGTTTCATTAGGTAGTTTTAGGGGTATGTCGATACCGGTAAAAGAACCAAATCTGGCTATGATTATCTGTAAATCATAAACTGTCTGTGAAATTTTACTTCTTAAAAAATATAAGATTCGTAGTAGACAGGCTATTGATTAGAAAAAAGGTTCTTATTGCGTTACTACGCAATAAGAACCTACTTAAGAACTTACTACTTATAAGATTTAACTGTAGTTTGATCTTTATTTATCCATTTTACTTGTACTAATTTTCTGTGCCTGGTACACCACACTCGAAATAAAATTTAAATTTCACTTAATAATAGTCTTCAACAAGGTAATGATAGTAAATACCTAGGTAAAATAATACACACAACAGAACATACAACTTGAATGAGAAACCACCATGGCAAAATAGGATAGAAAAATTAGTTCAAGCATGCCAACTTATCAGAAACACATACAACAAAAAACTCATGTCAATAACTAGAAACTAAAACATTAGAAAACATGCTAACAGCTGAAAATAACTTATGCCTGCAAAACTATATTCTAAACACCCAGGATAAACAAAACAGGATAATAATAGACAGATTACTCAAAGTTGAAAGGAGGATAGTCAGTCAGAACATATATAAATTAAAGATCAGAAAGATGGAGTTTGGAAAATAGCTTTCAATGAAACAGTTTATAAGGTAATAGAACCGGTAACAAGCAAAATAAAAAAGAAGCGGATTTCATTCCTAGGACATTTAATAAGAACACCAGAGAATAGAATAAGTAGAAACATTATAGAGAAGTTATGGAATAGTAAGAACAGCATTAGATGGATCACAGAAATCAAGGAGGACATGAGGATTCTCTACATATAAAAATGGATGATTTAAAAGAAAATAGAGACGCCCTAAAACACTTCATAGCAAAAATACCAAATTAGTATTGAAAACTAACAAACACAGATTGGGATGGGTGGTTTCAGATACAGAGAGAACAATACAATCAGAACGAATGGAGAACATTGGACTAATAAGAAAAAGAATAGGACTTAAATCATTAAATGATGAAAGAGGCCCAATGTTGGCCATAAAAGCATAATAATTATAATAGTCAAGATATTAAAATTATAAATTATATTATAAAAAATATTACTTTTTAGGCACTGTGCAAATGTGCAGTATAACTTCAATTTTATTATGATTTACAAGATTAACACACCCCTATTATTTTTATCACCCTTTTATAAAAATATAATTACGATTCAGATTTCTTTTGAATTCTTGGATTATATTTCTTTCAGCACTATTACCCCACTACCTATTTAAAAAAAAAACATAAATTTTAACAGAAAAATAAATAAAATTAAAAAATGTAAATAAAACTCAGAATGAAAAATTCATTTAGTACGATAGGCATTTAAAACAATTTATGAAATCCAATATTGCAAGTTCTTAGTTGAGATAAATCTGAAGCCATTAACTAAAACGACCCATTACAATATTGGCTGTAAGCTGTTGCGTTCCATCGACATTGCTCTGAAATGGAATCGTGTATCCCCGTTATATGAGGATGATTACCATCTATCTCACCAAAGAAAATCAATTTTTACTACACATACACTGGTATTGTATATATAGCGGTTCTGTAAATAGGTAGTTCAGCAAAATATTTTTAAAACAGTTCCTGACTTGAGGAGGTCTGACAATATCTTTATTCCTACTTTTTATGTGGTTTACAAACATGCCTGCAAGGTTCACAATAGTCTCAACTAACTGAATGTGCTGCTATTATAGTTTTTTACACGATACACTCCATTTTATTACATTCCCCACCACATTTATGTCAATTTTTATAATTTTTTATAAAGAAGGAATATGCTACTTACTTGCATAAATTAGTTTTTTGCTAAATCACTTAATTTATGTTGTTAAAGTTGCAGTAAATGCGTCTTTATTCCTGAAAGTAGACAAAGAGTAAAACGAATTTAGCCAGAAAGGCACAAAAGAAAAAGGTGTAAGGGTTATGAAGTGGATTATTTGAGTAAGCAAGAGTGTCGAGAGGGTGAAAGAAAGTAATAGAGTGCCCTCGGGGGTGTCGACGCAAACAGCATTACACAGGGTGGAGTGGTCACAATGATCCGACCCTGAGCAACCGTGTTACTCCTCCTCTACGTTTCACCGCTTCTGACTGTCACTTTGTGACAACCTAATATCTTACAATGTTTCAGCAGGCTATTAGATAAAAATACCTACATATTTAATCCTCAGTTTTTTGCCCCAATTTTTCATCATATTTTAAAATTCTTTCAATTAAATTTAAAGTATAATAATAGTTTGAACATGAAATAATTGATTAAAATATGTTGAGCAAAATGCTTTAGCAAATTTAGTTAAAACCCATAATAAATTTTAAGAAACCGTTTTGGACCAGGGCAAGGTGGAGAAGAACTAAGATTATTCTACACTGAACTTAATATTGTCGCAGTAGTGAAAGCAAGAAGGTTAAGTTGGAGAGGACATGTAACTTAGCAAAAATGAAAACAGATGGTTTGAAGTGTGAAGTGAAAAACACCTGTTGGGTAGACCAAATTAAGATGGGCTGACCAAATAATAAAATATGTTAGGACCATGGGTAAGGACATAAGTTTGGCTGAAGACAGAGCAAAATGGTAGAGACTGTTCTAAGAGGCTAAAAATCAACTGAGGTTTCTGGCACAGCAGTAAGTAAGTAAATTTTTTCATCATAAATGATAACACAACAATTTAAGTAGTACGTGTTAATCGTATATTACACTTACATGGCTTTGAGCATGGCGATGTTGTAACTGAAGTCTGACAGATTCTCCTTGAGGACGATGGGTGAGTGGGGGATGGAGGTGAACTGCGGAGCCTTCTTGTGCGACTCCACCACGGAGATCTCCAGGTCTATCGTGACGGAGTTGGGAGCCTCTCCTTGGTCAGTAGCCGTCGCTCGCATTCTGAAGTGGTAGCCGGGGTCTTTCTGAAATAGCAAATTAGAAAGTTTAGACACAAAATACGCTTAATTGTTTTACGCTCACTTTTATATTTTTGATCGATTTTTATATAATAATCTAATCTACCAATCGACCTTATAGTTTGATGTATTCTGAAAACAAAAACAGTCCACCAATAGAAAGTTAAAAAATATATACCTATTCCAAAATCAATATTTTTAACCCTCCAACGGTTCACTATTTGACCCCTTGAGGTTCACCTCATTTTGGCGCTTTTGTAGGCTTTTACTAAAAATTCCACAAAAAATAGTAAAAATATAGTAACTATAACATATTATACACCATTTTAATCTACATTAAATTATCTATAAGATAATAGTAACATGTTTTATTTTTATCTTGGTTTTGATGGGTGTATCCAATTGAAATTGCTAGAAAAATTTTTTTCAAAAGATTTTTCAAAGTTTGCTCCCCCACAAAACACAGCAAATAAATACCAGTCAAAAATCGAAGATAGCCAAGTTTTTCAAAATTTAATAAGTAAAATAAAAATATATAGTTTTATACACTTAAGTCACTGCTATCAATTTTAAAATGGTGAAATTAACATCAGAACACCAAACAAACGCGACGAGAACGTGTAACGCACCATTGTAAACAAAGCGACATAACCGCGCAACTGAAGACCGATGTTTTAACTAACATAGAATTCTGACGCATAGAGTAAGCAAAACGAAACATACCTCGGCGGAAAGCGTATGATCTGTAGAAAACAACGATACTATATTCAATGTAGTTTTAACCGAAAATGTATTCACACTATTGCTTTTTGTAAAAGCTTACCTACCGTCGATTGATCGACGGTGAACCTTCGACGACCGGCGGTGGCGTCGATGAATCGACGGTAAAACCGTTGGAGGGTTAAAGATGAGAATTTAAATTAACATACTATGATCTGCAGTTGAAATTAGTAACTATGATAATTATTTTAAGTTCAAAGCAAGTTAGATAACTGTAAAGTATGCAAATATAAGATATAATAATAATAAATATAAGACTTAAGAAACCTTTTATATTGGAAGGGGCGGATTACTCCCAAGGCACTTCAGCCGTAGCGGCTTTTTGCGCACCCCTGTTTGGGTTGCGGCATTAAAAGGAGTACACGGAACTGGTTCAGGACGGAATTGCCACAGTCCGGAACTCCAGCAGTTCTATTTCTGAATAGGCCACGCCTTCTTCCTTCCCACTCTCAACAATCTCTCATTGCCAACCCTCGGATATAGTGTAAAATTATGGGTCTCCAAAAAACTATCGTACAGTGTATCATCAATGTGAGCTTTCTCCTGAACCAATGCATTTTAAACACAGAATTATGACTCAATTTTCATCTTTTATTAAATGTATTTTTTTCCTTTCAAGTTGGGTAAACGTTTATTGGCGAGATATTAATTATAGAAAATAGCTGTTTTGATGTAGCCTAGTCAATAAATGATTTGGACGGGCAAAATTAGTGTAGACTGGATTTTGTACCACCGAACGAGTACTACCAGAATTATTTATTTGATGGACTCTATAAAATAACTGAAGGTTTTACTGAACATTTTATCTAGTAAATTAATTTAACAGAGAGAAATTATTAGATGAAATAGTAAGTTTCTTCTAAAAATAAATATTCCATGTTTAATATACAATAAAATACAGCCCACAGAGTGCTCACATACTCAGTGTTCATTAACAACATTTACTAAAACCGGTTGTGCAGCGCCACTCAAAATTAGATGCAAGGTTTTTCCCTATCATCCACTTAACCTCTGCCAAATTAAGAGCATAGGTGTAATAACAGTTTTTTCATGACAATACAACATTAGTTGAGCTGATGATATTAATAAAAGGAACTCGTTAATCACATCCCACTGAATGGACTAACATGTAGATCCAAAAAATAACAAACTTTAACAAACTCCTTGGTTAAAATTACAAATGAGGAGGAAAACACTGGCGTTTTTAGGTTGGTATTACTTCAGGATAGCCAAACAGTACGATAGTTGATGCTTTGTCATTGGCCGGAAGGCGTGGAAGATGGCGGCCTTTCCGGGTAAGAACTGCTTGAGTTCCACCCTGCACCAGTTCCGCCCTGAACCAATTCCGCGCTTCCATTAAAAGCCATTGGTGATTGGCGGGATTTGAACCCAGGACCTTGGGCTCCAAAGCTTCGCGCTCTACCCTTAGACCAGCGCTCTCCCCTTAAGAAACCTTACTCCCTCCTGTTGAAAATTTTACCTCAGTTTCCTACTAATTGAAATTAGCTTGTAACTAAGTATCTTCCAATGACATCAGCTGTGATGAAAAACTCAATTGAGTGATGCCATCAATCCATCTATGTAAACCTAACAGCTACAGGCATTACATGATAAGCGTTCTTACTTGAAATAGATTTTCTACTTACATCGATTGCCTTATCGAGTACGATGACTCCTGTGTTGTTCTCGATGTGGAAGTACTTTGCATCGGCAAGAACTTTGGGCTGCAAGTCGTAGAGCACCTTGCTGTTGTTACCATCGTCGATGTCTGTCGCTGATATCCTCATGACCTCGTGGCCAGGTAGCAAGTCTTGCGGCACTGACTCAACGTAGTTCTGTACAGCCACAACCAAACATGAAGCTCAATACAAATACGATTGTAAAGTCAATACACAATAAGTCATTGAAGTACATAGGTTTAGAATTGATATTTTTTATGGTTTTTAGATACTTAGGATATTCCACCTTCTGTCTACAAGACTATGAATTTTATTTACATCATTTGGGACAATCTTATTCAATGAAAATAGAAATTACAATTTTCATAACTCAGCAATTTCGTATCTCTTTGATGGCTATTATTAATCATAAAAAAAGTGAAAAAAGGGATTAACACAAGATAAAAAGATTGTTACCCGACACAATATTTTCATGTTCAAAATTTCATCACAGGCTGTGTTGACGTTTGAGACTAGAGTATGAAACATTTTCAGAAGGTAAATTCAGTCAGATGTGCCACCAGAGTAAAATATTCAAGAGTTTAATAAAGACAGTTCCGTTGTAACAGTTAGAGACGGGCTCATGCGAGTTTGTTCTTGTTTGCCAACCACAGCGACTGACTTTCATTTGTAAAAGTCGGCTCTTATAGTACAGTCACTATGATTTTTCATTTATTAAAAAATAGCTATTAAAATTTTGTACATACTTTTTGATTGTTACGAACTAATAGGCGGATTTAAAAGTAAAACTGCTAACAATCTAGTACCACTTAAGAATAACAACTCTTAGAGAAGTCAACTTATTAAGGAGCAACATGGCCGAGGGTTCTAAATCTCTTTACTGGTACTTAATCTTTCGCCAGTGAATGTCTGAAACGATAACGTTCTAAGCGATGAGACGTAACTCGAGCTAATGCTGGGTTAAACATGGAGTTGCCTCGCGAAATGCAACATAAACGTTACTAAATGCACATTAACTTTCCAGAGTTCAGTGTTCAACCACCTTTGTAAGATAATAAACTACGTTTTATACTTGTTAACCTTTCTGAGATCAGATGTTATCTTTGTTATCAGCGTTACATAAATGGTCCTACTAGTTTTAAATATACACAAAAATTAACAAATTACACAAATAAACCAAACAGTGTTGTTTTTTGTGTAAATTACACAATTTTGTAATATTACACATTCTAAAAAGTCTAATTATGTAAATCTACAAGTACTCCCATACTGTCTGAGTAATGAAAGGTTATTTAGCAGATACTTAGCACTGATACTCAACAATCTTTTGAAGTAGCACTAATAAAATGTAACCTCGTTTTTAAGAAATTTAGGATGAGGAATTAATTTCACTTGAATTAGGGCAATGAAAAATTGTGTTAGAAAATAAATGTGGAATAATAATAAAAACACTTTAAATAGCCAAGGAGAATAAAGAATTAAAGATAAACATTGCAAAAAAGAAAGCTTATAAGCCCAAAATGTTATTTGCACTCCATTCCAGTTTTAAACATTGAGCATATATCCTTTAATTACTCATTAAACTTGAAACGATTTTCAAAATAGTCTGTAAGATTTAAGTGAAAGTGATTTTTACAAGTTAAGATAAATTTTAAAAACCTAAAATATTATGAAAAAAACTTATTTCATATTTTTATATATACAGTAGTTTGAATCCTTTTATGTATGATATTGCGAAGGAACTGTTCAAACCCCTCCAATGAATAAGAGGTCAGGAAAATAAAAAGAACTACAAAACAAGGTGTTCGCAAACACCTCAACAAATGCTCTTTATTCAACAAAGGAGGCAGCCGTGTGCATTGTTAAGCAGGATAAGGGGGAGGTTTAACTCCACCTCCCCCCCCTTATCTCTCGCGGCTTCACCATTTTCCCAAGTTATTATTTTGATGACCCACTCGCTGTTGTGTCTTCTCATTTATCTTTTACAGCTTTAATAACGTGCCATCACCAGTATCAGATGTTCGACCTTTGTCCAACATTGGTTTTACTATTTCAATAACATTAACCCCATTGGCTCACCAGTACTTTCCCCCTGCCTGTGCCCTCAAGAGTCAGGAGAAATTCAGCAAAATTGCATAATGTTATGTAAACTAAATAGTATCAAATTTTGTTGTTTATTTATTGGTTATATATTTTTATATGCATATGAGTGCAATATACTAAACAAAAAACAATTTTTTCAAAGTAATCTCATTAAAAATATGAAAACAATTATTTTATTAAAAAACTAATATTGTTTGGTAGAATATTTATTTTTTTGCATGAAAAATAATAATAATATGCATCTATGTGTGTGTGTTTAATCTACTATTATGTTTAATCTACCACATGATACAGTAAGGTCTGGTTTATACGAATCCGGAGTATCCGGATCGGGGTTAGAAAAAAATTAAATAAATAACAGATGTCAATTTAATCTCAAGCTAAATTTTATCTTAAGCTTCTTCTAAATCCCAGTACCTTGCCGGACGCAGCAAGTGTTACTAACGATGAATGCATGCATAACATGATGAACACATACTCTGTATATTGGGGGTATTTCTAAGCGGAACACTACAACACTTAGCGCATTTGAGCACATTTCAATACTGAACTGTCAAACAATAAAAGAAGTGTAGGTGTTTGAGGTTAGATGTACAGCGGTTGTTTGTTTTGGTATTACACTAAAACCTTGTTTATCCGGTTTTGATGGCGCCAGGGACATTTCGGATAAGCGTATTTTCAGATAAACCATTTTCCAGATTTTTGGAAGAAAAAGCTAAATATACGCCTACAGTATTTTCTACACCGTACCCATAATACGTGGGTGCATTAAGGTTGCATTTATTTGATTACAGTGCTTATACACAGTTATCTTTTTTCAACTGACAGTATTGTAAACGGTCGTCCGAAAACGCCGCGCAGTGCCAGCCGAATACAGTACGTGCCGTTTAGGTTGTCGCAAATAGTGCTGTACTTTTCCAGACAGCAACATTTTTAATTTTTCTCCTGGAACCATTTCGGATAAAACCGAAATTTCGGATAAACGAGTTCCAGATAAACTAGGTTTTAGTGTATTTTTACAGTCAAAGTGCACATTGAACTTGTGGCCATCATGAGTGGTTGTAAAATGATTAATGTTGTTTTAACGTCAGAAGAGTGTTTCCGACCTAAAAATAATATTTTAATAAAATTTAACATGTTAATCGCTTGCGACATTTCACGGCTATGTTGTTGCATAGAGCTTGAATGTAGTCTGCAGCACTAATATCGCAGGCACTATTCACAATCTTTATGCGACGTAGATGTCTGTAATGGTATATTTTCAGATCATCCGGATTTTCGGCTTAGCTGATCGGTAGCCCCATCACATTAATCCGCATATACCGGACTTAACTATTTATTTTAAATCAAGTCTTTTTGCACCTTTACACAAATATAATGATAATCAGACAATCCTAACAATGCAAAGTCTGATAGCGAAATTTCACAAATAAAGATTTCCTTGTTCTATTGTCTACATTGTTCAACAACAGTATTCCTCATATCTGCAACCAACGCTGCCATTGAAAGTGACTGTGGTCAGCAACAATGCAAATCATACAATACGTACAACACAATAGAAACGCTCATTAAAAATGAAGTGTTTAATGCTCTCAATCAAACGACACACAAAACTGAAGTCACACAATGAAATTGTGATTAACAATTAAAACACAGGTGGTTTAGCCCTGATGAATAAACATGCTGAGTAAACGTTTTGTGTATTACGACAAACGTGTTTTATATTTAACAGACATTTTCCTCTTATTTTTCACAATAGAAATGTAACAGAGATATCTCTGTATGCTCTCAAATAACAAAAAAAATCTTTTACTTAACGTAATATAGAAAGTTCACAAATACATTCCCCCATCTATTTAACTGAGAACTGTGAGATTTCAAGAGGCTTGGAACAAAAAATTTACATAAAGGATTAAAACGGTTTTCATGATTTAAATCTATCAAGAGGAGTTATTTTCAATTATTATTAACAATACTCCAATCTGTTTATTCAGAGTTATATAAAGACTATAAGCAAGAAAACAATATTAAAGTTAATCAATATTTCAAAAAAATAGTTTAGAAACAAATAAGTAAGCTACTTCACACAGATTTTTACAAAAAATTACTAAAATGCTACAATTTAAACTTAAAATACAATCATTCATGCTTTGTGTTACCTTCCAAACATATCCTCGAAAGACCTGCATTATATCTCATTTAATTATTTTTAATCATGATACAAACAATGATAAACTCAGAATCACTTTGAAATTCTAAAACAACCTGAATTTATCTTCCTCAATACATTACACCAGTTATAGGCCTAAATTTCAATGACAGTTTTGAGATTGATATAATATATTTAAGATATATATATGTACATAAGATTACATAATTAGGACAAAATATACATTTATTCTTTAGAATACAATATGTTTTAAGACCTGTGAGAATGTTATCAGTTATGTTAGATGGCAATGTGAAATTGAATTTGGTAGACATTAAAGAAGGTTGTGGCTTTGTAAAAATGTAAAATAAAACATAATCCTTAGCATATAAAAATATGCTGCTAAACTCGCGTATCAAAGGGAAATTATAGAAAACATTTATAAAAACTGATTGCATAATTTACATAATCAATGGCCACACTGTTTACAGTAATCATCAAAACGCAAATCGCAAAATTATTGCTTTAGCCACAATCACACAGTAATCATTCGTCAATTAATTTTCACACATGCCCTGGTCATCGGCAAATCATTAGTGATTATTTAAACACCAGACAATATTCGGGTTAGTATTTAAGTTGCATTTGTGCAACACTTGATCACGTCAAGTTTTTTTCAGAATTTCCCTTTATTAACTATTTATTAACAGGTCCCAAAAAGATTAACAAGGTCCACACTTCCAGGAAAAAGAAAATCTTTATACTTTTGTAGAACTTGATCAAGATTCTACAAAAGTTTTTATATTCTCAAATATAAGATTTGTGTTATTGGACGACTTACAAAGGCCAAAACACTATAAATAAACTTATCTACCCATGCAGGAGCTCTATGTTTTTCCACAAATTGAGAATGAAATTATTTATCCATCAACATCACCATACTACTAAGAGAATGTTCCAGATTGTTTGAATGGAAATATTCCTCAAAGTTGAACAGGTTGTGATGGATGGAAGACCTAGCCTTTACACTAAGGGCTACTTTGAAGCAAAGATTTACACAAAAACATTTTATGTATCAACTACTTTTAGCAAAGGATCAGAGCTGCAATCAATACAGTTAAAAACAAGATGTTTTGCAAATATTTATTAAAATGTGAATTTCTGTTTGGACCATAGCAGAGCATGGAGCTCATGTTGAACCCCAATAAACCTAAATAAAATATTTGTTGTGCTCTTTAAACCTTCGTAATGGTTTATGGAATGTAAATAGTTTTATAATCAGGCTACAGTTCTTTTTAAGTGTGACATTATTTTTGGGATATGTGGTTTTTATTTGGGGCTATTATTTAACATATAGTGAAAGAATTTAAAATGTGCATTTCGAATTTACATTTTCTGCATTTTTAACGACTTATTTCTTGCCTATATCATTAAAATAATTTGTAAGGTAGCTTGAGTTGAGTCATTGAAATGTTTAACAGGAACACTGGGGCGTGTGCACGGGATTAAACAATAATCGTACACTTTAGGCAGATAACACTCAATCTTATCAGCCACACTTAGACCTCGCGTCAACTAGTCATTGCCTTTCTACAGTGGTTTAAAACTTTTAAATTTTAGATTATGTTTACAGTAGCCTATTTCAAGCAATATTACCACCTATATTTTATTTACTGTTAAGGCATTGAATAATAGGATAGTATTCACAAGTTAAGTAAGGTTATTTGCACTTAAAAATTTATTTAAGCTTTTTTAAACAAGAAAATATTTAAAATACGGAAGAATTTAAATAAGAACTATTTTTAAAACTCTTCAAGACGGTTATTGCAAACAATTTGTTTAATACCAAATTTTAACATTTCACAACCATGAAATATTAGTACATTTGCAACCTAAGCAATCTCAATGTGGGCCAATAAAATACATTATAAAGTTTTCAACAGCATTTAAATATCATAGTCTCTAATCAAAACACAATAACACACGAGCAGCAGCTACGCTACTAAAGATAATATTGTAAACAAATCAACGAACATTTTTGAAATTATTATTTTAAGCAAAGAAAAGATTACAATTGATTATGATCTCTATAAAACAAATTAGAGCATACAATACGGTATAAGATACTATTATGAAATTTAGGATAAATTAAACCCTTGAAAATATAAAAAATTATATCAGGCTTAATTTGTTAATAAGCAAAATGTATGTATTGTATAAACAAATAAATATTGCCATTATTACTTCAAATTAATCAAGTAGGGTGTTTTAGAAAAATCTATATGATACAGTAAAATACTAAGGGATGAACTGAAATAAGGAATCTTTGAATATATAAACGTTAACTTACAATTTTGGGAGATGATAAAAGCAATACAGCTTAGGGGTTAGGCCTGTACTGGGACCCTACAACTAAGGAATCCTACTTAATCCCACCTGAGCATAGTTAGTGCGGCTGTTTTGTTGTTGTTCAGTCCCGTTAGTTGTTATATTTATGATCTCCTTACAAAACAAAACCCATATTTTAATACAAAATATTTTGCTGTGCTTTTTACCGATTTGGCAAAAAATGCAATTTTTCAAGCTTACTAGAAAGATGTACGTTTAATATCCTTAAGTTCAATTTATTCAACAATTATCTACATTTTTTGAACATAACATATAACAATCACAGAAGATGTAATATTCTGATTAGCTTGATGAGTTATCACCAAGCTCCTAATTGAGGCAGTTTTTTTCCTATAAGTATTTTAGACATCTTAGCAGATAAACAGTAAATGATTAATAGATACTTACCACTTTATCAAATACTGGAGGATTATCGTTAATATCTTCAATGGTGACTTTGATGGTGCAGACGTCGTCCAACTGTGGTCTGCCATTGTCTGTGGCTCTCACTGTCAGGTACACTTCCTTCTCTCTGCTTGGCTCGTCTCTGTCGAACATCTGTAATAAATAATAAATGATGAGTAACATGAATGCCCTTCATCTTGCTCAATACAATATTTGTGAGACTTTTTAATCAAAAGAATATTTCCATATAATTGGGAACATTGATTGAAGAAAGCTCAAGCAAGATTATCAAGGCGATTACAAAACAATTACTATTGCAAGGTTCCACCAACAGTGTAATATTATTGTTATTTTATGGGTCTTCTAACATGTCTAAAGGTCTATTTCAATATTTTATATATATATATATATATATATATATATATATATTTATTTATTTATGTTGACATTTATCATTTTATTTATTATTATTGACAGTTGTTATTTATTATGTATTTATTTGACATTTTACATTTATTGTTTTATTACCTAATTATTATGAAATGAAAACCTTTGTTTGACAATCATTTTTTTAATTTAAGTAAAATTTATAGATGGATTACAGTGAAGATCCCAAAACATTGTGAGGCTTTGTTGATAAGCTAGGTAGAAAAATCCAGAAGTACCGGTAATCAATTTTAATGTAAGAACAAAGTCTAGATTATTCACATAAACTAATTAACATAGCAACTTCTCATTTAGCACAACATATTGTATTTTCTAACAATAGTTTTGAAAATGAACAATCTTCAAATTGTTTTTAAAACAAATTTTTTGAACACAACAAAAACCTCTTTATCACATAGACACTGCATTATCACTCTAGACACATTAGGGACCTAATAGCTACAGGTAGAGTTATGAGATTTGTCAGTAGTTAAAATTACATCCAAGGAAAGAACCTCCTTGAGAGCAGACAATTGCT
This sequence comes from Nephotettix cincticeps, assembly GCA_023375725.1. Classification (NCBI taxonomy): domain Eukaryota; kingdom Metazoa; phylum Arthropoda; class Insecta; order Hemiptera; family Cicadellidae; genus Nephotettix; species Nephotettix cincticeps. Next base: position 65,691,902 of record CM041789.1, on the reverse strand, counting down.
GGACTTATACTAATTTATAGGCAAGTTACTTTGTTAAAAAAAGTGTACTGTACACTATACTTACTTGTTTAGTCCTAATTTCCCCTGTTTGGGCATTTATTGTAAATTTTAACCTCTCTCCAGGGGCGGAGACAAAGGCGTATGTAATGTTACCTCCATTTTCTGGTGGATCTTTGTCTTTTGCTAACACCTGCAAATCAAAATAAATTGCTATTAAAACACAAACTATTTTGATTTTGAATAGAAATACTGTCTTCAATCTGACCAAAATGATACAACCAAATTGACAAAATTTTCAGTGACACAATTATTAATTTTTAAGTTTTCCACATGAGTTTTAAAATGAAAATTTTACACATTTAAAACTTAAAAAATTAAAATACAGGCTACTGTTAAAAAACTTAATAAAATTATTGGTTCCTTCATTCAATAATCGTTCAGTTAAGCTGTCTTTTCATCAAATAGTTAGAATGATTTTTGAGATTACGTAATTATAAACTATAATAATAATTTACTACTCATTTTTACTATTTTTCAATCTATAGCCTACAATTCAAAACACATTTTTAAAGGTAAACTTCTTTGTCTTAGGCTACTACTTTGTAAACTTCCACTTAAAGTTCATAAATTTCATCAGTGAATTAAATGAATCTTACCTTAAGTTTAGAGCAGTTAGATATAAAAAAGTCGAGCAAACATGTACGCCTATGTATGCCTTATATTGATACTCTATCAACTTACTGTGAAGACATAAGTTCCTGATGGTTCCTCCTCTTTTACTGAGGGATGGTATTCGGAACAGTTTATGAAAACTGGTTTGTGGTTGTCTTGAACTACATTGCCTCTGCTTCCCCCACCCATGCTGTACTGTAAAATAAAATTAAAACAAATTAGCCTAATATTATCTAATTATAAATTTAAAATGTTTCCCTTCACACAGCAAGCTAAGATTCAAAAATATTTGAACCGTTGCTGTAAGATTGGTATATTTAATTCCAAAGGTTGAAACCTTAAAAAGATAACACATGAACACTTTTTATTAAAGATGGAAGTATTATTTTAAATGATATTATTTTATTTGAATTTTATGAGAATCTGTTTTAGAGGGCCTCAAATCCTAGAGATTGTTTTTTAAGTGATGTCTGTTTATCTGTTCATCAATTTTCTGTGTTTAGAAATTTGAATAAGCTAAATACTAGGACTTATAGAGTTGGCCAATTATGTGTAAAAGTTATTACAATACAAACAAGGTAAGACTTAAGAATTCTTAAGCTGTTATATTGTACAGAATTGGCCAGGCCATTAGACTTCTTAGGTAGTCCTACGTTACAAAATACCCCGTCGCAGCAGACCTGCGTACTCAGCGAATTTCCAAATCAATAATATAATAATAATAATATATGAGAAGTTTGGTCAAAATCTGTCGATAAACATAAGAATTATTTGCCTATTCTCCATAAGATTAAAATGGGAAAGAGTGAGTAGGTTTGCTGCTGTGAGGAACACTGAAAGTAGCCATTTATACCATCAAAAATTTTATTTTTAACATTTATACCAACTTTCATCAACATCTGTCCATAAATAAAGGAGTTTGCCTAATCTCCATATGATTAACATGGGAAAAGAGTATGCAGGTTTGCTGCCATGATAAACACATAAACTATGATTTTTTAGCACAAATGTTTGGATCTCAACCATATGAAGCTAAACATCAAGTTTCATCCAAAAATATTAGATAATAAGTGAAAAATTAATTTTTCCTAATCCTCCATAAGATTAACATTGGAGCCTCAAAATACAACGTACTGTGTTTAGATTTTTTTATATCTCGGTAACCGTTGGAGATAGAGAAAAACTTTAAAGGACTAAATTGTGTAGTTGTTTAAGCTGATTCCAATGGTGAAATAAAAAATTAGAAATTTTTTTAAATTACATGTGGGGTACAAAACCCCCCCAAACTACCCGTTCCCATTGACCGATATGTCTGGTTTACGAACTCGTCCGAGCATTTGTAGGAATACACGTTTCTACCAAATTTGGTCTCGATCGGACCATTTTTACGAGAGTTATCGTGTTCACAGACACACACACACACACACACATATATATATATAAATTTTAACGACTATTGTTTTTGGTCTCTGGGCACCTAAAGAAGAAAAAATAACATGGTCTTGGGCTTAACTCTTGCCATGAGACCTACGGTAATAGCTACTTCCCTATGGGAAATTCGCTAAAAGGTTAATGGCCATCAAACCCACTTAATCACCTGTTAGTTTTAATCAACAGTTTTGACTATAAAAATTTACAGTCAAAGGCATTAGGTCCCCATAGGCTACAGTAAAATTTAAGATAAGATCATTATGTCAAAACAATACAAAAAGGATGAAGCAACCTAAGCCTTTCTATAATTAGCCTTAGGCATATTTTGGGAGGGGAGCTGCAGCTAGCTACCTGTTGATTGCTGATATTGCACTCACACTTCTAATTATTGTTTGATCATAACCTGTACAAAAATCGGCCAATGCATTTCGGTCCAGTGACTATATTTGAATAAAACCAACATCATAGTAAAAACACATAGTAATCTAGTTATATGGATTTAAAAAGTTTACCAGGGCAAGGAAAATCCAAATTCGATGCATAGTTGAGCGAAAAGTCCGGTTCGACTGAATTATAGTCCACAATATTCACTCTACTATAGAACGCCAAACACATCATGAGATTACAATAAAATATGCAATACAAAACATTTTAAATTTCACTAATAACACATTAAAACCACGTGTACACCGTCTAACTGTAAACAATTTACGAAGCCAACAAAACAACGACGAAAACGACGTCCAACGGGAAACAAAATACGAATTTCTGCAATGAGCGACCCTAGCGGCAAGAATCTCAACTAGAATGGACGACGGACGACGCCAGGCCAGGTGCCAGGTGTTTAAAATTGCTGAAGTGGCTCGGACTGGTGGGGATGCCTGGAAGTGGAAAGTAGCAGACGACCTTCAGCCTTCAGCTTCAGAAGTGTCCATTCTTTTTACTACAACATAGTCAGGCTGACGAATTGAAATTATTATCTTATAGGTGAAATTTTCTCTATTCCATATGAATCATGTTCTTTTTCAAACGAAGTGGTAATTATATTTTTATAGAATTGCATGAGCGCATAGAAACCAAAATAACTTTTTGTACAAAATAATTAGGGTCCTGTTTTCATAGTAAACGGGTGCTGTTATTGATAGGCTCAAAGAACCATAAACTATCGTGGAATAATACAAATGTTAAAGCCGATTTTTGTGTAATTTGAATTTGTTAGGTTTCATGGAATACAAGTTAAACAAATAAACTTGAGATAAAAGGGAAAATATAAAGTATGTCCTCGTTCAAATACGGTAGGACTACTAAGTGGCCTCAAAATACAGTGGGTGCACGAATGACAGACAAATGTTACGCCGACCTACCCCTGAGTAGAAAGTCTCACAATCCATCATAGCCATGTCAAGCTTGAAGGATTTGTCACTTTTTGAAGGCACTATAAACAAACTTCACCGCACTAAATGCTATTCATTAAATCGTCGATAAAGTGATTTATCGTCAACAAAATACGAATATTCGTGTTAAACCCCAATTAATAGGTAGTTAATTACTATTATTACGGGGATCAGTCCAAGTTAGACCCTAGTGGTTACCGCTACGAACCAACGTGTCTTGTACTTTTGTTTTTGCGAAAAATCCCTGATATCTAACTTATTTTGTACTGGCCTTTCCATTCCCTGATCTGGCAATATTTGTAGACCAGTGACTCAAGGTCTTGAGAGATTGACGTGTACAATATCTTCAATTCACTTCCGTTTAGTGAATCCGTGGTCGATTTATAACGTGTTCATCATGGGAGCGGGTCTTTGTAAACGCAATACAAAGGCGTTAAAGGTGATAGGTCTATTATGTTGAATTAATAAAGGAGGAAAAGTAAACAAAGAACGTTTAGTAAATGAATTAGATTGACGATGAGGAAGTAGAAAATAGAAATAAAATTTATAATCATAACCTACAAATATGACTTATTCCTATATACAAATAGGCCCTATATACTTATTACATTTCGATACATCGACATTCCTGAATTTCACTAAGTGTGGAACTATTGAATTATCATATCTGCTTTTGATCGTTACGCTTTTCCAAACAGTAACTGTTGATTATGTGCTTTTACACGTTGTTAGAAATTACTGAAAATCACTATTTTTATTAGCAAATTCATTCAATTGAATTCTAGAAAGTTTTAAATGTTACTTTTTCCCCTGATATAGATGTTCACAATTTGATACATAAAATTTTTGTTGAATGTAGGTATTATGAATTTCCTACACCATGATACTGAACGGACATATTTTTGCATTAGCGATAAGGTATTATGGATACCTTCACCATCATATGAACATAAGGAGAATTTTTTTGCCGGTTAGCAATTAAGGTATTATGAATTAACACCATGATACTGAACGACGTAAATTGCAGGTTAGCGAAGTAAGGTATTATGTTACCTACACCATCATACTGAATAAAATTTTTTTGCCGGTTAGCAATGTAGGTATTATGAATTCCTACACCATGATACTGAACGAACGGAGGTGGTTTTGCAGGTTAGCGAAGTAAGGTATTATGGATACCTACACCATCATACTGAACATAAGGAGAATTTTTTTGCTAGTTAGCGAAGTTAGGTATTGTGAATTCCTACACCATGATACTGAACGAACGGAGGGGTTTTTGCAGGTTAGCGAAGTAAGGTATTATGGATACCTACACCATCATACTGAACATAAGGATTTTTTTTGCCGGTTAGCAATGTAGGTATTATGAATTCCTACACCATGATACTGAACACGGATGTTTTTGCAGGTTAGCGAAGTAAGGTATTATGGATACCTACACCATCATACTGAACATAAGTTTTTTTTTGCCGGTTAGCAATGTAAGGTATTATGAATTCCTACACCATGATACTGAACGAACGGAGGTGGTTTTGCAGGTTAGCGAAGTAAGGTATTATGGATACCTACACCATCATACTGAACATAAGGAGAATTTTTTTGCCGGTTAGCAATGTAGGTATTATGAATTCCTACACCATGATACTGAACGAACGGAGGGGTTTTTGCAGGTTAGCGAAGTAAGGTATTATGGATACCTACACCATCATACTGAACATAAGGAGAATTTTTTTGCCGGTTAGCAATGTAAGGTATTATGAATTGCAACACCATGATACTGAACGGACGGAGGGGTTTTTGCAGGTTAGCGAAGTAAGGTATTATGGATACCTACACCATCATACTGAACATAAGGAGAATTTTTTTGCCGGTTAGCAATGTAAGGTATTATGAATTGCAACACCATGATACTGAACGGACGGAGGGGTTTTTGCAGGTTAGCGAAGTAAGGTATTATGGATACCTACACCATCATACTGAACATAAGGAGAATTTTTTTGCCGGTTAGCAATGTAAGGTATTATGAATTGCAACACCATGATACTGAACGGACGGAGGTGTTTTTGCAGGTTAGCGAAGTAAGGTATTATGGATACCTACACCATCATACTGAACATAAGGAGGGTTTTTTTGCCGGTTAGCAATGTAAGGTATTATGAATTGCAACACCATGATACTGAACGGACGGAGGGGTTTTTGCAGGTTAGCGAAGTAAGGTATTATGGATACCTACACCATCATACTGAACATAAGGAGGGTTTTTTTGCCGGTTAGCAATGTAAGGTATTATGAATTGCAACACCATGATACTGAACGGACGGAGGGGTTTTTGCAGGTTAGCGAAGTAAGGTGTATTATGGATTCCTACACCATGATATAGAACGTATTTGGGGGAGTTTTTTCCCGGTTAGCAAATTAATGCCATCTACTTGTTATTAATACTGTTTACTGTTACTTTTACTGTACGACCAAAGAATGTTTAAAAGGTAGCCTCAAGTAAAACGGCGGGAGAGATTTACCTTTTAATATTCTTTGATATGACGGTCCTATCCATAATGACAGTGTTGGGTGGATAATACAATGTTAGAATCCGCTACCTAATCTGAAAGTTGTTGGTTCGATCCTCCGTAAAATCCATCAAAATATAGAGATGGTTCAATGCTGGGCCCAGCAGTTTTCGTTCATTGGGTTGATAAATGAATGACCAGTTGACCCAACGCGGCTTAATGTGCGTCAACAGGATGTAGTAGTGGGATCAGAAATCCTTGTCCATTCAATTTAACACGTATTCATAGTATGTAATTTAAAATTTTCATGAATTATTTTCAATCAGATATGATTTATCATCTAAAAATATAGTTATTTCAACTGCTTTACGTGAAACATTGCATTAACCCATCCGAAACATAATAGGATGATCTATCATACAACAAAACGTGTTTAGTAGGAAACACGTACTTCCACTTATTAAAAGTGTAATGTTTACTCCTGCTCACATGTTACTCAAGATGAATTAACTCTTTCCCAATCTTACTCTCAAGGGAGGAAACATGAAGGGGAAGAGAATTCGGCGTCTTTCAGAATGAAAAGAGAAGGAAAGACTGTTATGCTCCAAGGTATCTATGACATAAATCATTAAATTTGGTCCCGCGAAACGGGAGGACTATCGTTAACAACAAGCTATCTTTACGTAATAACGGTACAGATCCTATCAAATGAAACAGCTGTCTTTGTTAGTATTAAAGCACCATGATATCAAATCAAATACGCTAATCCTTCTTCTTACAAATAAATTATTGTAAAAATCAAACTACCTCTTGTAGTCAACAAAAATAACCTACGTGTAGTTACGAGTAATCTAGTGATCTAACGTTCTAAGATATTTGTACGTCGCCACAAAATGATTTAAAAACACAGTCCTTGCCCACATTTATTACAATATCTACATAGATATGACGTTTAGATTGCTAGGGAAACTTGTGGAAGATTACCAGTAGTAAAATAAGTACGAAGCGACGTGAAGAGTATCCGTGAGAACAGCTGGGGCGGGGGTATCCATTCCATGAGCACATAATTACACTTCACAACGCACTGTAACACTACGACACTGTAGCACTGTAGACGCTGGTAGACCACGCCGCTCCCAGTCACAACCACACGGCGCACTGTGCTGTGTTACTGCGGTAGTGTATGCGATGCGATGAATGGGCATGAGTCATGGAGTGGAATGATTCAGATAACGTCGTCACCTCGCTTCCCTTGAAAACGGAACAGCAGACCTCAGCTAGCAGCTAGCAGCTAGCAGGCCCGCCCGCGACCTCTTCCTCTTGTGTAACTTGTCACGGACGTGCCCTCGCACATGCTTGCGATATTTGTCACCTTTCGGCCGGACTTTAAAAGGACTCATTGTGACTTTTTGGACGTTTTTGTGTTCCTAGTATAGCGCTGTCTTGTTTTCTGTGCAAAAATAGCATTTATACCATAAACGTTTTGAAGAATCTTTTCCTTTATACAGAAATAATTTTTAAATTTGTGTATTTATTTTATAGTTTAGGGGTTTTTTAACATCTACTTGATGTTAAAATTGACTTCAGCAGGCATACATGTTTTTGTTTGTAGCTTAAAAATGAATCTTACATCCTTTTTTTAATGGGAATACTTTTGTAGCTTACAGTTCCGCTTTTGAGAATTTTACCAATAAATATACAAATGTTAATTTAGTAGTCTGTGTACTTTTTTGCATGTAAACTACAGTATTAAATTGTATAAATTACACCTGCTAACGGTTCCTATCACTTTTAACGGACTCTAAAAAAATATTGTACATTCTAATTACTGCCAGAGTTCATAAACAGAACAAAAAAACTAGAACTGAATTAAAATGCACGTTTTCGCCGAGCAATTAAACTGTGACCAATAACGATTGCGAGGGCTACGGTAGCGCCAGTCAGGAATTTCTCCCTCGGAGAGAACCACATGAGAGCAATAAGAACTCTAATTGAATTGTTCATTTGGTGAAAAGGGGTTCTCTGATAAAACACTCGTGAGTAGGACCTGCAACCTGCCTGCGTCCTCCCCGCAGGTGCACAACCTCCACCGGAACTACGCCCTACGCAGAGCCGTGGGACGTCACTTCCGTTACTCAGATGATTATGTTTCCCCTGGCTACTCGGGCGACGCCAAACATCAACATAATCCAACAGGTCCTGGGAACAAACCACTACTTGGACGGACTGGGACCAGACTGCAATTTCACACTCTAACTACTACAATAATAATTATTTGTTGTGTTTTCAATGTTTTTTTTGTATTGTGCGTGATAGATAAATTTAGAATCATTTACAATATACTATAATTAATATCTGTAATTTAATATTTCAATTTTTATGTAAATTGTTAGGTAATCACTTGAAAACGGGGGGAGTTTCCCCACCTCCAGAAACGTTGTGTAGTTAAAAAGACGCGTTTGAAAAGTCAAATTAAAGATATTGAATAGCTACACTATGTAGGGTGTGTTTTCGTGCATACACCTTAACCTTGGTCATTTTACAATTTCTGTAAAACTTTTTGATTTTTTAAGACATGTGAAATAAAATTATCTGATTTAATTTGAACACAAAAAATCGAATAACCTGTTTCATTTCGAGCATGGACGCTCTGTTTTGTGTATGAACACTTTTTTAGTGTATTCACGTTTTATTTTTTGAACAGACGGTTTGTTTTACGCATGCACGCTTTGTTTTGTGCATCGACGCGTTCTTTTGTTCATTGACGCTTTGTTTAGTCTAGAGACGCTTTGTTTTTTAATGAATTTTCCCTTTTTGAATGCTTTCCTCTCTTCTTTCGAACTGATGCTTTGTTTTGTGTATTGACACTTTAGAGTTTTGCATTGAATTTGGTGTAATTTTGGGCACGGAGGTTTTATTGTTCACGGCCACAACATGTTTTCTGTATGACGACTTTATTTTGTGAATATGAGCTTTTTAAGCTTGTTGGAAAAAGTTTCAAAATATTTAGAATGATGAACATGTGGTTCAAATAGAGTCGATACCCACAACAAAACAGAGACTCGTTACTGCAGAGTTGTATTAGAAACACACGAACAGATATAGGCGCAAAATTTGGGCTAAATTAAAAGGCAGTCAGGTCCGACTAATCAATAGCACAGATGCAGCTGACAGAGTCGTCATTAGGCTGTGTTTGATGAACCGCTTACCTCCGTTGTCGCCCTTTGGTAACTCGATATATTTGTTCATTTCCTGGCAATTTGTTGTGGCTTTAATTTGTACTTAAACACGTTTACGGCGGCTCTTTCATTAAACAAATCGTAAAGACAATTATAAATGTTATAAGGTTTTTTTTCTAAATTTCAAATAGACACTAAACTGTGACACAAATTTGTGATTTGTATTAGGATGTAGTTGACCGCCATACCATCATTAGGACGAAGTATATTTAGTTTAATCGGTTAGAAAATGTAATTTTTAATTTGTTATATACGTTGGAATAAATTTCAATGTGTTTTTAATAAGCTACCAATCATGATGAAGGAATCCATTGATTTAAGACGCTTTTTCTATACTTAAAAATTTGTGTTTTCTCTAGACAATCTGTAATTTAATTGTTATTTTTACTAAATAATACCTGCCAGTATCAATTAATTCTTTCCACGCTCTGTGTAGAAAGTATAATTTAGAATAATTAAAACGTCTCAGTGTATTTTATTGGGATGTAATGGACGCCAGGTTACGTGTTTTCAATTAAACGTTTTGATAAAAAACTAAATATACCTAAACCTTAGTTCTTTCATAACTGATTCTGAAATAGTATGTTCTCCAAATTCATACTATTGCAGGTGAACTGAGATGACTCCTACCAACAAAATAGGCAAGATGAGACGGCAATAAGAGCCAGGAGTGAATAAGGAAAGGGAAAGCTATGGGAGAAGGGAATGAAAGAAACTCGACACCTTTCAAAAAGCGTAGTTGGGTGTCAAGCTGTAAACAGTATACGTTTGCTTATTTATTTTAGGGGCTACCTTCTCTTTTACCTATACTTCGCCCCCTCCTATAATGATCAATTCGTGGGGCGTATTACGCGAAGGGGTGAGCGGACACGATAAGAGATGGTTAATAAATTATATTATTGCCTATCCTAATGTATAAAAACTGACAATACTGATAATGTGGTTCGATTCACCGACCGACAAAACTGATAAATTGTAATATTTTAAAGAAGAATTTACTCAGTACAGAGGTTAGTTTTAGTTGTAAAATTTTTAAATTACACATTTAAGTAATACCTATTATATATTTAATATTCTGAAAAGTTATTTTTGGGAAGTATTTTACATATTAAAAACTAATAACTATATCTAAGTTTATGGAGTTGTTTATTAGACTTATTCTAACGCTTCTATTTTTCATAACTAGACAATGTTTCTGGAATTGATGAAACCCCAACAGTTTTTAAGCGACAAAACATCTCATGAAAAGGTAATTTCCGTCTAAGAAAAATGAGGGGTTTAATAACCTTCAAAATCTATATGATACAGAAAAATATGAGAATCGAACTAATTTCGTATCGTAAGCATGTACCCGAACTATTTACCTACATATCGATATGGATATCAAACTATACAGAGGCAGTGGTTCGGACTCCATGTTAAACTGTAGGTCCCTTGCCATGGACTGTTGAGTTATTAATTAAAAGTTCTGTCTTAGGAATATTCTGCCTTAGTCTGTACCAAGACTACAAGATAGCACCAAAATCATCTTGCACTCAATCCTCATTGTATTGTATGTCTGTACCCTACACCTACCTATCAATACGAGTATCGGATCTTTATCGTACCGTACGTCTTTGCTCTACACCAACCTATCAATATGAGTATCGAGCCTTAATCGTTACCTAAGTCTGTACTCTACATCCACCTACCAATACGAATATCGAACGTTCATCGTGTCGTACGTTTTTGCCCTACATCCACCTATCAATACGAGGATCGAATCTTTATCGTATCGTACGTCTTTGCTCTACACCAACCTATCAATATGAGTATCGAGCCTTAATCGTTACCTAAGTCTGCACTCTACATCCACCTACCAATACGAATATCGAACGTTCATCGTATCGTACGTTTTTGCCCTACATCCACCTAACAATACGAGTATCGAATCTTTATCGTATCGTACGTCTTTATTCTACACCAACCTATCAATATGAGTATCGAGCCTTAATCGTTACCTAAGTCTGTACTCTACATCCACCTACCAATACGAATATCGAACGTTCATCGTATCGTACGTCTTTGCCCTACATCCACCTATCAATACGAGTATCGAATCTTTATCGTATCGTACGTCTTTGCTCTACACCAACCTATCAATATGAGTATCGAGCCTTAATCGTTACCTAAGTCTGTACTCTACATCCACCTACCAATACGAGTATCGAACGTTTATCGTATCGTACGTTTTTGCCCTACATCCACCTATCAATATGAGTATCGAATCTTTATCGTATCGTACGTCTTTACCCTATACCTACCTATCAATATGAGTATCGAATCTTTATCGTATCGTACGTCTTTACCCTATACCTACCTATCAATATGAGTATCGAGCCTTAATCGTTACCTAAGTCTGTACTCTACATCCACCTACCAATACGAGTATCGAACGTTTATCGTATCGTACGTTTTTGCCCTACATCCACCTATCAATACGAGGATCGAATCTTTATCGTATCGTACTTTTTCCCTACTGCACCAACCTATTGATATAAGTATCGAACCTTAATCGTTTCCTAAGTCTGTATCCTTCACCGAACTGACGATATAAGTATAGAAATATAATCTTATCGTAAGTCTTTACCATGTACTTATCTAACGATAAGAGTGTCGCACCGTAATCACATCGCAGGAGTCAGCTCGACGTGGGATGTGGTACGTGGTACGTGGCGACCACAAAATGATTTACAACCTCAGTATCGTTAAACTGTTAAACGCACATCAACTCAGCTCTGAGTTGGTTTAGTGGCGAGGAATTAGTCAGAGAGCTCTTAAAAGCTGCGTCTATCACGTAGTCGTGACCTGAGGGCAATACCCGCGCCTCGCGCGCTACTGGCGGTCGATCACTGAACCTTAGGGTGGATTAGGAGGCCTCAACACGTCTTGCTGGAGAATATTGCATAGCTACAGGAAAGAATGTATTCATCAGAATGGAAACGGTAGGGAAGCGCAGTCTCCCAAATTCTCTGTTAAGTGGATAGAACGTCTAAAACAATTCAGAATTGGACTCGGGCCATAGAATATCCTAGGAGTGTTAATTATGTAACCTCTTCTCCTTCCACTGGAAAAATGGGTTCTACTACCAGGGAGCCTGAAGTATGTATAAATGTATTCGAGTGTACTCGAGTGTGGTAGGCCCTACTGTTCTAGGACAGTAGGTACATCTCTTCGGCTAGCGAATCCTGAGTAAGCGAAGTAAGCATCTTTCAGGATACTCCTCCCAGGAGGACAGTAAGGATCTCTTCCCAAGAATCCAAGTCAGACTGGGTGTCATGCTAAGCTAGGAGAGTCAAGCCTTGGTGATAGGGAAATACCTCACACGGGATAGCCAAATGTGAAAGGACTTACCAGAACCGTTTCGAAAAGGAACTTTGGAATATATTATATCTCAGAGGGTAAACTCTAAATAACGGGTTCTTGTTCTTATTGATGAGACATTAATACCAACCACAAGGTTTATATTCAAAACTAAATACGAGGGAAGGGCAGGCCTTAGTGTGGTGGGTGTGATGAATTTTATGATATGTTATTTTGTATTGAATCAACATATTACACTTATATTTGGATATGTTATAACGGCAAGGGATGAAAAGTGTTAAATATAGTAAAATCACGAGTAATTCGCCACACGAATCTCCCGTACTCTGCATCCGAACGTAAGCATAGTTTAATGATTTTAGATTCAATTAATTTGTTAGAGGAGACGGCATTGAAGGAGAATGCGTTTCTTGCTATGCATTTAAATTTTGAAATTGCTTTCATTAAAAATATCCCGTAATCGTTTTTCAAAAATCACTGTGCATCTAATTTAAAGGAAAGGGAACGTGCAAAAGTAAATTGAAGATATAAAGGTATTCAACATTCATGGTGGGAATTTTTTCCTCTGATTTGAAAAACTGACTTGCAATGAGGAAGGTGAAGTACAAAACTCAATACTGGTTGATTTGATAACGTTGTTTGTATACTGTAGTTCATATATTCAAGAGTATTTAAAAATGAAATGTCTTTTAAAAATACCAGTCCGTTAACTGATATGCAAAATGTTAAAAGGTTATTAAAACGCGACTGTCCAAAATTTCATCAGTAATTATTGTTTATGAATTGATAAAGACAAACAATGTAGTCAGTGTAAATAAGGGAATAAACTACTTAGCTAAATAAATCCAAAATTACCTACATTTCGTAAGTAATAGATAATAATAGACTAATAAAGAACAAAGTACTAACTCTAAAATATACCTATTGCGACACACAAAAAGGAAAGGTTTGTAGGATGGTTTTACAATATTGAAATATTAATACAAAATAATTACAGAATAAAATTCTGTATGTTTCTGGTAATATTTTCGAATTTAATTACCCTCTGTTACCAAACTCAAAGAAATATTTCATTTTCGAGCTCATAGTGAGGACTGATATAATACAAATGTCCCTCATAACTCAGGATATAACAGTTAAACTTTCCTCTCCTCGGGGACTTCCAAAGAAATAATTTCTTTGTCCAAATCACCAACTTAACTTTAACCAGTTACGAATATATTATTTTAATTGGCTTGAGATGTAGACAGAACATTGATCCATCTGGTTAATCCAACGGTTAACGTCTGGAACCTTTATATTTAACCATTTAGCCGTAAAGTTAAAAAAACAATTATAATTATAAAATCATTTATGGAGGAGGATCAGATTTGGTTGTATTACAAAACACAAAACTTATGCAAGAGTTAGGATACTCTAAAACCTATAAGATGATTAGCCTATTGGATGAATTACTTTAATTTACAGAAATAGTAGCCTAACTACTAGCAGTAAGCCAGTAAGGTAGTTACTATTAAAAATAATCGATTGAAAAATGACTGATACATAAAATATTTTGTAAAAATAAAAAATAGCGGATAACTGGTTAAGTGTGCATTTTAAGACTTACCCCATAGGATCTTTTTTGCTTATTTGAAATCAATGAACCACATCATGAAGTTTGGTGACGGACCTAATAGTCACCCTGTATGCCTAATATAGCTCAAAACTGGAGTTTTGGAGCTTATTATTTTATTTTCATAATGCGTGGGTCAGTTTAAAGTAAACCAAAACCTACTCCAAAAGGTATAGAATAAGGAAAATAAGTTTCAAAACTGGATGCTCTCGTTTTCACGGAGAAGACGAACGCAAATGACTTGTTTACAGTCAGACAGACAGGCCCATTTAGGATTTTAGGGATGATAAAATAAGGAAAAAATATTTTAATTCCAAGCAATGTATAAACAAAACTATTATTATTTATATATACTGATCATAAGCAGAATATCATTTTGTTCTGTATTTTGTTGTCACGATTTTAGCTGTAATTAAAATGATCAATTCAAAGGATCAAAGGGACTGTATTCAGTTCCTCTAAACAGATTCATTTATAACGATATGACTTCACTATCCATAAGACATCACCGTTTCAAATTTTGCTCTGATGGATTCCAAACAACCCCCAGACCTAAGAAATATCCATGTCAACAAAAAAATATTCAAAGACATGCATATGACTTAAATAATAATAATAAATTTACGAGTAGTTGAGTTTGAAATATACATATAAGCTCACTACACGACGACAAAGAATACGCTATTACAACTTTGATGGGATGTGTATTTTTAAAAGCGTTTCCTCTTTCCTCCATCACAATATAAATTGCATGTCAACTTCACCACAAGCTAACATTACTCATGAAACATCAGAACATCCTGTATTCAACATGCAATTAGTGAATGAAGAAGCCAGTTTGGTTCAGGGTGTGAGTATGATGGCTGAAACATTTATTATACGGTAAGTGCAATAATAAAATCACATTGTATGTAGACTTAACAGTATTTTTATTAAACTATGTGAAATAGTTACAATCGTTTTCAATAACAGCTAAGTTTATGATAATTATATGTCCACTCTGTATGATAATGATTTTTTTAAATCTTCTTGTTTAGTTAATAGTTTAATATATTTTTTAGGTTTCCATCTAAACGAATCTCATGTGTTGGTTAGATATCATATTTTTTCTCTACACGAATTTTACACATTTACATGCACTATTCGTGGGTTAAGGATGTAAGGAATTAACTAACTAAAAAGGGTGTATTATTAGTTAATTAATTGTGGTTGATTGTTAATACGAAAACAACAACATAGCTTCACATAATAACACCATTACTTAAAAGTTTTGATAGGTTGTAAAATTTAACAATTAATTTAGACATGTCAAATTGCTATTTACTCATAACAAGTCCACGTAAATATAATTTCAAATTAATATTTTAAAAGTAAAAATAGAGGATAAATATTTCCATATTAGGTCTACTGTGATTTTAAATAAAAACGTTAACTGGAAAAAATGTTCTGTAATAAATTAAATGTAAACTCATTATATTTTTAGTCATTAATATATTAAATCCAAATTATTAAACCTTCGTCCTTCAGAGTACTGTAATTTTGACGAACCGTAGTTATTTAAACTTTTTTAAATAAATAAATCATTTGTTTGATAAATAAATTAAAAATTAATACTAAATTGCAAGAATAACTTCTATTTACGAGTACATAATGCTTTTAAATAAATCTATAAGTGAGTATTGTGATTTTAAATTCATTGGCAAAATTATTAGTACCTTGAGTCACTAATAATTTTAATATTAATATTTTCACAGAATTAAAACCACAACAGCAGTGCTAATGAAAAGTGAACCAAGTCACTAGCAATCGAATAATTTACTACTGCCTTCAGAACCATAATGATTAATTAAATAAATCATGAAGTTTAAATTGCAGCCTCCAAAGCCCAAGTAGCTTTTGACAGGCGACGAATCTTTTCAATATAATTAATTTCCATCTGAGATAACTGAGCATTTATTGCAAACAATATTTCTTCGATATTAACTTCTGTCAAAAGATTACAAACATTGTTGGAGATAAAAGCTGGCTCAATAATGAGAAAACTTATTCAGTTTGGATCTTCATTTTTCAGTTTCATTTCTGACAAAAGTAATAGGTTGTAAACTTTTTGAACTGCGAAAATGGAAGTGACTTACTGGTTCAACCTTTTAACAATTTATCTCTATCGTCTTTTCGTTTTAGATTTAATTTATATTCAAAAGCTATTGATGCCATTGAACAAAACTGGATTATAGATTACTATGAAATGTTAAAATTTAAAACTATTTTATTTGCACAGCTAACACAGTAGTGTTATTAAAATATTTAAGATAATTAGTTTTAGATTTCAAAAAATAACGCCATAAATCATGATAATAGTTTGAGCTTCGATTGTATCGAAATTATTAATATCGATATAATATTATAAGAAGAGTATAGATATTTACTGATAACGATAGTATCGGAACGGCTACATCTGACGCATCCTCTGTCATTACTTACTTCGCTTCGTCCTATAAGTATTCGCTTCGTAATTCCGTTAATGGCCCTTACTTTACTTTCCATTTTCTTTATTTTATTTTTTCTTAGTTTTCAGTTCTTTTTTGGGGTACAAACCCCCCAAAAGTGTAGTTAATGCGTCGCCCAACGAACTCGTCCAAGATCCTACAATTTTCGATGATAGCTTACACCAAAACGTGTTCAGGAGGTAGATTTATGATTTTTTTATTATGGTCCCGGGCTTAACTGACATTATACAGGTCAATGGAATGGCTCACTTTTATATAAATATTATATAAATATAATAAACATAAATATAAATATAAAATTTGGTAAGAATGCGGGGTTTCTGTTAGAATCGTTGAAGGGTTTTGCAAACAACTTAACAATATCGTAGTAAACATTTGATTGTTTACTACGAATGCTTTGTATTTGTCAACACCAATAAAATTAAATTAATTTTCTTGACGTAAAATTTCTTGACGTTTTGATTGCAAATGGTCCCAAAAATACCTCACGTCAACCAATCGCGACTGTGTCTAGAATCGAACCAGCGAACCCCGTATTTAAATGTGAACACGTTACCCCTTAGCAAAGACAGCTTTAACAAAACATACCCCATAAACACAATAAATAAAATAATACCCCCGTCGCAGCAGACCTGCGTACTCAGTGAATTTTCAAATAATAGTTATATACATCAGGTTTGATCAGTAACCGTAATAATTAAGAGTTTGCATATTCTACATAGTATTAACATGGGAGAGAGTATACAGGATTGCCGCTGTGAGAAATACTGAAAGTAGGAATTTTTAACATAACCATTTTTATTTTGACCATTTACCAAGTTTTATCAACATCTGTCCATAAATAAAGGAGTTTGCTATTTCTCTATATGATTAACATATGAATGGAGGAAGCAGGTTACCTGCCCTGAAAAACACATAAACACATTTTTAGCATAGGTGTATGGATACGAACTACATGAAGTTAAATACCAAATTTAATCCAAAATCTAGGTTAATAAGTGAAATATTAGTTTTTCTTGACTGGGAGTGGCGTCGTCCTGCAATCCGGCTACTTGGAAGGTCATGCATTGTGGATAATCGTAAGCGTTGTTCGGTGGGTGTAGTGTTCTCTTGTGTGGATTGAAGTCCACACTATTGAATACTACGTTAATCCGCAAATACCATACTCATAGTTAGGCTAATTCGTAGTTCAGCGGCCGTGGTTCGGATTCCACGTTAAACTGATACCATCGGCTGTTGGGCTATTAATTAACAGTCCTGTCTAAGGAACATGTCAGCCTTAGTCAGAAACAAGACTACAAGATCGCGTCACAATCATCTTACTCTCAATCTTCATTCATACATACTTGTCTTAAAATACCTACATGATAGTATGGTCGTCATTTCAATAATCTAATCTTATCCTCCAAAAGATTAACATTGGAGCACGAAAATACAACGTACTGTGTTTAGTCTCGTTAATATCTCGGTAACCATTGAAGATAGAGTCTCTAAAATAATGCAAACAGCATTTAAGCAAGTTTTGTCCTATTTACTTCTGAAGATTGCATTGTCCCAGCTTCGCATTTATCTATTTTACTACTCCCTCCCCCATTTATATCCTATTCATTTTATAGCCTGAATTCTATAAATGGTTTTATGTGCTAATTCCTTTAAAGGTAAAGTTACAGGATGTTATTACAAGTCTCTAACTGGCAACCTTCTGACACAGAGACAGCAAAGTCTACAAATCATGAAGGACACCATTGTGCGGTGGAGTTGCCAACATCGCACATGCGCTCTCTGTAGTGTGGTGGCCTTGTGCTTGCAGTTGCAACACTGGATGGCCGGAAGTGATACTTTCGAATGTTCCTGTACAATCGATCATACCTGTCTTTCGATGTTTGTAAAAAACAATATATTTGTATGCAAAGTTTAGATTAGATTAGATTATTGAAATGGCGACCATACTACAAGGTAGGTATTTTAAGCCAATTTTGAATTAGAAATGAGTGTAGGATGATTGTGGCGTGATCTTGTAGTCTTATTACTGACTAAGGCTGACATGTTCTTTAGACAGGACTGTTAATTAATAGGCAAACAGCCGATGGCAACTAAGGGACCTACAGTTTAACGTGGAATCCGAACCACGGCCTCTGAATTACGAATTGGTCTAATTATGAGGATGGTCTTTGTGGAATAACAGTAAGCATAGAACATTTACATTTATAAAATAATAATTGGTAACAGTACTCGATAAGTAGTACCCAGAGGTAACATTCATTGCGCCGTGTGTGTGTGTGTGTGTGTGTGTGTGTGTGTGTTGTCGATCGGTGTACGCGTACGCAATTCAGGCCATATCTTATCACTAAGCCTACTCAACTATAATCTAAACACACATACAGCTTATCCTATAAACGAACCATAGTATGTACGGATCCACAGCAAATATTGTATTTACTTCCCTGTGTGAAACAGGTTAGATCATGGATATGTCATATGTCTAAAGGAAATGTTTTCAGTTAATTTAAACAGCCGTTCTTATAACCAAACTATGACGTCACTAACAAAATTACGTCACTGTTTCAAATATTGGTCGCCAAATTGCGAACACTCCCGCATAGCTAAGACATATCCACGTCAAAACCTCAGACAATTTGTTAAGCCTAATTTACTCATACAAAAATTGTTGATGGCTTATCATGATCATGCCAAGATTATCAAATAAGTCTGAGTTAGCAGCATCGGCCATACTATTATAGCAACTATAATCTAAAATCTAATTATTTAAGCACAAATTACAATGATATAACAACTCATCAATCTCTGACTAACCAACTATGAAGGTATAGCTATTGTTTGTTTTGTAGCTGTAATTTGTGCTAAAATAATTAGATTTTAGATGTATGGGCCTGCATGTCTATAACAAAATTGGCTATAACAAAATATGAGAAAGATTAGATTATTGAATGACAACCTACCCAGGTAGGTATTTTAAGCCAAATATGGATGAGAAATAAGTGTAGGATGATTGTGGCGAGATCTTGTAGTCTTGTTACTAAGGCTGACATTATAGAAGATCTGGCATTATTGAAACGAATGTTTTTAGACTCCGAGATTAAGGGATTTAAATCCCAGAGTCTCTTTGTCTCTTTCTGGATGGTTCAACCTATTTTTGTTCATGCAACTCGGCAAAGTTTCTTTCCACCTTCTCAGTGTTATTTGTCTAACAAAATCTTTGAAAACTTTCAATCAGTTTGTTGGCGGTGGTCATGAATCTATAGATTTTAAGCCGAACGGATGAAACTATGGAGATCCGGTTGCGACACGTTCCTAATACATCCGTCGGGCCATGTGGGTGCCGGTAGCTACTCTGCAGACTGCTACTGTACAGACTGTCGAGACTGTGAGAGCTCCCGGATGACTCATGAACCGTTCAAGGCCTTCTCTAGTTACGCAATGCGACCCACTGAACTGCTTTGTTCGACGCCAGCTCCATCAGCAAATGTTCCAGTTGTCAATAGAGAAAGGGTGAGGAGGAAGTCTATGTTGATGTGAACAACCGAGGAATGCATAACATGCAATGTTATAGAATAGAGCTTCCTTGTAATGTTGTTTTAAGATAATTTGTGGTACGCTACTGTGTGTTCTCATAATATTTTGTATTTATATTTTTAGGTTAATTTTTATAAAATCCAGACCTAGATCTGTAAAATAGATATTTATTATGATACCCAATTTCCATTTATATTTATAATGCGTTTAACGTAAACAAAAACCCTCTGCAAAAGGTAGAGAATAAGGCAAATAGGTGTTAAAACTGGATGCTCTAGTTTTCACGGAGAAGGCGGACGCAAATGACTTATTTAGCCTTATAGACAAAGCAGTCCTAAATTTTCAAAAGTACACATCCTTTTAAAAATCTTTGTATTTACTTACCTGAGGGAAATATGTTGCATAATGGATATGTCTAAGGAGAATGTTTTCAGTTCATCTAAACAGCTGTTCTTATAACCAAACTATGACGTCATTACTTTAAATTTTAGTCGCACAAATTGCCAACACCCCCCCCCCCCGAGAAGACATATCCACGTTAAAACTGTCTTTCAACCAGTCTGTACTTTTGGGTGTTATGAAATTGGATTAAACGAAGAACAAAATGTGAATGATTATAAAAAGTTATACTGTTTGAACAAAAATCTCTACCCTATATTCCAAGTAACAAGATCCAAATTATGATTGTTTTAGTGTCATCCATTGGTTGTACCAAATCTCTAGCCTAACCTAAGAAGGCATTTCAAAATATTACAGTTTATTCAATAACTAGATTACCCGACAGACGTTGTTCTGTCTTTAACGTGAATATTAAATGTGAAATGGAATAAATAATAATAAATATATAAAAATATCCTGTTTTACATTTGTACACAACAAACATTATATACAAAACTAAAACATGAACGTATATAAAAAGATTCTGGATAACATTATAGGGCAGTTAAATTGAAAGATTCGAGCTTTCATTATAGCATATTTTACCTTGGTAATTAAATTAATTATAGCAAAACAGTTTTAAATTAAAAAGTTCCAGCTCAAACTATAACACTTTATACCTTGGTTATTAAAAAAACCATTTAACTAAGTACAATTTATAAATCCTTGACAAAAAAACCTAAAATGTAAACTAGTAAACACATTTTTTTAACTCATTCAAATCTTAGTATTGATTACATATGATCAAACCAAATGGCATAGGAAATATTCAAATATCAGGTGCTGCCATCTAGCGGATAAATTGTTAATGGTTTATGATAAGACTACATGAGAACGTTGTCTCTCAAATTCCTATATTAATGATTTTTTTGTTCACGAATTATAACTATAAACCCTTTTTCTCACTAGGGGAAGCCCACGTCTAAAAAAGGACTGTGATTTATTCATAGATAAATTTGTTTCGTATTTTATTCACGGTCTAACCAGTTCAATTTAACTAACACAAAAACAGTTAAGTTTATATCTGTGACTGACTCTGTGGATCTTCTGGGAATACCTCCTGTTAGATGCAGTGTAACTAGTATTTTATTCTACAACCTTACAACACTGAACCACCAGGCACAGGGTTTCGGGCAGTTGAGTTTAAAAAAATACTAAAATTACTCAGGAACCTCTTGGTTTTTTCGATTAAATTAGATTTACCCTCTATTCATTTGTTGGTTAACTACTATTTATTACATGAAAGTGAAAAATACATATTCGAACAATCATCAGTTTAGACACTTCACAAGATTAATGTGAACAAAAAGCTTCTCAAGTCAGCGTTATTTTAGAACTTCCCAATATTATGAATGCTATTCATATATTAAGATTTTCGGTGAATTTACGTTTTAAAGGCCGTTAAGATAAATAGAGAGGAATGCTGTAAATAAACCACCCACGTTTCCTGAGGGACAGGTATGTTTGGATTATGGACCAACGTTTACGAAACAGTTTTAGTAAAAATATCTGACTAATCTCTTTTTAACAGAGTTATGATTTCTTAAATGTCCACCATTCTTCAGAAATTTTTTTAAAGATATAAAATACTTTCTCATAACTCTTTCTCATATAAAAAATATGAGAAAGTCTAAAAGAACAAAAATGCTACAATGTATAGTCCAAGATAAGAATTTTTTTACTAACTAAGTTGTACGCCCTTATGCTGTAAAATTTAAAAATTCATTACGATTGCGCATTTCTTACAAAAAATAAAAAATAATTATGGTTAAACTCTTTGTAAGAAAGGTAAACATCTACAGAATCATAATTTATTAAAATAACACATTTTGTGCAGAGTGGACAACCTTGTTGTTGTATCAATAAAGTTTATACAATCTCTCTTATTGTACAAGGATCCGTTTAGACTTGATTTTTCAGGAAATAGACTAAAGTAATACAAAGTTAATTGTGCATTTCAAATAATTGTATTAAAATGTTTTTCACAAATGTCCACGTCTGGAGACTTGAACGAGAATGAAGGCAAATCAACCAGGCGTAGATATATTAGAATAGAAATCAAAAATGTCCTCCTATAGCGGAATGCTATGAGAATCCACTCTCCAAAACCTTCTTTAGTTTAAGATCAATCTTAAAAACTGCAGTTGAACAGAAAAAAATCATTCAGTTACAGGTTGAATAAGGTAGACGGATAAATTTTAGATGAAATAGTTTATGTGTAAGGACAGGGAACAGAGTGAAGTGTGGGGGAAATAAAGGAATGTTTCTTCACAAAGAGATTAACCGGAAAGGGATATGCGGACACCGTCCCACACGGACCTGCTGAAGCTGCTGAACAATGCATGAGTTCACCCTTGAATGCACGGGTCAACGTTTCAGCGGGTTGTGTAATGTGTACCACTAGGTGGATAAGACAGTTGCTATACCTCCTAATTTGATGATTTGAAAAAATTAAAGACTGGAAACGAATTGTCATATTCATATATGACTCCAACACTCTCTGGTGGATATTTAGATGCATATTCAGTATCAGAGCAGGGTTACGGTGATGTTTTTAATGTTTTATAGCTTTTATACTAGTAGGCAAACTCAGTAGTAAGCTAGTAGCTTGTAGTAAGACTTGCTCATTCACTTGGCAGGATCATTAATTGTTCAATGAACAAACACAGCTGGGTCCAGTACCATAACATGTATTTATTTTGTTTTACTTCAGATAAAATTGTGCATCAAACAACGTATATAAGTAGAGCAATTTTAAGCAAAAAATAAAAAAGTGTTAACTTTTTTTAATGAGCATATTAAAAAAAATAGAAGTTTGAAGTAATAAAACATTTTTTTAAACTACGAGTAGCATCTGCTTCTTAGCTGGATGATAATCTTAAAGGGTAATAAAAATTGAGTAGAAATCATATTCTTATTACATTTAACTAGGAAAAAATAGTAAACAAGCAAAAGTACAGTTAGGCAGCATTACAATAGCATACATTTAACATGTCAATGTCCATTATAAACTATAATCTATAGTTTACAATGACTATAGTTTATAGTTTAAGACTAATTATAATTAATTAGTCTTTATAATAGACACTATGTTTAAGGTGTCATAAATTATAATAAATTAATAATAAACATTAAGATGTTGTTATACACTTGAGCCGTCTTTAATTATTTATTCGTTGTAGCTATCGTGGCATTGTTTATAGTTGTTGTGATTTCACGATCTCAGAAAGCATTCCGCCATAGAGTAAGATGCATTAAAATAAAGCCTACTTCTTTCTGAAGCTTTTGGTGTAATTTGAGCCAGTCAAAATAGCTGCTACATACTATAAACTGTGAATTTCTGAGTATCGGAGCAAGACCGTCCCGAACCGAGACGCTCGGCACCCAAAGCGTTAAGATTTTGGTGGGAATTGAACCAGCAACTTTCAGAATATGAAGCGGGAACTTTAGAATTTGTATAATGTCCCCTGTCCGGTGTCCATATCAGAATCCGTATTTATTCACCCCATAGTCTGCTGCATCTTTCTACATTTCTATAGATCTTGATTTTGTCTTCTCCTCTTTCATTTAATTGGGTTAGAAAAAAGTCCTTAAAATTATATTTTATTACTTAAAATTTAAGAAAAAAATTATTTGATCAGATACTTAGCTTATGGATCTTTTTAATCATATTCTGTAATACAAAATGAACTCACTAACCCTATCGACAATAAGATTCTTGATCGATTTTCAAAATATGGTACCATTATGCTTATATAACGTTTTAAACATTTTAAAGTACGTCACAGAAGTGAAATACCGTGGAGATCGACTCCATCAAATCATGAGCGCCATCGTACCTCTAGCCATCCTATGTACAACTGTCAATAATGGTTTGTAGTGAATAAAAATATTGGTGATTTTTTTGTTTTATCCACTATTATGCGAAATCATAAAGATAAATGTAAAGTCAGTAACAAGAGAATAAATTATTTAAATCCTTTTCCAGAGAAAACAAAATAAATAAATCCAAAAGTTGTGTAGGTCTGAACAAATCGGCTAAAAGGATTACTACTGAAGGAACTGATTTTAGCTATTATCTACAAAGTTTTAAATGTATTACATTCGACTTTCGAGGCGAAGTAAAGATATATCAAAGATTTTCAATCGTTGGGTTGGAGCGATGAAATATCGATGTGAAAATCTTTGCGATATTATGTCTGGTTAATACGGATATAAATTAAAGTTGCGACAGAAGGAAAAATCGATAGATTATCTATACGAAACTAATGAGGGGTTTTGAAGATACATTAAGCTAATCAGTCATAAGATATGCATTAAGATAAGTGTGATGGTGAACTGAGTATGCCCACATGACAAGAATATCTAGGAGAGTACGAATTTATCCTAAAAATTCGCGTATCGCAGCCGAGAGGCGACGAAGGAAGTCCCAACTTGGGGTCGGGCGATACAATCGCGGCGGTGTGAATTGTTTGAGATAGCGCTAGTGAAACATTTAAGTAAAGTTAGCGATCCTGCGGTGAAGTTGAAACAGTGAAGCTAATGTGGTGAATAGATAACAGGTCGTGCTTCAGCCTCGTGCTACCACAGCAGGTCAACGTTGTAGGCTTCACAACCTGTAGGTCGTCTGAGCATGATCTTGACACAGTTTGGGATTGATATTGTATTCAGACCCCTTTATTCTCTAAGCTATTAATTAACGACCATGGCAAATAAAATCAGCTGATCTTTGTCAGTAATAATACTACATATGTTATACACTCAACATTCTCACCCTTCACTATATTAACCTGAAGTACTCACTACATTGTGCAGTGTCTTATCTATGAATTTGAGTATTAAACTGCGGTTGGTAAACTTTTTTTCTGCCCCCTTTCTCATCCCAGGATTTAGTCTAGGCCATCTCCCGGAACCGTTTTACACATTCAGGCTGGACCTAATGGGTTGCGACATTTCATTATCACTTGGCGAAAAGCCAGTGGTAACTGGCGGGATTTGAACTCGGGACCTTGGACGCCCAAGTTTTGCGCTCTACCCCTAGACCAGTGCGCACCCCGAGAAACAAACTAGCTAACTGACTACCAGGCACTGTACTCGTAAAAATGTAGTTGGTCGTTAAACAAAAGTGGTAAATGTAAAAATTGTAAAAAAATAGTTGTTTCGTTATTATGGAAACTAATTAGTTTACCTAAATATAATAATAGTAGTTTTCGTTACTAGTCTCGAAAGTGACTTATTGCGGGGAGAGATCGCATTTACGCGCGAAGCGAAGCCCCGTAATTGAACATTATTTTTCATAATGATATCGAAAAACTTGTAAACAACATGTATATTTTTGTTTATTCAACTTAGTATCAATTAAAAATCCGAACTCATGACGCTGAGTTTCCGTTCTTATGTCGAGGTATATACGAACAACCGCAATTAATGTAACAGCTGATCGGTCAGCACCGCAAAGTCCCATAGAGGTTACTTTCCGTACACTAGAAATGCACAGACGTTTAACGTTGTGTAATTTTCCCACACAGTGGCGGAAATAATCTGTTTTCTTAGCTCATTTTACATTTAGAAAGTGTACGTTCGTAGAGTAATGAAAAGTAATAAGTGTAATACGTTATTTGCTAAGAGGATCACACATATACATTCAAAACCTCAACTATTATGACTATTAAATAAGATGTAATAAACAACAAAATTTTAAAATTTATCTTACGGGACTCTAACAATAACATTATGGTAGTGATAAAGATTTTTAGAAGTAATCTGTTGTTATAAATAACAAGAAGAAAACTGAGATAAACAAATTAATTAGGAAGAATGTTACGTTCATTTCAACAGCCGAATCGATCCTAATCTGAGGTTTGTCTCCAAACGTAACTTCAATATTTTAGTTTTTTCAGCGGAATAACTCACATATTACTGGTATGTACATAGATGTATGTAATACCTATGTATATTACAAATAGAGGTGTGTTTATATTCCTTCAAATCCTAATTAGAAAGCAGCTTTGTCGTATCTTAAAACATTTACTTAAAAAACATTTAAACTTATGTTAATTACTCTAACTAATAAATAGGAGTACTACATTGATAAACGGTATCAGTTAACTGACACATACTTTCTCCCTTAAGTAAATTTAAAAAAGACTAAATTTAAAAACAAGAGAGAAAAATAATAAAGTAATTGTTCAAATTGTATGGGGGTGAAACCCCGCCCTCCCGGTAATACCAAGCTTTTTGAGTTGGGTTTTTTGGGTGATTTGACCTTAAGCTTCATAAAAGGTTTCATGGAAAACAGTTGGAAAATAAGGAGGAAATTGATTTTTTTAATATTCTCCATAAGAATAACATTGGACGCTTTCAGACAACGTACTGCGTTTATCATGGACAGTAAATTTAACTTTTCTCTGGAACCGTTAGTCGTAGACAAATAATTGAAAATACTAATTTGTTAAGTTTTTTAAGCTGGTTTCAATGTCAAGTTATACTTTATCTTTATTTTTTTCGCTGAAAATTTAAAAATTTGATTTTTTTGAAATTTCAAAGCCCATAACTTTTGAACCGTCATTTCTACAAACATGCGGGTGGTGTCAAATTGTTTAGTACTCTCTGCACTATAAACTATCAAATTTTAATCAAAATCGTTAAAGCCGTTTTTGATACATTCAAAAAAATGAAAAAAACGCCTGGAGATACTGTGAATATATACGTACATGACAAATTTCATCTAAATCGGTCCAACGGGGTAGGTGTGGATCTGTACACATCCAGACACACACACACACACGGACAGACAAACGGACGGACAGACATCACGTCGAACCCCACTTTTTTGGATTCAGGGGACCCCAAAATGAATATATCCACTTTCAACTCAAATTCGAAAATGTTGACGAAAACAATACTTTCTCCATATATTTTGTATAGGGGGAGAAAGTAAAAATACGAGTACATAAATATAAGCTCTGATTGTCTTCGGAACTCAACCAATTCTAGCGATGAATATATACAACTGAATTTACTATTTGATGCTATAAAAACGCATGGAGACTGATATTTACTCCGTATAGAGGACACAGTCTGAGTGCAAACATTTGAAATGTAAGTACATAAGGAGTATCAATAAATCCAAACATTACACTCCAGGCTGTTTACGCGTTGTTCTCCGTAAATCGCAATCCAAGTTTCATATTTCACATTTATGTTCAACACGAAGCGATTTTATTGCTCGTCGTCATTATTATGGCGTTGGGGTCGAGGTTGTTTTTGAATGCGTGTTAACTCATATTGATCGTGCTGTATAAAGGATTTTATCACACGACTGAATTTATTTTATTAAAGTTATTTTTTCGTAGAATAAATTCACACTAAAACATATAATACGAGAGTAACTAAAATTACTGTAAGTGAATGAAGTTTATTCTACTGGCTAAGCTATTGATTTTGAATAACAATATAGAATTTATCAATATATTCTATTTTATGCTACGAAACAGATTATACAATCCAATTACATTGTAGCATGTTACATATATACACGGTATAGGTAAATTATCTCGTAAATTAATTTATAACTTAGGCTAGAAGTTACAAGATTCACATTTAAACATATTGGATGCATTCACAAAATCATACTGAACCAAGCAAAAAATTATAATATTTAAATTAATATTAAAATTATATATTTTACATTTTGACGTAAAATAGATTGGATAACTTCAACCGATTTGCTTAAGGGTATAAATTAATTATAATTAATAGCTTATCAGAAAATGGACAGACAGTTGAAAGTGTTTAAATAGAAATTATTTTGAATGTCATGTAATAAAATAATAATGTTAACGGATGGTCATTATGTTCAGGAGATAATTACTCACTTGGCGTTAGTTAATGAGGTCGTATCTTGGATTAATCTTACATTGTAAGGATATTAACCAACGGAAAGCGAGCAAAAACTGTTATTGAAAACTTTAAAAAACCGACCTTATTCACAAATTAATTGTAGTTTGTCGAACGAATGGCAATTATTGGACTTGACGGGTTTTGAGTCAATACAAAGCAGCACAAGCAATGGCTAAGTCGCATTTCGAAAAGCAGAGCAGTAAATAACGTACGGCTCAGCCACATTATGTACACCGAATATAGACCAGTAAATCTTTATTTATTGCCTCCTATATCCCTGCTCGTTGTCTATCTCAGAATGAGGGAAATTGCATTCGATTTTCTTATTTACGTTGTTATTTCCTTAGCTCGTGTCCAGAGAGTATATAAAATCTAGACACTTCAGCTGTTTTTGTATTACAGCTGATTTTGTGTTTCAATCTTATCAAAAAAACAATCGGAAATACAAAATTCCAGTTACCGCATAGTGTTGGATTAATTAACAACAAATATGAGCTTTTGTAAAATCAAGACACAAGATCTTGAGTAAAATTGTTAACAGATCATGGTTTTGTGGTGTTGAAAGTGTTTTGGGACCCAAAGACTTTTGAGGAACGCACTTTCAACAGTGCAAAGAAACAATGTTATATCTATATAAATAAAATAAGAGTTTAGTTAATTTTTTAGTTATTTTTACGTTTTGAGTGTTAGAGAAGCCGAAACAAGTCTTATCTCAATTTGTGTCTGTTTGTCTGTGACGCTCCAGGAGGCATTTTACGCCGTCTTGTCCGAAAGAAAACGGGAGGACTGATAACCATGAAACTTATTTCATGCATTCCAGAGAAGGTGTTCCAAAGTTTGAAATTGTTACCCTTAGCTACACGTTAACACATTATGGACTACCACGTTAAATTACGTTATGGACTACCGTATTACCTAGTTACCCCTGGACTACCACGTTACCTGGACTACCACGTTATCCCTGGACTACCACGTTACCCCTGGACTACCACGCTATCCTGGACTACCACGTTATCCCTGGACTACCACGTTACCCCAGGACTACCACGCTACCCCTGGACTACACGTTACCCCTGGACTACCACGCTACCCCCTAGATACCACGTTGCCCCTGGACTACCTAGTTACCCCTGGACTACCACGTTACCCCTTGACATCTACGTTACCCCTGGACTACCTAGTTACCCCTGGACTACCACGTTACCCCTTGACATCTACGTTACCCCTGGACTACCTGGTTACCTCTGGACTACCACGTTACCCCTGGACCACCACGTTACCCCTGGACTACCACGTTACCCCTGGACTACCACGTTACCCCTGGACTACCTGGTTACCCCTGGACTACCACGTTACCCCTGGACTACCACGTTACCCCTGGACTACCACGTTACCCCTGGACTACCACGTTACCCCAGGACTGACACGTTACCCTGGACTACCACGTTACCCCTTGACATCTACGTTACCCCTGGACTACCTGGTTACCTCTGGACTACCACGTTACCCCTTGACTTCCACGTTACCCTAGATACCACGTTACCCCTGGACTACCACGTTACCCCTGGACTACCACGTTACCCCTGGACTACCACGTTACCCCTGGACTACCACGTTACCCCTGGACTACCACGTTACCCCTGGACTACCACGTTACCCCTGGACTACCACGTTACCCCTGGACTACCACGTTACCCCTGGACTTCCACGTTACCCCTAGATACCACGTTGCATCTGGACTACCACGTTACCCCTGGATTTCCAATTTACCCCTAGATACCACGTTGCCCCTGGACTACCACGTTACCCCTGGACTACGACGTTACCCCTGGACTACAACGTTGGTAATTAATAATGGTATTTCATAGTTTAGTTGGAGTAGAATACACTAAATCATTGTAAATCAAAACCAACTGAAAATTTTGTGCAGTCATTATTCTTTTTAAAATATTATCTTTTTCTTAATTCTTTTAAAAATGTTCCTAAACATGCAGAATTGGCATTCTTCATCCCTTTGTAGGAGCATAAAGCTTTCCCATTAAACATTTAGTAGTAAACTTTACCTTTATGCGTTTTTGAGTATACAAAAGCGCTCAAAGGCTCAGCATACGTGGATATAGGAGTGTTCACGTTATAATTGCCGTTTTAAAGATCGCCAACAACAAACGGCACAGGTAGCGGGGCACTAAATCAAGCACTAAGTACGACTTAACGGTGCATTTTCCGAGACCAAGTCATAAAGTTAAAAGTAAAAAAAGACATAAACGGAGGTCTTGAGGTGAGGTGGTGCAGTGGGTAGTTAGTTGAAAGCCGACCTAATGGGGCTATAAATCGTCTGTGAGTGGCGTTCGTCAGCCGCATATGACCGGGTCGGCGGCCCGTCTGGGGCGATTGCGATGGGGATTTTGAATACACAAAAAATCCTAAATTACAAAGCCCGAGTTTTATTCAGAGATAAAAATAACAATATAAAATTAAATTTAAAACATTTTAAAAATATATTTGTGGTTAATTTATTTTTGGATAGCCTTTTTCACAAATATAGAATCAGGACAAAAAATTACTCTGCATAACAGTAACAAAATTTAGCTTCGAGTCAAACCCAAACCAAGAGTTAGAGGTTAGATCAATAGTGTAGCACTCTTGATAACCACTATAATTGTTACTTTATAAAACAGAAAAAGTATTCATTTAATAACAAATGCTGTCTATTGTAATTAAAAAAAGTTATAGTCACGCGGTAGAATGACCCTTTCATATTGCAACAAAACAGTATTATTTAGTACAGATAACATGTATGTAGCAATACTTTATGTGGTGAGAATAAAAGTTGAGCTGATCAGTTGGATATCGGGTTTGTCGCGACAATAATGAAGAGACAGTCGATATCACGGTTGACTGCAGATTACATCGTCCTCGGACAGTTTACTTCGCTACATTACATGTAAGCAAATACTTGGTGTGGTGAGAATACAAGGTTACATGTTCAGTTGGATATCGGGTTTGTCGCGACAATAGCGAAGAGACAGTCGATATCACGGTTGACTGCAGATTACATCGTTCTCGGACAGTTTACTTCGCTACATAAAACATTTCTGTAGCAATACTTGGTGTAGTGAGAATACAAGTTGCTATGTTCAGTTGGATATCGGGTTTGTCGCGACAATAGCAAAGAGACAGTCGATATCACGGTTGACTGCAGATTACATCGTCCTCGGACAGTTTACTTCGCTACGTAAAACATTACTGTAGCAATACTTCGTGTAGTGAGAATACAAGGTTACATGTTCAGTTGGATATCGGGTTTGTCGCGACAATAGCAAAGAGACAGTCGATATCACGGTTGACTGCAGATTACATCGTTCTCGGACAGTTTACTTCGCTACGTAAAACATTACTGTAGCAATACTTCGTGTAGTGAGAATACAAGGTTACATGTTCAGTTGGATATCGGGTTTGTCGCGACAATAGCAAAGAGACAGTCGATATCACGGTTGACTGCAGATTACATCGTCCTCGGACAGTTTACTTCGCTACATAAAGCATTTCTGTAGCAATACTTCGTGTAGTGAGAATACAAGTTGAGATGTTCAGTTGGATATCGGGTTTGTCGCGACAATAGCAAAGAGACAGTCGATATCACGGTTGACTGCAGATTACATCGTCCTCGGACAGTTTACTTCGCTACATAAAGCATTTCTGTAGCAATACTTCGTGTAGTGAGAATACAAGGTTACATGTTCAGTTGGATATCGGGTTTGTCGCGACAATAGCAAAGAGACAGTCGATATCACGGTTGACTGCAGATTACATCGTCCTCGGACAGTTTACTTCGCTACATAAAACATTACTGTAGCAATACTTCGTGTAGTGAGAATACAAGTTGCTATGTTCAGTTGGATATCGGGTTTGTCGCGACAATAATGAAGAGACAGTCGATATCACGGTTGACTGCAGATTACATCGTCCTCGGACAGTTTACTTCGCTACATAAAACATTTCTGTAGCAATACTTGGTGTAGTGAGAATACAAGTTGCTATGTTCAGTTGGATATCGGGTTTGTCGCGACAATAGCAAAGAGACAGTCGATATCACGGTTGACTGCAGATTACATCGTCCTCGGACAGTTTACTTCGCTACATAAAACATTTCTGTAGCAATACTTGGTGTAGTGAGAATACAAGTTGCTATGTTCAGTTGGATATCGGGTTTGTCGCGACAATAATGAAGAGACAGTCGATATCACGGTTGACTGCAGATTACATCGTCCTCGGACAGTTTACTTCGCTACATAAAGCATTTCTGTAGCAATACTTGGTGTAGTGAGAATACAAGTTGCTATGTTCAGTTGGATATCGGGTTTGTCGCGACAATAGCAAAGAGACAGTCGATATCACGGTTGACTGCAGATTACATCGTCCTCGGACAGTTTACTTCGCTACATAAAGCATTTCTGTAGCAATGAATGGTGTAGTGAGAATACAAGTTGAGTGTTTATTTTACAGAATAATGAATCATCTGGCGAACGACAAACGCAATTAATAGTCTGAAAATGGGTTTTGAAATGTTATTTTGCATATTCCGAAAGCGATTATTTCGGCAATGTAAGTAAATTTTAGCAGCGTAGGGGAATCTATATTTTATTTAAAATCAAGCCGTTGGAAAATGGCCCGGCATAGAATGAAGTTAATGACCTGAAGAATGGAAATTTGGAAGTTTTATGCGATATTAATTGCCATAAAGAATTTAAGATAATGTCAAAAACGTATTTATGCATAAACAACTGAACGGATTCATCCCATTTTCATCTCCATGGGGTTATACGTCACCAATACATAAACATATACAAAACCACGAACCTTCGGACATTGGAAGTTTTACTCTGCTAACAACATCCACCCCAAAGCAGCAATGCTTTGTTCGTCTAACTGAAATGCACTTGCTGTATTTAGGACGAACAGAATTATACTGTGTCATGAATAAATGATTTGAAAAACCATGTAAAACAAAGCATAATCTTAAAAATTGTTGAACATCTTCGATAGATTTATTTGTAAATTTCATAGGAACTATTCGTTTCAACATTTTATTTTTCGAGGCTAACTTATATGATTAAACGTTACAATTATAACTTCCATCTTTATTAAACTATAACTAAACGTAATCAAAGTAACCCCGTAGTCAAACACCACACAACAAAATCCAATGTTTGCATAGAATTTATCGCGTCATTGTTCCGATAACAACGTCATCGATCTCGTTTGTAATAGAATTCCGAAAGTTTTAATTAACGGAAAATGAAATTTTAGCAGTGTTAGTTAATTATCAGCGTTACATGGAAATCATAATTAAAATAATTTATTCACAGGTTCAATCTGTATTCGCAGCCGAAGGCGAACATGCAATCGAGTCGGACGAGATCCTGCAACCCTAATAATTCAACCCGTGACGTCACCGATACTCTTACTCACTCTTGACCGTTTTAATGTTACGTGCCAAGTTTATATATTTCTCAGATCGATAAATTATTATTAAGTGGATAGTTCACTGTGATACGTTATCTTAGAAAATGTATTATTCCATGAAGCAAACTTACTATGGTATGGTACTATGGTATACTATGGTATAATCTTACTATGGTAGTATACTATGGAACAAGAAAATTCCAATACCAAATTACTTAGAAATATTTGTTTTATTGGATTGACCGGGAACCTATATTACGGTTCTGCAACATGTTAAATTGTTTATAACTTCAATCAAAATGTTTAGATGTCATAGTTATTATGTAAGTTTAAAATAATGAGAATGGCCAGCAACAAACGTTTTCGTTGTAATATGGTATGAATATGGAATATACAGTAGGATTTTACTTCAGTTCAAATGAAAAAATATAATTTATGAATCACATGATTTTTAAACGAGTTTCTTCTATAAAGTGTAGTCATAATTCATATTTTAATGTACATATTCCAAGGTTTATAAGGTTCGAAGAAAATCACCACTTCACTCTTCACAAAAAATATTCATAGAGAAAAACGAAAAGCTTTTGGAAATCATCGCATATTTGCGTTACCACTGGACATAAAGTAAACTGTTGTCGTTATGCACGTTGAATTTACTACGATATCGCACCCCTTATGATAATCCATCTTGCGTTCTTGAAATTTAGCCATTTCCGAAACGTAAGTATATAAGAAGGATAAATAAAACACTGCATTATTCATAAGCTATTCTATCGCTCAATGTTTCTTTTATGTCAGAAGATATTGCCTCAATCTTTTGTTAATATGTTCGTTTTTCAACAATATTAGCTAATGAAAGTGCAAGAAGTATGAAGGGTGTCTGCCTAGAGTTAAATTTATCAACTAAAATAAATTAATTTACATAACCGGCAACAATTACGGAACCGTTAGCAAAATGGTTTTTGTGTTTTTAATTTTATTAAACATTAAATATCATGTTATATTTGAATTAATTTCTGTTGATAATATCTTCATCATTATTGCCTTTGGTTATTACTTTATGACACCAACTAATATGTCACATCTGGAATCCTTCACCTGGAAAAAGCTTTTATGTTTGTGATTTGATTGATTGATTGACATAAACACAATGGTAACGGTTTCAAGTAAGAAACATTTCACAATACAATGACATTTTAAACTATTGCCACTTTATTGAAACGTTTTTAAATAATCACACAAAATTAGCAAACGTAAAAAAATGTAATAAATTGAAATTTATGAAGCAAAGGTGCTTCAGAAAATTTGTTTCTTATAGGCAATACGTGACACATACTCAATACAATGTTTTCTACACTTATCTTAAAAGCAGCGCGACTCCTCTAAACCTTATCATACAGAAAACTCACAATTTGTCTTAAGTGTAAGCGAATCTTTATAAAATCTATGTTGAAATTAATCATTAGTAAATAATTAAACTAATACCCAAGTAATGCAATTGAAACTTTTGGGCTCACAGAGTAAAATCCCATATAATTTTCAAAATTGTATACTGTATGTTACTTGGGACGCAGTAACATTTTCTCAATTTCGTACTAAATGAAAGTAATATTATGTAAAATTATTAACACGTAATTCATAATACAAAAACTGCTAGTCCTCACTTAAAGTCTATTAAAATTTAATTACAGTATTACTATTCATCAAATACTTTATGTCTAAAAAGGGGCAAACATTTTGACCTCTTTATTGTAATCTCATTTTGAATCATTATTATTGTTTACTATGCATAGGAATGACTGTAAATCCAGATCGGTTAGTAAAAACGGGTTAAAAAAATAATACTAAACCATACTAATTCAAAACTCACAAACGAAACTGCACAAGAGACTTGTAAAAGTAAAAATGAGGAGAAAATTTAAAAATTTTGTTTTATTTTCCGTCTTTGCTTGCATAGGTGTAAATTTTAATTTTATGTATTTTGACACGCAGCACCTATGATGAAATTAAAGGACAGTAAATAATTCATAATAACGTAAATAATTACTTCAATACAGCTTCAATTGTTTGTGGGCAAAGGATGGTCCGCAGAAGATGATTGTTTCAAAGGTAAATTGAAAACAAATTGCAATTTCCTGTGAGCTATCGATGACATTGGACGATTGAGCGCTAGAGCCCCAAGTATCGCCTGGCCTACAATGTGACTTCTTGTTATCCCAAAGACACGAGTAATAAATTTGACCCCCCCGCCCCCCGACCACCGTCATATCTTGGTCCGGCTCCGATATATATTTATGACTGACTCCTATTGCCTAAACTTTCTCTGCGTTATGACCAAAACTCTACATGTATCGTGAAATAATGTATTCGTTGTAAATACTCTGTAACAATGTGCACAAAGTGTAGCTAAATTGTTAAAACTTCTTTCCAACTGTTAAAAACAATTATAATATTTTTGGCGAAAAAATTACCCAAGTGTATGGATGATTAACATTGGAAAAAGAGTATGCAGGTTAGATGCCATGATAAACATATAAACTATGATTTTTAAACATAAATGGATGGATCTCGACCACATGAAGCAATATAGATTGATAAATGGAATATTAATTTTTCCTTATCTATAATATTATAAAGAAGAGGTGGTTTCTGTATGTTTGTTTGTGGGTTTGTGTGTTTGTGTGTTTGTGGGTTTGTGTGTTTGTGTGTTTGTGGGTTTGTGTGTTTGTGGGTTTGTTGTGGCAAGTGAACGCAAAAAATACTGAACCAAACAGTTTGAAATTTTACACAAAGACAGATCTTAAACTCATGCAACACATAGGCATACTCATTTCCTTAAAATCCTCTCGGGCTACGCCCTGTGAGCGTCCTAAGTTTCAATGTTTACATTTTTAGAAAATGAAAACATAAAATTACTTGAATGTCAACAGCTGTGAACACTAAAATTTGACAGTTCGAGAAGCAGAAGACATGGTTGCTGTAAATACCCTGGGATTCAATGTTTACAGTTTTCAATGTCAACATCCGTTTACTTTTCATTTTGACAGTTCGGGAAGAAAAAGAAATAAAGTTAATTTTGACACATAAACTGCTGGATCGAAATTAGTGAATTATTAGTTCGAAATAGTTGGATGGTAGATTTTTAATTTTCTCCCGATGCCTGCCTCTATTACGTTAATGCTTATCCTCTCCCAATATTTGACATATGTTACTTTGTCATGTTTAGATATATACTTAGACACGTGTTTTGTCATTTTGTAAACAATAAAGAATTAATTATCAATAACTTAAATGTATCTGTAGAGCCTACACCTCTCAGCCTTTTTTACCCGTGCGAAGAACGGGTACTTTGGCTAGTCCTCCATAAGATTAACATTGGAGCCCCAAAATACAACGTACTGTGTTTAGATTTTTTAATATCTCGGTAACCGTTGGAGATCGAGGAATCCTTTAAGGAACTAAATTGTGTAGTTTTTAAGCTGATTCTAATTGTAAAAAATAAAATTTTAACATTTTAAAAATTACATATGAAAAACACAAAACACCCAACTTTTGAGTACAAAACCCCCCCAAACTACCCGTTTCGATTGACCGATATCTGCTTTACGAACTCGTCCGAGCAAATGTAGGAATTCACGTCCCTACCAAACGTGGTCTCGATCGTACTATTTTTACAAGAGTTATCGTGTTCACAGACAAACTCACATACAATTAAATAAATTTTAACCACTTTTGTTTTTGGACTCTGGGCACCTAAAGACGAAAAAATAACATAGGCTTCCCTATGGAAATTTGCTAAAAAAGTTGATACCTTCAAAGTACACAAAACTCTAATAAATTACTCCTGCAGTATGTCATATGGTTGCATGGTGACTTGTTAAGCGAATGGCATATGTATGTGACAGTGATGAATCATTCTCACACTAACACACTCATGCAAGTGATCAACACTGAGATAAAGCTCCAGATAAGGAGGAGGATGTCACCACGGATGTTTAGTCTACTCTATACTATCACGATTGTAGCCTTGTTATGCTGATGAAAATAGGTTTTATCTTTACATCGTTCGTTCTAATTGGTTTGTTAGTTACTGAAACGGCAACCTGTTCAGATATTTGAAGCTAAGAATATATGAAAACTGAGTGTAAAATGATGGTGGCGTGATCTTATAGTCTTATTACTGACTATGGCTGACAAGTTTCTTAGACAGGACTGTTAATTAATATCCCAACAATCAATAACATATCTAAGGAACTTACAATTTAAAGTGGAGTCCGAACCACTGGCTCTGAATTACAAACTGGTCTAATTATGAGGATGGTATTATGAATCCTATGTTCATCCGTAAATACCATCCTAATAATTAAACCTGTTCTTAATTCAGAGGCAAAATTGTGGTTCGGATATCACGTTAAATTGTAGGTCCCTAGATGCCATTTGCTGTTGGGCTAAATTTACAGTCCTGTCTAAGAATTAACCTTAGTCAGTAACAACACTAGCTGAAAAAATCTCCAATGGTTACCGAGATTTTCAAAAATCTAAACACAGTACGTTGTATTTTGAGTAATCTTATAGAGGTTAAGGGAAAACGATTACTATTTCATTTATTAACCTATATTTTTATGAAACTTGGTTTTAGCTTCTCGTGGTTGAGATGCATCCATTTATGCTTAAAAATCATAGTTTATGTGTTATCATGGCTAATCAGCATACTCTTTTTCTATGTTAATCATATAGAGGTAAACTGATAAATACCTGTATGATAAACGTATTCAGATTTTTTTCTGATGTGTCGTATTTTAAAAATTCACGTTTGAAGAGAGGCATGTTTTAGTTTTAACATTTCTTTTACAGGACTAAAAATCCATGATGGCAACTGGCATATGAGTTGTCATAATTAGATATTATGGTCTGTCAGGTTGGCAGTCCCAGGCCAATGTCGTGTAACCTAAAATGCTCTTTCCTCTTTCTCACT
This sequence comes from Nephotettix cincticeps, assembly GCA_023375725.1. Lineage (NCBI taxonomy): Eukaryota > Metazoa > Arthropoda > Insecta > Hemiptera > Cicadellidae > Nephotettix > Nephotettix cincticeps. The sequence continues at coordinate 65,652,856 of CM041789.1, read as the reverse complement.
AAAACTAATGCACCAGCTACGATGTACACGCTTCATTTTGTATCCTTAGCCATCCCGAACCAACTGTCATTACAGAAACGGTACACCGGTACAAAATCCAATTGTATGTGAATTTACGAGGCAAAAAAAACAGATCAATTACAATTTTGGCAGAGCATAAGTTTCTTTTGAGTTAAGCCGAGGAGAAGAAATTATTTGTTTTTGAGCGGAAACGATGAGATGATTTAATACGCGGCTCGGCCAACTTTGGGGATGATAAAATCCCACAGAGGCAGTTCAGCAGTTCAGGGTTTAACTGTAAATTGTAAAAGTTATTTATAACGGTTGACCGGGTTGAGGTCACTTTTTCCGAGGGAGGGATCGGGAGTCATAAACCAGCAATAAATATCGGATGTGCGTTAAGATATGCAACGGAGGCCGAGACGCGCGCGGCCCGGTCTGAATTTACGACTTGAACTGTGAGTGGAACTACACAACGCAGATGTATTCACTTCTGTGTTGGAGGTTAGAGGGTTGTAAAATAATAATTTGGGTAATTGACGAGATCGCACGCAGCACGCTGACGTGAGTGGAGTGAATTTCACAGAACTTATATCATTCCCATCATCGTACAGTAATCGAACAGTACTGAGTACGTAGGTTTACTGCATCAAGAGTTGTTTTACATGGTACATATAACGGCTGTTAACTAAGGAAAATACGTACTATTTTTTTTAGTTAAGTCACTATCTAATCGATTCATACAAATTTATCAAATCTCCATAAGTTTACATGGGCAATGTACATAGGTTTGCTACGTAAGAAACACTAAATATGAAGAATTTATGGATTTATAGATCAAAATTAACTATAGTGACTTGCATACCAAATTTTGGAAGAATATTAGTATTAGTATATAAGTAAATGAGTGAGTTATTGATTTTTAGTTATTCTCCAAAAGATTAGACAACGTACTGTGTTTACCATTTTTAATTTCTCAATAACCAATTTACCTACTAAATTGAGTGCTTTTCAGCTGAAGCCAAATGTGAAATGAAAAATATAAATTACAAAATTATACATACATTTATTGAAAACTCCATTTTTGTGGTACAAGTTAATGTAGTCCAATAAAAAATGTATGAGACTGGCAAACAAATCAATATTAGTTAGTTTATATTGGTCATTGATTTTAAACCCATTTTGAAATCATACTATATTAAAAAGTTTTTTTAACGTATAATTAATTACAATAATGGTCATTTGTCATTTGTCTCATTTGCAACACTAGCGCTATCTGAGGATGGCGGTACCTACTACGTCAATTGGCGGTACGATGTACCGTCTTCATCCTGAAAATGGGATCTATTTTACTATCTACTTTAATATCCGTTCGTCTATCATATTGGTCATTGATTTAAAAACCCATTTCAAAATCATACTATATTAAAAAGTTATTTTAACGTATAACTAATAATAATAATAGTATAAATGTTCTAATCTATTTTATTGTAAAGTAATGCTAAATAATAAAGCTGGGTATTGATTTTTTTCTTTGTACTAATTTGTTTAGGATTTCATGTTTACATTTTAGTATGATAATCTTTTTCTTTAAACTGAATTATACAACCCGTACAAAGGACGGGCTTACTGCTAGTTTTTAATATTTATTGTAAAAGTAGTAGAAATATAATCCATATAATCCTATGGCCTATCTATAGTAGAAATTGTTTATAGCAATTATTAACCTATCGTACAACACATAGTTTTACGATTATACCTCAGCGCATAAAGGTGGAAACAATCTTTTGCTACACCTAACATGAGTAGACTAGTTACAAACATTTTTTGATGTGGATATGTCTTAGCTCTGGGGGGGAGTTGGTCATTGTTAAGATGGAAAATATGTAACAGGTTTCATAAGTTTCCATAAAAATACAAATTGAATTTTTTGTAAAATAATAAATATGTTATTTATTGTTTTTGATAAATATATTTATTTTAATAAAAATTATTTTTTATTAAACAAATAAATTTTTTTTTAACCTTTTTAATTTTTTACATTAATTAATTTATTTTAAAATTATATAATTTATTTAATAGATAAAATTTAATTTAAAATTTAAAAATATATTTAGAATTTGTATTTTAATTTATTTAATATAATTTATAAAATAATTTAAATATATTTATATAATTATTATTTTTTATTTTTTTGTATATATTATAAATATTATATTTTAAATCCTCTGGTTATTTGTTGATTTAATATTTTTATGTTTTTTTAGTTTAATTTTTTTAATAATAAATTTATTTAAATTAATTTTATTTGATAGTTTTTTTTTAAATTTTTTACCATGATAGTATTTTTTGTGCTAATTCATACCATCATAGTTTTTTATTGTTGTTTAAAAGATGGAAAATTGTAACAGATAGTTGTAAGAAAAACCAGAGCTATTGATTGATTTTTGATGTGATATGAGCTGTTAAATGAACTGAAATCATTCCTTTTAGACATATCCATTAAATATAACCTATTTCCCACAGTGAAGTAAATACAATAATTTTTGAGTTAAACACTAATCACCTAACCTTTTAATACTCTGGTTTACAAACATACCTAATGTCTATTTCAACTACTCATATTAATATAATTCTTTTACAAGATAGTTACATAACAATGGCCGTGCATCGGCCGCACAGCATCAGCTGATCGCTGCAGCACGGGCATCGCCTGCAGCCTGGAACCAGACTATTTATCGAGCTCATCCCTTCCAGAGTTAATCTTCGTAAATATTTAAAATATAACTTCCCTCAGAGATTCCTTCAAGCAGAATCGCTGTTTTGGATTATATTCAGGATATGATTTAACATTATGAGAATAACTGCAACACTGAGTAATTTAGAATTAAATCCAGCTGGTTATTAGTAGACAGGCCTTGAAAAAACATTACTTTTGGTTGGTTCGTGGTATTTATTCGGTGAAATAAAACGTGAATCAAATATTACATTTTGATAAACTCAAAGGTGGGGTAATTTTGAAGATACCACTATGATCGCTCTGGTAATCATTTTAAGGCGCCAGAGTAGAATGATGAAATTCATTAATTTGATGGTATCTTTGGTACTGACATAGCTGATTTATTTGTCAATCATTAAAACTAATTAAACAAATAGTATTACCATAACAATTAAGTAATAAAATATCAAGAGAAGTAGGTAGATATGATAAGTAGATGTGTTGATATTTTCTAGGCCTACTACTTTAAAGACGTATTCACTGTAAACACTTGTTCGAATAGGTATTTCACTTCAATATAATTCTAAACAATAAATATATATTAATAGAATTATTTTTTAATTCACTATGCAATTGTTATCTGTGAAAGTGTGTGTTGTATGTATGTCTGAAGTTGCTTTTGTAAACTGTTGTTGTCATATCGTCTAACTGGTTGGGCGTTCAATATTGTTTAAAATAATAATTTGATGGGAATTACACAGAAGCGAAATGTCCAATAAAATAGGAATTTTAAACACCTATTTCGTTTATATACTTTTGAACATCGTTAGAGTAGTCGATACATCAAGCGTCTTCGCTAATAACTGACATACAAACATAAAAATACAATTAATTATAATAACGGGAACAAGCATGATAATTTTTAAACCGCTGTAAGGGTCCGAGATAGAAGACGAATAGACTCAGTAGGCTCAAACTAAATTATAGCTATGGGTAAAAAACAGAAAACTCAAATAGTGTAGAACGGTTGGTCCAGAAAACGAAATGCACTTGAAATAGGTATTATAATATTATTTACTCATTAAGGAGAAACATAAAGAGTACAAGAGCAATAATATTTATGATGCAACGGTAGATTCTACAAAAATAAGTGGTAGGATTGCGCCATAATCATCTTAAACTCAATCTTCGTTCATATTTGGCTTAAAATACCTGCATTGTAGTATGGTTGCCATTTCAATGATCTAATCTACAAAATAAAATTATTCAATTAATTAGATTGCGTATGTATTAGTAACGTAAGGCAGGGACGGTTGCGTATCATGTAATCCTTGGAGGTCACGAATTATGGATAGGTATGAGCAATGGTCGATGGATTAGATATTCTCTTGAGTGGATTAACGTCCACCACTACGTTCATCCACAAAGACTATCCTCATAATTAGACCAGTTCATAATTTGGAGGAAAAAGTGGTTCGGATTCCACGTAAAACTAAATGTACCTTAGATGCTGTAGAGCTATTAATCAACAATACTGTATAAGACATAATTATGTCAGACTTAGTCAGTAACCAGATAACGCCAAAATCATCTTACACTCTTTTCACGTTCATACTTTGATTAAAATATCTACCTTAATAGTCAAGCAAATGATGAACTATTTAACTTGTCTCTATATTCTAACCACGTGGCCGACAAATGTTCACCAATTATTACAAATATATCTTTGATTATGCAAATGCTAAAGTCCTTTACACCAACACAGAAGCGCCACTGGTCCCTTTGTTGTAAGTCAAGTTATTAGAACGAAATGGACGTGGCAACGAACTGTTGGCTTGAAAGATGACAATCACGAGCCACTGCATCATTGGTGGCGCCTCCACCGCTCATAGTAATCCTCAGTTTGAATTGTAAATGTATTGTAGCCATCGTGGATTATCTTTGGTAACGCCACTAGTCGTGCTAACACGGTGGCCCAGTGTGTAAACACTAAATATTGTTAGTATGTTGATTCTGTTTCCTAATAATACATACAGAGTAAAAATACAATGTAGTTTAAACAAAATGTTGACATATAGTTTCTAGATATGGAACAGCATTACTATTATTTCAGATTTATTCCCAATGTCAAACCAGCACGAACTCATCTTTTTCTGAAATGTCAAAATCGAACGGAAAACCTAATATGAAACCAGGGCGTCTCCTTGAGGGAAGCCAAGATTGACACAAAGTATCTGACAATACATCCGACGCCACGACTGGATGACCCTGTTACACCGTTGGGGGGCGGTGGTGAGGGGGCTGCCCCTTCATAAATCCCCTCTCTTGTGTGGACAGATTTATGCCTGCCGTATACCGGACACCTGAAATGTATTATATATCCCATTCGATCGCCACCGTCTTCCACCTTGCTGAGTTTTAATGTACTCACAAAATGTATACGATCAAGTGAGACGAAGTTTACAACATTACAACATTATTATTTATTTTATACAGAAACGAATGCTTCTGTAACCCCCATGAATCATGTTAATATATCATTCATATTTATCTTAGTCTTATTTTATCTCATGGACTTCCTAGATCATAAACTTTATTTATTTAAACAAATACACTTTAATGCACTTCAGGTATAATTGAAATGAATTTTCTCCAATAATGGTCTTATGGTATATTTTATTATCATTTTTAACCTCAACTGTCTATCGCCTTAGGTCTGTGTCCTTTGGGTTGACTAGCGAAGACAGTGAGGTACCGTATCGGCAATAGCAGGAGTCGCCCGCTTATGGTTTCGATCCAGCAACCTTTTGATTTACTGGGTCAGAGCGTGATCTCTGAGCTACCGTGCGAGTAAATTCTATATATTTTAACTATAGTTTACAGTGATGAAAAAAACCATTGAAGAATACAGAAAACACAACCTTCATATACCGGGTGTCTCACCTAAAGTGAACCTTTTTCTTACTAAGCATATGCCAGCAAACTTCTTATATAAGACTCCTCTATATTCTTTTAGAGGATTTTAAAATTGATTTCGAATCCGAAAAATATGGACCATTTTCCAATATGGCCAACAACTTAATAATTTTTAATAGAACACCCAATATTTTATGGCAGTCTTGGATAGAACATGCAATTTTAATACTTTTTTATTTGTTAATTTTGGCGTAAATGTAACCGTTTGCGGGCTATTGTTAATAATCACCATGAAAACTACTGATTATCCGATTTGCATATACTCGGTTACATTTACGCCAAAATTATCGAGGGTAAAAACGTCTTAAGATTACCTTTTTAATCCAAAACCACCCTAAAATATAGGGTGTTCCGTTAGACATTTTTAAGTTGCCGGGCATGTTGGAAAATGGCGGCCATATTTTTCGGTTTGAAATCAATTTTAAAATTCGAAAAAAATAAAGGGGAGTCCCCCATAAGGAGAATGCTATTATATGCATAGTATTATAGGCAGCAATTGGTTCGCTTTAGGTGACACACCCTGTATTGAAGGGATTGAAGGATTGAAGGAACACTAGCACTAGAATAAATACAACACTATCAAATAATTTAAATCAGATAGATGAATATTGAAGTACATTATTTAAATTCGCTTAAAACTATTGAAGCATTCACTTCACGTCCGAAGCAATAAATTATTTTATCAATAAACTGAATTCCTTTGACCTGCGTTTGGATGAAATTGTTTAATAGTTAAATCGCTTTTGCAATGTGCAATACAATTTGCTCTTCCACACTTTGATTATGATTGTGACAATTCCAATAAGATAAAATAGTATTAATTAAATAGTAACCTTAATTAACGATGGTCTAATGATTACTAATTTAACGGAATCCACTTCTTGTAAAGTTTACTCTTATATTTCTTTTATTTAACAGCTTCAATTAATTTTTCTTTACAACGTATAGGTGTTAAAACTTTATTCACAAAATTCCTTCAAGAAAAAATATAGCTTACTATTGTATAAAACTAGTCTTTGTTATTTGCCTTGTTAGGTAAACTATTTTTTACCTAAATTTAGCATGAAACATAGAAAGTGGTAAGGAAACGTACATATTTTTAAACAGAAGTGACTTTTTTATAATCTTACACCATTTCGATTCCCCCTTTAGGATAACATAAATATCATACACATAGTAAACAACATTAATGATTAATGTGCCATGAATAAATTTTGAGGTTTGAAGTGATCTAAAAGCGATAATTTTGTGGACGATTTAAACGAAAACGGAAAGCATATGTTTCCAGGACAGTATGACTTTAGGCCAAATCATAATCTCCGAGACGTTAAAGTATTTCCATAATTTAAAGTTTTAAAAGTGAATATTTCAAATCAGCCACATAGGCTCTATAGTTCTGTCACCTGAGTTGAGCTGGTTTTTACGAGTCTTCCACGTATTAAGGACTAAAAGCCTCTAATCAGGAGGAAGCGACAGTCCAACCTGAGTCGTGACGTCAGCAGGAGTGGAGAAACCTCTACAAGAATGCTTAATGGATTTCCACCGGGAACATATATGAGACATTTCCAGAAAATGTCACTATTCCAAACCCCTCTCAATCATTTATGTGAGATGCATCGAATATTCGTGACATTCCGTGTAAAAGTACTGAGCACAAAAATAGACAACCGTGTAGCGTTGCATATTTAGTTATACTTTTGAGATTACTTAAAAAACAGACGCATATTTAGTAGCTATTTTATTTTGGTAGTTAACGATTTTTACTCTGTGTGAATATTTTAATTTTGTTTCGCTTCCTCAAACCCCATTCCTCAAAAAATAGTTGTGAAATCCCAACATAAGCATACACCTAGTAACTAATTTGACATATCAATAAAAACATCCAGTAACCATTACATTTGTTTAAGGTATTTGCAACTGCTAGGTATGACTTTTGTTGAACATTCTACGATTCATGTGGTCGAAATAACTCACTACTCACCCCTTCCCTAGGAAGAATGTCACTGAAGTTTGAAGCTTCCCTAATGTACCACGGGTTTGGGTGAACCCCTGGGGAAAGGTGCATTTTTAACTGTCAAACATTAGCGGCATTAGCCTAGACTTAAGTATTAATTAAGACACCTTTTGGAATTATGCACTTAAAATTGTAGTATGATAATTAGGGTGTGTACCAACTGCACCTCGCGGTCAGTGAAATTCGAGGGTCGACCAGTAATCCTAAAAAACGGTGTTTCCAACTGCGCCTGGTCAGTACCAGAACCCCTCTCCTTCCTCATTTACTGCTCCATCCCTTGCAACACATTAACAATCGCCCGGCTAATGGATCATATCACGAAGATTACATTTATACTTGTTCTAGCACGCTTAATTTCAAACAATGGTTAGCCTATAATTTTAAAACTAACATCAGACTGCTATTTGAGTGTACTGGTGTATACTTCGATCTTGCAGTAAATTAAATGATATCAAAATATTAAAGTATGTTACAATGAATATTTATATCCTGCTTGAAACCGAGTTATTATAGCTTGGCTTGTTTATTATACATATTAACATTGGAATTTGAGTAAATTTTAACTTTTAATATTATTCAAGATCAGTTGTTTTCCATTAATAATATCTTACCCCCTGTTAGATGGCTAGTGAAAAATTTAAACGCAATGCGCAGTTGGAGAGGCTTCATTTTGACCGCGAGGCGCAGTGGTAATAGGGGATTAGGATATTATGATCGCGAGACGCAATCATTTCGTCCCCTGATATTACTGCATTGTAGACTTACGATGCTCGTGCCGGCGATGTCGGATGAGAAGCTACCGATGAATGCCTCGGGTGTAGGTAGGTGAGGTGCCCGACCTGTCAGGTGCCTGGAGTGTCTCAGACGCGCGGTGCTCCGCCCCACTGGCATCGTCAGGGGGTTGGTCCGCCATGAGCGGCCTGTAGGTGAGGTTGGGTCTGTAACAGAGGAACTGTGATTAACAAACATGCCACTCAACAATGGTGAAGCTATATGGTACTTTGACCTTTAAGGCCGGCGTACACAGCAACAGACGGACGGAAGAATAATCTGAACGTCTGTATGCCAACGTTTCACGTCGCGCATGCGCTAACATATTTTATCAATAGTCTCGTAAAAAGCGCAAACATTTTTAAGGTTTTAGTATAACCTCCAAACCTTTTATCGTCTTCTATCAAATCTTGCATAAGGTGATAATATTTACCATAATCTTTTGTTTTTATTAATGGGATGGACCCATGTGCCCTGATAGATAATGAATATAATAGTAACAATTTGTTATCACTTGAAGATCATCGTCCTCTAGCCATGGAACCATTTTTGGAGAAGTTTGCGTCACACCACACAACATCATTTGACGTCATCTTACTGAGCGTTGAGACTGCAGAGAGCAGTCTGGGGACGTTGAGTACCAACTCTTGATCTATTTAACAGAACAAAAGCCCATGGACTGTTTCAGAAAGCAGCCGAGTCCACCTTAGAACACATCAGGGAGCTCTGTAGATGGTATGACGACGCAGAGGTCTGGAGGCCCAGGCCCATCGCCATCCTGGATGATCCACCGTAGGGGAACAGCGTATCCTGCCCAGCCAAAGCCTTACACAGAAATGCGACAACACTTCTTAATTTATACTTATGTTTTACTTTGATTAACATATGCAATTTCACTTTCTCCGGCACTGTTCTGATTGTGCTAGCCACTTAAAGAGGTAATCCAGCAGCTACAGCTGAAAAGCTAATGCTGTGATTCGCCCAAATGAAGTCCATATGTCCGTATGTACTTTGCTCATACACGTCTGGACGGACGGGGGAAGGTGGGTTTAGTTTGGGTATACTCCGCCTCACGGTAGAGTCACCACATAGCCCCCTGCAAAAAAAGACTAGCAGCGGACGATCTCAAATCCGTCTGCGGCTTTGTGCGTTGACCGACAAATCCGTACGCATGCATACCTCCGTCTGTTGCCGTGTGCGCCGGCCTTTATAAATTTCAACTATTGAACTATAAATGTTCGAATGCCGTCCGAATGGAATGTTTTTCGTGTCAACGATTTACGGGATCGGACATACAGTTGACTCGTGATGAAGAGTTTTGTTTACATTCATATCGTGAAGTGAAAAAAATTGACCTTCGAAAGAAATGTTTACCTTACACTTTTACATATCTCACAAAGAATTGATGACAATAAAACCGTCTGACAGTAAATTAAACAATAATAAGGAGTTTAAAACATTTGAGAACACGATATGTTGTTGTACAACGTAGGTTGGAACGTAAACAAGTAAAATAGTTTAATATTGGCGTAATACAGATATGTCAGTATAGTTATGGTGAAGATAGATCTGGCATTACACGCATGACGAAACAATCCAGTCCACTGCGTCCACGAGTTTGATGTAATATACGAATGACTTGATGTTTTAGTCATGTATTTCTTTTAAAAATAAATCATATTTTAAAAACATACCACACTCCTTTAAGGACCTTATACTCTTGGACTGTAATCATCCAAAGTAATTCCTAATGAGTTCTTAACTGGATTTAAAAAACCCGCCTCGATCACACCTCAATACTTTTAACAACGTAATTTTTTTTCCAATTCCGATATATATTCCTGGGAAAATATTAGCTTAGGATTCAATTTCGTACAACCTTAAAATCTCCGGATACGGGTTAAAAATCTTTGAAACTATAACCTATGTATGAGTTCTCCTCCAAGAGGACAGGTAATATTTTCAGCTGACCATCAGATCCATTACATTGATGAGAACCGCCCTTCTAGCAGACGACACTTAAGCGATTCTGTCACGAACCTTATTTTAGGAAATGACAGACAAGAGGTCTGAGTTGTTAACTTCCTGGGTCGCTTTGCATGAAAACACTGCTCGAACTTTCAACAATACACTAGTTAATCCTAAAGGATTTGCATTTCTTGGCAATAAACATCAAGTGCTATTAGGTTTATGGTATTATTAAACGTCGGAGAACCCATATTATCTGCACGGAATGCTTAAAAATTGTAGCTTTTGACGCTTTGTTTGGTAATAAAGAGTGAATATTCAATACATTCCCCCATAACGAGTATATTATTCAATTTATAATGGTTTATTAAATTAGGACTTAACCTCCCTCGATACTCAACCTTATGTAAATAAAATAAACGCATGTGCGGTTTTGGTAATGCTATGAAGATTATTTTGGTAAGGGGGTACTTTGGTAAGTATTTTGGCTTGAAGGACGTCATTCTAGAGATGGTAGGACATCTGAGCTACTGGAATGAGGACAGAGGACGGACAGAAGATTGATGGCAGTAGAGAGCTCCCTGCCAACGTCAACGTTACCAAATAGAAGAATACGTCTGAGTAAGTAAGAATATTACTGCAATGGCAAAACACATCAACTCCGTCTTCATAAAACGATAAAACTTATTCATTCAGGTAGTTTCAGCAGTTAAAATGCGAAAAACCAATTGTTTTGCTAAAAACTTCAATCATCCTAACTAAACGGTTCTGACGGTTGTTTGAGATTGTTGTAAAATATTTGTATCTCAAGCTATATTTTCCACGTTTGCAACGTTATCTTAATTTAGAGTAAAATTATAGATGTCAGACTGACTGTCGTATAGTCTACTTCCCTACTGTTTTTTTTATCTAAATCTGAAAATACTGAATATTTCTTCTTTTTTACTTCGAAATGTTTTATTTTTTTCCTTTTATATTACGCTCAGGGACACAAATCGTAAGGCAACCCCTGACTTGATAAACAGGGGATTGACAAAACGAATGATTGCTAAACAAATATAAATGTGGGAGACAAGAAGTGATGAGCGATGGAAGACGGAATCCACTGCGTTCTACGAGTAGAGGCTGAAAGGTTTGAAGATAACAGTTGGTCCAATTACGACAGTTAATGGTTCCATTAGCGTCTTGGCTCTCGTCACGTGACACATGTCCGCGCTCTGCAACTTGTAAAAGTTGTTGAAAAGTTCCTACTTCCTCATAACTTGGGTTGGCCGGTTGGCTCAGTGGTTTAAGCACCCGATTCGTAATCTGAAGGGTACGATACGAACTCACCAAAATTACAAATAGTTTTCAATTATTGAATAGAAATAATACACAATAGGAAAAAATACCAAAGTTCACACGTACTTACTGATGATAATAACGCACAAATCTACCCAATTACCGACCGGATAACCCCTTTGGGGAACTGTCCACAAGGAGTCAGACAAAATTCTTTAATAGGTCGAGTTTGGTATCAAATTTAAGGTCTCTCTCACTTAGCAGAGTAATTAATAATGATGAGAAGTTATTCCTGGCTTTGATTATCACATTGGCAGACAACGAAAGGGGGCAAGTTTACACTTAGTTTGATCATAGGTACTTCAAAATTAGTGTTTACATGTAATAATTAATAAATTTACATAGTTCGATAGTTTTAAAATTCAAACATTATGATATTATATGATAATTGTGATTCCAAACTCGACCAATGCTGCTATTTAGGAATTTTGCCTGACTCCTTGTGGACAGTCCCCCAAAGGGGTTATCCGGTCGGTAATTGGGCAGACACATGCTTTACTATCACCAGTAAGCATGTGTAGGCTTTAGTATTTTTTCTATTGTGGTTAGAAAATTAAAAATCCAGAGACCTGTACCAAGATTATTCCATGAATTATAATTAATAAAATAATATATGACAATTTTTTGTCAAAATCTGTCATAACAGAAATTATTTGCCTATTGCATAAGATTAACAAAAAGAGTGTGCATTCGCTGTGAGGAACACTGAAAATAGCCATTTATACCATCAAAAATTTTATTTTTTAAACATTTATACCAATATCAACATCTGTTCATAAATAAAATTGCCTATGTATATATAATTGGAAAATATGCAGGTTTGCTGCCAGATAAACACAAAAACTATGTTTTTTAGCACATGTATGTCTCACCACATAGCTAAATACAGTTTCATAAAATATTAGATAATAGTGAAAAATTAATTTTTTTTAATCTCCATAAGATTAACATTGGATAAAATACAACGTACTGAGTTTAGATTTTTTTATATCTCGGTAACCGTTAAGATAAGAAAAATTTTAAGAACTTAATTGTAGTTTTTTAAGCGATGCAATGGTGAAATATAAATTAGAAATTTTAGAAATACTTATGAAAAACGCAAAAAAACCCATTTTGGGGTACAAAACCCCCCCAAACTACCCGTTCCCATTGACCGATATGTCTGTTTACGAACTCGTGAGCATTTGTAGGATAAAATCTCTACCAAATTGGTCTCGATCGGCTTTTTTATAAGTTATCGTACAGACACATATATACATATATATATACAATATATATTTAAATATTATATATAAAATGGATTAACGACTTGTTTTTGGTCTACCTAAAGAAGAAAAATAACATGTTATTTAACTCTATTAGACCTCGGTAATAGTTCTTTATTCGCTAAAAGAGGTTCCAGACTTAATTGTCACCATGTATAAAGATTATTCCATGAATCATTTTTGTTTTAACGAGCAGATATAGTTAAAGTACATAACCACTTGTGTCTAGACTTAATAATTGTTTACAGCAGTCGAGTCCAGATAGAAGACATTATGTTTACGCTGATTTGTTCAGTGGTTGTAAGGTTATCGGTTCAATACTGAACAAAATGTTGATACAATTTTGATACTATTTAAATCTGAAGCCACTTGAATTGTTCATTGGGCTATAATAAATTATCTTGGTAATAAAACAGCTGTTTTAATTCAAAAAAAAGCTAAATATCTGTTAAGTAGACTAGATTAGATTAGATTAACATTTGAAATGCTTACCTACCATGGTAGGTATTTTAAAGCCAAGTATGAATGAGAAATAAGTGTAAGGTGGTTGTGGCGTGATCTTGTTGTCTTGTTACTGAATAAGACTAAAATCTTCCTTAGACAGAACTGTTAATTAACAGCCCAACAATCGATGGCATATCTATGGGACCTACAGTTTAAAGTGGAGTTCGAACCAATGCCTCTAAATTACGAACTGGTCTAATTATGAGGATGGTCTTTGCGGCTTAACGTAGTAATTGGCAGAGGTTAATTTATACAAGAGAACACTACACCCACCGGTCATCGCTGACAAATATCCACAATTTTTGACCTCCAAGTAGTTGAATTACAGGATGCGCCACGGTCCCAACTTTCGGGGTTAAAATACGTCAAAATAACCACAAATATTATAATTCCAAAACATGTTTAGACACAACTCTAATTTTTATATAAATCGTAAATATTACTATTGGATTCGTTACTTTTACTGTCTGGTTGTATACAAAAAATGCAGTTATTTTATATTTAACGAATATACTCTTTGTATTCGCATTCCCAGTCTCGCTACCGCTGTCCTCAGAGAAAGGACATCGCGATGTCACCCCTCCAGGCCGTGATTGTGCGGGATGCTGGTGCCACCATGGGGAGCCACACCTGCTACACCACCCCTATGGGCTCACCCACACCAGCCTAACCCTCCCGGTGCACCATTGTTGCGCACAATGCATCATGTGAAGCGATATTGCTGGTTGTCGACTTACTACAGACGTCTATAAAGTCAGTGTAAAATAGTGTATTATGTTAATAGTTAGGTAAATAGGTGTAATAAGTAGGTAATAAGTGACTCACACTATTATAACTGCCCTAACGTAATAAGCAATCAAAAACAATCAAAATACCTTTTGATTCTCATTACGTAAAATATTTCTCCCTGGGTAAAAAAGAGTTAGATATTGTGTTAGTGTTCAAAATCAATCAATCATTATAAGTCATTAGTCATTAGAATTTTTTAATCAGTTAACAGCTCGGCAAAAAGCTGTACCCAAAGAAAATGAACGCATAAAAATACAGTTCCCTCATTACTTGTATTTAAGTTTAGTGAGAGAATCCCACTGTCTTTAAAATTTTGAGAAATCTTTATTCCAAATGATGATTTTTAGTGACGTTGTAGTCATTAACCTTGTGCGAAGGTAAAACAAAAGAATGTGGCTTAAACAAATAATTTCAACAACTTAACTCGAATAAATGTTGCAGATATTTAGAAGTATTCACAATACGGTTACGACATAAAGGTTTTGATTTATGGGCCTATATGAGACGCCCCCCATTCTGAGGAAACGTGTAAGTGAAAGGCGAGCGTAGTGAATGCAATGGATTTGATTATATGTAGCTATGTGCCCACACAACAGCCAAATGCCCAGTAGCAAAGCATCACGAAATTTTTAGTAAGGTTTTGCTATGGATCGAACCAGCGAACTACAGATTAAAAAGTGGGTGCTAAACACACAGAACTACCCAGCCAATACTGGTAGACGGAATATCCTGCCTTATTTGCACACCAGTGACCACATGTAGGCCTGGCGCGGGTGTTCGGCGTGGTTATTAATTTCCACCGCGCGGTTTCGTGATGATTTACACCACAATAACGAGGAAGATGAGAGTTTTAACGTCTGCCAGCTGTTGCTGTTGCGCCCGCCTCGACTACCTTGCCGCCGTTCTTCATAATATCGGCAAGTGAAACAGCGAACTCTTGTAACAGCCACTGCATGTTTATGATACATCCCTTCTTTTCGTTTTAAAATGAAGAGTATTTAATATATGTTTTACTACAAGTTCAAACGTACTGTAACTGTATAAGACTCTAAAATATAAAAAAGATTTTAGTTGTGAAAATTCACCAATGTAGCTTTATGTATACTCTGATAGTGTAAAATATTAGAAAAAAGAGATCGAATACAAAAGTATTTTTTCTGAAAATACTTAAGTTAAACAACGTGATACGTAGTTAAGACAGTAAAAAGTAATATGACAGTTAAGTTAGTGAACAAGACGCTTTATGTATAGGCATAAATGTTTGTATTTATTTCCCCTGTGGGAAATATTTTATTCCTATTTTGTAGGTATAAAATATTACACTTATTAATTTTTTAAATGACACCTCTTGTGAAGACAATGAGGCTTAGTAGACCCGTCACAAAGGCTACCATATTTAAACTAAGGTATAGTTATGACTTGTTAGTGGGTTAGCCCAAAGCTATCGCGCTGGAAAAAATTAAGGCATATGTGATTATTTCGTACAAGATTCCTGAGTGATCTGTTTAAGATAAATATATGTGTTTTTAACAATGTTTTGACCTTCAAAATGACAAAATTTATAAGATCACACAAATAATCTTCATTTTATACAGTTTATACATTTTTTATCTTTTTTCAAAACTTCATATACGTAACCTTTTAGAAAATAACCTGTGTTATTCAATCACTTTGCCAAAAAGTATTAGTACTACCAATACGTATCAGTGGTTTTCCTGCATTCCTTTCAACAATACCATCAAATATCAGAACTATCTATAGTTAACTATAGTTAACTTTTAAAATATTCACTCGAAACTATCAACTCAAAAAATATTATAAGGTGTATTTATGATACAACCAACAAATATAAGTTAAAATAATTTTTTTGCATTAAATTTTATTACTTTTAAAGTACACAAGGAAGTATAGATTCTTTAAGTCAGTCCAAATAAACGTGTCAGAATATCTGAGAGTTAAATGATAGACGAGAAATGATATCAATCAATCAAATATTATTCGAATAATTAATTGTTTGGTGAATTGAATTATTCTACATATGAGCTTACAAGACCAATTTAGATGAGTGTAAGCGGGCAAGGCGAAGAGGTCATGATACAGGAGACACGCCTGCCCTCACCAATTCAATATGTATCATGGGGGACCATTTGTCGATACAGTCCACCTGAGACGGGTCTAATTTACAGGCCACACTCGCTAGTGCATCAGCTATTCTCCATCGACAATGTTATTGAATAAAGAAACTGTATTTCATAAGACATATCTGCTACATTTTTAGTATTAAAATTCCATCAACTGTTTAATATTGTTCAATAAAAATTATGCATGAAAAAATTGGCTGCTTAAATTGCATTTTTACTTATTAAATTTTTAACGTTTTACCTATTTATTTACTGAATATTGTACATTATTACATTGATGTTTTCAGCGCCACCTAGTTTACCATACTCGTCGATGGGGTCCAAAATACATAACTTAAACTAATCAAAAACTCTTTGAATCTATTAAATTAAATATGGGGCAGTTAGGGGTTCAATGTAATATTAATTAAAATTGTTTACCATATTAACTCATATATACAAAATATATACTACCAAACAACAAAACATTATGTGACACAATACAATAAACGACAACTTACAATAACAATTTGGACATTAGGAACAACAATTCATAAAAGCTCGAGTTATACATACAATATACAGCAACAACATCTATAAAATTAGTTGCATAAAAATTAGCCAACTTGAAATAATAATCTCTATATATAAAATTGAATGTATGTCTGTGTATGTCCTTATGCGTTGCCAACTACTAATCGCCATGAAATTTTAGAATTGTGCTCTAAATGTGTCCGGAAGGTTTTAGTGAAAAGAATTTTCGAAAACCCCATAAGTTTCCATTTTACGTTTTAAATTTCTAATAAACCTTATGGAGAGTAAGTTTGTTTACAAATTGTCTACAATGAAAACATTTGATTTCTTAGCTACAGCTGATTGGTTTACTTTCCATTAGCAATACCGTATGCTTTAATATCCAATGCCATCTGAATCATTCATTAATGTTAAACTATGAAGTAAATGTGTACTGTAAAAAATGAACAGCTTTAATCACCACGTTAATAGTTTACGGTTTTGGGGATTATGTATATTTTTATTTTCTGTCTGTTTAATTAAAGTCATGTGTTTATATGTTAATTACAATGTTTATATTATTACGTTTATTATAAATAATCAGCTGTTGTATATCTTTCCTATAAAAGCCGTATTACAGTTAGGTTTCGTTTGGGTTTGGATTGGATTGAAAATTGTGAATTAATCCACTCAGATTTATGTTTTGTGGGAATGATATTAATATGTTTTTGTCGTTTCAGTATTTTTTTCACATGCCGAGAAAATTAACCTTTCACAATAAGTTGCTATTGGATTTTATATGTAGCCAATCTTATAAATTATTATGTATTACGAATCTCATATATATGAAATAACCATGACATGCGGTGGAATATGGTATACAAAAATAATATGCGTATATTTCACACATAAATCGTAAAATAAATCTGTGCAAAAAACACATGAGTTCAAAACGTGTTTTTTGACCTATGCTTATAACCTAAAACATTTTAAATAGTACTGGTATGTAGGTTTTTCGGTAATATGAGTTCAATTGGCACAAGGGTGGACACACAATGTCACGGTGTTTTGATTATCACACAATTATCACAATTACAATTATTGAATTTTCACTATTCAATTTAAAACAGTACAATATACCTCAGTATAATGAACTTTGAGAATACTTACGCATGGTACTGCTAATTTGTACGATAATCTGGGATTTTTTACATTGTATGGCAATTAACAAACCTACAAGATTTCGCTATTAACACTCTGATTAACTAATTTTTAAATATAGAATCAGATTGTAATAATTAGTTAAAATATGTAGAATGTGTTATTTATATTTTTATAACGGACATTTTCCATAACGATTTTAAGTGAAACAAAACTTTTACGTGAAACTCGTGATAGAAAATTTCCGTAATAGAAATCTAAATAACACAAACCCACCATCACCATTAATGAATTTAAACAAAGAGATCTAGAAAGTAAACACAAAAAATTAAGTTAAAATTAAGCAAGGGAATACATACACGTTTTAAAATACTGTACATTTTTTAAATGGTCAATATTTAAAAGTATAGAGTAGTATCAATTAAACTAGGTAGTTGTAACCCTTCTTGTATTGTTATCTTGTAACAATAGATTAATAAATTACCTTAATATCTTACGATAATCGAGCCTCAAGCAAGATTATGATTCTAGGTGGGAAGGGAGGAATTAGAGGTGGGATTGGCCATCAGTCAGAGGGGCTTAGCGGTTGGAGATTATAACTCCAGCACAAACTTTCACACAACTCCAGTGAATCCGACTCTCGGCCATGTTGTAGCGTGTACAACCATCAGTACAATCGGCTAGGCAGGTGAACATGGAACATGGCCACGTGTTGTCGCAGTGTAGCTACATCGTCGCGTTTGGGAAGAATAACACGGTGCATTTGTTAGAAAATGTGTCAATTTTTGTTCAAAACATTTAATTTTTTTAAAGCAATTATTATACAACTTAAAGACTTACAAAATACAACTTGTCATATATAGACCAACGATACTCAGACATGGGTCAGGAGAAATATCAGGAGACAAATTAAGTTGAATTTAATTTTCTCCACAACATTTATTCGATTCCACTCTGTAGACCAATAATGTTTTTGAAGCTGCCGGGACTGTTATAAACAAAACCAATTGCCCATCGCCTAAGGCGGTGATTGTAAAGACAGTTAGTACCGTAACATCATTTGTGACATTTGTACCCATAATTTACGGCTTTATACAAAAATGATTTGGAACTGGGGGCAGTTTGCTGAAACTTAGTATAGTAATGTAGTATAGTATGTAATTCTCTGTATGAGAGTACTATCTTGTTAGTGTAAATGCAAGATACAAAAAAGCTACAAATATTTGTCAACACCCTTACTAATGATATCAATATCAACTCAACAATAAATAAAAATTGTTATCACTACTCGTGTTTAGTAGGTATGATATATTTTTCGTCATAATACTTCAAAAGCAGCTTTGATACATGTATTGAAGAACAAAAGTTGTTCTTTTTCTTCCTAGGACTAAAATTATTATTATGATTATTTTATCAGTCCTAGGCCGGAAAAGATTATTGTTGATGAAAGTTTTGATTCGAGGTCAGCATTCGATTGTAAATAATAGATAAAGTAACTGCAACAATCTCTATCGATTTGTTGTGTATTTCGGACGTTTCTGCTATCAATTGAGACCGGATTGGATGTTCTCTGAAAGCAAATAGTAAGTATGTCATGATAGTAATAGCTAACTAACACAACCTATACAACCAAGTAGGAATTAAAACAAAATTTAAGTTAAAAGATCTTTGTACAACAAGTAAAGTAAGTACAACGTAAGTAACATAACAGCTGATTAGTCTAGAACAACTAAATGGTCGACATCTATAGATAGTAAATTTACTATTTATACTAATAATTGATCTTTTCTGAGTTTGTTTCATTTTATTTGAAGTATAACGAAAAATATAGTTCATCACAAGGCCCAAAATTGGCTTTTTGATATACACCCGCACATTCAACAGCCTCGGCTGTTAAACTTAAGCACATATAAAAAAATACCTTTTTGGTACTAGTGATAAAAAATAAACTATTTATTAGTAAAACCTTAATGTTTATAATTATTATTACTAACCAAATCTTGTTACTCTAATCATAATCATATATTTTTATTACAATTACATATTTTGAACAGTGTCTCGTAGACGTACACGTTTTATTTATATTTTTACAGACATTTTTATATTAATTTTATTGAAATTCAAAAGGGTTGTAAGATTTCACAAATTACAATTTCCACCTTTGATTACAGGATGTACGTGATAAAATTAAAAATTGTTATAATGTTATTTTGGAGTTAGTAAACTACGAAAGTTTGAAAGAGAGAAAGGTCAGTTTATTGACTTTGTGTCTGAGAGATTCTCCAAATCCGTTGTGGTTGTAAAATAAAAGCCATTAGTGGAGTCGGGTCCACGTATCAGAGAAATCCGTCCATCGTCCACCGCGCGGACGTTAACTCAACTTTGAAACTACTTCCACCCCCCCACTGTCAATCCCTTTTCACCCCCTCTGCTTATCAATCAACCCCTCTGTATTGTTTCTAGTTTTGGAATTTGAATAATTTTACTCCTTAACATCTTAAACGCCAACTGAATCTATTTACCTCAGGTAACACGCAATAGATAGATTTTGAAAACAATAAAATAAATAAGAAATTAACAGTAAAACGATATGTAGTTATGATAATACGTGTAGTTGAACACAAGTATAAGTCACAGTAAATATATTTTATTATATCTATATAAATAAAATTAGAGTTTTGTCTGTACATTGCTCAGAATTATTCATTTTTTAGTTATTTTTATTTTTCGTGCGTTAGAGAAGCCGTCTTATCTCAATTTTTGTCTGTTTGTCTGTGACGCTCCAGGAGGCATTTTACGCTGTCTTATAAAAAAAACAAAAAAAAACGGGAGAACTGATTACAATGAAACATATTTCATGTATTCTCTACATTCCAGAGAAGGTTTGTAAATGCTTGAAATCGCCAGCCGCCTTTTGGAAAGTTAATAACGAGCATTTAAAAACTCACTTTTACGCGATATTATCGCATTTTGATTCAGTTTTCAATGCATAACCTACTGGTAATAACAGCTGTCTTTGTAGTTTAAAGATTTAATAGAAATAAAAACAAACAGCTGTCGAATCAATATTAGTTATATTGGTCATTGTTTTTAAACTCATTTCGAAATCAATATTATTGTATTAGAAATAGAATATTATTAGATTATAGATTATATATTATTATTAGATTTTAGAATATTAAAAAGTTATTTTAACATATAACTAATAATAATAATGGTATAAATGTTTTAATCTATTTAGTTGTAAAATAATGCTAAATAATAAAGCTGGGTATTGATTTGTTTTGATCTGTTTAGGATTTCAGGTTTACATTTTGCTATGATGATCTTTCTTCTTTAAATTGAATCCTAAACCCCGTACAAACGACGGGCTTACTGCTAGTTTCAACTAAAATCATCACACTACTGTTCACTATTTTTTTAACGTTGCCTTTTGAAGGGGAAACCTTTGACAAGTAAAAATGTAATAACCTGAAAACTGGACATTTGTTTATAGCGACTATGCAAAGTAGTTTAAATAAATATATTCACAAGTATTATAAGAACAGCATAAAACCCTACAGTATATTTTCTATTTACACTAAATACTAAAATAGTAACATTGAAACCCTCATAAAGCCATGTGCTTGAACAAAGATTATACTGAAATATCTATATTGTGTGATATCACTTGATAAAATTTGTAATAGCTACAGTTACAGTACATTCAATTTTCATTATTTTAAACTAGGAGCTTCCTAAAAAGGTTTTAAAATCCCACGAACCATGTGTAATTTTTATTGAAATTACCTGAACGTTTTTTTTAAGCGGAGGGTTTAAACAAAATTTAACTTTAGTACATAAATGCTTTTTTTGTCGTGGTGTTATGTGAACATACATTAACAGTTATATTAGACTTTGTCTTCGAACTTCTGCGCTTAGTGTCAACTATTATCAAACAGATAATGTTCAAACTCTGAGGTGAACAAGTATACAAACAAAACATGCCTGTCATTGTGCTCCTGTATGTATAAATAGACCCCTAATAACAGGATTTCGTATCGTGTAAACCTCGGGTGAAATGGTTTTTCATTTGACCGAGCCCAAATCCCTATAATATGGAATAAATACAAATCAATATTAACAAGACGTAAAACCTATGAACTTTCCATCACTATCATCTCGTGGTATTTATCATCAAATTGATGCTCTACGATATCTACAGATCGGTAAATCACTTTAACTGTGGACGTGTCAACAAGTAAGAAGTGATTAATCAATTACGAAGCCCCGTCTCTTATTTCTTATATTGTTTATCTGCTCTTCAATGAAACGCGATACGTAAACCATCAAATCACTGCGAGGGAACCGATGTGTGTTTTCAATAATGTAAGCAAATAAAGGCTCAAGTTTTGCCTAAGGTAAAAGTATTCCATCCAATCACTGCAGATAAATTTTCAGAATGAGAATAAAACACCCCAGAGAGGGGATTAAAATCACTGCTCAGTGCTCCCCTCACCCCTCCACCCTACCACCTCCCACTACCAACCCTTAGACCTGAAGTTTATTTGCAACCTACCTTTCCTATATCGTCGTTATTTCATATTTACTCCGGATGGAATTACGTTGAGTTTGATTGTAGATTTTCCATAGGTAGTGGAAGAAATGTTATTTTAAGTTCTAGCTAAAACTATTTGTCTAAGAGTAAAAAATGTTCATCCTTGTGGGTTTTATGAAATTTAATTTCTAATTTTGTATGGGAAATGTATTACGCGTTTATACGAACAATTCCGATAGAAATACATTATTAGATCTTAAACCAATGAAAATATGAAGGGAGTCAGGTTAATTATTGAGAACGGAACCCTCTTAAGCACAATAAATGAAAACAAACTTGGGAAAACGCTATCTATCTTTTTTGACAGAGAAAAAATAATGTCAATGAAATAAACAAAAATAAAAATAATTTATTATTTTTCTGTAATTCAGAATGTGGTAAGATCAGGATTCCAAGCACCATTCTGAGTTAAATCGGTGTCTGAGTTAAAAGCTTATCTTCTGTCTGATTGCGCCCTCACTCAATCTACTGGTGGATAATGGAATTAAAAGATTCTCCTGTTTTATCTGAGAAACATCTTAGCTTAGCGAAATAATCTAATGCAGA
The DNA here is from genome assembly GCA_023375725.1 of Nephotettix cincticeps. NCBI lineage: Eukaryota > Metazoa > Arthropoda > Insecta > Hemiptera > Cicadellidae > Nephotettix > Nephotettix cincticeps. The sequence goes on along the minus strand of CM041789.1, from coordinate 65,629,572 downwards.
ACTTGGGCATTAGGTTATGGCAATTATATTTTCCACGACTATCTGCCACAAATTATTACGAACAATTATCTTGACAAAAAATCAAAATTAGTTAAAAGTCTATTATGAACCATTGTAAATATGAAAGATAGTTACGATACAGGTAACATATTGAAACAATTCTTAATTAGATGCTCATAGCCTAGAAATAAGAAAAACACAAAGTCTGAGCTCATTGACGATGCCCAGATCTGGAAAGGTAATATGTTTTTTAATTTTGGGTTTTGATCGCTATCTCATAAAGTATTTGTATATAACCACTCTTTAACTCTAACAAAAATTCAAAACAAGTCTGTAAAACTGAGCTCAATGACAATTCAGTAAATATCTGGGAAAGACATTGTTTGATGGAGTATATACTTTCCGTAGAATTTGGGTACATTGACAATGTCGTACAGATCTAGTGGAGGGCATTCGTAAATACTGATAATTTACTGTAAAACTCTGCTCACTGTCCATGTAGTACATGCCAGTGGGGAGCCATTCCTTGAAGAAAATACGAATACATTCGTTTAGAATTGAGCACACTAGTACATACCTGGAAAGGTCTTTTGTAGTGGATCACAACTCACAATACCTGAGCTCGTTGGTGATGTAGTAGAGTTGTATAAGTAAATAATACTTTGTGGAACAAGAACTAAGGTCGCTGGCGATATGGTGCGGATTTGGAGAGGTGATTTGTAGGAGATTAGAGGGAGCTTGTGATGTATGACAGATGGTGAAGTCGGAGTTTACTAGTGATTAATTCGTCACGTGTTCCGTATTAGCGGTCTTGTCGTTACTAATTGCTAACATCAACCTCAGCTCCATATGACACAAATCTGAACAACATACTAAACGTCTACATATATTGCAACCGTATTAAACGATATTATTGAGAAAAAAATTTAAGTTGATTAAAATATTCTTGTCTATAATTCTATTCTTGTTTTGTACCCTGATCTTTGAGATTTTCTAAAATGAAAAAGGGGAAAAAGTTGGTAAAGAAGGGTCGACTATAATATTTCTTCTCTGTTATATTTATCTTCAAAAACTAATGAACGAGGGTTCGAAATACAGTAATCACTTAATCTATCGATCGCTTAATCACTTGATTTATCAGGGACAGGAAATATATTTTATAATCAATATAATTTTAGATTATCTCATAGTTTACAATAATAATTCTCGCAATATATTTGCTTTCAAACAAATATATCTTAAAAGAATCATAAGGTTGTATCATTTTTACCTAAACACGTTAACACTGCAGGTATAATAGTTATACTACCGCAGTTAAAACAACTATTGGTAGAAAATTTAAAAAATTCTAGTTTATGTAATAAAAACCGATATCCAAAATACATAGCCACCTGAGATGAGCAATTCCTTTATTCTTTAAAACTATACACATCGATTCGAGTTTCGAAAATAGTATAAAACAGTTTTAACAGTTAAAAAACAGATTGAAATATATGGAAATTTAACGAAAACTAATGTTGGTTCTATAATATTTAATTAATCTTGTTTATACTTCAAAAACGAAAATCACAACGCTGTAATAAGTAACTAAAATGGTTTAGATTCAAACAATTTATTCTGAGATAGCAGACCAAAAGGCGCGAATGAATGAATGGTGCAATCAGAGGGAAGATTAGCTTGTGAAAACAACTTTCCTGTCCCATTCAACTTTCCTAATCTAACTCTAATCTTTGTATTTCATTAGGAAGAATATAAAATGTATGTGTATGGAATTAAGTAAGCAGAATTAAATCCATAAAGGGAAAATAACGCAAACAATCCGTCCCACAGCCATGTCGTAATCACATTTGGTTAAAAACCTTTCTTGCGGCTGAATCTCGCAAATGAAATACTAAATGTAATTATTTGTAACACTTGCATTCGCTTCCTCGAAAATTCGTTTGTCTACTGTATTTATTAAAATAATGTTACACTGATTACTGAATTTGAAAAATATTTTTGAATTCCAGTAATTAATTTTTATAAATCTAGTGCACCGATAAAATAATTATTATCGTACGAAGAGTTTTATGTGGTATAAACCTTATTTATCATCAATCATGTTTACTTTAAAATAACCACCAGAATGGATCGGTGTCTCATACAAAATTATGAGTATGAATATTTTATACGGTGATACTTCGTGAATATTAAAAATATCAACTTTTTCCTACTATTTAACCTTTAAAAATTGTGCATGAGAAAGAACTCTCTTTATTATTTTACTTATAGGACTAAACAATTTTTGTATATTACAGCAAACCTGCATACTGAGTACTATTTGATTACTATGATGGCAATAATATAAGTTCTATGGAATTCGCTCTACTCACGCCAGCGTGCTGAGTACGATCTCGTTTTTGGCTCTGTGCACAGGGTTTCTTTAAAAAATATAAACTTATCTGAAAATTTTTATCCCCAAATGTAGAATTTTTTGAAATTTTCAATTTTCTCTGCTTAAAACAAAGTACTTAATCTAATGAACACAACAAAAAATTTAAAAAAATTATTATGTAGATATATATTTTTACTTAATAGATAAATGAGATAAATGTACGGACTCCTTAAGAACCTTAACAATCAGGAATCGTCAAAGAAAACTTTGTGTTTGAACTGCGACCATACTCATTAAGAGGAATTTCAGTGTGAAATTTATACTTAACGTAAGTTTAACTTAACTAAACGTTTAACTTAACGTTAGTAATTAACAACTCATCCAAATTTGAAAATCCATATATTCAATTAAAGGTATTTAAATTGAGATTATAAAATGTACAAACAATCTACATTTTTGACCATATTTGACTCACCTTTTAAAAAGTAATATGGTTGTAATACTATCTGGGTTGTTTATTTTATTTAAAATTAATATTAGAGATGCACGACACCAAGAGGGTGGAGAAAATGCCCTATGATATGGTTTTAATACATTTCCGGCGATACTGTGTTCTCATTCAGAACATTTATCTTTGGCGGTTGGATACGAATAGGCCCTACCAACACTTATATCATTCTCTCGTATTGTTCTGTGCACTATAGTAGTATGTATACTAGGGTCTTAGTTTCATTTTATTTCCAAGAACATAAACTCAAAATATATCATTAGTCGCTCGGGATGAATTTTAAAGTTTACCACCACTTTAAATGTTAACGAAATTTCATTCAATGAAAAATGTGTAATATATAAAGAATTTAATACAATTTTAAGTTTGTTTTTTCTAATCAATTATTTTTTTAACTGTACGACTCGTATAGTTTTTAAATTTCCACTGGTGGCGCATTAAAAAATCTCCAGTTTACAGTTTATAGTTCTGAATTTTCTTTAAAAAGTTTGAATAGCATTTAAATCTATTGTGTAACTCTGAGATTATTTACTATTTTATACACACATGCTATTAAACTTTGGGATGTCTGAGAATAAATACGACGTTTTAGTGGATAACACTATTTTATAAACTCCTTTTCTAAATGGTGGGGTTTTCTTAAAAAAATATTATAGTGTAATGTGGTGTAAAATCTCATTGTCAGTTTAGTACTGAGAATCTATAGCCATGTTTACAAACTTTTATTCCCAGTTCGATTCTTATAAATATTATATTTCGTAATAATTTGAGAATAAAAAAACAGCATTCGAACTAAAAAAGAGTAAAATTTAACTTTAGCCTAATGCATTTGATAATCAAAACACTGTATAATTAATCATTAAAATGGAGTGGGCAAATAAGCGAACAGTAAATACGCATTGCAATACAAATAAATGTCGAATACAATAATGTGGAGAAAGTATTGTTTTCGTTATAATTTTCAAATTTGAGGTAAGAGTGGTAATGCACTTTCGGAACTCCTTAAATACAAAAGGTTTTCTGGACTAATATCTGACGATCTGTCTACCTGTGTAGCGAACCTTAGATTACAAATGGTCTGATTTTTGTGAAACTCGGTACAAGCATTGAGGGTATCGCCTAATCACCTAAGACGTTTTTGCGTTTTTTTATTTATTTTTTTAGGGTACCTAGTTGATCATAAAAATACCAAAAAATCAGTTGCTGGTAAACGGATCTATCATATTTGATTAATCATTAAAATAAAATTAAACTATCAACAATAAAATCAGCGTGATAAGAATCAAATTTGTATTTTAAATATATATCCAGTCATGACTAATGGTTCCAGAGAAGTCAAATTTCAGTCCGCGATAAACAAAGTATACGTTATCTAAGAACGCTCAATGTTACACAAATTCATATTTAAAAAATCTATTTCTTCCTAATTTTCAATAGTTTCGACAGAGACATTGTCTAAGGTCTGTGCGGGAGGGGGTTAGTAGATTTGTGGAACGCAAAGAGTGCAGCGGAAGTGTTTTTTACGCAAATTTCGTCTTAGGTTATAGGAACAGTTAGTTGGATTAACTATAACGTATCTAAATATAACCTATTTCCCACAAGTAAGTAAATACAATAATTTTTTCATGAAATTTAAAATGCAGGATAGTCACATCACCCAATATATGTGTGGCCGCTGGTTTCCCTAACTCTGTGTTGTGACATTGTTTTGACTAGTTCTAGTGTAGTACGTAAAATGGCATCACAAGACCTGAGGCCGTGGTCTCATAATTATTTTGTTAGTTCGTAGATCTATACAGCAGTTTTCCGGTCAATGGCAAATTAAATCAAAAGAATACTCTGGCTTATGCGGATTTGATAAAAAAGTATCAGAAAGTGAACCTTCAATCTAATTCTATAAGCACAAATCCACGGTCACTAAAATCAATAGTCTTTCCTCCATGTTTGAGCAGATATAGAAAACTCTGTCGAAAACTGAACTATGTAAACGTGTCAGCCAATACAGTCTTGTTTGTCAAACTTACAATGATCATCCACCACTGGCGGTAAGTTTGTACGAGTACACCGGCCTTTAAATGCCGTCGTACAATGTCATTCAGACGATTTTCGACTTGCCAAAGATATAACAAAGTAATGAAAGGTCACGTCGCGTTGCGTAGCTACTGCTGGAGTCAAAGCTAGACCCCGGGGTCCAAGCTCGGCGACACGACGCCGCCTCAAGCGCGCCGCGACGTTTTCATCTCGTTTATGCATTTTTAATATTCCTTTCTGATTTGTATGTACTTTCAATGACAAAGAGTGAAACTGTAGTAATAATGAAATGATTTATATTATAAATACCGTTCTGTGATTTCAGTTTTTAATGTTAGGGTTAGTTTTTATTACATATATCAGTGTTCCAATTATATTTGAAAAAACTTGTTACAAATTATCTTTCGAAGTCTAAAGTAAATTTTGTTTTATATTATTAACGTTTGTGGAATGTACGATGTCAGAGATTATTTCAATTTTGATAAGCTAAAGTTAGAAAACACAAAAATACTAAATAGATGTTTGTGTTCACACAATCAACCAATCACTACTATTATTTTTTTTATCACTCAAAGCCCCTACAGACGATCAGTTTAAACTGTCGGTTTGAACGAAAGGATCCAAAAATACTCCACACAGTCAGTTTTGCTCGACATTAGTCCATTCAAAAAATAATTTTACTAAATTTTATCAGTCCAGTTTTTGGCCTGAGCGCAGTCCGCATTTTGCATACAGATGTTAAATATGCAATCTGTAGGGGATCTTTAACAGTGTGGGAGATATATTGGCGGGAAATTCTGGTAAACAGATGTCTTCAGGACTAAATACAACACACAGGATGCTCATTAAAAGAGAAAAGTAGCCTATGACGTATTAAGAATTTTGACATGGATATGTCTTAGCTCTGTGGGGGGGTGTTGGCAATTTGTAAGATGGAAAACATGTAACATGTTTCAATAAAAACTACCAGAGCTATTGTAGTGAATTTTTAATATAAAAAGGATAAGAACAGCTGTTTAGATGAACTGAAACCATTCCCTTTAGACACATCAATGATCTAACCTATTTCCCACAGGGAAGTAAATACAAACATTTTTGTTTTCTCTCTTACAATACGAGTAAGTAATACAAGTAAATGCCTCATGTTTCTGACAATAATTAACTCAACAAAAAAATGAATATGGAACAAGTTGTGAAATTCCTAAACGGTTGTTGGATTATTTCTCTCTAAATACTCGTATTAGGATATGAGGGCGGGAAGGGTGGGTGAGTGTGAGCTGTGGCGGGCGCGCTTCAGGTGGTCTATAACCGAGAACACCTCACCCCTGACACCACTGGGGTTGCTTTATTGTGGCATTAGGGTGTGTAATAAACCGCAACATGCCCTTGCCGATACCTCCTACCAGTAAATCAAAGTCTTTCTTTAAATTAAAAAATAAAGGATTCAACAATGCGTAAGATGTTTTTTAATGTGGGTGACGTTAAACATGTTTAAGAGTTATTTATATTTAAAATACTTTAATTTTATAAAACAAAATTTTATACTCTAATATATATTAAATAAGTAATGCAATGAACTGAACACTGTATATATCACAGGAGCCCACTTGACAATTCCTTAATCCAATGGTGATCAGTATTATTCGTAAAATAAACGGCATCTGTGAGCTGACATGTACTTTCTCCTTTTACTTTCCTCGATAGTTATCTAAATACCACATAAAAATTTATTGTTTTAAAAATAATCTTGCAATTTCCTAAACTAACAACTAGAGAAACAAGTTAAATCAATATTGTTAGAGTATTTTGGAGGGCATAACCCCACTCTCCCGGTAACGTTTTTGATTAGGGTTTGTTGGGTAATGTGACCAAACACTGCATACAAAGTTTCATGGAAAACGGTTGGGAAATAAGGAAGAAATTTAATTTTTAATATTCTGCATAAGACATTGGATGCTCGTAGACCACATACTACGTTTATGAAGGACATTCAATTTAACTTTTATGTGGAACCCTTAAACGTAGAGTAATGATTTAAAAATACCAACTTGTTGAGTTTTTTTTAGCCGGATTTAGTGGTAATAGTCAAATTATTTAATACAAATATAGAAATGTGAAAGGTTTTTTAATTTAAAAGCCATTACTTAGGAAAGAATTGTTAGATCGGATTTTGAAAAAAATATTCACATGTTTAATAATTTTAAGAATAAACTCCCCTAAAATATAAAACCAAACAAATTTTTGGAGATATAACCAAAGTGCACCAGTGTACGAAATTTCATAAATTCAGTCGATCACTGTGGTCTCGGGGTTTGACAATAGACAGACATCAGTCCGAAAAACACTTTTTGTATTCAGGGAGCCTCAAAACGGATATATCCGCTCTCAACTCAAATTCGAAAGTTTTGATGAAAACAAAACTATTAAAAACTACGAAAAAGTGAAGAAATAAAATTTGACTCACTAATGACTCACGACAATGTTTTTTATTGAGTTTTTTTTTAAATTTGATTCACTCTTACGTGTGTATAGTTATACAGTACGAATAATTATATGTTTTCTTCTGGAATATAGCTTGAAACAAAAAACATTTTTACGTTGGTTTTAATCTAACTATATTATATATTACGTCATGATTAAGACAAGCTGAGACTGATAACACGGAAGCTAAGTGTGCTTCCCCATACAAGATTGACGGATTAAATAAAAAGCCCTAGGCTGGTAAACGTTACTTCCAGAAAACAGTTTTGTAGAAACGTCAGAGAAACTCTTACCCTCAGGACGCTTGCCTCAGCCGGCAATCTCATCGCGTCTTGCCATGTACCGAATATGAGTAAACTGTTCACAGCTTACAAAATATAGTAATAGTTATTCCTAGTGGGCATGAACATCCGATTATGCAAATTATAGATATCTTTATCTACTCAACTATCTTTATCTATTTACATAACTATTCACAATTCGTGAGGTGGATTACAGGATACGCCACAGTCCCAGTCTATCTATTAAATTTTTTATAAATTTATTAATTAATTATACTTGCCACTTCTTTACGTAATATAATTATTTTTGGTCTCGGTTCTTAGAGATACATTTAATTTATTTACTATAGTTTATAATAAACAATAATGTTCTAATCCTTGTAGTTGTACTTGATCGTATACGAACAAACCCACTAAACAAGAAAGGTTGACAGAGTAGTTTTTGAGAAGTTTCCTCATCTTGAGCTTCAGAAAGCACTTGGATGAACCTAAACCAACATCAGTAAGAGCGCCGAGAACCTCTTTAAGTGCTTTAACCGAGTAATTAGTGAATACTAATCAAAAGTATTAAGTGAATTAAAGACAAAATAAACAACCCTCCCAGGGGTCATAACTTCTTAGTTAATTTTCTGTCGAGAATGTAAGTGGCAGTGGGAATAAATAGGAGGGATTATAACAGGTACTTATTTACAGAACACTAATGTCTTGTTTTAAGTTTGTTATTATGAAGTGCAAATAATTTAAATATTTTTACCTACAAATAATATTAATAAAGTTTTTATCCGCACAGTGCCTCTAACGTAACCCAACGACTACCTATGAAGCCGGGACCAACGGCTTAACTCGGCTTCCGTATCACGATGGCAGTCTGAGAAATTAAATTTCATATGTGTCATGAGCGAGAATCGAACCCGGGTCTTTTGGATGGTAGACCAGTACTATACCCACTCAACTATGACTGCCACTTTCCAACAATTTCGGTGATATTAAAATAAAATAGTGGTATAGGCCAGTGTTATAATTCTTTATAAAGTTTTACGCTTTGAAATTTAATACCAAGTAATGAGCAAATGGAAACTACAAACGTAATTACAAATTATAATGAAGACATAATGAACATTATCGTCAATTTCCGAACACATTGTGAATCGCAATTCCACGCCTATGTAGTATATTTTCCTCATTCTATATAATAATGCACGTTACATTTTATAAACTATCATTTTTGCGTGAGAATGTGTGTAAATAATAAAAAGGTAATAATTACTTCCGTCTGCAGTTTATGTTATTTGTTGTTACATGGTTCGGCTTAAAGTTTAATTACAGTTCGGAGCTATTAGGATGAGTTTTAATGTGAAATAAACTGTATGATTGAATTTAGTTCCCTTTCAAGGAACTAATTTGAATTTTAAAAATTCATATAAATGGAAATATTATAAATCTGTAAAAGTCATATTTGGCGTTATTATAATAACGTATAATTATAATATTTATAGTTATAATTATATAACGTATTATTATAATAAGTAAATTATAGTGAAACTTGTACAGTTTTAGGTCTTAATAAAAATATCAAAACTTCATTTTTTATCCAAATAACAAACTCTGATGTCTACCAATAAACATAACATACTACCTTCACAAATTTGTTAGCAGCTGTTGAAGAGTAGTACCTGAAACAAAACACATATTTAGTTCAAATTCAGTACCGCAAGTGGAATGTATTCAAGTTAGAATTAAAATAATTTATGCAATAGTAGATACAAAAGACAAACTTTAACTTGAAAGCTTTGAGTTGCACTTTTAATTAATACAGTTGTTCCAAGATTGTCAAGGAATACTTTAAACACGTTGAAAGACTTGTTGCTCGGGGTTAAGTTGATTACAAGCCTTGTAACTGAGCTCTAGCTCCGTGTGTCGCGGTTGTACGTGTCTCGCAACTCGGCTCCCGCGTGTAAACATAACTTAAGAATATAATTATGCAGTGTCAAAGGTGACAAAAGTGGTAAAAGTGAGGTGGTGGCTGTTATTTTTTTATCCAAAAAAGTAAAATAACCTTTCTTGTGGACAAAACTACCCTTTTATAACTTTTTAGCGAATTTCCCATAGGGAAGAAGCTATTACCGTAGGTCTCATGGTAAGACTTAAGCCCGGGACCATGTTATTTTTTCCTCTTTAGGTGCCTAAAGACCAAAAACAATAGTCGTAAACCAGACAAATTGGACAATCGGAACAAGTAGTTTGGTGGGGTTTTGTACCCCGAAAATAGGTTTTTTTGCGTTTTTCCCATGTAATTTTTAAAAATTTCAAATGTTATCTTTAACTTTTAGAATCACCTTAAAAAACTACACAGTTTAGTTCCTTAAAGTTTTTCTCTATCTCCAACGGTTACCGAGATATTAAAAAATCTAAACACAATACGTTGTATTTTGGGGCTCCAATGTTAATCTTATGGAGGATAAGAAAAAATTAATGATTCACTTATTATCTAATATTTTTGAAACTTGATATTTAGCTTCATGTGGTTGAGATTCATACATTTATGCTTAAAAATCATAGTTTATGTGTTTATCATGGCAGCTAACCTGCATACTGCATACTCTTTTCCTATGTTAATCATATAGAGTTTAGGTAAACTCCATTCATAGAGTTAGGCAAATGATACTCATATTTATTGACAGATAATGATAAAACTTATCATATATTATTATTATGTTATTGATTTGGAAATTCGCTGAGTACGCAGGTCTGCTGTGACGCGGATATTTTGAAATGGTGAACCCAGGTAGGTATATTAAGCCAAGTATGAATGAGAAATGTGTGTAATATGATTGTGGCGCGATCTTGTAGTTTTGTTACTAACTAAGGCTAACATGTTCCTTAGACAGGACTATAAATTATCTAAATTAATAGGTTACGGGCCTCGAAACGAATAATTATTATCATAGAACCGCTAACTAAACCGTGCATTATAGATGCACACACACAAAAATAATTAACAACATATTTCTCAACTATTCCATATCTTTTATTGGACTTTTACAATGCGTATGTGTTTTTTTAACTACACAACGTTTCTGGTGGTGGTGAAACCCCTCCCGTTTTCAAGTGATTACGTAATAATTTACATTACAAATTGAAAGTTTTAGGTTACAGGTCTAATTAATTATATCATGTTGTAAATAATATTTTATCAATCATGCACGATACAAAAAACTAAGTATAGTATTATTGTCTGGATTATAAAACTAATATCTGTAACTTAAACATTCAGTTGTTAATCACTTGAAAAGGGAAGTTTATCCACTTCCAGAAACGTTGTGTAGTTAAAACACAGGCATGATGGAAAGGTCCAATAAAGTTATTGAATAATAATTAATAACTAACGTCATTGTGAATTTTAAAGATTCTTTATCAATGTAAGCTTACGAGCAAACTAATCCCGACCTTACAACCTACGGTTATAGTTTCTTCCCTATGGGTAATTTTCTAAAACAACCTATTTTGTTAGTTTTCTTATAAGTAACATAATAAGTTTAAATAAATAATTAGCTGTCGAATAAAAGATATAAATAAAAAACGATTGTTATACCACAGCGATCTTATCACCTGATTTATAGACAAGCTGAGAATTCCAGTGACATAGTGTGTCTACTTGGCTGGAACATGAATGATGCGAGTCACCAATAACTAATCACCAGAAGTAACTGCTGCAGTAGAAGTGAAACAATGGCAATTTGTAGTAAACGTGATTGGCGAATTGACGAGGTGATGGTGAAGTTGTGCAGCAGGCAACTTGCTCTTGAGATAACGCGGCAGAAACTTGCGGCAACTTAGAAACTAGATGCGTGTCAGCACATAGCGTTCGCCTACTACTATCTAGTATCGTTAGCGTCTTATCATTTAATAATTTATAGTATTCTCTGTATTCAATCATGTTTTGTATATACTGAATTGTATTCCTGCAGGTATATATTATGGTTAGAATAATACGTTGTAAATGTATTATATTGTATTAGGTTGATGGTTAACAAAAAAAAAAACAAAAAAAATACTACAGTATACTACTTAAGATAACAATAACTCAAAATTTAAAATCAATATTCCTGAATTTATACTCAATGCAAATACAGTAGTGCTTACCTCCAAGTAGAAACATAGTTGTAACACAGAAAATTATTACGCAATGATTTAATAAAAATTGAAAAAATTTAATGTACTACAAAGACATTAGAGACACATAACAAACATGCATTTTCGAAATCACAATGAAATATCGAACTCAGCTTATCATGTTAGTCCAAAAATTGTTTTCTGTTGGTCGGTAAATAACGTGGATAATTTTTCCCCAAAGTGATATTAAAGCTCGATGGTAAATGAGCCCGTGATATTTCAATCTTTCCAATCTGCACAGTGAGAGCCCAGCTGCGCTTCGCTTCTGTTTTATCTAAATCCGTTTCATTTTTTAAAACTAACTTTGGGTTCATACAACTAAAGATTTTAAAGAGCACTTTGTGAAAACTATTTTAAACAGACACTGAAATTTAGCTGAAGTTTGTACCAGAATTATAACAAACGATTCCACCACTGGAGGATCGTCTAAATACACAACGAGCATTGACCTCACAGGTAACAATGTTTCATTTCGAGGGCGAAAACACTGGAAAACCCCTATCGCCCTTTCCTGATGAGTATTTTCTGCTCGGCAGTTCAAAGTGAGGACAACCTTTCCCTCCACCCCCACTGTCCCATACTCTCTTCTTCAACCAAGTATTTTATATTATTTTGAAATAGCGACCTACCATACACCTACCTACTTAAAGGCTTGTGTATTGTAAGCCAAGTGTTAATGATAAATGTGTTTAAGATGATTGTGACACGATCTTTTAGTCTTGCTAGTGACTAAGGCTGACATGTTCCTTAGAGAAGTCTGTTAATTAATAGCCCAACAGCCAATGCTATCTAAGGGACCTACAGTTTAACGTGGGATCCGAATCACTTTTGTCTTTGAATTACAAACTAGTCTATTATGAGGATAGTCTGTGTGGATTAACGTAGTATTCAATAGGACAGACGTTAATCCACACAAGTAATCGCTCATAACTATCCTCAATTCGCGACCTCTAAGTATCTTGATAACAGGACACGCTACTGTCTCAGTCCTATATAGAGCTGCTGAGAAGTTTTCTTCAATTATAGGAACTTAACGAAAATGACTAATAAGGTCATAGGATACGAGCTGTGAATGATAAACAATAGCGGTTTTAAGATGGCAGCATCTTTTACCCATATGGGTTTTTTGGGAGGATTTAATTCAGTCCAGAGGGCGTTCGGTCCACCTCTCCCCCCAGCGCTGTTGATCAGTAATAGTATAAATATATTAAACGTGGTATTAAAAGAAAGAAAACATGGTGGATTAACGTGAAAAACGGAAACGTGAGTGTGAAAAAACGTCCGTGTTTTTTCGTGCCTGTACACAAAATGTGTGCGTGGAACGTCAAAGATTGGAATTAGTCAGCACAGAGGAAGGTGGAAATTACTGATAAAAATTGAAAGGAAACTCCGAGATCAAACAATGGCCTTTTACTGACTCAGAGGAGTCGGTCACGTTATCGACTTAACCACTGACTCACCTAAATCCTCATCTAACCCATCCCATTAGAAAAAAACTACGACAGACTGAGACTGCAGAAAAACTGTGTAAATGAGTTGCGATCTGTGTAATCCCGTAGTCACTGTGAAGAAAGCGATTAACAGATGAGTCATGCCGGAGACAGGGCATGGACCTGCGGTGACAAGGAGATCATGACCCGTGACCATGGCGACGACGACGATGATGGGGTCGGGGTCTCCAGGAGTCACTGCCCAGAGACTGCGGAGTCACGTAGCCATTCAGGCGTTATCGATAGGTAACACAGTAGAGACAAAGTTAAATTAATTGTTAGAATTATATGGGGGGGAAACACCCCCCCCTCGGTAATACCAAGCTTTTTTGAGTTGGTTCTGTTGGGTGATTTGACCTTACACTTCATACCAAGTGTCATGGAAAACGGTTTAAAAATAAGGAAGATTGATATTTTAATATTCTCCATAAGAATAACATTGGACGCTTTCAGACAACGTACTGTGTTTATCATGGACAGTAAATTTAACTTTTCTCTAGAACCGTTAGTCGTAGACAAATAATTCACAATACTAATTTGTTTAGTTTTTTAAGCAGGTTTTAATGGTGATAGTCAAATTATACTTTACTTTTATTGTTTTCGCTGAAATTTTAAAAATTTAATTTTTCTGACATTTAAAAGCCCATAACTTTTGAACCGTCATTTTTACAGACATGCGGGTGGTGTCAAATTATTTAATACTATGTGCACTATAAACTATAAAATTATAATCAAAATTGTTAGAGCCGTTTTTGAGAAATTTGGATTTTTCACGTTTTTTAAGGGTTTTTTGCTTACATTATAAATTTAAAATTAAAAGGAAAAAAATGTTATAAAAAACGTGGAGTTTTGAACCACGACTTACGAATTAAATTGGTCTATGTAAGATTCGTAGACAGATAATGTAATATAATTATAGTGATAATTCACCGAGAATATATAACTCACATCAAACAATTTTTACATGACTCAGAGCTGGAAGGACACGTTATCCACTTAACTTTAAATCCATAAATATTAGAAAAAAAACTACGACTAGACTGAGATGCAGAAAACTGTTAAATGAGTTGCGATCGTGTAATTCCGTAGTCACTGTGAGTAAAGCGATAACAATATGAGTCATGCCGGAGAAATGGACCTGCGGTGACAAGGTAGATCAAGTAACCCGTGACCATTTTTACTAAGAAAAATTCGGGGTCTCCAGATCATGTCACTGCCCAGAGACTGCGGAGTCACGTAGCCATTCAGGCGTTATCGATAGGTAACACAGTATCGATTGGTAAACATGATACCTCTACAATTCGTAGATTTTGTTTATTCCCTCGAGAAAAACTCTAACATTAAAAACATATCCCGACGATTTTGACGCACAACCTAGCATCATTTAAGATTTAGTTAAAATCGATAAATGAGGAAAATAATCATGTATAAGTATAAAAATATCTTCGAAACCAGGAGTATATTTGGTGGTAGCAAGCACACAGTATTCGGGATGAATTGAGGTTTCCTGCAATAGCACGCCTCAGGTGGTCCATCAACCTTTGGCAAGGCGCGGCTCGCCTCTTTGAACTTCGCTCTGCATATTTTACATCAGTACTGCAAAACTGGAACTCAAACTCAACTGGAGTATAGCCTACTTCTAACATGGGCTCCCCATGGTGGAAATGATTTATTATTAGTTATATCCTATCATTGGAAATACTTTGAATTTATATTTTAGTCAGAGTTGTGTTTTTTGAATACAATAATTATTAAGAGAAACAGGTTTAACAATTAATGTTATCTTTAAAAGAAGTTAATGAAATTCCGACTTATCCTTGTAGATATTTTAAACCAAGTATGAATGAAAAATGCATGTAAGATGATTGTGCCACGATTTTGTGGTCTTGTTACTAAGCCTGACATGTTCCTTAGACATAACCGTTAATTAAAAGCCCAACAGTCAAAGGCATATTTTTAACGTGGGGACCTACGGTTTAACGTGGAGTTCGAACCACAGCTTCTGAATTACGAATTGGTCTAATTCTGAAGATCGTCTTTGCAGATTAAAGTAGTATAGTGTGGACGTCAATTCACACAAGAGAACACTACACCCACCGACCATCGCTCACAAACATACACAATTCATGACCTCCAAATAGCTGGAAGGACACTCCACTAAATTATAAATCCATAAAATAATTAAATGGGAAATAACTACTGGAATTTAACTTTAAGAAATATTAATTATCGATAGTAACATAAAAATTATGTCTGGCAAAATGTTAAATTAAAATGTACAAAGGTACAATAATATAACGCGGTTTATTTATAATTTTTACTAAGAAAAAATTGACGATTCTGCTTTTTAGATTTATGAAATCATATTTCTGATCAAGAATAATGTATTATGATGATAATAGGTAACATTTAAAAAGGTAAAGCGAAACAGATAGTAATAATTTTATACGCCTTTAAAGATGAATTATTGTTGATTATTTTACTTCTAATAAAAAATAAATAAATAACATGAAAAGAAATATGAAAATGTATACAAATACGAGGACTCGATTTACCGGTAGACTTAGATAGAATGATGATTAGGAAATAAGATTTGAAGGAAAGAAAAAAGAGAAGACTGTCCAAGAATATCTCCTGCAGAATGTAGTGTCTGAGATTGCAAAATAGATGAATAGTGTAATCAGCCCTGAGATTGCTACTTAGCGGACCCTAACTCTCCGCCGTGGAAACTTCTTTAGTGAGATTACCTAATACAAGAGCCATATCTCAATTTGAAATCAGGTCATGCAAATAATTGAATTTTATCTATTTTATAGCTAATTCAGTAATGACTAAATTTTGGTTTGTGATATTTTCGATGATAAATGATAAACAAACAACAAATAAATATATGCCCGGTTAAGTATTTCAAACAAGTAGTCCAACAGAACTTTATTTTACAAATGCCGATTGTTAAAAGGTTTTGCAATAGGACTTCAATCTAATCAACAAAAATATTTAATTTATAAAAAACATTTGACACCGTTTTTTAAATAAGTAAAGTAAGTTATTCTAAAATATTTTAAATTGCAAGGCAAGTTTTAAGTTATAAATAAAACTAAAATAGCTAAACATGGTGTGTATGTAGTACAAGTAAATAGCTGGTAAAACATGAACTGTACGGCCCATGTATAATAATTCATAGGTAATAAGTATTTTTTGACTTGACTAGTCCCTTTAATTCCTGAATAGTTTGATTAAGGTTGACAAAACCAAGATTTTATTAAATGAATCGTAATTGAAACAAATATGAATTTATATAAAATCATATAAATGACATATTATTGTGACGTTGGTGTAACGGTAAATCTCATTATTTTACGCCCGCTGTTTTAATGATGTGTTTGAACGGGTTTGAGCTAATTTTCCATACGGCTAACCAGGATGCCTGATTATGATTATCACCGTACACAAAGCTTTTAATTTGTTTATGTTTGTGTGCAAATACTCAAGTTCGTATTTAACTGCGATTTATTCGTCTTAATCAGTTTATAATCAGAATTTTATTGATGTACATTATGGAACATTACAATGTGATGGCTACTTTTTAGTTTTTATGAAGTTACAACAGATAACTTACATTATTGTATTCGTCGGTTATAAAATAATTGGATATTTTAAATTTATGATTTAATATACAAAACAAAATAAGGTAATGTCATTTTCAAACCACATTTATATTGAAAATATAATCCTTAATAACAATTAGGACAGTTTTATTCTCTTTGCTAGATGAAAATTTCACAACATTAAACGTTGAAGAGCCAGGAAGGATTCAGGACGCATACGCTGAAATTGACAGGTGATCGATTTAATCTATGTTGGGAAGCATTTACTCGGACTTATTTCATTACTAGGCGACGGTGGCGCGGCCATTCGCCACGGAGACGCACTACCGAGTACACAAATTGGAACATAGTCGGCCGTGGTGAATGGGGCATCACAAGAGGCAGCCAGGCGACCAGGTATCGACCAGGCGTTTCGGCCAAGGTCAGGAAATAAGTATTGTAGAATACACTTTACGTGCAACCTTTTATTTAATATACCAACTATTTACAGTCAAAAACTTGACTTCAAGAGTCAAGGTTTCCTTTGAGTTTGTGGGATGTGTGTTTGTTTTTTTATGAGGGTATATGGATTTAAATGGTTTGTTTGTAAGCTTTTTTTTTGACTGCTTTAAACTTTTATGTTTCAGCTTTAATACCCATCTGTGAAACGTCGGATTTATGTTGTAATTGTATGATAATGTTTTATGATATTCATTATCATTTCACCTGACATGAGAAGAAACGTGTCCGTTTTCAGTTCCTATAACATTCCGTTTCTTTTGCTAACAAATTTAAAAAATAAATTATAACCATCTTGTCATTAATTATTTGCATATTGTTTTTACTCCATACATCAAATTCCTAACCCACACTCCCATATTTTTTAACATTTATGTACCAAACCAGTCAACGAAATAACATCGTGGAAACCAAACAAAACTCGATAAATATCAAAAACCATTTTCCACCAAACTATCATATTTATATTAATACGACACATCTGTTGACTTGTCCGACAAAAAAATCTATAACATAGATACCCCATCACAATTATGAATTTCAAACAAATAGCGTTTCTACAATCGTAAAAGTTGAAGTGACAGATTTAGAATTTCCTCTATCAACATTTTCTTCCCACAAATTACTACCCTCACACTCTCTTTAAGACAGTATAACAGTGGATATTTAGTTTTGGAAGAATTTAATTATTAAACTTCGCTTTATTTTACATATAATCGTTATGTCCGCAATAAACAGAAAGATAGACAACCACCAACAATAATAAATATTGAATCACATATTAATAATAGTATGTCTATGTTTTTTTTAACATAACGGAATTATAAAAATTACTATGATAAATATTTTATTCAGTACATTTTGTACAGGATGCTCATACTGTACATATCCATGTCAACTCGGACGGTTTCTAAATATCAAATGTGGGATCAAAAGGGCGCAAGCACTGACATCCATATTTCAAATTTAGTGCGTGTCTAAATCAGATTGCTGTGTTTTACTAACGGACGACAAACGAAGAGATAAATGGTAGTCGATGGAAGCCGACAAACTAGCGTTTCTAAATCTAAGTAGCAGTGCAGCCAACCCCCTTTCTCTTTTCACCTGACTGTCACCACCCCATCATGTTGTGTAATGTTATTTGGAGGAAATTAATGTCTTCGAAAACTTATAGGGACTGAATATTCAAGAAGAACCAGTGATCAGAGCTATAGTCCATGTCGTTTATAGTTTTAAAGTTAAAATTAGTTTGGTACCACTGCTTTTTCACCCTCGATCCTTTGCAAACGCAACACAATAAAATGAAGCAGGACTGAACCACTGAACCACTGGACTACCTAGCTTACAAACATGAAAAAGGCATTTTTATGGATAGCATTGCTTAAAAAATTTAGAATTTAAATAACCAGAGGAGAATGTAATTTTAATCCATAAACTTGCGCGTAACATTTTTTATATTCGCATGAATACAAGTTTGCTTCAAGGGTATTTCTCATAAATTTAATCTCAAAGTCAAACCTAACCCTCTGGTTATGTTTCACCTCTAATTAAAATTCCAATCCTCTAGTTTTCATAGAAATTCGTAACAGAATAGAGTAACCACTGCTAGAACGTCCTTAAATTAACGTTTAATATAATACATGCATAATCGACATTTATTAGCTGTTTTGAGATGTGTAATAGTGTAAATACTATGATAACGAACTTTTCGGTGTTTCAGTATGTATGATAGTTTACATGAAACATTTATTTAGTCTGTATTTATGAGATAATAATGTAGGTGTTCTAATACACAAAAGTATGCATTTCTACCCACACATCATACAACTAATAGGTCGAAGCAAAACAATATTTAGAAAACCACACAGCTGATACACCAGCTAATTCTGAAGGTAGAAAGGAGAACAGTAAAGATATTCACTAACCAGGATTACTGTAAATATGAGTCCAATACCGAAGTAAGCAGTGTATAAGGAAACAGAGCTGGTAAACGTACAATAGAAAGAAAATAATATAGTTTTCGTATTACTAGAACACAAAACTGCAGAATTTCAAATCAAATTGCTGCAACGTTATTGAAAGTACTAATAAATCAAATTGCTAGTGGAAACACTATAAGACATGAGATCATTAAGGTTAATCCATTCACTCCGACACCCCCCCCCCATGAGCGTCTCCCATGTGTCCGTGTTTTTACTGAGAGTTATGGCGACACAAATATGAAATTTAAAAAAACGTATAATGAAAATACACTTAAAATCTGAGACGGAAGCAAAATCCTACTCAGTGCTACGAAATACGTTTATAAGGAAAACAGGCGTTACAGAGAGATCGTGGAATACTATTTTGATCACATTAATTAGGTTGGCAATACGTTGTAAGAGGGAGTTGATGGAGGAAAGGAAATTGTAATTATACTGGTGTGTCCCGTTTTAATCTAACGATTGAGTTCAACATTCAAGTTAAAATAAATAATCACACTTTTAGTAAATTAAAGCCTAGTATTTCAAAATTTTTATCTACCAGGTGTCTACGAAAGATTCATTATGTTATAGTTGCTTATATTTACGCCTACACTATTAAAGGAAACATGTGTTGAATGATCAGTTCTATAATCATGTGTTTAACACTAATTTTTGCCACTTGGGTTACTGTCTACTTTTCAAAGTTGAAAAAAATTGTGTGTTTTAAAATAACGACCAAAATCTATTATTGATAACTGTTAGGCGTTAGTTCTGTAAGCATTCCAGAATGCTGCTTTTACACACCAGAGACTTCATTCATATCTCCTATGTAAAGGCACAGGAAGTGTAGCCTACTGAACTGCTGGCTAACGTTTGGGCTGATCTGTAGCTTCGATTGGAAACCCGTTTTTGGAACATTGGGTGGCACATTGAAAATCTGTAGGAGATAAAAAGGAACATTAAGACTTCTTCTTTCCAAGACAGTTCATAACAGTATTTGTTCAAATTTAAACTCAATAAAAGTTTTTAAAGCCTGATGAATCTTTTATGGACACCCGGTATAATATGAGTATGAAACACGGTTAAATAAGTTTTAATTATTTAAGAACAAAAGCATACGTGTTTCTAAGAACTAGCTTGAAATATATTTTATCGTAATATAAATACATTAAACGTTATGAAATTTAAAAGAAGGTCTCCTAAACATTTAGCCCAGTTTTAATCATTCCACAGTGCGATTCCCGGGGAGGGCATTTCGCTTTCGAAGAGAGGACAATAATTTATTTACGACCTAGTGACGCAAAGTTAATTGAGTTCTATCTCCACACTGATGACAAGGGAATGGGTTATCTCGAGGATTATAAAGCTGTTACTTCCTTTAGGGAAAACCTTCTCCCTTTCGGCAAATATTAAAACGAGTTGTTAAGTGACTAGATTTATTATTAGAGAAATAGAGCGAGCATATTTAAACTAAAACAGAGTTAAGCTTTGCTTAAAGAAATATCGATAAAACCGAACATTTCAAAAATACAGGATTTTTAATATCTGCGTGGTTGTGTGTTAACGTGTTTCGTTATCAGGTTTAAACTATATATTTATATAATCTTTAGAAAATGTGATAGGTTTAATGAAGGTTATCGGGTTTAAATTTATTTTAGGGAGAAAGTATGTCTCAGTCCACTGACACCGTATTTTGCAATAGAACTATTAATCTATTTTAATTCTTTCTCAGGAGTGAATCTTAATAAGGAAAAGGTAGTCTATAATTTACGACATAGAGCATACTGCAGAAACCTCAAGATATAAACCGACAATCATGCGAGTTACGCTGCTCCCATTTCAGCATCCCACGTTTATACGTCTGCATTATTCAGATACGGGATAAGGATGAAGCCTCATTGAGGGGGTTTCCTCAAGAAATCAAAAATAGACAATAAGAGGGTTCTATATATTACGAAATAAAATTATTACTTGAGTCTTCCATAGTAAATAAACCTTATCGTCTTTTCTTATCTTATTTTCTTTTTTTATCTCCAAGAATAAGACAGCCTTACTCAGATCTTGCTCTTCTCATTCTCAAAGCCACCCTTCACTCTGACCTTTTTTCTGTGTTTGAGTTGAAGTATAGATTTTTCTATCTTTCAGTATTATTATTTTCCTATATTTTCTTTCATACCTGGTATTGTCATATGTGGTATATGAATATGTGGTATATGAATGTAGTACTTTTCAATAACGTTTCAACAATGTGATTTGAAATTCTGCTTTTATTGTGGCCTGGTAATACAAAAACGATATACTCTTCTTTTTATTTAACTTTTAACACATTTGTTTCCTTACATCCTGTTTATATTGAGCTCATTCTTCCAGTAATTCTGGTTATTGAATATCCTAACTATTATATCAGCTGTGTGGTTTTTAAATATTGTTTTGCTTCGATAAATAATTTCAAGTAGAACATCAGTTGCGAGTTTATAAGGGTGTAGAAATGCATACTTTTCTGTTCTAAAAACACGTGCACTATTAACTCATAAACTAAATAAATATTGAATGTAAATTAGGATACATAGTCGAAGTAAATGGACTAAAACATAAAAGAGTTTATTATTAAAGCCATTACAAAGCGTGAAGCAGCTAATACACGCCCATTATGTATGTATTAGGTCTCACGATAACGCAATGTTTAGCAATGTGATGGTTTGAATCACAAAAGAGACAACTGCCTCAGTTAGTCGGTAGGGCACGCCATGTCGGTAACGTGACGTCAGTTAATGGTTGCAACGACGTCGGTATTCCCTGATAATGACATCATCCCAATGATTGTGAGGAGTCGAAGATCCTTGAGTCAGAGACTGGCCACGAGTCTGATACGGTTGATTGGAATACTGGATAGCTACATTTTGTTCTATTGTATTGTCATCGAAAGATTAAGCCAATAATGTGCTTCCGTTTAGATTTATGTGTTTATCTTAACTAGTAGTTTTTTATGTTGGCGATTTAAGTTTTTTTGGTTCGTCAATGCAGAGTCATGAGAGTCACTATCACCCATTGTGTTTTTAGTCGCGAAAAAATGTTATAAACTCTAAAATATTAATCTCTTTAAACACGATTTCTAAAATAAAGATTTCGGATTAATTTCAAATCAAAATATTTTCATCATTAAGGTATTTACTAACAATCTGATGTAATTAAAATTCGAATAACCCTTTTAAATGTTTTTGTAGTGAACTAAATAATAACACACTTTTAACTATCACGTTTTTAATGTTTATAAAAATGGTATTTAAAAAACCTTACGACTCAATAATAGTCATACAATTTTTTTCTCAACAATTAGTTTGAAAACTTTTAGGTGATAGAACCACCCCTTTCCCGAGGTAGTAACTAATTTTTTTTGTTTTATTGGTACGCTGAATACCAAGTTTCATGCAATTCTGTTAAGGAATAAGGAGATTTTATGTTCAGCATTTTCCTTAAAAATAATACTAATAGACAACGTACCCCATTAGTATGCCAGGAAACTTTTGTGAATTCATTGTGTTTCGTAAATAAAAAACTATTATTTTTAAAATTAAAAAGTCCATACTCTAGAACCAAAATTGTCTAGGTAGGTGGGTGGTGTCTAACTACGTTAAATCTTAAATTATAGTACTTATTAGTAGTTATTTTATTTAAAACTGTTGAAACTGTTTTTTTTAATTTTAAATTTCCCAAATTTTTTAACGAAATTTAAGGGCAAACTATTCCCGAATATCAAAAATCCTAAATATGAAAAACATATGTATAAATTCAAAATTTGATCTAAATCGGACTAAATTTATATTGCGTAAATATGCACATATCCACGAACATAAACAAAAAATGGGAATAGCAACTTTTTAGGGATCCGGGCTTAAACCCCTCAAATGTTCGTGGACATCGCACAATACACGACCTCTTGAACCTGAGTTCTAGATTCTAACCGGAAGGCTAGCCAAAAGCATATATGATAGGATTTTCATATTTTACTTGCTTTTGGTCCCATTATTCTACACTCCATCTAAAGAAATAACCGGATTCCAGATTCTATAATCCCATTTATACTTCACTCTGTTTTACAAACAATTAAAAAGAAAAAGAGTTAAAAAATTGAATCCATTAAAAACAGTTAAAACAACAGAGGGTAAGAGGCAAAGGTGTTGAAGTGAACGAGTATTGTTGATTCAACAAAACAGCTGTTGATGTAAACACGGCCGCAGGCGTGCCACCACAAACAATAATAATAACCAGCCGTAACAAAAGTCTTCCCTTCAAATTAAGTTAGGAAACAGGCCGGCCAATCCGCTTTTTGTTGCCCCGGTGCTCGGATATTCTGTTTCAAACTTCTGTATTGTCACCCTCTATTGGATTCCGACTGGATTCGTGCAATAAAACGCAATGCAAAATGCTCTCTCCGTGTAATCGTTGGTTTTATACAAGTTGTCTGTATTTTATACCTGAAAGTTATAGATACTTTGAAAATAAACATTTTTCGTAGTTTTAGATTAGTAAAACATTTACATTTGTGATTGAGCAATCAATTAAGTACCTATTTGAAACATTTCAAAGTTAGGTAGCTAGATGGCCAGTTTTTGGACAGGTAAACCCTATAAACAATTTAATAATGCGTTTTGCGTTGATGGACACAAAATAAAAATAAAAATGTAATAAATTATTAGGTAACTATATAACCTTTTAAGGTCAATTTACAAACACGTAAGATTTAAATTTATTCATCTACAAAAAAGTACGTTAAGTTTATTGTACCTTGTAAGAAATATGAAAACACTAACATTTGTAATATAGTAATAGAAGACCAGGGTTTCGACCGTTACATGCCAAAACCTAAAACATGCCTCTGCCGGCCATGGGCACAGAATATAAATATTTGGTTAACTGTTAAATGTTCATATTTATTTTGAATCTCAAGTAAATAGGCACCACAATTAATACTTGATTTAATTTTATTTGTCTAGAAACAAAAAATACCTTAAGTCGATAATAGCAATGAAATGTTAATATGAGCAATGATATATGACATGGTAACAATGTTGTGATGTATTTATTCATGAAATTCCTTTTGGAAGGTAGGACAATGAATTAAATATGAACTTTAGAAACAAATGAGCGTTCGCAATATAGTGATCAATATATACTGTACAATGAATCCGACAATCCCATACGTTGCAAATCCTGCGTCTATATGGAATGGTTTAATCGTGTTCAAATTGTGTTTAATGTATAGGAGAGATACAGTTTTGGAGAAAATAAATACTAGGAATATACTTAATTATTCGCATAATAGAATGGACGAACTCAGAGGAACCGCACATATACGTTAGTGTCGTTGTTTTGTATGTAATAAATAAGTAAATAGGGTCGCTGAAATGGGATGATTAAAAAAATAGTATTTTCTATATATATTAGTAGACCTTGATTATTCTTACAATATTTCAAACATTAAGGAAGTAGTATAAATTCAATTGTTATCTTCTCTTCTTAAAAAAAACAAGAATAAGAACTTACTTAACCTTTTAAATATTTTATACTCTCCACTCTTAGCGAATTTCCCATTGGGAAGAAGCAATTACCGTAGGTCTCATGGCAAGATTTGAACCCGATGGTCCAACTTAAATGGCTCCGATTGGGACCAAATTTGGTAGAGATATTTATCCCAACATTTAATCAAACGAGTTCGTGACCTATACGTATCGGTCAATCGGAAGGGGTATTATGGGGTGGGGGTGTTTTTACCCCAAAATTGTTTTTTTGTTTTTCACATTTATGTTATAAAAAATTCAAATTTTATCTTTTACCATTAACATCAGCTCAAAACTACCCAATTTAGTACTTCGCAGTTTTTGGTCTATCTCCAATGGTAATCTCACGGAGGATAAAGAAAGATTACTATTTCACTTATTAAATATTTTTGATGAAACGTAATTTAGCTTTATGTGTTTGAGATCCATCCATTTATACTTAAAAATCATTGTTTGTGAGTTTATAATGTTAGCTAACCTGCATACTCTTTTCCCATGTTATATAGAATAGGCAAACTGCTTTATCTATGGACAAAATAAAAATGTTTATTCTAGAAATCCCTACTTTCAGTGCTCCTCCTAACAACAAACCTGCATACTCTTTCCCATGTTAATATTACAGAGAATAGGCACTCTTTTTTATCGACAGATATTTATCAAACCAGTAATACATTTTTATTATCATATTATTGATTTGGAAATTCATCGAGTACGCAGGTATGCTGTGACGGGGGTATTTCATTCATATTCAGTGTGTCGAAGAACGTAAATTTCAAAGTGAAATATGAACCAGGATCTACTAGCTGACTGAGGTTTGTAGTCCTCCACCCAATACCAACTGAACCAAACTACGCTTTCTAGTAATTCCATTACAAAATATTTACGAATACAGTTTTTGCCCTTACACTGTTGCGTAGGTGGGATAAAGCAATAAGACAGCCAACAACTAGACTACCCTCGTTCGGAAATAAAGCAACAGTAAAATCTAAAATCATGAAATGTACTCATACAGTCAGAGGAAGAGTAAACAAAAAACACATTACCTGGCATAGTTGTCGTTTTAACCGAAAATAAACACACTATAATGTGTTTGAGTTTCAAATGATCACATTACAGTTGCAGCGTAATTAATTACCGTTTCATAAGCGAAATTAGGTACATAACTGGAACTGCTATACCGCCTTTCCGTTAATTAAAGACTAGGCTAAATATT
This sequence comes from Nephotettix cincticeps, assembly GCA_023375725.1. NCBI lineage: Eukaryota > Metazoa > Arthropoda > Insecta > Hemiptera > Cicadellidae > Nephotettix > Nephotettix cincticeps. The sequence continues at coordinate 65,603,393 of CM041789.1, read as the reverse complement.
CATTTTGTTTTTGTTGTGCTATAAACTCGAGAAAATAAATCTCTCATAACTCTCTCATCGTGTTTTATATTTTAATAATCGTCAAAAAAGACAATTAATTAATGGATCACCTCCACATTATAAAACAATTGTTCGAGATGCTTTAGATGTTAAGTTCTCAAAAAGGTGAATTGGAAGAGGCGGCCCTATTGCATGGCCACCCCAGGAGCCCGGACCTGACTCCATACGATTTTTTTGTTTGGGGTCATGTTAAGAACATAGTATATGCTCAAAAATTCGCAATTTGGACCACCTAAGGGAAAGAATCGTTCATGCAGTTTCAACGGTGACAAAAGGAATGTTGCAAAATGTGTAGGCTGGAGTAGACTATCGTTTGGACGTCTGCAGGGCTAGGAATGGTGGCCATGCTGAGCTTTATTAGATGTGTATAAAACCTTTTTATGTAAGGAATCCAATAAAATAAATAGGTTTTTTGTACCTCTTCTTGTTATCATTTTATTTCATAATCAAACCGCACCATTATTTTATGGAAACCCTGTATATTATTATTATTATTTTGCAAGTTGCAAAGGTACTTTAACTCATATTCACCTTGCACTGCTTTATTGTCGTCAACAACAAAACGTCACTATTTCGAACACGACTGTTTTATAGTTCCTCCTCAAGAATAAAAATACTTGAGTAGGCCTAACTTAAAATATTGCGCTGGTTGGATCGAGCGCGATTTCGTCTGGTTGGAAGGTAGATGGTTAGAGCCGATTATCGAGGTTTTATTCATATAAAATATTTAAACTTGAACTGCTCAAATCCAGAAAATAATAATGTATACATAAATGTGTATAGCAGTATTTTCTGATGATCGATATAAAAATTAGAAGGATAGTTTGCAGGTACTGTTTTTTTCTCCTCAATCTTAAGGAACTTTTAGTCGGTACACATTTTGTATCAGAATTTAACCGGGTATCCATCCTCCACGCGCAGATATACAAATTTTTAATAAATTTTTATTTTTTTCATTTTTTATTCATGTTTGGATTGAGATGTATTGCTTGAGTCTGATTACAAATATTGTGTTATTATCGTTTTCCGTGAACATTCTTGTTGCGATATTTCCATTTTTTACATCGTTATCAAAAAAATCTGTTATTATCAAAGATCAAAAGATTTTTATGAACATTTTCATTTCAGTATAGAATATATTTAAAAATTTCAGTTATTATAATGTTTAGTAGTAAACTTTTTTTGTATTTAAGGATTTCATGTTTCATATTGTAACATAAAATATACAGTATAAGAAAAGGAACTGCAACAGGTGCAAAAACCATCAATTTGTCATGACTACATGACATACCTATTTAACTAAAAACCATTCGGGTACACTAATCCATAATTGCTTTTTGTCTTTTATTTAGAGTTTTAATTCAAATATTTATTTCATTTTGGAACGCGTGAAATTCGTAAATATACATTTTTACATTTACATGGTTTTGAAGTCGTAAAATTTACAGTTCAAAACCCAATATTTCGAATGATTTCATAAACTTTTAACCATTTTTTCCTCGTTTTACTTATGAAAAACAAGTCAGGATTACGTTGAAGGAAAAATGTTGGTTGATATAATTGAACTTCTCTAAAGATTAGTAAGATACTGTCGATAAATACTACCCACTTCATATTACATGCGTTGCGATAATGTTACTATATTAATAATAAAAACTAATGTTGTTTTTTATATTGGATGTAAGAATATTATCGATGTTGGAACATCCCTAAGTCTGATACATAGACATTAATGGTCTACGCCACATTGTGATTGTAGAGTTAGATGATGTGTGCAGAAAAGCTAACTGGCGCCTGAGGCTCAGCGTTATCTGTTGGTTTTGATAACAACTATCGCCCTGACGCGTGGTCGCGACTGACTTCCGGTTCTCAACACACACCACCTCGCCAGCCTTAATAATTCTTGTCCTCAACACACACCACCTCGCCAGCCTCAATACTTCCGGTCCTCAGCACACACCACCTCACCAGCCTCAATACTTCCGGTTCTATACACAAACCACCTCGCCAGCCTCAATACTTCCGGTCCTCAACACACCATCTCACCAGCCTCAATACTTCCGGACCTCAACACGCCATCTCGCCAGCCTAAAAACATACGGTCCTCAACACGCCATAATGCCAGCCTAAATACTTCCGGTCCTCAACACACCATCTCACCAGCCTCAATACTTCCGGACCTCAACACGCCATCTCGCCAGCCTAAAAACATACGGTCCTCAACACGCCATAATGCCAGCCTAAATACTTCCGGTCCTCAACACACCATCTCACCAGCCTCAATACTTCCGGACCTCAACACGCAATCTCGAAAGCCTCAAAACATCCGATCCTCAACACACCATCTCGCCAGCCTCAAAAAATCTGGACCTCAACAAACCATCTCGCCAGTCTCAATATTTTCGCTCTAAGTTATTTCGTCACAAATATATACAGTATGTACTTTTCGGATATTCTAAATCGTTAGTTTAAAATTCAATTTTGATAAAAGGAAACATCACAAACAGATCCAAATAATATCTTACGAAATCATTGTTAAGGGAAAAACATTGTGACCCCATTCGTTAGGTACAAAATCATACGATTTAAAGCGTAAAATATAAATATTACTATTTTGTGATAGTATAAAATTTGACAAGATAAAAAATACACCCAATTTAAAAAGAAAACTTTACTTTATTTATAACCAGACTGTACTACCTTGGATCTAACAAAATTAGGTCTTATGAAACACGAAGTAATGAATTTTAAATATCAAACAGATTAATATTTATAAGATATTCATTTACCCAAGTCATAATATCCAACCATGATTGTTTTGTATCAGTCAAATTAAGGAAGTTTAAAAACTTTAATGTATTAGCTTGGTCCTAGTATCGAACTTAATCTAATACAATTATTTTTTTTAATATTAGTTACAATTTATTCATGCTTTTTTACAATTCACTTACGCAATACAACCTCAGTTTGGATCTTGCATATTTGAATGTTATTGATTGTTACATTAAACAAATAACACTCAAAATTATTTTAGAATATTTGATACCGTGATACTAATAGGCTATACACATCAATACTATTTATAGCCTACTCGACTGATAACTAATAGCACCACACATCGCCTCCCGTGCCAGCCGCTCCTTACTCTGCTACGTTCCACACTCATTATTAGTGCTTTACACATAGTTCCCTGATACATAGCCTAGGTGTCAGCACGAAACTTCACTATTATGAGCTTCCAGTACCAGAGTGATGGAGTTTGCACAATGTGGCAACGTCGCACTCTACGTCATCGGTCAAGGCTTATTCCCCAGCTGCATGGAGGTCAACATCGCTGCACTTGCTCTGACGTAGGTCAGTATACACAGTACGTCACCTCAGCTCGTGGTCAAACTAAAGACAACCAAAACGAACTTTCAATTTTATTCGTTGTATAATTTAATACAGTCTAACTTTGCTGGTTCGAAATTCAAGGGAAAGCCACTTTACTTTTAATTAATGGTCGTTTCAACTATCGGTAGTTTAAGTTTTATAGAGTTAGCGTTGTTAAAATTTGGATCGTAGAGGTTAGAGAGTAAAATCGAACTATAATTATACTTATTTTAACGTTTTCTCTAGAGAGTAAAATCAATACGGTACAGTAGTACAAAAAAACTACCGTCACACTGTTTACAACACCGTAACTTTAACCGACAATATTTATACCTGGAGTAACTTAATTGTGGAAATTTAATTACTACCAATTTCAGAGTCTTATGTGTACGGACTTCGCATTATAGAGAAAAAATACGAATTTTAGAGGTAGGGTTTTGGATTAAAGGAACATAATTTTAATTCTAGAGGCTACGTTCACACGAATTTTAGAGCGAAAATTATGCTTAAAACACTTCAAATCATCGGAGAAGTTTTTTTCAGAATATTAGAGGAACAAACAACATCTGTAAAGATTTTCGAATTATTGAAGTCAGAATTATCGAGGCTCTACGGTCTAATTATTAGTATAATAGTAGACTTATAAAAGTATTGTATATATTTGATGAATTCACTAACGGTAAAGCCATGCTACACCACAATTCTACCTTATCATTGCATTGATGTAAACTGTCAAGCGTGATCTCACTAAAATCACATTCCTAGTTGTAGTTAAACATTCCCACGTCTATGAGACCATCTAATGGGCCTAGATCAACAAGTAGTTGCAATCATGGATTGAGTCATACACGATATGGACAGTATTTGAAGCAGTGCTGCCAACCACAGGGCAATTAAACCATTTGGGGTACTGTTTAAGAGCACTGGGGTGAATTTATTAAGTAATAAGTATTATAAAATATTAAATAAATTAAGTTGTACTTCGTTTTTGCAATTAACATAAATCACGAAATCATACGATTTGTAGATCGTAATTAAAACAAATTGAAACCATGTGATTCCCATGACTCACTAGTCGGTTAAAAAAGGGTAAACCGATAATTATTTATTGCAATTTCCAGAAGAAAATAACGATAATTACCTTTTTTAGGGCCGTTGGGGGAATTGAAGTATGTAATATTTGGATTATTAGGTAAATTGCTTGGAGTAATGTGGATAGCCTTTGGGTAATTTTGAGCTAGATATTGGGTAAAACGTGCATGAAGTATTGGGAACACTTTTTATGTAGCCTTGATACTGGCTAAGGCTGACGTGTTCCTAAGACAGGACTATTATTTAATAGCCTAAAAGTCTATGGCATATCTAAGGGATCTACGGTTTAACGTGGAGTTCAAACCACTACCTGTGAATAATTACGAACTGGTTTAATTATGAGGATGGCTTTAATGGATTAGCGTAGTATGCAATACTGCGGACGTTAATCCATACAAGAGAACATTACACCAACCGACCATCGCTCACAACTATCCACAATTCCTGACCTCCAAGTAGCTGGGTTACAGGACACGCCACGGTCCCACTCGTAGTGTGGTACCACTGATTGACAGTGTTGTAGTGGCTGTGACTGACAATATACAGATTGGATACAGACTCACATGGATGCATATTAGCACTAGCTCACTATCACAAGCCATGACTCTCTCAGCTACCATTAACCACTGCCAATATGCTCTCTGCTGCCTATAGCCATTACTGACGATATACAGATTGGTGATGACGGAGACTGTTTATAATGGGACTCGTCAATGACAGTAAAAGAATTGTATATTGTGTATATCCCATACAGCAATACTTTTCATTTAAACAATTTAGTTTCTACTCATCCTCTATTTCAAACTCTACCATGTGTAAGCTTGTAAAAGCGTTCACGTTTGGTTATTTGATACCACCAAAGCGATAATCTGCACTTAAAACGGTCTGAATAAAAATAAGACAAAATTTTCCACTATATACCATATTATTACTCTGAAATTTTCACAAAAAATAACAAATCAACTTACTATAAACCGCTAACTCATTGTAATAAAAGTTTTTAAAGGTTATGAGTGTGATACTGGCAAACCCAATATATATTAGAACGAAAATTATTTTTAGAAAATATCTATGTTTCTAGTATCAGCGTCTACTTCACAGCTTTGTTTATACATTAGTGTATAATAGGTGGCACACATTATAAAACATATAAAGAAAGCTATTTAGTTTAAATTGTTTCTACAAACAAATGCACATAGGATTACAAAGTTATTAACAAACATAGGAACGTTACAAAAACTAAAATAACCCCTATCTTCGATTAGGAGTCAACAATGTTTAACAAACCAGATTTCACAATCTTTTGTGATTTCGCCTCAGACAATAAATATAACCACAACCAAACTTGTATTGTGTTCTACACTTTTCCTCTGTGCAGCAACGGTATTCTTGAGATATCAGGATATAAAATTCTCCTTCGTGGAAAACGACTTTCATATTTCAGTAGAAATTGGTTATTAATCAACGGGTTGAAAATTCATCTCCTTATTTCATATTCATTAAATTCTCTAAAGTTTTCAAATTTGCGTCCGTACTCTTTTATAAAAGGACTTTTTAATTAAAAAGCGTAAACTGTGTAAAGTTATAGACTATTCACCGCTAGATTATAGTTAGATGAAAAGACAGGTAAATTGTTTATCTGAATTTCAATAAGTAAATGCAATATTTTGTAAACCAGAAAATCCCTCGAAAAAATCAAACTTTTTTTCCTATTCTAACGATTTTAATTTAAAAATTATCCAAAATATATCAACTAGTTTTTTTAAGACTAGATTATTGAAATGGCGACCAAGGTAGCTATTTTAAGCTAAGTATAAATGAGAAAGTGTAAGATGATTGTGGCATGATCTTGTGTCTTATTACTGACTAAGGCTGACATGTTCCTCACACAGGACTGTTAATTAATAGCCCAACAGCCGATGTCAACTAACGTTTAACGTGTTTAACATTTAACGTTTAACGTTTAACTAAGTTTAACGTGGAATTCGAACCACGGCCTCTGAATTACGAATTGATCTAATTATGAAGATGATCTTTGCGGATTAACATATTATTCAATTATGTGGACGTTAATCCACAGAAGAGAACATTACATTCACCGACCATTGCTCACAACTATCCACAATTCGTGACCTCCAAGTAGCTGGATTACAGGATGACGTTACATTTTAATCGTCTTTTAAAAACTGTAACAAAATATAATATCATGATACTGTCCACAATATAACCGTTTCCAGACCTCTAAATCGTCCGCAATTTCATCGTTTTTGGGTCAATTCAATTGGGGACAGTAAAAATATGGTAAATTTCACAGTTCGCAAACCTCAAAATTTGTTTACGTATACATTATGAAAGTTGTTTACAATGTGCTCGATATTTTAGGTTATCTTTTGAGATAACCCAAACAACAGACAAGTAAACGCTGTCAGGGTGTTGGGCTCCTCATGACAACCAGTAAACGAAATACTCCTTCAGAGCAGAAACTCGTGAGAAAGAGTAGAATAACTTAGTCATTCTCATGCTTCTGCTGCTGATGTCAAATTAGTATAACCTCAAATTATGAAGTATGAATTTGTTTCGATTAGAAGGTTATTTCCACAGTGTGGTGAAAAAAACTGTCCACCACACGGAACTAAAGTGTCTTTTTGGCACTTAATCTTATTTATACACAATCGTAAAACACGATTGCGTGCCAAAAAGAGAACCTAGGTGAACTACTATTTTTCATAAACTTAAAAGTTTTAAACCTTTTCATTTTTTGATCCCGGGAAACACAAGCACAATTGGTTAGAGTAAACTTACTCTTAAGTAACAAAATTCTGTCAAAAAACTGTTTTGGGCCAGTTGTATTAGAGTGTGATTTTGAAGGATGTTGACCAAATACACCTTGTACTGTTGACCTGCGGAACTCAGAACTTGTGCACAGTCAGTGACGTAGACTTTATGGTTTATTAAAGCCCGGGCGACTAACACACGGTAGTTAGGGCGAGACCGACATAATGAAAATGGCCACCAGTAAGCCAGTCGCCTCTGTCCCTTGATGCGACCGCCATTAGCCAACTCTAATGAAAGAACTTGCTTGAAATTGCTAGGGTAAGCTTTACTAATGCAATTTTATATTAAAGTGTGATATATAAAAAGCTTCAAATGACATAAATAAAGTCAAAATTGTGGAAAGAATTATTCCTGGGCATTGGAGCTACCAGTCATTAATGAGATTGAGACAATTTTAACCTCAAAGTAATTAGTGAAGTAAAAGACGCAATAAAAGTTACACGTCAGTCCCGAATCAATCGGCGACCAAGGAGCAGATAATGTGTATCTTCTTAAGACCAGCCAAAGGTCATTAATGTATAAGTATGGATTAGAAGGATGATTATGGATGGGTAGGAAATATATGAAAAGAATAAGCGAACTATGTGGATGGATGAGGAATGGTCCGTATGCATTTATGGTCTGCAGAGTGAATTGAAAAGGCAATACCATAATGTAGCGGCTTTCATAGATTTGACATAAGGATTAAAAATATTATTTGAATTAACTAGAAATTAAAGTATAGAAATTAAAATAATTAGAAATGGGGAAAAATATCAACAGACAGTGATTTAACTATCTCCCAAAACCTTTGACCCTCGTACTGAATGAAACTCTGTGCGCATTGTAATATTTTTATATTTTTATACTCAGTCTTATATTTTTTGTTTGTAATATTTAATAGATTTGTTAATAATTTTATAGTTTGTCTACATGTTTTATTGTATTTCTGTTATTGTTATGGTTCTATTTGTTTTAGTGATGTTATAATGTTTTTATTAGATAGGGCCGACCTAGAAGGAAAGAATCAGTGACAATTATTCTTTTTAAGGTTAATTTTTTTATATGTGCATTCGGGAAAATCAATAAGGAATAATGATGATTATAAAGTAAGTTATGTTTAAAATATGTAAATAACGAATTGTATTACGTTTCTAATACCGACTATGTATTTATATCATCCGCTGACTTTCTAACGTAAGTGGAAGTCTTGTTCGAAAATTGGTATATTGGTTGGATTTAAAGCAGTTTTGTGTATGGAGAGTTTTTACAAAAGGTTTATTTCGATACACGAAATGTAATGAGAATCATTTTAATAAACCCCCGAAAAAACCTGTTCATTATTTTGATAATCTTACTGTTATGGCAATCAGTTACTGCGATATACATTGGTCGACTCAGTGCGTTGTCTTTTGGAGCCTGAATGTTAATCTTATGGGGGAAATTAAGCGTTGATATCTGTATTTATATTTGAAATTTTGTGATAAAATCTGTTTCAAATGTCATATACAGCTCCATCGATTTAGATTCTACTGACATACGTTAAAAAACCAATTGTTATTATTACCTGTTTTCGTGTTACTTACCCATTAGGCATACTATTTTTATGTATTATAAGTGTATCATTTTGTATTCTTAAGTTTTGTTTACATAAGCTCAATATATTTATTATTCAATGGGAGTTATCTGAGTACTATAACTAGGTCTGCTGCTATGCGGGCAATGTTTGTAAAATATCTTATTTCAAAATCACAGTAGACTAACAAACTAAAGAATAGGGTTCAATGAGTCCTGGGATACGATATCAGGTATTGAATGCAGTGTTGCCAACGTGTCACTGTCAACGTGCCAGTGCTGCCAACTCAGCGTCTCAGACTCAGCTGTGACGTCATTTTTGTTCCCATGGTCGTGCACGATGTGCATTGTGTTACACAGAGTAAGCGAAATACTCCGTCGGTACTGACAATAGATCGCTTCAATAATGCTGTGTCCCGGACCAGTGGGGAAAACTACATGGAGAAACTTATTTACAAATAAGTGGCGTTCATAAAAATTAAGACCAAAGTAAATAAGTCATATTACTTAACTGACTAACTGTGCTGAATGAAATAAAAGTAAAAGTAGAAATTGAACACTTAAATACTTATGTCAAACATTTCCAGTATGGTGAAAATATAGGTAATTTTGATAAAAAAAACTTAAGGAATAAACAATTATGCATTGGAGATAAAATACTACTATTACGATTGGAAAATTTATATCTATACAAAACGTACTTATGGATAACGTAACATAAAACTAGGAGACCTAAACATATCTAAATAGAATGTGTTCTTTTAAAACTGTTTTAAGGGGGTTCAAGTAGGAAATATGACTACATCTGCAATTATTAATCCTTCCTAAGTTGGCCTTGGGAACACTTTAGTTTATTCGACATATCGTTTATTACGTGTTAACATTGCATTGATTTGAGATAACATTACACCAGACAAACTTATTCAGCGAGTTTACATGTCTTCAATAATAACCTACCTAAATCACCCAGGTATTCAAATCCAAGTAGGTATATTAAGCAGAGTATGAATGAGAAATGAGTGGAATATGATTGTGGCGCGATCTAATAAACCTAGTCTACCGAGAAATCCGAAACACTTTTACCCCTGAATTATGAACTTGTCTAATTATGAGGATGGTCTCTGCTTGCGGATGAACATGACGTTTATCCGCAAGCAACAATACTACTACATTGTCAAATGCAATAGCGAGGAAGATAATTACAGAAAACATTACATCCCAATTTACATTCCCAATTAAACAAATTAAAAATATGATTGATTTTTGTTGAGCTCATTAAAAAATTAACAACATTTAGGAGGAAATAATGAAATGTTAGATAAATGCAAACTTAAACTTGCTGCTGAAGTGGCAGCGGAGTAGAGTGTTGAGTATAGAGAGTTCAATTTCAATTAGAGCTCTCGCAGCTCAACATCTGCGAGTTGTCGAGATGTCGCCACGCAATCTGACGGACATCTCGGTAAAGTTAATTTGCGAGACGACCGTCTTGAGGCACCCACCGCCTTATCAAACCTCTTACTTTGATAAGCGTTGAAGTCCAGAGTTACGCTGGAGCATTTAATCTAAGAACAACGTTTTTCAACGGTTTCCACTAGAATAAAAGGTATTATTGAACAGACACTTTTTCTCTCTCTGGATGTAATAAAGTAAATGAAATAGAGTTTAAAATTGACAAACTATGAATATTTAGATCTCAAAACATTTCTTTGCCACGAATTTTAACTCCCTAATTCATCACCACATGGAAGAAATTGATTTGTTCGTATTCCCAATGAGAATGACGTTGGGTGTTTTTCCAAACCACGTTGCAGAACAGAAGGCAATGCAATATGAAAAGGCGAGGTGTACTGTGTAACACAGACGTGAAATTGAACTTTCCTCTACAAATGTTTATTAAAGCATAATGATTTAAAATAGTAATCTATTTTTGAGCTGGTTTTAATACAATAATAAAATCATTGCCATTTATTCTTAACGTCCATAACTTTTTACCATAATTTTACAGACATTCAGTTAGTGTTATGGTTTATTGCGTGAAAATATTAACCATGGAATAAGGACAAAGTATGAATCATTGAATCGTTGAGCAGGCAATGTGAAATTTACGTTATTTCGATGTTTTCTGCTTGGGAGGAACTATTGATATTGATATATATAGTTACACATACCGATTTTGATTTTATTATACTCGGACCATCGTGTGGTCATGTGATCGTTACACAGACAGACAGCTCACATTCGTGTGGTCATGTGATCGTTACACAGACAGACAGCTCACATTCGTGTGGTCATGTGATCGTTACACAGACAGACAGCTCACATTCGGAAATTATGACGAAAACTACAATGCAATGTAAAGCCCACCCAAGGAGAGAGAGTAAAAAGGTGTACCGTACAATTAATCTATACTCTAGTTATGTATTACGTAATTAATTTTAAATATTTATTTTAAATTGCCTTTAGTGAAATTTATTATAATATGAGCTATTTAGAATCAAACGCATGAATTGTCAACGGAATTTTTACACGAAAATATTTAAAAAATGTTAAGGTAAAGCGGTCCAAACTTGAATCTTGTTGACATCCCGGCGAGCAAACTAACAAGATGCTGAGATATTTATTTTGTATTTTTATATTTCATTTGTTTTGATATATTTTGTGCATACCTTTTTGTACCAATACATAAGCGGTCTTTAAACAGAAGGACAGGGAAACCTTAAAAATACGAAGGTATAATACTGTAGAAGTACTAAAAAATTACACTTAAAATCTTAAAACATTACACTGATGTAATTTAAAACTCCTTCACTATTCACATTTTCACTATTTTTTGTCTCTAAGCAGCTCTAGAAGAAAAAGTAACATGGTCTCGAGCTTAGATCTTGCCATGAGACACACCGTAATAATAATGTATTCTCTATGGAAAATTCGCTAAAATTGAACTTACTATATGCTGATTTTTAACAGATAATTATGCTATTGTCGAAGTATTCACCCAACCTTCTGTTTAATTTAAACTTGTTCTTATTGACAAATATTAAATTACATACTGGATAAATTATGCATCATTGTAAAATAAACTTAAAAATAATCATATACAGAGCTGATACATTCTTAGCTGAATATATATAAATAAATGCATGAATACTTTTCAAAAGTAAGTGTAAGACGGTGAATCGGAAGCGATGCAGAAGGATCAGGAGATATGGAAATGGCGACATCGAGGAACAGGACATCTGGGACAAAGAAGCGATTGGGGCCAACTGACCGATGTACATTAGCCAATTGGGCTCCGACCACCGACCGCGCCTGGTCCAAACTGTTATAGTTTGTTTGTCTGCTTTACCAACATAACAGTTCTGGCTACTACTAAAAAATATTGTAAACATAGCACTTGGGGTCAGAACTTTGCTCGGGGACGAATGTGAACGTGTACTAAAAATAATTCGTCACTCAGGGTGAAACTTTTATTTATATAATAAAACAAAAAATTGTAACAGTAAAAAAGCACTATCTTAAAACTATATTTTGCCACTAGGACCAAAAACGGAAGTTTTTGGTCCGAGCACAAGTTAACAGCCGAGGCTGTTAAATGTGCGTGTATATATCAAAAAGCGAATTTTAGGCCGTGTGATGAACTATATTTTTATCACACTGCAACTAAAATGAAACAAACTCGTAATACATAAATTGTTACCTAATTTAGTATCAATAGTTGTCGACCATTTTTGTCGATTTAGACTTATTAGCTGTTATGTTACTTACGTTGTATGTTGTTTCTCGATTCGTTTTTGATTGTTTAAGATTTTCAGTATAGTAGAGTAGTATTTTGTCTAAGGATTGAATATAATAGAGTGTTTATTCAATGAAAAAATAGTATCACCAAAGCATAACAGAAAAGCCTGATTTCGTTTTACTTAGTAGCAAATGTCTAAGAGGTTTCGAACCTAAAGACAAATTACATGTTGATTACGATGGAAGATTGCAGATTGGCAATATTTAAACCATAATGGGAAAGCTACAGGACAATATCCTGGGTGGAGTAACAATATTGAGACGTAAAAGAGAGTCTAAGTAAATAAAAGAACCATAACGTAGAATTGGATCACCGTCAACTTTATACTACAGCCATACAACCATAGGAGAGGACCCGGGCTTACGAACTGGCTTGTTGGTTAATTAACTAATATATGGGATAATAAATATGGACCCTTGACAACTATGTGAAAATATAGCTAAATATTCATGTAGTAATGATAAGTATTATTCTAAACATATTTTATTTTTAATTTTCGATTATCAATGTGTCAAATCTCCTAATTTTTATTTATAATTAAATAAATGTGTAGTTTTCGTATCTGAGGAAAAGGTTTTTGATTTTATACCTTCTAACGATTTGGTAAACGAGACTTTTTTATTTACAGTCAACGCTTTTGTAGATTGTTTAACTACTAACAATGTACATATTAATGTCGTAAATTTACGTTTATCATCTGTTTATTTTTTATTGTTAATTTTCCACAGAATCATTATAGTTTACGTTATACTACATCTTACGTTAAAAAATAACTCAAGGGCAGTCTAAATTGACCAAAATAATTTTTTGTGTTTATAAGCTTTTACTATATTTTTTGTTCTTCCAAATTTCTGCTTTCCAATGATATGTAGCAGATAATACTAAAATGGTACAAAGCTACTGAAAAACAATTATGTAACATATGTAACCTTATTTCAGATGGATTTTGGGAGATTTCAATCCGCCGCCATTTTGTTGATCAACATCTTGAGATCCAGTTACAGTATTTTTATTCAAATTAAATAGACCTACGATTTGATAACAAATTTGACTTATACTGCAACTTAAACCAATTGTCAACGATCTAATAGATCTATCTATAAGTATTTCCAGTGTAATTTTAGTTCTTTGCGATTTTCCGTAGTTTTAGTTTTTCAAAGTTTGAAGACTCATAACTCAGTAACCATTAGACTTACAACTAAAAAGTCTGTATGGAATACTAACAGAGCACACATGTAGTCCCTTAGAGAATTTAAATATTATATCATTACAATAATAACAATTAAAAATTTTGAGTTTTTGTGTCTTTACATAGAATTTTTAATACTCTTAAAAATAGTTATATTTAATGAAACAATGTTTGTATTAATTTACTTCCCTGAGTGACATAGGTAAGATCAAAGATATGTCTAAAGGTAATGCTTTCAGTTCTGCTAAACAGCTGTTCTTACTCTTATATATCAAAAATTCAATGCAATAGCTCTAGTAGTTTCTATTGAAAATCGGTTTCAAATTAGGACATATCCATGTCAATATACAATTTCTACCAACATTGATTATAAATCAATATTTAAAATTAAAAAAAAACTCAGATCTTTATGTAGTCTTCCATGTAGTCTTTATGTGGTTCCAGAGATACATGGAATTAAGTTAAAATCGCTGTTATTAATTGCACTTGGGCGGCCTTTAAAAAGTCAACGACAAGAAGGCTTATAGTATTTATAGTGTGAAAAATTGTGTCAGGCTAGTCCTTCACTACTAAGAACGATTCTACAATTCATAATCATGCATTTGCATAATTGCAATTATATAATTTGCAATGCATATGGATCATCGTATAATGTACAATCCACAATAGTTGAATAATTTAGTTTGATTGTTTTTGTGTTTCTATGCGTATTATATTTTCTATTATATTATTTTATTATTATTATAAAAGGTTTCGTTGCAAATATTGTTAAATAACAGATAATAATAACATAGCATAACATATATTAAACAGCATTAAGGAGAAAATATTTTTATCTTCTTTTTTTAAGTATTTGTATTAATTTTTTTTACTGATTTACAAACATGTTTTTAACATGTGGTAACTTATGATGTTACAGATATTGGTGATAGTGTAATAAGTTTTGTTTATATAAATTATAATCATTGTTATTTATACGAGTAAATTTATAAAAAATGTCACTAATAATAATTTTATCTAGTTTTTGTAACTGCATATATTTAAGCTGTATGTTGATTGTTGTTAAAAAATATAAAAGCGTCGAATAACAAAAAAGGAAAGAGTAAAAAATATTTCGTATACATAATTACTTACAGGGTATAAAATTCACACCACACTTTCTCAGTTACAGGAAAACTCAAATCAGTTTTTCCACGAATAGATCAATATTTCAACAATAAAATATGAAAATAGTTTTTCTACACAGTAACATATGTACAGGATTTTTTTCCAAAAAGATCAGTTAAGTGCAGTATTTTTTTGTAAATGTAGTACAAATCACGATTTACAATTCCATATTACAAACTTTTACAGTTATATAAACTAAACACTAGTTAAGTTTAGACTTCTTTAGTATAGTAAAATAAAAAATATATTTTGGCAACAAAATAAAACACACATTATTAACTTCTACTGTTTTTTTTAAATAAACGTCTCTAAGGACAACCCTGTGCTGAGGCCATTTTTTGGCACTAGTTGAGCAAATTTATATAAAAAAATTAGATAAAATATTCAATGTTTTCTCCATTATTACATCTGACCTTAAAATAAAATAGACTTTTAAAATATACTTTAATGTGAAATTTGTTGAAATTTGGAATTTAGAAGTCTGTAGCTTTATGAGTTTACATGATTTTTACCGACTTCTGCAACTTATCCCAAAGGGATACAAGAACAGGCAACAGATTGCTGAATATTGTGTTTATGTCTTAAAGTGAGGAAACATGTTTGGCGCGCTCAGACTTGCAAACGAGGCGAGGTTTAACGACACTGATGCTGGATCGCCTCCGACGACTCCTGGGAACGTTTAGTTTTATTGTATATTTGTAGTCGCTATACCTTTTACAACTCATGTCTTCCACAGTTTCACTGTTTAGCAAATAATAACCTTTGAAAATGATACAAAGTCTTAGATATACTTGTGTTCACTAAACACACGTCATGATTGCACGATAAATTCTGAATTACGTAAAAACTCCCTCCTTCAAACAAATACACGTCCATAATTTTGAAAATTTAACTAAAGACGTACGAGAGGTATAATCTTATTCGGTACTAAAACCTGTATAAACATTTCAAATTACCACCCATTTCGATTAAGGGACCTGAATTTTAGAAAAAATCAATATATTTATATTCGTTTGCATTTATTATTCTTGGGACAAAATATTTGAGGTTATATTGCTACGCAACCTGAGAGTGGCCACCACCACGGTTTTCGGTGTTGTCCGAAAGTCCATTTTTTTATTATAAAGAAATTTCTTTTATTTTGAAAAGCCCTTAAGGTATGCACTTAAAGATTTTACAACATATTTAGGTTACTAATATGTAATATGGCGATAATTTGAAAATTACACATAAATTGAAAAATTGACATTAAAACACTTGACTTAAAACATGAACAATTTTTTTGTTAATTATTTTCATATTTACTCGCATGTGCTAAGGCGCGCTTAAAACTATACTCATAAACAGATTTAAAAATTTGATACATTTATCTCAAGTAGTTCCTAAGATAAAGGGTCATTAAAAAAGACAAAGTAACATTGTAAACATAGGGACGTACATCTACTCTTAACTGACTGAGTGGTTATAATACCCGCCTTCAAAACTGAAGGTCGCCGGATCGAATCCCGCAAGGGTCGAATCTGGACCCAGTCGCCATTTCAGGCATAGAAAGACGCAAAACAAAACAAATATTAAAATCAAAACTTTTAAGCAGTTTTTGTGGAAATTTCAATTTTTCCCTATTGTGACGACGCAAATATTAACTATACCGATTGTAAAAACTGAAATGGAATCTCTGGTAAATAAACCGAAAAACAGTGAGGTTTTCAAATGATTCCAAGAACAATGATAGTGTTGTTTAAAATGTGTTTCATAGTTGACAAAGAGATTTGTCGACGAGCCGACTCCGGCCGTCACACTGTTGTTTTGTCGTCGCGATTAACTCCCAATCAAACTTTGCCGATTAGACAAAGTCAGTAGGGTGGGGGGAGGGGGGGGGTTGCTACGGCCACTGAATGAGAAATGCTCCAACGAATAACGGATCTATTCTTCCACGTCATATGGTTAGTAACATCATAGTTTGGTTATAAGAACAGCTAGATGAACTGAACACATTCATTTTAGACATATCCATGATTTAACCTATTTCCCACAGGGAAATGTATACATTCATTTTTTGTAATAAATTTATATCAACATTTTTATGAATTCCCACTTATCACAAACTATTGTAAAATTATTATATTCCCAGTTATAATTAAACTTTGTTTTACGTAGAATCGTGATCCAAAATTCGTTACCAATTTGAATCATATCATTCTATTAAATTATAACCGGAAATATGATAATTTTACAATAGTTTGTGATGAGTGGGAATTAATCACAATGTTGATATAAATTTGTTACAAAAAATGATTATATTTACTTCCCTGTGGGAAATAGGTTAGATCATGGATATGTCAGAAGAGATGTTTCCAGTTCCTCTAAACAGCTGAAGTTATAGCCATATGACGTTTCAAATTTTGGTAATTAAAATAGCCAGCCCCCCAGAGCTAAGAAATATCCATGTCAAAAAAGTCTGATTCCAACTTTTAGAAACATTAAATATACAGAAATAGTACGAAATCCTAACAAAAAACAAGAAATATTTTATTGGTGTAAATCATACGACCCAGATAGGTTCGGTTAGGGTACATTAATATTGTACAATAATACTTTACAAATTGTATTCACTAAGGAAAATTGCTAGTGTTTTATTCCATTTTTTCTCTTTATGCTTGTGTGGTGTAAATTTATCATCCTCTTTGTATAAAGTTATTTCCTCTTAACTGCTAATTTAACTACCGCTTTTATTTGTTGTTAGGAAATGATACTGGAGAATATTTGAGCAATTCTGTAAATAAAATCTATAAACTTAAAATTGTAAAAGTACTTAGTATATTTGTATAATGAAATAAAAAAATAAAAACTTATTTGACCAACATAGTTCTGGTAGCCAGTGAGAAGAGTATGAGTTACTGAGACCTGAGAGATACATTTGCAAGTGTTACTCATGATGTGATAAGCGATGAGGGGTCATGCATCATCTGAATCTGTTATCACTGACCTACCCCACAAGCTTCTAGGGGATGGTCAGTTGATACTACCAATTATTATATTCTAACAAAATTAACCAAATATTAGTTATGTATCTATAGGAAAAAATGCTAAATATAAAAGTGTATTTATTGTCATTTTTGTGATTTCAAAATAAAAACTACGTAATAAAATCATATTAAACCTGTTCAATCACATTTCTCATATTCCATAACTTAAATCATAGTTCAAGCTGTATAATGTATGGACGGGAAATGTCCATACATTATTTAATTTACAATAATTGCAAATTTAATTGCAATTCAGATTTTATTGCATTCAAAAATTAGATTTCAACTATTAAATTTAACATTTTAGATACATTTAGTCCACTAAAAAAACACTTTTTTATGTAATAATAATAAATAACTATTTACTTACTATAAAGAAAATACTCTTGTTGCAAATCCTTACCTGAAAAGTAAAAACAAATTTAGTTAATATTGTAAAAAAATACAGTTAATCACAAAAAAATCTCTAACTTTTCTTCCAAAATATTAAATAGAACACTAGATCTGTTTAAATTTATGTTTAGTTTATTTTATGTAACGCAGTAATTAATTCAGAACTTAAGTAATCCGGAAAATATTATTAATCTATAAATACTACATGAAGGTGTAGATATGATATTCTCTGGTGTGTATTAACGTCCGCACTATTTATTGTTTCTTTAATCCGCATAGATCATCCTCACAATTAGACCAGGTCGTCATTTAGAGGCAAAAGTGGTTCAGATTCCACGTTAAAATGTAGATTCCTTATATGTCATTGACTGTGTGGCTATTAATTAAAAGTCCTGAGTCATGAACTTGTCAGCCTTAGTCAGTAACAAGACTACAATAATCTTAAACTCATTTCTTATTCATACTTTTTTTAAATACCTACGCGGGTACGTCAACATTTGAAAAAAAATCTAATCAAAGGTATTTTTTAAGAAAGAAACAGTACTTTAAAATGTGGCGGGAAGTAAAAATATTTCTTTTATAGTGAATTAGTGTACAATGCACAAAGAACCTAAGCCAGTGACACATCATGAGTACAGTGTGTAAATAAAATATCCATCTAATTAAATCCCATATTTCAATCACTTTTATTGTACTGAATTTATTTTAACCATCCGTGTATTAATCGAAATCAATCCACGATAATAACAACATTTTCAAAATCAATATCTGAGCTGAAGTCGTATAGCCGAACTGCTGTTGTCACTACGACCAACCCCCAACCCCCAATCAAACTTTGGCGATTATACAAAGAGCTACATTGACTACACCTGTACCAATCGCAACACAGCCTTCAACCCTGGTACACTGGTTATATATACCACACGGGAAGTATAACATAATGTATCTTTAATTTGATAGCCTAGTAAACCGATAGCCTACCCTGAAGGAGTTCGCTCCCCCCTCACATTGGGAAGCCTTACCATTGCTGCTTTTGTAGCCAAAATACTAGTTTTAGTTCCAATATATTTTTAGTCTTTAAAACATACCAAATGGGTCTAATAACCTATGCAAGAGCACCATTCTTTACGTTTCCAATTGTAACAGTCTAATAAATGTCCTCATTACTAACCCTATAGTAGTTAGAATATTTCCTATAGTGTAGGATTCCTGAAACATAAACCAGAACAATAATATGATCCGTTCGGTGTATTGTCTAGACCAATAAATTATACACTAGTATACAGTGGTTTTCGCAAAGTCATTGGATTGAAGTGGGAGTCCCTTCAGTATTCTCTGGCTCGAACTGAGTTAGAAACTTTATTTCCTTTGATACGTTGATTTGTTTTAATTTGATATTTAAAGTTTTAAAAGTTCTAATAAAATTGACGAAGCATAATTGAGTTAAAATTATGTTATACATAAATGTTTATTTGATAAAGGGAATATTTTTATAAATATGATTTAAAATTTTGGAGACATTAAATATGCAAAAAGAGTGCGAAAGCCTGAAAAATAAAAGGTGGAGAATGGAATTTTATTGGTGTCAATTGGACGAACCTGATAGGTTCGGTTAGGGTACATTACTATTGTACATAAATAATTTACAATACGTTAATAATTGCTCAGCTCACTGCAAGTTGTAGTTACGTGATGATACTTATACTTTTAACTGAAATGGTGACCTACCCAGGTAGGTATTTTAAGCCAAGTATGAATGAGGAATGAATGGATGATTGTGGCGCGATCTTGTAGTCTTGTTACTGACTAAGGCTGACATGTTCCTTAGACAGGACTGTTAATTAATAGCCTAACAGCCGATGGCAACTAATGGACCTACAGTTTAACGTGGAATCCGAACCACGGCCTCTGAATTACGAATTAGTCTAATTATTAGGATGGTCTTTGTGGATTAATGTAGTATTAAATAGTACGGACGTTAATCCACACAAGAGAACACTACATCCACCGACCATCTCTCACAACTATCCACAACTCGTGAAATCCAAGTAGCTGGATTACAGGACGTCGCCACCGTCCCAGTCTATACAATCTACTCTATACGGTTTATACGGGACCAAGTGTCCTTTTTAATTGGACATTTATTATATAATCCTGAGTAAAGAATAAGATTTACTTTGCTACTAACAAAACTACAGTTCATCGAATATTTCAAATACTCGTTAAATAGTTGTGTCGGTGTTTAAAAATATGAAAATAAATATATAAGTGAGATAAGGTGCTGAATTATTGATAACCGTCAGGCGCCAGGCGAGAGCCTAGGTTTGGCTAGGAATGCGCAAACGAAGGTTATGCTGCACGGCGCATACTGCAATATGCTGAATATTGCATCAAGCAAACTGTACTTAGAACGACACACCACTCAAATATGTATTACTTGATAATGCTACGAGATGAATTATATTCATAAATGCCATGGCGTTAGATTGATTAGAATGCACCTACAAAAGCAAAATTAAATTAATTACATAAATATAGGCTACTCCTATCGCAAAACCTCCGCAAAGTCCTTTCAATCGCATTTCATTTACTGTTTTTACTGAAAATTGGGTAATAATGAAAAATTACATTTCCATGTAGACTTTACAAGATGTACATTGACAAGAATAATTGAAATGAGCTAAAATATACGTTATATCCATTGGCTTACAAATATACTCTACCGTAAATTATTTCTCTTAAGTCGATGCTTTCATTTTTTAAGTGCCTCACTGATTAACTTTTAATCCTTCTTCAATAGAATAATGGAGAAAATAAAATAGGGGAAATAGCAAATTAGAGTTAAAAATCCATAATAAGAAAATAAATTCACATTTTTTCATCTGAATAGTGCAATTAAATTTTTATTGTAATGCTATTTACCTTACTACTTAAATTATTAAAATTAAATTAACTCTGGCGATCCAAGTTTGATATCTAAACTAATCTATAACGAAAACCGCGATGTATCTATATATACCTGTGTATACAAATTGATTTGCAATCACCAATTCAGTGTAGGCTTTTAACCCCCACCCCCTTACAGCCCCTCACAACCCTTTCACTCCCATGGGCTGTTATCATTACCTCTTATCACAATTTATCACAGCACATGTTTCAGTTAATTCGTTTATCTAACGTCCAAACACATTACTTCACACGGTGTTTTCATTTCATTTATTTCATTTTGACAAAAATCTTCCAATCACGGTGATTGTATTTTTGGAGTTAAAACAAATAACACTAAATTCCCTTTCTTGAATTACCAGTGTGTTTTTGTATTTACAGTTATTACCTAACCTTAACAATCATAAACGCAGTATTAGTTTTGAAATATTGTAAAACGAAAATAAATTTCAGCTAGTCTTTTTAATCTTAGCTTGTTATTATTACTTTTCGTGCTTTTGTTGTTTGTATTATTCTTTTCCAAAGAATTCTAGCTATTGAATATAATATTTTATACATGCACAAAATCACAAATTAAAATTTGAGCAATCTACTTAACACAATAGTGCAGAATGAAAATATTTCAGTTGCTTACTAATTAAGTAAACATTAATAAAGGTAAACTTTCCACAGCTTACGCTCCAATGAGGTAGCACACTTAACAGGAGGGACCAAGATAAATTTATGAGTGAAATACAAAACTGTGGTAAATTTAAATGTAATTTTATCTGAAATCGTTCATGATATCTTTGCTTGAATGTATAGTGGTAAATGAACAGGTGAGTGAACATATGTATTACGGTTGAATGAAAAAAAACTATGTGAATTATATAAAAATGTTGGCCGGAATATTTTCTGGTAAATGAACAGGAGATGGAATAGATGTGTGAATATGCGAGTTGGGGAGAATTAAATGTAAATGAAACAGTGATTGAATATGAGAAATGTGAGGAACGGGTTCAATATACAATTTTTTTTAATCAAGTCGCAATGGAGTGACCATAATTATTACATTTATTTTTATTTCTTAATGGGTAGTAAATAGTGACTTACTCCTATAAAATATAGCTATTGTAATATGACCTGTGATTATTATTCATGTGACACTAGGTTATAGCCTCTAAGCTGATTAACCAACCAGCGCAGCGTGTTCCGCCAGTCCCAGGACCCTGTGCGAGAGTTCTCTGGTAACGAACTTCATTAGTCTCTTTGAGCTCCTCACAGCTCGCAGCGCGACACAGTTATTAATTGTTAACAGTGGCTGATAACGGTCCTATATCAACGAGATGTAAAACTGAATAACCTTTTTAATCCGGAAAACACGCCTTTTCACAAAACAATCAACTTTCATTAACATCACATCGATATTACATCACTGTACGTTAATAGTTTAAAATTATGACATTTTTTGACATGGGTATATCATAGCTCTGGAGAGGTTGGCAATTTGCGAGATCAAAATTTCTAAAGAGACGTCATTTGCTTAGTGACGTGATAGTTTGGTTATACGAACAGCTGTTTAGATTAACTGAAAACATATGGCCCTTTAGACATATCAATATACAAAGTAAAAAAACTTTGCAGCTAACGTAAATTTAAAGCTATAATGGTTGCAAAAATATAAAGTTTACAGAAAATTATTTCAGTCTTAAATCCAATCTTTTGGCAAAATATGACTAGTTTCGGCATTGTTAAGTGTCGTGGTGGCGAATAAGGGCGTTTCAACCCTTGATTGTGTGACCTAAATAGCCAGAACACTCAGATGAAGTAATGCTTTTTTATAAGCTATCTCATTTGTAAGAAAGGGGGTTCGTAGGGGTTTTTAGTGGGTAGCTTCCACCAAAACCTAGAGAAGAGTTCTACACTGTTTCAGTTAAAAACAAAAAAGTTCTTCCATACCATCATATATCATAAACTATGACGATATGACGAATAATATCATGTATGATAAACTGGCTGAACGATATGACGTATAGTATCATTATGATAAAATATGAAGATGTGACGTATAGTATCGTATATGATAAACTGGCTGAACGATATGACGTAGGTATAGTATCATATATGATAAACTGGCAACTGTCTGAACGATGTTACACGGCGAATGAAGACTAACGATAACTCTGTCAGAACACGTTATGAATGTTGGCCGTCTGTGTAAACGGTGTCTAGTGATTTATATTGGTAATGAGATTAAGTCGTATTGATTTATCAATACAGTTCTTGCAACGATTTATCTTTTTGTTTTCTTTTTTGAACTTGCTTATGAAACATTCAAATTTGTTTAGTTTTTTGGAAAATTATTTTGACTATAGTTGACCCATGAGCCGAAATTGATACTAAAAAGGCTATTTTACTTTGGTCGAAGACGATCCATGTTATTTGTGCGATAACTACTTTCGAGTCAAACAAAGATTCCCAAATAAGTCTTGCCATTTTGGAGGGTTATGTAATGGTAATATGAGGTTATATGATGTGATAAAGTGGTGAAGAGTTGAGGATTGGAGCAATGAGCAAGATTGAAACTGAAAGGTGAGTTAGTTAATAATTGTTGGGAGATATTATTTAGATTCTTATTGCGGACATTATCCATCACGATATTATGTAAAACAAAATATCGTTTTGTTTTACATAATATCGTGATGGAAAATGACCGCAATAAGAATCTAAATAATATCAATCCACCATCACCAATAATGAATTTCAAACAAAGAATGTTGGGAGATACTTACACTCCTCAGGGCTTGAACCAATCCAGCTTTAATTGTATGACGTTTTACATCTAATTGACTAACGCCTCTTAATAACGAGTACTACGGAAGAACAAACTAATATTTGTTGTTGAATTATTTCTAATTTGGCAAAATGAACGGACACATGGACTTAAAGCCCATTTGTGCAAATTGGCTGTCACTACAGGGGTATCTCCCCCATTCCTCACATTAAAATTAATGCTACCACACTGGATGGTTTAAGATACAAAAAAGAATAATTTAATACTTCACATATCAGTAAGGTGAAGACAAAGTGGACACCGGTAGTCAGGAGGGAAGAAGCTCAATATGATCCCTTGACATGACGTATGCGCCACAGCCAACTGGATTTTCACCTAACCAAACCGTTTGTGTACCTACTATGAAGTGGCGCTGCCCACCACATTTAGTTGTCGATTTTAGAAAACATTAATGAATATGAGTTAGTGACAGACAAAACCGAAATTGGCTTTTTAGTTAATTCATATCTTTGTGCAATATACCTCATAAAATATAGCTCGAAAATACTAGTTAATCTGTTCAAACAATTGATTTCGTTCTTTACAGACATAAACTTAAAATATTGGTCGTTATTTTAAATGAACTACTGTTAAGAGAAAATGATAGTCCGTAAATATTTTCCACAATTTACGTTTGTAGCCATTCAACCCATTAATTTACAAAACAATTGTACTTTGATCCATTTTTAGAGAAATCGCCCGACAAGATGAGTTGATCCTGTTGAAAACCTTTACACAAACAATTTATGAAAGTAATTGGAAAATAATTTTGCCCAAATCATTATTATTCCTGTGCATTTAGTCCTTATTAAATCCAGACAAATTGCCTGAAATGTTTACTACTTCAGTTAACACGATCGTCCCAAACTAGCACAGAAGGCGATCCAACCACTTGCATGGGATCAATCGGATGACGTCACGTCAGGGGTGTTTGTCCCCCGCTCACGTATCTCATAAAGACCGTGGCCACAGTAATGGCGCTGTTGTTCACCCCTTCTCACTGTAGGCTAATCAGCTGATTGCAATTTCAACGATTATGTTTTTCTTTACAGATTAGAAAGTGTTTGAGTATGATAAATTATTTTCAATCTCCTTAAAATGCAGATAATTCAAGGACTAAGAGAAAAATAATAGATATGTCGAAAAGGTATATTTTAAGTACGTCTGAATATCTGCTTTCATAACCAAACTATGACACATCACTAACCATATGACGTCTCTAACCAAATGACGTTACTGTTTAAAATTTTGGTCTCGCAAATTGTCAACACCCCCCGCAGAGATAAGACATATCCATCTCAATATTTAGTATTAATATGGCAGACGAAATTACATAAACGACGGCTAGTATATCTTAAATTGATTTGGATAAATTAACCAAATCTATTGTAAAATCAAAAATAGTTTCGTTGTCATTCAGTTATTTCATGTTTATATCGTTTTGTAAACAATAAAAAGATTATATACGGTATATGAGGGTATATTTTAGGAAGGGATGAACAGTACATAATTGAACTGGTTTTTGAAGGATCTAACGAACACAAAGGGGTTGACATAGAAAGCGAGGCTGTATGAGGCACATAAACGTAAAACGCCGTGGAGCGTGAAGCGTGAACCGATAAGACTACGGCTAGGATATTTTACGAATGCGCTGTCGAGTCGAGACAACGGAGCAGAGCATTGTCTCAACCGAGCAAAGATATGTCTCGACTGAACAGAGTATTTCCACATCCGAGCATAGTATTGCCTCAACTGAGCACAGCATTGCCTCGACCGAGCTGAGCATTGCCCCAAACAGAGAACTGCCTTGACCGAGCAGAGCATTGCCACATCCGAGCAAAGAATTGCCTAAAGATAACAGAGCACAGCCTCAACCGAGCACAGACCTACCTTCCCCGAGCAGAGCATTGCCTCAACCGAGCATAGTATTGCCTAAAGATAGCTGAGCATTGCCTCAAACGAGCAGAGCATCGCCTTGTTCGCCGTACTGAGTGTCGATTCTTAGCCAGGACGAGTGACTAAATATTGTGTTCAACTTGGAAGAAATGTGAAGTCCTTGCAGAATATGTTGGTATGGTTGGAGTTAAAACGCAGCCTACTATTAAAGAGTCTATGGTATTCATTTAGTTCCAGAAAGTCACGTACTTAGTGATATTAGAAATTACATTTTAATGTCTAGTGATCTATGATTAAAATTTAATGGTAGTGCTACTTGGTGGATGCATCAGAAACTATTCGTGAAAATGTTAGCTCCAGAATAAAAAGATGGATTTATTCCAAAAATGTTTATTTACATTTCAATCATAATACTGCTGTTAAAAATCTTTATGACATATTCTCATTTCAAACGAATCTTATCTGTCTTAGTTTTAAAAATTCGTATTTGAAACGAGTCTTTAGAGGGTTTACATCGTACGTACGGGTTTAATAATTTTTTTTTTACTGAAAGGGGCGGATTTCTCCCAAGGCACTTCAGCCGTAGCGGCTTTTTGCGCACCCCTGTGTGGGTTGCGGCATTATCACATAGCGAAAAGCCATTGGTGATTGGCGGGATTTGAACCCGGGACCTTGGGCACCAAAGCCCCGCGCTCTACCCCTAGACCAGCGCGCTCTCCACGTACGGGTTTAATAATCCAAAATGGCCTTAAGGTCCAAATTTAGCTGAAGCATTTTAAGGCAGTTGCAACGTATGAACTATTTCGGCTAACGGATATCCTTCTCTGTTATTCCTGCACCAATACTCCACGCAGTTAATCTTATGAAAACACGCTAACCAACGTGATACAGACATTATTTTCATAAATACATCGCACAGTATTTGTAGTAAGTTATAAAAAACGAAAGGAAAGGATGATGCAAACAAAGTGACACCTATAAAAGACAACTGTAACGTTCGCGAATTTCCTGTTTATTTCTTAAAGTGTGAAAACATGTTCTTTCGCATTCAGACTTGCAAACGAGGTTTAGGGTTTAGTTTTATCGGCGACTCTCAACGAGTGCCACGGGTCCTCATATATCTGCAGTAAAACGAATGCTCTGCCATTTTACGAATATTAAATGAACTGGATAGTACTAAAACTAAGATATTTATTGCATTTTATTTATTTACTAGCTGTAAGCACACCATTTCGAAGGTTATAATTGAGTACTTTATTTTTATAGGGTGAGAGCCAATTAATACATTATAAAACCTTTCCAAAAATATAGAGCAATGGAAAGAGGTTTCATTACAACAAGCACTCTCATTTTCATAGAGAAGACAAAACACAAATGCCTCGCTTTTTCATGTCTACAAAATGTAAAAATCTAAAATTTAATTATAAGCAGTGTACTGATAGCACTATAATTTTATTTTTATATGTTTAATTCTGATGGTCCATCATCATAATAACACGAAAATATATTTTGCATTTGTAAGGAAATATACGAATATTTCCTTACAAATGCTAGAAAATATTGTGTAATATTTACACGAATCAATGTAAAAGTCACTATACTTTAGCCTCTATGATGTGTAATCACTAATAATGCAGATTATTATTAGAACTTCCGTGAAGATTTTTGTAGTATTCAACTACTTACATTGTCAAATACCTAATGAAACTACAGTATGTCATGTTTCACTTTCACTTGATTCACTTGACAATGTATTTATTGTCTTATTTTGACTTTAAACAATCCTTGGTCACATCACAACCAGTGATAACGAACCTAACAAGAATAGCAGCCGCTTCAAACAAATATAAAAACCGCGTGAACATAACAATATTGCAATCAAGTTACAGAATAAATATGTTTGCTAAGTACGTTTGTACAAAGTTGGCAGCCCCATCGGCGGGTTTGTTGTTATTGGGATCAAACGCCAATCAAACTTTGGTGATTAGAGTAAAAGCATCCAAACCTTCCCTTAACTCAGTCTTGGAGTCTTCTTGCTTCAAAGCGCAATCTGGCTTTGTGTAATAAACAAGCCGTCAAATCCAATATGTATATTCAGCCTAACTCGCTTATTAGATTGCCCCACTCGCTTACCCCGATGATTTGTTGGGATTGGTTACGCAAATGGATGGGTTATCAGGGGTTAACCCACAGGGCGTTTAATGGATTCTTGTAGCTACACATACACCTCTAAAATATAAAAAAATCTCGATACACAGGGTGTCTTGAATCACTGAGATACATCATGTGGGTTGTAAAAGCAAAAAGGTTCTCATAAAGGTACGTCCTAAAATGCATACTTATCCGGATATTCACAATTTTGTGTGTTTTACAAAATATTCTACATCTCAATCATTATTTAATCGGTTATTTAGAAACTTGACATGTGACTTTAAATAGTAAAGGCCTGTTTAGACAAAAATATCAACGTAATAATATTTTCGATTTCATAATGACGGTCATTTAAAATTTATAAACTAAAATAACCTTGGTTGATTGTTTTAAAATTACTAAATAATCAAAATTTATGTCAAGTTTCATTCTCTATCCAATGAACCAAAAATTAAAAAATCGGTCTATTAACAACGAAGATACTTTTACCAGTATTATGCGTGTACGAGTACTACCTTATCTGCTGCAAGGACAGAACAACGTAATATAATTCGGTGAAAGAGATTGCGGGTAAAAATTAGAGAAAAAAGTACAATTCTAAAAAAATGCCTTTGGAGTAGACTCGTAAGCGAAAATATGCCTTGATAAATACTCTCTACACGTACACGCTGTTTAGTTTAGATTGAACTAATTTCAACTGTCCAGTGTGGCTCTAAAGTTTTGTGTTTATCTTTACGACAAGATGGGACGGACGTAGAGGAAAGGAAATCAACGAGCGTAACGCAAAACATTATGTGGGTGCGGTCAGCAGACGACTCCGGAAATATAAAACACGGACCCTCTACGAAGCCTCAGCCGCAGAGTCCTACAGATAGATGGTCTACGTCTACACACTCTCACTTAGCAAATGGATCCATCAGTTTCATGTTTTATGGATACTGTTATGGATATGTTTAACGTATTACAATAAATTATCAATTACAACTTTAATTTTGTATTATTATATAATTTTTATCACACTCAATGTTAAATTTTGGTTTCAACTAGTAAGGTGTGTGTACTTCGACTCTATTTTAGTAACGAAAATAATTGTTTTCAGGTTTTAAGAATGCATGAAACATTCACAAAAAACATATTATTGACAGTATTAAATCGGTAAGTATTCAACCACAGTTAAACCGGAAGTAGTGAAAACAATAGGTTTGTAGTGGTTTGTCTAACCTAGAATAATGCATACCTTTAGGTTAGGTTTAGTTACGTTGGTTATGGAACATAAAAGTAAGTTTTTATTTTGTATACTGTAGTATGCATTATAAAGTGTAGTTTTATAAATATACCCGCAGAAAACGTTTTTCCCACACTCAACTGTTTCCATTTATCGACTTATCGAACTTGAAACATGATCTCGAGGTCGGCAAAACACCATATTTGGCTATAGCTACGAAACACTAGGCCTATTTAATTTATATTTCTTAACATAACATATCCCATGGTATACGTCTATAGATACCCGGGAGGACTCAAATGCCGGTGGAAACGGCCGGGTTGGTACTAAGAAAACTTGTACTTAGTCTTACCTCACGTGTATCTTTCTAGGAATGACCTGAATCACTCCCCCCTCCCCATTTCCTAGATTCAGTGTTATTTGCTTTCGCGTAAAGCACTCGTCAGTTCGACCGTGTGCGACTGTCAGACAGTCTGTTCCCGGTTTGTTCAACCGTGAAAATACACCAAATGTTATGACAAAATATACCTTTTTATTAATCCCGGTCAAAAAGACCGTGAGTGAGTCGTCACGTTTTCAATTAAAGTGAGTCCGAGTTAAGAATAAACTAACGGCAATAGCTACGAAATACTAGGCTTATTTAATTGTATTTCTTAACATAACATACCGTATACATAGTATACGCATATACCTAATCATTTAAGAATTAACTAAGTGTAATAATATAAATATTTCCATGTGAAAGAGAAGAACCTAAACAGAGAGATCGACGAAGAGTTTATTCGCACCCCGCCGTCAACAAAGTTGTTTATGCTGACCCGATATATCTGTTCAGCGTCGATTTACAACCACAATAATCCGGCATGATTGGTTTTATTTTTGAAGAGTTGAATCTGGATTTACAAAAAACCGTAATGTGACACCCTCTAAAAAACTACAGTTCAACCCAAACATCATCTGTTTGTTAGCATTCTGTGAACAAATATTGAAGGTTGTTTGCATTTTATTGCTTAGATTTATCATAATTGTTTAGTGTTACGATATTTTATTTAAAGTGTACGAAAATTAAAACTGTGTGAAGACTTCTCTATTTTCAGTCAACGTAGCAGTGATTACTCCTTGATTTATATCCATTTATAAAATTGTTTCAATACTTTGGGATATCTAGTTTCGTTTTGTCCAAACTTCTGTCTTGTTACTACCTAGCGTCGGCCTATTGTTAGGAAGCATAATTAATTAATAGGCCGATGACGAAATGGTGACTGGGTCCACCAGATTCGACCCTTGCGGGATTGAATCCGACGACGTTCAGTTTTGGCAAGCACTATAACCACTCTGTCAGCCAGCCTTTTTTAGCTGCAATAGGTCAGAGGTGACGTGCTGGAACAGTAGTCAAACGTTGGTGGATCGAAACAAATAGCGGGCGACTTTATATATCACCGCTTCGGTACCACACAGACCCTAGACCCATATTCGTTGTTTGTTTGTTTTGTTTTTTCGTGTAGCCTTCTCGCAAAGGTCTAGTGTTTTCATATCCTACAACTCCCTATAACCGATCTAACCACATGTAGCCTTGACCAACGGCTTAGCGTACCTTCCAAATCACATTGGCAGTCTGAGAAATTAAATTGCATATCTATCATAACCGGTAATCGAACCCATATCTTTGGGGTCGTTGTACTCTAACCCCTCAGCTACGACTACCACAGACCCATGGTGATGGTCCATATTTGATGGTGATGATCACATATTTACCATAACTTTTCAATATTTAGCTGGTACAATTTAAGCCGATTTATGTTTACACTGAACAATTACTATTATAATGAACGATTGCACGAGCGCCCTCCCCATTAGCGAGCAGTCAACAATGCAGTTGGGGCGGGCGGCCGTCGCGCGTCAACAGCGCTACTGTAGTGGAGGGTGCGTCACGCTCCTAGAGGCGATTGAAATCTACGAGCTTTTAACTGGCATTCAGTACAAGGGCCCTCACAGTGGCCATTAGCTTTAGAACTAACATTTACAACGCAGTCGTATCAGTCAAGTACCTTCGCTTCATCACTGACGCCAGTAACTCTTCATAGCTCTTCAACGGTGATCTTCTTATAACTGTTATTATTTTGAATTGTTTAATGATTTTTAATATTTCTCATTAAAAAAATATTATGTGATAATAATATGTGGAAACCTTTTAATGTTTATAGTGTCACTAAAAGAGAAAGTTTGTAGTTTTTTCAACTTTTTTCCCCCATAAGTTAATAATAAGTAGAGTTTGTTTATAGCAGGCGAGTTTGTAAATATCTGTCTTCCTAACTCTGAGTCATACAACCCGTAAAAATGACGGGTTATAAAAAAATATGTATGTTATACATACGTTTACTAAGCTGGGCTAAATATTCCTCTAATATATTCATTAAAAATATAAGTCAATTAGTCAATTTGGCGTCGTAAATTAAATATACTCATAGATTAAAGTTGATCTTAAAGTATCTATGGGACTTGAGTGTTGAGGTGAGAGGGTGTGTTGTGTATGGTCGAACAACGTTGTTAGGCGGCGATACGAACCATAACAGGGGATTGGATCAGCGACAGTCCTCTCCGCGCGTCACGGAGCGTCACGTCACGTCCACATAACCTCGAGTCACGTCACGTACGCGTCAAGTCACGTCGCGCCCACATTATCACGAGTCACGTTCGCATCACCTTTAGTTACGTCACGTGACATCCGCGTTACGGTTTTATAGATTTTACCATCAATATCCTCAAGAAAAGATATAAAAAAATCAGCTGAATAAGATCATTTATTAACAGCTCAATGAACAGAAAAAGGGATTACACTACGAAATTGTATCAAATTTTGCTTTGGATAAAATAAATTTAACTTTCGAGCTTTTTACAGAACTAATCGTATTTTATTTTACTATTTATATTTTTACATTGATTTATTACTAGGTTAAACATTGTATATTAAAGTAGTTTTCTTACAAAAGTCTAAATAGTTAAGTGTTCCTTTCTGAACAAAACATAATATGCGTATTGAATACTTTTATAAAACAAATTGTGAGCTTCCATTTCATGTAGACATAAAAATCTATAATTTAATAAATAACATTTATATAGAAATAATAAAGTGATCGGAACGGAGATCGGTGAACTCTTTTAGAGTTCTAGCAGCTAAATTACTGTATATTATGTAAAAATGTATTGGAGTCGACGTCGAGTATAACTTCATCATTGTATAATTTAGTTATTCTACTAACTTACACGGTGAAGGCAAGAGCAGTTAGTCCTAAAACAACCAGTCACCTGAAACAAAATTATACCCTTTTAGAAACACAAAGCATTTTATCGAGAATAAAATTTTTGCACAATGTAGCTTTATTCATAATCATGTTTGGGAAAAAACACCATGAATCATTTTATAACTCATCGTATTTATTTACGAGAGTAAGTGAGTAAAAACACCATGTTTTTAAATGGTTTTTGAAATAAATAAATATTATTTTTTAATAATGTATGTCGTATTAGGTTAAAATATGTGATTGACCTCTAAGAAAAATATTTAGATGGCATGCCAGATAATCAGATTATAGCGTATTTTCTATAAGCAGTTAGAGCTACACGATAAAAAAAGACAATAAAACATAAACAACTCATAAAAACAAAAAAACTCAATCTTTATGCCATTTCGGGACATACGGTATGAGTATATTTAAATTATTTATGTATTTCAACAAGCTGGAGAGCTTAGATTACGCGTTTGGTCAGAGATTAAAATTCTGGGAAATTATTTAATAATTGACTAACAAAATTTTACTTTTGTTAGTACCATTGGTATTAAGCCCAAAATAAAATAACTAGTGTTTGAATATTGGCAGTAAATCTTTTACTTAAATACAAAACTTAGTACAGTATACAAAACACGAGTTTTTAAGCCACAATGTTTGGAATTATTATTTGAAATATTGTAATGGTACATATGGTACACGGTTTAATCTATCAAAGGTCTACTGTTGTTGGAGTCTACGAATTCAAAAATTCAAAATTTCCCATCGCAGAAAGCCTATTTACTCATTTTTTTATGTAAGAAAATACACTGTGATACAGTTTGATACTTAACCTATGATCATGTTTTTTAACATCATCACAAGAAAATTTTGTGAGCACGCAGGTGTGCTCCAACGGGGGGTTATACGATAATTTACCGAAAATTATCGTATAAAACATACGATAATTTTCGGTCATGAAAACGAGAGGGAAGAACTAGTTGAACGGGTCTCGCCGGGGTTGCCGGTACAACGCTCCGACACACGCTCTGGTGCCTTCAACATCCGCCAAACCGCGCCACCGTCGGGTTGCAAAAATAACATCACTACTGACGTGTTTCATATTTAACTATATAAAAAAACTTAAGTCTATAAGGTGAAATTTATTCCTCTACAAACAATATGAGATATACCAATATTTTTATATGACTGCAAGTGTAATTTAAATTTTTATTTACGTATATCTTAAAGAATACATATGAAGGAACATGACATACGAAAGTAATGTAATAAAAAATGACAGAAATATTTCATAACTAATATGAATCACGGTATTTCAGAATAGATTAAAATACTATAAGAGGTAAAACATGGCCCATATCCAGGATATATTGGTCGAAATACTCAACAACAATACCAGAATAACTGTAAATCGTGAACGGAAGTTCATAAACAAGAGTGGAGCATTTAAATAGTTTTATTTCGTCGATTACTTGAGCCATAACAGGTTAGCGCCGCCGCCGGTAAAATCAAGTTGATAAAGTTGATATTGCGACCGAAATCACATTCATCCAAAGTGATATTAAATTATGGATCAGAGACAGCCTCAATATTCCAACTTGTTCCCCGCGCTTGGCAGCGTTCTGGAGAAAGATTGCAAACTGTATTTTAGAACTCAAATAAAATTTTCATCTCTCAATTGTTTAGTTATATGACCGTTATAACGCATCATTTTAAAATATTATCATTTACTCATTTTTTAATTTAATTGAAAAATCATTTAAATTAATATAATTGGACATTAGACTTTTAGTCTCTTTCAAAATATTTAAGTCGTCTTTTAGTTATATTTTCAGTGACGTTAAATAAATGTGAAGTATAAAACAATTGGTTTTTGATTATCTAAACGTAAAAAATGTTAACATTGAAACCGACATTTTTCTAAAAGAAAACCTCAACTGCAGTGTCCAACGCACCATACACACACTCGACTGACGTAGACTCAATACAATATACCAAACGCAATATGGAAAGGGGAAAATTTGTTTGGTAAAACAATACTTCTGTTTGTAGTAGTTATAGAGTAGGAAAATGGGTAAAAATAAAAAATTATAAAAAATTCTCTTTTACTGTTTCCATCTGAATAATCCTTTAAGTTGTAAATGTCTGCATATGTGATGATAAACCAATGGCTAATATGAGGAGAGTGTGTTGTCTTTAAACTTTTGATCTGCCGATGGTAATTTTTTTTATAAGCTCAATGGAAACTCAATCGGTCTACAGATAGTTTATGAATCATGCTTACTATAAACAAAGTAAAAGTACTCTACTGCTTAATATAAGCTAAGTACCTATCATTGTAACATTGGTTATTATCAGGGTATAATGGGTACTCAGCCATTACCTCATTCATAGCCATGGTCTATTAATAGATTATAGTAACGGCCGTCGTAATAGGCATTAATAGATGGGGGTAACATGTTAATCATGTTGTTTTGAACGAATATTTAGTAGGACCTTACGTCAACCATGATAACTGGCCTGATAACTGGCTGGTTAACATTACGCTTATGGAGAATAAAATGTAAACAATACCAACCAAAACAGCTGTTTATAACCGTTTGACAGTTCTTGATTGAAGACTGCGGGGAACAATATAGAGGTTATGCATTAATATTTATTTTATGAATTAAATAAATGCAAAATTATCAGGTTACTAAACAATTTGTAAAAACTTAAGGATAACATAGCTGTGCGAAATAAAATCAGAAAAAAGTATTTCCAAAATCTTCCGTGTTTTGATAGAAAACGTATTCGTTGTATTGCTTGAAGCCACTGTAACAAACCAATTAATTGATGTAAATTAAATTTCTCTTTTGCTTTTCAATCCTCATTCCGTTTATAACAAAATCAGTTGATCACAGGCTAAAAATAACGGTATGGATAATTAAACAGTAAATGATCGGCTTTGGCTAAAAGACGTTAAACGGCATCGCTCAATTGACTAACGTCGTAGCCGAGTTGTAGCGTGTCGGCCTCAAGAACTATAGGCCGCGAGTTCCATCTCCACCAGGGGTGATACTTTTTGTTCAGTGCTATATTAATTATGGTGTATTAAATCGGTTTTATTTCAACCACATAAATGTTTTCATTGGGCAGTAAATTTGTTTTAATTTTGCTAATTAACTTGTAAAAACATGTCTTATTCTATCCGAGCAAAGCTCGGTCACCAGGTACTTTAACGTAAATCCAATACCACCAACAATAAATTTCAAACAAAAAATGTTTATTTGTTAAAAATGTATAATGCTAAAATTGTAATTGGTTGTTTTTGATTTGTTTTGTTGTTGTTGTTTTAAATTGTTGTCTATACGAGTAGTATAAGAAACAAACTATTACCAAAATTTTAATCTGAGACAATAATATGCAAGATAAAATACGTACAAAAATATTAAATAATTCAATTATATTTTTTTAAACTGCACTAATAATAATTAGGGGTTTTATTAGATTTGAAATTCCTTATACCGAGAATAATTAGCCAATTACTATGGTTCATAAGGAAGGACGAAACACAGCACGATTGTGAGAACAACATGGTTTATATGAATTCCCGGCGCAAATGGATTCACAACTAATCCGCCTTAGGTCTCACTTTGTCGGCTGGTATCAATCAGAACTATCTTACTCTGTGGAAACGTAAAAATACTCTGTGTGATTGTGAGTATAACATGGTTTATATGAATTCACAACTAATCCGCCGGAAGTCTCACTTTGTCGGCTGGTATCAATCTGAACTATCTTACTCTGTGGAAACGTATGGATACTCTGTGTGATTGTGAGTATAACATGGTTTATATGAATTCACAACTAATCCGCCGGAAGTCTCACTTTGTCGGCTGGTATCAATCTGAACTATCTTACTCTGTGGAAACGTATAAATACTCTGTGTGATTGTGAGTATAACATGGTTTATATGAATTCACAACTAATCCGCCTCAGGTCTCACTTTGTCGGCTGGTATCAATCAGAACTATCTTACTCTGTGGAAACGTATAAATACTCTGTGTGATTGTGAGTATAACATGGTTTATATGAATTCACAACTAATCCGCCTCAGGTCTCACTTTGTCGGCTGGTATCAATCAGAACTATCTTACTCTGTGGAAACGTATGGATACTCTGTGTGATTGTGAGTACAACATGGTTTATATGAATTCACAACTAATCTGCCTCAGGTCTCACTTTGTCGGCTGGTATCAATCAGAACTATCTTACTCTGTGGAAACGTATAAATACTCTGTGTGATTGTGAGTATAACATGGTTTATATGAATTCACAACTAATCTGCCTCAGGTCTCACTTTGTCGGCTGGTATCAATCTGAACTATCTTACTCTGTGGAAACGTATAAATACTCTGTGTGATTGTGAGTATAACATGGTTTATATGAATTCACAACTAATCCGCCTGAGGTCTCACTTTGTCGGCTGGTATCAATCTGAACTATCTTACTCTGTGGAAACGTATAAATACTCTGTGTGATTGTGAGTATAACATGGTTTATATGAATTCACAACTAATCCGCCTCAGGTCTCACTTTGTCGGCTGGTATCAATCAGAACTAT
Organism: Nephotettix cincticeps; assembly: GCA_023375725.1. Lineage (NCBI taxonomy): Eukaryota > Metazoa > Arthropoda > Insecta > Hemiptera > Cicadellidae > Nephotettix > Nephotettix cincticeps. Next base: position 65,565,986 of record CM041789.1, on the reverse strand, counting down.
CTTACTCTGTGGAAACGTATAAATACTCTGTGTGATTGTGAGTATAACATGGTTTATATGAATTCACAACTAATCCGCCTCAGGTCTCACTTTGTCGGCTGGTATCAATCAGAACTATCTTACTCTGTGGAAACGTATAAATACTCTGTGTGATTGTGAGTAAAACATGGTTTATATGAATTCACAACTAATCTGCCTCAGGTCTCACTTTGTCGGCTGGTATCAATCTGAACTATCTTACTCTGTGGAAACGTATAAATACTCTGTGTGATTGTGAGTACAACATGGTTTATATGAATTCACAACTAATCTGCCTGAGGTCTCACTTTGTCGGATGGTATCAATCTGAACTATCTTACTCTGTGGAAACGTATAAATACTCTGTGTGATTGTGAGTATAACATGGTTTATATGAATTCACAACTAATCTGCCTCAGGTCTCACTTTGTCGGCTGGTATCAATCTGAACTATCTTACTCTGTGGAAACGTAAAAATACTCTGTGTGATTGTGAGTATAACATGGTTTATATGAATTCACAACTAATCCGCCTGAGGTCTCACTTTGTCGGCTGGTATCAATCTGAACTATCTTACTCTGTGGAAACGTATGGATACTCTGTGTGATTGTGAGTATAACATGGTTTATATGAATTCACAACTAATCCGCCGGAAGTCTCACTTTGTCGGCTGGTATCAATCTGAACTATCTTACTCTGTGGAAACGTATACATGCTCTGTGTGATTGTGAAGCATACAGTTCGTGTTGGATAAACTGCATGGATGTGTACAGAGTAAATTGTAACAGGGTGCCAAAAGAAACATACTACAAACATATTTTAAGAAAACAAACATTTAAAATACCTTGATCGTTAAAATACCATTGACTATCGTACAGCTAGTCCCAAATTCAAAATTTAAAGAAAAGCAAACTTATACATTGTTGTAATCGACCCAAGTAAAAAATTTTATTTCTAAGCAAACAAAATATTATTATTTCTATCACCATGCAGGATATACAGGGTGTTCATTAAAGTCGGGGACAAACTTCGAGAGGTGATCGTACTCATCAAAATAAACAAAAAATCACCTATAACCATTTGTCGAAAAATCCTCCGTTTAGCCACTAGCCGCCATTTTGTATTTTTTACAAAAAACGTTATACATCAAGAACCATTTAAGATACAGAAACCAAACTTTGCACACATATTTATTGGTTAAAGACACAAATAGTTTCAAAGTATCATTTAATTTTCTTTTATATTTTCAAAATGGCGGTGGTTAAAAATCTTTTAATTAAAATAACAAAAAACCCATTATCTTCATAAAATTTTTACCACAAATAAAAAAAATTGCTATTTTAATTTCAAATCGAACGGTACTTTGGTGAACGAAATCCGTCCACGGATAGCCGAGAAAATGCAGGTTTAATGTTACATTACAGGGCCCACGCGCAACCGCGGAGTGGCCGTGGCAAAGAAGCCGCGTTGTGCCAGCTGAACTCCGCTTCTTAGCCACGGCCGCGCCGCGGTGGCGCACGGGCCCTGTATTCTAACATTAAAAGTGCATTTTCTCGGTTATCCGTGGACGGATTTCGTTCAGCAAAATACCGTTCGATTTGAAATTAAAATTTCAATCTTTTTTGTATCTTGTAAAAATTTTATAAAGTTAATGGGTTTTTTGTTATTTTAATTAAAATATTTTTAACCACCGCCATTTTAAAAATATGAAAGCAAATTCAATGATAATTTGAAACTATTTGTCTCTTTGGCCAATAAACATGTGTGCAAAGTTTGGTTTCTGTATCTTAAATAGTTCTTGATATATAACGTTTTTTGTAAAAAATACAAAATGGCGGCTAGCGGCTAAACGAAGGATTTTTTGACAAATAGTTATAAGTAATTTTTTGTTTATTTTGATGAGCAATATCACCTCTCGAACTTTGTCCCCAACTTTAATGAACACCCTGTATTTAGTTCAATTGCAAATAGCAAATTCACTAGCAAGGAATATTTGCTTAAGTTTTATTTTGTTTTCATTAAATGTGCATAATTAATTATTTTGTCTAGTAAAAACTATTAACAGAATGAAAATACTTTGTTTTCAACCAAAATATTACTAAAACTAATGAAAATATTATTACATGAATAACAGACTGTAGCTACATAATTTATTTAGTGGTGTAAACATAGGCGTGCACATATACACATTGCAGAGTTGTACTGTAATTATGAACTAATAATATAGAATAAACATGAACATGTCGGGTATTTTACGATTGGTCAATTTATTTTCGTCGCAACGTGAGCAGCGTTAACGATCACTTGTTTTTATTACAAAATTTACGAATGTAATTCGGCCGCTTTATTTGGCGCTGGACCAAGTTAAGTTATCGCTTAAATGTGCGAGGCTCCAATTTCGATGTAAAACCACCGCTCGTGTTTTACAGACCAAACATCACTTCCACACACCGCGGCTTAACAAGTATAACAACACAGTTGAACCTCGCTAATTCAAAATTAAAAGAAAACCAACTGAAACCTAGGCTTTCGCGGCCGGTGTAAACAATGTCAAGATGATTTTTCGGCGTCAACCGCGTCGTCATGTTGTAAGTATTACCAAACGTTTCGCTCTTGCTGTGAAGTGGCATCCTCATTGGCTAGGCTGAGACGTTTTGCAATAGTAACAACATGACGACGCGGTTGACGCCGAAAAATCAACTTGCCATTGAAAACCAATTCACTTCGAACTATAGGAAGTTTGAATTGTAATTATTTGTACTCATTAACGAAATCGGTAGCACACAACAAATTGAATCCTTTACAACACAATGACATTAACATTTCATATTTATATCATCAATGCTGAAGCAAAGCAAAGAAAAAAATGCCACTGATGATCCGAACCTGGAGAATTGGGAAAACGCACTGGTTAATTTTCGACTCTCTTGTTTTTAAAAACGTTAAATTTCTGGGGCTTGTGGGAACCGACTTTGAATTGTAAAGATTAACTTCGAGTTTTACAGGTAAGTTTCAAATTAAATTAACATAATTCGAATTTACAGAATATTTAAAATAACACAGACGCGGGAAAACATAAATTTTTCTGTTCTGTCAAATATTTTTGATAAAAAAAATTGCTGTTCTACCTCTTCATCAAGGATATTGGTCGTGTCTTGACTGTTTCTTTCTGCTCTTTGCAGATGACATGAGGATTTTTAAAAACATTTTGTCACCCCAAGAGCTTTACCTCGAAAGAATCTTGAACAGAATAGCTCAGTGGTGTGTTGATAATGATATGCAGTTGAAAATGGTTAGGTGTTAGGTAATGACATTCTTTTGATCAAAACTACCCCACTCATTTGTCTACAAACTATAGCCTATAGAACTTCACTTGAAGGAGTCTCCTTTGTCAAGAACCTGGGTCTGTATTTCACCCCATCTCTTGATCCTGGTGAGCATATATTCAGGACCTGCGCAAAGGCTGATAGAGTTCTAGGTCTTATCGCATGCACCTAAAGAAATGCCTTCATTCCTACTACCATCAAGATTCTGTATGTGGCACTTGTGCGTCCCATTTTGAAGTATGGGTCTGTGGCTTGGGCACCTCACCAGATTGGCCCCTGCAACTCTATCAATTCTGTGTTTGTTGTCATATCGTTTGTTGAGATTGTTGGGTGTCAGGAGTGGGTTGAACTACCTTGAGGTAGATGTTTTACAGACTGCTGATGTTTATGGACTCACTTCTCTCACCATTCAAAGGACTGCTATTGATTTGGTTTTCCTGAACAAAGTCATCAATGGGTTGATTGACTGCGCTGAGTTGCTGCAGATGGTTGATCTCCACATCTCTCAGAGAACCCGCCTAGCGCAGACCTTTGCGAAACATAATCATTTGAATGTGTATGCCTATAGTACCATGCCGCGACTAATGCACTTTGGTAATGCCTTGCAGACTGAATTCTTTGTTGTGACTCTTGAAGGCTTCTAGAAACGAGTCTTTGCTTTTGCAAATAGTATATAGTCTTTCTTATGCTGATTTTTTCGTTATGATTTTTACAAACATTTTATTAGCTATATATTGTTTATTTTCACATACCTTATCAATCTATGTACCTGCTTGTGTTATGAAATGTTTGAAAAGTTAGTTATATCTTCCTGTTAGTAACTTTGAACTTCGATTGTTTGCTTATTGTTTTTGTCCTTCAGTTTATGATTGTTACGTTACTTACTTGTAGTTTATAGTTTGTAGCCATATATGTATTTTAGTGTAAAATGGTGTATACCGTACATGAACAAATACACAAAAGGTAACGAGTGCCGTTGTGAACACGTGGATAAAGGAAGGGATTAAATTACCTCTCAGGAAAGTAATTTTAACTACGTCCCGTTAAACGTTCGGTTTATAATCAAAGGTTAAACATAGTACACGAGTAACAGTTACGGCGAAATAGGCCGGTAAATATGATGTCGTTAAAGACGGGTTAGTGTTTCGTTGATGTCACTAATAACTGGTTATAGAGGAATAACACTTTATTGTTTCCATTCCCATCTCCTCGAGGGATTAGTTCCAGACATGTACAAAAGGAGTTTCATTTAGTTGTATTAGAGGTCCGACAATGTGAATGTGGCTGTGATTCATAAGAAGGGCCGAGTCTTAACAAGAGACAGCTTTGTTGGCGACAATGGGACAATAGGTCATGTCCGGCGGACAATGGCCGCCAGCTGATTAAGATATTACCCGCTTTCGACCTTTCAACCCCTACTTATATAAAACATTTATTAAACATTTTTGACAAAATATTTTATACATTTTTCTATATAAAAATTCACACGTGACTGAAAGTTAATTAAAAATAATCTGTAACTATTTAAAATTTAAATCAATAATCTGATTTCTCATGGATTTTACTGATTCTTAACTGGAACAGTGACGTGTTCTGCAATACTGCAACATAGGTTACGAATTATGGATATTTATAAGCTATGATCTGTAGATGCGATATTCCCTAATCTGTTGTGGATTAACGTTCCCACTACTGAATACAAAATTCATCCACAAATACCCTCCTCAATATTAGAAAAGTTCGTAGTTAAGAGGTAAACTTGTAGATTGGAACCAACATAACACTGTAGGTTCCTTAGGTGCCATCGGCAGTTGGGCTATTAATTACCAATCATGTATAAGTAACAAGTCAGTCTTAGTCATTAACAACACTATAAAATCGCGTTCCTATTATCTTAGACTTATTTCTAATTCGTATTTATCTCAAAATACTTACCTGGGTTAGTTAAAATTTCAGTTAAAAGTATTTAAGTACTTACAAGTTTTGAGATTGAGATTCAAAACATTAAAATGACCTGATGATTCAGCTTATTGTGTAAAGTAACTATGCATTATTAATTTACCTATATTAGAGATATATTTATTGTTGTCCTGAAATTAGGGGAAAAGAACACTAAATCATATGCTTTGTTCGTTTAATAGTTTTAAAGTTAAAGATACTCAAGTTCAAGTAATTTAATTTACATAATACAAATATTAAGATTAAAGAGACAATTATGTTATTGCTATAAAATAATAATAATAGGTGGATAATGACTGACTGACAGAGTAAAGATTAATCTTTAATTTCAGAGAGCAATTTTTGGCTCGCTGGGATTGAAAACAAGCAGAATAAATAACTAGCTTATGTCTGAATTCCCTGCGGGCTCGCGGTGTAATGCCGCTTCGCACGGCTCTGCCTTTACACTCATTGTTTGTGCACAATCCTATGCTGCCGCTGTTTTAAAATTAGAAAAAAAATGTAGAACTGAAATGAATAAACCATAAAACTTGTTTAGTTCATCATGAAATCGGTCATTAGAAAAGTACTTTATTATTGGACTTTGTGTCTACAATACGCAACGTTTCTGCTGATGATGAAACTCCCCCCGTTGTCAAGTGCTAATATCTACATCTTCATAATAAGGCTATTTTCATAGATCGACGAACAATTTGCTATTTTGAATCTTTGCTATTTGTCTAACGGTTACTGAGATATATAAACTGGTAAACACAGTACGTTCTGTATAAAGTGTATAAAACACACCCTTGGTATAGATTTATATGTAGATATTTATGTAGATAGGATCTATTAATGCACTGCGCAAGCCAATTTACGTCCGTGTTATTTTGACGAGGATAAGAAAATTGAGAAAAATTCCTTGTGATAAAAAACATGGCAGAGGCATGTAAATGTTTTTTTTATACTGTACATGTGTTATAAGAATTTACAGAATACAGAAAATAAGTTTTATAACTGTGGGTGTTCACGTTTTCATGGAGAGGACGAACACAAATGCATTGTTTAACGTTGCAAACGGACATGCAGAGACACAGACAATGATTGAGATAAGAACCGTTCCATTCGGAGCTATAAAACGTAGAAATAACCAAAAATATTATAATGCCAAGCAATGTACAGACATAACTTTTATTTTATTTATATAAATAGCTCGGTGAGCATGAGTTTGATAGGTTACCCTGAACGTCATATCCGGTGCAACATCTGGTTACGTGTGCAGCCGCCTCGACCGGATGTGATGACCTTCCTCTCGCCACAAATGCAATCCAAGGATGCTCAAGCGATGATTGATTTTCTAGGTTTAACGTGCGAAAATAAATTGCACATAACAGTAGATTCGATTGAGTATAGTATAGTTTAGCCAGAAGTATGTCAAAGACATTATACTAAACATTAATGGAGCCAGACCTAAAGGGAAGGTAAAATTTTATGTTAAAGGGGTTGCTGATAACAACGCTTATTGTGGGAAAAATATATTTATATATGTTTTAACGATTGATTAGTATAATTGTTATTATGTTACAATATTATGGATTTTTTTCGTAAAAGCCTAGTACACCCCTCCAAGAATAAAAATAATACAGTAAAAGGTATTCCTCCTCCATACTGCCTCTTATAAGGATTATTCTATTTTTTGAGAACATTTTCAGTATTTCAGAAACTAATAAAATAGTTATTCAATTTTTTTATTATGATTCTGGCATATAAAGATATTTTTAAAACAGTAATAAAATGCAATTATTTGGAAATTAGAAGACATTAAATATTGAATAACAGAAGCTGAGTTTAAAAAAGACAAATTTACTTGAAATTTGAGTGAAATCATTTATAGTAGAAACAATTAAGTGTTGAAACAAAACAATGCTTCGTTGGTTATAAATGGGCAGTTAATGATTAGGTTATCGTTGAGGAAAACGATGAAATACGTCGTCATGTATTGGAGTTGTGGAGATTAATGTGGACAATGCGGAATAATGCGTACACGTATTACGATACACTGTGAAATGAACGTAATACTCCATATCGTTGTGGATAATAAATTAAGAACTTATAACTATTTATTAGGTATAAGGTAAACAACTGATTAAGTTTAATATATTATTTTTTAATTATTTATCACAGCAATTATGAAGCAAATTATTTAATTTTATACACACAAACAAAATATCAAACATTTGCTTGAATATTCCTGTGAATTTATTCATTAAAATGATAAAATCTGCGGTGAAACTAACATCACTGGGGAAAACTCACATCTGTTTACTTTCGTAAAAACCTTTTGTCTATCGACTTTAATATTATGCAGTTAATAAGTTTTTAATTCATTGTCTAAGTGTCGGTACATACCTATAATTTATAATTCTGTGTAATACTCTACATATTTGATCTTTTTGAGCATTAAATATTTACATTAAATAACTGTATAATATTTAATACTATTTTTATTTGGATTATTGTTGAAAATAAAAAAAGTAAATTCCATTCAATTGTGTTCAAACATTGATTTGTTTTAGTATTATAAAGAAATAAAAAAATAACCTCTCACAATGTTCTGTATATGAATACGTAAAATGATTGCTTATTTACTAATGTTAAACTTAAACACGTTACTTTAAAAATATCATTATTTTATGAATAGAACAAGTTGTATAACGAATAATAAATGAATAGAGAAGGTAAATATATTGAATAAAAAAATTAAGTAAAACTGTGTAAAACTAAATGAATTTAAATTAATTTTCGAGCTTCTCATAATGATAATGTGCACACTTTTAAAATACCATGTATTATTTACTGTGAAATGACATTAACACGACAAAACATTAACATAATTCATTGAAAGTAGTTAGTTTTAATCAACTGGTGACTTGTAAATATTTTAAAGTTTTACTTTTTAGAAAAACATTTTAAAAACAATCAAGATAAATCAAATTATAGTTTGGCTGTACATTCCTTCGAGTTGCAATAACTAGGTTATTTTTACGTTGAATGCCTTCGAAAAGTCTAAATGGGTCTTATTAAAATTTCTGTCTGTTTATGTAACGCTAAACAATGTTTTATTAAAACGCTTAGCCGTGAAAACGGAAGAGCCCTCAGTTATGAAATCTATTTTCATTATTTGAAACCCTTTGAAAAAGGGTTTGTTTACTTACTAAACTGAGCCAAATACTATAAAAATAAAATAATAAGCTACGAAAACTCAAGTTTTAAACAATATTAAATATATTATTTCCAACATTTACAGAACATATGATCCGTGAAAGTAATATAATATAAGGAATTAACTAACAACTATCAAATTAAAATTAAATAATCAAGCTGAGAGCGCATTTATCTGTTTTAGATTTTAGGTGTATATAACTGAACCCTACTACCCGTACAAAGGACGGGCTTACTGCTAGTTATAAATAAAAATATAGTTGTTTGTGGAAATTAGAAAAATGTTTAACTTTTTAATTGAATTCCAGAGATGGGATAGAAATGGATATTTTGTAAGTAAAAGCTGAATGGATCGCAGCACGTAGGCGGACGGCGGATGTCGCGTCCGGCACGTAATCCCGCCGTGTGTGAGTAATCCCGTTATCAGTAGCGTGACAATATGGCGGCTGTTATCAGCATCTCGCACTCACAACAGCGCCTACCATGCCTGGCCGTTCAGCGGTTCGCTACGGCATATTGATCGGTCATAGTGAGTCCAGGAATTTGGATACAGTACCTTTAATCCATTACCAACACAATGCTGTAAAAATAGGACTTTTGCTGAGATTACTTGCGTTAAAAATTCACCAGTTCTTCCGCCATCTTGCTTCTGCTTTTTACTCCCGAAAGAGAAAAACTCTAAAAAACATCCTGCTTCAAAAACGAATAAAAAATAAATACACATCGGGTTTATATGAAGCCAAAATCTTTTCACTTGAAAAAAACACTTATCAGTGATCTATGTGATGTAAAAATATTAAATAAACCATAATTTAGAATGTGTCAACTTTTTCGTAGAGGTATTTTTTAGCTCAATCACATAAATCGATGACATATATTATAACTTCATTGTATCAGTTTTAAAGTATCCGTATCCTAATCACCACAAAAATCACATAATTTTAATCTTCGTCCGACTTGTTTGTCCTTTAAAACATTTAAATTTTTACTAAAGCTACAATTCTCGTCATTCTTTTACATATTTAACTGTATAATAGGCATTTAATGGTTTTATTTTAATGTTCCAAAAAAGAAATTTAAACTTGTATAGTCCTATTTCTGTTTTTCTTATAGTTGTATATCTGTGTTATCCGCCTCCCCTCCAAAACACTTCAACCTAAACGAGAATAAAATCAAATCTACTACGATATGACCAGAAGCTCGTAATATTTATTACACTTAACTTATCAAAGGAATCCTACTGTTAGCGGGCCGGATTTCATACTTCAGAGCCTTTGTGTATCGACGCTCTGTGAGTGGATCTACGAGGAAACATCCCAAACTTCCACATATATGGCCAGTTTCCTAACAGTAATACTACAATCATCAATTTACAGTATGCGGAAATTCTCTGCCATACTACGACAAAGTGAAGGATCTTGCAGTAATACTTAACACAGCACTCACCTGGAACGAAGTAGTCACTGACACACGCAGAAAATTTTTCACCTCAAACACATTGAAAAAATTACAGATTTTTTGCCACTACACACTAAATTCCTCTTGGTAAAATCACTTGTACTTCCTCACTTTACTTACTGCAACTCACTGATCAATGACATGACTGTAATACAGGCGAGTATGCTCCAGCGTTCTCAAAATTATTGATCGAGATTTGTTTATTGTCTTAGACGTGATGAGCATATCATACCATACTACCTTGAGGCAATAATTTTGAAATTGAAAGATCAAAGAGCAATCAAAATTCTGTCATTACCTTTTTCAATGTAAAAAACAGGTGTTCCAAATTATTTTAGAGATGACTTTAAATTCGTATCTCAAGGTAGTTCGCAAAATTCACGGTTGCTAATGTGAGTGTTTGTGCTTAAGTGTGAGTTTTGTAATCCAGCTACTTGGAGGTCACGAATTGTGGATAGTTGTAAGCGGTGGTCGGTGGGTGTAGAGTTCTCTTGTGTGGAATAACGTCCGCACTATTGAATACTACGTTAATCCGTAAAGACCATCCTCATAATTAGACCAATTCGTAATTCAGAGGCCGTGGTTCTGATTCCACGTTTAACTGTAGGTCTATTAGTTGACATCGGCTGTTGGGCTATTAATTAACTGTCTAAGGAACATGTCAGCCTTAGTCAGTAACGAGACTATAAGATCACCACAATCATCTTACACTCAATTCTCATTCATATTTGGCTTAAAATACCTACATTGTGGTACGGTTTCCATTTCAATGATTTAATCAATCTAATTCAATTTCATCATGAATATCGGTTTTCATATTCAATGTCATTCTTGAACATGTATAGACGTATAGAACACGACACATTTATAAAATACATGAAACATGTGAATGTGTATAGATGAAAATAAACTAATTAAGTAAACTACAATGTGTATCGTTTAAATTTTCAATGATTGTAACCTCTAACTGAATCACCCGTTATAGGGAAAAATTCGCATTGTACCAGTTGTCAGTTTTAGTGAGCAATTTATTGTTTTTCAAGGGAAAGGCGGGAAATGATGGGCCAGCCTGCAGAGTAGGACTTCTTACAGCAGTAGGACGAAACCAACTATCCTCTCACTAAGACACTTGACACTAACCTGGAAACCTTTTTCACACAATGTCAGGTTAGGCATACCTAATATATGCACTTAGGGCTCACTCCGTATCGGCCTGAGGAAACGTTTAACTAGGATCTGGTCACTGGCCAGGTTCACTGTCACCAAATCAGGTCGTCTAAAAGTAAGACCTTTTACAACGTGGGTAGTAATAGAAGGCATGCTCCACCGTTTCGGAAATTCCTGGGGTCACAAATAATAAAATATAGTACGCAGTGATCTCGACGTAAAACTAAATTATTCTATAGGTATGATGAAAGATATCCCGCATACATAATAAGCTATACAACTGATAGCAGTAATATATTTACGACAAATATACGTTATAGGCCTACGGCGTGCTATAATACATTAGCCAACACGCTAACTGCGCCAGATAGCGATGTTTTATCCTAGCCACATTACCGTAATGAGACCTTGACCAGACCGAGGCGCCGTCTCTATACGACTGACAGGGCTATGGTGTTGCTATTATATTACATGTTGTGGTATTAGCTCATATATATTTGCATTTAGTGAAAACGGTTAAAATTGTTTTACATTTTTTGAAATAACCAGAGTTGAAATTTAAATAAAAACTACCTCCAACAACCCCTAGTTACGAGGTTAGCACGAAACTTACATTGAACATGGTTGATTATTGAAATATTCAACATAGGATATCGATATAATACATTAAATTGTACATACATTTACTAAAATTTGATGCAAATCAATGTTATGAAGAAGTGAGAAGTTTTCAGTTTAGATTTTTCTTACTCTTACGACTGATAACTTTTACATAAAGATACATAACGTAGATTGACAGAGGTCGCTATGTGATAAACAATATCCGCTTATTTAAGGGCGGGTTAAGGCGGTGCGAGCGGCATTAAGGATAACTGCAAATCCACCAGGTCGGCGCTAGTGTCGTTTATACGTACGAATATATGATTGTTTCAAAGAAGCTTCATGAGTGAATTGTTTAAAATAACAATTTTTGTTCCATTTTTAAACATTTTTGGACCTCCAAAATGACATATTTTATAAGATTACCGGATCAAAAATGTGGCTTTAAATATTTTGTTTTCTGTTGTGTACTTAAGATTTTTTTGATATTTCAAAGTGTCACTAAGGTTGCGTGAAACAGGTCTGGTATTCATTAACGTTACAACAATTTCAGCTCAGGTTTTTAATTTTACGTTTTAATTTAGACTAATGGTTTTTAAGACTATCAAGTAAAAAATGTGGCAGTAAAATAATTTTCTGCAATCTATGTGATATTTTTTAATTTCAAAACTTCACATAGGTTACGTGAAAAAGGGCTATTATTCATTCACGTTCCAAAAATTTCAACTCAAAAGCATAAGTAGTTTTCCCACATTCCCTGCATGAGAACCACGAAATTTACGAATTAATCCCGTTGTAACTTGAAAAGGGAAAATACTCTAATTAAGTTTATTCCGAGGAATCACGTAAAATTGAATTAAACTATTTCCCAATACAGGATGTTCCAGAAACTAAGGATAGGAAACAATTAAAGAAGGATGGAAATTCGCCCTCATGCCAGAGTGCTGATTAAGATGTAGTTTATTCTTGTATGGGACTATACTTTTAAAAAGATTCATTATTTTGAAAACTATTTTTACGAAATATTTTCATTTTGATTTCGAAAAGGTAACAATGTTAGAAATCATATCGATATTGTATTGTTAAAAGGAATACTTAATACCATCAATGAAACAAAACGTTTTCGCTATTCACAAGTAATTGAAGAGGTTTACTTACTCAGCGGGTGAAGGTATTGTTTCACCGAGTTGTTCAGTAATATGTGAATACCTGGGGGAAATTATAATTCTTCCTGTTACGTTAACTGTCCGGTCTACTCCCGTAGGTAATTAACTAGTAAAACATGGCGTGTAAGCTCTTCAACATTTCTCTTGCGTCTCAACTGAAAACTATCTTCACTCAACATATTTAAACAATTTTATAGACAAAATAATATGTTTTGAAAGATAAAATATTTTATATACTTATTCAAATCCATACTGCTCATAAAACAACAGTTTTTTTTGTTTTGTAAAAGGTCCTTAAAGTTGGTGTTTTAGTTTGGGAGAAACGTGACTATCTTAACTTTTTAATATTTTGAAATTTTTTATCTCCTAATTTAGTTTATTTTATTTATACTTTATTAAATTAGATTATGTATCTCCATAGATATACTATGTTAAAATTAATTACTTGATTTATACATCTTTCCTAATTAATAATGAAATTCTAAGTAAAACTGTCACAGTAACTCAACAAACAACAAGACCTGGTAAAAATTTAAAAGTAATAAACGCAGTTCTTATGAACTTATTTAGACTATTGTATAATTAACACCTGAGAAAAATCCCGTTTAGCAGCAGAATAGTGTTTAAATTCCAAAACACAGTGTTCTTTACATTTTTTTCCGTTAGAAGGAGTTGTCAGATTATATAAACATTTTATGTACAGATTACATTCTCTTAAAAAATTACAATCTTTAGATAATATCAAACAATTAAAATATGTGGTCCAGAGATTGAGGCGTATCCTATTAAGAATAATTTGTAAAAATATACTTGGAAAAAAAATGTTTTATCTATAAATGCAACATGGTACATTTTTATATTTTATGAGATTGTGGGTTCTTCTTTAGTTTAACATTTTCAAACCAAACTGCAACTAACTGTTTTATTTAAAAAAATATGTATAAAAATAGTTCGATTACAATATATTTATTTTTTACAGTATGGTAAAAAAACATTTTCTATAAAAGTATTTTCTACTACTTTTGCTTCTCGTGATGAAAAATACTATTGCGTCCTCAAAGTTGGTGACACAAACAATTTAAATTAAAATAACTTGACATTTTTTTTAGAGTGAAATAAATTTGTGTGAAACCTTCGTGAATTGTTCCTATTCACAAACGATCTTCTAATTCATTCTTTCTTCATGGAAGGTGGCTTGGTTTAAATGTGAATCAATAATATATCGATCTTTGGGAGAATCTCTGTAATTATTAATTTATATATACATATATATATATATATATATATATATATATATATGTGACACACATAACATCTAGATTTATGTAAGGAATTGGTAATCTCTTTTTTTCGCCCTGGTAAGCTTTAGGTCTGAATATGGACTTATTATAGTAACTTATTCTATTTATTAAACGTTGAAAGAGCAAACTGTCAAAGAATTATTCAAATTAAATATGAACGAGCTAAATTTTGAATGGAATACAATAGGAATATTTATATCATAGGAATAAATATTGCAGATTTTGTTAAGGTCGGATATTAAAATATCCGTTTCACGGCTAAGCGAAATGGAACTTCCGTGTTTTATTTTTATTTGAAATATAGATTCCACACTGACTGACAGGGCTGAAAAAATGCAAAGAATTGTTTCAAAAGAATCAAAGTGGGTAATTAATTTTTACAAAGTTTAAGTTAGTCTAGTCCACTAATAAAAGTCAACAGCCAAGAAAAATATATAATCCCTAAACAATTACATTAATTTAAAAAAACCAAGGACACTTCCGTTACTGTATTGAGTTAAGTAAGTATTGAAAAAATACTCAGGTGTTAACATTAAAAAAATATAAATGTATGTAAAATAAACGTATAGAATAACCTATTTATTAGATAAATGACCTCAGAGAGGTCCCAGTACAGACGTACAAGTATTTTGTATTTGAGGTTGGGCTAAGATTTATCCTTAATCCAATGACCTAATTGCTTCTCCAAGTTTTGTAACTAACTACTGCCGGCCATCGACACTAATCTATTAATTAAAACGAAATATAATATTGTATGAAACCTGGTAAAACTAGCTGGTAAAGCAAAATGGAATAACAATTGTTTTAACATTTTTTGGAAATCTTTGTGGTCGCTTTGCGTTTGGTTTGAAAAAATATAATACGATTAAAACATTCACAATGAATTAGTAAAGAAGTAAAATCTGCAAAAAAATAGATAACGTGTCAAGAATCATGAGAAAAACGCTGTAAGTAATACAGCATATATTCATCTATTCAAAAAATATATAAGGAATTGTAAAAAAATGATACATGATTAATTAAAAAAAAGTAGCAACTATTAATGTGGTGTAGACTTGTTAGTCTGTAACAATGTTTTGTATTTAGAAATACTTCATTTGAAAAGGCTCCAATTTAAAATGGTGAAAATGTTAAAACACTGCGTTCAGATAACAGAATCCCAGAATTTGTAGGGTGGGAGGGGTGAGAAATGTTTACAAACAAGGCTATTACAGGAGCTGGGGAGACCAAACACCACTATTGTTGGATAAATTGACTTTCACTTCAGAAAGATTAACAGCGGCTCGAGACGAACGAATTTGATGGAATGAATCTCTACAAATATCAAATACAATAAGATTATTATTATATAGAATGCAAAAATCTAATGTTGATTTTGTTAGATAAAATTAATTTCCGTAATCAAACCCTTTGTAAATGTTAGCATAGTCTATAGATTGTTTTTTTCCTGATTACATTCTTCTTTTGAGGAGATGGTAGTTTTTTTTACTATTTTACTTTCTCCCCCTTGTACTTGTGGAAGGGAAAAGTACTATTTTCGTAAACATTATCGAATTTGAGTTGAGAGTACATATATACGGTTTGAGGCTCCTTGAATCCAAAAGAGGTTTTCGGAATGGTGTCTGTCTGTCTACAATGGTGTCTATCTATGTACAAACCCCGAGACCTACCCGATCGTCAGAATTAAATGAATCTAATTACACGGGTGTATTCTGGCTATATTTCCACTAATTTTCTATTTTAGGAATTTTTAATTTTTTAAGGTTAAACCCCCCAAAACCCTGAAAGTAATTGGATGATTATTTAAAAAAAATTAAATGATATCTAGATAAAATTTAACAACGTGATAGTTTTATTAAATTTTGTTATTTTTAAATTTGAATAAGGGAGAAAGTATGTGTCAGAACACTTATATCGTTTATCTACTTAGCCCACCTACACACATTTCAGATCTGTATGCGGGATGTTTTAAAATAGGTGAGCAGACACGGTAAAAGGTGAAAATTATTTATAAACACTGAGAAGGATATCCGGCGTTATCGCTGATCAAGGTGCGGAGTCCGTCTCGCTACCAACTTGACCACCGACTCACCAATAGGTAGGGATTTGACGTCATATCTATGAGACAGCTGTTTAGAGAAACTGAAATTATTACCTTCAGACATATCCATGATCCAACCTATTTCATGCAGGAGAAATAGGCTTCATTAGTTGAATACTATAAATCTTTATGTAATATCCACCAAACACGTTTGGTTTTTCTGTGCTCTATGTTTTAACTGGAGAAAATATTTGTATGACGGTTTTTGACACAATTGTCTAATAAAGTGTTAGTAAGTTCAGTTATCGAATGTAAAAACATTCTAGAATTGAAGGATGAGCGAAAAACCACGTTATTATTCTGAAATTGAATACTTTAGTAATAATGAAATAACAAACATGATGAACAAATCGGCGAACAGTAGATTAGTGAATCGTTTTTGTTATAATTCATGTTACATTGTGTCAAAATTTTTGTTGAAACTTACTTTATGATCAAAATCAATAAAAAGATAATTAAAAAAGCCAAGCCCACCGGTCGAAATTTTAAATTATGTACTGAATATGAACAGGTATACTTTATCGTGGGAGCGCGTTCCATATTTTGATTGTTATAACAAGAGTCAATCTCCTCGGTTGATGACGTCATAGAGTCAGCTGATGTTAAAATAGTCTCAGCTATCAGCTGTGAGGTCATCGGCTTCCCTGCGGTGACCTGCTCCCAGTTTCCTCGACCCAAGACACGTGAATATCCGGAACCTAGGGCCACGCCACCAGCCGCAATATCCTTTTACGCCAGTCACTTTTTATCTCCTTCTATTTTTGGTACTGAATAAGATTTTTCAAGAAACAATAACTACGTTACTCAGTATTAAATTATTGAATCTTCTTAAACACTAATTTACATACGAGATACATAAATTGCGTCCTAAACCTACAATGTCTCCCTATTTTCTGTCATATTGGACTCAGACATTTTGGTGAGATGCGTACATATTTTTGTATTGTTGGGTTGAACTCACCTAAAGTCTGACTGGAACTAATCTAAATTGTGAACGATAAAACAACAAATACAGTAAAAATGTGTTTCACTCTCGCTTCGTCAAAGATTAAAAAACCTTTCTATATTCCCTCTTTTTTATTTATTCATTTCTTTTCCTTTATTTTTACGTAACTCGTCATACGTATTATTTTTACAGTTCAAACAGACCAAAAACACCAATGGATTTATGCTAGTATATCCACAACACAAACTAGAGCGAAAAAATGCTACTGAAGAAAAAGAAAATAGAATATCAGTTAAAAATAACAAAGCCAAAACTTCAAGAAACGACAATACGAGTATACCTTTTAAAATAATCATTTTAGTACAGTTTATTGCTTTAGACATTATTTCCCTTTTTATTTTTTAGGTGTAATAGACCAATGTTATTGAGCACTAATTTTTTGGAATAAGCTAAAAATGCTTAATCCTAAATTACAAAATAAGCAGAACATAGGGCCTATATATAAAAAAATACTTATGTCATACAAAACCATAGTACAGTCTTGCATATAACATTTCAATAGTGTAATTTTCCCCGATAAGCAGATGTATACCGTATTAATAGTAAACTATTAATATATGGCAGTCCTTCAAAATTTAAGCAAAAACATCTTTTAATATTAAATTTTAACGGGTTATGACTATTATCGACCTGGGTTTAAGTGAGACCATGGTCATGTGATTCGCTCAAAGAATCTATAAAATACATTGATTATTTATACATAAATATTTTGTAAATCTTTCAAGAAAAATGGAAAAGTTATGATTATTTTACTTCTTATTTAAGATATGATAAAAATAAATCATTTCCAGAAGTAATTTTTCAATTAGTCTAGAAGATAATGTTGTTAAAATGCTCACAGAAAATTCCAAACAGACACACCAAGAAAAGAGATCAGCCTCTCACCTGCAACAGTAAATACAAATATAAGATGAAAATCGCAACAACTTTGTGTGGCAAATTTATTTAACACTACACGTAATAAAGAGGACTTGAAAAACCTTAAAAAATATAATATATATTAAGACAACATTAATTGTTGGATGTGACGAAAGATTGAACAGTTCGTATTAAAATGTGACCTCATTTGTTTTGTTTTCATTATTGTAGCGGGCTGGGCAGAACAAAAGCGTCGTCACTGGGATGGTGACGTCATATGGAAGAATGTTAACAATGCCAGTACAATAACTGCTCTGGCATCTACATCCACTCAGCGCTCTGGGCTGCTGGCGTTGTCGTTATCAACTCTTATCTCGCTGGATTTGTTTGTTTTATGTCTTGGAAACGCGTCACGAGTTATTTAAAGCAATTTTATTTCTTTAATCGCTTTAAAATTATAATATTTATAATGGTTTATTATAAATCGCTATGCATCATACTTTACTAATAAAAGTGCCAGTTCTATAACACATTTATTTGTATGCTATGATTTGTAGAACGAACTATAAAGATTTTTAACCGGTAGTAACACTTAATACAGCTTGTTAAAAATTATTAAGATTATAAAACTACATTATTATGTTACGAAGTATTATTAACAAAAATGTTTTACACGAAACGTGTTTTTTTAGAGTGATGATACTTTATAAATATACAAAGACATAAAATTGATGGTATATAAGTTATGCTACTTAAAAAATCTACTGTCATTTGATAGGTTTAACCATAAACAACAGACTTGTATTACAATAAATTTTAGGTCGGGCTCTCGCAGGATCCGATAGGAAAACTTTTAATTATGTTTAAATGTTCGTGTTTCGTTGTTTTGTGTTAAGTATTCTTTCATCCATGTCGACGTGCAAGAGACTAATTTTTCTAAATCAGTGAAAATATAGTATTCTCCAAGGCATCTAAATGAGCATGGTGCAACCAGAGTTGAAGCCATGACTGTAGCTATCAACCAAATGTGACCTGGGTAAACATAAAGATAAAATTAAAAACCACTTTAATTTTTCTAACCTGTTAAGGGACATGCCACAATAATGATCTATTTTAATCACTTGGCTTAGTATGCGAAGAGTTTTATGACCTCCAGTGTGTGATTTTTGATTCGATTTATTGAAGAATGTTTAAAGAGCTATTAGTTTAAGTCAAACGTATAATACTAGGATATAACAACAAAGAAACGTCAGTCTGACAACGGCGTTGTAACGCTCCGGTCTGGAACGTGGAATGCAATTCTAGTGTACAGCTTCATTACGATCATTGCTACATCATTATACTGCTAAAAGTGCATCATTGTAATCTACGTGTATGAGAAAATTCTATGGCTATAATACTATTTATGAACTAATGAAAGGTATTTTATTTAATTCTTCTAAGTACTTCTCTCGGGTCACACTGTCTTGTGAACATAAAAAACACCAAAAAAACTTTCTTAGATCACTGCTGCAAAAAATATTGAGTTGTAAAAACGAAAATATATGGTAAGAAATGTTATATCTTTGATTTCTCAAACTGTTAATAACATACAAAAGTATACATACTGTAGTAAGAGAGTTTTAATGCGGCTAAAGCAATCACGTTGCAATATAAGACTACTTAATTTACTCCTGAACAAATTATCTGAGAAAGGTTTACTAGTGTTTACTTATGTACTCATTCTCTTAATTCCGTCAATTTATTCAATTGACGTTAAACGGATCAGCTAAAATAAAAAATGTAATTCCACCAACTATACAGGATGATTTTATTGACTGTGCTATCATTGGGATCTTTTAAACTAAACATAACATAGTAACATACTAAACTAAACATGTGAATCTTAACTTTAAAGGGAGAGCATTCCCTGTTTATGTTGAATTTGAAAAGATAAAATTAAAAAATATTTGTGGATAGCCACAATTAAATTTATTTATTATGGGACACCCTATATTTTATTCAGGAGGTTCTAGACTTTTAAGAGAAATTACGAGCATAACGTCTATTATTGTCAACTCTAGCTGTTTAATACCACAAAAAAACCTTTGTTGCATAAAAAAATGGTAAAATTTATGCAATTTTAGTTTGTCAATAGGCTTACAGCTGTCTATTTTATCTATTAGTTTGGTCTTTATCGAGCCTGTACTGGGCACGTGTACTGTAGGATATATAACAGGGCATAACAAGTCTTAAAATTGAACTTACCATAAAAAATACCATAAACTATAGTGTTCCAATAATAATAATTAAACTGACCGCTATACTGGAAAAGTGGTAGCCGGTACTAAAAAAAAGATTGTTACCCATTTACACCTTACTGTCAGCTTCTCTAAGTGCCTATCCGTTCCGGATGTTGGCTACGCATATCTTGATTTTTACGTTCGGAAGAGTTCTACTGATGTTTAAACTTCTCTGATTTGAACCAAATATTCTTCTTAGAAGGTTTTCTCTTGTGTTATCTTGCTTGAGGATCTCTTGGAGGTAATTCTTTATCATTATATGTCCGAGGTATTGGAGTTTCCGGCATTTTATGGTGTATATCAACTCTGTTCCCTTCCTCACGCGCTGCAGTACTTCTGCGTTTGTGACTTTTTGTGTCCAAGATATCCTTAAAATTCTTCTGTAAAGCCATAGTTCAAATGCTTCAAGTCTCCTGGTGATTTCTTTGTTCAGAGTCCAGGTTTCCACACCTTACAGCAAAACAGAAAAATGTAGCAACGCATGAGTCGGAGCTTTATTTCTAAAGACAGATTGTGGGATTTGAAGAGTGAGCATAACGTCTATTATTGTCAACTCTAGCTGTTTAATACCACAAAAAAACCTTTGTTGCATAAAAAAATGGTAAAATTTATGCAATTTTAGTTTGTCAATAGGCTTACAGCTGTCTATTTAATCTATTAGTTTAGGCCTTTATCGAGCCTCTATGGGGCACGTGTACTGTAGGATATATATATCTGTATAAGGGCATAACAAGTCTTAAAATTGAACTTACAATAAAAATACCATAAACTATTGTGTTCCAATAATAATAATTAAACTGACCGCTATACTGGAAAAGTGGTAGCCGGTACTCCAAAAAAAGGATTGCTACCCATTTACACCTTACTGTCAGCTAGTTTTGGCACAGTTATTAAAACGCCAGGATTTGAGTATTTCAAACACACCCGCTTACGTCGTAATTTCTGTATCGACGTTTAAAGTCAAAAATATGCCATTTTTTAGGTAAAGTTCAAAACACCTGGCATTAATTGTGTCCATTACAATCCGCAATTAAGAACCTAATGGCAGGAGTAATGGAAAACATAATCTTGAACGCAAAACAGAGAAATGACCAATAACAAAATAACGTCAGGTGTAAAGCTCGACAGAAGCATAATAAACTAAACGGCATGCGAATCGTAAAAACCGCAAACTGCTAATTGTATGAATGAATTACTCTCTTTATTGCAGTTAAACACATTTGGCTTATTTTAGTCGATCCTGCCTAAATCATTTGAATTGTTGTTTCTACAGAAAATAAATCAAAACCATAATCATTGCTGTCCATACCACCGAACAGTAATTTGCCTGAGTTTTATATCCTTTTATTTATGTCCATCCATATTTTATAAATCCTAATTAAAAATTTTTGTATTTACTTCCCTGAGAGATATAGGTTGAATCGTGGATACGTCTAAAGAGGATGTTTTCAGTTCATCTGAACAGCTGTTCTTATAACCAAACTATGACGTAACTAAACGTATGACGTCGTCACTGTTTCAAATTTTGGTCTCGTAAATTGCCAACAACCCTCACTCCAGAGCTAGGGGCAACAATACATGTCAAAGTTTTTGCACTAAAGGAGCAAATTGCATGTACAGTAAAACTGAAAATTAACAACCTTTTGGCACACCAAAAAACGATGAAACAATCACCAAAAAGGATTTGAGTATTTCAAACACACCCGCTTACATCGTAATTTCTGTATCGTCGTTTAAAGTCAAAAATATGCCATTTTTTAGGTAAAGTTCAAAACACCTGGCATTAATTGTGTCCATTACAATCCGCAATTAAGAACCTAATGGCAGGAGTAATGGAAAACATAATCTTGAACGCAAAACAGAGAAATGACCAATAACAAAATAACGTCAGGTGTAAAGCTCGACAGAAGCATAATAAACTAAACGACATGCGAATCGTAAAAACCGCAAACTGCTAATTGTATGAATGAATTACTCTCTTTATTGCAGTTAAACACATTTGGCTTATTTTAGTCGATCCTGCCTAAATCATTTGAATTGTTGTTTCTACAGAAAATAAATCAAAACCATAATCATTGCTGTCCATACCACCGAACAGTAATTTGCCTGAGTTTTATATCCTTTTATTTATGTCCATCCATATTTTATAAATCCTAATTAAAAATGTTTGTATTTACTTCGCTGAGAGAAATAGGTTGAATCGTGTATACGCCTAAAGAGGATGTTTTCAGTTCATCTGAACAGCTGTTCTTATAACCAAACTATGACGTAACTAAACGTATGACGTCGTCACTGTTTCAAAGTTTGGTCTCGAAAATTGCCAACAACCCTCACTCCAGAGCTAGGGACAACAATCAATGTCAAAATTTTTGCACTAAAGGAGCAAATTGCATTTACAGTAAAACTGAAAATTAACAACCTTTTGGCACACCAAAGAAAAACGATAAAACAATCACCAAAAGCTTATTTTTAAATCGTATTTCCCACATTTAAACAATATATTACGAAGTTTGAGTAGTCTGATTCAAAATCACTTAACTTACAAGTTAAACTTAAAATTACAATAGTATTTAGTTTATAGCTAGTTTATAAAATCAAGCTAAAATTTCAAACATGACTCTTTTAAAAGGGATATTTTATGAAAAAAAGATAATACTTAAGCAACAGATTCGTTTACAAATGCATTAATTAAACAGAATTTATTGAAAGGTAAATTACAAATCAAAAAGTAGTTGAAGCATAAGTAAGTTTACGCAACACACTCACTTTATCAACCAAGTTGTAATTATATATGACATTATAGTGATATGCGTAGTTGTATTAAATTTAGGAAATATTCATTAACAAAGCATTAAATGGTAGATGCAATCATACAAATTACACTCTCGGACGATCTTAAGTCATAAAATGTTTTACAATAGGTTACGCATAGAAAAACGAAAATAACAAACAAACATTATCCATCAACAATTTTTCTTTAGGATGAATTCTACGTCTAAAATTGACGTCGTTGGTTGTAGGCCTATACCAATATGAACACGTGGCTGATTCCGCGCAAACGTTACGTTGACTCACTACGTACATTGATTGCTGTTACTCCAAACAGAAACAACCCACACAACAGCTACTCTTCACAAGTTAGCACCAACTACGAATCAGGGAACTGGCGAACACTTTACCCCTTAAATAAATTAAAAAAAAACTGCAACTTTTAATAAAACTATCACAGACTATTCTTTAAAGTTTATATACAAAAAATAATCATCCAATTTCTGAAACTAACAAGAGAAAACAAGATGAATTGATTATTATAATACTTTTTGCGATATAACCCCCTTTCCCAAACCTTTTGAAAGTGGGTATTGTTGGATGATGTTACCTTACACTGGATACCACGTTTCATGGAAAACAGCTGGGAAATAAGGAATAAACTTTTTAATGTTTTGCCATCAGTAAAATGCAACACATCATGTAAACAAACTCCTGGGGTTTAGGTATGGAACACGTAACGTTTTTATGACGTGTGGACGTGTTTAATTTCTTGTGTGCGTAACTGTTAGTGAATGATATTGTTTGTAAGTTTCTTGGCTGCTTTAACCCTTTTTTTGTTTTCAGCTCTATATTGGCTTAGTCCAGATTATGTATTTATCGTGTTATGTTTTAGGTTCTAGTTTGCCTGAGGACGGGATCATAACCCAGCTCCTAAAACTTCGTGAAATTTTCTTTTACTTAAAATCCTGGTGGAAAATATCCAAAATAATGATCTAAATAACATTCATCATGATGTGTGTGATGAGTGCAACGACTTTCATTTTATTTATAGCTTTTTTTGCCCCAGTGCTGTACCATCAGCGAATTGTGCAGGGTCGAACCGGATAACTATAGATAATAAAAAGAATCCACTGAACCATCCATGCAGTAAAATTGTGGTTTTTAACCGAATATTTAACTTGCAATGACTAAATCTTCAAATCCGACAACAAAGCACCCTCTGACCTCAAAACCCAAAATTCAGTACTAGATTAATTACCACAATGAAACAAAGTAGGCTTTCACTATTAAAAATATATCAGTTGACAATCTTGACAATGTAAAACTAATGAAAGACGAAAATAAATAAATTTAATATATTTTGATTATTTATGAACACATATAAATTGATAAAGAAATTTATTTAGATTTAATTAAACAAATAAATTAGATTTTTTTAATAGTAAAGGTAGTGTTGTAAAATGTTGTAAGTATTATAAGTAAAGTTGGTTTGATGATGTCACACTATAAGTTACGTACATTTGAAACTTACAGCTCCCATGAAAATACAAAAATGTCTAAAAGTAAAAAAAACAGTTTATGCCATATAAGTATACAATAATAATCATATTATTGTAAATACAATTACTACCACTATTATTTACTTTTTTAATATAATAATCTGCTTTAAATTAAAACAAAAACTGGGTTGCTTGGAAATTCAACCAAACGTGAAAGGAAATTCGTCTATATCAGAGCGAAGGTTGATTTATACAAAATGCTAAGCCAATAAACAAATCCCAGCTTTGTAATGGAGGTTAGCGGCTGGATCGCTGCCCATAAATAACCTTTCAACAGCCTCGGCTAACACTGCAGCAGGCCTGTAACAAAGGAGACGTTTATATAAACAGCCTGAACGCAGCACGTACAGCCCGTCACGTGGGGTTAAATAAAGCGGCCAACTTATACTTTATTTGTTTATTATTATATTTTTTGTCCGTATTGCCTCCGTATTTTATGGGGAGCACGCTGGTCCATGTTGTAATGTGTAAATCTTGAGATTTCGATACTTGAGGTCCCAGGTTCAAATCATTATGATCAACGTATTTTTGCTACAACCTAGTTCGTCCCGTCGTTAAACTGTAGATCCCTTAGTTATGGCTTTGGTTGTTGAGCTATTAACTAACAGTTCTGCATAAGGAACATGTCTGCCTTAGTCAGTATCAAGGCTACAAGATCGCGTCACAATTATCCTACACTCATCTCTCATTCATACTTGGCTTAAAGTACTTAATTTATGAGATTTAAATGATTAAAATGTTAATATTATTTTAAATATTAAATAATATTTATTAAGGAACTGAAGTTACCGGCTTGGGTGTAACGCCATCTGGCCCAGTAAGTCAAAGGTCACTGGATCGAAACCAGCAGCCGGCGACTAGTGTCAGGTCTTGAGAGATATCTCTGGCTCGCGTATGTGACTTTTGCCTCATAGTTCTATACCTCCCTCTCTTTGAAACACCGCACAAGCCCTCGGCTTATGATGATGGACAGTTAAGGGGTATTTTTAGAAAAAAAAGAAAATGTTTATCGTGAATACACTGAGTTGTTTGGAAAAACAATTTTAATTTTAATCAGGTTCACGGTTGTACAATGTCATTCCAAACCACATCAAGTACAAGTTTTCTGGTATACAAAAACGTTTCAGCAATTTTTTGAATTCATTGTTCTTACGGGAAGTGAAAACCGCATGTACTGCAGACTCTTATCTGACATTTCAATGGATATTATAATGACCACAGGAGTATCTGACTGCATTTTCAATATCCTCATTTAATTAGTGGATGATATTTAAAAAAAAAAATTCTATACCAAAATATTATTGACACATTCTAAAAATATTGATTAATACTTTAATCAGTTGAGTTATTTTTAATTACCTATAGAAAAAGTTAGACTGTAACAAGACCAGGGTTTAGACCTTCCCCTGTAGATAAATACGTTAAAAATACCTTTGGTCTTTAGAATCCACAAAATATAAAATTTACATGATATATTTCGTATTGAAGATTGGTGTGTTATCTTACTTTTGTAAAATCCTCTTAAATTTCTAAAAAATGAATAAATCAAATTCTATGCTAAGATAGGTAACCACAAATTGAGTTTTTATCCGTTAACCCAAAACCATCTACTAAACATTCTTTATTTGATCAAGTATTATGTAAGTGCATCGACAGGAACATGTTTCAGCAACTAGACAATGCGACACTCGGTAGAGTGATGAGTGATCTCTTTAGTGCTTCTCTTTAATCGCTTTCCCGTGTCAGTGAAGAGTACTTACGCACAGGCGGCAATAGAGAGCGCACGCACACTTTCACCTTCGTCACACCCTCTTATTTGCAGTTTCACACTTCATTTAAAACACTTAATCGGTATTCATTAGTTTTCATTTTAACTGCATTAGATAAATAATTCGGTTACTTGTATCTTGATTTATTGGTACACGTGGTTGCCTTAGGGAACATAATTATTATTTATGTGGAAAATTGCATCATTCTACTCTAAATGTAAATGTGATTCATTGTCCACAATACCATACAGTTTATATATAATCATGTGTTGTTGCTAATTTTCTGTGTATCCCTATACTTATACTCACCCATCATTGATTTACAAACTCTTTACAATTTATTGCGAGATTTTTTATTAAACATTTTTTTGTATTCTGGTTTCATGAATTTATTACTTTAAATGGTACAAATAGCAATTGACAATTAATGGGGATCATTTATTAACCAAAGATACTGAATTATCCAAATAATAAAAACGATTTTTTTCAACAATGTTTTCAGAGCGTCGTCACCCACGGATTTGTGAATCTTTTGCTTTCACCCTCTAAACATTAAAATCGGAACATAATTCGGAGTAGTGTTTAAAAATATGACTTCATATATTGTATGCAAGGGTTACACTACAGTTAACGCAATATACTCGTATCTCCGGCTATAACCAAGCCAGCTGATCGCAAGGTGTGATGGAAGGGGAAACTTTGCTATGAACGTCAGTCTCTAGTTTTAACTGAAGTACTTCACAAAAATAAATACATATATAACTTTATCATTAATTTTACTAATTAAGGCCGTAATTCACCAAAATTTCGCTAACGATGGTTTTAATAACCCTCCGTTAATACTGACTGATGGTTTAAGCAATTAATTGTTTAGCGAATCTTACTACACCAACAACAACGCGTCAGAACTAACGCTGGTTTTTTTTAAACAAAGGTTTAGAGTAAAATCTAGGTGGCAATGAATTGCCATGACACCGGGCTGACATGTGAACAAGTGTAATCCCAAAATAATTTAGTATTTATGAGGAAAAAAACTTCTACAAACAATTAATCTTATCATTTTGGTGTAGAATATATTTACCGTAGTTGAAAGAGCCGCAGAGAAATACCGCAGAGTTAAAATTAATCATACAAGTAAGTGGCTCTTGATCGCCAAACAGTTCAAAGCAATCTCAGATTAGATACTTAAATATGTGCGATCACTAAAAACCTTTGAGTAAAACCTAAAAAATGCAATTATAAACTTCTTCATTAACCTCCTAGTAAGACAAACGTCAATCTCATCTTTTAGCATAATGACTTAAAATAACAATAATGACTTATTCATATAAACGAACCGTAGACGACTATCGACCCAACAGTAAACATAACGATACCAGATATTTATAAAACAAAAGATTATAAGGGTTAACCAGTCGAAATTGGGAAGTAAATTAAATGAGTCTTAACTAGTCCTAACGGTGAGTGATGAAATCAGATTTTATCTGTTGCGGGATAGCTACTGAAAAAGTTAAGTTTAACGGTAGTTTAAATTTTTATGAACTCCAGCCTAAATACGAAAACACATACGGCAAAAATGTGCAATTTAATCCTGTACTTCTTTTCATGAACTGAATTATAAAATTTCAAATTGAGACACCAATAAGGTGTAATATTTTATGGATGATATCCACAGTGAAGTCATCTATTACATCCGCAGATAGATGACTCTAGTGGCTAGTACGAGTGATGACTGATGGAGTGAGATGGACAACCGATCTGAGAATAGAGTTATCTAGAGGTCGGATCACAGTCAACAGCGGGGGACCTCTTTGTGAATAATGATTTCGATAGTGACCCGTGTTGACTATTCAGAAGACGTTGGACAAATATAGACATCCATCTTCACCGTTCTACACAATCTCTGTCCCTTATTGAGTTATTTTTATATTTATTTTGAACCACATGTCTTTAGACCATTAACATGATAAAATAAAAATTTTAAAACTTGAATATAATTTTTACTCCCACCTAACAAAACTATAGTAATACTGTTGATTTTACGAATATAAGTTTTTCTTTCAGGATAACAAGAGGTGACGTGGGTTCTGGTGTCCTATTTACCTTGTGCACTTGTCCCTATTACTCAGTAATGGATGAAATGTACCAATATTATCGCCTCATTTTCCTCATATTTCACCGTCGTAAATCTATAGTAACAAAATATTCAGCTTTGTAATAAAAAAACTTTTTACAGTGAATAGGTTTACCTAAGACGTTTGTTGATTGTATTTCACAATATAGTTATTCCGACATGGATATGTCTTACCTCTGAGAGGGGAGGACTGGTGGAAATTTTTAAGACGAAAATTTGAAACAGTGACGTCATATGATTAGTGACGTCAGCAACTGAAAACATTCCCTCTGACATATCCATGATCTAACCTATTTCCCACAGGTAAGTAATTACAATGGTGTTTATGTATGTTTCTATCAAATAAAACTTTTATTGAAACACCGTATTTTAACTTACTATTTGAAAGTAACGATAAGTGATTATCGTGGGGTATCGCGTCCAACTCATATCACATTGTGACATGGAACCATCATTCTTCATACATCTTCTCAGCGACGAGACACTTCATATTTCTGCACAGCTCCAGATCCATCAACTGCCTTAAATATTCCATTTATATCTACATAAACAATATTTAATTTTACTACTAAAAGGTCTATTTCAGTGAAACAAATTATGCGTATAGTTACATTCGACAATTGAATTTACAGAAACTACTATCAAGAAACTGCTATCAAAATGGAGCTTTCAGTTTTTATAATAATGTGTAATGAACTAGCCTTCAATATTTGGATAGGGGTGTCGAAGTATTGAGATGTAAAACTGTAAGCAATATGTATATAAAGAACTATGGAGGATTATAATTACATTAAAACTACATCATTGATGACAGAAAATATTTAGGTGTAAAAGCCCTGATTCCCTCATAGCAATTCCCCGAACCTTTAGCTACACTGGATGACTAGAAAAAAATTAGTTACAGACCTGTCGTTCACTAATCCTAGAATATTTTCAAGGATTTTCAAAAAATAATAGAATAATAAATAATAAAATAAATAACAATAAATAAATATTCAACGATTGAAGGACGACAGGATTTGACATGGCTATGTCTTAGCTCTGTGGAGGTGTTGGCAATTTGCGCGACCAAAATTTGAAACAGTGATGTCATTTGGTTAGTGACGTCATAGTTTGGTTATAGGAACAGCTGTTTAGATGAACCTAAAACATTTCTTTTATAAATATTCATGATCTAACCTATTTCCCACAGGCAAGTAAATACTATTTTATTCTAGTCAATTAATTGATGTAGGAGGCATATTTTGAATACACTGCATGGTTTCAGAGTGTCATATTTTAGCTAAAAATCCAAGGAAAGCGAAAAGCGTCCTTCATCGGAGCCGATCTTCTGGATTGGGTTACTAGAAAGTGAAAAAAATAATTTAAGATTGATTTAATTTAATAATGTTTGTAAATATCGGGTGTGAAACTTTTACCACTCGTATTTTAGGTTGGTAATGATTATTCACCAAATTATCTTGTCACATTTACTTTTTGTAAGCCCTCCTTATTTTTTATCAAAAACAGCTTTGCTGAGGCCTCTCTTCAAGGATAGCAGACGACCTTCTACACTTAGGTAGCTCTAATCTCGTGACATGGACACATAAGGAAGCATCTTGCACGCGTGGGATTCTACACGGGATACAGGCTTGCAGGAAATGAGGGCAGTCTAGAAATACCGCCGATCACCTGCTGTACGATTAGAACAGGCTTCTTGAGGTAAGGGTTGCAGCTCTTGG
Source organism: Nephotettix cincticeps (assembly GCA_023375725.1). Taxonomy (NCBI): domain Eukaryota; kingdom Metazoa; phylum Arthropoda; class Insecta; order Hemiptera; family Cicadellidae; genus Nephotettix; species Nephotettix cincticeps. The sequence goes on along the minus strand of CM041789.1, from coordinate 65,535,588 downwards.
CTCTATGGGGAGGGGCAGACACCTGCCTCAGGAGGAACTGATGGGTTGATTCCTGATATATTCTAAGACCTACCAGGACGCGAAAAACCCGGATAACTGACGTGCCTTTGGGTTAAGGTTTTGCCTCAACAGATATAGTGATATTATTTTTTTTCATTTCATGTAAAATATACCGAATTTAATGTTGGTCCTCTAAATAAGTTGTAACTTTGAACAAATACTATTAAGTCTTTTCATAATAGGTAATCCATTTCTACCTCTTTATTTCCTGATTTCTTTTATTCGTCAAACTGCTTTAAAAACATGGACAACTTTACATGTTTTAGATACATGTCCTAGGTCCTAGAGTCCTAGGCCGCAAAGGATCATTGTTGATGATACTTTTGATTCGAGGTCAGCATTCAATTACAAATTATCGATAAATATCTGCTACAATCACTATTGATTTTTTGTGTACTTCAGACGTTCTGGATATCGATTGTAAAAATAAAAATCGACTATTAACCCTAGAACACAAAGGCTCCTTGAGCCAACCGTTGTTACAAAGGCGTAGTCTCCCAGACTACTTTTTTTAAATATATAAAAAATACTTTCAATGACGGGGAATTTTTTTAAATTATAAAAACACTTAAAGTGAACATTGAATTAATGTTTTATAAGAGTTTAATGTCCAAATCTTAATTTTTCTGGCACTGCCAGCAGATTGTCCCTGTAATATGTTCATGTTTGGATTAACATCCGCACTTTTCAATACTATGTTCATCCGTAAAGACCATCCTCATTATTATACCAGTTCGTAATTTAGAGCTAAAATTGTGGTTATGATTTCACGTTAAAATGTATGTCCCTTTTAAATCGAACTATCGAATGATTGAGTCCGAGCTATCGGTAATAATAATTGACGTAACATAAACAACCTATCTGGAATCAAGAAAGAACTGCTACAAAGTAGGTAACATAACAGCTGATTAGTCTAAAGAAACAAAATGGTCGACAGGTATTGATAATAATCAGGTAGTTTTACGAGTTTTTTACATTTCATTTGCAGTATAACAAAAATATAGTTCATCACACGGCCCAAAATTAGCTTTTTTATATATACTTGCACATGTAACAGCCTCGGCTGTGCTCGTGTAAACCACCCGTTTTTGTTCCTAATGATGAAACATACTATTACATAAAGTAAGTGAAGAAGGTCTAATATTAACTTCACTTATTGTCCTCTAATTTCCCATAGAAATATTGTATAATATTAAAGCTTTTTTTTATTTATGTAATATTTTATGAATTGTATAATGAAAATACGATACTTTTGGGACTTCAAACGAAAAAATAAGTTGAATTTATTATAAAGCGAAACTATTTATTATTTATTGTTAGCATAAATCGGATGTACGTATTTTGTGTACGGATTATTGTCGCCACAAGTGGTTGTTACACTTATTTTAAGGTTGTTTAAAACTATTCATAGAACATTTTATGTTCATACAAATTACAACTTCGGATACAACATTTTATGTTTTGGCCTAACCATAATAAAACAGCTGACACAAATGACACACTGAATATCATAAAGGTGTAAAATTTTCATACCTCACTGCTTTACTGCTCTGGAAATTAAAAAGACGTAAAATGATTCTTCCCGGTAAACAAAGTGAAATATTTATTATGCCCACTATATTATGCAGTCGCATGCTAGTCCAGACACATTTTATTTACGCCTTGGGAAGAGGCAGAATGAATGATTATTTTATGGCTTTCCGTGACACTTGCAGTTAACATTAATGTCTTTATACAGCCATGCTTAAAGTGCTCGGAATAAATTTTAATGAGGTAATAATTAACAAGTTTACTCTATTTTGAGAACACGCGAGAATTTACATAACATAAATAAACTACTGCTATGAAGACATATTTAGAGAAAAATTAAGGATTCAGTATTAATGTAGTAATATTACGCATTGTTAAAAATCACCTTGTTTTCATCTCCAACAGAAATTTTGGTTTTGAATTGGGGCTCCCGTGGGCTAGGGCAACATAAAAGCATTAGGGACCACACATAAATATATATGTGTAGCATTAAAACAACCTGTACTATCATTGATGTAGTGTAGTCTCAACATAATAAACCACACCAATTTATATTGTTTAAAATACATAGTTTACTGCCGCCTGATCCAATACAGCCAATGTTACTAAAAAATTCAAAGATCTCAAACGTATAATATGAACAAATGAATGCCTTGTGAAAAATATTTGTCTAAAAATGCCATCAAAAAAGGTAATATTGTCCGATTAATAAGGTTAATTTAATGAATTATAAATAACATGGTTACGAATTTAACAATAAGAATACATCCAACTGAAAAATAAACTATAACGTTGGGTTTATAGTTTTTTCTATTAAAAAATAGGAATAAACAAAATATATGTTAAAAATCTGTACTTGGCCACTCCTTCAACCTCTTTTTAACCCTAGGTTATTGCAGGGGTTGAGTAATCTCTGCAATATAAACTTTAATACCAGAAAATTAATTGATTAAATTAGAAAATATTTGCTTAGTTAAACCAAATATAAAATAACAGTTTATATAAGATGTTAGATTTATGTGTTTCCTTTTTACTATTATCTACGATGATAGTCTATCACAGGACCTTTTTACTATCATCGTAGAGGACAAAACGACAGTCAGTTGTGGACAAAATCAAAATCGATGTTCATACACTACGCCTGACTGTGAAAACGGCTCGCGACTACGGTAACACACTTCATGCGAAACTTTGACCGTAAACATCTATTACTAGAGGTAACCGTGGTTGGTTTTGTGAAGATCCACGATTGAAGATGAAAATACAGTTATAATAGATATCAGACTATGAGAGTCCGAGTAGTAACCATGGGGAACTCCTAATTAGGGCAAAATAACAAAGTGTTTAACAGTTAAAGTGTTTTTATCTCTGTTCTCTACTTCTAACAACTATAATAACTGAAAAGGGTTCAAATAATTGGCCAAGATAATTAGTTTAATCCATTTAGAGCAGCCACCAGACGCAGTTTGGCGGGTTGGAAAACATGCGAAATGAAAATTCTCCTATGCTATTTTGACTACGTGTGTTTACTTTTATATAAAATCTAAAATAATTTCTTAGAATTTATACGATAAATATGAGTCTGTTACAAGTATGTACGTCTGTTTCTATAGCGGAAAATCATATTCATAGCAGAAACGATATATATACACTAAAAGTAGTTAAAAAAATAAAACCAGGGAACAAAATTTACATTATAATGTACATATTAGATGTAAAATGTTCGAGTTCAAATGTGTATTCAATGATGGGTTTTCCCATCATTTGTTTTTTAACAACAGGCTGAACACTTTTTTGATTACATCTGAATCTTCACAATAAAGGCAACGTTAACTTTTAATATGTTTTACAGTTTTTCCTAGACATGGGACCTATTCAGGATTTAATTTTCCTAGAAATGAGTTATTCTTTGAAATAAATTTTTGTAGAGTAGTTTTTCAAAGATGCATAGGAACATTACTTTTAGTATAGGTCATAATATACCAGGCGTCCACTGAGGTTTACACGTTTAATTTTATATTACTTGCCGATTTGCCATTTTCACCGAAAATTTGGAATCTTGGCACAGTTCATAGTATACTTTATAAATATTATCTTAAACTTTCAGCACCTTAGCCCTTGTAGAATAAAAATAATGCAAATTGAAAAGTTATACTTTAAATCGTTAAAAATTTGGGTTTTAGGTTAGTTAGTTTTTTGTCACATTCTAGGGAATTGAGGTTTTTGAATTAGAAAACTAGAACATAGTCCAATAAAAAACCTAAAAGTATAGCACAACATTATTCAAACTGGGACCCACCCACAGTCACAGACTTATAACAAACTGCATTAAACAAATGAATCGAAAGCTTTTATTTACAAATAATATAGTTTTTACTGATTTAATTTTAATTTATGAGGTTACTTGAAGAAACAATATTATATCTATAGCTTCAATAAACATGGGGAACTAAATATTCAATTGAAGAGGGACTCCGAATTTTCCCTAGAACATTTAAGTCGACGAGTCGGTTAGCCGACTCATCGCCGCCTGTAAGCTAATGCTGAACTAACTCACGGAGTTCACTGCTTTGCCACTAGAGAAGGTGTTGCATACTCTAATCTACGGTATTTTTAGGCTTTATTGGGTTTGCATTGGACACCTGTTTTTAATCTTGCATAGTGAGGGGTGCACGTTTTCTAAGCTAATTATTAAAACCAGAGTTTCATAATGATGTAAAAACTCTAAGGCTAAAACACACACTAGTTATAGGTTAAAAGTATAAATACGTTACCATTTTGTTTCTACGAGAGTAATTGTGCAAACATTTTCAGAGAATATTTGTTTAACCTACTTTATAAATTGTGTCAACATGCCATAGATAAGTGGGCAAGTAATATACAATCAAACGGTCATTCTCTTCGTATGACATGCGGTGTAATAGTATCATTGTAGATGTGTAAACCAAGCTAAACTACAAATCCAACATTATATCTACAGTAGAGCGGTGGTGTTGTTGAGTGTTACAAGTTGTCGCCGGTCGAGCAGCCCGATAATCCTAGGACCTAATTGCTGCACCAGTTGGAGCCCTTTAATCCTGTCATCCTTGGCCTAAAACTTTAAAATCCGATTTATGACGTGGACTTAACTCATAACAAAGTTAAGTTTGTAGCCATACAACGTAGATTGGAAAACTAAGGAACAATTAACAACGTTTATTCAAATTTTGGATAAATTTTTAGCAGACGTTCATAAAATATTCATGTATAAAATGTGAATATGTTTACAACTGTTCATTCGATGTGACAATACAATACTATTAAGACTCATGTGTGAATACAAGGATGGTTTGGGCATGAGGAAGGATGGATGGAGGAAGAGTGACAAGACGGAGCTGGAGACAGATATTCGTAGGAAAAGAGTAGGAGGACATAACTAGAAATGGTTGGATATTATAAATGTTAACTTCCTGTGAATAAACAAGTAGAGTAGGAAACAGTTTCCCTATAAATAAGTTTTAAGCGAATTGGAGTTGCTTAACACATTATGATGACTATATTCTAAAAACATGTCCGTCGTAGCGAACCTGCATACTAAGTGAATTTCTATCGATTTAGGAATTAATTGTGCTGATTCAAACTAGGATAATCATAGGCTTATTAATGTACAGTTACATCAATTTACTTATTCTCCATAAGAATAACATAGGTGGAGAATTGGTGGGGTTGATGATACTTTAGATAAAAACAATTAGATTTTAACCAAATAGTAACAGACATACAACACCCATCAACGATAGGAGGTTACGTTTTACAGCAAAAATTATTATAATTTAACAATATGATATGTAAAAAGTATTCTTTACCAATATTCACGTATTCATAAACAATATTAAAATCATGGCGTTAAATTCATATTAATGACACACTTGTGTATCAAAGTTAACTTTAGTGGAACAATAGGAAAAAGTTCAGAGTGTAAAAAGAGAACATCTTGATAACAGTATATCGTTCTCCAGGGAGTGTTGTCGGTGAGCTTATCCGGTTGGGACTTGCGACCATTGTCCGACTGAATTATAATTGATTGTTAGTATTAAAAATCATGCATAAATAAACCATAAATCTTATAAATAATATTATATTATGTTTCATTGCATGAGTGATAAGGCTAAAAATATTTCGTAAACAAGATAAATATATCGGTGGGAAAAATATTGGGATTACCAAAATACATTGATAACACTATTCGATCAATCGATAGTTGCAGAGATAGAGGATAATCTTATTATTGACTATGTTAAATGTATTAATAATCCGACCTCTGGTTGGCACATGTGACTAATGCTGCCACGGCACCTCGCCGTCTTCAATAGGTTACAAGATTACAAACAAGATAAAAGAGAATTTTTCGAATAGATTTTTACCAAATATTATTCATTAATGCAGCTTTAACTGCACTTTTTGAGTATTTTTTGCTGTAAATACCTGCATCATTGGCCTAATACATGGAGTACTTTAGCTCCGAGCCCTGAGACGAAGCGAGAGCGGACTGCTAGGCTGCATGTAACGCACCATTCATAAGCCCGTTTGACAGCACCGCCATCATTCTCCATTTATCATATAATATTGCCAGCCGTACGAGACAATAATTTAGTTCCTATGTGTAAGACAGTTTTATTAAAAGTACTCGGGATCTCATCAGTAAATCAAAGAATATGAATTAGATTTAAATGACGGTTCAATAACATGTTATGTAGGTTATTCCTTACTTAAAATATATGTTAAATGTTACTCATGCAGCATTGAAACAAGATAAATGAAATAAAACTGAAGCGGTTATTAAAATTTTTATTTATGTGTATTTTTACTCTTAATGCGGTGTCCAATGTTCTCTTCTTTATGACATGTTGTTACCTGCATATTGCTAATACAATTAACTAGTTTACAAATTGTATTCTTGATAACCTTTTTTTTAGTAGTGCGGCTGGGGTGAATTGGTCTCTTAAAATAAAAACAGGATCGCACGCAGCACGCTGGCGTGAGTAAAGAAAATCTCATAGAACTTATATTATTCCTATGATAATAATCAAATAATACTGAGTATGCAGGTTTGCTACAGTAACCTTGTTGTTTCAAATGGTAGTGTACTTAAATTAAGGATTTTCACTAACTAAAAACGTGTACAATATTTTATAAAAAAACATGTCTAAAACTAAGTGACTTTACAAATTTATCTATTCTCCGTAAAAATTCTAATGAATACGTAGATTTGCTGCGATAAGAAGTATTAAATTTGATGGTTTTATGGATGAATTCATAAAAATTAACTAGATGTCTGGATACCAAGTTTTGGAAGAATATATAGGTAAAATAAGTGAGTTATTGGTTTGTAGCTATTTTCAATGAGATTAAAATTAGACAACGTACTGTGTTTACCATTTTGAATATCTCGGTAACCTATTTACCTACAACCATGATTACTAATGCAAAATTGAGTGTATTTTTAGCTGGATCCAATGGGGAAATAACAAATTAGGTTAGCTCAAAAATTGTACATAAATAAATTTAAAACCAAATATTTGGGTACAAAACCACCTTAAAGTGTGGTCGTATTTTATCAATTTCATATTTTGTGTCCTCTTTTTCCCAGTAATCAGTAACAATACCAAATGATAAATAATAAATTTAATAAAAATAACGAAAGTGATTTACAAATATTTTAATTTCATTCTATAAGCTATTTCCCCCGTCGTATCGTTTTCTGATCGATGCTGTGTCAAGCTCCAAGCGAGCGAGTTTCTCGTGCTTAGCTTGTAAGAGGTTTCATTTATTCACGCCAACGTGATGTATTTACTAGACATTACTGGCATAACACTTTGATTCTCGGATATATTCCGATAGCTTGTGAGACACTTTACTGATCGTTGTAAATAGACAACGCACGTTAAAAACAGATGACAGCTGATGACAAAGAAGAGTCGGCTGGAACAAAAACGATGAAAAATGGCTTCCTCGTCGAGGGACAATTAGGGCTTTAGGGCGAAACACCTGGGGTTTGGAGAATAGCTCGTGTTCGGGTGTTTAATTATTGCAGTGACTGAAAAAGTGACACGATAAACGTTGGTGGGTGTTTAAAAAAATAATGTATCGTTTTTTTAATCGATGTTTTCAAATAATACGTCACTTGTTGCTTATCAGATAAAATTCTAATTAGAACGTTTATATTGCATTAAAGATCACTTTCCTGTATTGTATAGTAATATTATATTAAAATCGATTAAAATAATTTTTATTTCAATTTAGCTTGTTAAATACCTGACGAAACGATGCAAAACACTCGTCATATCTATCACATAAAACTAACCATGTTTTAGTTTAAACCAAATCTTATCCAGACCTATTAAATAAAATGATAAAAATATTGAAATTCAACATTAAACCTACAGACCAATTAGTACTATTTTCTTCTTTATCTATTTTCTCAAACTAATGGTGAAACACATAAAATAATATGAACAAAAAAGCTTCTTGCCAAAAGTTTGACATAAAGGTGGGTTTAAAGTGTATTACAAAGCAGAATTTATGTTTATTAGGAAATAGAAATAGTTAAATCAGAATGTATTAAATATCTCGAAAAATTACATATTGAAGGCTAAACATTAAGTTATCTACTTCTCGTTCAGTAAGAAAGCCAATATTTGAACACTAATGTATATCTTTTGTGGTTTAATATATACTATATAAGGGTAGGTTGTGTGTGTGTTGAGCTCCATGAATTTGTTATCTTTTTCTTTGTTAAAAACAAAGGAAAAGGATCTAGGAAACCAGACGCTTTTATTACTTTGTGCAAGTACAGTATTATAAAAAAACATATATTATACAAATTAGGAAATTTTGTGGTGAAAAGATTTTTTTTGAACCACAGGTTTTTGAAACACTAAACATGTTCAGTGTTCATGAAATATAAGTAGTGTTTTATTTTGTGTACATCTATGTATGGTTTTTGCAATAAGATTGTAAAATTGCAAGTTGGAATGAAACAATTAAAATTCAAAAGGAACCACTCAACCAGTTTTATTAAAATGAAGTGTAAAAATGTATCTTAAATTAATTCATATCTACTTTAAAACTAATAATATGTATCCATTCACTACAGCATTAAGATAATATTTAAAACTATTATCTGTATTTTAAAAGATATACATTAAAATGATTGGAATGTAAAGAAGTGTAAACAGAAGTTTATAACTATGTAGCACAACGATTAATAACGTTTTTGAACGGACTGAGATAATTTCAGAACGGTATTTATTATTCCCGGCAAACCCATCTCATGCGATCGGGATAATTTAACCGTGGTGAACTTTCAATTGTCATTTCATCGCGTGATTGCACGATATGCATAAGTAATGATCCGGTCGCATTGTGGTGTTTGTTATCCGGTTCGATCGGTCCGCGATATGGTGTTTACCCAAGGACAAAACGACAATACGACATTGTCAAGACCTGTCAACTCAACGGTGACGTAGTTACAATAATACGTAGAGTAATTTGTGGGGTTTACAAGATTCCTCATATCGATTTCCACTTGGCAATTGAACTCATAAAGTATTCACTTGATAATAGTAATCGGCAAAGTGGACTAAATTAGGTTGCGAAATTTGGTTAAAATGACTCAGAAGCGAAGTGGTTCATCGAAAAATGTCGTCTACCGTAATAAGACCAAAAATGTTTGTATTTACTACCTATGGAAAAAAAGCTTAGATCATGAATATGTCTTAAGGGATTGTTTTAAGTTCATCTAAACAGCTTTTCTTATAACTAAACTATGACGTCACTGTTTCAAATTTTGGTCACGAAAATTTCCAACCCCCTTTAGAGCTAAGACATATCCATGTCAATTAGTACTATAATTAAATTAATGGTTGAAATAATTTGTTTTGTAAGACACTTTGTTTATCATGATACTCCGCAATGCAATATCAATTGTTCAAAAATAAGGAAAAGTACGTAATAGAGTAGTTGAACGATATGATAACTAGGTCGAATGTATGATCGATGTTTTGCTAGATAGATAGATCACCTACAGAGGCGTGCACCCATTCGACAAAATTGCTATATCGAAATATCGTTCAAACGATTGTCATCGTTTGAATGATATTTCTACTACCCAAACGATTTAGTTTTTTATCGTTAAACTGGTTTTATATATTTTATATTAGTTAAAGGATGTGGTTAAAATTTTTCAGAGTAAAAAAGGGTTTTAATAGTTTATTAATTTAAAAATATATTTATAATGGAATAAAAATTCTAGAAATAAGAAGTATTTTATTCAACAGAAAAAAAATTTGTCCCCTAAATTTTCACCGGTAAATTCTTCATATCAAAGGAGATTTTTTTAAATCTGAAATACCAGAACATTAAACAGTTCTCCTCAAAGGCCTACGAAACCCCGTAGTTATCGTTGAACCCAGATCTAAAATAACTTTCAGTAAAGTTTTGATGTTTATTAAACACTCACTCTGATTACACAGACCCATTCATATTTGAACTACCCATTAGGTCACCGGTTCCACCGAGAGCAAAATATTAATGCATCTTTGTGATACTGGGTTTTATTTATCGTTTCATATTATAGAAACAAAATGATGGCACGTTGAAAAGTAATACTTCAAATAATTCAAAATGGGGTTTTTGGTTTTGTAAAATATTGTTATTGTCACAATCTAGGGGAATGAAGGGGTTAAATTAGAAGACTAGAACATAGTTTAATAAGCCCTCAAGAAGAACTAAAGTTATTAAAACTGAAACTATAAGGGTAATTGTTTCCGTAACTGCACAACGTTTCTGGGGGGTTTCAATATTATCAAAATAAAATGCACCTTCCAGACTACAAAATTTATTTCTCTTTCATATGACATATTAACTTTGATTCCACCCTGAGTTAAAAAAAATGCTTTTTGTAAACCCTTGCATTTCGGTCGCACGGCAGGGGTAGACCGGAGCCTTAAAATAATTTTTTTAGCTAGACCATATAACTAATTATTTTAATACTCTTCTTTAGAACCATTTTCCAGGTCTAAATGGTATTTGTCTTTAAAAATTTCATATCAGAAAATCCGCTATACGAATATTTTACTCATATTCACGAAAGCGTGAGTAAGCCATCTGAGTGAGATGGTTTCACAAGAATGGGGAAAACATTACAAGAGACATATATTTTCGAAATTACTTTACTATATAAAGGAGAATTTGACATTCAAAACCTCTAGTTAAACTAAAACAATCACGTATCCTCCAAATTTTAAATTCAGTTCCGTGGAAAACTAGTTAAATCGATGCGGCCCAATAGAGTTGGTAACAACGTTAACGGGGATGTGGTATCCGCCGGCAAACCATGTTAGTCCACGACCGAGCACGGCTAACTTGTTTATCGATCAGATTTTTCATATGTTTGTTTTACTCTATGTTCTGTACCTCGTATTGGTTTCACTGAGATTGCTATCGCATTGAACCTGCGCCACTTGCTACATTTTGAACGCTTTCAACATCTATTTAAAGTTTAGCTGATTAGAAAATTCTTTTATTAGATTAGATTATTTGAAATGGCGACCATACTACAGGTAGGTATTTTAAGCCAAGTATGAATGAGAGTTGAATGTAAGATGATTGTGGCGCGATCTTGTAGTCTTGTTACTGACTAAGGCTGACATGTTCCTTAGACAGGACTGTTAATTAATAGCCCAACAGCCGATGGCAATCAATGGACCTACAGTTTAACGTGGAATCCAAACCACGGTCTCTGAATTACGAGTTGGTCTAATTATGAGGATGGTATTTGGATTAACGTAGTATTCAATAGTTCGGACGTTAATCTATACAAGAGAACACTACATCCACCGACTATCGCTCATAAGTATCCACAATTCGTGACCTCCAAGTAGCTGGATGACAGGACGTCGACACCGTCCCAGTCTGAACTATCTACACTACTTATATTACATCATTTATACAAAAAAAACTGTTTTATTTATACTAAAATATCTAAGGATGAGGGGTGGAATAGTGGATGAATGAACCTATAAAACTAACACCCTGGGTGTCAGTATGTGTACTAGGGTTACTGTGAATGTGATTCTAAAATATATTGTAGTTCACACTAGATGTATGTTTCATATAATTTTTATTCACAGCTTTTTGTGTCCGTGGACTAAGTATTAAAACTACTGTTACAATTACTTTGTTCAGTTTTTTAATAGTCATAGTTAAATTAGTATATGTTTTTTGCCGCATAAATATTCAGATACCCATAAATTATTGCTGTTTATTTTACAGATATACAAGTGGAATTGTTCTATTTATGAGATTTTATAAGACTCTATGACCAATGATATCTAAATAGTTTTACTCATTATATAACCGTTTGCACTGTTACAAAGTTTTAAGACTATATTAACGTAGAAAATTCATTTGAAATGATTTAAACACAATCCATACAGCATATTGCAAAGGTCAGTGCTTATACCAAATCATAGGTTTTAGAATCAGTCTAAAGCCAGAAATTAATCCGAAAACCTCTTGGATTTGGATTTAGAATGCTTCCAAAAACTGACATTTCCACTTTTAGTCGAATTTAAAACATTTTACGACAAAAAACTTTTATCTCATTATAATTTGATCTTATATAATTTTATGAATTTTATATGTGGAAGAAAAAAAATTAATATAAAACTTAATTTGAATCAGGAAGCTAGTGAAGCCGTCGCGATGTGCTGTTCGCCCCTCAGGGCAAGGATAATGAAGCACCGTTTTGCTGAATACTTAAACATGGCGATCCTGTAAAATTCTGATCCGTTAGGGGGTTCATAAATCCAAGCTTCCGGTTAACAGATCCCCGAACCTAAATACTTTATGCTCAGCTATTTTTAAGAGCACGAAGAAATAGTAAATATTTTATCATATTTTAGTTAATTTTGTATATTAACGTCGTCGTCATGGGAGAAGCTAATCCTAAACCTTTTTTGTTTTAAAGTCAGCAGATGCTAAAAGCACAATAATTTATCTGAGACTTTATATATCTCTAAACATAGATAAAATCTAATCTAATTAAATTTGGCATGGATATGTGGAATTATTTGATCAAGTTTGTAAATCTGGCAGCTTGGACTTTTAGAAGGTTAGTTAAATAGTTTAAAGGAGCAGAACGGAGGTTTTGAGATTTTTACATATAATCTATTACGAATCAATCAAATTTGTACAACATTTTTTTACTACAAGCACCAATGGAATCAGCCTTAAAAATCCAACTAGTAATTTGTAAACTTCGCTTTATGTCAATCGGTCAGTGTAATATGGAATCTGGTAAACAACGCACATTGCCTTTAGGGACCCTTATGTTACTTTCATGGAGGAAATGTAACGATATTGATATACAGGGTGTCCAAGAAAAACGTTTCAGGACTTCGGTAAGTGATTAGATACATTAAAAGAAAGAAAAAATTTCTAATGGAGGTATGACTTAAAACGCTTAGTTTCTCAGATATCTACACCATTTTGTATTTTCCACACAATTCTTTTTATTTCAAACATTTTTTAATGGATTATTTCAAATTTAGTATGTGTTTTAAGCTACAAGTAGACTACTATTGTTAAAAAATAACTAGCATAATCCAAGCTCAAAATCCAAAATGGCGGTCATTTAAAATTTTAAAACTAAAATACTTTATTGACAGTAAAATTTAAAATGGCCGCCATTTTGGATTTTGGGCCTGGATCATGCTAGTTATTTTTTTAATAATACTAATCTACTAGTTTGAAACACAAGCCAAATTTTAAAATAATCCGTTAAAAATGTTTGAAATAAAAATATTTTTCGAAAAATACAAAATGGCTGAATTTGAGAAAATAAGTGTTTTAGGCCATACTTTTATTCGAATTTTTTCTTCTTTTTAATGCACCAAATTACTCACTAAAGTCCTGAAACGTTTTTCCTAGACACTCTGTATATTGTTTAAAGTAATTTGAATAACTGTGTTTACAGCTTGGAATATTTAGGTTTTAATTTTATATTCTGAAAATCAAAATTTTTATTCATCATGGTAGCAAATCATGGTTACCTACTCAAAAATCACAATAATTAGTTTAAAAGTTTCTCAAGAAGACAAACCTTCTTCACATGTTATGGCTATATGCCACATGTTGATATATTTCTCATGCTGTTCTTATTGGGAATAAGTAAGTCCACGCAGTATCACTATTCCTATTGTATATTCCATTCTATTTAATTATTTTTATGACAATACTGCGTTCACATTTCATGACTTAAATTACAACGAAAGCTAGTTGGCACCTTTCTAAAAGAAAACCGCTGAATACACAGGTCGATCACTACGGGAGTATGTAATTCTTAGAAACTATCCCAATTTTCCATATTCACTCAATAACATCCGATAAATGTTTTAGTTGTTTATATTAGAGATGTGAGGATTAAAACATGTCGGTTCACTGTCACGAAACGTGACGTGGAACAAATGAAACTTTGTTGGCGAAAACTTCATATAATCGAGCAAACTTTTCCGGAGTTTTGTGCTTTAGTAATGATTTTTTAAATATAAAAACGTTAGTTGACAGCTTCGTTATAACTAATTGCAACCATTTTTCATGTTATCTCTAATGTCTCTTAAAAGTCACAATGAATTTCAATCTAAAAATATAACATTTACATCTATTAATAAAGTTCTAATTAAAAGCGATAATATGATTTTTTAGTAAAATTAAACGAATTTTATCATATGAGTCTGTGTGGTGTAAATTAAATAATTGATAATGACTTTAAAAATACATAAATTATAAACAGGCGTAAGAGACATAGACGAAGAAGAAAGGATTCTATTATTCTCAATAAACAAATTTAAGTAGTTTTGGCGTAAAAATAATATATTTTTTCGCGTGATATTTTTAAACATAAAAAAACTATGTAAAATAAATAACTTTAGGGTTACTGTGCCTAATTTCTTTACTTCGCTTTAGGTTTCCCGCATGGTTACTAACAGTTTGAAGCAAGTTTTTCAAAGACAAGTTGCAATTTTAATACTGTTTTGTTGGCAACGTTTGCATCACGAAGGGTTAACGTTTTTACGTAATGTGTGAATTTTATATAATAACGCTAGTTCATTTTATAAAAAAAATAGTTAATATTTTCGTTCATAAAACTTCATCACAGCTGAATCAGTGTGTTTTGTTACGCAGAAAACCTGTAAACTATAACTCTCTGAGAAACGGCAGAGCAATGCTGTTATGACGTCACGGTTTGTCGTGGTGGAGGTATTAGAGGGTGGTCGGAGGGGGTGATGGAGGGGGGGGTGCGGTTGTTGTGATAACAAATCACTCGTTATCAGCTGATATTGTATCACCGTGTTAAAATCACTTGCACCCTGGGGCTGGATTTTTCCTTTTAACAACATAACTGTCAATTCGCACTTATCGGTTGTTGTTACTTTATGAGTGAGACATTTTTCAACGGAGGGCTTTTTAGCTGAAGGTTGAAACATAAATTTATTATTTTCTCGTTAATTTATATTAATTATTAGTATATAAGAATAATTTAAATGAAATTTATATTTTTTAAGGATGAATGATTTGTTTAACTTCACAGTATTGCTTTTTAATAAACGTATTATACCAAGAACTAAATCCTAATACGAATTTACCTGTAGTATGAATGGGGTCAAAATTAAAGTATATCAAAACTGATCCTGAGTGTAATTTTTTTAATCACATTTGACTGCTAGTATTTGTGTGTTAAGAAAAATTGTAATCTCTTTAGTAACAATTAGTAAGTAGTTACTAGTAACTTGTTACTAATAATTAAATTAACTAATTAACTAGTAGTAACAATAAAAGTGTTTTTATGGGAATTTGTACATTGTTCATCTTACCTTCTTTGTTTCCTGTAGTATTTTTTAGGGAGTTTTGAAAAAACAATCAAATTAAGCTTTTTTAGGTGTCCATATAATAGCATTACTACATACTACATACCTTTTACCTTTCCCAAATAGGAAAGTGTTTGGGGCTGTATTACTTTCGTTTTACATTTTATGTAAAATGAATGTAAACTTTTTAAAAGTATTTATAACACAGAGCATTAAAATACAGACTACGGTACTGCACAATTTATATTTTTATGTTTAGTTTTTTGGCAAATCGTTTCAAGGGCATAAAATCGAAGCAAGGGAGAACGTTAGTGAAATTCAAACGACCTAAGTGAACGTAGATAACGATGACAAAGTTATTCCAAGCCGTTTGAACTGATGGAAGAATCAAGACGTGGCCTACTGGACCGAGCAATGCTACTCATTTTAACCTCTCGCTTTGAAATTATGACTTGAATGAACCATTATTCCTCCACATAGTAGACATTGGAACATAATTATTCATGATTTTCACTGATAAAATACTGAATAAAAACATTATTTTTTGACATGTTGTCCACGCACATTTTGTAAGCTTAATATTATAATTATTTGAATACTTTTTCCCTAGTTCTTTGACTAGATTTGCTGGATAAAACGCGTCCCAATTATATTTACATAATTTGTCACACATTAGAATCACATATTACACAACATTTAACACATAACACTTTGCTTATAATTTGCTTTGAATATACGGACTTGACGTAGTGAATGTTGTTTGTCCAAGACGACGCCCACCCTCACACAGCTCAATGAACAACTGAAATATAGAAAAAATCAGATGGGACATATTTGACCACCCCCGCCCCTACATCCTGGACTTGGCTCTCTTCGATTTCCATTTTTTCCGCAATTGAAGCAGTGGTTTGCACTCAAGAGGTTTGCTAGTAATGATGAGCTTCAAAACGCTGTGATAGTTAGCTACGTTCTCAGGTGGAAGATTTTCTTAAAAGTTAAATTTTCAAAAACCGTTAAGATATATAAAAAGAGCTGAAATTTTGTTGGTAGACTTATACAAAAATAGAGAAAATCTGTAGTTTTAATATGTATATAATAAAATTGTTGTATCTCAACTTGTTTATTTTTTATTTCAATACGAAGACTACTTTAGCTAAGGATATTGATCTATAAAATATCAACATCCTTATCTATAAACGTGATTATAGTAAATTGCCCGCCTACAATATTAGATGATTTTAAAACCACATTTTTACAGAGATTTTCATGAGGAAAATGCAGTAAAGAGAGTAATGGTGAGCTGCCTTTTATTTATTATTGTAGATTGTTAGTGTAGAAGGGACGTGCACTTTGACAGCAGGACGGACACCGGCCAGGGTGTTATACTGGGGTCCCTCAGGGCTGTACGTTGGGGCCAATGCCGCCTACCGCCTACAGCCTACACCAATATACCCTTAGCTCTCTCATGTACATGTACGGACGAACTGTTGACGGAAAATATTATTCCTACCAAACAAACTCTGTTTATGCTCAGTTTGTGTTGTTTTAAACGTAAACTTTAAACGTAAACGTTTAAACGTAAACGTGATAATGAAATTGGTTTCTAAATCTGGAATATAAAAGTGATTAAAGTATACAATTTATCTCATAACACAAAGAATCCTCACCTTCTTTGCAATCAATGTAAATGCCTATGAGTATACAAACAACCTAGTTAATGGAGTTTGGTTGTTTATATATAAAGTTAGAGTATTGGTGAATTGCAGCGCACGTGTAGCAAAAAGAGTTAAAACCATATAAATTTGTTCTAAATTTTAAAGTTTCACGAGTTTAATCTCCTTATAGCCATGGTACCAGTTTCCTAACTTAAAGCTGTTCACGTTGAATTTATTCTTCTGTATCTTCTAAAATAATCACGGTTAGATTTTTAAGAAAAATAGATTTCAGGGAAGTATTTTAGAAGAAAGATTTTTACGAATGTAGTTCTGAATGTGACTACGAAATAGGTAAAACTAGTAAAAACTTTAAATCAAAAGGAGTTTCTGTCATAATATGTAGGACTTTTAATGTAAAATTTAATGTTAATAATTATTTATAGGTTATTGGAGTTATTATTATGTAAACTTTATCATTCAGCATTTATTTATTGTTAAAACTTAAAATACTGTAATTTCTTCTACTATTTATATATATTCTAATGTCGAGGTAGGGCTATGTCGAGTAGGGAATTCTGTAGTGTTTTAAAAACTGAAAAATAAGTTAATGAAACCTTGTTTTGTAAAATTAAATATCTGCATAAAATGAAGAAATATTTTGAAGTAGCTATTAGTAGATAGATTAGCAGTATCCATATAACGCACAGTGACGGATTGGCTATCGTTGACAGATTGGCTATTGTCGACACATTGGATATAGTAAGCAGATTGACTATCGTAGACAGATTGGCTATTGTCAACAGATTGGCTATCGTCTTACAGATTTACTATCGTCATATGTTATTTGGTAAACGTTAAACGGTGAAAATAATTGTTTCGAGAAACCTGAGTAAGTTGAAACTCGGCTTGTTCACTTTCAGTAGAAAAATACGATGCCGTAAACACGGTTAAGTAACGGTGATAGGTGAAAGGTGGAAGGGGAGTGAGGGGTGATGTGGGGGAGGGGTGGGGGAGGGGGTTGTTAGTACGTTCAGCTCGGTATTGATATCAAAACACTTTATGTCGTCAAATTTTGTTGCGGCCGTCTCACCAAAACATTCTACAACATAAATATTGTTTGCTTTCTTATTGGCTAATACGAATATAATGAATATTATTGCACATCATAGTTTACCACTCAAAAACAATATGGAACTTTTAAAATAAACAATCATTAAAATTTGTGTATTAAGCCTTCTTGGCGAAGTACAACCATTTACACTTTTATTCGCCATAAGAACAGGGCGATTTAAGTTCATAAAACTTGCAATCTAGTCAAACAATCCATACAAAAGAGGGACTTACTACTAGTAAATTATAATTAAATGCATGAGAATACATAAGTATTTTACTGTCAGTTGTAGACAAAACTTAACCTAAAGTGTACACATTTTCTTACATTAAATTCACTATCTACCAATATAAACCAGTCTCATATAATAACTAAATTCGACTTACAATAATATATTCTAGCATAACAATAATAGTTTATGGCAGTAAAAAAATTCTAATATGGAGTAAAATGGGTTATTTACATGATAAGGTTACAATTCGCTTATAAATACGTTAAAACGCAACTTAGTAGGTCCCGTACGTAATTGATTAATCATTTTAAACCCTAACACTTCATCTGTTTAATGACTTCGATAATCTGTGAAATTGGTTATTTATTTTTCTACGTTGTATAGTGTTGTAGTCATGCATATCTTAGTTTAATACATTACATGATAATTCGTTAGTATATAGTATAGCAAAACATCTTAAAACATTAGAAGTAAACATTGAGATTTAAATTCACACTTAAAAGCAACCACAATTTTCTATTAAAGAGTTATAAAAAAATATCACGTACTTTACTTAAGTACATCACACTTACCACTGATGATCTTCGTACTTTTTACATCATAAAATCATAAAATACGCAATCCAAACAATTACTTTACTTCTAAGTATTTTACGATTTTATTTTTACGATTTTTTAGTATTTTAAGATTTTACTTCTAAGTAATTTAACACTAAGTGAAGAATAAAGGTTATTTTCTCGTATTGTAAAACACCTAATGTTAGTGTTAACGTTAAAAGTTTTTGAATGAAAAAACCTCCGAGATGCAACCAAGTATTCCAGAATAAGTTTGTTATCAGTAAATTGGCTGACAATAAACGAGCGCGAGTTGTGCAGGAAGGAAACAATTCCTTTCGCCTGCCCCCGGTCTACTTTAACCCGCTCTACTTTAATTTCCGACTGATATTTTAAATGTTTTCTTTCCACGTTTCAAACGAATTAAAGTTGATATAGACAGCTCACTAATCTTTGGGAAGCCAATTAAAACACTAAGGTCTATAAAAACCTCAACTGATTATCACCATAGGCCTACGACCTGTGCGGCGAATTAAAGACAGCAATGTACCATAACGGCATTAGTCACTTGATACATACAATTCAAATCAATTGATTGTTTATTATATTTACTAGTTTCCCTCAAGGTTCTCGACCACACATTACCACGATCCTTTGGCTAGTGTAGTGTAATTTAAGTGTATTGTTTGACATTTGGAAGAAGGATATTTTATGTTTAAATAAAAAAAATCCTTTTTATCCCTCCTTTCAAGGCTCAATATCCCACACTTAATTCCTTTACCAAAAAGTTTTTACTTAGCTCACAAAAATAGCGTTTTTAGCTTATATAATATAATATTTCTGTTAATTGTGAAATACATTTTATCACCTAATATCGATAGCTATACAGGGCTAAAGGTAATTAAAAAGATGATTAGGTTTTAAGGGAAGGGGTTGCAATGGTAAATTTACAAACAAAACCTGTGCCTCGTTCAAACATCAGTAATTACTAATAAACGGTATACGAGTCGAATCATTTACAATACTTCGAATGTTATTATCCTAGTTTTACAACATTTACGAACAAATGAAGATCAATTGTTTGATTTTCAACAGTGAGGAAATATATTAGGGAAATCCTTTAATTTTATATAATAGAATTTTACTTCTATACCGTGTTTTGACAGTGAAAATTATACTTTATTCCTCTAAGCCATTTGATCCCTAAATAATCTCAAATTTCCCACTTTAGTAGGTGGGATACGTAAACTGAAAAGGTCGTAGAGAAAGGGAAGGAGGCATCGTTTATGATCTGACATTTGCTTAAGAGAAATTTACCCACAATGAACTTATAACCTGAAAATTAATGTAATAACCAAGATGGGGTATTTCCTTAAAACAATTTACTCAATATGGGGGTGTTCTGCAGTGTTATTGGCTAGCGTAAAAAATTACTTTACTTTCTTATGGCACAGACACAAGGAAAAAAAGAAAAGTGAAGTGAACTTAGAATAATAAACTTTAATCACGAAATACTGGATAAGAACGTAACGAGTTATGATTATGGAGGAAAAAAATAAAAAATAAAAATAAGTGTTTCAATAAAAATACGATTACGCTGGATAAAAGCAGGCAACGAACTGAAATTATTCAGCGCCATTAATGTGAAAGCAATGGCTTATGCAAATCTGAAATATAGTGTGAAGTAGCTTCTTTTGAATTCTTATCCAGGAGAGAATATCAGCTTGAAAGACCTGGGATGAGACAACCCAGTTAAAGTTCATTCCCGTTAAATAATATTTACTGTATTATGTATACTTAATTTGTTTACTACTTAATATTTGTAGTTTTATAATAAATAAATAATATTTTGATATGTAGGTGGAAATTTAAAAACTGAAAGAAGTGTTGCATTCGTATAATAACGTTATCGGATTGTCTTTGGTTGTACCTAATGGATAGTCAAAGGTTATACTCAAAGAATTGTAATTCTCAATCGACAGCCATATTGGTATGGACAATCAATCCACAAGACGATTTACTGTTATAAAATCATAAAAACATCGTGGAAAATATCACCATTTGCTACGTTCATATTCATATGTATGTTAGAGATACCGAATCATCTTGGGGGTATATTAATGAATATATGAAGTATACGGGTTAATATGCATTAAATTAAAACTTTTATTCCAGAGCCCAGTCTCTATGTAGTTGAAATTAATTATTTTAAATAGTTAACCTATAAATTTAAGCTCTACATAATCTTTCTACTTAGCCCTTTTACAATTTACAACGTGATAAGCATTTCGAAGAAACACAACCACGAATATTATTTTAACTAATGATTCAATTAGATAAATTATTAATGTTCTAAGAATACCTGAAACGAAACAAAGGCTGTTACCCATGGTCTACCGACAATTACTCAATTAACTTATCGTATTTTGAACTCGTGCATGACGGAAACACTACGGATAATTTCGTTTTATTTATAGATCCAAAACCATTGTAATAAAAAGACTATACGTAGACAATAAATAAATTATTAGCCTCTGAAAACGACCATGGAATGATCCAAAGAAGTTTTCCTTATTTAAAAAATACCATTTTCCTTTTAAAACGAGAAACTATTAATACAAATCATTTGTACAACTTCTAATATTAAAATTGAGGAATGAAAAACCCAGTAACAATTTGTCTTTTACATATTAAATTTAAGGTAAAACAAGACATTTAGGTTTGGTGGTAAACACCATGAATGTAGCGATATCTTTATTCAAACAGTTTAAATAACGTTTGAAAAAATTTACTGTACTTAAAATAATTACTGGGAATGACAACACACAATTTTGTACGGTATCAGCTTTACGCCCAACCCTTGGAGTGAGGTAGTGTGGGTATTCCTTGAACTATTTTGAGTGAAGGTTACTCACTAAATCCTAGGAAGTCACGGAAATTAAGACAACTTATTGGATCATATTGTGACTGATACGTGTATTGAGGCCTATCAGATTGAACTGCGAATAGGCCAGAAACACGTCACTCATCTCTGTTGCTGTAAAGCAGTTGTGAGATTTTCCACATCAATGGTGACCAGTCAAGATATTTATTATCTGCGTCGGATTCCTAGGCAGGCAAAAAGTAATAAAGGTTACACAGGGGTGGTGAAAAGTCCCGGAACGGCCAAATTCAAGAGTCAAACTGAGCATTTTCTCTTTGAAATTTGAATTTGTACTTTATTTACTATTCTCTAGCTTATTGCCAACTACAAACTTCAGAAGATGGAAGGCGCACGAGATAATACTAAAAATATAATAATCTTATCCAACATATTAACTGACAGTTTCTGACTCGGTTCTCCTTTTCAATTCGGTGTTGCGGCATTGATATACTTATTTTAACGATTTCCTACTGACTTCTTGTGGGCCGCCCTTCATGGGAGGTACATAGTTAATAACGATATCATAAATTGAATTATTGGCACAAAATTAACTGTACATATTTGCAAAGTAGATAATAAATTACTTTTTCAGCACGTCAAAAATTAAAATTCAAGCGACCTTTAAATGACTGCCATTTCCCACTCAGTCATCCTTTGAAGTTAGGTTTGTGTACAATGTCACCAACCTCTGTTATAAAATACCTTTGATTCTATGTATTTATCAACTTTAGCTTCTCAAAAAGTTCGAAAAACTAACATTGAAAAGGTACAACCATCCGTCTCCTCTTAAGATTTCGTGCATCACCTCGTAAGTCATCGGAAGCTGATAGTCGGTAATAAGCTAAAAATTGTATTTTAGGTACCAATTTAACTGGCAACGTTTTACTCTTGTATATAAACAATAAAAATATTATGTCGTTCTGGGACTTTTAATTACACCTGTATGAAAGTGTACACCAAACCAGAAGTTTTAATAACATTTTCAGTACTGTAGGCCTATAATGTAGGAGAGCGTGGTGCTCGGAAGATGCGTGTTGTGGCGATGTAACATCGACAGGCGATGTGGTGGAAACTATCAGAGCACATCGCGTGTCGGCCTGTCGACGCATTTGTGTAATTATCTGTAGTTTACCGGTGACAGCCATCACCGTCAGCCATCAGGTGATGGTATCGGCCGCCATCACGCCTGACCACCGCCATCACGCCCTCACCGCTGTTGTGACAAGTGTTACATGTTCATTGTTAAAACATGCGATCAAATTATACATTATTCTTACAATAAATACCACCGTTTCAGCAGACCTGACAATCATAATAATATATAACCAGTCTAATCAATATCTGTCAATAAATAAGAACGTTTGCATATTCTCCATAAGATTAACACGGGAATAAGTGTGGAAGTTTTCTGCTATGAGAAACACTGATTAGATTAGATTAGATAATTAAAATGGCAAATATAATACAATGCAAAGTATGAATGAAGATTGAGTGTAAGATGATTGTGGCGCGATCTTGTAGTCTTGTTACTGACTAAGGCTGACATATTCCTTAGACAGGACTTGTAATTAATAGCCTAACAGCCGATGGAAACTATTGGACTTACAGTGTAACGTGGAATCCGAACCACAGCCTCTGGTTTACGAATTGGTTTAATTATGAGGATGGTCTTTGCGGATTAACGTAGTATTCAATAGTGCGGACGTTAATCCATACAAGAAAACACTACATCCACCGACCATCTCTCACAACTATCCACAATTCCCAACCTCCAAGTAGTTAGAAGCACTTTACCGTAAACAATTGTTATTTTAGGTACCAATTTAACTGGCAACGTTTTTTACTCTTGTATATGACAACGTAAAAAATATTATGTCGTTCTGGGACTTTTAATTACACCTGTATAGATAGTGTACACCAAACCACAGAAGTTTTAAATAACATTTTCAAAAAATACTGTAGGCCTATAATGTAGGAGAGCGTGGTGCTCGGAAGATGCGTGTTGTACCACGGAAAAATAAAAAATAAAAATTTTTTATATGACCTTTTTTTAAGATTTTTTGAGTTTTCCGAGGAAAAAAACAAGGATTTTTTAATCTCTTATAACTTTTTTACTATTAGTCCAATTTTGATGATTTATACCTCATTTTAAAGTACAAAATAAGTATTAACTTTTTGTGCATACTCATTGTTTTATCTCAATCCACCAAAGTGTTATCGCTGTCGAAAAATGATAAAAATAAAAAAAAATTGCTGTATGTATTTATAATTTTTTAATATTTTTCCTATTTGACTTAAATTAATGCCCATGCACAAAAAGTTGTGTATTAATGGTAATAATATGTGGTAAAAATTTCATTGCTGTAGCTTTCATAGCTAAAAAGTTATAAGAACTTTTATGTGCAAAATAATAAAATTTTAATGTAGCGGAAAACAGCGTTTTAAGTTTTTAGTAGCTATTTATTACATTCAGATGAAAAAACTTACCCCCCACACAGTTGTAGTTGATGAATGTTGTATTTACATATTTAAAGCATATATATACATATTTAAAACACATAGAGTCATAGTAAACTGTATCATATCATCAGTTATTCGTTATCATAAAAATAAATCTTTTCTAAAAAGTCCATCCAAGAGTCCATCAAAGACTAAAAGTGAGTGTGCACGCTCTACTTTAAAAATTTTTTTCACAGGGATATCAAAAGATATTTTTGTATATTTTATGTTTTTCTGAAACCTTATAAACCATAGAATAAAATAATAAAATAAAAAAAATATACAGGTTAGCTACCATGATAAACACATTAACCATGGTTTTAAGCATAGATAGATGGGTCCAAACCACATGAAGCTAAATACAAAAAATATAGGTTGATAAATGAAAATGTTTTCCTAATCCTCCATAAGATAACTAAACACAATGTGTTTAGGCTTTATAATATACCGGTAACCATTATAGATAGACCAAAACTTAATGTATTATATTATGTAGGAACTGATTCTAAAGGTAAAAAATAAAATTTAAAATATTTAAATTCACATTTGAAAAACGCAAAACCCGTGATTTTACGGAACATAATTTACGTAGCACATTTATTATAAATAATTCTTCACTTATAGGAGCTTTTAGAAGCTTTCCAATAGTTAAATAAGAAAATTTATCATCTAGTTAATATTTGCGTGAAAATCCCAAAATAAATTAAATGGATATTGTATTGAGTCATTTGTTATCGAAGAAGAGACCATTAAAATGTCAACAAACCCCGATATAACGCTTAACGGCCAACCAATTCTTTAACGAGGTAGAAATAACATTGGAAAGATAAGTCAATTTGGGTATAGAGCTTTTACTGTATTGACCTGTAAACCATTTCAGTAGTTAAAACAGCGAATTCTCATGTATTTCACTCGTGCGGAACCGTAAAATATGTTTTAGGTATCAGGTTGTGATATTGGGTGGGAAAATACGAGTCGATTAAGTGACAGTAAATTGACGGCATGAGCGGTGTGGAGAGGTATTGATAACAAATCACTTGATATCAGTTGATATTGTATCGGACAACCTCCACAACCACTTAACACTTTGATATCAGCTCACCTTTTATTATTTTCTATACTGAATCTATCAAATCGCGTTATTTTCAACTATTTAAAGCTACTAAATTATGGCTTAAAAATTAAAAGACAAATTATAAATATATTTTATGGACCTGAGAAATAGTTTTTCCTAAATTGGGTACTAAATATTAAAATACCGAATTGATTTATATTTTAAGTAATTTTTAATGGTGATGATTAAATAAAAATACAGGGTGTTTCAGAATTCCCTACCAATACTCTAGCGCATTGTTCATGGATAAGAAGCATATCTAAATATCATATTTAAATTGTCCGGAAGTCCTTAGTTATTCACACAGCCTCCATTTTGTTTTTTCACTTATAATTTTTTTCAGAATAATGGTTAAACGTACGGAATTGAAACTTTGCACAAACATTTATGGCAAATAGACAAAGCTATAAAAAAATTATGACAATTTCTCAAATTCATAAAACAAAATGGCGGCCATTTTAATGGCGGACAATTTAAATATGATATTTATCTAAATATCATAAATATTTAGATGGGTAATGTGAATCGTCGGAACATATCTATGTTTCTTACCCAGGAACAATGCCCTAGAGTATTGGGAGGGAATTCTGAAACACCTGTATAATTTTGAATAATCTATGTAATAAAGGAATATATAGGCTATGTGAGTACGTATATATACTGTGGGTTAGATTAACAAAGCTTTGTGCGTAAGGTAATTACAATTATTGAACTTAAATTGCAATCAATTTCATGTAAAGCTCCCGTTCATATCATAGAAAAATATAATTAGTACATT
Source organism: Nephotettix cincticeps (assembly GCA_023375725.1). Taxonomy (NCBI): domain Eukaryota; kingdom Metazoa; phylum Arthropoda; class Insecta; order Hemiptera; family Cicadellidae; genus Nephotettix; species Nephotettix cincticeps. The sequence continues at coordinate 65,509,222 of CM041789.1, read as the reverse complement.
TGTTGACAGGTCACGCATCGTCATTGCTGTAGTCGACTTTGAAGTAAATACATAAAGTGAATGATACCTTTAGAGAGTAAAAAGTATTTTAATTTTCACAAAATCTATGCATATCTTTGTATGTAAATATTTTATTAATTTTTTTAGACATTAGACTGAGGCGATATATGAAAGGATGAAACGTTGAAACTAATAAACCGGACATATGACGGCGGGGTGGGAGTGGGAGGGGGGTACATGCAGCGCTGCGGCGAGCGACCCCAGGGGAGCATACTGAATGTAACGTACGCTCATGAGCTTTGGCATTCCATGACGTCACTGGCTCTCTTGTGGCTTACATAACCTCGTATGTGTGTTTGAAAACTAGTTCAGTAGGAATAAATTAATTTATAAATCGACTACAGTCGAACCTCGCTAATTCACAATGTAAGAGTAAATTTATTTTGAATTAAAGGAAGTTTGAAATGATTGGAGTTTGAATTATACAGGTTAGCAAAAAGTCAAATTGTAGTGGTTCGATTTGGAGGTTTTAATTTTAGAGGTTAGTGACAATTAACTTCGAACCATACTAGCCTTCGTAGTTAAAACATAGAGAGTAGAATAATACGTTAGTACACAAAAAATATTTATGACATAATTTTTATCCTTTTCTCGTTCTAGGATTTTTGTCCGGGCCATCGACCGGAATCGTTTTAAACATTACTTCAGGCTAGACCTAGTGTGTTGGGACATTATCACTTAGTAAAATGCCATTGGTGCTTGGAGAGATTTGAACCGGGGACCTTCTCCCTCCCCTCTCCATTGATTTTAATATTATCAATGTAACGAATAAAAAAAACAATGTACTGGCGATCCAAACTTGTAGGTACTATGAAAACGCACTCGTTTATGTTTTGAATATCATGGTTTTTTAAATTACTTCGAATTTCAGAGGCTTATGAGAACGGGCATAGAATTGTAGAAGTTAAATTCAAATTTAAAAATATCGTTTAAAAATTAAAGGGATGTAATTAGAATTTCGAGGCTAAGTTAAGTGTCAAAATATTTAGAATAATCTGAATATATTTTCTGAATATTAGAGGTATTATAAAGGGAACAAACAGATTCAACAAATTAATTGTAGAGGTTTTCAAATAAACAAGATTCAAATTAGCAAAGTTCTACTTTGAAAATAATAAACTAAAAGTCTCTAGTTCGATTCAGACAAAAGAGTGACCTAATTTTGTGGCGGTTCTGTACTAACCCCAGTCGCCTTGCACTTCAACTGCTACAAAGCAACATCTATTAATTAATGACCTAGCCAAATGAATCGCCTGGTATTTGTCAGTAACCAAGCTACATATATCATCAAATCCATTACACTGATCACTCATCACACAAAGATCATAAAAGATCCAAAAGAGTGGATCGCTGTATCTATGGATATGAGTTTTCGGGATTGAAACGTAGCTGCCTTAATAACTTTTAGAAAAAAACACGCAGGTATAAGTCTATAAACTGAGATATTATAAAGGTTAATGTATTTTAATAAGATTAAATTTTACTTCATGACATCAGGAAAAGTGAAAACAATCCAAATTCACACTAATAGTAAGTAATATAGTTAGGTCTTAGTTAACTGTATGCTAAAATACTAACTCTAATTATCGACATCATTAAAATATTGAAATAAATGGAAGTATTACACTTTATAAGTATTGAGAAACTGTTTCACCTTTTAGTTTTACGATTAATTATGTTTTATGCGGACTTATGTCGTTGATTGAAACGAAAACAATACATTAGCTAGAAAACAAAAAACTTTTTTTCTGAACGTTTTAATTTACGACGAATCTATTCAAGTTCAGGTATTCAAGAAGGTTACTGAGTTCAGTCAAACATTGCTTCTCAACTTTTAACAACGACTTAACAGACAGCTAACTCTAAAACAAACTACAACGTGAAACAAGTGTCAGAACCTAGGTTCGCTTTAAAATAACTTCCTGTAAAGTTGTAATGTTTGTTAAATTTCCTTAACCGTATTAATTCGCTTACGTTTCTACCAAGGACAGCTGTTCTACCATTAACAATTTAGATATCAAACCTCAATACAGATCCAGTACATACAATTTATATGTGTAATAGGCCTAAGTTGTCAAAGCTGAAACATAAATGAGTTGAACAAATATTTTTTGTAGTGTTATGTTGATCAAGACATTCTGCTTCAATAAATCTAGCACTTGTTGCATTCCTCAGTTTAAACAGATTCATTCTGTGGTGAAAAAGTGGACCCTCAACAAAAGGAAACAATGGTGGGCCATCGGCATGACAATATGACGTAACGAGTGACGTCACAATGTCCTCATCAACCACTCTTCATCCGAGCGGCCCCGTAATTGGACCTCTCCGGTCTGGCTTTCCTTTTTAATATACATACATATGAAAGACCTGTTTTAACCATTTAGAACTGTGTTTTGATCGTGTTACAGTAATTCATCAATAATCTTGAGTTTTACATAGCGATAAAATCAGGGTTTTCTAGTACTTACTTTACTTTTTACTCTTAACTGAAATGGCGACCAACACAGTTAGATGTATTAAAACCAAGCATGAATGAAATATGAGTGTAAGATTATACTGGCACTATATTGAAGCTTTTTACTAACAAAGCCTGGCGTGTTCCTTAGACATAACTGTTAATTAACGGCCCGACAGTCAATGGTATGTCTAAAGGACCTACAGTTTAACGTATAGTCCGAACCATTACCTCTGAATTACAAACGTAGTAATAGCGCGGACGTTAATCCACAGCAGAGAATACCACATACACCGACCATTGCTCATAACTATCCACTTAAAAAAACACTGTAAAAAGTAGTGATTTAAAAAAAAATTCTATTGTTAACGCGGATATGTTGAGATTTTGAAAGGTGAATATAATTCGTACAATTGAAGAGTTTTTTATTCAATTACGGATCAGGAAATAATTCTTTTTTAAAATTTAGGCAAATTAGTTAAGTCTTCACTTACAATTTACGTACTACCCAGGAGAAATTAAGTGTTTGCAATTCTGGGATTCATGGAAAAGCTCAATGAATTCTTGTAGGCCTAAAATAGGGAAAACCATTGTAGAACTGAATGTCTTACTATTTCCAAGATTATAAAACCTTCATGACCTGGGGTGATTTTTCTTGACATTGGTGTGTATTTTGTGCTCGGTTTTGTGTTGTAAATAAAGATTAGGGGAACATTCTTAGATATGAAGCATAATTTAAAGTTAAAGAGATAGTTGAACTTTTGATTCTTTATATGTTTTTATAGTTGTATTGGATTCTATTTTATGTAGATGTATGTATGTCCGTATCTAATTACATGAAATCCTACATCCACGCGAGTGATGCATTTGTTTGCTTTAAATTGCGACAGTTAGAAAATATAAGTTGATTGAGTGTAAAGTTATATTTTATATTACGCAAAGAAATATTGTGAGTTTTTTAACAACTTAAATTTTATGTAGCGCAATTAGTATTGTGTGTCTTACCATATTTACATAATAATAACGTGTATTTCAGAAGGGGCCTCCGGACGGATATTCCCTTGGAGGCTAGAGATAATTTCAACATAAAACCAGGTCAGCCTGGTTTACAAGAAAATAAGACAAATATTGCAAGATTCTGCACTTATTCTTTAAGAAATTATATTAAAAATTATTTTGTATTTCTATTTTCGTAATATTAATGTAATCCCAATATAAAAATTTATAGCACGTAATACTTAAATCAAACGTTGTTTAGACGTTTTAAGGTTTTACGTGGTTTGGTTCAGAAAACTAAAATACTTATTTTAGGACATAGTTAAACGCAAGTCTGTGTTACGGAAAAAATGTTTTAGAGCATGACAAACATTTGTTTACGTCGTTTGTTCAATAAATCAAACCCATTTACAAACTAACGACGTTCAATATTGACAAAACCAGGGGTTGACACTTTTTGCATGAAAATTGACTTTTTAATGTAGAGCCCTAAAATTAATCTCAACTCGGGCAATATACCGTTGCAAAAAATACTTGTAATGCTAACTGTTGGCGATAAGGGAGAAACAGTGTACATATGAACTGCGGAAGCTTGTAATAAGGACGTTTACATTCAGGGTCGCTAGATGCCGCTGTTATCTGGTTCATGTCACTTGGTCCTGTGTAATGTGCAATTACGTTACTGCCGTTGTGCTTCTGCTGCTTCTGCTGCTTCTGCCAAGTAGACGGTACTTGGTACTCCTACTTTGAACCGACTCCTTTGTTACTCCTACAATCTTTTGTACAGCTTCGTAGCCGATCAATCGATCGATAACTTTATCGAATACATCAGTATTTCATATTCATATATGCGGACACCAACCTACTTTGGTGGTATTTTAAAATAAAGCATGCTGGCGTGAGTAGGGAAAATTTTACAGAGCCTATGTTATTCCCATCATAGTAATCGAATATGTAGCATTGCTGCATTAAGGTTTGTTTAACATGGTAATGTGCTTATATTAAGGCTGTTCACTAAGTAAAAACATATACAAAATGTTATCAAATTATGTCAATAACTAAGCGAATTATACAAATTTATCGTTTCACCGTAAAAGTTACGATGCATATATGGGTTTGCTACCGAAAGAAACATTAAATTTGAGGTTTTAATAGATGTAATGATAAAACTGAACTAGTTTGACTTGCACACCGAATTTCGGCAGAATATTTAAATTAAGTTAGTTATTACCTTTTAGCTATCCTCCATAACATTTAACATAGGATAATCCAATGTTAAAAACGGAAATTTGATAAAAACTATACGTAAATAACAACAAAACCCCATTTTCGGGGTGTAAGTCTTCCCCCCAAGAACACTCTTGGGTGGGGATGAAGTGTGTTAAATAAGTTTTGGTTATGAAACAGCCAAAATGACATAACGATCTTTAACAGATTATTATTAAAAAAATTGTGCATAAACTTTTAAACAGAAAATGTATTTAGTTTTTGATTTTAGCCAAGTAGACAGCGAAAAATAAAATAAATTTATAATACTCAGCAAAAATTTCAAAATATCCATGAATAAAGAACTCATGAAAACCTACTACAGACTTACTTTTAAAATAATGAACTTTTGAATTTATTTTAACGTTCAGACGTCCGCCATATCCTATTAAACATGACTGATGTCAGATGCCGTTATAAAATAAACCGAAAAAATATTGTAAAAAGCCGTGAGGATAAAATGATAATAGTGGAAGACGATAATCGGGTTAGTAGCAAAGCCCTAAGTAATCCTCTTCTCATAATTCACTTTACTAAAAACATGACAGGCTGAGCTCGTCTGCGGGGTATTGACCACCGGTATGTAAATCACATCGAGCGCTACGTAAGGAATGTATCTTCTGGACTGAATAAGCCCTGTTTATTTAGGAATTGTTTGAATTCGTGTATTTCTTAACCTAAGAAGTATAATTGTGTAGAAAAATTATCATTAAACACGCATTTCGTACATATGGTATGACGCATTCTTATAGTAAATAAAATACGAATTTATATGATTTCGGCGATATAATGACCTAAAATCGTAAAAAAGGAGTAAAATTCAGCTTGATCCTATTTTAAATTAAATTTTTTTAAGTATATTAGATTTTCAATATCATTAGTAAAGCTTGTCACATCATGGCGTAATTTTGAAACTCGTAGTTTTACAAGCAATCATCAATGTAAAGAAATAATGTTAATTTTTTGCATTTCGGCTAGTTATTTCTTTATGGTTAAATTACTGTGTTGATCACTTTCCAGGAAACCCTAATAAAATTGTTCTTATTAAAAACATCTTAGTTTTCCATAGTTCTGCTTTATAACTTTACTTTTTAAGGTCTTGGGCGAGTTTAAAGTAGGGAATACGTAGATAAAAACATTATTTAAAATGTATAGAATAAAAAGTTTTCGTCGTTATGGATGGTATCGTTTTCATAGTAAAGGCAATCGCAAATGCTATCTGTGGCGTTAAAGAAGTACATTTCTTACAATTTCCAGATGTATGGAATGTGCAAAAAAGAAAACCTTTTGTCCAAGTACTGCACAGATATCTATTTTCATTTTTACACACAGCAGTATCTTCAGTTTGAGGTTGTCCTGTATCATAAAAACGATCAGTAAGAACAGTCAAAATTTGTTTGTTAATCAAAAAAGGTTTCTTAAAGTTCAAATATTTTTTGTAAGAATTAGTAACTAGAGTGTCTCGACAAGGCTACATGACACAATACAAACGACATCGGACACTTGTGGAGTTGGCGAGCCGTGATTCATAACAATAGAACACCGGTAGTGCCTTTAGTAGCCACGAGGTGACACAAATAATGTATTCACCTTTTAATCTAAAATCAATGTACTCCGTCTACATTTTTTTTAATTTGGAAGAAAAACATTCAGCTTGCGCATTTAGCTCCATAAGGTGGAAAATATAACATGTAACTGAATGTGTATGGAGTTTATTGTTTGTATAAACTCGATAGCACTGCAGAAAAAGTTAACTATCCTGGCATCCATACTGACGCAAATAATAGCACCTTTTTCTCAGCAACCAACTAACCAAAAACAGACAAGGAATAAATAATCAACCAAACATTGGTTGGGTAGTTCAGTAGTAACAAGCTCACCTTGTAACGCGAGAGGTCCGGGATCGATTCCAGACCCAGCCGTCATAAATTGGACAATACATTAATTATATATCCAACTCAATTTCAACTTTCCACACCAAAATATTGAAAATTCCACTAAAATAGAACACACACAAAAGATTCTGTTTAATAACCACCCATTAGTTAATCTTCAACCATGCTTAGTTCATGTATACATACATATATACATCTGAGTTTGTTTAAAACTTGAAATATTATTTTTATAAATGAATTCAAATTTGCCTGAATTAAGATTTTTTTAAATCTTATAGCTATGGAACCTTTAGCTTTAAGGACATATGAGTGGTGTCATATTATTTAGAACCCTTATGACTATAAACTAACTATCAAAATCCTTGGAGGTTATTTTAAAAACCCTATATTTTTCACATTTTGTAATTTTTGAGGAGTAACCTACGCTTGAAATAAAAAATTTAAACAATTGTCTGATCAATGTAGTCTCGGGGTCTGATGGATAAAAGTCTGAAAACAATTTCATTGGGTTCAGGGAGTTTCAAAACGGATATATCCACTTTCAACTGAAATTCAAAATTTTTTACGAAATCAATATTTTTTCCATATGCCATGTATAAGGGCAAAAATTAAAATGATCCCGTTTTAGTCCCCACCTTTATATACTAAGATTAAATGTTATTACGAGATTCACCTGTGGATGGAAAACTCCCACATATTGTAAAAATATTATTGCAAACGACGAATGTTGTGGTTATAATTGGCCCTAACTGCCTATTACGTGGAGGGAGCAGCGAGTGCTGCTCTTGAGGTGGGTTAAACTCAACACTGCTAATAACATGCTCTCAGCCTCTCCTGTGTGCTGTGTTACTACAGTGTTTCATCTGTCTCAATCAAATATTCTGTCTCCATCACCACGCCTAGTGACATGTAATGCGCGATGTCTGTAATGCAGTCTTACACGATATCACACGTAGCACGCTGGCGTGAGTAAAGCGAACTTCATACAACTTATATTATTCCCATCATAGTAATCAAATAGTGCTGAGTATGCAGGTTTGCTACAATAAGGGTTCTTGTACTTGGTAATGTGCTCATACATAGACTGTTTACTAAGTAAAAAAAGATGTTTGTATTTACTTCCCTGTGGGATCATGGATATGCCTAAAGGGAATGGTTATAGTTCAGCCAAACAGCTGTTCTTATTCATATATTTTAACAATTCAATACAACAGCTCTAGCAGTTTCTATGGAAACCTGTTACATGTTTTCCATCTTAAAAATCGTCAACACCCCCCAAAGCTAACATATATATCCATGTCAACACATACCACTTTTATCAAAATGCGTCAATAACTGTGCGAGTTATACAAACTTATCTATTAACTGCGTAAGAATTACATGGACAATGAATACAAAGGTTTTCTGACACAAGAAACTTAAATTTGGGGTTTTTGGCTGTATTGATAAAACCTAACAAGATAGACTTGCATACCGAATTTTGGAAGAATATGCATTCTCCATAAGATTAACATTACACAATTTACTGTATTTACCATTTTAAATATCTCAGTAACAAATTGACTTTGAGTCATGATTAAAAATACTAAATTGTTTATTTTTTAGCCGAATCCAACGGTAAAACTCATACATCAAAAATTGAAAACCTCATTTTTGGGGTACAAACCGACCGCGGGTTTAAATGAGCTAAGCTGAATTCGAATTAGGTTTCTCTGTTGTGAATTATACCCGTTGAAATATGTTAAAGCTTAGATCATGGATATGTCTGAAGCGAATGTGTTCAATTAATCCCTCTAAACAGTTGTTTTCATAACCACATGACGTAGCTTCCGTTACAATTTCTGCATCTCGCAAATTACTAACACCCCCTCAGAGCTTAAACGTATCCATGTCAAAAAATGTTTAATACGTAGTGTACATTTTATATGACGTTGAATTATCATACCAAAATTAGTAAAAAGTAACAGATCATCTTCGATATTTATTATTCCTTATTCTTTAATTTTTTAATCGATACGAATCATTAACATGAATTTTCACTTTACTATTTCAAATATTGAGGAGTTAAAGGTTTAATAATATGCTCTTCACGAAAGATAATCAAGATATCTAATAAATCTTTCAAGATTTAGTGGATTTTGCATTTCTTAATTCATAGGAACATTTGAAAGTTAAAACAAGAAGTTTGAAATAATTTAAATTAATGTTTATTTATAAAGTTGTGTTCAAACGACCGAACGTAAATTTTACACATGGCTTTGCATAGGTAGACAATGTTGTTTATTTTGAGATACATTGAACTATATTTTGATATGTTAAATAACCCATTTTGGAATAAACCCCTACTTAAATTTTAAGACGTGTAAAATTGTATTTACAATTGTATGCTGTTTAATAACCAGATAAACATAACTCTTACTGTGTATAAGAATAGAACGCTATTTCAATGGTAGATTTTTAAGAGGTGTATTTGAAAATATCCTGTACCATCATAACTACCATGACAGAGTAAACTTGTTTCCATATTTACAGTATGTACCGTACAATAAGTCACACATATTGTTTACTTCTAATATTAAGAAAATTAAGGTTAATAAAGAACCTTTCTCTTTTGCCATCGGGTATATTACTACTTTTACAGGAACTTGTCTCCAGATTTACTTTTCGCATTTTCATTGCATAGTGAAATTTTTATCCAAACCTTATTTTTGAAATATAGTAAGGTTGAATAACACAAAAATACCGCCGGCCTTCATTTACCTTGCCGATATTACCAGGGTCCACCTTTATCCCGCGCCTGCCTTTCATTACACGTATCCCAAACACTTGTGGAGTAGGCTTCATCACAAAGGGGCGATTGAGGACAGGCGGGGAAAGAGCATTCCATCTCGAGAGGGCTCTACGACCCCCCTTCAACCCCCCCTCTTCATCCCCCTCTCACAACTGCCTGAAACAGCGCTTCGTTGTAAACGTTCAACCCTCTTGATCAGTCTTGTTCGTCGAGAGTTTTGAAAGAATAACACCGGTTGCCCCCCTTAGGGGCTCTCGGTTTAAAAGCTCTTTGGTCAAAGTTATAAGATCAATTTCCATAGTTTGATAAGGAAAATTAATTTTTGAAAACTAGATTGAACATTTTCTTCATCATATTACTTTAGAAAATGTTAAAAATATTCCTATAGGGTTTAACTAGTATTGCGTAAACTTCTTTAGCAATGTTTTGCGAGATTAGGTTCAACTGAACATTAATTAAACAAAGGTCTCACATAAATTATAACGTTTAGAGAAGTCTATAAACTTGATTTAAAACTTAAACCTATTGTATAAAACAGTTATGTTTAAAAGTTAAGAATAATACTGTATAGATATATGGATTTTAATTAACTATTTAATGTTTCATTGTTATAAGTAAATATCGTACAGGAAACACGAAATTAGTAGTTGTAATTAAAAAAATTATTGCGAAAAACGTAAAATACATTTTTTGTACCCCACCAAAAAACTCCACTCCACTCCTAATAAGGAAAATAATTGTTTTCAACGATATTGAAGAAACAGTAAATATAACCCACAACGGAAGCATTTATTTTAAGATTGATATATTTATAATTAAAATGCATAAACATTATTAGTTCAAAGCTTATAAAATATAATAATCCAATATGATGTTTAAAATAAAATTTAAAATGATGTACATACATATAATGAAATGAATAATGATTTTTTTCCTTCTTGTAACAAAAACTATTACGACAAAATAAAAAATGCTAAGGAATACCAGTATTATAAATTATATATAATCTATTATCTTATAAATGTTAACTAGAATACTCTAAGATAACACTATTTAAATAATGCATATCTATTCCGATAGTCCGTATATAATTATCTGTTCCGTCTCTGTAGCATAACTGAAAATGAGAGAATTCTTTAATTCAAAACTAAAGCCTATTATCAATAACTAGGGCCTACATAATAAAAATTAAACTAAAATCTACAACTAAGTGAAACTTTTCATTAAGACTGCTACATCAGTTTTATCTAAAATCCACATCTTACGTTTTAACAGAAAACTTCTAAACAATTTTACATTTAAGGGAATTTTATAGAAAAAAGTTGTACCTAGGGAAACAAAGAAGTTTCTCAAGTAAGATTTGTCAACTTAGGACTTCTGAAAAATCGTAAGTTAGTGTTTCGTTTTGCATAAAATAACTTTTTTGTACCTCGATTCCCCTTTTACTAAGGGAGATTTTTTTTTAACTATATTGAACACTTTCTTGATAATATAAGTTAGTAAAGAGTAAAAAATTTAAAAGATTAGTCGTTTAAAGTAAATAATTTTGTAATAGGGTTTTTGTTAAGGTTAGATAAATATTTATTTGTATAACTATTAATTAATTATAATGCAATTAGAGACAATTCTCTAATTGCGTTTAACAATTAAGCAACTGCCGCATTGTAGGTATAACGTAGTGGCTGCGGACAATACAAAGTAGCGTCAACCATAGATCACCGCCGGCAATAAACCTAGTAAACCTAGCTGCTATTATACACCAGACGTTGTATAAATATACAGTACCACTTCCTCTTGTATACAACACCGCATAGGGTTGGGTCAACCTCGTTTAGTTAATTTATCGAAGGGCACGTGAGTTATTGTGTGTAAGTTCATTATTTGTAGTGGTTAATGAGTACGAGTACCTGTAAAAGTGTTTGTCTGCAGTACCTCCGCCATCTTGGAATTAGCTTCATAAGAACAATGTTAGTCTTCTGACAGCACGAAACGATGGGTGATGAGTCAAAAAATGTTGGGTTAGTAAACTAAATTTTACATGAACATAGTGTTAAAAAATGCCACTAACATGGATGGCTTACTATGAAAAATATAAATAAATATATATATTAAATAATTATTCATAACTTAGTACCCTTTTTTGTGTGAGACATTATTTTATTTAAAAAATTCACAACATGTTTCAGAATTCAGTCCATTATCAAAGACTTATTTGATAATGTACTGAGTTCTGAAACATGTTGTGAATTTTTTAAATAAAATAATGTCTCACACAAAAAAAGGGTACTAAGTTATGAATAATTATTTAATATTAATAGTAGCCCTCATTTACCAACTCAAATATATATATTCAGATTTTCAAAACTCAAAAGTAAATTATTTTGAAACACGAAGTATTTTGATTTGGAAAAAGTAAAATTACTTCATTTGAAAAGATAATTTCTTGATTAAATAAACACATAAGTAGATTGGGACTGATTGAACAAACAAATACGGAGAGACGAGGGGGGAGCAATCAAAATAAAACGCCCTAAGCTATAAATTGAGTCTACTGTAAACTTCTTTTTAGAATTAGTCTTCCTCGTCTCTTTTATTGGAATCGCACGACGGATTTCAAAGGACTCTTCTTTAGTGACTTCAAAGGAAATTTTGACAAGAATAAATTTCAAGACGTTCTGTGTTTCTTTAAGTCCTTCTGAACCATGCACCTTACTATGATTTTTAATGATTTCGCTGTAAGTAAATAAAAGGAAGACTGTGACGAATACGCAAACAGTTCTTCCTTGACCATTTGTTCAGTGCTGAGATTTTTAATTACTATCATTTTGTGAAAATTTCAACCCATTAAATCACATTTTAAGTAAATAATACAATAAATAGGATAATGCCACACTGAGACATTTATTTAAAACTAACAAAAATTTTAATTTAAAACTTCTTTACTACACTATAACACTAAATAGACATTGAAAAAAAAATACTTAAACTAACATAGCTTTTATTAATATATGCGTAGGCCTCCTACAAAATGAAAGACAAATTGAGAAGAATTCGTTTGTACAGTATTTACTTTCATGTGGGAAATAGCTTAGGTTATGGATATGTCTACCGGGATTGTTTTCAGTTCATCGAAACGGCTGGATTTATGTTTCAAATTTTCGTCTTACAAATTACTAACGACCCCCTCTCTAAAACTAAGAAATTTCAATGTAAAAATTATTAATATATCAAATATTGTGCATATTAGACATCTTATAATAATGTAACTTTTGTAATAGGTAATTATGATTTGTATCTCTGCTAAAAATTATTATCGTTACGATTACAAGTTAATGTGTCAAATTAAAAAAAAACATCAAAATAATGTGTGTTTGGAGTAAACACAAATCAATGAATGTTTTTGGATGTTTCAGAATAAATATCAAGTGATAGTTATCATATTATTACTCTGGAACATTTCATTTTCACAAACAAGTTTAGAATAACAAGGGATATTTCACACTGACAGTAAGATGTATAGTATACCACTATAAACCTTACCGGTACTTTGTCTTGTGTATTTCAAACCAATAAGTCGACAAAACAAGTTGCATTAGTTTGTGTAAACAGAATATTTTTACTCTACATGTTGTGGATATACTGTGAATTATCAGAACTGATTACAGCAGGAAAAGGAACTGAACTTTGAACTAAAATTACTTTTGGATGACATATTTGACCAATATAACTTTAAGTAGTATTACGAAAATATTAATATAAATACGTTTTGATGAACAACTATTACAGTGTTCCCACTTTAAAGAATTTTTTGAATGGGTCGATATTGGATCCAACTATTTGTTGGACTATTATGATCGTGGTCGTTTTTCGTGTAACCATCTGGCCAGGGTCTAGTGTTAGAGTGCACTATGTGTCTACTATGTGAGCACTATGCGTGCCTCTTATGTGACCTAAACTACTTATGTATCCGGGACCAACGGCTTAACGTTCCTTTCGAAGCATGGTGACAATCTGAGAAATTAAATTAATTGCATGTTTACCATGACCGTGAGTTGAAACCCGGGACTTTTGGGTGGTATGCCAGTACTAACTCAGCCACATAATGATCCTGACAAATGGATTAGCTGCGATTTATTGTACTAAAACTACATATGTCTTGAAATCTATTCAACTTGACTCGTACCCATTCACCTATTTTACTTTTTAAAGACATGTTTTTTCTTGATGGTGAGGTGGAAATTATGATAAAAAATTATTAGGTTACTCTCACCATGATTTGTAGCTTTTCCAACGGGGATTGTCACTAAAAAATACCTTAAGCACCCCAGGAATCCTCATACCTTTTGCAGGCTCAAAAGAAACGTCCTGCTTCCTCAGGGAGTAGGTCCTCAGTGTGGTTCGGCGTTCAGCCCGTGTGCGTGAAGCACGTGCAACAAGAGGACCTACTCCCTGAGGAAACAGAACGTTTCTTTTGGTCCTGCGGAATGTAGGAGGATTCCAGGGGTGCTTTAGGTATTTTTTAGTGACAGTCCCCGTTGGAAAAAATACAAAACAGGGTGAGAGTACCCTAAAAATTTTTTATCGTATTCACCTAAAACCCCACCAGAGTAGGTCCGTGACTTGGTTAATGAATATGAATATTATAAGCATAAATAATTTTCTTGACAGTTGTTGTTACAATTCAGCGCCCTACTATGATTGTAATTGAACACGTTACATAATATTTAAGACTTTGGGAAGATTCACACCACAGCACCAAGCTCAAGTGTGGTGTTGATCCTGGTGGTGGCGTGTGAGGTCCTATCAGCACGCAGAACGCGGGCATCGCGCACATTGTGAGTCTGCGTGGACGACGGGAAGTGCTAATGTTGTAATGACTGCCTTACAAGCGACGGTGGTGGGCGGGCCGACCTCGCGACCTCGGGCCGCTAACATGCATGACTAACTTAACCTAACAGCAAAATAAACTCTGTCAGTGAACTGACCCATAATTTCTCCCTTAAAATAAACAGATGCAAAATTCAGAATTTTAGGGAAATATACAGAGTGTTCATGAAAAACCTTTCTTCGGTGAGTGATTAGATAAATTAAAAGGAAAAAAAGGTTCCAATAGAGGTATGGCCTAAAACGCTTATCTTCTCAGATATCCGCCATTTTGTATTTTTCTCAAAATATTTTTTATTAGATTATTTTCAAATTTAGTATGTGTTTTATACTAGTTGACTACCGTTATTGAAAAAATAACTAGCACGATCAAAGCTCAAAATACAAAATGGCGGCCATTTAAAATTATAAAACCAAAATACTTTGAAAACGGTAAATAATACAATAACCGATGTTTTGAATTCTAAGCTTGGATCATGCTAATTATTTTTTAATACTAGTAGTCTACCAGTGTAAAACACATACCAAGTTTGAAAATAATCCGTTAAAAAATGTTTGAAATAAAAATATTTTGTGAAAAATGCAAAATGGCGGATATTTGAGAAAATAAGCGTTTTAGGTCATACCTCCTGAATGTACCTAATCACTCGCCGAAGTCCTGAGACTTTTTTAATGGACACCCTGTATGTAAAGACCCCTACCTCGATGTAAAGACAAACGTAACATAAAAAATAAAATATATTAGTAATGTCTATAAAAATAATATTAGACACTCTTATGTAAACATTTTACGTACTTTTACCACGAACAGTTAAAATAAACTTTCTCTAAATTAATTTATCGTTGGCTAATCATAAAAAATACTAGTTTGCGTTGCTCATTAGGGTGAGATTAATGGTGATAGTTAAATAAATTTAAAAATTTATTTTGCAGTAAAATAAATAAGAATTATTTTACATTAAAGATCCCAATGTTTTTGAACCTATCTAAATAGCTCACGATTAATACATTAAAGAAAACCCCTAATATTTTTAATAAAAATTATTATTTTACGTATAACTTGTTAGTATAAAGCAAATGTAATATAAATACAGATAAGCTTATACCTGTACTAACGGACAATCAAGTAGAAGAATCCATCAAAAATAATGATGTTAGAACTGCTGTTTAAGTAACACAAATTTGAAAAGGAGCTCAGCGGTGGTTAAAGAACTCAGTGAGGACATGGTAGTGAGGGTTGTACAGGGGTGTTTGTGGGTCAAGGTCGAAACCGTACGCCGCGTCTCCCCATCAAACCACCCCTACCCCCAACTTTCTCACCACAGTAGCATGACACACCATTCCCTGTACCCACGGGTCGTCATAAGTGGTTTCAGCGGTGGTTACATGTTAGTGATGGTTGTACAGGGGTGTTTGTGGGTCAAGGTCGAAACCGTACGCGGCGTCTCCCCATCAAACCACCCCTACCCCCAACTTTCTCACCACAGTAGCATGACACACCACCCCCTGTACCCACGGGTCGTCATGAGTGGTTACATGTTAGTGATGGTTGTACAGGGGTGTTTGTGGGTCAAGGTTTAGGTCGTTGCCTAATAGAGCGTGCATACCCCCTTCAACAACTCCCCCCGCACTACTAACCCTACCCCTACCACAGTAGCATGCAGCTGACCCCTTTATCCCTCTGTAATTACGTGTGAACAACTGTTTCCGCACGCAAACGTATCTGTTTCAATGTAATCGATTTTTTATTGAAACATCAGTTTTCTTTTATATTCCAGAATAAATTTTGTTGAAATAAACAGGCTTAGTCTTTATAAATAATTCTGCCAATAATTATGACTCAATAAATACACAGCCTGGCCCAATACACCTTGCAAACCAATACAGCGTTATCTTGGGTCGGGACAAACACATTTTGCAATATAAACATAGTCTCCGGTGTCTAGTTTATCGCCTGTTTATTGATACGTTTCTCGTAAATGTTTAAATGACATTAACTACCGAGGTATTTAAATCACGGACATTAATACCTATGAATACAATTGGAAGTTTATCATTTTCTAATGTCATTATGAAAAAAAAACAAAGCTAACGACCGTAGTTAAAAATATTGAGAGAAACAAGAATTAGGTTAAAAAATGTAATGTTGTACAATGATGGAAAGGACATAATAATTTTAATAGATACATTTTGAAATTAAGTTATTAAATAAGCCTTATCAAACAGCAAATCATTTTCAATCTTATAACGAATACTACGTTTTTCAAGACTCTTTAATATTTTTTATATCAAATAAAATGGGTTGAGTTATTAGAAAACATGAAAGGATCGGCATAAAAATTACACTAAGAGTCGTCAAGTATGTGTATTCGTTTCCACCCCGTGATGGCGTGCAAGGGTAGTGGTCACTCCTCGCCACCCCACGTCGCTAATAAAGCGATCCGCATCCCCTACGTTCGTGCCTTTCTGCCCCAATCAGCTCTAACTCACGTTATTCCTTTCCGTATGTAAATAAGAATCTCGACAGGGATCACGAACGCGTGTAGACTATTAAACAAGTCATTATACATTGTTGAATAACGAAACACAGCCATTACGTGTTCTACATAGGGCGTTTTTCATTAAAATGCAACTTCATCATGATGTCCTCAGGACATTGTGGGAAACGTAAAAGTATTCCTTAAATATTTTCCATTAATAAAGATACTTTATGAATAATTCATTTCAGTCACCATTGCTGAATCAAAGAGTTCCATCTACATTTTAATTCAATATCAATACCAATGTTGGATGTTATTGTACGAAAATAACGTACATACCTTTAATTATACCAATATTGAACACGTAGACTTCACGAGACTCACCTGAAACAAAATTTACATTTTATTGAAAACTAAATGCAAGTGCAAGTCTAGCTACGTAACTGGGTTTAGACAGCTGTTAATGTACTACCCACTCGAAATACTTGATTTGGCTGTTAATAAGAAAAAAGACTACTGTATCTGTAATATTTGCACTCTTGGATAGCGTTTTATGAAACTTTTGGAGGTAAATTATTAGGTACAAACCTAAAAATACCAACATCCAATAACTTAATTAGTTGAAATCAGAACGGAAGCTGCATTAACTATAAATATTAAAACATGTGCACCACCTCGTTGGCTGAATTGTGTAATTATGTTGCTTTACCGAGAGTTAAGAGGCATCTTTAAACATAAACTAAGCAATTTGTTAACAGAATTACACAAGAAAATAAATTTCAGTAGGTAAGTATACTCAATTTATAAATCACGAAAAAATATAAACACTTGATTAAATACACACTGCATTTTAGTTACTATGCTAGTTGAAACATTAATAAAATGTTGTACGAGTATTCAAATTTGCTCACCCCTTTAATTTGTTATTATTTGCTTGTGTTCAATATACCGGTACGGTAACTCAGGGGTGACGCTCTGGCCCAGTAAGAGAATGGGAAGTAGCGGTCGGTGACTCATACCTCTGGCTAGCCCAGGTCATTGTGACTATCGCCGCTACGTCACTGTCTTAATCGACCGAACAGTCCCTAGACCTATGGTGATGGGCAATTGAGATCTAGGGGGGTGTTAGCAGATTTGTGGAACGCAAAAAGTGCAGCGGAAGTGTTTACTGGAAGTGCCGTCAAATGGTTATAAGATAAGCAGTTTAGATGAACTAAAAGCATACCATTTAGTCAGTTCCATGATCTAACCTATTTAAAACAGGGAAGTAAAAACAATAATTTCTAATTAAATAGTTTTTATAACATTAAACAAATTTTCAGTAACAGTGGGTTCAACGACGGTAGATGCATTACTTAGCCCATTATAACAAGAAACTCCACTTTGACACTAACGCCAAAACTAGCAGTAAAAAGAGCAACATTGAATCAACTCATTTTTGTTCCTCCCTATATTTACCCCCAGCTATAGACAGATTTCAAATTGTAAGGCAACATAAGTCATTGCAGACCCCCAATTTGCATTAGCCCCCACAATAACAGTCCATTCAGTAAAACCAAACGAGCCAATCCCGTAGAAGCGCACTTGAAATTTGAGTGGCGAATAAGAAATTGGGCGAGGGCAGCTGGGGCAGCCCTTTGTGAGGGCATGAATAGTCCCAAATTGGAGCCGGTCGGGGCGGAGGTCGGACTCCAGCGGACAGATGTTTCCGCTATTATTCTCACAGATGCGAAGGCGCATCCGCGACAAATGGTCGTACTTTACCGATCGCGCGCAGTTCATCTGTGAAAAATCACATCTGTTGATACAGTTCGTTGTTTGGTCTCACGGCGTGCTTTGGCCTTCCGTACTGTCGAGGTGTCTCAATACCCTATACTATAATATGAGCAAGGGGTGTACTTATGTTTGAAATCTATAAAGATCTCTAAAACAAAATTTATTCAACCCTTAACCGCTATCGCGGGTCGAACTCGACCCGACGGATATTATTTAGGCTGTAGTGGTAGTACTTTTGGTCACAGAAACCTGTGTTACCACATAATCCTCAAGGGTGGGTTGTAAATCAGTTGAAAGGCTACCACAAAGTATTTTGAAAGCTATGAACAGCCCGGGTCGTCTTTAACCCGACGATGGTGCTAATGTATTTTGTGTAGTAGGAAATATCTATATCGTGATTGATTTTGTAATTTTCGCCATTGTCCATGAAATAGTTATTAAACAAATTCATCGACATTGATATAAGAGACGAGGAGACTATTGATACTGAGCATGAAAGTGAGAGTGCAACGGAGTGTGGCGATAGTGAAGTACCTAAGGAGGATCATGATTCTTTGCACAGTAATAATGGCAAATTAATCATTGAAAATAATTGTAAATTACTGTACTGTATTTAAGCAGTAGTGTACGAGTATGAAATAATTTTCAAAACGCAAGAAAATTGTTTCTGTTTTTTCAGGTCTGTGAACTTTGGTGTTTGGTTTTTTGTTTATAAAATTGATTGATTTAAATACAGTTAACACCCTTTTTAGAAACAATAAATTATACATGATAAAACCTTCATTTTTCTTGCACTCCTATATTGGTGTTTTAACTACATGAAAATACTAAATTTGTATTAAAAAAAGTTTTTACTTCTAAAGGTTCATCAACTATTTTAAACCTTCTGAGTTCATTAACAGATATTTGAAATAACTAAAAGAGATTTGGTTTAAAATTATCGGACAATTAGAGTAAACGTGGTCTAAATTCAGGATAGTAGTTAGGGGTTAAATTTTTAAACTAACCAAGTAATTTCTTCGTAAAAATTACGTGTAATTAAGGTTCCATGTCCAACAAAATTTGGTTTTCGTGAAAAACTAATTTGGAAATTTTAAAACATGGACATTGGACTCGTTGAGATTAAAATCTAAACAAACTAAAATAAAACAACTGATAGTAATCACCTAGCTGTTAGTGGCTATTGATTTACTTTGTGACCGGCTGATTGAAGTATACATTTGTATAAGGTATGAATAAAGGTTTTGATATTATGTATTGATTATAGGTTTAATAATAATTCTCTAAGAACCTAAAAACGAAAAACTTATTACAGTGTCCGACTTAAGTCCGACCTTCTACCAATGGAAATAGCTTGTTCCCTTTGGATAATTGGCTGAAAATAAGCAAATTAATAAACACACTGTGTATGTATTAATTGACCAGCGTCATTATTTTTAAAATCAATAAGAATTATTTATTTATAAATAAAGACGTCACAAATAATCATTTATATGTTTACTCTATTAAGAGAATATTTATGCATAAAACTTTTACCTTAAACAATATGTTTAGCTTTAGCTTTTATTTAGGTTTAGGTTCAGCTTTTTATATATTGTTGCCAAATCTTACTAGCCAATAGACAAGCTTTATTATCCCAGAACACGGTACAGCGCATATATATTGTCAGGTGATTTATACATTTATATAGCACAAGTCATATTACAGTAAATAGTTATGAAGATGAAGTGAATATAAAATTATGTAGGTGTATAAGATTATGAAAAATATAATTTATTATCTACATGTAATTAAATTATATCACAGATGAACGTCATGAGAAGATGTAAGCTAACACAGACAATGAAATTTAGATGGCACTATACAGTGCATATACACACACTACAGTAAATATTTTAAGATATTGTAAGTATAAAAATCCATAGGCGCATTAGAGAATAAAAATGTAACTTATCTACATGCAATCCGATATCACAATACATGCAAATATATCACTGCTTATATCACAGATACACGTCATTAGAAAATTTATATAGGCATAAGTTTAGGCACCAAGTATCACAGAGCTATAACAATACAACTATTAAACTAATACAAGCAAGTTACTTACATATTTGTAAGTAAAAAGGTGACATAAAGAACCTTAGTACCGAGACGATTTGCAAGTCAGACTCGGCAATTTCGTGATATCTGAAGGAAAGCCAGAAGTAATGGGCACGATTGTGTATGTAAAATCCCAACTACATTTGTGGAATAATGTAAAAGTAACGGGCGACATGAAATCGACAAATAAAGATGTCAGTTAAAAACCGTTCAGTCACGGCAAGACACGGAAAGCTGCTACGTTCCGATATGCCTTCGTTGTGCCGAGAACGTAGACGTCAGACAAATCAGCTGATATGCTAATTTCTGATACCGGTTTGACAAATTGGAAAATTATTAAAGAAAACCTTTATAACTTTTGTTTCCCGTATCTGAATGCGATCTTTGTTCGCGACTGGATATTGTAATTTCACTCGGTCTACAACAAAGTGATTTTTCGCATGGCCGTAAAATTAAAATGAGGGAGGTGTCTTGAGAATTACAACCAGCTGACACGAACTCGGGTCTTCGTGGTTAGCTAGGACGGAATGTGTTAATATCAAGACGAAGAAGTGTATATTTAGTAAAAAACGTGTGCTTTACCACAAAATAATAACGAAAATACAATATAATTTACATAAAGTATTTCCAGTGCACTAATCAATTCTGGTCTTCGTAGTGATAGAAAATCTGCGTAGGTGGCAATGAGATAGTTGAATTTCTTTGAAAACAATAAATAAATAGTGAACTAATATAAAACTATTGAAACCGTTTTGACTAATATATATTTATATCCGAGTGAGAAAAGACATCGTGAACTTTTAACAATGTTTCAACATGACCTTTCATTTTGGCACTTCTTAAAAGACATAGACCCAAACTTTCAGGTGATAAAATACCTGGAAACCCATTTTATACTTTGTTTGGGTTAAACTTTTAACCCATATATGATTGAAGGTTGAGTGCAAAGTGACCAGAAGTCGACGACTCCTGTGACATCATATGCCGAGTTTCAAGGTATAAAATAAATTATTAGCAAATACTTATACATATTAATTTGTTTTTAAGATGGATTGCAGTATAAGTTAGATACTTTAAGCTCTACGGTATTGGCAGCCCTTTTTCACAGTTAAAATCCATTACCGTTAAAATTTTAATCTGGCATCCGAGAATTAAATCTCGTAGTAAATACGAGTCCACTATATACGAGGCCTCTAAATTACGAATTGGTCTAATAATGTGGATGAACTTTGCGGATTAACGCAGTATTCAATAGTGCGGACGTTAATCCACACAAGTGAACACTACACCCACCGACCCATCGCTCACAACTATCCACAATTCGTGATCTCCAAGTAGCTGGATTACAGTATATCGCCACTATCCCAGTCAACATTTCAGAAGTGATATCAACATATTGATATCACTTCTGTTAGCCACTGTTTTAGTCATTTTTGTCTTTGTGCCATTTAATGTAAAATACAAATACTCTCAGAATTGGCAAAAATGTATATGTATAGTATAATCAAAACGGTCACCTCTAGTCACCTGCAATTGGCTATTGGACTATTAATTAACAGTTTTATCTAAGGAACATGTAAACCTTAATCAGTAATTACAAGATTGTCTCACAATCAACTTTCACTAATCTCATTCACACTTGGCTTAAAACACCTACCTGGATAGGTAGCCACTACAAAAGGTATTAGTAATATTTATGAGAAATTGGTAATTTAATTTAAGAAATAATACAAAAATCTGAAGTATAGTCCGGACCTAATATGCAGCTTAAATAAAGCGAAACAATCCTAGAAGTGAGTGAATAGATAAAGTGCCAAGATAATAGAGGCGCTGAATGGTGAATGGTGATTGAAACAGTCGAAGTGTGCATTGCAGACTATACAGAGCTCATCGCGAACACTATCACAGACGTTGCAGTCAACATTTGTTGGCAACACTGACATTATTTTGTGTTAATTTTTCATTTATGTGTTTTTCTAAGCATTTTGGCATTTTTTAACGTTTTGATGGGGAACGGTCCAAACACCGGTCTTGATACTATCTAACTTTAATCTGTTGTTATGAAGAATCATTAATTTAGCCCAATGACGAAATCGAAAGTAATTACAGAATCGAATCTCTTTCGATTTGATCCGGTGACTTTCAGTTTCGAAACGGGCATTATAATCACTCAGCCATTTAGGTAGTTATTACAGGGAAACTCGGAAAAGTACAGGTAATCTAAAAAAAGTGTAAAATATGGTTTCGTTTTCGGAAATGATATTGAATTACACTCTTTAGGTTTCCTTGTTGCTTATACTGCCGTGATTATTTACTAATAAGGTAAAAACTATTAATTCGTAAATTTATTACGAGAAAATATAATTTATAAATGGATTTTCTTGCCTTTCATAGGAATTTGTTTTTAATCATAAATTTATTGAAGATAAAAGCCTAACTGTGTATGACCTATACCAATGTTTAAGACATTTTTGACATGAATATGTCTTAGCTCTGAGGGGGTGTGTTGGTGAGTTGTAAGATGGAAAACATGTAACAGCTTTCCATAGAAACTACCAGAACTAATGTATTGAATTTTTATTATAAAAGAAAAAGAACAGCTGGTTGTATGAATCGAAAAAATTCCCTTTAGACATATCCATGATCTAACCTATTTCCCACAGGGACGTAAATAAAAACGATTTTTATTTATTTTTTACGTATATAGTTTTTGTTAAAACATCTAGAATAGTTTATTGTTGTTTTTATTTTAATATGTTTTTTTATTGTCGTTTATATTCTTTTTTGCATAGTCTTATTATTATTAAGTGACTGCTTTGTTCTGTACACTATTGAATCGTGTTGTACTCATCTCCTTGTAATATATTTACATTAGTCTATTGTAAAAGAGTTTTCTGACAACTAAACAAACAAACAATAGGACAGAGCATTTTAAACATTCCCTTTCGATTATTTATCCTTGGATGCGAAACCATCGGAAACACACTCTAAACTGATTGCCTATTTCACGGAGGCGGAAAGGTAAATCACTCGGCCAACTTTTCACTTGATGTTTTATTCTCTCCAGTGACGAGATCGTTCGTCACCGACACTCAGTTGCTATATTTCGCCGCGAGATGGTGCGCTGTCGCTCCCAGACGTGACGTCATCAAGGGCCGTTTTGTCACCGGAATTTGTAGGAAATTGAAAATGTTCTATATTTATACGCAATTTCATATATTTACGCTTATTGTACATGACAATTTCCTCGAATAAAATGTTTGTCAAAAGGGAAAGGGAAGATAGATTATCTCTATAGTCTAAAATACATCTATAATGCATCTATAATGTAAAATAAATATAATTATACTATCAATTATAATACACTAGATCAAATAACAAACTTGATATCCCCTATATTAAATTAGAAAAAGCTAGTTATAAAGTTCTAGGTATGAAATGTTAAATCATGTTACCTATAAATATTCACAAAATGATCTTTGTTTTTTAGACTGTCATTCAATGGTGGTTAGTTGCACATCCTTTCTACTCCATAACTGAATTCCTTGCACTAGCCCCCTCGGAAATTAACATCTAATACCGGTACTGGACAACGAACTAAACCTAACCCTTGCATTTTGTAATTTTTCTACTAATATTTTCTGCTCCTAAATCCACTTCCATGACTAACAAGTATTAAATTTCTAATTGTTTTATTGTAGTTTTTACTATAATTTTGCTTTTTTGTAAACTGACAAATGTATTCTTTACATAACGGTATTCGGACTATTTCCAATGCATAAAAATTTTTCTAACGGAAAAATAAACTTATTGGTTCTTGATACGAGTTGAATATAATATACGAGTAAAATAAATATAATTATATCATAAATTATAATATAATCGATTATGATATTACGGTTCAAGATTTATAAAAACCAAGCAAGTCAAAAGGAATTGTGTAGCTTAGTGATCGTAAGAGTACCCAGTCTTTACTGACCAAACGTGAAAATCGCACTTGACCAAACCCTTGTTATTTGGTATTTGGAGAACATTTTCATTTATGGAATTATTGAAAAGTTGAAAAATCTGATCAGCAGAACACCCTGAGCAACCCAAACCGCTAGAAACAGTATTCAAAATCCCGAAGCGCAAAACTTATTTTTTTCAAACCAACTTTTTTATAATGGCATAAGGCTGTTTAATGTACTGCCAGCTGCCAAGTTGAAACAGAAGTGGACGGATTTGACAAAAAGGGTTAAGAATATTTTTTTATCACTGTCACTGTTACTACAGCATTACAAACTGTTGACTTTAATTTTTCGACTGTCACTGTTAAACAATTTTAGAGATGGTTTGTAATTTTAATTTTAAAAATGATTCATACAGGGAAAGCTTATGTCATGACACCATTATTCAGTTTGTAACTGTCTGAAATAAAAGAGATTTGAGTTAAGTTTAGAAACACACACACACACACAAACACTCATATAAATTTAACAATGTAACTCAATATTGTTGAAAGTTATAGGTAAACATATTGAATTAAAAAGTTATATCCGACTTTATCCTCATGCCTTCAGTCCCCAGCAAACAGCATAACTTGACACAGAATCAGCGCAACATTGTCTGTTCATGCTCCGTATCTGGGCGTATCGTCACGGTGAACCTTCCATTCCATTACCCGAGGCACGGCCCGTAACAACGGTGCATTTCCCAAAGACAAACTACTTTCATTATCAACTACAATAGCAGGTCGCGTTGCCGACAATACTCCAGTAATGGCAGATTTATCAGAACTGTAGCATTGTTGGCCTGGGACTGGGAGTCTCTGCTGCTAGACGTGGGAATAACCATCACAGGAACGAGCCCATGTACTTTCATGTACCTTCAACGGTATTTTTGAATAGTAAAAACTAATGAACTATTGTGGTTTTTATTTTATTCTAATAACACAGCTTAATATTGGTTAGATTAGATTAGATTATTGAAATAGCGACCATACTACAAGGTAGGTATTTTAAGCCAAGTATGAAAGAGGATTGAGTGTGAGATGATTGTGGCGTGATCTTACTACTGACTAGTGCTGACATGTTCCTTAGAATTGGACTGTTAATTAATAGCCCAGTCGATGGAAACTACACTTTAACGTGGAATCCAAACCACGGCCTCTGAATTACGAACTGGTCTAATTATGAGGATGGTCTCCTAGTATTCATCAGTGCGGACGTTAATCCACACAAGGAAACACTACACACACCGACCATCACTATCCACAATTCGTGATCTGGATTGCCGTCCCATTCCAGATTGTCTCCTATAACCATGGTCTCAACGCTGCTTGCACCATGTTTCCATTCACACCATGACCAAACTCAAAACTCAAAATTCTTTTATTGCCATACGACTAGCCTGTATACAATAACATTGATAACAAGTCTTAGATAGTTACATGGGTTAACTTAAACACAACCTTAATTTCAAGGTCATCTATAAAATATGGTTGTAGTACACATCTAAATTTGAACTGGGTCACAAAGGTAAAATAACATCCACTATAATATGTCTACCGTTTCAGGAGCATTCCTCCACAATGAGCAAAAAACTAATCAAGTCAAATTTAACTTGTAACATTGGTCAACTTGAAAACTGTTTGATAAAAATAAAAATTAGTTTGAAATAAACCTTCTCATATTAGACATAATAAAGGATTACTTAATTGGAATATAACCTTTATCAAAGAATTATTATAAAAAGCGTTTATATTTTGAAAAGAAATCTACTATTTTTTATTTTTTTATTTATGTAAACAACTTTTCATCGCATCAAAAAATATCAATAAAACATACAAACTATATTTCCATAGAGCTTTTTAGATTTATCTATGAAGTCTTATTTTGTAAAACAATGTCTAATATGAACTATTTGACCCTTCTTCGAATGGGATAAAATTTTTCCCATTTTATAGTAGAATTAAGGCTGTTACATATTTTAATGGTGGTGTGCAAAGTGTGGTTTAAAAAAAAGATTTCTGTGGTGGAATGCAATGGAATTTGTTTCTTGTTACAATATTTGTAGATGCAAATTTACTACAACTATCTTAATTCGTCCTGAAAAAATTAAACCCGCCAAGATATGTAAGAAAGGGAAAATAAGCAGTTGAAAATCTTTAAAATATACAGAAGAAAACACGGTTCGATCTATACCTCCCATTACTTTCACAGCCCTCTTTAATAAAGATTTCTTTGATACATACACTTTCAGACCCCCAAACGACAACAGCATATGAAAAAAGTGGATACATAAGGGCATAGTAGACTGGGAGAGATATTTTGGAACCCGAAAATTTAAAGGGTGCCTTATTTTGACAGCGATCCTAGCTGCTTTGCCTGACCTGACTCCTGATTGTTTTAAGTAATGTAGACTTACTAACTTGCTTTTGAAGCTATTGAAGAAACTATAAAAAGTGAATAGTAAACAAGTTGACGAGGGGGCTTGGTAGGAGCTCAGAAACTCGACTCTGGTCCGTCAACTACACAAGTTTCTACTTAGACAAACTTTGGCCCCATCTTAAACGGATGACAAATATCTTGACCTCGTTCTGTGAACCTTAGGAGATAAAAATATATTTATCTGAGAATGTCTTGTTTTATCTTGCTGCTGGATAGAATATTCAATATAGTTCTAAGTTTTTAAAATCCAACATTACAATAAACAATAAGACGTTTTAATTTTTTTACATGAGTAATCAGTCGACAGATAAGGTTTTGTCATTTGTTTATAAAACCGTGTACCCGTAAACATCTGGGCTATGTACCTTTATACAGATATTGTAGTTCATATTTAAAAACTGAGGTTAAAAAAGGTTTATTTTTATCCAACATGTTTAAATACACTTGTTGGATTATGCTTTGTTTCTACGGCATTTCAACTTTTTCCAATGATATATCTAGCATATTTTTTAATAGCTAAGTAAGTTCAGAAATACTAAATTCAGTGCTTTAGCTCTGGTTTTAAGCACTTGATTATTATTTTGCAAAAATAAGTTAAACTGACAAATAATGTCTGAATGGAATAAGCATGCCTAATGTAAAATTACGAATGGAACGAACGTTTGCAGCATTCGCTCTTCTATATACTGGCATGCGGTTTCTATTTTTTAACTTATAATTTTTTGTAAAGAAAAATTAGCTTTAGAGCAATTGCATATTGTTTATTTATTTAGTTTTAAGATATTTGTTCCAATTTAGCTTTTTATAGTTTTTCAACTAAAAAATTTAAACTTAAATAAACTGTTACTATAGATATAATTAAAACTGAATTATTGTAGCCAAAGAAAAATAACAGCTAATACATTATTTATAGTATATTAAATAAACAGAGATTGAGACATAGTGTTATCTTATAAAGTAGAATGTTACAACATTTCTACCATGTTGGATTATTCATATCAGTTGTTGAACATTTTTCAATCTATTTCATGATGAAATATAATGGTAGTATCAGATAAGAATAGAGTTTGATAACAAGACGTTAGAGTGATAGTTATTAACTTTCTTAAAAGCACGTTTAAACGTTACTGTACAGTGAAAACATTGTACAAAATAAATGAAATACAAATTTAACAAAACATTTAACGTGAAGCGTTTCGTCGGTGAGGATTACGAGAGGGGTGTGAAACATTGACGAGTCCCCATCCCCCAAGCGAACCGACCATCCGATTAAATTAATTATTCCACTTTCATGGAAGATTTTTGATATTTTGGAGCTGTCTTTGCAGTCTAAATTATTCATTACCATTCGTTTAGCTCTAGTTCAACTTGTGGGCGCTTTAAGAGGTGCTAGAACCTCAGTGGGTAGCGTAACAGACTAAAAACTTCTCGGTTCAGATCCCAACTTGTCAAACTGTTTTCATTCCCACCCCTTCTTAAAAAAGAAAAACTTTAAACCATTAGCTGAAATGAGTTGAAATGTTTTAGAAATCTACTTAAAAGTAGTCAAAGACACCAACACAACGGTTCTCATTAACTTGAGCATTTGCTTACACTTTATGAGACACATTATTTTGATTGGAAATAATTCTAAGAATAGAAAGATGAAGTTTCATTGTGTTTTATTCAACTCAAATATTTGATGTCAGAAGTCATTCTAAAAATGTAATGCGTTTTCCTCATTGTCATTAAATCCTTCCAAAAAATTTAGACTTGTTTTTGTCAAAAAAAACGGTATGGCGATAATTAGTTAATAACACCTGTGACACTCTCCGTCTAGTTTTTCCTGATTCTTTTTTAATATCTTGGTCTTTCGGTGGTTCGCTGACTGTTGAATATACGTAAGATTACTTTAGTATAAAAGGTCTTAACAATATTTTTGTACCATCCGAAAATAGTTCACCATAAAATATAACCAATAAAAGCTTTTACGTAAGAAAAATTAAGCTGTTCATAATTAACTGCCATATTGGAAAATTGCGAGTATTTATAAAAATCTTACCTACATATTTTAAAACACCTCAATAAATGTGATGTTCCTAATTTATGGTTTACGGTAATTTGCATAGTTTGAATGTACAAATGGTTACAACAATTAAATCTAAATATTTTGTTAAAGTATTTTGCAGCTCGAAAACTGGCGCATATTTAAAAAATACATAATTGTCTTAAGATTTCCAAAATGAGTTTACTATCAGAACCCACAAGAAAATAAAGCATCTCCCATAACTAATTAAGTTAACCGTCATATGGAAAGTGGTGTTAAAACCATTCTGTTCATCTAGAAAAGTTTTTGATAAAATACATGAAAATGTTATCTTAAATTAAAGCTATCTAGAGTTGGTTTAAAAACTTTATTAATTAAGAAACAACAAACAACATTAAATCAAGAGAGTAAATTATATTATAATTATGGCTTTTCAGTTCTGAAGATGAATGCGAAGTAGTTGGATGTCCTGCTAGCCAAGTGGTTTGCGTATTGGACTTCGGTGCAAGAGGTCACGGGTTCAAATCTTGGGATGGCCATTCGGGTTTGGACCGCTTTCCCAAAAAGGGTTTGTGCGACATGACTACTTATGAGTCTGATATCACTCTATTAAAAATGTCTCTGATGCAGATACTAGCAAAAAGAAAAAAAAACTATTGCTTCGTAAGGTTTTTAATTTTTTGTACTATGAAATAACATATTAGGCTACATGTAGATAACTATTACACAGAAAGATAACTAGCAGAAGAGAATATAGCTCTAAACTAAGTTTAACGAAGTTGTTAACCACAGCAATAAGGTTGCATGGTTATTTGATGACTAATTTATACAAATTTACTTAGAAAGTTTTTAAGTAGGAGGATATGCGGGGTAACTAGTAACTAGTAACTACTAACTAGTACCGCAGTGTTGCCTGGGGAATGTCTGAGCTTGGAGGCCGATACTGAATAGCACGACACAAGTTGCTACTTATCCTCGCTTTAAACTTTTTATTCGCCCTCAGGCTAAATAAAACAAGAGCAAGCTAATTTAGATGTTTCCCTGTAATAATGTCATTTGACATTAAGTCGTTTTTCGCTTTAAAAACTAGTAGAAGTTTAGATATTGCATTTTTGCGAGGGAGAGAACATTTCGAAATTATCCATAATGATGAGTGTTAGAATGTTAGTATACTCTGAAGGTATACATACCTGCTATACATACCTGCTAGCTTATTTGTAGCTTTACTACTGGTTGTTACATACCTGCTAGTTTATTTGTAGCTTTACTACTGGTTGTTACATACACTATGTAGCTACTACTTTGTTACATAAGTTTTATTAGACTGGTGTACAAGGGTTACATATTACTGGTTGTTATTTTAGTTTTACTTACCAACTAGTTTATTTGTAGCTTTACTACTGGTTGTTACATACCTGCTAGTTTATTTGTAGCTTTACTACTGGTTGTTACATACCTGCTAGTTTATTTGTAGCTTTACTACTGGTTGTTACATACCTGCTAGTTTATTTGTAGCTTTACTACTGGTTGTTACATACCTGCTAGTTTATTTGTAGCTTTACTACTTGTTGTTATTATTGTTATAAGACTATATAAATGGCAATGGTGCAAGATGACTGTGGCGCGATCTTGTAGTATTGTTACTAACTAAGGTTGAAATGTTCCTTAGACCTTACACCTACCAACCACCGCTCACAACTATTCACAATTCATGACCTCCAAGTAGCTGGATTACAGGAGTATTGTATAATGTTTGAATAATTTTTAGATCATATTTAAGCAAAGATTATGTAAAACGTATTTAAGATTAATTACTTTTTTCATTAATATTTATATTGTAGTTTTACATTTTCGCCAATATTCGTGAATATTTAAGAACTCGTCATCTATCTTTGTATTCTCTGTAAAATATTTTTGCCATTTTTAATGTGTTAGTTTAGTTCAATGCAGCAATAATAAAATTGCTGTTTATTATTTTGTTGACTTGGATTTTTAAGTCTTAGATCTGGGGGGACGGGCAATCCGTAAGACCAAAATTTGAAACAGAAGTGGCATCATATGGTTATAAGGACAGCTTTTAAGAGGACCTGAAAACATTTGCTTCAAGACGTAAACGTTTTAGGATAAAATGAAAACTCGCAGTTCAGGTCAAGCAAGAGTCAAAAGCATGCGAATAGCCAGCCGAGTGGAGACGTTGATTAGTCCAAAGACACTCCTCCTTGATGAAACCTTCTTGATTTCATGTTTTCAAATGTGACCCAAATGAGGAATAGCTTTTCGTCTTGCAGCCGCTTTTGTCAGGTTGGTATTTCCTACTATACGATCCTTAATTTCATATAGTTCGGAAGTTAATTGTTTAGGGTGGTTCAAATAAGGTGTTATGGTTCCTAGTGAATATCCCATAGAATTCATAAAAACTTATGTTCTAAAAAACCATCAAAAAGATCATATGAAACTTCACCAATACAGAACTAGTAGGATATAAAAGCGGATTGATTTTTCCAATAAATTAACATAAAATTGGCAATTGAAGAAAAATCTACAACAATAATTTTTTTAATCCATTATTTTTGTCCTGAACTGGGTTTTATGACTTATATAATCCAATTTATGGGGAAACACCTATATATAAACTGTGATTGACTTAAGTTTTTACTTTATAAGTAGTATTTTTAATTCAGGTACGGTTTTTGTTGACGGCATAAAAAAAGGGGTTGAAATTGTTTTCTGATCAACAGGTACGAAGGTCACTTTGTGGTTTTAGAAACAGAGAAACAAGACGTACGACGCCCTTGGGATGATTATGCAATAAGTGGTTTTAGAAAAAAATATTTATCGGTCACATTTAAAATATTAGTTTCAGCCTTCATTATAGTATCCAGTTATAATATACTATAAGATTATACATATCTGCTGAAATGTACTTTTACTACGATTAAAATATATATTCATATATTCTAATTCATTCTATTGACAGCAAATTTATGTTCTTATTTTCATATTACCTTGAGATTTTAAATTATTTTTCACAACGACAAAATAAATTCATATATTCACAACGAGCCTTGCAAATTCGTGAGTTTGCTTCGTATTAATTCAGGATTATACTAGTGTTAACCAAACTTCAGAAAAAGAATGCTTTGTGTATTTATTTATACAACCTACGTGTTAAATGGATATTTTCAGGTTTTTGACAATGTAATAATAAAATAAAAGCTTTTTAATTTAAATGATCGCAAATATCTCTTTCTGAGGTACTGTAATCAATAAACATACTGCATTCCATAAAGATTTGATTAAACTCTATAGGCGGTATTTTATTCAAATGTTTAAGATTAAATACTGAAAGATTATGAACAAATGTGAAAAAGAATTATGTCTAACGGGTGTTTTGATTGAGTTGTTGGTGTTTTTCTACATCCATCAGTATTTTGTTAAGTTTTCATGGTGAAACTCTAGTCATATTACAACATAACGTCGAACGGTTATTAGGAAGAATCATTGCGGGATTCAATTCAACGACCTTCAGTTAGGAAGGTTGGTACTAAAATCAGTCTGTGCAACATAGTAACTCTAATTATAAACATTGTAGCAAACAGGAAATCTCTATATATAAAATTGAATATGTGTATGTATGTATGTATGTCCTTTATGCGTTGCCAAACTACTCATCCGATCGCCATGAAATTTTAAGAAGTTGCTCTATATGTGTCCGGGAAGGTTTTTTATCGAAAAAATATTTTAGAAAACCCCATAAGTTTCCATTTTATGGCGTTTTAAATTCCTACTGTTAACCTTATTGAGAGTAAGTTTGTTTACAAATTTCCTACAATGAAACATTTGATTTCTTAGCTACAGCTGATTGGTTTAATTTCCACTAGCAATATTTGTTTATTGCTTTATATTCAATATTTGTTTATATTCAAGGGCTGACTTCTTGGGGAGGAACGTACTTATCAACAATCAAACCAATAGTTACATTACAGAAGTGTATAGTGAGAACAATAATGAAGAAACGTAGATTCGATCATGCTTTACCTCTTTTTAAACAATTAAAAATTCTTCCATTTAGAAATTTGTACATTTACAAGGTTTTGCGTTTATTTTTTAGTAGGAGTGTGGCAAACCATACCGATCACTTAAGGCCTTACCAGTTACGTTCCGATCACACTTTGGTAGTTCCTAAACCCAACTTAACACATTTTCAACATTTCTATTCGTTTAACGGGCCTAGGTTATTCAACATAACATTTAATTCTATTTCTCAAATTACTGAGGGTAATAAATATTTGAGTAAACTTCGATACTGGATTCATAAGGTTGACGATGTTGAGGTTTTACTTAAGCCTCAAATTTAGCTTATTTTGTTCCTTTATTAAATTTTACCGAATAACTTTTAGAATTGCTTCCAAATTTACTTCTCCAATTCATTTTTACCTAAGTTCCATCTATTGTTAGTTGAGTTTTACTCGTATATGTTGCAGTTTTATTTTTAGTCTTAAGAAAGTACACTATGCTTTTTTAAATTATTTTTTTCATGTGAATGTCTAATTTTATTGCAAAAAAATAACAGCTTGGCACATCTGTTTTTTTCCTTTGAATTCATGTATGTATAGTAAAGGGACCCCAATCGGGCATAGCCTCGGGGCAACCCAGTTATTCATCATAAATGTTAAGGTCTAAATAATCGCTAGTAGTTTATTTTGTTGTTTAAGTATAGTTGGTTTATGTATTTGTTCATCGTTGAGTGGTTTATTGATATGTGAATATCATAAGATTACTACTGTAATGTATTGTATTATATACTTTTTTGATGAATAAAAGAATTATTATTATTATTATAATATGCTTTACTATCCAATGCCATCTGAATCATTCATTATGTTAAAATTATGAAGGAATTGTGAGCTGTACAAAATGAACAGCTCTATTCGTCACGTCAATAGTTTACGGTTTTGGGGGATTATGTATTTATATTTTTATTTTCTGTCTGATTAAAAGCCACGTGTTTATATGTAGGCCAAATAAAAAAAATACAATGACTATATACATTACGTTTATTATAATAATGAGCTGTTGTATATATTTCTTACAAAAGCCGTATTACAGTAAGGTTTGGTTTTGGTTTGGATTGGATTTGAAAATTGAGAATTAATCCACTCACATTTATTTGTTTTATGGGAATATTATTAATACGTCTTATCGTTTCAGTATTGTTATTCATTATACCGCAACCCAGATATATAACCTTTCACAACGAAGCCGTAATGCTTTTCGACTTCAGAACATGGCTAATCTTAAAGTTAACATGTATTTACTGTCAGGCGTTACGAAGTTCGCCGGATCACCTAGTCTATCTATAAACCGTTGTCTTTGCTTACAACATTTTACATAATGACTGCAAATATGGTACTGTCACTTCCAGGTAAATTCAGGAACGTTAGATGCAAAAGTAACAGTTGTGTGGAAGTGCAAGTCACTAACATAAACGAGTTAGAGGTTGAGGATGACTGGCAACTAGCAGTGATGGTGACATTCTCTAATAAGAATCAGGTCGTCCTAACATCAAGTGTTTTCGTGGCATACGTCAGAAGGGGATATAGGACTACCATAATCTTTCACGCCACGCACGTTCCATGGAGTAATAAATACTTCTATGTTTTGGATATTTATTGCAGCAGAATAATAATACAGATTGAAAAACACAAAAAAATACATTTTAGTTATTGATAAAATACAACTGAACGATAATTTTGATAAAACATGCATTAAATGCTGTATAAAATGTAATGTTACATTACTGGAAAATAACGTATGAGACGGTAAATAGCCTTATATAACAGATTAAATTTTCACGATATTACAAAATAATTTTCTTTATATTGGTTATAACCAATATCTATGTTGCTTACTACGCATTATTATTTTTCAACAATACGTATTTCATGAATGTATTACAATTTTTCCAATGATACTTCAAGGGTGTGGCCCAGTAAGTCATAGGTTGCTGGATCGAAACCTGAAGCTTCTGTCAGATCTTGAGCAGTCACCTCTGGCTGTTAAGTGATGTTCACGCAGTTACTCGCTGTCTTCGATGCGGTACCGTACAGAGCCTAGACCCATGGTGATGAGTGGTTGAGGATTTTTATGAAAAATATTAATATTAGTGCTGAATACTATAAAACGTAAGTATAAGTTCTGTGAATAATTTTTAAGAGTTATTTCGATATTTAATAATCCCTCTAAAATAAAAGTAGTCTAATAAACACTAGTTTTTGATTAAATTGACCATTATGTTGCTTTAATGGCACCTAATCAGTCAATCAAAATGACTGTAAGAACTATGTACAAAATAGATAAAAGAAACGTTCGAAATGACATTATAAACACCGCAGTATTCACGTTCGAGAACTAATATAAATACGATTTATGGCCTCTAATATCTTCTTAGTCATGAGTTTGAACTGCTTTTGGTTTCCCACCACCGAGATCCGGTTAACTTGTGGCCATTTTCGTGATTAATGGGGCTTACCTAAGCAACCCGTCCCCTCCGGCAAGCTCTTAGCGAGCCTTAAATCAGCTTCTGTACTGTTTGTATTGAGATGTTATTAGCAGCTGTTTGTATGATCCGCCAGATACTGCCGTTTACAGTTTTAATAAAGTTCGTCAAAGATTTTAAATTGCCAATAATATGAAGATTTCATATTCGTATGAAACTTTTAAGCCATCTTCAGGTCATTAAAAATTTATTAACAAATTATATTTATAAATCATTCCAGAGAGTTTTACCTAACATATAGAATGAGTTTCTTAAGTAGGATGTCTATGAGTTGCGGTAAAATAGTCTCCACTACGCAATACCTTTAAAATTACTAAAAATCCAATGTTGCCTCTTTTTTAAATTCAACATCAATATTGGTCTAAATTTATGAAGCCTCGTCTAAATTAGTAAAAATAAGGAAAAATGTTTTGTATTAACTTCCCTGTGGGAAATAGATTACACCATGGGTATGTCTAAAGGTAATGTTTTCAGTTCATCCAAACAGCTGTTCTTATTCTTTTATAATAAAAATTCAATAAAATTGCTCTGGTAGCTTCTATGGAAACCTGTTACATATTTTACATCTTAAAAATCACCAAACCCCCCCCCAAAGGAGCTAAGACATATCAAAATCCTGTGATTCATAGCGAGGCCTTTACTGTAAATAATTTGTGGTTGTGTGATGTGGAGTTAGATATAGGCCTAGATAATGATTCGGTAAATAATATTTCATAGAAAAAATACTACAATAAGTTAAATATTTAAGAACATGTCTTCATGATGTTAAGTAATGATTTCAGAGAACACTATGAACATGTACACAATAAATGTAGTTAATTTTTAGGTTATAAAACAATTTCACACGTTGGTTGGTTTGTCACCAAACACCGTTCCAAGATGTTTGGTTTTAATCATTACAAATGAATGCACAATTTTAAGGAGATGAAATGTTAAGGGGAGGAAAACTGTGCAAGGCTCCAAATGTGTCTGAATGGCGTCATAAATGGATGACGTCACGGGTCGCCGCAGTGAACATTGTGGGTCACCTCCCGTTGCGTTGATGCTTCGTGAAATGTGTTACGACATCGGACAGAGATTACGACAAACTGAAACCGGAAAAACTATTTCTATAGCTTATAACTTGACAAATGAATTATTATATTATTAAAAAGGATATTACCTGGTTCATCATAATGTAACGTCTGACCCATTCCCCATACACAGTGATGGCATAGCAAGCCGCAGGGAGCGGTGATATGCCGCAGTAACCATACGAGTGGTATTGGCTGCGACATCGTATTCGTAATGTAACGTCTGACCCATTCCCCATACACAGTGATGGCATAGCAAGCCGCAGGGAGCGGTGATATGCCGCAGTAACCATACGAGTGGTATTGGCTGCGACATCGTATTCGTAATGTAACGTCTGACCCATTCCCCATACACAGTGATGGCATAGCAAGCCGCAGGGAGCGGTGATATGCCGCAGTAACCATACGAGTGGTATTGGCTGCGACATCGTATTCGTAATGTAACGTCTGACCCATTCCCCATACACAGTGATGGCATAGCAAGCCGCAGGGAGCGGTGATATGCCGCAGTAACCATACGAGTGGTATTGGCTGCGACATCGTATTCGTAATGTAACGTCTGACCCATTCCCCATACACAGTGATGGCATAGCAAGCCGCAGGGAGCGGTGATATGCCGCAGTAACCATACGAGTGGTATTGGCTGCGACATCGTATTCGTAATGTAACGTCTGACCCATTCCCCATACACAGTGATGGCATAGCAAGCCGCAGGGAGCGGTGATATGCCGCAGTAACCATACGAGTGGTATTGGCTGCGACATCGTATTCGTAATGTAACGTCTGACCCATTCCCCATACACAGTGATGGCATAGCAAGCCGCAGGGAGCGGTGATATGCCGCAGTAACCATACGAGTGGTATTGGCTGCGACATCGTATTCGTAATGTAACGTCTGACCCATTCCCCATACACAGTGATGGCATAGCAAGCCGCAGGGAGCGGTGATATGCCGCAGTAACCATACGAGTGGTATTGGCTGCGACATCGTATTCGTAATGTAACGTCTGACCCATTCCCATACACAGTGATGGCATAGCAAGCCGCAGGGAGCGGTGATATGCCGCAGTAACCATACGAGTGGTATTGGCTGCGACATCGTATTCGTAATGTAACGTCTGACCCATTCCCCATACACAGTGATGGCATAGCAAGCCGCAGGGAGCGGTGATATGCCGCAGTAACCATACGAGTGGTATTGGCTGCGACATCGTATTCCTACTGAATTGTCTAGCGCATCTTAACTTTGTGACTCAGGATTATTTTGTTTTCATGCTTAATACGTTTGCTTTTAACTTTTTACTTAAAAGTAATGAAAGTATTACTAAATGACAAAATAATCGCTTGTTTAGTTAGAATTACCTGGATATCAATTGAATTCACCACAGAATATTATTAATTATATTACATTAACATATAAATCAAATATGTATTATTTTATTATGAAAAATAATTCCATCCTTAGTGAAAGTTGAAGCTTTTTAGTTACTTACCACGAAAGAAAATATGATAATTGATGTTTCATTTAAAAATGTTAAATACTGTAAGATTACAATAGAAAATAATTTTCAAATGGGTTATGTTGATTTTAATCATATGAGACATTCCCAAGAGCACTTTTCATCTACATATATTCGTATGAAACCTTTTTCATTTTTACAGATTATCCATTATGATCCTAGCACTAAATAATGAATGATTAGTCCTTTTGAGGCAATTATGTTTTCTTCTAAATTATCTTAGACTTCTTGGTTTGTATTTAAATTGAAGGAGGATTCTCCATGGCACCAGCTAATAAATCTTTCCCATACCATCTCTTTAAACGATTCTGGAGTAAAGGCAACTTGGAGTCCCGCCGATGGTGAAGGGTTTTCATTACCTCGTCTTATGTCCTCCTTATGATTCGACGTTGGCACCTGGCACCAATCATGGCTTGTTATACGGAGAGCTTCTCGATATAATCCCTATTCTAATATTCGTCATCTAAGTGTTTCCTCTACACTGTCAGTTTTTTGACGGATATGTCTTAGCTCTGGGGGGATGTTGGTAATTTGCGCGACCAAAGTTTGAAACAGTGACATCATTTGGTTAATGATATCATATGGTTAGTGACGTCATCGTTTGGTTATAAGAACAGCTGTTTAGTTGAACTGAAAGCATTACCTTTAGACATTCTATGATCAAACCTGTTTCCCACAGAAAAGTAAATACAGTACGAACATTTTTTCTGAGTTGATCATGTTTTCCACGCCAAGGCATTTCATAGGAGAATACTTTTAAAACACTTTTAAGGAAAAGCGGCCCAAACCCATTATACTGTGTGATGTTTTATCCCCCCATACCTAATTTTCTTCCCCCTTCATTTCAGAATTATTTTCATTAATTAAAATAGCCATCGGCCGATCAAAGTGCCAATGGCCGGTACGTGATGCCCGACCAGCCATTTTTGCGATCAATATTGTATTAAAATAGTTTTATCATATATTTATGAAACGCTCAATACTGTTAAAAATAATTACTTTGAAATGGCTTATAATTGAAAAAAGGATATCTGGAATCAGAAAAGTCATATTTAAGATAGCAAAAATATTGCAGTTTTATATAACCACTCGATACTATAAATACGTACTTATATCTACTGCATGCACATACTTTATAGTTCAAAATATTGAAGGATATTTGTTATACATTAGGATTCTCCATGACTCTTGTGTTCTTTCATAAAACTTGTACTTCCTTTAAGAGACTGCTTATAAAAGAAACTTTGTTTGCATATTTGTTTTAAGCTGTTTAAAGCTCATGGGATGCATTGCCAGTTAAATGAGAGGGAAATTTATGTCCAAACACGAACTTAGACGGTCAGCTGAGCTGGTTCCGTGAACTTATTCCGGTAATTACTAGCCAGCCTGCCTGGGGCCGGACCGTCGTCTTTAATCAAGACTTAACACACTCTCAGCTGATTATTTACGTCATCCGATTAAAATGCTCTCCCCACTAATCCTGATACATCAATCAGAGGTTTGTGTTACCCATTCACTTTCCCACGTTCAGAAAATATACTTGTATAACTCATTTACTGCTTCAAAAACAGCTGTTTTAGATTTGTATATAAAACACGTTTGCTATTTAACACGTGTGTTGAAGAGCAAAAGTTTTTCTTTTACTTTTTGGGACATTGTAGGATAATTTGTTATCTATTTAAGTAAAAAAGAAATAATATAAGTTTTTGGTCATCTATAAATAGGTTTTTGTTCCCTACCACAATATATCTTCTCTATTTTATACACACAGCAACGTGAATTGACTAATGTCTTATACTATACTATTGGACAGAGTAGCTGAAAATTGTTATAGACAAAATTGTCAATAGTGATTGTGGAAATTCACTACGTTTAATAATACAAAAGTATCATTAACGAGAGATTATTTTCACTACAATTATCTTGAAATAAAAATGTTACAATTCATAATGGCTTAAGTCCTGACTAAATCTGTCGGATAGTCCCGGGTTAGAAGTGAAATAGTGTGAGTGAAGATATCAGGGTGACGGCGTGGCAGTTGACTTCACTGTTGACAAAGGCGACTGTCTCAGTCTGAGCTCAGACGAGTCGCTTGATTAATAGCAGGGCTGAGATTCAAACATCTCTCAAACAATGACGCTTCCAACGAATTCATATATATTTGCAGTGTTATTGTATAGTCACGTTTTAATAATGTCTTAAACACATTACATGAGACATACACTTGTGATGTGTCGTGTATTTAGCTACTACTACCCTATCCATTTAATTTAAGCCAAGTATGAATGAGAAATGGGTGTAAGATAATCGTGGCGTGATCTTGTACTCTTATAACTGACCAAGGCTGACATGTTCCTTAGACAGAACTGTTACTTAATAGCCAAACAGTCATTGGTATACCTTAGGGACCTATAGTTTTACGTGGAGTCCGAACCACTGACTCTGAATAACGAACTGGTCTAATTATGAGCACAGTATTCGCGAATAGACTTAGTTTTTAATGGTGCGGCCTTAACCCACATTGGAGAATATCCCACCCACCGACCATCGCTTATAACTATCCCTAATTCGTGACCCCCAAGTAGCTGGTTGCCAACGTCTCAGTTAAATACTCGTCAGGTAATTAATTACCAGCCTGATAAAAAATGATGGCTGGATCTGAAATCGAACCTGGGAGCATTGGGCTAGGAGTGAACGAGTTCAACAAATTACATAATACATAACGTCCTTAGGTAGTGAGTAGTCATAAAAACTGTTACATTTCTGATGCAGGTTACTGTATCATACGATTTGATATATGGATAAGTTCTCTCTACTAAAAACTCATAATATCAATACCAATTATCACGGTCTGTCTGTTGTAAATCCAAGACAGCGAGGTACCGTGGTGGCGATAGTCCCATAGGCTTGCTAGAAGTGACGCCCATGATCTGTCAGCAGATATCCAATGTTCACTACTGATTTTAATCCTGTCAGGTTTTGACTTGGACGGTGGCGTGTTCTGTTATCCAACTATTTGGAGGTCACTGGAGGGATGGGATATTCTCTGGTATAGAATACTAATTTCATCCACAAATACAATTATTATAATTAGACCAGTTAGTAATTCAAAGAAAGTAGTAACGGCTCTATGTTAAACCTTAGATCAATTAGATTCCACTGACTATTGGACTATTAATTAACAGTTATGTCCAACACAATCATCTTACACTCATTCATATTTGCCCTTAAATACCTGGGTAGGTTGCAATTTCGGTAACTAACGAACTAACTTTAGAGGCAGTCTGATTCTCCTGATACTTCAACTCAAATTTTAAGCTGTCCGACGGAAACTAAGTAACTGTATTGTCTTACATTATGTCCAGCAGCTCAGGGTAAAAATGTACAGAAGTTTACTACTTCAGTTATTATAAATAAACAAATGTATATTTAATGTTATGTGTAAAAAAAAACAGTAAAAGCTATTGTATCCGTAAATTATGTATAGTATGTTTATTTCATGCTCAAAATGCATCATCAGTAAACTTTAAAAAAACCCTAAACTTATAATCAGGCTCTAGGGTCAGTGTGGTGAATTAAAAACAGCGAGGTATTGTAAGCTCTGAGAGTGGTTTAGACTATCCAGAGGATGGAAAATGTGTCGCAGGAACCAGTCCTAATTGACCTTTGACCTTTTTGGGCTGGTAAGTTACTCCTGTGAGCTACTGATTTAGTGTTTATTAAAGTTGTTAGCATGGACATATTACTTGTTTTTACCGTCAATAAAATAAGGAAATATATTTTTAATACGCCTTGTTATTTGCGAGAGAGAGTGCTTTAAGTGGAATATTTCACGAAGAATTTATCATATTTCTACAACATCCTTTATCCAGGAACACTAAACCTAAAAAGCCATTATTCGACATTATAATTGAGACGCGTTGCCTGCAGATGGCGCCTCAAACGGTTACAGGATACGGAACATGTCGCTAATGAGAGGCGCGCCAGGTGTGCCAAAGTTGGCAGCACTGAAGGAATCTACGTAACGAATGTGTCTCCAGGGCGGGGATCCATAACTTGGTTACACTTGGCTGTACGCACGTCTCGCCCCACACTCCTCAGTTTCACGCTGAGTACATGATTATTTATCATTATCACTCTCGGTGATATTGCAGCGACAATTTTTAATTCATTATTGGTGATGGTGGGGTTTTGTTATTTAGACGTTTTTACGGACATTTTCCATCACGATATGTAAAACTAATTTTTACGACGTTTTAGGATCTGGTATCTGACTCCGTCCTCAAGTGAGCTAGAAGCTAAAACATAACAGGATTAATATATAATCCGGACTAAACCTGAAAAAACTTTAACTGAAAATAAAAAGTCTAAAGCAGTTATTTTTAAGCCTTTGTGACGAGTGGACGTATTTCGTTTCTAGAACGCATGACTATTGGTGTTTGGTGTTGTATGTAAGTTTTTTTACTGCTTTAAACATTTTTATTTTCAGCTTTATACCGGCTTAGTCGGGATTATGTACTAATCTTGTTATATTTTAGCTTATAGTTGAGGATTGGGTTGGATTTTTGATCCCAAAAAGTCGTGATAATTTGTTTTACTTAACGTCATGGAATTTGTCTGTAACAAATCTAAATAACGATTTTAAACTTATCAGGTTCAATTACGTATTCGCATTTTTATATTTATATGAAATTTTTCTATAACATCTAAGTAGCAGGAAGTGTGTGAATATGCCAAATAAATATACCCTCAATTTTATTTGTAAAACTATGAGAGTACTTGCATGTACATTTTTCCAAATATTAAGACTAACACAACAGTAATACTAAGCAGGGAAGACCTCACTCCTTATCCAAGAGTCGCCGGTTAAATTCCGGATCTCGTCGTAATTTGTGATTGGGCTAATAATTAATTACCTACATAGCAACCGGTTGGGTTTAGGTAGCACCAAGACCAGAGTTTGGAGAAGATATACAAATAGTACTACGCAGAATCTTCCTTTCTCATGTCATATTATACATAATATGGTGTATTTTACTATTTTTTTACATCGCAATGGGCCATGTTAT
Organism: Nephotettix cincticeps; assembly: GCA_023375725.1. Lineage (NCBI taxonomy): Eukaryota > Metazoa > Arthropoda > Insecta > Hemiptera > Cicadellidae > Nephotettix > Nephotettix cincticeps. Next base: position 65,465,838 of record CM041789.1, on the reverse strand, counting down.
GACAGGGGAAGAGGCAGTTGGGATTTAAGTAGGGATTCTGCAGTAAAGGTGACACTCCTTTGAAGTGAACAGAAATAAACAAACATGTCGTATTGTACATAATATGGTGCAGTTTACTATTTTACTGTACTTTATTTGTGCTTCTGCCACTTAATCTTTCTTATTGATAAGGCGTTCAGAAAATATAAAGGAAAGTGAATCTGTTTAGTGTGTTCCATTTAGATTGATTTATTTTCATCTGACCATTTCATTTTCATTGACCGATCTAGAACTTATTTTTTCTTGGGAATTTAGTTATTTCTAAAATTATAAGAAATTCTATAGACTAATTATTATCAAAACCCTTGTGCAAATATGTTTATATACCAGGCGTTTTTTTTAAGTAAGTACTGTTTTGCGGTTCTGACGCCGCAGCGCTACGGTTGGAGTTTTGCGCATGCGCGCTGGTTACCTACGTCTCTTGACAACATGCTGACGCAATTACAGTATAAATGGGTTGGTCATATACAGAAGAACAAGAAAGGTTGAACTGTTATGCGGTAGCTTAATATAGACAGGTTAGCGTTCTTCATTCCAATCACGAAAAAAATATATAACAAATAGATCCAAATACATACCAAAAATACTTAATTAAAAGAAAAATTCTCTGGTGTCGTTGATAACCGAAACTAAATATTCTAAAAACCATTCAAATATATTACAAATCAGAATATTTTCAGTTTACAAATGAATAATTATTGGAAATTAAAAAAAAACAGGAAGGTGAAACCTCTGTTAAATACAGAACGGTGTGCTGGAGTTCTTTAGAAATAAATAAGAAGCAAGAGGTATTCGCTGACAGCGTGTCGGCAAAGTGCGGCATGTTTTATTTATACCATTAAAGCTGCATTGCGAGTGTGAGCCTATCACGGGGTGTTTATTGACTTATTGACATCGGTTCACCAGAGACTTGCCCCCGACATTCTCGGAATCGCAGCTGCACGTTGTTGTAACTGGGAATACTTCGGAGAAAATCTTATTTACCACCTGTCATCACTCTGCGTCCTGTAAATTCGACTAAATGAAACATAAATACCAAATTTGGAGTCTGCTGTTGACGATTTAAGACGTTTCGAGATTCGTCTGAGTATTTACAAGGAACAGATAAAAAAGGTCTTCAGTTATAAACGTTTTACCAATAATAATTTACTAAAATAAATTGTCTTGACTTCAAACTAATGATAGCATTGGAAGGAGTAATTTAGGTTTTCTTATAAATCATCATAAGATCATCAATAAAAAAATAACTGTAAAGAGGTAATAATAAGTAATAGATAAAATCTCCTTATTATTACTCCAATTGAAATTAAATTAAGAATATTTTATTTCATAGATAATTGGGTAGATACGATATTAACGCACAAACTAAGAAAAAAATTAGTACAGGAGTTAAAATACACATTTATCTATATCTAAACTGGTAAACATTTAAATGTACTAGAAAAGTATTAAAACCAAATATTTGTTTAAAGTAAAGCAATTTCCAATCCCACGTTGTTTAAGATAGTAATAACTATTACAGTTTAATTGTTACTAAACTATTGTCGTAAGCTCTGATATTTATCTATTGATTAAAAATGTTATGCCAACGTACACCAGTGAACGTACAAGATAATTTATAGTAATACAAGTTTTACGACAGAAAACATACATAAAAATAGAATAAATACCGGAAGTTAATACTTATTCGGTAAAACATTTTACTGCATTACCAATTTCCCATATTCTGTCAAATAATATAAAACCCTTAAGCCCAGTTTACTGAAAGCTAAAACCGATTGGACACTTGTACGTTAGGATGAGTATCTCGAAAGATTGAACAATGTTTCGGTATAACCGTAGTGTTGGGACATGCAAAAGTTCGATCCATCGAAACAACGATATATAGAACGTGATACTTAACGGGCTACTTATCGTAAATATCCACAACACATACGATTGTCCATGTTATTTTGAAATTGGTTTTGGTTTTTGGATATTATTTTATAGCCTACAATAGGTTTGAATATCAGAGAGAAAACTATCTAAAAGTAAAAAAATAAACCATGTTATCCGTATACTGATAATTCTTGTTTATAAGATAGTACATTTTTAACTTTGTGGTGAAAAACCGTCTCTCAAAAAAATATGACGCCCAACGGAGGTGTAGAGCCAATTTGAGAGGCGAGGCTGGTATAAGAGTTCGTCCTGGGGAAGGCCTACACCTAAGTCTCCCAGCGACAGTTGACTCCGAGAACAAAGGACGTCTGTCTAAGGGCTGGACAAGTTGCTTAATTAATGGTTAAACTGGAGAAGTCGAGTTTTCCCTCTAATACAATGACAACGCCACTTGCTTTGTTGCCGTAGGGCGCTCTCTAATCTCTCTAGTCTTGGCTCTTCAAACGTTACACCTTTTTGTAAAAAAAAACAAAAGAAATTACAAAAATTATCTTGGAATGTAACATATATTAGGGCAAAGTTTTGCCCTAATCTCCGTTATATTACCGTTTCAAATCGTAAATTATGTTAAAAATATAAATCAAAGGTTTAGTAATAATATCGGTCTGAAAAGTAGACATTTCCCATAAAGACAAGGTTAAGCTAAAACTACCTTGTACTCGACTGCCTTTGAATGAATTGAATTTGAATGATTTTTAATGAATTTTGCCTTCATCCGCATGGTTAATAGTTCCTTTATTATTGTTAATTTTTTACTATGCATATTTGTAAACTAAAATGTTACTCCCTCCAGTCTTCGTATATAATTATTAGTGAGCGATAGTTTCTAGGGATCTGCCCCCCCGCACAGGCTCTGCCTTTGCGGGGACATTTCGTATTACCTGTTATTATACAGTGTACAATAATTGTAATGTTTGGTTGTTCGTTTTTAAAATAAATAAATTTCAATTTAATTTCAATTTTAGACTCTTGTCATATAAAATAGGATTTCACATATATTAGTTTAATATTTAAGTAAGATTCATTTACTTATCGTGAAAATATACTGTTCATACAAATCACAGCTACGAAATATTACATTTCAATACTAATTACAGAAAGAATTATTTACGTTAAAGATTAAAATATTCAGATTTCAAACAAACTTTGAATTTTTCCTCAACTTGCAAAAATTCGTTTGAAGAGATGTGTTATATTGTTTTGACATTACTCTTATAGATCATAATTTATAGAAAGAAAGAGGCGTAAAATGTAATAATTTATGAAAACATATTATTACGTAAAATTACATAACAAAACATTCAAGTATTTCGACATTATAATGTGTCTAAAACTAGATATTAATTTTAGCTTTAATAGGATTTTTATTTTTTTAATTTAGCTATTAATTGTGTTTATAGAACCGTACCGTTAAACGTACTAAGTAATCAATAAATTGAAACAACAATCTTAAATCGCCATAAATCGAATTACATGTAATGAGTCAATAAAAATATACTGGCCGAACCAAAAACAATAAAGTCGGAAATAAGAACGAGTGCGTAGATAACAGTATTGCCAACGTTCCCAACGGGGGTCAACACTTTGCCAACCGCAACATAACCATAGAGTGGATATTGGCACCACTGTTATGTGGTCCAGGATATTGAAATATCTTACAATATCTTGACTCCGTTCTATATCTCGCCTGACACGCCAGTTTGTAATTGTACTCACATACATTCGTCACACGTGTTTGACGTTTTGTTTACTGTTGGTTTATTACTAATAAGTTACTACTATAGAAAACACCAGATCAACTTTAATTAGTCATTTTTATTTTAATTCAAGTTCCAGAACATTTCATTTGAAGTAAAAAATAAAAATGTGAAATTGGGTTTTCAATTAGTCCTCACTCCACAGGTAGTTAAATAAAATTTATGTCTTAACAATATTTTAGCGACTTCCATGTTAAAAAAAGTAAATAATGTGTAATTTTACCCACTTATCATAAAATAAGTCTCTAGATAACCACTACAAGTTTAATTTAACACTTCTATAATACGGTTACAACTATGATAGCAGTAATACGGTCACAAAAGTAGCATAGTTATTATTAAACTGAAATTTAAGAAGACACATCGGATAAAACCTCTTTCAGCACATATTAAACCGTAATCCATTTACCAAAACTTATAAACAAGTATCTGTAAATTGTCATTAGTGCATGAGAAATGAGTGAATGAGTATATTGGCGCAATTTTGTAGTCTTACGTAGCTAACTTTTGTAAAACTGATTATCCAAAAAAAAAGTAAAAAAATTGTATCACCGGAGTGTGGGTTATGTCCCCTCACATAAATTTTTATGAATAGCCTACTTATAAATTTACTGGTAACTAAAAGACTAGTAAAGCCAAGACGAAATACGAATACGAAAGCACGTGAAGAGAGTAAATTTTAGAGTTAGAGTTGAGAAAGTTTTTTTTAGAAAAACTAAAATCCTCCTGCTTTTTCGTAAAACTACAGAGATCGTAGATGATGGAAAGTTGGATGATTTTGGAGGATAAGGATAGGCCCTATCTAGGCTTGGGCACATCTTGTGGAATACTGAACTGCCAACAGATAGAAGGGATTCATACGGATGGGGAAACTAGACAGATCATACAGGAATACGATTTCAGATTTTTTTCAATATGGCCGCCATTTCTAAAAATGGCGTCTAACTTAAAACTGTCTTACGGAACAACCCATGTTTAATTTGTTTTTGGATTCTACTCTCTAAATAAAAACATTTTCGTATTCAGGTGTTTTTCAATATTTCTAATGGTTTAGGAGCTACGTGGACTTAAGTTTTTATTTATTTGAATGAGGATTTTACTAGACCCAGTAGATAGCATTTTAATATCATAATTTGGCAGGACACTTTAAATTATAAACTTGATCAATTTTAAGTTTTATTCAGGAATACACTTTCAATTTTTTTAATGGCAGCTATTTTTCAATATGGCTGTCAACTTCAAAAAATGGAGCACTCAGTAATGTATATATATTTTTTAGATTCTACTCCAAAAAATAAATACCTCTAATGGTTCAGTTGCTACTGGGAACAGTCATGTCTTATATCAAAACACATACTAAGTACACACACAACGAAAAAGTAACAACATTGAATAAACATGCTTTAAGAATCTATGCAACTGATGAAAAATTCCTTCAAGTTCACGTAGCTTCTAAACCATTAGAGATATTGAAAAACCACCAATTACAAAAGTACTTTATTTTAAAGAGTATCCAAAAACAAAATAAAATACAGAGTGTTCCATTAGACATTTTTAAGTTAGCCGCAGTTTTTGGGAAATGGCGGCCATATTGAACGAATCTGAAATTTCATTCCTGAATGAGACTTAAAATTCAGCAAGTTCTCAACAGAACCTCTTTACGTATGATGTTTTGGTTGTTCAAAGTTAACTATTGGATTACTTGTATTAGTGTTATATTAAATTTTATTATTTCTCGCTTGGACACAAATACTAGAATCTGAATAATACACTCAGATACAAATACAGTATAGGTCTGGTTTCGGGTTTAAATTTTTCATTTTGGTAAAACTGACAAACTGGTCAAAATCTATAGGAAATATGTACCGGATATCCAACACCCAGAGAAAAGCAGCGAAATAGATTGGAAACGAGCGCTGTCATCCGACGAGTCATTTGTTTGATCCGATTGCGGGCTGCGTTAATTAAATGTCATTAAAGTCTCTCAGGGCGGTCAGTTGGCACAATGTGCAGAGCCGTTTGATGTGCGACGAGCCTGTGTCAGATTATACGTTCAGGTAGAGGCTATGATGATTATACGAGCAGGTGTGGGAGGAAATTATAGTCGTTATATAACCTCCCCGGAAATACGATCACTTGAATTTGCATACAACTGTTCGAAAGGTGAGATTTTCAATTTGGGAAGGTAAACAGAGAAATTATCGGTTTGGACGTCATTGCAAAAATTAACTACACAAACTACCTATCCCATGTACCTTTTTGAAACGGCGTTTTAGTCAGGTTTGTATTTCAAGCCAAGTATTAATGACAAGTTAGTGTAAGATGATTGTGGCACGATCTTGTTGTCTTTTTACTGACTTAAAATGCACTCGTAATCAATAGCCCAACTTTAAATGGCATCTAAGGGACCTACATTTGAACGTGGGATCCGAATCACAATTGTGTCTCTGAATTACGAACTGATCTGACAATGAGAATGATCCTTGGTGATGAAGGTTGTATTCAATACTGCGGAGTATCCACACCAAAGAATATCACATCTCCTAACCACTGCTCATAACTTTTCACCTCCACGTAGCTAGAAGGACACGGCAGGACATGCCACTGTGTCCGGAAAACACTATTGCTTGCATAAGACAGACTATGTGTGGTTATAACCGTGTTTTAAGTATATCTAGCATAGTATTTAATCTTCTGAGTAAATTATCGTCTCCTGGTGTAATATTATTTTTAAGAATATGGTTATAGTGCCACTGATGCGAATTTGTTTATCGAACTAGTTACACGACAATTTTCATACTTTTTATTTCATTAAAGCAGCATGAATATCAACTATTTTACCTGTCTACGGGTGTAGAATTAATTTCTTTCAGTTACTAAACAATGTTCTATCCAAAAACTCGTAGCTTAATAGTAGTTTATGCAACGATTGTATTATAAATGCCTTAAAGCCACGACCAACAATACTCCATAATATATTCACGTGGCGACAGTTATAAAATATTTAATTACATCTCTAATACAATACTCACACAACTACGAAGTGATTAATGTAATTATTTACCCAGGTTAATGTTGAGAACACACCCGCAGGTCACTGGTGGGCTCAGTGATAGACAATTCCGTCAGATATCACCTAGCCTACTCTGAATCACGAAAATTCAACATGCAGTACAGTTAGCGCCGCAGTGGCTTTCAATACTGCAATAAATTACATTGGATTTATGAACAGCTGCAGTATAATTATGATACAATCCTGTGTTCCACGGCTAATCAAAATAAATTTACAGTAGGGAATCTAATAGAATAGTTTTGAAGTGCGACAAAACGAATGCTTAAGAAACAGAATAGCGACTGCCACGAAATCCGGAAGAATTTAATTAAACGTTGTCGGTATGTTTTCTAACGGGTGCAAGCGAATTAGTCACTCTCGGAAGCGGAAGTACGGTACGGATCTCCTCCGGTGTTAGAGTACAATTAAAACTTCTTTTCAAATCCGCCTTCGGCAATCTAGAAGAGGAAATCCTCACTTAAGAGTCAACAGAACCTCTTTACGTATGATGTTTGGGTCTGTGAGAGAAATGTAAAAAGTTCATAAACAGGCCTCCCTTCAAACAAACAATTTTAGATCGGATAAATTTGAAATTAGAACGTGTTAACCTTTCCCGGGCGTTTGGCGTATATATATGCAACTCCATCTGGAATGCAGGAGCGTTTGACGTACATATACGTCAAATAATAAAAACGTCATTTAAGTATTTTAAAATTGTGTCTTGGCTCATATTTACCTTAGGTCATATGTATTAGTGTTATATGAAATTTTATTATTTCTTTGGTAAATACTGTTTAGTTTTCTATTTAATTGTCTATTTGGTGGGTTGGCATCATTAATCTCGTTAGTCTGTTTTACCAGCCGACCCCGTGCTACGTTTTATTGTTTAGCGCGCTCAGAAATTATTTTTTTACGTCTAATGAGGTAAAGCTTAGTGAAATATATTCTGTGAATTAGACTGCGATGTGATTTTAAATGGAAATTACCTTTAGGTTGAATGATTCGAATTTCAAAGAAGAAATATTAGAACTACATTATTTTTATGAATAAAGTTTGTATGATTCCATAAAATTGAAGTGGAGAAACATCAAAATTTTAAAACATAGTCTTTGAACCTAACCAAATTATTTTTCGGGTAGTGTCCGCCACTCGATAAGAGTTTATCATAAATATGTTTATCAGAACCTCATGTGATACTAATGTTAATGAAACTTTTTGGGACGTGTCAATAATAGTTTTTGTGGATCAGATTTGGAGTACGAACTTATAATGATCTCACTAATTAGATTATCTTTTGGAATGCCGAACTACCCAGGTAGGTATTTTAAGCCGAGCTATTAACTAAGGTTGAGATGATCCTTAGACAGAAATGTTAATAGATTATCTTTTTGAAACGGCGTTTTACCCAGGTACGTATTTTAAACCAAGTATTAATGACAAATTAGTGTAAGATGATTGTGGCACGATCTTGTTGTCTTGTTACTGACTTAAAATGCACTCGTAATCAATAGCCCAACAGCCAATGGCACCTAAGAGACCTACAGTTGAACGTAAATAATCCGATCCACTTATGCCCCTAAATTACGAACTCGTCTAATTATGAGAATGGTTTTTGCGGATGAATGTAGCAATAGTGCGGACGTTAACCCACACCAGAGAATATCACATCTACCAACCATCGCTCATAACTATCTGCAATTTGTGACCACCAAGTAGCTAGATTACGGAACATGTCACCAACCCAGTCTGTCACTGTACCTCACGTGTCTCTTTCTCAGAACCGGTTCGACATCATTTCGCTCTTCAGCCCCCTTTCCTACCCCTAATATTCAGTTGAAGCCCGAGAGCCACCGTGTAGTACTGGCTACTACAGTTACGTAGCTTAGTTCCGTGTTTTCTTAATTCAATGTTGTCTAACTCCATTTATGATGCTTATTTTTGGTTAGAGAGGGTTTTCGTACATTCGTTTTACATTTCAAGTATAAAACTAAACTGTTTGTATATCATTTAAACACCCGGAAAAAACTCCGTGAGTCACCATTCCTGTTTTAAATTCAAAATCAATCAAATGAAAGAAGGGTTGCGGTGGCAGCGTCTACTACTTTGCCTCTCTTAGTGGGATGAAATGCAGCAAAGATAAGGGTGACCTGACACAATAAGTGTACTGATTGCCAAAGGAGTATGTGATATTTTTGCCATTACTGACTCTGGTTATGACTCACGTAAACATTGTTTCACCGGGATCAAAAGTCTAATATGGGTCAATTGGTGGCACTTATGGTCCATGAGATGAAACTGCATCAGTAAATTACGATAATTTTAGATATGAAATAGTGTTTTATGAAAATAATAGTAGCTTATTATGTTACTGAAGTGAATTCATTCAGCTTTCGCAGAGGATCTTCTAAATAGTTTTTTAGTTTGCTCTGTGATTAATGGTTACAGTAAATGAGTTTTACCTAATAAACACAGAAATAATTCACATTAAAAACTTATATTCCCAATGTTTTACTTTAAATTCCAAGGCTGTCTTATCGCACACATATTTCATAGCTGGTTATTTGTGTTTACGATAAAAGTTCTACGTGGAATAATTTAAATGAAAAGTGTTATTTGTAGAGGAAAAATAATTGCAAATAAAATTAAAACACATATCATTAATAGCTTAACGTTTGCTAATTAAGTTATATAAATATTAAAATAACTGTCGAAATAATTAAAATTTAATATGATGGATTCGACGAACAATGTAATTGCATTTATAATAACAATTACTCCAAGCTAAATGTAACGAGATTTGTCCTATTTTAACGTAATAAAACCACCGAACTGTGACAGTTAGATTACGGCTGACCTTTTAAACTGCTAATTAATTCAATAAAAATCTGAATGTTTGCTATGGTACAATCTGGTGTTTGATAAAGTCGTTAAAAAGAATATTTCATTTCTCAATGTGATTCACACGATTTTTATTCCATCAGCTGTAATTCGTTTCGTTTCTATTATTTACAGTTACTGATGTTGAATATTCATATTCATATCCGGCGCTGGTGAATATTTTTAGGTAAATACAAGTGCAGAGTGAATATTACGAGAGTAATTGGTGTAATAAAACCAATTACTGCACAGCTTTGTTACTGAGTAAGACCTGCTCTTACATAATATTCATGTAAACTCTTGTAAAATGCGCCTTTAAAAAACTTTTGTTTTTTAACGATTGAACTGCCTTTTCTTAGATATTCAGTAAATTTAAATTCCCTGAAATGAATCGAAACATATTTCTTTAAACTAAGTCAACTAGCTGGGAGGTTATAGTGCCCGCTTTCAAAACTGAAGGTCGCCGGATGAAATCAATACCTAGTTACATTTTCGTCATTCGTCTATTGCTAAATGATACTTCCTTACAACAGAACGATGCTAGGTAATAATAAGACCGGGGTTTAGGATGTTAACGTTAATATTGTCTTAAGGCACAGAAACAACTTTTTAAAAGCCCATAAAAATGTAATTATTTATCATAGTTATTTTTATTTATTTATAAGAGTACAAACGATGTTAGCATTGTATTATTTGTTCATTGGAGTGTATGTTTACAATGTTCCGATCAGGAATTAATTTATAGTGAGAAAATAATTTTACATGTAAACATTCATCGTTCTTCATTAATTTGATTCACGTACAATGTAGAAAAGTCGAACATATGAAATTAGTGTGATAATACCGTAAAGAAAGTAATATTTGTATGTATTATTGTCGTTGTTTTGTTCTGACTATTGATCCAACATGCTTAAAGTTAATAGTATTCACTGGCAAATTAAATACAAGGCTTTATCTATATACACATACTTTTAGAAATCAAGTTAACTGGCGTAAACTACGATATTCACCTTCTAAAGTGGATTGATTTCGATTTCTAGGGCGTCTCGTACCTGAAACACAGAAGCACCATAGTGAGAAATGTATATGAAAATATGTACACGTACATATAAAACTGTTTACATGGTAAACTATGTAGTGTTTCACGTTAAAGAGCTATAAATATATAGGGAGCCGTCACATAAACATGCAAATTTATTCCCTCAATCCATTTACAGATCAGTAAATTAAAAAAATTCTCAGGAATCATTTTACCATCCTATCCGGTTCTGATGGTATTTACAAGTTCATTGTCCTGTGATTTCCGTCAACCACTTTACTGATAAGCTTAGCAAGAGTGAGAGTGGTTAAAGTTCACTTTCACTTGATACACCGCTTACTTACTTTTATTACTATTGTATGGAAACAGCTATGAACACATTTAAATCAACTATATATAAAAAGTGAAGCGGACTGGAAAACAAGCTTTAAATGAATAATAAAATTGAAACTTTACAATACTGTTTTAGTTTGTAATGAGATTCAACTTCACAACGCCGAAATAAATAGAATTTATATCATTATAGTTAAATAACAGTTAAACTTGCATTCGTTTTCACGAAACCAACCTTATTTTAATTTATACTTATATCACAATGATATCAGTATATTCTATATGGAAAAATAGCGTTTAATAATATTTATATGTTTTTGTTGGAAACGTTTTCAGCTGCGGCAAAGTTTTTCATTTAACTCAAGCAAAGTCAGTCATAATGATTTTGACAATCATTATGATTTTTCTTCTAAACTCTTTAACAGCGTCACACTTGAAACCGAGTCCCTGTTAACATATGTTACATATTGAGAAAAAATACACGAAATAATAGATTTGTAACAAAGAAATAGTGTGCAAAAGGTAACATAACACTCCTATACTATTTAAACATTTGTAAATCGGATCATTACTGTTCTTCATTTGTCCATGCTTAAACAGGACAATGCTGACTTGCATCTTGTTATTTTATAATGCTAGAAGTCAGCCTGTCTGTTGTACAGGTTAGCTTACTCGATTTTAAGAAGGAAGAAACGCATTACTATGACTTGATATTTACTAAAAATCAAAATAAGTAAAACCTAAACCAATAAAAAGTAAAATTAGTAATCAGCACGACTGTTTAGTATTAATCGTAAATAAGATTAGATTAGATACTGTGTATCATTAGTTAAATTGGTTTTAGATTTTAATTTGGAATACTTTTAAGATCGGTTTCAACGATTTGATCAATGGCGTATGATCAATGTAAACAAAGTAATATTGATTTTAATTTGAAAGTTATTTATTTCGGCTAAATAGAGTCACATATTCCAGTCAAACTTGGAAAATACGTTGATATTGTTGATGAAAATTACGTTTTTGAGAGCTAATTACTTTATTTATAATTAAACATTCACTAAGAGCTATAGGATAATACAAAAGTTGATCTTCATCATAGAGGGTGTTCTTGGTTTTATGGAGAAGCGTACAAAAATACCTTGTTTAGCGTTACAAAAAGACACTCAGAAATTGATAAAAGACCCATTTCGGCTTTTATGTAGTGCAAACCGTAAACACAACTAAAAATATCATAATTTCCGGCAATGTACGAACAAAATCTAATTTTCTTTATATACTAGATTTTAAAGTATCATTTTGCTACAACCTCTATAGCCTATATGTTTTGAGGTTAATAATGTGCCTAGATCGTGGTGTCAACCTCGCCTGGTCGGCGACCCAGATCCGAGGGCCAGAGGGTGTAAGCCGATACGCCACAGGCAGGCCGAGGGGGCGCACAGGAAGTGGTCCCTCGGCTTGTTTACGCTCTTTATCAAAGCCTTACACGACTGGACCCAACTTACAATAACGGTTTTACATACAATACCGCGTTTTAAGGTTACAGGATGACTATAGTTCGGCGTTGTTGTCCCATTTTCAAATCCTTATCATCAAATATACTGGTTTATTTAGCACCCCCTTCGTCATTCTTGATAAAAAACATTTATATTTACACAAACACGTATACTGAGACACTATTAGAATCACACGAGTTCGGTATACGTTGGGAATCGGGACATAACCCCGAAACTATAGTCATCAATAATGCAATTAAAAGTTTGGTTGACGACAGAATTTTGAACCCAATTGCGGAGTCAAAATGAATATTTTAGTCTTGACTAACTTCATTTCATTAAAATTTATTCAATGAGCTTTGATATACGGAAACTAGGGACATCAAAACATAAATAAAGTGTTTCGAGTCTAGGCCTTTTGATGAAAACCATGTTTAACAGCTATTTCCCAACATGACATGCACTAAAACGAATGTAAATAATAGAAATCCTTATGGCACGTTGAAATTGGCGGTTATAAACATTTCAACCGACCTAACACGCAAGCTAGTCTTGAAATATTTTATTAAAATCATGAATATCGCAAGATGGGAACAGCTGTGTGACTGACTCGTGTACGAGTAGCCAGCTGTAGGGAGACTCCACACCTGCAGCGAGGAAGTCTGCACCCTACTGCCTACTGGCTAGACGAGTATTGCATATCGAACACGAGTAGTAGCTGACGTGACCTCACGTAGGTGTGCTTTGGTGATTACAACAACAATAATAATTAATATACCACAAATGTACAAACTTATATAAGACGAGCGGACCTCCACGTGTAGGTATGCCGTTATAAATGCAACAGAAAAACTGTATACAAATTCAAATGTATCACACATGCAATCATCATTTGAGCAGAGCTACGTGCAGGTGTGCCAAATACCACATAGGAGACCAAAACGCATAATATTAAAAAATATTTGTATTATAGTTTGTGATAAGTGGAAATTCATTAAAATGTTCATAAAGATTTGTAAAAAAATGTTTGTATGTACTTCCCTTTAGAAATTTGTTAGATCATAGATATGTCTACAGGGAATGTTTTGAGTTCATCTAAACAGCTGTTCTTATAACCAAACTATGACGTCACTGTTTTAAATTTTGGTCGCACACAGACCCCCCAGAGCTAAGACATATCCACGTCAAAAATTATATACTGCAGTTGTACACTTAAATAGAGTTTATCAATTAGTTTACTTTTATGTAAATTAATGTTCTGCATAATATCTTTCAAGACGTTAAAGTATATGTATATTTTAAACGGAAATTAAATTAAATACCTGATGCTTTTTAACGTTTGTGCCGTTTAAGCTTTAAAGATTCAACCTAATGATAAGACAAAGACGAGAACCATGGTAATAAGACAATATATTTACTGTTTGACGAAAAATCTATTTACAAATAGAATCATTTGACATACTTGACGCAATGTAAAGTATGTCAAATGAAGTAAATTAGGCGTGAAAGAGGTTTATCCGATAGGGTTAAACGACGTGGTGGTTTGTACAGTTTAGAGTTATTTAATCAAACAGTCAACTCAAAGGGAGACAGTTGACAAAGGGGCTGGGCGCGCAGTCAAATTAGTAACAATTAGTGTGCTCGGAACATCTGTAAGTGGGCGGGAATTTCGGAATGGAACTATCTCTGTTAAATTAACAACCGACACGTGTATTTCTATGGTTAATAAAACCCTTGGAACACTATAAATTAGAAAATGTTCAATGTTGTTTGTAATATAGATCTGCCAACATATTTTTAAATTCATACTAACATAATAATTTCAATGCCCAAATTATATTTTGAGCCAATTAATTACTTCCCACTTATAAAGTTAAAAAAAACAAACCGCTGAAATTATCAGAATAGAATAATAAAGCTTTGTAGTAGATAGTGTAACAAGTACAAGTACAGCAACAATTAATTGTCTGTTTATATGTTTTCAAGTTTTGGTTGACTCATTAAAAACAGACAAAATTCAAAGTAAATACAAAGACTACAAAGAGAGGGAAAAAAGAAGGTCATAAGTCTTAGGTGATAACGTGGAAACAGCGACAGTTTATGTTAATAGGACCTTTCCTTCGCTACCTAATTGAATAAAACCATCAGTTTTGTTTCCTTCGACGATTTCACCTTCAGTGAATAATTTTATGCTATGAATCAGATTTAATTAATTACCACTTAATAAGAATAAAAATATTCAATTATTAAACACGTTAAAGTATGGCAATAAAACTCTTCTTTAGCTAATTATGTTGGTAGAGAGCGTAGATGTTACGGATCGTGTTAGTCGTGTAGATATCGCACAATATTAAGTGTATAAATATAGAATAGACAACATTTTTATGAATTAATTTACTTCAATTTTCTAAAGACGATTAATGACCTTCTACTGTTGTAATCTTATGTTGTTCTTATAGAGGTACTAACCGATATAATTGATTTGTATTATTTTATAAATTGGTTTATTGGGATAGAGGGTTGTTGTTATTCTGGCGTAGCAAAACGTTTTCAATAGGTACCGGTATACACTATTCAATAAATATGACATGTGTCCAGATAAATTCAAAAAAGGACATTTTATTATAAACTGCGGGTGCAAGGGCGGATTAGGTATGCAAGGGTGAGTCACAGAAAAAGCTCGTCGGACGTGAACTTAGGTTGCTTCATCAGTGCTTGCACCCTAGTCTAGACTGTCTGCTCAGGAAAAACATGTATACAATATTCATTCAGATAACACAATTTGCAATTACTGTATTATATTTTTTGTATACTATTAATTATTAAATTCTAAACTATCGATATCCAGCTTGACCTAATTATACATAGCCCATTGCGTAGTTTATTATAAAATACATGAAAATGAATTGATCTGGTCGTTACAATATGAATTTATCCATGGTCGATCAAATTTTGAGTAATTTTTATACCCAGAGCGCGTTTGGGGTTCGTTGGGGAGATTACTTGCACCCACTCATCAACATAAGAATTAAAAGTCTCAGGTCAGTTTTAGTCAATGCATTCTTAGAAATCCTCCCGATTATTTACAAACCCCTATTGTTCAGACAATTAAAGGAGAATTGATTTAATGACTATTAAAATTGTTTATAACTAGTAGTAAGCCTGTCTTTTGTACGGGTTCTAGGATACAGTGTTAAAAAGCATATTTATATTTATTTCAATATGATGGTTGTCGATTATTTCTTGCATATTAAATCTATTTTATAGATCAAGCGTTTTGTACAGCCTAGAATAAATATTTCTAACATTGTTAAAAAATGGGTTTTGGAAAACTCATTATTTTATTTTCATTATGTGTGGTTTTAAGTAGCCAAAAATCTCCTCAAAAAATTATATAATAAGCAAAATAAGTTCTTCATAACTGTGGGAGCTCTTGTTTCCACGGAGACGCGTTATAAAAATCTTGTTTAGCATTACAGAAAATAAAAGTACAGACAGAAAACGTAACAATAGCAAACATATCATCATTAAAAGCAATGTGAAACGTGCTGATAAAAGTCTAATTTATTTATATAGATTATAGATATATAGATAGAAATGTAAAGTCTGGAGTGACTTACTACAATTCCCTAAATTTAGCAAAAATTACCTGTTCTGAGCCTTTTATGATTCAACCTGCGGAATGATATTCTACTTTTGACCTACTATTTTAGTATCAAACTAATATTCAAAGAGAGATGTTTACGCAAGAGAAAAAGTGCTTAACCCTCAAGAGGATGAACACATAATGAATTTAGCAGCAGTACCTGCGAAACAGCAAACGCAATATGAACGCTGTATGCAAATTGCCAAATGTGTCTAATTGTACCGAGAAGGCGCAGCTCTGACGTCTCCTAGGTAATAATCCAAATTTACCTACTACAAATTAACTAAAGTAAATTCTTCTTATTTATCTTAGTCTTATTCTATAGTCTTAGTCTTCTTATTTCTATCTTATTTTCTTTACGAGAAAACATTTGTTAAAACTGAATCCAAACTTAGTTATTTAAGAATACACAAAATAAATAACATCGAGAGTTTTGTCTGTGCATTTATTGGAATTATTTGTCATTTTTAAATTTGAAACGACAGAAAAACCAAAAAAGGTGACGTCTGAACTTTGCCTAGTCGTTATATGAATCTGAATTTATGTAAGGTTAAATAAGGCAAGTTCGTCTCCTTTGCGAAAACTCATTTCCCACCCAGTTCGATGAATCTTGTTTTCAATATTTTATACATTTGTATAAGGTTGTTTTGCACTTTAAATGGATCGTGCACAGTGATGAAACAAGCATTTAAAAACTATAATTTTCAAGGAATATTTCATCTATTAAATTGATCTAACATAAACAAAATACTTCATAGTAAATAACTTATTAGTGTAACGTGGTTAATTGTTATTTTTTGACATGGATATGTCTTAGCTCTGGGAGGTGTGTGTTGGTGATTTGTAAGATGGAAATATGTAACAGAATAATGAGTAAAGTACAGGGTACATGTGTGATGTCTGTTGGGCTTGTCTAGAAAGTTTCTGTCAGGGGGGGTACTGGACAATGGACAAGTGGACACTTAGCATGGAAGTTTTATCAGAAGCTCCTAGAACCTCAGCCCCATATATTATACAGGCGTAGCATGCTCTCCTGCTTTCTTTTCTCAAGTGGTGTAGCGCCTGTTTAATATGTCTTCTTGTAATGAGTACAGCAGCGTATCTGGGGGTAGTCAGTTAATTTATTTAATTTTTCTCCCCCTCTTAATAAAATACCTTCATGTAAAAAGAATTCAATTAATTAGTATTATCGTATGAACTTAAAGGATGCAACTAATGAACATGCTTAACTGTCGATTTAAAATTAATTTAATACAGTGATAGTGACAAATGAAACAGAACCTTGTTAAAGAATGTTAAAATAGTATTTTTTGAAAGTAAATTTTCAGATTTCTAAAATTTATTAAGTTAGAACAAAAGGAACAATTTTTTTTAATTTTGGAAAGAATTGGTTTTATTTTATGTTTAATATATTTTTCCTGGAATTTTGAATGAATTAAATGAGGTGGATATTTAGGTAAATTAGTTAACAGATCAAATACTAGTAAATAATTGAATTATCTCTATGAATATTACGTATTCCGGTATTATCGTACAAAAACATTGAGGAACAAGATCATATCAAGGCATAAGTCTAAGTTACGAATTGAGCAACAGGTCGGCTGTATTAGAGCACAATACTGATAGAATTTATCAGCAATTAATCATTATCAGTTATTGATAATAGAGCTTATGAAACTCCAACTTTTGAATTTCAAGTCCGTCTATTTATTTCGAAATCCCCAATCATTAATTAATGGTGTAAATGGCTTAAAAGTGTTTCTACAATTGCTTGACACTGACTAACTTATACACCAATATTGATTGTTAATTATAAATTTTAATAAGAGACAAAATAAAAAGTCATGAATGATTGAGAATGAATGATGAATGAGATCTTCATTAGTAGCAAAGTCGTCACATCCCTCCATGACAAAGTCCAACTCTGACACTGCTTTTTATGACCAATAAAGCATCACAATCTTTAAATTAGCTTTCTTACGCTCTATTTACTACCTCACTTCTATTACTTCCAAAATTACAAAAGAAAATTGCATTTACAAAATGTCTAACCATTTAAGCCTATCCTTTATGTATAATAATACTTCATTTTCATGAAACTTAGGCAAGCTTTAGAGTCTAAATTTGGGCTAATTTGTGCAAAATATAAGTAACTAAATGGCAGCTTTCTTTTTTTTAGAAAAAAATCTTTCACATTGCCCAATGTAGGTGGGTGAGTTATTTTCAAAACAAGTTCGAAATTAATTTAAAATTATAACTCAATTTAATATGAGATGTAGAGATTACAATATGTCACGCACAATCATAACCATATAAGCACCAAATTCTAGAGTGAAATATATTTTAGAGTTACATTTATAATTCAACTTTGTTTTAACTATCAGTCTACGACTAATGGTTCATGAGTAAAGTTAAAAACACAGGACGTTGCCTAAGAACATCTATCTTCCTTGATCGCTTCCTTCATCTTTTAACACGAAATTTGGTTGGTGTCTGAAAAAGACTTAAAGACTATTTTTGATACGTTTGATCTTTGAAATTTTTAAATAAGCATATGTTAAGGTGGTTCTCGCACCACCTTAACAAATCCTTAATTAACTATCTAAAAATATCATAATTTTACCGTTTTTTGTTGATTGTTTCATAAATATCTTTTAGCATATTTTTAAAATTTTTACTGAAAACCTTTTAAGTTACAGGGTAATTAATTCAGAATTTTGGCGTTTTTGGTGCAAGGAGTGTGGGAAAACTACTAATGCTTTTGACCTGACATTTTGGGAACATTGATGAATACCAGACCTTTTTTCACGTAACCATGTTAAATTTTGAAAAAAAAAATTATATACTATAGGAAATGATTTTGACGCAACATTTTTGATCCAATAATCTTATAAAATATGTCATTTTGTAGGTTCTTAAATTGTTTCAAAATTTACAAAAAAACATAATTTTTATCTTGAACAAGTCATTTAGGATGCTTGCACGAATCAAACACATTTGCGTAACGAACTAGCGACACTAGCACCGACATAGCGGATTTAAGTTGTCCCCAACGCCGCTCGCACTGTCTTAATGATATCGTTTATTAAAATATTTATTATTTAAATAAATTTCAAAGGAGAAATATGTGTAGTTCACTGATTCCGTTTATTTTTCAAAAACATTGCAAAAACAAGGAAGAATCGAGGCATAAGTCTCTGTTTGCGTAAGAAGATTGATTGGTTACGAAGTTTCTATCAACAGGCTTTTAACTCGAGTGGGCTCCGATGCTTAACTGGAACTGGCAACATTTATAACTAGAACACTCTTATGTTGATCCTGAAAAACATTACAAAATTCATTTCAAGAGTGAACTTAGTTATGTACTTGTACATCATCATTTAAATTTATAAACTCTGCATGTATGTTTATGCTTTGAATGTTCAGAATAATCTCTTTATAACGAACCTCAATCTAACGAATTACATATATACCTTTTTACGTTATACTTACCAGTATAACGTATTATTTCCTAATCCGCTTGAAAACTTTATATTTTAATAGAAAAAACCTCTGTGTTGCGAACAAAATACGTATAAACCCTCTATATCACGCATATTTAGTGTGTATGTTCATGATATTCTTACCACTATATGACAAATATCTTAAGTAAGAATATTGAAGAATAAGTATAACGCACGTATCATCTATTACGTTTTTCTATTCTTATCTACGCCATCACTCTGACAAGTCTAGAGACTTGAAAGTTTTCATTTCCCTTCCTTCCACCATTGATACGGTATTCACAGGAGGTGTACATATATCGCAATGTTAAGACCGTGGTACATAATGTGGCAATTTTTCGTGTGTGATTGACCTGTTGGTGTTTTTGTGACGTAAAATATTAAAAATCATATAAAAAACCCACAAAAGAAGAAAGTGGACTTTGCAAAGGAACAAAATTGTATTTACTTCCCTATGGGAAACCGATTAGATCATGGATATGTCTAAAGGGGATGTTTCCAGTTCATCTAAACAGTTTTTCTTATTATTTTATATTAAAATTTTTATACAATAGCTCTGGTAGTTTCCATGGAAACCTGTTACATATTTTCCATTTTACAAATCACTACACCCCCCAGAGCTACGACATATCCATGTCAATAAATATTGTTAATAAAACTGTGGCAGTAAAGAATATAACAAATATAACATATGCCTAAATATCTACTTTAAATTGAAGTTGGACGCGTTAAATATTCTTTATTTGTAGGTTATATATCACTAACCCTTAAATTACGAATTTTTGCAGAATTTAACCTCAATCTAATGAACATAGTTTTTAGGAATACCCCTATATAACGATATATTTTTTAGTCCCTTTAATCTCGAGAACGCGAGGTATTATACTCCACTGTATTATACTTACCATGTTACTGTTGTAATGTCTTAGGATGGTCATCCATTATTGTCCATTGCTGTGTGTGTTCAGTTTGCCTGTTGGACATTCTTAGTCCTACCTCTTGTATTTTCAACATGTATTTATAACCTTTGTATGTTTATGTTATCTTAGATATTTTATTATATTTAGTATATTTCTCTGTGCGTAGTATGTAAATAAGGCATGTAAGGTATGCGATTCCGTTAACAATAAATAAATAAAACTAAACATTAGTTTTACACTATAGTTTTTAATGATAAAAATACAAAATAATCAGAAATTAATATAAATTTCATTTATATCAAATCATATAAAATCTAAAACATTATAGTAGGTTATTTATTTTAACGCGAATTATTTATTTTATTGCACATCACCAAGAAAAACCAAACTAAGGTCGTAAGGCCAATACAATCATAATAAAAGAAGAATCTTTCCTTACAGGTATAGGACGTAGCGCAGTTTATTGGTGATAAAACAGCTGTTTTTGTCTCTTACTTCTCAGGAGATGAGTTCATCCGTTCGAATGTAATACACTAGCATTGTTGGCTTCGTCTCTGTTACGAGCATTCAGTAGCTCAGCTGTGAACCTCTCTCCGGAATGCTTAAACTTGAAACTTCAACATGTTTGGAGGAAATTCGATTGTCGCCATACAGTCTGGTTAGGGGTTAAATTAATTTTAATATTCCTGAATGAAAAGTAGCTTCAGTAATTTTTTTTAACCCAATTTTAAAATAAAATGGTTAGTTAAAATTACGATTGATCACATTAGTTGTTCTTAATGATACGACAGTTATTGCTTCAACTAACGTTGAACTCTTGCATTATAAAAGTAAATACGTTCATTACTAGTATTTAAAGAAGAAAAAGTTACAGAACCACGAATTTCAATAAATCTTAATGAAAAATGCTATTAATAGAAAATATTTTTTAGATATAGCCTGCAAACATTTTCCCTAAAGTGAATCAAGTTAGGGTACATTACAATTTTAGAAACTGAATCTTTTAACCCAGTAGACAAATGATATAGCTACTATTTATACTATCTTTACTTGAAAACGATTATAATAAAGTTTAAATACATTCTAGAAATTCTTTGTTTGAAATTCTCTGTTGGTGATGATGATTTTGAGTTATTCATATTGTCATTGAGAACATTTTCCACCACGATTAGAAAAACAAAGCTCCACGATGTTTCGGGGTCCGGAATAAGACCGTCATCAGGTGAGATGGAATCTGGGTATGAAAATGAAAAAATGTTTAAAGCAGTCAAAAACTTATAGCCTATAAAAAGTCACCCCACATAGCACTAAAGCACAATATAAGGTATTTTTAAGTACCCTTGTGACTGTGGGCAACTTTTTGTCGTGTGTGAGTGACTTTAGTTGCTTTGTGTTCTTTTTGTTTGTAAGTTCTTTTGCTCCTTAAAATATTCTTGTTTTCAGCTATTTATAACAGCTTAGTTCAAATTATTACCTAATCTTGCTATGTTATATGTTTTAACTGATATAACGATGGTTTTAGATTCCAGATCGCGAAACGTCATGAAAGATGTCCATAATCACAATCTAAATAACATTCTAGAAATGTCGAAGTGCCATCTTTCATACGTTATATTCATACCGTTCTTCAACAACTGAATAACTATCGTCAGACTGATTTTGTCAACTTTTTAGATTAGGATTAAATTGACACTCAAGTAAAGTTCTTTGCCAATTAAATAGTTTCTAGCATTAATGCAAATTTAATTATTCTAAAGACGTAAAAATAGAATTAACATAAACCCTCAGTTTTATCTAGCGGTACTGTTATTTTCGACGGTTCAAACCACTTTATAGCCAGTACATGATACGAGTTCATTTGTAAGGGTTTGGCGCCTGACTCACGAGTAACATGACGCCAGGTCACGTGGTATCTCGATCGTCAGCTGTTAGGAAAGGTGCTACCAGAACGCGCTCGATAATGTGTTTTGAAGTGTCTATTCACAAAATGTTCATAATGATACTCGGGTCAGGTTTATTTTAGTTAGGTTAGGTCCTTTTTATAATAATATCTCGGCAATCCCCTACTGTTCCTGGATACTGGGGCTTTAAAAAATAGTTTTTCTAAGAAATACGGACGTCCGCGGTAACGGCGCACGTTTGACGTGCGAATAGACCCTGCCTATGGGTTTTATTACACTGTCTACACCTATGTCACCGACGATATGAACATTTGTTGTATTTATTTTATTTAATTATATTACATATATACATAATATATTTAGAAATTATTATGTGCATACGAAATGGACACATCCGTTTTGAGGAGACATTCTTTATATGTACATTTTCCATAAAACTCTACCTATAAAAAAGCCATATGACAAATATGGACGTGTGGGCACTTCTATAATTTCTCCCCCCTTTAGTTCTCCATACGATAGATGAAAAACAAATGAGATTTGTGAATAGTGTTTTCCATATATTCCAACGGTAAAAATAATAAGTTTCCCATACAACTCCTTAAGGATAAGTAACTTCTTCTCATAACAAATCGGTTTGTAAATGTAGTAATAACATAACTTTTTCTATAATAATATTCGCTGTTAGGGCTAATATTATAGTATTATAAATACAGTTTCACTTTCTTAAATTAGATTTTTTAAACGGAAGGGCACTATACCATTACCAAGTGAGTAAACATTGTAACCTTAAAATAAAACTTTATAACTGTTTTAAAAATTTTTAAATGACGTATTGAATTTTTTTGTAGAGTAGAGGAGAATATATATGCTATTTTAATATACCTAGAATACGTTTTGTCAAATGTGGGTTCAATTTTATCTACGTTATTGATGTTTTAGTTGATTTTGACATGGATATGTCTTAGCTCTAAGGGGTGATGACGATTTGCGAGACCAAAATTTGAAACAGTGACGTCACGACAGCTGATTAGAAGAACTGAAAACTTTCCCTTTATAATATCCATGATCCCCCAGAAACCTACACCCTACCCACCCCACCTCACCCTACCTACCCCCCCTAAAACCTATTCCCTCACCTACCCCTTACCTATACCCTCAGGACACTAAATACAATCATTTTTGATATGGATATATCTAAGCTTGAGAGTGGGGTGTTCGTAATTAGCAGGACGCAAACGGTGTAATGGAAGTAATGTCATTTAGTTGTGAGAACACATATTTAGAGAAACTAGAGCATTTAATTTATACGTTTCCATGACTAAAGCTATTTACCAAAGGGAAGTAAATACATTTTATTCTATTTTAAGCTAGATATATTAGGTTATTACTATTCTGAAGTGGCTAACTGCCTAGGTAGACATTTTAAGCGAAGTATGAATGAGAAAGAGTATAAGATGATAGTGGCGCGATCTTGTGGTCGTGTTACTGACTAAGGCTGACATGTTCCTTAGACAGGTTTGGTAGCGAAGGGATCTATAGTGTATTGTAGCGTGGGATCGGAACTACAATTTTCCCCTTAGCTAGTCTAATTATGGTATATCGTACCGATTACATGAGACATACAGATTCAAATTGATTATTTCGTAGTCAAAGCCACCCAAGTAAACAAATGAGACACGATAGGACACGAGTAAGTGATTCAGCAGTGTACAAGGTTGTCAGGTGAAACATATGCAAACTAGATGGAAGCGCAACAGAGCAGCAGCATTAACATGCGTCGCGCCGCGCAGACAGGCCCCCCAGGGGACCACCGCTGCCCCCGTCCTGCCGTCTAAGTCAAATTACTTTACTTTACTGTTAAATAACTAAGTTTCACGCTGGAGACTTAGAACAGTGGTTGTAATGACACCGATATAGTTTGATCGGCAAACTTTGCTGATGAATACATTTATGTTGAACACTCACCCTTCAGTTTAAAAGTAAAGATCGTCGAATTGTGGTTTACAAGTAAAATCTTAAATTAACATTATTCTTTACTATAGATATTGCAAGAAACAAAATCACAAAAAAATCTTAATACACTATAAAACCATGCCTCAATATATTTTATATTTCATACCCAGTGGCTTTTGTATACGTTATGATTACAGACTGGTGTTCTCTCTTACCTAAAGTAGATATATTGTAAAATAGGTAGCCTAAATAATTATAAAAAACGGTAATTAACAATTATAATTAGGTCCAAATTTAAGTGTCGTGATATTTATTTTGGAACAAAACCCTAAAGCTTAAAATTTAACTTTAATCTTGTGACATTAATCAACTTAAACTTAACGTGATACCACTACAAAATAAATCAACTATTTTTAAATAAGGTCAATGAACAATTCATAAAAAAGTACTATATCTAAAAAAATAAAATCAAATGAATTTCTATTATATATTTCAGACTGTAAGTCGCGTATCCTAGCAGAAGACTCTTAATCAGAGCCCACAATCAAGTAATTGATTACTTGATTTATCCATAATACAAACCGTTTGATTTCAATTTAATAACGTTTGAAATTATTCTCATAATATAATTTTATTTTGTATCTTTTTTGTAATCATGTCCGCTATACGGTCACTGTTCTGCACACTATAGTAAAACATAATATAACTTACGTCACAGTTCATGGACTTATTTGTCACAATTCAAAAAGAAACGTGATCTGGACCACGATCATACGGAGCGGTCGGAGCGCTCTTGGAGCTAGCTCCAAGAGCTTAAACCAAATTTAGGCCTAGCATAATAAAATAGTGAGTAATAGTGTGATTTACACTGACTGCGGGCTCTTAAACACTCAAATGAGCACTGTTCTCAGTCTTGCATTGACAGCTGTGTACGTGCCAAGAATTCAATTATATTCCTACGAGTTTTGTGTGTACATCAATAATAATAAATTATAGTACGTCCTGCAATCCAGCTACTTGGAGGTCACGAATTGTAGATAGTTGTGAATGATGTAGTGATCTCTTGTGTGGATTAACGTCCGCACTATTGAATACTGCGTTAATCCACAAAGACTATCCTCTTAATTAGACCAATTCGTAATTCAGAGATCGTGGTTCAGGTTCCACGTTAAACTTTAGGTCCATTAGTTGCCATCGGCTGTTGGGCTATTGATTAACAGTCCTGCCTAAGGAACATGTCAGCCTTAGTCAGCAACAAGACTACAAGATCGCGCCACAATCACCATACACTAAATCCTCATTCATACTTAAAATACCTGCATTGTAGTATGGTTGCCATTTCAATAATATAATATGATAAACAATAAATATATATTTAGACTTAATCAATAATTTTACTCTATGCTGTTAAAATATATTAGAGTAAAATTGCATAAGGATATAGGTTAAAAGAGAATAACTGCATCGAATTTCTTTTACGAAACTAACACATGCAACAAAACAGTGAAAACAACCTGCGAAATAACAAGCAACAAGGTGCGATGGCTGAGCTAAGGATGCGAAGGACATTTACGGGAACGGGGCAGGACAGGCATCGTGTTTAGGGCCTGTTTAACATATCGCCGACTCGAGAAACACTGCAAGCGGCTGCAAGTTGTTTCTTCTTCTTTCCCCACTTCTGCATGAGTTTAAAACTCAGTTTCGAATTGCTAATAAGAACAACAAATTGCGAATCAGAACAACTCCCGACTCTGGCAAACATGCATACAACTCGGAGGTCACGCATTGTGGATAGTTATGAGCGATTTCGGTGGATCTGATATTCCCTGGTGTGAATAACTTATTGAGTATTTTTTCTGTCCCCTTCTCATCCTAGGACATTTTTTGTCTATACCAGTTTTATACTTCAGGCTAGACCTAGCGGGTTGCGACATTATCACTTAGCCAAAAGCCATTAGTGATTGGCGGGATTTGAACCCGGTACCGTAGGCACCAAAGTTCAAAAGGTGATAGGGGAAAAATAATTACAACCAAACACGTTCAACAAAGTAGTGAATTCGCTTATGTACTCGTAAGTATAAGATATACTTGTTTTAACGTCGAAAGGGATTTATTTACAAATACAAAATTACCTACGTAAATTATTTGGAAATTGTGGCTTGCATAAGCAAAAATTGTCAAGTTCCCTAAAGATATAATTATTTAAATTGAAATTCAGTTAAATTTTTCAATGGAAAAAAGAAAATTATAATGATTTTAAATTAATTACTTATTCACTTTGACTCTTATAAATTAATTCAATAAAACTTTTAACGCGTATAACATGATAATAATCTTTAAATCCCTCGAAACGACTGACTGAAGTGAATTTTAATGCGCCGTTCATTGTCCTTATTGGTTTAGATTGATTCTTACTACAGTGTTAAAGCTACGACCCAATCATTTTACTGCTGGATGAAACACCAAACTAGTTATATTCTGAAGGACGCAGTGTTACCAGACATTTCCAAAACATTCCCTGCTCTGGTAAGTTTATTCCCCCAGGTTTGATATTAAAAATATGAATCAAATCAGGCCGTAGTTCATTACTTGCTAATAACTAGATAATCATTTTCAAATAGTCTGATTCGAACTCCCTCCTATTTAAATCACAGAATTAGATTTTTGTAGACTTATTGGTCAATCATAGAAAGAAAACTGGAATAAATTATCTAAAAAATATTTTTCCTCAACAAATTTCCTTTATTTTTTATTGACTTTGTATTTTGGGAAGAATTCCCAATATTGGGGGAAATATTCCCGCATCTGGCAACACTGAATCACTGAGGTTGGTGTTTAGTAGTAATGTTTGACCACAGATGGCGGTGGCGTAGCTCGTGCGGGACACATTCCATCAATTGACGTTTTATGTGCTTGTTAACACCAATTGAATCTCAACTGCATCTTAACTTCTCTCTAATACAATTTTAATTTTTTTAACTTTCTTAGTTTCGATTTTTTTAATATATTAATTTTTAATCTACATAATATTTTGTCCAAAAAAACAATCTGAATACTAAGCGTAATGATATTAAGTCAATTGATTTCAAATTTTTTTTTTTTGTGAATAAGGTATTTTACAGACATATGTAAAGATGATTGTATTAATAATTTAAATTTTACTTTAGGATAATGAACAATGAAAATACAACTGTATATAATTAAATTAAAATACCATAGTACACGTAGCCTGCCCATGACGTTGTAAGGAAAGATACAGACGTTATATTATATTTTATTAATAGAGTCTGACTTTTATTTGTGAATACTAATGGTGTAGTTTTATAAATCGACATACTTTAATGTACTAAATACTTTAATGATCGCTTTACATGTCAATTAAACTACGTTTAAAATATATATCTTATAATTTAGAAAATGCGAATAAAAACATTACTGAATATTTTGCTTAACTTAAGCAAATAATAAATACCGAATTCACAGTACTAATATCTAATACAAATATAATATTTTATATTTTGTTAACTTGCACTTCCGCTCTTTTAATAATTAATATAATTTAAATATGAAAGAAATGTTTTCAGTTCCTCAAAACAGCTGAACTTATAGCCGTACGACGTCACTAAGCATATGACGTCACCGTTTCAAATTTTGGTCTGATAGTTCGCCAATACTTTCATAGAGCTAATACATATACAGGTAATAAATTTACTGAACGTTCTTATTATTATGTGTCACGTGTTTTCGTGACACGCTGCAATTTAATTCATTACGTGGTTAAAAAATAGGCTAACGCGAGAATAAAATAAAATGAACACATAAATGCGGTAGAAAAGGTTTGTTTACTTGCGGGGGAATGGGACCGATGTTTCGACAAGAGGATTATTTAATTTACAGCCGCCTCGGAGAGGGATGACAAAGGGACAAGTGCCGCAAAGTCAAATTAGCAACAATTAATTTAGGAGCGAACCGCTTGGAACACTGTAATTAAGTAGTTTATGAAACGAGAGATAAGCGAAGCCGGGCTGTTTAGTGGTTAGACTCAGCTGGGATGGAGGATGGAGGATGGGGAGTTGTCTATTACGTCAAACTCTGCTAATGTTGTTCTAGATCTCAATCACTGAGTCAAAGTAACAAATTTACAATTAATGTACTTTATATGTTGAAAGAATATTATGTCCTTTTTATCCTCATCTTTCGTATGCAGTCAGTACCTGGAGATCTAAAAACAATGATATAAAACAGATTTTTACCCTTCGAAAAAAGCTGCCAGAATTATAGCTCATCTGAAACCAAGGGAATCTCTCTCTGTAAGCATTTTTTTATCGAAACAGGGCTCCTTACATTTTTATCAGTTATATATTTCATTAATATTTCCAGGGCCTGGTGCCTCAATCACAGTACAACATGAGAAATAGAAACATCTTATTATTCCTAACATAGAACGTCATTCTATAAAAACTAAATGTTTTATAACGCAATAATATTGTTTAACTCTCTTCCCGACCACCTCTGAATTGAGACCTTAGATAGTAAATTTAAAAAGGGATTTAAGAAATATTTAAGGATAAGATAATGTTTCTATTGTGTTAAGGATTTGCATGTAAAAAATATTGTATAGGTCTCTTTTGCCAATTTAATGCAATTTTGTGTATATATTATGGCCCAACCAATGCTATGTAATGTTGAATGGCAATAAAACTGTGATAATAATATAAAAGCAATAATAAGTGGCCCCAAAATAGTTGCTGAGCATCAGTGGAAATTACACATTGGTCATTTGTTACAGTAAAATTAAAGCTTAAAGTACTCTAGAGCCTGGATAGGTTGCGATTAGGGAATAAATATCAAGATTAAAAACCTATTTAACACATTTTAAATAACAAATCGTAATAAAATCCAAGATGTTCCGTATGAAACGACAGAATTTTTCGCGATTTTGAAAAAAGCGGTAATTTTTACAACCATAATACATGGGCTATCAAAAAGTAGCGTAAAACAAATAAGTCTATTGTAAGAAGTTTGCTGTCACATATAAAAAATTTAGCTTTTGACAAACTATAAGTTGGAAACTCGAAATAAGTCGAACTGAAAACCAGTTTGACGAAACGGTTTTTAGCATATTTAAAAATACTAAATAAAATTAGAAAAGTGTTCAAATTACGCAGATACGAAATGCCTTCTAGCATATTTAATGGGAAAATAAAAAATAAACGTATCCCTTATAAGTAACACATAAGCGTGTTTATATAAATATTGTCCGGTATAACATACTATTGCCCTATATAAATACATAAAATAAATACTGAAGAAGAGACTGGCTGCAAAGCTAAGTTATATAGCCGGGTTTATAAAAGTGACATCACTAATTCCACAAAAATTACAAAGCTGTATGAGGGTACTTTACTCATACCAGGTTTTGTTCATTAAACTATTAATGAATCAGCTGGTACATGAATCAGCTGGACTCTGTCAAATTATCATGTTTTGACTAACAATGTCAAAAATGAATTTAATCAAATCCTGTCTCATCCATCACTCATACTTACCTGCCCTCATGGTAACGCATGTTTCCTATACGAAAATTACTGGTTAAAATATTTTTCGAAACCAGAAATATTATTTAAGAAAAAAATATTCTAAAATTACGAATCTGCAATAATTCCTTTTATATTCCTTATTGATCACCGCTGATAAACGGCATATGGAGAAAGTATTATTTTCGTAAAAATTTTCAAATTTGAGTTAAGAGTGGATACATCCGTTTTGAGGCTCCCTAAATCCAAAAAGTGGCTTTTGAACTAATGTCTATCTGTCTGTCTGTATATATTTCAGTTTGTCTGACTAAGTACAAATACCGAAGTCATTAGTATACGACTAACGGTTCTAGAAAAAAGTTGAATTTTGTGTCCGTGGTGAACGCAGTACGTTTTCTGAGAGCACCCAATATTCCGTGGTGAACGCACTACGTTTTCTGAGAGCACACAATATTCCGTGGTGAACGCAGTACGTTTTCTGAGAGCACACAATATTCCGTGGTGAACGCAGTACGTTTTCTGAGAGCACACAATATTCCGTGGTGAACGCAGTACGTTTTCTGAGAGCACACAATATTCCGTGGTGAACGCAGTACGTTTTCTGAGAGCACACAATATTCCGTGGTGAACGCAGTACGTTTTCTGAGAGCACCCAATATTCCGTGGTGAACGCAGTACGTTTTTTGAGAGCATTCAATATTCCGTGGTGAACGCAGTTCGTTTTCTGAGAGCACCTAGTATTATATTTACAAGAATATTAAAAATAGTTGCTTCCTTATTTATCGACAGTTTTCTATAAAACGTGTGGTATGTATTGTAGGTTCAAATCGCCCAACAAAATCCATACAAAACTTTAGGCATTACCGGGGGGGAGGGGGGGAGGTCTCCTAAACTTTCTACCAAATATTTGAATTTGTTTCAGATGTTTGGTGAGATATTTTTTTTAATTTGCTTAAGGGAGAAAGCATGAGTCAGTTTATTGATACCGTTTATTAATTTAACGTGGAAAAAACTTCTTTCGCTTCTTACGTTAAATTAAATTTTTGACATAACATATGGAAAAGGTGAAGTGATGATTCCTAAATACTGAAAATATATCTTTATTGATACAAAAAGAGAAAAAGTATTTTTTCCTTTTCAAAAAATTAAACTTGAAAAGAATATATGTAAACTAGTCGCTTTAAAACTCTTTTATAATATACGCTTCATAAGCTAAGGATACGTGTGTAACTAGGTAGTAAACACCGGAATCATGAGTTTTATCAACAAACAAAGGGAGTAATGAAGCGGCGCTCCAGCCACTTGAGAAAGATTAAACGCCGGTTGTTGCAATACAAGCGAGGGCTGTGGCGTGTTGACTGGGGAAAGACAAAGACAAAGTCTGTGAAACACCAACCCCCAACCCTGCTCTAGGCTTTATGGCTAATTTCGTGCACATTTAACAAAGTTGCTCTGCTTGTCTTTAGAATACAATACTGAGATCGTGGACTCAGCTGTAGTGTCTCGTGTCTCATCCAGTTTGGACCGATAGTAGACAATAAGATCTTTATTGACCATTCAGTTAAAACATTAAACAATAGAATAAACAATATGTTTACAGATTGTTTGTGAACTCTTGCGTATCCCTTAACGGATGACGTGAGACACCTATGGTGTATTAATGAAATGTTTCTAAACTTGATTGAATGGTTACGTCATGATCAATAAACTATCTTTAGTACAAACATTTTTGTACATATTAATTAGTTGATATGTTCTATCAAATGGAATTTTCTGACTCTATGCTACTTATAAAAAACAATAGGTATAACCAATAACAAAATACAATAACTTTATTGACATAGATCCGAATAATTAAACAAAAAAATATTAAATGTTAAAAAACATATTTCTTGATATAAGGAAATTTTTATTTGGGAACCGCAGCGTACACATAGGTAATGTTTATACATTTTGTCAAAATTAAATAAATCGTTAAATAACAAATACCCTAAACAATTTTGTTGGATAAGACAACCTTCTTATAATATTCAAAACCACAAAATGATTATTGTGTCATCATATCCAATGTCATATTATTATTATGCAATAACCTAATAATACAACATTTCTATCCCAGTTGAATGATTATAATCTCAAACAATTGGAAGTATGGACAATAAGATTGTTTCTATAAAAATGTAAATTTATATACTTCAGGATTAGTAGAAGTTGCATTTATAATTTTATATCAGTCTGTGGGAAATTATCAAACTTGTTGTATTATGGGGGTTTCATTAGTTATTGATACATTTTTCATAATTGTGTGAAGTAGTATGACCAGCCACACGTATACTGTGAACTCCATTGTGTCCCATGATCAACATTAAAACTACCCTTTCTTACATTTTAATGTTTTACCATAAACTTAACAGAATAAACAGTTGACCTAAACTGTCAACTGGTGTACAAAAAAAGTGTGTACAAAAACTTAAGGCCAATTTTCATCTTAAGAAATTTATTTTTTAAGAATATTACAATACAATATTGTTAAAACTGAGGTGCAGCCAACTATTTTTCTTACGTGTCAAATTTAGATCAGAGGTTGGTAGAATTTACTTTAAGTGTTGTAATTATCAAATAAATAAACACCATGAGTTAATTGTTTAAAGCTTAACAATTCAAATATAAAATTAAAAGTTCTATATAACTTGCCTCTCCAATGCATAGATCAAAAATGAATGTGTACACAAACAGTATTTATCATTAAACAAGTTTCTATTATATCCCAATAGTATTAGTATTGAATTATTTAGATAACAATGTTTGATTGATCGTGGTAGAAACTTGAATTTCCACACGTTCCACAAACATGTCAAACACGACCAAAAATAAATATAGTTATATAAAATATAAATTGCAACATAGGCACGGTTTTGTATTAGTCAGTGCAAGTATATTGAATATATTTGTCCAGATTTAATCAAATGTAAGTACATTGTACACAGCCTACATTTATTGTTTAAGTTTAACCTTAATATTCTATTATGACATCCTGCTGGTTGGGATAGCCCAGTCGTTACCTAATCCTCAGTCCTAAACCTGAACCTGAGACAGCGATGGTCTTGGTTCAGATTTCGGAGTTGTCAGTCTTTTTTCATGAAAAATCTCTTTTTAGCTTCTTTAGGTGCCCAGAGACCAAAAACAATAGTCGTTGAAATGTATAGGCTATATATGTGTGTGTTTGTGTGTCTGTGAACACGATAACTCTCGTAAAATGGTCCGATCGAGACCAAATTTGGTAGAGACGTGTTCCTACATTTGCTCGGACGAGTTCGTAAACCAGACAAATGGGTCAATCGGAACGGGTAGTTTTGTACCCCAAAAATCTGTTTTTTGCGCTTTTCCCATGTATTTTTAAAAATTTTAAATTTTATCTTTCACCATTAGAATCACCTTAACAACTACACAATTTAGTTCCACAAAGCTTTTCTCCATCTCCAACGGTTACCGAGATATTAAAACATCTAAACACAGTACGTTGTGTTCTGGTGCTCCAATGTTAATCTTATGGAGAATAAGGAAAAATTAATGTTTCACTTATTAACCAATATCTTTGGATAAAACTTGATATTTAGCTTCACGTAGTTGATATCTATCCGTTTATGCTTAAAAATCATTGTTTATGTGTTTATCATAGCAGCTAACCTGCATGCTCTTTTCCCATGTTAATCATATAGATATTAGGTCAACTCCTTTATTTGTGGACAGATGTTGATGAAACTTGTTATAAATGCTCAAAATTTAAATTGTTTACACTAGAAACACCTACTTTCAGTGTTCCTCACAGCAGCAACCCTGCCATGTTAATCTTAGACAAATAACTCTAATATTTATCGACAGATAATGATAAAAATTGTCATTTATTATTATTATGTTATTGATTTGGAAATTCGCTGAGTACGCAGGTCTGCTGCGACGGTGGTATTTCAATGTATCGTTGTGGTGATCACTACCTTTGTTTGATGCCACACGCACAGATATGTGGTCTACATGGCCGGACAAAGTAGGCTACAGATAAAACAGACCACCACCACGAGTACAGTGATATTCAAGATATAAAGTGTACACGATAGCGCACAACGGCTCTATTAGGCGACTTGACACTCGTACAGCATGCAACAGATGAAGCTTGTTTATCAGGGTGAGCGACACGACAAATGGCAAGGGTCCCAGATGCGAGGGGGCAGAGTCCCCGGCGTGGGTTGGAAGCGTAAAACGGCTCCAGAGACGAATTTATCCCCCTGCAATTTGAGTAACGCCGGGAGCAGCCCGTCTAAGCATATTCTTAAAACAAATCGTTGCTCATTTTTCACTGCACTCCGGAGACTGGCCGGTCAGATGGAACTGGCAGCGTAAAATATTCTCATTCCTACGCTTCTTTACTGGCCGGATAAAATATTTCGTGATCATAAAAAATATGTATAATCTTTTCTGCTTGCATATACCGTACGGATGTGAATCTCGTTAAAACCCCATATTACATCCTTGAATACTTCAGATTAATACTCTTATACTTATTGGCATAATATTAATTTTTATGATCACAATTTTCAGTATGACAACCTGGATATCAAGGGTATGTTTAATTGTCCTTAGAACTCATTGTAAACCTCTTCTCACATGAAAATATAAACTGTTTTCTGTTTATATGTAACTGGCAGGATAGCTGAGAGGCTATAGACCCTACTTTACAACCCGAAGGTCGTCGGTTCGATTCCGGACTGTTTCCACCTCCCTTTCATCATTGGATT
Organism: Nephotettix cincticeps; assembly: GCA_023375725.1. NCBI lineage: Eukaryota > Metazoa > Arthropoda > Insecta > Hemiptera > Cicadellidae > Nephotettix > Nephotettix cincticeps. The sequence continues at coordinate 65,431,054 of CM041789.1, read as the reverse complement.
ATAAATTAATATTTAAAACAAATGAAGCGAAGTTTTTATAGTGAAGAGACCATATAAATCACCAAAAAACCTTATACGCATTTTTCACTCAAATTCAAGTTTAAATACCCTGTCCAAAATATATTGGTTTATATTAGATTTTATTCATAATTTAAAAATCTTTTATCACGTAAAAAACGTAAATAGACTATTTTTGAACATATTTTAAACATCTTTTTGCATATGAATACATGTATAAATTCATTGACTTAAATAAAAACTGGGATGCCCAATACAGGTGCTATATCGGTAACAAATTAACACTTTACAATAGTTAATTAGGTATCTAGTTAAATTAAATATCTATTTCTTATCTTAATAATACACAAGATATTACAAGATATAACAAAAGTACAAGAGTACTAGAACTACATCTTTGTTATAGTGTACAGATAAATAACTTAAACATTAATGAAAAAAACACAATTATTGGGACACAATGTGATAAAATATGAGTACTACGGTTAAACATAAATCATAAGAGAAGTTTTTTACTTACATATAATTCAGCCATGGAAAAGTTAACAATACACTTGAACTGCCTAATACAAATGAAAAAAGTAAAAATTTGTAAATTGTATAAATTAAAACACTACAATGAAATAATGAACATTACTTACTACGAAATAAGCCTCTATTGAACATAAAAAGGCAATTTTGTAAATTTAGAAAGGATGAATTAATCCGTACATGATTTTATTTTCAAACATAAAAGTACCAGTAAGCCCGATTTCTATTTATCGTACATGCTCTACAATACGAGAATGTGAAAGAGTTTTGATATGAAAGAGGTAATGACACTGTAGATAAAATAACAGATAAGAAAGATTGATTGGAGCAGATCAGGCTTTCAGCGGAAGTAGGCCAGTTCGAGCCAGCTGTCGACATTGATGAACTCAGCGGAACCGGTACAGGCCTACCAACGTCGTTCGTCTTGAAAACCAAATTCTATTCAATAAACGATAGAAAAATATCCGAGATATAATTATATAACCTCCATAAAACAGACTTGACTTATCTATAAGTAAGGGACTATAATATAAAAAACTCTTTCTAGATCTAAATAATATATATTTTTAATCTTACCATCTCCCCTTACACATAGTGCATATTAAGAAAGTATTGTTTTCGTCAAAATTTTCGAATTTGAGTTAGGAGTAGATATATCCGTTTAGGGGTCCCCTGAATAAAATAACTGGTTTGACGTGATGTTTGTCCGTGTGTGTGTGTGTGTGCGAGTGTCTAGATGTGTACAGAGCCACAACCTAGCCCGTTAGTCCGTTTTAGATGAAATTTGGTATGTATATCCATCCTGGCGTTTTTTTAATTTTTAACTTTTAAGAGTTGTTCACTGCTAAAACGCTTTAACACGTGTAAAATCTAAATTTCTCGAAAATGACTTTAGCGACTTTAATTAATTTAATAATGTACTGTGCAAATAGTACTTAATATTATCACACCACCCGCATGTCTGTAAAAATAGCGGTTAAAGTTGTGGACTTTTGAATGTCAAACCTTTTTGGCTTGATGTAAATTTTTTCTCTTGATGTTATTTTTAAAAAGTTTTTTATAATTAATTTTAAGCAACAATTTATTAAGTGATATTAAAATAAAATTTAAAGAATATGACAGTTAAATTACAGATTGTCTTTTTTAAATTTACTTGAGGGAGAGAGTATGTGCCAGTCTACTAATACTGTTTATTTAGTATTTTATTTTCTAAAGCGGATTTAAAAAATGTTTATCTCCTTAATATACCTTTTTATCACCTTTACATAGTGGTTTAAAGTCCCCTACCATTTTTATACAATTAATATTTAAAATGACTTTCAATAAGGGATCCTTTAAATATGTACATATCCTAACTTTTGTAGTAATTGGAAGTTCCCCAAGGTCCAAGAAGTAGGAGTCAATTCTTTATGAAGATCTTGTCATCGAACATACAAAATAACGCTTCTTTGATCCCTGAATACAAATTCACAGCCTAAATTCACGAAGGTTTAAAGATATCCGTAGGTTTGGGATGTAGGAGTCAACATTATTTATATTAATAACGAATTCTTGCTGCACTATTTCACCCAAGGTGCTACGTCATGTAGAGATTGAATTCATAAACGGATTGAATTACTGTTAAAAAGTAAAGGTATGTTGTTCATAGCTCAGTTACCTTGCTTTTATGTAAAATTTTACTATTAGTAAGATAGCTAGTAAATAATTTTTAACTAAATACATATGTTTTATAACTTATTCTTCTTATTTTATGTAAATTAAACAAAATATTGATTTACATATAAACATATTCAACCTTTTTCAATTACGATTGCATCACTGTTTTCAGGTGGTAAAGATGTGACATTTGATTTAGTGATAGGGCCATTTTGTTTCAAGACAAGTTTCTAATGAAAACCTAAATGTTAACTTGTATAACCTAGAACTGTGGGTAAGCCTATATTGAAAGTAAGTGTTACTCGATATGTCGTATGACAAACTTCTAGTAAAGAATTTTTAAGTTGACTCCTATTTCTTTAAACTCAGGAAACTTCCAATTTCATTAAGATTTTAAAAGGTTGGGGTATAAACTTTTTTCGTGGATCTCGCAATTTAAAATCACTTAAATTATAAATTGTAGAAAAAGTAGGGGGAAAATTCAAAAAACAAAAATTCAATGCCTTCACAAGTACCTGAAACTAATTTAAAAAGAGTTTCTTCCAAGGGTGAATATAAAGCGTCTCAAGGGTAAGGAGGAATAAGGAAATTAGAACTCCCTTGCGAAAAAATTGTTAAAGTCGACCAATTGTATTATGTAGTGATAAAATTAGAGGGTGGATCCCTCTAATTTTAAGATAAAGGGTGAATGTAATTAAGCTTAACGTAAATTATGCAAAACTATATCTTCCTTATTTTTAAACAATTATTCATTTTAGAGTACACTTTTTTGTGAGAAATTATTTTATTTAAAAATTCACAAAATATTTCGGACCTTAGTCCATTATCAAGTGGTGTATTAACAAGAATATAACCTTAATGTAAATGAAATTTATAAAAATGTCATATGGTAAATCTTGAAAAGTAAAGAAGAGAGAAAATGGATGCTATATGTATATAAGTTTATGTTTATTTTTTTCTATTTGATCGTAGATTGGGTGTATTTGTCGTGGTAACATTGAATTTAGGATATTTCTTGGAATTTTTCTGATGTAGGTAGATGTTCAATTCTTCTTTAACATTTAATTTTTCTCGTTGCTTTTCAAACTCCAATACCGATAAATTTTCTGCTATGTTTTTGTAGCTGTGTCCTGATGTTATTAAATGTTCTGCGAAGTTGGATTTACATGAAGTTTTGTTGTCACTGCATTTGATCTTGTAAATACCAGGTTTGCTGAAATTATCATTGTCTGTTATTACAGGGCTCGTTTTTTGTTTATCAAATGAAAAATATTATTTTTTGATTTGATTCTGGTGTTGTGGCTTGAATCTTCTTTTTTAGTAGGCATATGATAAGACATCATGATAAATAAAAAACTCATATAACTTCATTTATCATATGATATATGATAGACAACATGATAAAGAAAAAACTAAAAAAGAATATTCATTACACAACACCAGAATCAATTGAAAATACTAAATTCTAAAATAAAAATATATTTGTGTATGAAAGGGGTTTTGTTTTCCCACGTGTTATTGGTTAAAAAAGTATATTTTTCAAATTTAATGTTCTTGTCCAAATATAGTTCTTAATTAATTACGAGTTCTTATTTAATTCTCTTGTTTAAAGAGAATCAAATAAGTACCGATTGCAATTAGTATTACAACAAATATTACGGTATGGAATGAAAAAGATGTTTACCCTTTGTGGAGATGTGTTTCTGGGCAATTTGAGCGGCTGTGCTAAGACTTATTTATTACCAATTGAGTTTAAAATACATCAAATCCCAATATAGTTAAAATACTATAACTCTATATTACCTGTCGAAAAGTAAGTACGATTGATAGATATTACCTTTACTAAAGCTATTTTGAGAAGTTTCGGCTCCGAAATTGACAATACTCCTTGGATACAGACCTGGAACAAAAATAGGCCTACATTAACTTTATGATCAAATAAAAATAAATTCTCACTAAAATATTAACAAACTATTGTTCTATGATGAAAGTAGACAACGACGGAAGCATATTTTACATTTTAACTCCTCTTAAAAAGTGTCCAGAAGATTAAAATAAATCTAAACCTAGAATAAGCAAACAGAACATATGCAAATGAGATGTAGTATATGCATGCTCGGCCTGACCGTTCTAATGAGAAGCATTAGTGCGTTACACTAGTGTTATCCTCGTAGGCCATCCCAAGACACAGACTAAACTTTCATTAATTATTAATTTATATCAAACTATTTATTACTTCCATATTTGTTGTCGTTCATAAAACTGTACACGGACGAACGCCAATAGAAAAAATAGCTCGACTCTCATGGAACAAACTGTATACTAGTAATGCTACAAAGCCTAGTGACCTGAATTGTACCAAATAAAATGTTAAACTTTATAGCCAGTAAAACGGCTATAGGAGAAGGGTGTGTTTTGTATATCGGTTGCGGGCCTGCTTAACATAACGCTGCAGAAGCACAAACTCAGGGTTAGGACGAAGCAGTAATACAGTTTAACCATCGGTGTAAACCACATTCTATTTGAGTTTAACTACATTTTCTCGTCGAAAAGGAGCAAATCTTGTTTTCAAATCAAATAATTTTTGTGTAAGATAAATTAGGTTAGAGTATCAGAATATTTTCCGTTATACGTGTACCACTGTCTAAATAGATGCTTAATGGTTTTCCAGTTTTAACAAACATAAAAGTGGAAAGGTTTGTTTTTAAGTTTATTTAAGTCGGTTTCAGATATAAATTTCCAAAATAGCACAACTAATTGTGGAAGTATATTTATAAAAAACAGATATCGTTATTTACGATAAATAAAGCAAAAAAGGTTTAACAGAAAATCAGTGGGTTTCTACAGTTAATTGGCAAGTAAATGCGAATAAATACTTTTGAAATTTAAAAATAACAAAAACCAATTTGCCTAACTCAAAAATTAATTAATAACTTAAATGAATGATATTGCCCAACGTAAATTGGTCACCAACAAACACCTTTCTTTTTATACGAAGAATAGTTTTTTTAGTGTTTTGAAAAAATCAAATTGGTTTAACCAGAAAACAACTCAACCACTAAGTAAGTCTAAAGTATAAATATATTATTAACCATATAAAAATTAAAAAACCAATCTGCCAACCAAAATGAGTGACATGACACATCACCTTGAAACCAGAATTCGATTTGTTTAAACCATATTGGTCACCGCAGACATGATAATTTATCTAAACCTTAGACTGTCGCAGAGTCATGTCACATGTAAAATCCTACTTCACACTTTAAATGTCAGCGTGTACGTCTGATTAAATTATACGGTTTTATGAGAGTTGACGGCCTTTTCAGCGAGAAGGAATTAATTATGTATTTTAAAACTTGATAATGGGTCACCCAGGCTTGAAACCGTAGTATTTTTTTATCCCAACCCAGAATCACTTGACTGATCGAGGTACCTTAAACCTCTGACTATCGGAGAGTCAAAGCTTAAACCTCTTACTAACCGTGTTATCGACTGGGACGGTGGCGACGTCCTGTAATCCAGCTACTTGGAGGTCACGAATTGTGGATAGTTGTGAGCGATGATCGATAGGTTTAGTGTTCTATTTGGATTAACGTCCGCAATAATGAATACTACGTTAATCCGCAAATACCATCCGAGTAATTAGACCAGTTCGTAATTCAGAGACAGTGGTTCGGATTCTACGTTAAACTGTAGGCCCCTTAGTTGCCATTGACTGTTGGGGTAATAATTAACAGTCCTGTCTAAGGTATATGTCAGCCTTAGTCAGTAACAAGACTACAAGATCACGTCACAATCATCCTACACTCAATTCACATTCATACTTTGCTTAAAATACCTACCTTGTGGTATGGTCACCATTTGAATAATCTAATCTAATTTAATCAAATCAGAAAAATTTAATTCGTTTCTGTTCATCAACGTTATTGAGTTAAGCATACTATGTTAAATATTTTAGACATTAAACCTCTATGCATACTGGTGTAGGCTTTTGTATTTATAATTTACAACAACACAAAACAATTCACATCCGTCAGACTGATGACATTGTTCTTTTTCCTTCTGTCCAAACTTCCTGTCGCTCATTCATCAAAGCCGCAATACGTTCGATGACGTCCTGCGTTTCGTTTTGTCAGGAATTCAAATGTGCACTACAAGAGCTCGCTTCACCGACCAAACCACTTGGATATGCTAACCTCCCGGGTGAGACGCGTACGCTCCAGAGATTTTTCATCACTCCCTTTCCAGACCCTACGCATGGAAGAGGATGTAAGCAGGGGTGAATACGTAAAAGTGCAAACCCTCGGATAGATGAGTGTTTGGAGAAGGTAGGGGTTGTGGAAGCACATATAGTGGGGAGGGGAGCATAGTGGTGGTTATAAATATACAAACAATAACATTTTCTTATACGGTGGTCACGTAGTTAATTAGCTGGTATTTTATGAATGAGTTAAATATGAATGAGAGAAATGAGTGAATGAGTATATTGGCGCAATTTTGTAGTCTTGTTACTGACTAAGGTTGACATGTTCCTAAGATAGTAGAACTTTTGTAAAACCTGATTATACAAAAAAAAGTAACAAAATTGTACCACCGGAATGTAGGTTATGTCCCTAAAATATCTAACAATTATTTTAACGTGTTTTCTCTACTAAAAGTTACAGAAATTTAATGAATGTTTTGAAACAAAAATTTTTGAATTGCAATTAATAAACATAAAATATGATAGTTTTGTTAATGGTAGTAGTATTTTAATTAACTAAAAGGAGAAATATGTGTCAGTCCACTGTGTTGAGTTGAGTATTCTTTGAGGAAGGGTGGGATGTACATGTACAATGACCGGCAACATTTGGTCACACCAACCCTTAAAAGTTCCATCCCCACACTCGTCCAACTTAGACTAGATTTCATTTTGTATGGACTAAATCTATTCTTATTCATTTAGATTATTTTCATTAAATTTTAACCAATATTTTCTTTATATACGAGTTAGATCCATTTACATTACCCACAGTCATCTTCTCATGATATATTTACAGTACACTAACATAAACGCAACGTTTTCTCTACAAGTGCTTGGTTTTGATTCCACTCCAGTTACCCTTAACTTCTATCTAATTTACTTAAAAGGGGAGTTGGACCGTTGTATCTTCTCCATGTTACATTTGTCAACTTTATGTACATTTTTCTAAAAAAAACACGAAAGCTAAAAACTTTTAGTTTGTTTGAAAATACATGCTTTTGACTTTTATCCAAGTATAGGGTTTTCCAAAATAGATTGAACTAATCTTTTACTTTAAATTTTACTTTTTTACCATGTTTTATATAAAATGTTATACACAAAATTTTTAAACACATATTAAAAAATATCATCATATCTCAAATAGCATATCATTTTAAAGGTATTGCAAATCCAAGCTACTTTCAAATTCAAACGTTATCCATATATATATTGCAGTTTTCGAATTATCGACAAAACCTTGTTTCTCCCATAAGAAAAGCATGCGAATTGTTTAAAATTACATTGAATTTATTCAACAGGACAATTAACAATTAACATTTCCATGTTAATTGTTGCCCATTAACAACAATTTAATTAATTTATATCAACATGCCCATTAACATGGGGTTAACATAATAACATGGAGTTTTCCCTGTTGATTAAATTTTAATGTAAACAATTAACATGCCATTCATATGGAAGGAACAAGTTTTTTCGATGATTCTAAAACTAGAATAGATATGTCATAAGGTAGAATTCGAAAGTTGTTTGGATGTTTGTATTTAATATTTCCTGGATTCGAACTAGTGACCCTAATTTTCTGAAACACCCTGTATTAAATAAATTAAAAACATTTTTACGTTATTTCTTGATGTTGGTTTGGTGGGAAATAATTTTATTTCATCATCGTAGGACCAACGGTTTGTCTGGAATAATTATTGGTCACCTTACGTAATTCACCCTGTGTATTGGAAATTTATAAACATTATCCGTAATAATAATAAAACACTTTTATCTGTTTTATCAGTTTTATTTTGTGACGACTAATGCTACAGCCTAATTACCTCAACCTAAAATTTGAAGAAACACTTGAGCTGTCGTGACATATCTTTCTTTACTCTCGGAGCTAACCCGCACTCTTTATTGGGTCCAGGACCTCATCTCGTCTTGCTTCGGGATTTCATTCTTTTGTTGTAAAGGGATTCCAATAACAAGGATCAGGCTTTGACTGGAGTCGCCTCAAGCTATGAAATCTGTATTCAAACATAATACTATGGAATTTAAGTTTTACCGTTATAACCCGGCTTTATTAAAATAATATAATGGATATTTTTAGGATACTTTTAATAACAATAATACAAATAAACTCAACTCAATTTAACAAATATACAATACGTAAGAAATGATTAATATGAATATTTTTAAACTTTTCAATATCCTTTTTAGTATCATTTAGACTACCGGTTTTGTGACGACAGTCACATCATCAGGTCATCTTCGTCTTGTTTAAAATTGATAGATTACACTTCAGACACTGAAATAGTTTAAAACACTTACACATATTACGTTAATCATTGATTTTTAGGTTCCTAAACGAACTTCTGTCACGGTGCATGCACGCATACTCTTCATTTGTTTAATAAACAACCCTGAGCCCTTCACCCACACATTACCGTTACAACCAAACATATCCTTACAGAATCGCTTAAATGTATGTTTACAGTCCACTTATTTACCGTCACACTTGATACCTCTAAAATCAGATTGTTCCTCCGCGAGAGTGACTCTAGATCAATTAGCTTAGCACTTATCGCCCTATTTTTCTTTTTTTATTCACAAAGTTGCTCCTGCGTTACTATCAAATAGCTTAATAACCACACTAGAGAGCTGCTTGAAATCCTCCTTTCTCACAAGGCTGCATATTTTCTGGTCCAGAAGTCAACTGAACACTTCGGTTAACTTCACCAGGGTCAAGCTACCTACAAGATGATCCTCCATCTTGGCATTTCTGGTATCACTCACGAGCTCCGGGGACGAATTTGACCGCGAACGTTTACCTTCTCACGACGACACAGGTGAGAAAAATCGGTAATTTTTGCCCACTTTTACAAATGCACTTTTTTCGAACGCTACCTCAACCGACACTGGGTAATAACTACCACACAATGATACGGTTAGCATTAGCTGTTTGATAAGCCATTATCCGCTATTTGTACAGTGTGTAGTATGATATGCGCTGGCTGTACTTCAAGTCATAATGAACTGGACTTAAAAGTACGAACTGAAGAAACCAATCAGTTGTAAAACATAATCATAATCTTTTAGTACCTTGTCATAGCTTAGATTAAAAAATATATAATTTAAAGTATTATTAATTCTAAATATTACAGAATATTCCACCTTAATCGATAAATATTTTATACTGCTTAAAAACAGCTGTTTTAGATGCAAGTGTTGAAGAGAAAAATACTTATCATTATGATGATTCTTTTAGTCCAAGGCCGCAAAAGATCAATGTTCATAATAGTTTTGATTCGAGATCGGCATTCGATTGTAAATAATCGATGAAGTAAGTAACTGCAACAATCACTATCGATTTTTTGTGTATTTCAAACGTTCCTGTTATCGAAGGGTTGAGACCGGACTATCGATAGTAGTAACCAACACTGACATAACCTAAACAAACAATCAGGAATCAATAAAGAACTGCAACAATATAACAGCTGATTAGTCTAAAGTGACAAAAATGGTCGTCAAATATGGATACTTAATCAGGTAATAGTTTATGTTTTACGAGTTTGTTTCATTTTATTTGTAGTATGACGAAAAACGTAGTCCATCACACGGCCGAAAATTATCTTTTGATATATACTCACACATTTAAAACAGCTTCGGCTTTTAAACTTGTGCTCGTATAAAAAACAGCTGTTTTTGGTTCTTGTGACGAAATATACTATTTTTGGCATTGATCGCACTAATACAAGTTAAAAGTAAAAACATTAAAGCAAACTTTCCTAGAAATTCAAGGAAATAAATTTACTGCAATTGTAGGCCCGTTGGGAATCTATCAAGGCGTAAATATGAATTGAGGTGCAATACTACTTAAGAATCTTAATTCTAATCAATTGAATTTATTATAAAATTCATTATTAAATTCATAATTTGGCCTAATATTCCATTTTTAAAACCGTGCGTTAAAATAAATATTAGATATCTAGGAGATTTACAGTTACGGCGTGATAAGATTTGTGTATTATTCATTGATAATTTTGATAAGATTTTATGTACTTTAAACATTTTTTCGGATAAAATATTGTATCTTTTAACCGATTTTTAAGGCAAGAAATAGTAATCAAAAGCGTGTCATTATATCTCTATCCTCGTGTAGGCCTAACTCTAATGAATAACTAACTCTTTAAATTAAATGAACGAGGATAGGTCATACAAAGAAAGATAAATAGGACACCAAATTAAAATTTAATTTCCTTGTTATCAAACATAAATTCATAATAGTGTGTATTTAAATGTAAATGTAAAGGTTATAATTCAATAGATTTTTTAAAGCTTGATTAAAAGTAAACATACTTTTTACTTGGAATGGAATATTTTTTGAGAGATAAAAAGGTTTTCATCAACATTGAGTTCCAAAATAAATTCTGAATAAACTAAATTATAAAACAACAAGGGACGTGGTTAAAAATACACCGCATAAAGAGAACGGGAGATAAATAATGATAAAATCTAGTTTAGTCTCAGTATAGGTTTAAAGTTAACTACGCGATGGTTTTTAATAAAACTGTACAACTGAATAAAACTGTTTATTTGTGACTAAATTGTTTTTGAGTTTATAGTTACCATTTAATGCCTCAAGTTATTTAAGTGTTAGTTAGTATTTCTACTTTATTATCTTTTCATTCTTTCACTGTCCAGCGATAAAGTCACTAATATAATACACCAATGTTTCAGCGAATAATTGACTGGTCTCTAAGTCTAGTAAGTTAAATTAAAAAGTCAGATTCCTATATGGAAAAGAGAGTAACCCAACTATAGTAAGTATGGATTATGGTTAGAAAACGTTTTTAAAATTATAATATGTTTATGGACGATTATACAGTCAACTCTATTCCAATGACATCTTCGCTTGAATTCACCTATGAACTTAAATTAATATGACGTAACCCAGCAATAAAACCCAACTATTTAACTTGTCTATGTCTTCAAATTCGTCTTTGAATATATAGTATTATTATATCTATAACCTTCGTCAAATAAAGAAGTCCCCGGTGGACTTCTGTCAATGCTTTCTAACTCAATAATAATACTAAATAAAATTCTTACCATATGAAAGGACAAAGAAGAAAATTAATTTGGAGGAAGCGTGGCATTTCACACTTTAAATGAATCAAAAAGCTTTCATAAAATTTCGTTACCGGCGTAGCGGTAATAAATCAATAACCCTAAACTAATATCGGCAGCGGTACGCTGAAAGACATTTGATGTCATTCGCTCTTAAATCAAATTCCGATGTGTCAAACGTAAAGTGACGTCCAATGTGTGCTTTTCATTTCCCAAGTTCCAAATCGTGTAACATTATTCTTTTAAATCCTTTTCACTTTTCTGATTTGTCTATTTGTTCAATGTGCTGCCAAATTGATAAATATAAAAAGTTGATTCGTTTACTATTTACGGTATTGAGATAGGCCTTTTGAAGAAATTATTGTTTTTACTGCCCTGTAGGAAATAGGTTACATCATTGATATGTCTTAATGGAATGTTTTCGGTTCCCCAAACAGCTGTCCTTGTGCTATAGATGTTGTCGCTGTTTCAAATTTTGGTCGCACAAATTGGCAACACACCCCCCAGACCTCAGACATATATATCCACGTCAAGAAACCTACGGATGGATTTTTATTTCAAAGTTAAATTTTAAAATACTAAGAAAGTAATTGTTAATTAAATGAATAGATTACAATATAAACCAGATTCATTCTTTGCAGAAAAGATAAAAGTGTTTAAGAACTATAATAACATATTCATATTCAGCCAATTTGGTATTTTAAACTAATAAAACACAATAACCATTCAAAAGGTAACGTAACTTTATAAATGTAGAGCAGGTTCGATAGATGCATATCAAGAAAATAGTTTTACGTAATTTTTTAAATTAAATATCTTTGTTTGAGCTATGAACGACAAAAGTTAACTAGATATGTTTATTTGAAGACCGAGGGTTTTAATGACATAACGGCCGTAACTTAGTTGTAAGAAAACTGATTAAAAAAGGTAATTTTCACCTTTTGTTTAACTTTTTCATCCCAGAAACTTGCAACAATTTTACACATTGCCTAAAACTAGACCTAGTGGGTTGCGACATTGTATAAAAGCCCTCGGTGATTTGTGATTGTGATGATTTAATCCCAAGAATTAAAGACCGAAGTCTCACACATTATCCCTAGGCTTGTGTGATCACAAATTAGATTATTCGTCAAAATCTCACAGAGTGGAACTCATGGATTTCAATCACAATAATCATTGTTTTATAACTAAATTAAATGTAAATAAAAATATTTTATGCATAATTATATGCATACAATTTTTACATATTGAGTGAAAATTGAGGTATTTTTGATGACGTGGCTGGACGGAGAAGCGATTAGCCGTATATTGATGACGTCAGGCTGAGCTTGTTAGGCTGGAGGGATCAACGTGTCCAGGTGGACCGGTGGACTGGTGGACCGGTGCCTGGACACGGAACGGGGAATTAAAATGTTTCATCCCTGCTTAACGCCCTTCACAGTCAGCCAACAACCGCTAACCATCGCGTTACAGGTTTAACAACATAAGTTAGAAGTAAACTACTTGTGCAAACGGGCTCATTAACTTTCTTTCCTCTAATTTGGTGTGTTAATAATACCAAAACCGTTATTACATAGCAACCAAGGTATCTTAATAATGGATTTATAGGTCACGAACTCCCACCAAACGTTTTTGACACCATTGGTTTACTTATGTAAAAAACAGAATAAAGTGGTCTAAACATTAACATTCTTGACACCAATGACATCATCTACTGTTTACGTGAAAATCACATCTCTTGGTTCTAGTGATTTTGATAGATAATCACTATAATTATTTATCCAATACAATATACATTTTATTTACGAATTTACACATTTCATAATGTTAAAAATTATACTCATACAATTTCAAATACACTCAAAACGAAAAATTTTGATTATCTCATAATTATATTTATTGTATTTTAAACCAGTATTATCGTATCATTTGTGTAATTACATTCTCAATATTGAGTGACTGAAGTAATAATGTAATTAATTCATGATAACTAGTGGTTAGTGTCTTATATACATATGATAAACCGTCCTAAAATAAATCAAAGAGCGCAAATCTAGATTTTTTAATGCTGGTTTGATTTTTATTAAGAGTATTGAGTCAGTTTAAAGTAAGTAAAAATCTTCCTAAACATACAAGATGGTGAAACTACGTTCCATCTTAATGAAAGTTTTTTGACATATACCAAGTTTTATCACAACATTTATTTATGCAAGCTATTGGTTTTTACCGATAAAATTAACATTGGATTTCAATATAGGTTCTCAGTAAGCGATAGGTATGAAGAAGGATTGAAATAAAAACGTTTTGGTTTTAATCAACCATTTGTAAACAAAATGATATTCAGATTTTAGTGTATAACATCCATTTCACGCATAAAACTAAATTCCTGGATTTTTAAGTTTATTAAATAATTGCACATTTTCGTGCCCAAACCGAAAAGCATGTACATTACATTTTTTACCAGTTTTATTACGAACTCGATTCAAGAGAATGTCATACTCACAATATTCGTACACCGTGGGCTACGATTGTATGTGCGGGATACGCGTCGTCTGATAGGAGCTTAGGTGGCGTCTGTTTGGAAATCTCACCGCTTAGAGTGTCATAAACTCGATCTGAACAACCAACGTCTGTCGTATACGTAACCTTTATTCAAGTGTAATGTTTTGAAACTATATAAAACCGGATATTTCTTGTTAGGTACATGAATGCACCAGGTACCCAGAGACCTTCTAATTTTTTATTATTGGAGACGTTATCACTTTTTATATTAAATAACGTATTTATAAAAAATATTTATTTGATCATGATAAAAGGGTCAAATTGATGTAATTTTTACATTTTTTGTCTTTAAAATAATAGTCTATATAATTTAGTAGAGGTCGTAATTTGAAAAATCAAAATAACCCTAGTATAATATTCCAAAAACCTGTTTGGGTAACCGGTTGTTTTAGAGTATCTTAAAGTATGACTTGAAAGGAAAAATTCAATGTGTGACAAAAAGTTAGAGATATTTATGCGACACCAAGTACGTTAAATATGAAAGGAATAGGAATAGGTAAATATATAAGACATTCGGTTTTTAATTTTAAAATTACTAGAAAAAAACCCGGAATCGTGAAATTTGATGATTTAATATTAAAATTCAAACCAAAATATTTACTTTAGAAGTGTAATCAAAAATACTATACAGTATATTAACTATATATTTGTCTTAACGTCGTGAGATAAATGTTTGAAAAATGATTTTAAATAACAAAATAACTTAAATAGGCCTACCTATAACTTATAAAATTATTAACTTAATAATAAAAGTAGCTCATTGTATATTTTCTGTGAAATATAAGATACTAATCAAAGAATAACACATACTTATTTCCATAAAATAATCATAGTCAGTTTGGGGTACACTTCTGACTTTCCATAGCTAAGTTTATT
Organism: Nephotettix cincticeps; assembly: GCA_023375725.1. NCBI lineage: Eukaryota > Metazoa > Arthropoda > Insecta > Hemiptera > Cicadellidae > Nephotettix > Nephotettix cincticeps. The sequence goes on along the minus strand of CM041789.1, from coordinate 65,416,053 downwards.
TAAATTTGGACACACGAGTACATCACTCTGGGAAATGTTTTTTTTTCAAACTAATAATAGTATTAAATTTGAATTTTCAGTTAAACTACATCTTTCATCAATTTTTAATTGCAACAAAGTAGAATTAAGCTATTGAGACAGTTTAGATATAGAAACGCTAGTGTTTAATGTTTGACAATAAATCATACATCCACATATCATGGCTGAAGTAGGGTATACATAGTTTATCTTAGTATATTTGTAACCTTACATAACATAAACAATCTATTGTCACTACATAAACTCAAAACGGTTATTTTGGAAATTAATTTGTGAAATCTTTATTGTAAACAAATCGAAAACTTACGAAAGGTATCCGCATCTACAAGTGGTACCACGACACACACAAGACACCAACACGCACATCGCCACATCTCACCACTCACCACGCGGGCGCTCAGTCAGCCGTGGTCCACACCGCACTGCCAGACCTCTACAATCTACTCTACACAACGGCCCCCTCCCTTCCCATTTTTTACCTACCCTCTCATCCCCTCCACTCATTAGGGGCCACATTCAATCGCCACGAGATTGATGACGTCACAGAAACAACCTGCGGCCCACTTGTCAGCTGGTCATCGGGAACACAGCTGACGCTCCGACAATACGGCGATGTAGATTGGCTGCGATTGGTTCGTCGCTCTCATTGTTGTGCAGACTCTGGACCGGCTATTGCTGAGATGAGAATAAATCTACCGCCTGAGGAGGAACCTAACCAACTTTTTCTCGGATTGTTTTAGCGACTTTCTCATAGGGAAGAAGCTATTACCGTAGGTCTCATGGTAAGACTTAAGCCCAGTACCATGTTATTTTTTCTTCTTTAGGTGCCTAGAGACAAAAAAACAATAGTCGATAAAAATTATATATATACACACCATGTGTATGTGTCACAATAAATGATTCATGATAATGCAATTTTGATCATTTAATATGACGGTAAGGAATGTTTTGTTTTGACCTTATTTCACAATAATTTTGTGACTGGTAGTCTCCTGGTAAAACCTGATCATAAATTAACATTGTGAGTTAGTTACTTAAATTGCGACCTACCCAGGTAGATATTTTAAGCAAAGCATGAATGAGAAATTAGTATAAGATTATTGTGGCGAGATCTTGTAGTCTTGTTACTGACTAATGCAGACATGTCTCTTAGACAGAACTGTTAATTAATAGTTTAACAGTCAAATGGCATATCTAAAGGAATCTGCAGTTTAACGTGGAGTCCGAACCACTGTCTCTGAATTACGAATTTGTCGAATTTTGAGAATGGTCTTTGCGGATTAACGTAGTATTCAATAGTGCAGACGTAATCAAAAAAAGAGAACACTACACCCACCAACCATCGCTCACAACTATCCACAGTAATTCTTGACTTCCATGGTTGTTTGTATGGAGCTTAAATATACTAATAGAGAGGCCACTGTTTGAGAAAATAGCGACTGATAATCACAACTGTAAACTCTCGGCTGAATTTAATTAGTAAAATTTCGTCACACCGTTGTTTTTTAACCTTTTTTTATTTCACGAAAAATAAGCAAATAAACCACTTTGAAATTTTAAGAGGAAATGTGGTAAATAGTGTGAATATACTGGTACCACTATACTGACTTATTCTAGAAGTAATTTCTAAGAAAAGTTATAAAGATGTTTAGGGTGGATGCGCTTCATTAAGAAGTTGGGCGAAACTTGCAATGGAGTGACATGTGGCTGGTCCTCTGTATCACGGGTCTTCGGTAATGAAGTTTGCAACTTTCCTCCAACGGGCATGTTTCAGATATTCCCAGCGCGTTCTCGACATAATTACGCGTGTTAGTAAAACACACGACGTTAGACATCTTACCAAATTTACAGAGTCATAAAAATGTTCATGACCTGTACGTGATCACTTTGTGCAAGATGAGAATCAAAAATGTTCTGTAATTTTTGTCGTAATATTTTTTTAATTTTTTTCGTAGTTCTGAAAGGGTGGGGTAGGGAATTTACGAGACCGAAACTTGATACAGTGACGTCATTTGGTTAGTGACGTCAAAATTTTGTTAAAACACATATTCATTATCTAACCTATTTTCCACAGGGAGGTAAATACAAACATTAACATAGATATGTCTCAGCTCAGTGGGGGGGAGGTTCGGCGATTTTCGCAACCGAAATTTGAAACAGAAACGACATTTGGCTAGTGACGTTATAGATGAACAGCTGTTTAGGACTGAAAACATTCTCCTTAGACATATCCATGACCAAACGTATTTCCCAGAGGGAATTAAATACAATATTTTTGTTATCAAGTGTCTGACCAATATTTTGTATATCGTAAATAAATAGTTTTCAATTCCGTAACGGATTAGTATTTTAAACTACAATTAATTTAATACGAAGCTTTATATTATAAATTGAGGAAATCATAGTTGAGTGGGACGAGAACTGCCCTATCACCCAAAATAATTGGGTTCCACTTCCAGTCATGACACACGTATAACATTTTATTTCTCAAACTACCACCGTGTTCCGTAAGGCTACATAAGTACAGTCGTTAGCTCACAACAGAGGCACTACTGCGACCTGGTAACTATACTTAGGCCAGAGGGTTTAACGTACCTTACTTACAATACGTTAAGTTCCTAGGAACAAACAATTTGTTCCATGGTAATTTCTAATATGGTGGCATTTCCAGTATTCAAATTAAAAATACACAAAAAGTTGGTTTACAAAAAAAGTCAAGACATTTATTTTGAGGTACTAATAAAAATATAAAGAGACCTCAAACTTTAAAATAAATTATCAATAAAAAATATATTAACATTTTAAAGATAATTTAAGCGTTAAGTGTCCAAATCAGGAAACAGCAGAACAATGTAAAATGTAAAACTAACTTAAGAACGAAATAAAATAATTAAAATTGTCCAATAATATAAATAAACTGACGGTAAAGGTACATACTATACACAATTTATAAAATGTTAAGACATAAAGTTAATACACATCATACGATTTCACAAAAAATTTGTTATATAAAATAAATTATGGATCCAATTTATCAACAATACATATGGACATTACAAAACTGTGGTTATGCAAAAATTTAACAACACAATTAGTGCAAATTAATTTCTAGATTTCTCGTATGTTTTCCCTAAATATACTAAGTAAAAGGTGCAAACAAACCTTGGTCTATACTGTAAAGTTGCTCCTGCAGGTGTGTAAAACTGCATAGAAAACTACAGAGACGAGAAAAGCAGAGTAAGTTACGCGTCTTATTATTTTATTGAAATATTTAAAATCAAATATTGAAAATTTAACTAAAATCACTCAAATTGGTTTGATAGTTAACTAGATTGGAATTTTATATGAAAATATGTACATGATAATTGATATATTTGACTAAAGGAATAGTTTTACACGAATTAAATTGGAATTGTTATGGATACAAACCAAATTTAAGGTTAAAATCATTCTTCAATATTCCAAAGTACAAAAACGTACTATCAGAGAAAATAAATTTAATTTAGAGGGTGAACCATGGTTATGGATTGATGTACGAAGTATATGTATATTTACACAATAGATCCTGTAAACCCTATGCCAAACGGGTAAGATAAACTAAGACTACATCATTAAGCTGTTTTACACCTGTAGAACGTTCTTTAGCTATATGTTTATTCTAACCCTAAAGAGGAGTAATAATGTCAAAATTAAAATCTGAAAGTACACTTTAAAAACCTAGTTTAGGTCTAATATAACACAGTTAAAGCATATTAGAAATCTTTAATTAATGGATAAGCTTCATGGGACAACTAAAAAATCAATTTTCTATTCTATTGTTATAATGGCTACTCCTCTTATGGGAGAGTTCCCACTAAAATGCATGTCCCAAGATTATACAGCCATTTATAACAAAATCACATTAAGATAGCAATCTACCACTGTTCGGAAATTGCACGCATTCTATGTTCAAAAATTTGTCACGCCCCATAACACGTAGGGGTGAAAAACATAAATCAAAGAGGAGACGATATCGGAGAGGGAGAGTGCGTTCGTTACCACGGTGTAACTGGCACGCGAACAACCTCCCTCCACACACAATCTCACACCTTGTGCGAAACGACAGACAATCGGTAATTATAATGACTAGCTGGTAATTGCAATGACTAGTCGGTAATTGTAATGACTAGTCCGTAATTGTAATGCCTAGTCAGTAATTGTAATGACTAGTCAGTAATTGTAATGACTTGTAGGTAATTTTAATGACCAGTCGGTAATTGTAATGACTATATAGTAATTTTAATGACTAGGCACTAACTATATTTGTGTTTCTTAAGTCCAATAACCTAAAATTGCAGATTTAAATTCTATGATAGTACGTGCAATCACACAAAATGGAATCTTTATTATTAATTATTATCTATCTTGAGTTTATGCATAAGATTGGAATTATGATATTACAAGTGATTTAAATAGATTTTGTCTAAAAACCTAATAGATAATGAAATACGGATTTACAATATTTAAGTAACTCGTTCTTACTGAATACTGAATGACTAAAAAATAATATGTTATTTTTTAAATTTTTAGACATACATTTCATTAACTCTTTTGGTTTTATATGTTTTGATTCATTTTTCTGATATACTTAAAAGAATATTTATACATGGGGAAGATCGAAGGTTACCCAAGTTATCAATCGGTAGTTGTAATAAACAGTCAGTAGTTGTAATGACTAGTCAGTAATTGTAATGACTTGTAGGTAATTGTAATGACTTGTAAATAATTGTAATGACTACTCAATAATTGTAATAAATAGTCAGTAATTGTAATGACTAGTTGGTAATTTTATTGACTTGTTAGTAATTGTAATGACTTGTAGGTAATTGTAATAACTGGTCGGTAAATGCAATGGCTGGTCGGTAATTGTAATGACTGGTCGGTAATTGTAATGATTGGTCGGTAATTGTAATGACTATTCGGTAATTGTAATGACTAAAAAGTAATTTCAATGACTAGTCACTAACTATATTTTTGTTTCTTAAATCCAATTACCTAAAAACTGCGGAAAGAAATTTTTTGATAATGCGTGCAATAAGGCAAATAGCAATCTTTATTTTAAATTATTATCTTCAGTTTATGCATGAGATTAGAATTATTACATTAAAAGTGATTTAAATAGGTTTTGTCTAGACACCTAAGAGATAATAAGATACGGATTTACAATATTCATGTAACTCGTTCTTATTGAATACTGAAGGACTTAAATCTAATGTTATATTTTTTATTTTTAGACATACATTTCATTAACTCTTTTGGTTTTATATGTTTTGATTCATTTTTCTGATATACTTAAAAGAGTATTTATACATGGGGAAGATCGAAGGTTACCCAAGTTATCAGTGTATTGCATCACGAAGGTCGATCCATACTTCAGAACGTGATCTGGTCACGTGATCTTCCATTTAATCCGCATGATTGCCTAGCGACTATCTGGAGGTGGATGGTTGTATACCAAACCGATGTATATGTCTCAGAACGTGATTAGTGTTCTGCTAGTAGACAGTAGATCCATTGGTCGCTGGTTCATATCCGGCTCGCACGACTAAAATGTACAATGCGAAAATAATATTAAATGTGTTTTAAAAGAAAATGCGGAAATAGAGCAGCGAACTGTATTTTTATTAATCACGATATTAAAATATTTTTTGTTTACAAAAAATCACATCTTGATATAGGACCAATAGCCTCAGAATGTGATCTTACCTGATTTCCATTATTACCTAACAAACATGAGAAGGTTGTATTTAAACGTTATTTATGTCAGGTTAATACTCTGGGTTGTAGGCAAAACAATTGTGTATGCACGAATAATCCTCCTTATTACAGAGTATTAATTTGTATAGTTCAAAAAAGTATTTGTTAACTGACACATACCTTTCTTCTGAAAAAAGTGCACTTCTTTATTAAAATATTACATTAATCATCAAATTTATTTCGAAGCCTTTAACTTCATGAATTTAATTTTTTTATAAAGTAAATATTACAACAATAAGTAGTCAAATCCTTTAACAAAAATGTTTCTATTTACTTCTCTGCGGGAAATAGGTTAGATCGTGGATATGTCTGAAGGGAATGTTTCCAGTTCATCTAAACAATTATTTTTGTTAAGTTCTTATAATTAAACTATTACGTCACTAACCATATGACGTCACTGTTTCAAAATTTTGTATCGCAAATTACCAACACACCCAAAGCTAAGACATAACGATGTTAATTATATGTTTTTCATAGTCAAAAATAATAATTACGTGTACTTTTAAGTACTATAATTGAGTAAGCTAAATAATACTGTTTTTTCTAAAAGAATCGCCCCAAGTGACAAGAGAAACAGATGTTGAATATTGTTCTTTGTGGTGGTAACCGTATCAAAAGCGTTTTATTGCCCATAAAACAGTCTCGTTATGAAGTGATACCAAGTGGAGCTATATCAGAATGCGTCTACTTTTCTTCCCAGGAAATTCGCAAAGAATTTCAAAGACATTCTTTCATCTTTTACTGTGAATAGAGAAAATAAAATATTATTATTTAATTGTATTTTTATATATGTACGTTTTTCTTTATTCATTTTTATATTCTGTTCTTTATTGCAATCGGTAAACACGTCGGTTATTACTATTATTATGACAATTATTACCATAATACGAGTTTTATATATAATACCTGTAACATTATAACATCTGATTTATTTTTATTACCTAATTAATGTTTCCAATATCAGCAAAACTGGAATTTTAAAATCCCGGGTAATTATTTCTCACAGCATGTTTACGTTGAATAATCTTTTACAAAATCAATAGCACAATAAAAAGTTTCATCATTACGGGTATATATTGCTAAGAATACGACGTCACACATACGGCTCCTGTGTGGGTTTTTACTTCATCCTATAGCAAAACCAACACGTATAATGCTAATCAAGAAGTTATTCCTGTAGCTCTACAGACGGACAGAAATGTTTAGTGAGAAGATCCTTTGGGATTTTCGTAGTTTATAAATCACAAAAATAACAAATAAGTTCATAATTCTAAGCAATCAATAGGCATTCTTTAGATTTCATTAGATCGACGCACTATACATGGCCTTGGAATACTAAAATATTTATAATAATAATAATAATATTTAATAGCTAGAGTGTTTGATTGATACGCGTTTATACAGCGGCTGCACTTTCAAAAAACGATATCTATAGATGATTCGAATATGACCCACCTCATCTCCTCAAAATGATCTACTCGTATTTTTATACATTCATACTACTAATAACCAACCAACATTAATTCCGCAGAGCGCTGTATGTTTGCAAAGTCACGTTGACGCGAACGAATGTAATGCAACGAGTACATGTCACCGACAAACAGCGCTCTGTGGAGTTATGTCAAGGTGGTTATTGGTAGTATAAAAACTATTTATCTATAATACTATAAAGAAGAGGTGGTTTCTGTATGTTTGTGGGTTTGCTTGCGGGTTTGTTTGTGGGTTTGTTGTGGCAAGTAAACGCGAAAAATACTGAACCGACCGGTTTGAAATTTTACAGAAAAGTAGATCTTAAACTCATGCAACACATAGGCATATTAGTTCCCTTAAAATCCCCCAGGGCTACGCCCCATGAACGTCCTAAGTTTCAATGTTTACATTTTAAAAGAATGAAAACATAAAATTACTTGTTCAACAGCTGTGAACACTAAAATTTGACAGTTCGGGAAGAAGAAGAAGAAAGAGCTGCCGTGACCGTCTTAGGTTTCAATGTTTACATTTTCTAATGACAACCGTTTGCACTATATTTTGACAGTTCGGGAAGAAGAAGAAATAAAGTTGATTTTTCAGATAAACTGCTTGATCGAAATTAGTGAATTATTAGTTTGAAATAGTGGAATGGTAGATTTTAAGTTTTTTCCCCGATGACTGTCTCTATTACGTTAATCCTTATCCTCTCCCAATATTTGACAGATGTTACTTTGTCATGTTGTAGGCACTCGTGTTTTGTCATTTTGTAAACAATGAAGATTTAATGAACACTAACTTAAATGTATCAGAAGAGCCAACACCCCTCAGCCTTTTTAACCCGTGCGAAGAACGGGTACTTTGGCTAGTATAATATAAACGGGAACATTTTATGCTAGTCATTGTTATTAGTAGTTGTTAGAAGCAGTTTAATGACGGTAATACGCTGTTTTAGGGTGTTAAACCAAATATATATCCTATATTTGACCAAAAGGTAATTTTCAGAGTTCATGTAGGTTTAAAATTCTGGCTTAAAATACCTACCTGGGTAGGTCGCCATTTCAGTTTAAAAAAAAGTATTAAGGTCATATTCGAGCTGTCCCAATGAAAGCTTTAAATTGCCACCAAGAAGCCTAGCATCTCTGGAAGTTCTTTTTGGGAAGTGCAGCCTAGGGCCAAGAAGTTTATGGAGGTACAGATAAGTAGATGTATGAGATGTATATCAGTAGAGTTAAAGAGTAGATTAGAGTACTACGATGTAAGTAGGTGATAGATAGAGTTTTGGTACACATTAGTAGTCCTTTCAGGGTGACAGGAAGCGTAGTTATGAAGGAGACAACAGTTAGTGCTCAAGATAAATGAGTTCCGGTGGGCGTGTGTCGTGATGCGCCTACTCCCAAGCCCGCGAAAACAATGCTCGAGTACATCCAGTATAATAACGACCTACGTATGTGACCTTTAAGTTATAAAACTTTCTTAAAGTTATGAAATATCTCTTGCGAATTGCTATAAATAATCAAAAAATATATTGCATTTATTATATTTTTAGGCATCTGCAAAAAAACACAATGTTTACAATCATGCGGGGAAAAGGAAAAGGCCATGCATAGTTTGATGGGGATGTTTTCGGTACCTCTAAACAACTGCTCTCATGACCAAATGACGTCACTTCTGTTATCGCTAACACCCCCCCCCTAGAGCTTAGTCACATCCATAAAATTATGAAAGTCGCCCCTATTAAATTATAAAAGATACAACCAACTAATTTTCTTTAGATTAATTCCTTAACAAATTAGGTACTAACAAGGAGACTGTAAATTTAGATTTATTTTTAACTTTGGATTAAAATTCTCGACGTGTTTTTAATCTATGGAATAAACATCGTATTAACTCTGTAAACATGTCTAAGGAAGAAAAATGTAGGGAGAAAGAAGTAAAGCTCTTTACAAACGTCAAGTAGGTAGAAAAATGCAATAAGGAACTCTCACAGTCCACTAGATACGGAACAAAGCCGCTCTGTGGCGGTTACCTCGCCGTTGGAATGTCGCTCGTCCTTCATCCTGCAGGACACGAGGTACGTCTTTGATATCCGGCGGTTCACAATTCATATTATTTATTTTGTTCTTATTCAACTGGCCATCACCCTTGAGCGCCTGTCCACTGAGACATCGGCACTGGCTTAGTCTAGACTGGATGTGTCTGTTCATGATCTGATGACCACTGGTCATAAATTTCTGTGGGTTATAACCAGGCACATTTGACTAAACAAGGTTTGCACGTTACATTTTAAAACTTACACCCATGCTACAGAATTGGTTTTATTGCAATATATGTATTAATAAAATATGTCCCCGTAATTCCATATAAATTTATAGAAAAAAATGCCTAAGTATATAGTTGAAGTCATGAAAGCTTCAGCGTTCTTTGCCATGTTGTGATATTGTTTCCACTTTTTTTGTAATTTATGTAAATTAATTTTTAAGTATGTTTTAACTCCATCCAATACAACAAATTCCATTTTACAGAAAAATAGCACGTGGATCACTAGTAACTTTAAGAATGTTTGAATCACAGTATGTTTTTTTTCGAATGACAACATGTTAAGTAAAATTTTGTTATTCTATAACACCCAATTTATCTAGAATTCACAAAATCACTCCCATTTTTTTAGATTTTACTTCAACTGTTTATTTGCAAAAAAATAATAAAAACAGTTAAATATGATAACGCTAGTACATGCGGAAATCTTCTGGTATTCCAAGTGCCAATAGGGTATTAGAAGACGCCATATTGAATTCCATATCAGTCTCTCTTTTGAATTGAAAAATCTGTTTGGTTGATATCGATCTTTATTTCCATACACATACATACGTACTGGCATTTATTGTAAATATTTTTAATGTCAACGCTGTTAACATATTTGCATTAACTTTTTAAGTCTATCAAACATTTTTAGCTGATTAACATGAGTTTAGGAAATATTTAATATGTGCATAGATTAAAATACAAAAATAGTTAAGACGAAATAAAGATTAAATTCGGCCAAAGCTTATAAATTGTGTCCAAACAACACGGATTACCTAAAAAATCCAATTTAAAAGTTGAATATGCAATAAGAGAGGCGACCCCCCTATCATACGGCATTGCTTTTAGAATAGGAAACGCCGGATTTCGGAGCATTCGTGGAACAATTACATTCAAATTGGTATTTCTCGACTTAATATCCTGCAGGTTTCGTAAATGAAACGTTTGTATGTATACAGCGGATAAAATGGTAAAACTAAATTTCCTTTTTTTATTTCGTGTAACAACAATAACATAGTTAAATACCAAACATTTGCAGTTTTTTAAGCCTCAGTAGTTTCTGATAATGAAAATAATCCACTATCGTATTGTTATGAAATTGTTTACGAATAAAACTTTTAATCTTTTACACGTTTCAAAGGTTTTATGTAATAATATATTGTAAAGTAATTTTTATACTTCACCAAAAAGATATAATGACTGCACTACAAAGTTTAAAAGACTTAAAACAAATATTTCAGGAAATAAAGGTAATTTATTTGCCAAATATTTTTACTACCAGACCTACTTTTTTAAATCGTAAAACTAACACAATGTAAAAAATTCGAAATTTAATATACCTTGAAATATTTTATTAACTAATAATAGATCTAAATTATTTCCTAAAACGTATAATGTTTTAAACACAAATAAACATTAAGTGCATTACATCTCGTAGCAAAAAAACTAAATAATGTTGATCGCAATTTATCATTTGAACTCAACAGGATATCCTTAATGGGGGAGGTTTTAAACGTACTGTAAAAGTTGGGCCAGCTCTTTGTAATTTGGCTACTAACGAATGAGCCTGACTAATAAGACAGTTGGTCTTCGTCAGTAATAAATATACATGCTACTCAATTTCATCACAGTCCTGCTTCTCATATATTGATCTGAAGATGACCACCTTTGTATGGGTTCGGTATGATGAATAACAATACGTATATTTTAGGTATTAATCCGAAATTAAACATTTCGTGCCTTCTCTGTCCGTGTGAGGGGTGATGTACATACAAATCCGAAGAGAAATAGACCAAACTCTCATCGAATGATTCAAAAATATCTCGGCAACCAACCTTTTAACATCGAGATATTTTAAACTCAACCAAGCAATTTGCGAATTAAAATAGTCATAAGCCCATCCTCTGTGCAGGTGTATGTGTTTAAAACAGCAATATAATTCTTATAATAACAAATACTATCCTGAAATCGAAAACAAAGAAAAAATTTTAGCTCAAATAGCCTTCATATTATTAATTCAGTTCATCGCATTATAACAAATATTTATTGTAGTATATTTCGGAATAGCTTAAAAATCAATGACCAACGTAAAATGCTATTTACTTCCATGTGTGAAATAGGTTAGATCATAAATACGTCTAAAGTGAATGTTTTCATTTCATCTAAACAGCTGTTCTTATAACCAAAATAATAAAAATTAAATACAATATATGTGGTAGTTTATTTGAAAACGGGATCCAAACAAACACTTCCTTTTCTTACGTTACACAACAACGCTAACACCCTTCCAAAAGCTTAGCCATATTATGTAAAAATATTTATATTGATTTTAATTTAAAGGCTGATTGTTTATTTCTGATCACTTTCAATAAATCCTATGACTACTCGAAACTGCACAACACTGGATTGTTTAGTTTGTTGCTTAATTTATAAAAAGAAATATATAAACATGAGGAAAGAAATTCAAAGTTGTGAGTAGATGCTCTCGTTTTTGGTGAGAAGAACAAACATTACTTCTCTAACAATACATACAGACCGAGCGTTACATAAAGTCAGCTTTCCTAATTAAAATAAACGTAAACAATGATCAAAATTAGTATTTTTCAAGCAATGTACACACACAACTGTATTTCTATTTCAATAGATATAAGTGTATAATAAATTATGTTAAAAATGTCGACTATTCTTTGCACGCAATAGAAAATAGTACAATGATGTACAATAATAACTTGCCCTACAGTGATTTTTTTTGTTAAATTTCAATAAATAAACTGTGCTTATATTTATTTTTAATTAGGTAAATAAATATTTTGTTCTCATGATACTTTTAGTGTCAAATTGTGTTCGTGAACGTTTAAAAAATAATATACACGATTATGTTTCAAGTACTGTTTCTATTTTTTATCTGTTCGTCTATCATATATTCCAATAGTGTTATTCTGCAACAAGGGAGTAGCCAAGTGGGACGATTTCTTGAGAGACAAATTGATAGTATACTTCATCACTAGGACGTAAAACAGGCGTTTTTAATTCAAGCACAAGTTTAACAGCCGAGCCTTGCCTTCAAATGTGCGAGTATATATGAAAAAGCAAATTTCGGGCCGTTTAATGGACTATTTTTTTCGTCATACCGCTAATAGAATAAAAAAAACTCGTAAAACATAAATTATTATTACCTGATTTAGTATCAATAGTTTTAGACCATTTTTGTCACTTTAGACTAATCAGCTGTTATGTTACTTACATTGTAGCAGTTCTTTATTGATTCCTAATTGTTTTTTAGGTTATGTCAGTTATTATCATCGATAGTTCCATCTCAACTATTAGATATTTCTTTTTAATAGTCGATTATCAGTTTCACAATCGATATCCGAAACGTTCGAAATACGCAAAAAATAGATAGTTATTGTTGTAGTTACAACAATGATCTTTTTCGGCCTAGGACTCAAAACATCATTATACTTTTAGGTTTAGTCCTAGGAAGAAAAACAACAACTTTTGCTTTTCGACAAATGCATCTAAAACAGCAGCTTTGGAAGCAGTATGACGAAAATAGTTTTTTTTGTAGCAAGGAATTAAAAACAAAAATTATTTGGAAATATAATTATTATTTACGTTAGCCTGTTCTTTTTAAGAGGAATATAACTCCACAAGTGTCAGCAATGCATATCACACCTCACCAGTTGCTGGACAATTCGCTGTAGAGGCGGTAACATACGAGCAGTTACCGCCACTCACAGCTGGTGATTCTCACCCCTCAAACAAATGACCCCCTCCATCCCCCCACCCCTATGCCACCCCTATCATATAATCCGGGGATGTTCTACTAAGCATTCATAATGAATTTTAATTATTTTATTAATCACACATAAACATTTTCTGTGTTTTCACTGGACTTTCCAAAACGTTTTGGAAATTCACACAACATTACTACATGAGTTTATTAATAAGTAATTAATAACTACACCTGAATGAACATAAGCAATTGTGTATTACGTGTTTTACATTTTTCTGTGATAAACCGTTAATATAAATGGAAATTATAAAAAAAGTTTAGTAAAAATGGTTTTTGTGATTCAGAAAATTAAAAAAATTCAACATTATACAATTTTAAATTTAGTGCTATATAGAGAGTTTAATTTAGTGCTATATATTTATAGAGTTGAATGATTATTTATTCTTTTAATGCCTAAGTTCAAACGTTTTTACAAACCGCCAAGTCTAGAAAGAAATGAAAGGACTTAAATTATTAGGTACTCACAAAATAGTACATATTAAAATGAAATAGACTCAATATGGTTTTGGTACGAGCATCAACCTTTATTTCCATCATTTGTATATTTGCAATAATAATTTAAATTAACTACTATCGAATGTACTAAATTATATCCCATGCAAATATACCTTCCCATTAGTAAGTTTTGTAAGTTCATTCCCTATAACAAGTGCGGCACATATTTAAATATGAGTGCTTTTATTATTATAAATTCTATAGCCTCTGAGGTATCCCCTCAGAAATCCCTAGTTTAAAAAATCTCAGGGGTTTTGTGTAGTTAAGAAAAATACACAGAGTAATTACAATTAGTGTATAAAAACATACTTGTCTATATTTTTTTGGCTGGGACGGTGGCGTGTTCCTGAAATCCGGGTACTTGTAGGTCACGAAATGTGGATAGTTATAAGCGATGGTTGGTGGTTGTAGTGTTCTCTTGTGTGGATTAACGTCCAATTTATTGAATACTACGTTAATCTACAAAGACCATCCTCGTAACTAATCTTTTCGTAATTCAGGGACAGTGGTTTGAACTCCGCATTAAACTCTAGGTCCCTTAGATATGCCATTAACTGTTAGACTATTACAAGACTACAATATCGCGCGACATCATCTTACACTCAATCCTCGTTCATACTTGGCTTAAAATACCTACCTTGTGGTAGGGTTGCCATTTCAATAATCTAATCTAATTTATGATTACATTATCACATTGACTGAAAACAAATAACTTAAATCAATTCACCAAATGCAAGACCAACACGTTATATAATATATTTGTGGATTTTTAAACATTCTTTGTACGGATAAATCATTCTTTTTAGGGCTTACCTCAATTTCTTAGAATTTAGGATGCGCTCCAGTAGGGCACTTGCTGCACTTATAAAAATAGCAGCAATAAAAACAAACTTACGAATATATAATTAAGATAATTACACTTTTATTTGACATAAAGGCAATGTACGAAAACAGAAATCAAATAGGTATTAATTTGAGGAGCCAAGTCATGAGAAATAATATAAAGTAAATAAATGAGCAATTTATCCGCAATCAAGTATGTTTTCCAATACATCACGAGTGATATATTTTTATCTAAAACATGGACGGGTTTATTTTTAAATGCAAATATTTACACAAGCCCCATAAATCTGTACCAAAATGGATTATATTGAGGATTTAGAGACAAGGCGAATACCATTCGCGACTGATCATTTTCCGATATCATTCCGATGGGAGGTTTAATTTAAATAAATATTTACAGTATTCCACGATTGTTATTTGAGACCGAGACTTGTTTATTTTAGCTCTCTGTATACCCTACTTCCTTAATCTTATTCACGTTTCCAAAATATATTTTATTGAACATTTTGTCCTTTTTGCTTAGGAATGACTTAAATCTTTTTCAATACTAATACTCATTTCGTACAAGTTAATTGTGGAAACTTTACCGCATATTATGCATTTTAAATGAATTCATGCATTTTCATTCAGATATTATTTTACAATTATGATGTTGAGAAGAGGGGACTTCAGAGAGTATTATCATGTAGTAGGTAGGCTAATGGTTTAAGTGTTTAGAAATAAAATTTGTCCAGTTAGACAGTTAAAGGTTCAGAACCGGTATTTTGCAGAAAAAGGGTAGGGTATTAGGAGAAGCAATGCTGTAGAGTTAGAGTAAAATGGAGGAGTAAGATGCCGTAGTATATGAGTTAGATCAGTATGAGTTACAGTACATTTAGAAATAGCGTTCCTGTACTCGTATTTAAAGCTTAAAACCTAGGTAGTAGTATGCTCGGGTACAAAGGATAGAATAAGTAGAATCCCAAGAAAATGCAAGAGTGAAATTCTATAATGGATTTGTATTGTTATGATACATTTAAAAGTGAGAGAACATAAGGCAAACACCTATAAAAAATAAAAGTAAATTGCAAAAAAGCTTTCAATTTATAAGGCAAATACACTTCAATGTATTTTAATAATAGTATTAAACTAAAAGTAATAGGGATTATTATTATTTTTCAAATCTTAAAGACTTAAGTTAAAAATATTAACATTTTAAATATCTATACAAGAAAATTACCTAACATTAAAAAAAAACAATAGAAACGTAACCAGAATGTGAATCAAATGGAGGGGAAGTAAAGTAGCTTATCGAAGTAGGGGCTTGCAAAATTATGTAATATAAATAATTTTTATATTGACGATTTACAAACATAAATTTTCTAATGTGATTTGAGGGTCTCCCCTTTAAATGTTACAGGATGAAAGTTTGCTTAATACCATAAAGCACATACCTCCATAGTTTAGAAAAAATAATTTATGATCTAACAGTAACAAGTCAAGGACACGTGTTTATATTTTAATACAAATAATCTAAAAGAAAAATTTCAACCCAACATGTAATGAATATACTTTGGATTATTATATTTAAAGAAAACTATGAACGCGCCACGAAGTTTTTTTTAATTTCATTATAAATAAAAATATATAGTTTAAAAAGTTTCTTTAATAATTTTTAGGGATAAACAATAAACATAGTAATAACTATAGGGGGATTTCACAATGAATGAAGAAATAATATAAACTTCTCTCCAGGGAAGCCATTTAATCAAAGCCTTTCCATATCGATGCTACTTCATCTCTTTCGGTCTGAATTAAAATATTTCGGATCCCTATTTAATATGATAACTGACAAACAGCCCATGTGAGATTATTTCGCGAAATAAACTCCAAAGATATTTAATTAATTGCGTTTCACACTTAATCCTATTTATTTCGATATTAATGTTTAGAAAAAGATTTTAACTATTAAGATTTAACTTATCTTCTTGTTTTTTATTGTAATATACTATTGGTTTATGATTATTTTCATTATCATGAATCATTATCCCTATATTTCACATTGCGAGTTCCATATGATTAAAAATAGCCTTGAAAACACAACTTAATTGCTAATTTCATTCCAGAGATTTTCAACGTATTTTCTCGATTATAATAAATGCACATAGTAATCAGTTAAATTACTAAATAAGCTATTCGTGTTCCAAGAGTATTATGATCAATATAATAATTTATGTTGTTCTTTTAACCATTACTTGTGGAAGGTCGACTTTTCAGTTTATATCTGGTAAAATACATTTTTCTACTTTCATATAACTTTCAATAGAAATCACGACGGTAAAGATGGATTATGAAACGAAAATTATGGAACAGTTTCTTCATGAATGCATATTTAATTACTACATTCTATATTTTGACTTGAACAATTTTGTATCTCCCGAGTCTGGACATCTACGAGCGATCAGTAAGGGTTTCGACATATGTAGTAGCGTTCATAGCAGCAATTACGTTCAATAATTTATAATAATTGCAAATAATTTATAACAATACCCAAGGACGACACTTATGTGCGTTTGGAAATTTGTCTGTGGAGGAGGATGCTATTGGTTAATTAACTCTTTTAAAATAGAAATACTTCAGTTACTTATCAAAGAAACTAAAAGAATTGTTATGGTCTTAAAGCGGGGAAGTTGCTATTATAGGAGCTCCGAAGACTCATTTCTAACTTCCATTCCAAATTGAAACCGCTTCCCTACCCTTAATGCCCTTACCTCCTTCGACTTTGACCTCAAGTGGGAATTTAGCTAGCCTTTGTCAGTCTAGCTAAAATACTGGATAAAATTAAAAACTTTCGTTACAATCATAGATATGTTAACAGCTGTATTCCAAGTAAACATTATTTACTATATTTCTAGTTATTTCCTATATCCACCTACCCAGGGGAGGTTAGTTCTGGAGTAACAGGTTAGAGAAGCAAGAGCTCGAGACCTAGTGGGGAACCCTGGGGACTCTGAGCACAAAGCCTCTGGCAAGGTGAAAGGTCTAAATTCTGACTTTATATGATTAGCCTATCGTTTTCTTGATTTATCCCGCTTTGGAAACATGGCTCAATTTACTTCAGATTGGTAAAATAATAGGCCTTGGTTGATCTGTACTTGCAAAAATATTTTCAAACAAAAAACAAACAAAATATTTCCTTACAAAAATAGAAGGCTGGGATGAGATGTCGGTCTTCAATTTTCCTGATCGCAAACATCAAGTTCTTCCCTATGTTAAACGTAGTAATAAAAGTTAATACATCTAAGTAAGGAAAAAGAGGAGGTTCCCATTTATTCTTGGAAGCTACAATAAAGCTGATAACAAATCTGAACCGCAGTGAGACTCATATATACTTCCTAATCCCTCAACAGAAAATAACATTATTTAAACTGAAATTGAAAAAATATTAAACAATTAACAGTATGAAATAGTAAATGTAAAACTTTATGAAATTTTGTAGAGAATATAATTAATATTCACATATTTTGGAGCAAGTATTGTATTACCAGCGCCCTGTTAATGTAACGTAAATTACAATTGGACCCTAAAATTCCACTCCCTTCACGACATGAAAGATGGTGGTGGTATCGGAGGACGTATTTAACTGGCCGGAAACGATATATTAGTCTCACCCCATAACTAGAGGCTGCATCCCCCAGAACACGCCACCCTACATTGATACCTCCTGAAGCAATTACGACATATACAACAGGACCTTAAGCAATAAAAAAATCATTGTTGAAACTTAATGTACTGAAATAATAAAACAGTTTAGTTTGAAAAAGAGCAAATTCTGTTCAACCTTTCAAATATAGTCTGTTTGTTTTCCTTTACATTTAACTGTATCGCTTTACTTCATTGAAGGGTTTAGGAATTAAAAATCATTTAATTTATTCCTATTTGTTTATAGACTTGAATATTATATCGCTAATTGTTAAAACTTTAAATCTGTAAGAATACATTAGATGTCAGTGTACTGGTCCAATAATAAACTAGTACAACATTTCTTCACACTCAATGAAATAACAGTAGGTGAACCAGCAAAGCCATCAGACGCAAGGCTGCAGGTTACAGCATCAATCTGTGATTCAGATTCAGATACGGTAACTGAGCCTACATCTGCATAAGGTCGCTCCCAATCCTGGAGGCATAATCTGAATCAGGCCCATGACAGTAGGTGCAAGAGGTCTTGGCATTGTTGATCAGCTGATACTTAACCTTCAATGAATTATTTTATGAGAAGTAATCTCCTTTAAGTAATATTTATTTTACGATCAGTGTTCCAAAAACTTAAACTTTTAATATCTTTTCCTCAGCCAATTCTTATCTTGGGATATACATGTAGGGACAAGTAAGTAACATTATTATTGAAATTAGGGGCTTATTTCAATTTAAATTATAATATTTTTTAAACTTTATTTATCTTCTCATTTTTCTCCAACTTGGTAATGTTCGTCCTTCTCTCCTCGTAACCTAGTGGCTGTTTTCTTCCAGTTTCCACCCTAATAATTTAAAGAAGGAACATTTTTACAATACCATCTAACTAGCCTCTATTAGAACACACTCAATTGAAAATAAAATTCGCATTCTTCTACAAACAGTAAATAAACTACAACGAACTACCAAAGCTTGGGAACAAGCCCAATTGTATTTTTTGTTTCATCGGTATATGTTTGGTACATTTAATGATATCAAATTCACGTGTTATGTAATTGATTGGTTAAGTTCAAAAAATACATAAGGCCTGCATGGTTTAGAGTTTTAATGTAAACACATGTATTAATTACCGGTAGTAGTAATTAACGGCACGGTAACTCAAGGTTAACGTGCTGGCGCAATAGGTCAAAGGTTGCTGGTTCGAAACCAGCTTCCGGCGACTCCTGAGAGATCATGAGCGGTCACCTCTGGCAAGTCTATGTGACTAATGCTGCTACGGTACCTTGCTGACTTTATTTCACCGCACAGGCCTTCTATGCTTATAGTGATGGATGGGCAGTTGAGATTTAAAAAAATCTACAAGAAATTATTAACTTTTATTATTACAGAACACATGTTTTACTATGCATTTTTAGGGCAAAAACGTGCATTTTTGAGTATTTATTCAGTCAAACACACAAATTTAGGATACGATCAAAGGTATACGTGCACTTAATTTTAAAATTTAGAGTAAAAAATACTACATAAATTGATGAACCACATCGTAAAGGTATATTAATAAAGTATAACCCGAACGGTAGAATATAGCGACCGTAGTGGCAAGGGTAGATAGGTGGAGGTCTTATCAGGTGTGTTTTATGGTCTATAAACCTGTCGGGAAATGAAGTGTAAACGGTGACCAAGCCTTACATGGACGATCGCCGCCCAGTCCCGTCCAGCGTCCCCACGGCCCTCGTGTTGTGTCAATCTTTAAGGGATCATTTATAACTGGAAAACCATATTTTTAGTGCCACACACTCAAATTCGTTCATAATACAAGATTGCACGCAGCACGCTAGCATGAGTAGAACGTATTTCATAAAACTAAGTTGCTGCAATAAGGGTTTTTTACATAACAATGTTCGTATATTACTGTTTACTAAAAACACGTACAACAAGGTTGCATACGTAAGTTAGCTGTCGTAAAGAAAAATAAATTTGGGATTTTTATGGATGTAATAATCAAATTAAACTAAATGGACGACATAGAATTTTGGAAGAATTTTCAGTAAATAAGTGAGTTATTAATTTTTAGCTCTTCTCTATAAGATTAACTTTACACAATGTACTGTGTTTACAAGACCTCTAGGGTCATGATTCAAAATACTAAATTGGACGTTTTATTTTTGAGCAGAAACCAATAGTAAAAAGAAAGATTTAATTAAAAAAATATACTTTAATACATGTAAAACTCAATTTTTGGGATACCCCTCCCCTATCGTGTTGTTAATGTAGTCCGATTCCGTTGTCAAATAAACTTGTTTAACATGTTACAGAAAAGGACAATTCCAAAATCATAAAATAATTGTGGTCTTTATCGTGTTGACACAAATATGTATGATTAATTATTTAATTTTGAATAAGCCCCAAAAACGTGTTTATGGGACTGAGTTATGAACTTCTATCAAGGTCCCGGGCTTAACTGTCACCTTCCCGGTATTGTGAATAGTTAATTTTTCCACAGGAAATTCAATAATTACTGAAACCAAGATAACTACCAAAATGCATTTATTCTCCGTCTGATAAAAGACTATTTACATCGCACTGAGGACATAAACTTCTAATAGTAACATAGTTATTCCACATAGTTTGATATTATAAAAGTTGTCATTAATGTTCACGTTTATGTTGAATACAAACACAATTTAAAATATCGTGTGATTAGCAAGTGTTTTAAAATGTACTAATAAAATTACAAGGCGAAGTTTTTTAAGATTAGAATAATGAATTTACCTGATAATAATAAAAAATTGTATTAAACAATGACAAAATTTAAAAAACCTATCTACCTACATATAAAAGTAGATTTTTTTGTAATTAGTATTTCACAAATTTTCAAGTTAGTGAATCGAGAAATTTACGATATTTTTTATATTCTATATTTTAAGACAGCTGAAAATGATAATTTTGCGGGCAATTTTAGAACTAATAACGGCTGTTTTCCAAACAGTAAGATGATAAATTAATTAGAACAATACATCAAAATTATACCTGAATTTATTTCACACTGACACGTAAAAACAATACAATGATTTCAATTATAGATTATTTTTATATCATGTATGGTTAACGTTTCAACGATATTATCCATCAAACGTGTATTTAAAACTTTATGAAACAAATTTAGTTCAACTTAATTATTTCATTGTATTCCTCACTGTCATTCAATGACAGTGATCCCATTGTGATGAAGAGTTGGGGTTAAAAAACATAATAATGTTTTGACACATTTCAATAGTGCAACTACACTTAGAGCCATTGATGTTAATGTGACAATTATCAATGCAGAAATTTTAAAATATTTGTGTTTAAATAGCTTTTTGCTTACTGTTATTAAAAACAATAAAAACCATGTACTTGATACTTAATACGCGCACAACTATATAATACAGATTATTAAAGGTTTTTTTGTGGTTAAGTTAAAAAAGTTCTTGCCAAATAATGAACATTAAAACACAAAACTTACATTTTAAATGACAATAGTTATAGTCATAAGAGTCATCATAATCGTAGGTTTTATTTTATGTTTGTTTTGTAGAGAAGTATATTCCTAATCTAATTAAATTAAAACTAGGCTCTTTACATTTATGTATATACAGTATAACGTAAGTTTAAGACCAAAATTGTGTATGCTTTATACACTTTGGGCACACAAATCCAAAAAAATCTCTATTTACAGAGTTTCTTTTGAAGTAATGTAGTATGGGGACAGTTTTTGTTGTACGGTAGCGATAAGCCGACTGTGATCGATGTGTGCAGCGGCGGCTGTAATTGTAGTCGCTATCGAACCGTTTTATCACGACTATCGATCGATAGTTATCGCAGATCGACTGTCACGTGGTTGGTCACGTGGTAGTTGGCTGGCAACCGTCACCAATCAGCATTCTGCTCTAACCTAACTATCTGCTGAATCACTTCCACGACTAAGGGTCTTCATCTGTGCCAAAAATCCGTATTAACCCCATACAAACAATTTTTTCCTAAGCCATTACCAATGAATTAAAATTAAACGATTGTCAAAGGAAATACAAATTTTAATATTTACACTACAGAGCAAAATTACTTGTTAATTGATCAAAGTTTAGTGGTTATCATTTGTTAGTATGGAATAATAAATTCAGTTATAAATTTATTTTGATTACTATTATAACTCAATTCACATCTCATATATTGCATTATAATTTACAATAGCTTTCCCAATCTACCATAAAATATGGAAAAAAGAGAAGCATCCAATAAGCCCTGCTAGACCATTGATTTCAAAAACATTAAAGATTTAGATCTCAAAATATATATGAAATTAAATGTAAGAGGAATTGATATACCTATACAAGGTTTCATATACCATACATTTTAATTAACTATGATTCAAGGGCAGTAAAAATTTAATTTTCTGATGAAGATTCGTAGTTTTATTTCCACATTTAAATAATGTAAAATGCATATTTTTTGAATTATCACTTTTGTTCAGTTTTAATTTCATCCACCAATATTTTCAACATTAACATTATTTTAACCAAAGTAATTAAAGAATGTTAATTATTTTATACATGCTAGTGCTAAAAAAGTTTATGAAGGATTGTAATGGCGTATTGGTAGGAGTGTAAACGTTTACGTAAAATAAGTGGTTAACGCAAAATAGGATGGATTAAATGTTTTCTGTAGTAAATATAAAGTGTATCACTAACGAATCAGGGATATTATTATGGTATGGATTAAAGGCGAGGCACAAGGTAATTTAATTGTAACTCAATAAGTCAAGGGTTATACTTTAGATTCTGAACCTACCTTAAATCTTTACAGCTTGGATACAAGTCAATATACACCTCGCAAAACGTTAAAGTTAGTATTGACCAGTTTAGATTTGGACCATGGCATATGAAAAATTGTATTTACTTCCCTGTGGGAAATAGCTTAGGTCACGGATATGTCTGAAGGAATGTTTTAGTGCTCCAGTTCCTCTAAACAGCTGTTCTCAAAACCATATCACATCAATTCCGTTACACTATTTGCATCTCACAAATTAACCACCCCCCCAGAATCCAAGTCGAACTTAAAAATTCTACTGTCGTTGAACATTTTTCAAAGAAAATACTATAACGAACAACATTCCTTCATTGTCCATGAAATATTATTTGACAAACCAAAAATTTACATCAGCTGTTAAAGGCCTCAGAAAAAATGTGTTAAAATAAAATAGGGTTTCCTTTGTTTAAATTGTCAACTTCATTACAGCAACTAATATCTGAGGTTAACACTACTGGATGAATTAAAAATTCTTAAACAATATTAATGTAATAACAACTTTTATTATAAACAGACACGTTTAAAGCGGGAAATTCAAACAAAACATGTATGAATTGTTAAAATTCCGGTACAATTGGCTATAAACTATCAAACAGTGAACTTAATAAGCAGCACGGGAAATCCTTCTGATATCTAAACTTGCTATTCGCCATCATTCTAATAAAAGAGTAAATTTGATGTATCATTTTCATATTTTTTTTTCATCCGTAATATTTTGCACCTCAGAAATGAATATTCAATACTATAGACTTATAGTTTTAAACCTTTAATACTCTTTAGTAGTTAATATGATGTCATAAAACTAAGCCCAGTTTGTCTATAAACAGGTTCATTAGACGAAGGCAATAAATTTAGTACAGCCATTTAGGGTGAGGTGGGGTTATAGCACCAATCTCAATCTGTGATTCAAATTTCGAAAGCAATCCAGGCATCTGCATAGGGTCGTCCTATGGTAGGCCCTAGTCCCCCATTAGCCTGCTTGATAGCGTATCTTAATGGGCAATAGACTTATATACAATCACAATATATTGATGTATGAAATGAAATCGTAATTGTACATAGTCACATAAATGGTGTGGCATTTCTTTTGTAATTTGAAGCAAAAATATAAATTATAGTTACTACGTTAGTGAATGGTGTTGTACGTTTTTTTACTACCTTAAACTGTTTGTTTGTTTTCAGATACATACCACCTTAGTCCGGATTATGTACTAATCGTGTTATGTTTTAGGTGCTAGCTCGCCTATGGACGGGATTAGATTCAAGATCCCAAAATGTCGTAACTTAATTTTGTGATGAAAAATGTCCGTAATAAAAATGTAAATAAAATAAAAAGTGTATTTAAGCCAATATATTTTGTAAAAAGTCAATAGAGTGCGTATAACTCTCAATTGATAATATAGAAATATTTGAACCGAGTAGGTCAGAACATTTGTGAATTATTATAGTTCAGGTTAACACGATTCCGAAAGTCATCAATACAAGAACGACACTTCTTCGGCGGCTCTTTTTATACTTGAGAACATTGAAAAATAGAAGATAATCTGTCAAGACAGTGAGCAGATGGATGAGGGGTTCTCTTGCCGGGGAGGGGGTGGAGATTAGAGGGGAATATTAATTGTTTAGATCGATGAGAAACTGGAGTATGGACCACACGCCGACCCACACCTGGGTTCAACATCAGGTGGACTTCAAAATGCATCTTACATTAGAGTCAAACAAAAAGTCCTATTGAATCGTAATCTATTGTAATGCATAAGGACTAACTCTGGCCTTTGTATGGGCTGCATGGTTCAATGTTAAGGAGCAAGATACTTTATTCATTAGTATGCACTTTTTTGTAAGGGGTTCATTAAAACTTGAAAAAATATGCCAAAGCATAATTATGTTACAATCAACAAATAAACGAATATTTGAAATTATGTTTTTTTAAGATAGTCATTTTCATTGCTCCACCTTAAAGATTCACCTAAACATGTCTGATGACAATTAGGTTATTATAATTAACCTAAAAACAAATTGTATATACAAATCTACACCACTAACTGTATTTCAATTAGGAAAACGTCATACACTACTGTATGAAAATGGAATCGAGGTCAGACTATTATAACAAAACAGATCTTAAACTTTACATTATTTCATTTAAAAGAAACATTTTATGTGAGTTAAAGTACTTTCGTTCTAGTTAAACGCCATGAAGCTCTTCAGTTGTGAGAAGTCTGGGCGAGTTGCGGAATTAATTGTCGTCAATTTATTCATACTTTCATCCCTCTCACCTCTAGAACGACCATGTTATTTAATAACTAAAGTATATGCGATTGTTAAAGGTGAATAATTAAAAAGTTTTGCTTGCACGCCTTTGTACTTAATGAAAATGATTTTTTATAAGAAAATTGTCGCTAAATAATTGTTGAAAGTCATTTTAAAATTGTAATAGTTACTTTACTCAATAATTTTGTGGAACAGAAAGTTTTAAATAACAAATAATTGCTAGATTATTAAAGGTAGACATTAAAAAATTAATTTATATGTGGATGTATTTCCACACATCGTTTTTCAGGGGTAACTTTAATCTCTCTCATTTCCAGAACCGTCATGTTTTAAATGATGAGTCCTTGCCTCATTATCACAACGAAATAATTGAAAACTGTTACTTTTCATTTATATTTTTAATGCTACAAAACAGAATTTTCATTCCAATTACATTGCAGAATCTTACATACATAAACGTTATGTAAAAATAGCTCGTAACTTAATTTTCAAAATATAGGCTACTAGGTTTTAGGAATCACATTTAAATATATTGAACATATTTATTTACAAAACAATATTCTTATACAAATACATTATAAGTGCAAATCAATAAAAATAAATAAGTTTATACAACACAGGACAGTAAAAAACTATTTCTTTGAGACTTTAAGCATTTAAAACTAGTTAACAAATTTGGTTGCAAAATAAATTTTAAAGGCTGTTTGCAAATGTGATAGTTACTCTAATACCTCTAACTTCTAGAACGACATCGTTTTAATTCCCTAATAAGCGTATTATCATCACAGGAATGTCTTAAACTTACTTATTTCACGTAAAATTTTACTAGTAGTTTTCAAACAATCATTACCAATGAAAATTTAAATAACACCGTTATAAAAATAGTAAAAATATTACCTCAGAGTAAAATGTAAACGTCATGTATTGTGACGATTTAAATATAATCTTGTTTATAAATGTTAGACGTATGTAAAAACAATACTAACAGATAAACTTAGCCAATGATACACAGTTGAACTTTCAAGTGATATATGATATGAGTAGCCGTATGTATAAATCTAGCTGAGAACATAAATTATCTCACATGAAAGCTGCCCAAGACTGCGCTTGAAGTTCTCAAACTTTACCTGTAACAGAAATCACATTTTGTAAAAGAAACAATTCAATTGAATAGTATATTTATTCACATATATACGATACCTAAATCATTAAATAAATAAATATGGAGTGAAGCAAGAAATTATTATGTTTTGATTAGTCGTAGGTACTGTGACCACCTAAAGTGATTATATATTAAAAAAAATAGTATTATAAAAAACTAAATTTATTTTTCTTAATAATTTTTTTCTCACAACGTAATTATAAAAAACATTAGTTATAAATTACAAAATAATGTTTTTTATCATTCACAGTTTAGTTAGGTATAAATCATATGCCTTATTTACTTGGAAATGTTGATAGTTTTCATTGTCCCTGAGGTTTGGACCTCATTCAATCACTATTAACAAAACACACAAAATGGTTGATTAAACATTTAGTTTATTCCAGTAAAACACTGCCTAAAACATGATTTAAACAAATAAAAACTTGAAAATGTAACGTAAAGGAACATTAATATTATAATAATAAATAAAAATAAACTATGAAGGAATAAAAAAACGAACAATAATTTAATATTAATATTATCGTTTGCTTTAAGCTCAAACTGCTGCCTTAAAATATTTTACATCTCCCAAATCAATTAAGCTACAATTATATGGCTTGGAACAAGAGGCATTAAGATTTTATTCCTTCAGGGCCCATTCTTTAATACTGAGTTGAAAGGTATTACATAAATGTTTTCAAAGGGACAGTCTTGGGTAAAATTTCGTTAAAGCGAACTCCGCCTGCAGCTATTACAAACGCTGGTATAAGAAAGGTTTGGTTAAATTCCGTGTATTTTCATTTTTTTGGTATGAAAAAATACACAAAAATTAACATTAATTATTTTTATTATTTTACTTTAGTCGCAATGATTTGTGTGTAGGCGTATAAAGTTACATTATTGAATGTGATCAAGCTAAATCTTATTATTTTGTACAGGAAATTAGCTTAAAGTTAATGGTTTTAATTTTTAACGAATATTACCACAAATTTCAAATATGCTGGGATGGGCAACGGTCGCTCACTCATAAGTTTATCTACAGTACATGAGCCAATCATCTCACGTGTCGTCTAAAAATTGATTGTTATCTGTCTCATATACCGTCAGCGTGTTTGTGTTAGAAAAACGCTAGTATTATTATTACTCTCTTTAATACGCTTCTTCCAGGTTTTACTTACATCCATCTCACTAACCGAGGGAATAATACACTTTGAATGAGGAGAAAAATTTTCGTTTTTGTTCCTTAAAGGAAACGTTTGTGTAAGGTTGGAGACTATTTCACTCTTTGGATAGCGCAGGAATATGAGCTACTAATGGTGCGTAACCATAAGTATTTGGGGTATCTTTATAGTTGCAGGATATTGGAAACCCCCATTAATAAATAAAATGAAAACCTGTTGAAACGTTTAAATGGCTATTAAAACGTTTATTTGCAATATGTTTGACTACAACTCATTTATTTCCTCACCGAGCGGCGGCCACTACGCGCGGCTGCACACGCTACGCGAAAATCATTTTAGATGGGTTAAAAAATGTATTTTTAAATTATGATTTTTTCCACTTCCATGATTTTTCCATATAGGTTGAAATTGCTAATACAATCTTTTTCGTACAAATATTCTTTTCAATGTTTTATGACGATACTAGTTCCGGTGTCTATATAACTACAGTTCATGTCTTCCTCCAAATCATTCAACCTAAAGGTCATTTCCACTAAACATATCACAGTCTAATGCACTGAATATATTTCACTAGCCTTTACCTCACTAAACGTAAACAAATACTTTATGAGCGCGCTAAACAATAATATGAAACACGAGGATGAATCGGTTAGCCGGTAAATCAGATTACATCAGTGATGCCAACCCACTAAATATAAATTTGTTATAACAATATTATTTATTCATGGTCTAGAGTAGCTGCATGCCGCCAGGAAACAATTAAAAAATACTTAAATGACGTTTTAATTTTTTGACGTATATGTACGTCATACGCACACGAACTCCAGATTGAGTTGCGTATGTATACGTCAAACGCTAAGAAACGGTTAAAATCCACCATAACAAAAACTAACGCCAGACACTTTGCAATGTTCGTTGTATTAACACTCGCTACCAAGAAACCATTTTACATCGTTTTACCCCGAACAATATTCAGAAACTTAGTTTTCTTTAATATTGAAATTTTGAAATTGTTTCAAATGTTTGAATTTTTGAAGGAAGTTTTGGACACTATAGCCTATAAAAACGAGATTAACAAATAAAAAATATTCACCACAGTTTTTTTCCTATTCATTCTCACCGCACATTCCGATAAGAACCTTTCCTTAGGGTAGCTACACACGAGCAAGCAATTTTAGCGATGCATTGCAATCGAGGGATGATCAATTTCGGCTCAGGAGGGTAGGCCTACACGGAAGTCTTATCAGACGTGGTTTTATGGACCATAAACCAAACAGGTAATGAAGCGTTAAAGGGGTATTTCCTTCGTCATCTTGCTACTCATACGTTTTCTGTACTGATGCGATATGTGTACGTCTTTTTTTAAGGATGATATTCATAGAGATTGGATATGTAAACTGTAGTTAGGTAAAATGATACACTAACCCAATATCACACTGATTACGAACGTACACATAAATTCAGTATACTATAATCTTATTTATGATTCATTCGTAGATATAAAAAACGTCTAAAAAATAACAGATTTGAAACGTTCGCTGGATGATGGATTTGCGATAAAAGCAAAACTGTGTTGTCAGTGTATATCGGATTTTTGTCATAACTCCTGCACCACGTGGCACAAAATAAAAGAAGAATATCAAGTAATTGCCTACAATACTTCATAGCTTCGGATGAATTATCGACATTGTGATAAAATTATTATTTTTATTGAGAGGAGTAGAATTTAATTTCCTATAAAGTCGTTTACTGATGATTGGGATGGAAAACCTTAATATTTAATATGAAATACCTATTTATAATTTAAATGTATAGGGCAACTTAGATTAGTTATAGAATAAATTCTTATACCATTTCAATTCTTTTACGTATGAGTGTAATTGAAATAAGCGTAATTCAAGAAGCAAAACCACCGACATACAGGGACCTTACTAACCTTTGCTGTCAAATAAAATTAGAATTTAAAAGTTATAAGTGCTGTACTTAAATAAAATACGAGGATGTTTTATATAAAATGACTGAAGTTGTCTAACACCCGACACGGTGACCTACTTGGGGTGTTTTGCCAGAAAGGAAAAATAAAGAGACGACAATTTAGCTGATGGGATTGGAAGGGTGATAGTAAGAGGGGGAAGGGGTCTGTTGTCCGACCGTTTATGTGAGCCAAGACTCAAGTATTTGATGAATTACACAAACAGCTGTCGCTGGACAATGTCCGACACACATTGTGTAGGTCCTACTTGCTTACGTCTAACACTGTCACCACACCTGGCCACATTGCATTCACCTGTCCTGTTACACTGTTCAGATTTCTACAAACAGAGTGAACCCGTCCTGAGAAATATAGGTAACATTCCACATGTGCTAGCTCTGTTGTAGTTCAGTTTATTCCAAGCAACAAAGTGCCAGATGGTAAAATTATAGATTATGTATAGAGGGTACAAGCTTTGACTATGGATTTTTTTAAGATACAAGGATGTCTATAGACGACTGATTCCTAACAAGAAACTTTTAAAGGCATTTAAAAGCACAAATAAAACACATAACCATAAAACAAATCTTTACACAACGTACGAGAATCAAACTAACAATATCAATGCAATATATCATGAATAAAACTATTTTCGGTCAGATATTCACAGTTAACTGGCAAAATTTGTAGTTGAAAAAGTCTTGAGTCATCTTTACCCCAAGGTGAATCTCATTGGAAGTGTAGGCAGACTTATCTCGATGGAAGTCTTATCCAAGTTTTCAATTAAAACTTGACAGTGAGAATAATTCAAACGGATCCCAACGACTCCCCAAAGCCTAGTTAACAGGCAGTTTAAAATAGGTCGTAATCTCCGCAGCTCAATAAAACACTTGAAATAATCTACGAAGATATATAAATAATTTTTTTTATTATTCAGGTTTTGAAAAATATGAAAAATTATTTTCGTTAAACTGCTTCAAAAATAGGTGTTTTACGTACATGTATTGAAGAGCAAAAGTCGTTCTTTTCCTTCCTAGAACTAAACCTAACTTAATATGATGATAACTATTTTAGTCCTAGGCCACAAAAGATCATTGTTGATGATACTTTTGATTCGAGGTCAGCTTTTGATTGTAAATAATCTATAAAGTAACCGAAAAAACACTATCGATTTTTAGTGTATTGCGGACATTCTGGATCTCGATTGTATAATTGGTAATCGACTATTAAATCGAACCATGGAATGGTTGAGATCGAACTATCAATAATAATAACTAACACTGAATATCCTGAACAATCAAGCAGGAATAAAAAAATCCTACAACGAAAGGAATTTAACAGATGATTAGCCTAAAGCGACAAAAATGATGGACAACTATTGATACTCTAAATTACTGGCGTGGTGAATGTTTTATGTTTAAAAAGTTTGTTTCATTTTATTTACTTATTATTTATTTTGATATATACTTGCACATTTAATAGCCTTTGGTGTTAAACTTGTGCTTGTATCAAAAACGCCAATTTTAGGTCCTAGTAGATGAAATGTATATATTAATGACACGAAATAGTATCATTAAATAGTGTATATTTCAATAGCGCACCATACAAAGTAGAAAATATCTCATATCGATTATAAGTTTTAGTTTTATTAGATACGAATTCGCGTTAGTCCTTATGATTTATTTATTCCTTTTTGGGGGACTACACCCTAATTAATTTAACCATGTGGGATTTAGTGATTTTTGTGTTTGGTGTCAAATTTCATTAGGATAGGGAACAAGTTTTTTGCAACCTTCTGGTCAAGGTCTGTCAGAGTAGTTAAGTCGCACGAGATCCTCTTGCCGTAACCTTACAATAGGCCTAATATTTTTTAAACCTTCCATTCCAGGCAGGGATACAACTTATTAATAAGCTATGCAAAGAATTATTAAATCATAAAAATCCCCACCATTAAAAAGAAAAAAATATTTAATCATCAACGCGATACACAGAGTTGATAATTTAATGGATCATACTCTAAATTATAATAACTAATATATTTTTAACCTCCTACTAAAATGTTGTACATATATTTTTATACATTTAATTTAGTGTAAAACAGATTAGACTAGGTTAACATATATGTAGTCTAATCTTCTTGTTTTTTTCTATTTCAATAGTCAGTTAGCAAAATTGTTTGTTCTCTGGAAATTACTCATGACATATTTGTTTTGATGGCAATAAAAATATTATAATTATTAAATTTCACATGCGTCATGAATGAATATCGTTCCAGAGTCCTTTGGGTGGTAAGCACGACCGCCTCTACCCGCTTTGACTATTCAGATTAGTGTATTGATGAATTGACGATAGATAATAAACCGGGCCTGTCATTGCATATTGTATATTTGTACAACCCAACTAACCAAAAAAATTAAGTGAGTGCATAGCATAAAATGAATGAGAAAAATAAATTTTAAGAAAAGCAGTACCTGAATCGTCCAAAGATAACAAGTTAAAGGAAACAATTTCAATGGATAGTATTGCAAGAAGGTCGTAAAGAAAGTAAAGTGTTAGGATGAACTGTGTGACACCATTAACAAGATAAAAACGCCATCAAGGAACTCTGGCGTGGTGATTAGAGTCATAGAGATAAGGTTAACAGCAGACGTCGACCGGGCAGGCGCACCACGACGTAATGTAGCTCCCTCCAGATGTTCTTTTTACACTCACATTACCCCTGAGCGCTTAAGTAGTGCTGGAATTACACCCCATAATGATTCCTCCTCTAAGACAATGGCTACTTCCGACACACGTTACGGCTCACTTTTCTTTTTACTTACCGAACTGGTTGTGGATAAGGGAGGACGTTTTGTTCCAACGGATTAGTGTAGATTGAATCTAATACAGGGATAGTTTTCATGAATCTTCGGTAAGCTGAACTGCTAAACTTAAATTGACACGATAAATTACACTTCGTCTGTTATAAACTTAAAATAAATTTAAGTGGAAATTCATATAATTCCGTTATCTAATTCCGTTACCTATTCACACACTTATCATCCCAGCCCAGCATCCCCATACCATTGTTATATAAGGCCTAACTTCATATCAGGTGTACTATTGACAAATTCCAATTGGCCTGTGTTCAGGTTAAAAATTACGTTTCATTTAATCGAATTCCATATTTTATAATGGCGCTGAATTAAGGAACTCAAGCAGTTTCAAATAATCGTTATAATTGGGAGCTGTATAAAATCAATAGTAATCAGTATAAAATAAAAGCTATTATAATTAGATACGTTGCAGCTGTCAAAAATGAGACATTTATAATATTTAATTAATTACATCCCAATACGAAATTTTAATTAGCTAACAATATATATTACGGTATTTCCAAGGAAAACAAGGGATGATACAATTCCTATCTGATGAAAACACGAAGCTTATACGACAAACACCAAGAAAATAAGTAAGATATATATACAAAATTATTACAAAATAACGAAAATCTTTATAATGAGTTTAATATGCAACATATAAATCATATTTAAGGTATCTAGCAGAAACATTTCTTACCGAACTTCCTGGATAGTTACTGTCTAAAACTAGAAAAATTATTAAAAAATAAAAAATGATTTAAATTATTAAATGTCAATTTTTCGTGAATAGAAAATCTACTTTTCAGTTAAACAGCCAATGACATCTAACGAACCGAGTTTGACACGAGATCTTAATCGGTATTTGCGGATTCACGTATTGTTCAATAGTGCAGACGTTAATCCACATAAGAGAACACTACACCCATCGACCATCGTTCACAGCTATCCACAATTCGCGACCTCCAAGTAGCTGGATTACAGAACACGCCATCGTCCTAGTCTATTAGGTCAATGATAGCTATCCGTACTATCATAGCTCAATGATACCTCGTAATACAAACCGTACTGGTTCGATTCCATGTTGAGTCGACAAAAGTGACTATAAGTGAGCTGGGACGAGAGAGGGCTGACCCACTTTGACAGAGGCAAACGGAGGGTCTAGGTACTAATGATGGGTCGTACTTGCACACTATGCTCGTCATACTGAACTCAATCATTGTATAATGGTTTAATAAAAAAAATCATTCAGGGGAGTGAAACATACTTTTTATCTTACTCGTAAATAAATCAAACACTACATATCTTTAACGAATCTAACATATTATCTTTAATGTTTATTGAAATATCATTAAAATGTATTGTTTCAAAAATGAACATCGAATGTCATAAAATAACAATAAGGGAAACAGGTTAAATAATTGGTAGATCTTTTTTAATATTAAAACCCCCCAACACGAAGGTAGCACACATTTTTTGTTGGTCCATCCTCATGAAAAACGGTTGACAAATAAGAAATAATTTTTTTTAATATTCTCAATTATAATAGCATTGGACGATCTAACTTAAGGTGCGGACTTCAATTTTTCCTAACCTGCCCTTCTTGGAACCATTAGTCGTAAACTAATAAGTTAAAGTACTAATTCGATTAGCTTTTTAATGGTTACGATCAAACAAATTTATCGTTTTGCCATAAAATGAAAAATAGTATATTTTACAAATAAAATAATGGTGTCTTTTTGGGACTTTAATACTTTAATCCATGCAGTTTAATCAAAATCGTTAGAACAGAATTTGACCAATTGTATTTTTGTACATTTTTAGGTGTTTTAGTGGTAAACTACCCTTAAAACAATAATTCTAAAATTTATCAAATATTTTGGAGGTATACCGAAGTGCATATCGGGTACCTAATTCCATAAAAATCGGACTACTAGCGTGGTCTCGAGATCTGTACACAAACAGACAGACAGAGGAACAGACTGACAGACAGAAATAGTCCAATAACCACTTTTTTGGATTGTGGGAAAATTGATATATTCACTTTCAACTCAATTAAAAATTTTGACGAAAACAATACATTCTCCATGTACAATGTGTAAGGAGTGTAGGTAAAAACAGTTAAATTACGACCTAACTCTCGAATATACATTGTCTTGTATATTCAAAGAACTAGTGATTGATTAGCTATTGATAATATACAATACACTAAAATTGACTTAAGAGACATAGAAGTAACGAACGCTTGCCGAGCCCCAGTTGTGACAGGGTGGACAGACACTACAATCACTAATGAGTGACCAGCCCTGCACCCTCAGTCCACCATAGCGAACACATTTATAACCGACCCTTTCTTAATGCACTATTACACCCTGCGTCTTAGAAACATCAATACCAGCGAGTAGGTAAAACATCATCACCTAATTATCTACCTAATTACCTCTAATTACCACCATCACCTAGTAATTAGTTTACTAAATACCTATATATCTTCATAAAAATGAATGTATATCGTCTGTCCCTATCTGTCCTATATGCATTGCCAAACCATTCACCGTAACACCATTTTTAAGTAGTTGTCCTAAATGTGCACTGGGAGGTTTTAGTGAAATAAAATCCTAAAAAACTACATAGCTATTTATTTTATGTAATTTTGAAGTTCTAATGTTATTCTTATGGGAAACATACCTGGATAGGTCATCATTTTTGAAAGGTAATAATAATTATATTATGTTTCATATTTGTCAACGAACATAAAACTAATTAATCTGTTTTTTACATCGGGGCAGTGCGCGTCAGGTAAAATAGTGTTACGTAGAAAACCTGGTTTTGTTATAATAAAACCAGGTTTTCTACGTAAACTACCAAAAAGTAAAAAAAACACTGACAGAAAAACCACTAAATACTGAAATTGTACGTACAAATTTACTATTTTTGCCAAGGGGGCAGTGTAATAATTGTAAGATAGATTAATTAAGTATTATGGAAAGTCATTGACCGATCGTAGTGGCAAGGGAACTGACGGTGTGAAATCACATTGTTGCCGCTCGCCTTGCATGTCGTGCCTTGGGCACGGTCTACAGCGCTGCGGACTACTGGTGGCTACTTGTAGAACTACTCTTAGCCAGCCCTACTGCTAGCACTACTCGTACGCGCGGATAACACAGGTAGTGAATGTGACGGATAGATTAAATTAGATTATTGAAATGGCGACCCTACCAAAAGGTAGGTATTTTAAGCCAAGTATAATTGCGGATAGAGTGTAAGATGACAGTGGCGCAATCTTGTAGTCTTGTTACTGTCTAAGGCTGACATGTTCATTAGACAGGACTGTTAATTAATAGCCCAACAATCTATGGCAACTAAAGGACCAGTTTAACGCGGAGTCCGAAACACAGCCTCTAAATTACGAACTGGTCTAATTATGAGGACGGTCTTTGCGGGTTAACGTAGTATTCAACAGTGTGGACGTTAATCCACACTAGAGAACACTACATCCCCCGACCACGACGCCATCATGCCAGATAGTTATTAAAACTACTGTAAATGAGTAACAAGAAACAAAATAGTAATCTTAACTGTACAAAACAATTTATTTACCGTAAAAAGTGTACAGACAGAGCGATGTTATATAAAGCTAAATACAGATCCTAAAAGTTTTACTTAAGTCTTCTTTAGTTTATCTATTTTAGAAATCATTTACAGTTTTGTGCCATCGTCAACACAACCTTCTTACACTTCTCAGCCACTTTAAACAGGCAAAAACCTCATGTCAGATACAGAAAGAACTCTCATACCTGGGACCGAGCTCGTAGCCGGATAACAATTGGACCGGATAAAGCAACCTATTTTAATAAAATTTTATATCCGATCTAATTTAAAA
Organism: Nephotettix cincticeps; assembly: GCA_023375725.1. Taxonomy (NCBI): domain Eukaryota; kingdom Metazoa; phylum Arthropoda; class Insecta; order Hemiptera; family Cicadellidae; genus Nephotettix; species Nephotettix cincticeps. Next base: position 65,379,481 of record CM041789.1, on the reverse strand, counting down.
TCTCATTCTAATCAAAAAATAAAACCAATTCCGTTTCATTGTGAATTATAAAATACGCAAACTCATTAGACAGTAAACTTTGGAGTTTGCCAAAAAATATTGTAGGATAAAGTAAAGTTATTAAGTTTCAGGTAACGGGGGTTTCAAAGGAATTTCTGCTCTCGTCTTTTATTATATCTGGAGAATATGAGAGCGGAAATTGGTCTGGTTGTGTCGGTCTCGTTGCAGCCCTGTATAACAGCGTCTATTCACCCAGCCTCTGATCTTCTAAGATTACGCTGCGTTGCGAATCTTGGATCGAATCTTCTTATCATTGACCTTTGTGCTTTTATACTATTCAAATTTGAAGAAAAATCTAATGAAATATAAACTATAAACCCCTAAAAATTTTAACTGTTTTAACATCAGAGTGTTTTTAATAAAATTCATTTTGATTAATTTTCTAGCAATCCAGTAATTTTCAAATGGAATAAATGTAAAAATTATCTTATAATTGTGCATGTGATTTATACGGTATCACATGAATTTTGTAACAATATTCTCACTGAATACAACAGAAAAGGAGTATATTTGGTGAAATATTTTTAGAGATAGTATTTAACATTTTTTATAAAAATTATACCTCGTGTTTCCATAACTATTAATGACACCTGGCTCTGGTAATAAGCATAATCCTGAAAGAAATAAACTTCTCTCAGAGAAACGGTAATTCCGTGATGTAAAATTAACAAACCTTCGCGGTGCGGATCCAGGTATTAACGCGAAATGCTTTCCCTCACTTTGAACAGTGTTTCAGAAATTATTACCTGCTACTCAACACTGACAACTTATTAGGGTTTAAGAGATTTATTTTATGTTTCTGATGTTTTTAAAGCCTAATTATTTAGGATTGCAGCCTTTGACGGTCGTAAAAAAGACGACACTGTATTTGAAATCCGTTATTTAATTAGATTCAAATTAACACAATTTTTCCAGGAAACCAATAAAGATGTGGATTTTAAAGGTAATTACGCCAAACAAGAAAACTCCGTGAAAATTATGCTGGGTTTAAAGTTATTTAATAAAAATAATAAATTACTATTGACCTTAATCTCAGCCGATTCTTTTTCCTTGGGGTGAAAAAGAACTAATTTAGTCTTGCAATGCCAAACTGGTGAAATTGGATGGCGTTGTGTTCTTGAATGGAAAGCTAGCTAAAAACCGTTGATCTGATTGGAGATACAGCTAACTTGAGGTAAAAAGTTTAGTTTACATAATGTTGAGAAGCCTCAGAATAAATTTATGAAAATTAACTAGCCAATCAGAGTCAACCGGATGGCATTGATTGGACAAAAAACATTTAGTGTTTTAGCGAACGACGGCATGTCTATTCTACTTTTTGACATGCGATACATCTATATAAACGAAATTTGTAAAGTAGTATTACGAAAATAGGTCAATCATTTAAAAATTGGAAATATTATATCTGTGTTACTGACACTTAATGAAAAAACAGCATAGAAAACGCCGACAAAGAAAAACGTAAAATTATCAGAAAAGTAAAGATCCATGAAAATAAAGGATGTATGTAGAATAAATAAAAACAATAGAGAAATAATCAAATTTAGAACCAGACGTTAGGAAAAGGAAGAGTAAAACTTTATGGACGCGCTCACAGATTTTCGGAATAAAGAGTAAAATAAAAAGCGAAGTGAAGTAGATAAAAGAGAGAAAAAGAGAAAAACTACTTCCCTAATAATAATTCATAGCAATAATTTGAATCTTGGATATGTCCCATTAGAAGCACAGACTAGTTTATTAAAAATCGTTTAAAGTTTACAAAATAAAAAAATACCCATTTTAAATAAGAAATATTTTCGATAAGCATTTTCCCTAATAACTTCTTTACTTACGGGATATAACGTAACATTTCAGTTTTTCAGGAATTTTACGTACGAAATATTAAACACATTCGACTTCCATAAACAAAAATATCCGTTATCGTGATTCCGTTCCGTTCTTTGTGTCACGCAAATTACAAATTGTTAACACCCGTCAAATAGCCATATATTAATAATAAACTGAACTTTCTAATTATTACTTTTTTAAGAACACATAGTTATTGATCATGAGTAGAACGATGACACACACCTTCATGAAGAGAGAAATCTGTGACGGGTGTAATCTAACAGCGTCTGCAGTGAACGAGTAATCTAGTAATCAGCTGGTCAGTCCCAGACCTAACTGTCACAGCTGACGCCCTGTCTAACGAGATGTAGGCTACTGTCCACATATTCCGAAGTTGTTTCATCCAAATCACACAATCTCCAGGAAGCATCAGTAGTAATTTTTTTGTTATGTGGGATATAGATTTTACTCAAACGTAAACAGTAACATATTAGGTATATAAGAAAAGCTACTGCTTCAAACCAATTTGCTATTTTTTGACAAACTATAAATAAAATAAATCATATAGTATACAAAACTGAAGTTAGCCGACCGGAAAAGTGTTCCATTATAATCTATATAAATAAAATTGCCTGTACATTGCTTGGAACTATAATATTTTTGGTTATTTATATGTTTTATAACCCCAAAAGCCGAATTGGGTCATATCTCAATTGTTGTCTGTATGTAACGCTAAAAAAGGCATTTTTGTTCGTCTTCTCTTTGAAAACAAGAGCACCCACAGTTATAGAACTTTTTTTCCATATTCCACACTTTTTTTTAAGTATACTTTAAACTGATCCACTTTATATTAATCTTTTTATTTAAATGTTCTTTCATTGCAAGAGAAAGACAAACTCCTAATACATTATAAAAAGCTAGGGTAGTGAAAATCATAAGAATTAGAAAAGATGACGTCCAGTTAACCCTCTTACTAGAGGGTAGCGAGAGAATGCAGTGGACAACCACACTTGACGGAAGCATAAGACCAAAAGAAAGAAGAGAAAGAGCGCGTCCTCAGCTCCCACGCTTTCAAAATTAAATACCCCTTCATACAATTTTAAACAGCGAATTTCTCTTAGCATAACCTACTTTTAAATACTTATAATTGATACAAGTCGCGTACAAAAACAATATTTTAACTGTAGGTAACATAAAAAATTATGAATAAGATTAATATGGCTTGATTTATTAATATAACCCAACAAGCTACGTTATATATATATATATATATATTTTTTTCCTGTTGACATTAACCAGTAGCCTGGACTCAAGTCTGCCATAAACCTACGCTTTGGGCCAACTGTCATAAACCGTTATGAAGTGCGATATATAGAGGCTATGAAACCCATAATGTCGTAGGATTTATAGTTATAAGAATGCCGCAGCTGGTTAAGGTCGCTTCCGGGTATTTATATATTTGCTTTAATACACAATACGGGTAAATAAATGCATTAAAGTGTAGGAATTTTATAAAAACTCGCATATTTAAAATTTGACATAGTTATATTGTAACTAAATTTTGTTTTTAAGATATCGACATAACTTATGTCGTCAAGCCAAAATCCATTGTTGGAATGACAAAGTAATTTGAAAGGATAAATTTAACGGTTCAATCCGTATTAAGGCACATAGCTATTCCCTTGAACTAGGACCACAAACACAATGAATTTATTCAAATAAGTTGTTTATAAATTCGTTACTATTTATGTATCATAATAAGGGTGTTTTTGTAACACCAGGCTTCAAACGATTCCTTGTTATCTGTATTTCAGAATGTTACAAGGAAACTATAAGAAGACTTTAAGTAAAAACGTAAGGAGATATCATTCTATTATTGTTTCTAGGGAGTAAAGATTTATTCTTTTAAGATCATTATAGGAATGAGGTGATTATAAAAAATAAGTCAATGAGAAAAGAATATTTGTTGCATACATGCATTTACTTGTTACAACATCCACACACCCTAAAGTGTCACATCTCGTTTTTTATTTGATCATAAAGTAATGTGTATTTTTTCTGTTTTAAAATATTTACCAGTTCTAAATTTATTATTGTTGAAAAGTATAAATTGTAAGATATTTAAAACTTTGATGTAAGAAAATTTGGGATTTTACCTAAGTTTTCCTTGCTATGGAGAAGCTCAAAATAGTTTTTTATCGTTTTTACAAAGTATAAACAAAAATACAGATGAAATAGTCTTTTAAGATTTTTGGTAAATTGGTAATTATGTGAGTTACTGGACTGACCTACTATTAAAATTTTAGTTTTAGATCCACTCAAATATACAAAAACTAAATCGCAAAAGGTTTTGGTGCTACGAAAAGCCAAGTATAACGATATTAACGAGGCGTGGTGTGCAACAGTGAGGTCACCAAAGAGCGATTCACCGGGGGGTAGCGCGACGATGGGGTGGATATTTGCGGTTAGGGTGCGCGGCGCGGCGGCGGCGGCTGCGGTCTGCAGTCCTATTCAGGTGCTAACAATGTAACTCTCACTAATCATACCGCGACATCGACAAATTCATCTTCATTTCTCACTACATTCCACAATCCTTTCTTATTACAAGGGATTTGAATCACTTTAAAACTTTTCAAAGGTTCCTTCTGTTAACACAAACATAAATCAAGGAGTTTATTTCCCATAAGACAAATAATTCGTTCAAGGAAAATTATTAGTCTACCATTTATAAATAACTAGAAGTGTGATAATAATGAAAATTGCGTACGCTACATGCATACATACATTACATAAAGCATAAGTTGAAAATACTGCATATAAGTCAAGGCTAAACAAGTAGCAATGGTTATATAGTGTTTACCTCTTTAGTTTTACTAGTATAATGAATCGCAAAATCTCATTAAAAACTAGTTATTTACAGTTTAAAATTGGGTGCTTAAGCTATTACATTTCAACGATTACCATTGGTCAGTTATGGCCGAGACCAGACCGGAAATGACATCATCCGCGTGTCGTGGCCAATTGACCAATCCGCTGCACTCAGTGTCGCCCCAAGGACCAGTTAATTACAGCTGACACTGACAGTTCAATAACTTGGTAATGCCATTGTCGATTGACATTCTCAACGTATTTTGCGCTCCAAAAATTCTTTTTATTATTTATCAACCAATAACACGAAATTTAAATTGTTACATATCTTTGTCTACCAAGAAATGTGATGTTCCTACAGATTGATTTGAATAAGGTTCAAAACACCTTGTTCAATTTTTTTAGTTTTTTGTTATTATGTGTTGTTTGTTTTTAGCATTTTACTAACAGAGGTTTTAGCATTCAACTTTTGTATTTATGTTTTATCAAAAAATAAATCGATTACAGTCTAATAATACATTTGAATCGATTTTACTTTATCATATGTAAGTATAAGGAGAGAGTATTGTGTTCATAAAATTATATAATTTCAGAATTCAGTGGATATATCCGCTCGCTGGACCCAAAATATGGGTTTCAAAGAGATGTTCATCTGTTTGTCTGCGTTCGTGCATGCGTTTATTTTAACTTAAATTTAAGTTTTTGATTGCTACTGTTATTGTATTTGTATTAATTTTCTATTGTTTTACGCCGTAGCATACACAACTCCCACTCAAACGTACGTCTCACGAGGATTTTTTTATCCACAGAAATTGTTTTGTATTATTTTTTTCTAAGTTACATTTTGGGCAATTCATTTGATTTCAGTTTCTTAGGTAGTAAAACACTGAAAACAGTAATTTGGTTTAGGAGTACAAGTTTATTTCAAGATAATGTCATTTTCGGTGAGTATTACGTTCAATAAATGCCTCCTTATAATATTTTAATTATTTAATTATATGTTCCTGGAAAATAGCAGAGCCTCAATTGGTAAATCCAAATACCTAACCTCTATTGTAAAGACTGCTATGTAAATGCATTAACAGTAAATCCAAAATAAAATCTATTTTATCTGTTTAAAGTGAAATCATAAAAGTGCTATAAAAAGCAATATGTGAGTCCATAAAATGTATAGCGAGTATATTGGTATGAAATCCTAAAGGTGTTCATACACTTTCCTTATTGCTCTTTCGCTTTTATTACCACTTTTTAATGGGAAATAGAAAATAATGTTTTTACAATTACCTGGACAGGTAACAGATTACTATCCATAATGTGAAAATGACGTGTATATAATCAAAAATTAAAGTTTAAAAATCTCTCTCCGTTTAACCAAACCATTGTGTTGACTCAAGCCATGGTGTACATCTTTTGGAAAAAAATTGTATTAAGCCAATTTTCAGCTGAAATTAAAACTTTTTGTAAATCAAATTTCCCGAGACCACCTCGACTAGTCAACCATGAATACTTCATATATTACTTGTATAACTATTCTTATGATAATTGCCCAAACTATACATATTCTTTGTTTGAAATTCATTATTGGTGATGGTGGATTGATGTTATTTAGATTTTTATTGCGGACATTTTCCATCACGATTTTATGTAAAACAAAGTTTCACGACGTTTCAGGATCTGGAATCTGATCCCGTCCTCAGGTGAACTAATATCTAAAACATAGCACAATTAATTAACATATAATCCGGACCAAACCGGTATAAAGGTGAAAACATAAAAGTTTAAAGCAGTCAAAAAACTTACACACAAACCATACGGACGACGAACGAATAACGAAATAACGAGCGGACGTGTTTGGTTTCTTTTGTGTGTAATGGTTGTGGTAATGGTAGCTAGGTTTTTTAACACTCTTTACTATTATCAATGAAAATATATTATTATTTTACCCTCGGGTCGTGGTATAATCTGCAAGCTAAAGCTGTAACGTTTTAAACTATGTTCAATCAAAAAAATAATAAAACAAGCTAATAACTGGTCTAAAGAAATCTACTCAAACAATTTATTCAAAACCAAATGTCGCGCTTTCCTCTTGGGTAAGGAGAGACAATCCCTATTAGTCTGGGCTTAGCACGCAGATGGCTGTCGATTCTAAAACAAATTGCTCCTAAACTCCCGACTGCTGCTCCGATTCCCCGTAACAGTTACTCAGAGTTCTGATTCCGCCGGGAATTTATTTGTTAACTACTTAGACGTTCTAAGTAAGACTTCCATGAATAATGACAGTGGCATATCTACTCGATTTGATACTAGATATTTACTGATACATTACAAAAACAACTTGTTGTTGTAAATAGTACTTGTATTATATGCAAGTACAGCCTTTTCCTTTCAAAGTACACTAACTAAAGTTTTTGTTATCTCATTTCGTTTATTCAACAATTTTATTGAATTTTTTTCGACATTTCTACTGGTAATTTTTTTCATGACTGTTATTATATCATATCAAGGTTACCATATCAATTAGACAAAAAAATGGTTATGGAACTAGAAATTTCATTTCAATATAGTTGTGGTTTACTCAAAATTTGCATCGGTAATCAATCGGTAATCGGTTTGCCAGCAAAATACTGTTTAACAATATAAACTAGATTAAAATGTAGTATAACTATTTTCCATAGAATTATGTGGTTAGTAGCGTAAAAGAATATGAAGGTTATGGCACGTTACATCACATAGACTAAAAATGGTATATTTCATAGCTTAGATGAAGACATAAGTTTTTGTGAGAAGTAACAGCACGTAACCGAAAAGACGTGGCCAGAGTGATGTGAAGATATCGTGATCAGCTGTAATTTGGTTAGGTCTGAATTTATAAACATAGTTCATTAACGATAATGCCTTGTTGAGACGCAGATGGTGTCAAATCTGGTCGATCCGCGATTACTTGGGGGTATTGAGGGGTGTGGTGGAATAGGGGTAGGGTGGTTTGGTCTTGCGGTGGGGGGCTGGCGGAGTGGGCCGATCAGGCTTGAGACATTTGCATTTTTATGTAACAACCGAAGTTACCTGGTCACGCGATTTTGACTTGAAATGATCCGTGATTCAAAACTTGGTTGTAACGCAGCTTAGTAACTGACAGCTTATTTTATAAAATTATTAAGTTTGCAGGACTATAAAACTTCAGATACTTTTAAAAGTAGCGCCTACTTAAAATTCCTTTCTTATTTAAGCCCAAACATTATTCACAGTTGTAAATATATATAAAATGTAAGTTAAATCAATTTCAAAATTTCTAGCAACTTTTAAAATTCGTTCTGCTTTATTACTACTCTCTTCACATTCATCGACCTATATAGTACAAAGAAGAATTTTACCTTCCATTAAATTTATTTTTCAGTCTTCCATCGTACTCTCAAATCGTTTTCCATTATTTTATGAAAAAGTTGAGAAAAAAGTCCTAAGTGAGGCTTTTTTAATCCTCACACATTGCTGTAAAATGAACGATTTTAAGGTTGATTACCGATGGCTAATAACTATATTTTGCTTTTTTAATATTACATTAATTTTGAAATTTATTGGTTTTTTAAATCTGCAAAATGTTTGGAATAGGAGGGTTTAAAAAATAGAATTAATAAAATAGTTTTAAAATAACATCATGGAAATTAAGATTACCAATATTTTCACATGGAAATCTACAAGTATTTTAGACGTTTCTAATTAACTTTACAGTTCAATTCGTCTAAAATGTAATTAGTGATTCAAATTAGTTGACTGTTCCCACAGAAAGCAACACGAGACAAACGTAATAATCTGCTATTGATGGTATGGAGGAATCGATTATTTTGGTGGCGATTAATCAAAAACAGACCCGTCGTGTGTGGTTTAATGGTGTTTTAATTTTTGCAGCAGCCGCTCCTACCATCTCGTCGCCAGCACAATGAATCGATTTTATTTTACGATTTTTATTCTGTAAACTCAATTCTTAAATTTTATTTCAGAAGAAATTTCAATCGTTGAGGTCTTAACGATCATAATCTATTCTAAAAATAGTATATTTCATCTATAGGACAGGTTTTTCAGCTGAGGCGTGCCGAGGTTGTTAAACGTACGAGTATTTATCCAAAAAGCCAATTTTGGGCCGTGGGATGAACTATATTTTTCCTCATACTGCAAATAAATTGAAGAAACTCGGAAATCATAAATTATTTCCTGATTTAGTATGAATAATTGTCGACCATTTTTGTCGCTTTAGACTAATCAGCTGTTATGCTACTTACATTGTAGCAGTATTTTCTTGATTCCTGATTGGTTGTTCAGGCTATGTCAGTATTAGTTATTATTATCGATAGTTAAATTTTAACCATTCGATGGTTTGATTAAAAAGTCGATTACCAGTTTCCCAAAACACAGAATATCGATTGTGATTTTTCTCGTTACTTTATTGATTATTTATAATCGAATGCCGACTTCGAATCAAAAGTATCATCTACAATGACCTTTTGCGTCTTAGGACTCAAATTCATCACAATCATGTCCTAGGAAGAAAAAGAACAACTTCAACACATGTATCTAAAACAGCTGTTTTTTTAAACACACACACAGCAAGTAGGGCAAAAAATCTTTTTACAGAGTGCAACTAGGCTCTCGTCTGCCATGGACCTGATTATCCAGATTATTCCTGCAAACAGGAGAAGAATCCGGTAGGTGAGTCAGAATTGAGACATTTTGTACCTGAAAATCTTTCTTGTTACCCCTTGAAATATTGTTGGTTATAATTAAGTGTGCTACTGATAGGCAGTTGTTCTGGCCATAGTTGTTATTTAATTTGTTTTTTATATATTTTAATATCTAATTATTATTTAGCAGTGCTCTTAGATTCAATCTTTGGAAACCTACTTCCCGCACTAGTGCCTTTTCCAGTGTTTCCGTATTGTTGACTAGGGCCGTGTGATATTGATTAGTTTCCATCACAGCTGACAGGTCGTAAATAGTAGTTTATTGGGGTGGTATGATAAAAATATTAAAACAATATATTGACATATGAGACACAGGTATCAACATAATATAACGATAGATGTATACGACCTTTAATTTATAAACAAATCTTATATTTTAAAATTAATAAACATACTTTTATTAATGAGATTTAAACACACATTATCATTCTTTTATGTACACTATTTAGCCATGAATCATCATTACAGTTGCCCCAATTCAATCTGTTTTTAAATATATTTAAAAAAATATTTTCAAAAAATTGCATAGGAGATGGAGTGGGTAAAGCAATAGTGAAGACGACGACTCGGCAGGAAGATATTTCATTATATTATTATCATGTAACGCGCATTCTATCTTTTACGTAAAATTAACATTTTAGACTTATCTTTATGTATATCCAATCATCAGAATGTTTGAAAACATAAATTGACCAGGGTTCCAAATAATCCGGGTAATTGTAGCTGTACTTTACCTGGAAGTAGAGTTATAAAATCTAATCTAATTAATAATTTCAAAGGAATGGGGCAAAGAACAATTTATACTATACTACATACGCATTGTGTGACATAAGCTGATACAATATCAAAGGATTGTTGCCATAATGCCTATAATATTCGTTTTGAATATTAATAGAATTTCCACACTAATTTAAATTCCATTCACAATAACGAGAGCTGTTCACCAATGATAGGCTTTGCATTAAATATAGCTTCGGAAACAATGAGCTGAAACCCTTTATAACAGGGACTGTAAACAACGACAGTGAACGTGTATTCATGCGTAATACTGTTGTGTTACGAGTTAAATGTGTTTTACAACGTATGGAAGTGGTTTCCGACAGGTATAAAAGCAATTTTCCACACACAACTAACTGGTACAAATACAGGTAAATATATACATAGTAAGTTAAATAAACTCACAATATACCCTACTACAAGTTGTATAAATAGGACAGTGTTCTGATTACAGACAACCTCTCTTTTCCCAAGTGACACGACTAACACTTAACTCTAATGATGATTTGTATTCATGCAGAAGTAGTTCATAAACAGTGATTTACAAGGAAGTTAATGCAAATACAGAATACTGAATTTGGTTTTGTTGTACAATTTTGTAGAAAAGGACTTCCAATACAACATGAACCCGTAAAAGGGTGCTTCCTCAATATTTAAGAACAATTATGGTATATTATATAGTGGCAATTGACAACGATGAAGATCTTATTAATTTTAATTTACATAATTGATTATAGTGTAATAAAAAATATATGCAAGGTTTGAACATGACTGAGAGTTATAAATACTAAACGAATTTTTAAATTCGTAATTATTACAATAAGTAAACTAAGTATGTATATACTACTAAGTAAGTATGTATGTTTCAGAATGTTACATTGAGATAATGTAATGATAAATGTATGTTTAACCAAAGAGCAATTAAAAATTGAGGAAAATCATTTAGTAGAGTTACAAGTTTTATTAGCTCTACTTAACGACTTAAGTTAGTATAGTAGAGCAAGTACTGTATATATTACTTAACTGTTATTATATAACTTTTAAGAAAAAATATTGACGATTGAAACCCTGAAAAACTATGTTTTGATTATGTATGTTACCTCATATTTATTCATGATTGAGTCAATTTCTTTTAGTTTGAGAAGTACAAAATTTATCAGGAAAAGATTAATACGCAATATAAAATGTATTGATTTGAATAACGCTGAAGATTTAAATATACGAATTTATTATACGTAATACCTAAAGTTTTTTGTTTAAACAGTGTAAGCAATACGAGTATAAACCAATGGCACAAGCATATTGTAGTGTAGCAGGGACTGTGAGGGGGAAGGATATTGTGTGGTCAGAGCTAGCGTAGGTAATGCGTTTGTGCACCTCAAATGGGACTTTCATTATTACACCCGTAAAGTGCTCTATGTATCGTCATTTTTCCATTAATTTAAAAATGATCACAAAAATTTAGTTTCTATCTATATGTATAGCTTACTATCCAAAACAATTATTAATCTATTAATTACAGTTTTCCATTTATGTAAATGGAATGGATGGTTTGTTTTACATGTACTCAAATTTAAATTGCAAACCTAAGCAAATGGGTGTATAGGAATTCTTAGACTAAAAAAATTCAAACAAAATTATAATTTGTAATTCAATCAGCGTTTAGGATAAAACTGTGGATACCTGCTTTATACTTTTAACTGAAATGGCGACCTACCCAGGTAGGTATTTTAAGCCAAGTATGAATGAGGAATGAATGTAGGATGATTGTGGCGCGATCTTGTGGTCTTGTTTCTGACTAAGGCTGACATGTTCCTTAGACAGGACAATTATTAATGTACATGACTGTTGATTAATAGCCCAACAGCCGATGGCAACTAATGGACCTACAGTTTAACGTGGAATCCGAACCACGGCCTCTGAATTACGAATTGGTCTAATTATGAGGATGGTCTTTATGGATTAACGTAGTATTCAATAGTGCGGACGTTAATCCACACAAGAGAACACTACATCCACCGACCATCTCTCACAACTATCCACATTTCGTGACCTCCAAGTAGCTGGATTACAGGACGTCGCCACCGTCCCAGTCATGGACAGTTTATTACGTAGTGTATGCTCCTTTGAACGGGTTGAATGGCACAGGGGCTTAAAGCAATATAACGAAACTAATATAACTCCAATGATTACGCATTATAATAACTATCACTACCTAGGTGGTTTAGTGGATATAGTATTCACTTCACAATCCAAAGTTCACTGGTTCGATCCTTTAATCGAAAACAAAACCTTGAGAGTTTTGTAATCTTTACACTCAGTTATATATGTTCACTGAACTGTTAATTAGTGACAAATGAATCAACTAGTCTTTGTCAGAATCAAATATACTGTTTGTTAATTCATAACATAATATCATAACACCCATCGCCCAAATTCACCTTAAAATATCCACCAGAGTGGATCAGTGTTTTATATAATAAATATAATTAAACTTTTTTCATGTTAGAACATGACCTAAAATTGTTCTATGATCAAAAACTATCTTATCATTCTGCATTGTTTTCATCTAGGAGTAACTCAGTCACTGACAGGAGTCTCAAGATCTCTTTGGCTCTAATATTTTGTTCTGCTGTGTTGACCAGTACCATTTTATATACTGAGAAATCGAATTGGTTGACGGAAGATCTACAGTAGTTGTGTCGTAGTCTTTTAATTTGTAAGTCTCTCGCACTCTTCTTACCAAGCCTTCTTCAAAAAGGGTTGTCTAGTACAAGTCCTCCAAAAAAGACAGTTCTTTGGACATCCTAACTACAAAAATTAACATGCGGTATAGGTTTGGGGGAATGTTGGGGAGCAGTGGTAAACTGGGGATGTCACCAATTATTTAGGATATATAAATAAAACACCTAGTATGCATGGACTTGTACCAAGTCTATGTGTTCACAAAACTTTCTAAGTCAATCTTGATAGTAAATTTATGTTATGGTAGCATGGTACCAAGATAGATTAACCTGTGTATACCCAATTTTAACACCATCAAAGCTTGTTGGGTTGTGGCTGCGTGGTAACGGTCGTGCTCTTGGTGAAATTCCGAGCACGTTAGAATTGGCATTCACCATAGTACCTGTTTATTAGAGTACAATATCGTACCCATATACATCAACATTCACTAACACCAAACACAGAATTTGTCTTTCCAATACTCACACAAACCCATGGGTATAGTAATACTCCCCAATATACTGGGTATAGTAATAATTCAATAGACCAAGCACTTTCCACTCACTACATAAGTTCACAACATATAGGTTGAAATTAGTTTCACCCACGGGTAGTAGCTGATTCCTTTATTTAAATCAGCGACAATTGCCAACACACCTACACGTTACCCTGCTGTTTGTTGTATTGGTTGAAAATCAAGCTGAAGCAATAGAGCTGTAAAATTTCCATTATGCCTAGCCATCGTTCACTTCCTAACCCTACCTAATGACAGTGGAACTATGATCGTATCAGCCTCGGTGAAAGGTCTCGGGTGTCGTTAGCTCTCCCTGTCGCTCACGAGCGACGGGCAAGGAGCGACGAGCGACGAGCGACTCGGGTGTGACTGACATTTCACTTCGTCCCATCGTGCAACACTTAACACACAAATACGGTTCCCTTAGCAAAATGCCTCGCGTGAAAATATCCTCCCCTTGGAAAGGTTACATACGCACAAAAAGCGATTCTCGATAAATAATCGACTCCTACGTCATCGTTTCATACTTTCAATGGTTATTTTAGGAAATGCTAATTCCTTTTCAACTCACCCAGAGTCTACAGTACCTACGCCACCTTGAGCTTTATTACTGCAAGCTCTGAAATATAATTCCCTTAAAAATTTACACACATCGGATTTGTTTCAAACCAGAATATAATTACTATAAAAATATCTATCAGTATTTTTTATACTATGTGATGAAAAGTTTTATTGAACCTCTTTGGCGTGAGTCAACTATATTTGTGGATTTGTAATTTCAAGTAGTAATTTACAAGGCAACCACCAGTTTAAATAAATAATCCAAATTCTAATTATAACGATTTAAACACGAAAATAAACCACAGACATTTTGTAAACTCTTGTAAACGAGAACAATACGATATAATACATTATAATACATTCAGGGCTATTGAGAGCAACCGCTTTTGGATAATCAATCTTCTAATCAACTTAATATGTTTAATTAAAAGGTAAGTCTATAATGTTGCATTATCAACTTCATTAATACATCATTGTTCTTACTAAGTGTTTCATGATAATACTGGTGTACACACATGTATTTACCTTAGCCAATAAATTAAGGAGGACTATATCACGAATGTGCAACAGGTTACTGTTAGCTTGCTGAGTAATGAATTTTTTTGAAATCCTAAGCGGGTTAAAAGGTAATCTGTTTTTCCAGGAACACATCTGGCGTGATGTGATGGATACAGCTTTAACTGTCACGGTTACAACTTTTTAGGTTAAAATTATTTTCATCACCCAGGCCCTCCAAATAATAAATCTAGTTGAGTATGAACTAAGTTTAATGCACCCAGCCTATCTACCAACCCACTTAGCTGGAAAACTCTTATTCAATACGAATTCGTTGTTACATTTATTCATTCTGCGGTAAAACGAATGGATCAAGATTATCGCAAGCTTTCTACTGTGACATGGTGAAAGGTGACTGGTGATGGACGGGTTCAATTGCGAGTCTTCTCGGCCACGCACGGGTACCAACTGCGATTAAAACTAAGCAAAAATATCTTGAATGTTAAAAAATTACAAGTTTATTAATAATTGAGTTTTTTTATTTTTGCTTTTATAAACACCATGTATTAACTGTGGTTTTCGAAAACCAAAGTAGTTATCGATTTATAAACAAATAATAAGAAATATTATAGAAGAAATACCTTTCAACTTAATTATTTGTAACTGAAGATACTTAGAGGAGTTTAAATAATATCAGAGGAGTTTAAAGGAAATAAAAACTTAGTTTACCTCTGGGTAAAGCAAAAACGGCTAAAGATTATTCGGAAGACTTTTGTGTTATTGCACAATCTGGCAACAATGTGTACTCTTATCAGCTAAACCGATAACCTGTGGTTAAATATGATTTCCTGATTACAGACATACATGCAATTATGAAGTACCTTCCCACACAGAAGTACATCATGCAGTGCTCTATGTAATAGCCATATAATCTAATATTTTAATTAAACACGTTAACATAACCACCGTTTACCAACGCATTATCCTCATTATTGGATGTATATTGGCTCGAAACTACAATATCGCCTAAGTAATACGTTTCTAATCTGTCTCTATGGCGTAAGTATCCCCTGGTAGATCTGATTCATCTCATTTTATGAATATAAATAATAATAAATAAATATTGAAATTGGCTGTAAATGCATAGTAATTTATAAAATTTTACAAAACTAACTACTGATTTTATTTATCATCGAGCAATGAGACTAGACAATTTTATTTATCTATTAAAAAACAAGCATAAATTTGTTCAAAAATAAAATTAGAATCAAGGTTGTCTAACAAATATTTGTAACGATTTGTAACGTCACATATATTGATCTTTGAAACCGTAGTTGTCCAATCCTGGTTAAAATAAAACAGTGAATTTACATTTAATGTGTATGATGTATAGCTGTAAATGTCATATAGCCTAATTAACTCTGCTAACTGTACGCCGTTTTTAGTCACACGTTGTACGTGTTCCAATAATCAAATACACTAATTTATAGTTTTTCACGAATGCACGATGCCTTTTTTTCTATGAGAGAACTAAAGAGGCTTAGAAATTTGTGTGACACGAAAATAACTGGAAAAATAAAACTTTAACATGTTTTAATGACCTTACCATCTTTGTACGCGTCACAAATCCGTTATTTGTAAACATGGCAACATCGCCTAATCACCAATTTAGCCTTATTTCGTGGTTAAAATATGACTGTATTGTTGCAGAAAACAATTCCTGAAACCACGACACAGCTGGCAAGAGCGTTGGCGAGGTGGATCAAATCGATAACAATGTGGCCAAGGTCAATGTCGAAACCCTGTTATGATCTAGCGTCTCGTCCGCCCCCTCAATGCCACCCTTGCACAATCAATTCCTCCCGATATAGATATCTCGGCACGTGATATCAGCTCACAACAGCTGACTACAATATCCAACCGAAATCTTTAATTTGAAAACTGATAACGGGTTATATTTCATTGTCATTACTAAAAATATTATTATCTTATTTATTTTCACGATAATAAGCATCTACCTATTTTTTAGTTGGTATGTCTTTCCTCTGAGAGGATATTGGCAATCCCTCAGACCAAAATTTGAAACAGTGACGTCATATAGTTATGGACAGCTGTTTAGAGGAACTGAAAACATTCCCCGACATATTCTTAATATAAGCTATTTCCCAAAGGCAAGTAAATACACTATATTTATTACACTATTTATTTCTACCCCAAATTTTTAAATATTTTCTACGGGATACTATAGAATAATTCTACTCCTAGGTTAAATATGTTTTCACTAATTTTAGCTGCAAATTTTGTAATTTAATGGAGATAAATATGAGCTAGTAGACTAGGTTCAGCCAGCCGGTACGACTTTCTAATGCCATATAATGCACAATATTAAAAATCTTAGATCTCCTAGTGTTCAACTTAACGTAGTCCGTAAAAATTTTAATGCCTACAATTAGATGACGTCTGTCACTCATTCTCACACAGTATTATATGATATTTACATTGTTAGTTGTAATTCTTAAGTTAAAAAACGTTTAATTAATTTAGCAAACAAATGCAATCGTAATTGCGCTGCATTTGCTGCGGAGATCTAGGGAATTTAACTATTTTACCCTTCTCGCTAACTTTTATTTATAAATAAGTGGTGGTGGTGAAAAATATCAACCCCCTAGGGAGAGCTAGGTCAGTGTGTCATGCCAGAAACAAGCTTGCAATCATGGTGTCTTTTGCATTGGTCAAATGCTTCCTTTAGCAACTAATGCATTGCACTCATACTTACTATTAATATAATACATTTTAATGTTATTTTGATTATCTACATACTACTGATTAAGTCTTTATAGGGGTCATCTTCATTGAGGTGCTCTCAGTTCCTCAGTACAAGTATTTCATTTAACACAGTGAATTTTCTTAAATATGAAATATCCTAAGTAAGCTACAAATTAATATTTATATGCGCGAAATCGGCCTATGACTAATTAAATTGATTCAAATACTTAAAAATGTACTTAGTTCATAAATATTTTAGTCTTGGAATAATAATATTTTTCTTTGTATGTTCATGAGATACTGTTATTTAATTACAAAATACCATTACTTTGAACTTCTAAACGAACTAAATTTTTACACCAATAATATGTACGAATCAATTGATAAACTGTACTTAAATAAATGCTGATTACACACATACATGTAATTATGCAGTACCTTCACACACGGCGGCTTTAAGCAATGTCCTGTGTAATAGCCATATAATCTACTATGTTAAACACATTAACATAACCACCGTTTGCCGACGCATATCTCATTATTGGACAGTATATTAACTCAAAACTGTAATATCGTCCAAGTAATAAGGTTTTAATCAGTTTCCAGTTTTTTAAATCTTTTACTTTCTGATAATCTTTCGCAGTTGTATGGTCCTATAAACCTAAAAAGTAATAAAATCGTTTTGATTTTTCGTTTTTGACAGAAAAAATGTGTATTTTTCTCAAAAAATGTATTTTTAGAATTGTACAAACTACTCACACAGAATGGATTATTTTAGTATCAAATTGTAGGTATTTAGGTAAACTAAAATTCAATTATTTTCAACATTGTGCTTTTAAAGAAAGTAAAAAATAATAATTTGTAAGTAAAAAAAATAAATTAAATTAGAAATCCTGAAACCATAGAAATCAACTTTCAGATAATCAACACTTCGCGCTGTGAGATTAGGTAGATGTATATGTAAAAAGGGTTTGAGAAAACATTATTGAGAAAACAATTTATTTTCCATTTTTATCCGTTTACGAGTAGCAAATCCACTTAAAGTAATTATTTATTTTACCCAATTTCACAGAACGGTAGCATTCATAAAAAATAAAAATATTTTTAAAAATTTTCCTAAAATAATTAAACTTTTTTGTATCCGTTACAACCTTGAGTTTCTGTAAACCACACCACATACAAAGAGGCTGAATACATAAAGGCCTTTGTTTAAAAATTCTTTACACAAAGTCATATCGTGTCCATGGCTTACAAAACACAATGGCATGGCTGCGAAGAAGCTAACTTACTTATAGATGATATTATTAGAGGCCATTTCAGCTCAAAACAACTTCCAGAATAGTTTCAAATTTTTAAGTTTTCTTTAATAATGAAATCAATCCTATGTTTAAAAATATAATACATTTTTGCAGTAAAACCACCTGCAAAAGTCAATATCAATGTTTAAATTTTTAACAGTTGTTCAGAAACATTTGAAAGTTGTATACACTAGGAATATTATATCTAATATAGTATGGATAGTCTAAATGGAAACAATAACAAATTAATTCAGCAGCAAAATATTAAGAACCTAATACGTGATCAATGCTGATATTTTTTATTAAACATTTTATAATCAATATCTATCTCGCTAATGTATTGAGTAAAAAAAAGGCTAATCCATTAGATTTTTAACACTTTCACTAATGAAAACATTAACTAATTATTATGGATGGAACTTACCTTTGTGGAAGAAACAGGAAAGTAACATGTAAAATACGAACCTGCAAAAAAAGGACGTTGATAAAGTAAAGCTTAATCACATACTTTGGCAATGACAAGTAGTAATTAAAATAGAACTTCAAATCAAATACAGACAATATGAGAAAATTTTTATTCATATAAATATCAAGATAGTTAAAGAGAGTGCAGTGAAAGCTATATATTCTTGTTTATTTAAAACAAAACACGAGGACCGGATACTGGGCCAGCTGGAGATATGCGTTCTGAGTTTTCTGACGGTCAAAATGTCAACGTAACTATGATTGGTCGCCTCTGTCTGAGAGCCTGCAAATAAATGGTCGTTTCCAACACCTCGCGCGCTCTATACTCGCAACGCGTTCAACAATAGGACGCCGTGGATAAACCCTCTACTAAAATGTCCTAGCTTACACTGACGGCTATTACTTCATTGTTACTCTTCTGGAATTCAATAAGTTAGGGAAAAAATGTTTGTATTTACTTCCCTGTGGGAAAAAAGTTAGATCATGAATATGTCTAAAGGGAATGGTTTCAGTTTATCTAAACAGCTGTTCTTATTCTTTTATATTAAAAATTCAATACAATTAATTGCTCTGCTAGTTTCTATGGAAACCTGTTACATGTTTTCCATCTTAAAAATCGCCAACACCCCCCCCTCCCAGAGCTAAGACATATCCATGTCAAAACGTAAAAAGGTTTCAGTGTCACTTCACATCCTCATATACATGCTGACAATTCATTAAGTCTTAAGTTGCGTTTATAACTTTAAAAAGAATTACAATCAAATTTGGCATTTCATTACTGGTAAGCTTATTCCTTGTGTACGTGGTGATCGGACGTCTCCAATGTGAGACGGACCATGAGCATTAAGTTGAAAATCTTAAGGGTAGGTTATTAAGTAAATGAGATTTACAGGTCTTGTTGAACTAAAAAAATGTCGCAAAACTGATCTTACAAGATTGGTTCAAAACAAAATGGCGGTGGTCTAAAAATTGAAGGCTATGAAGATGAAACTGCCGTCATTTTGTTTTGTATCGATCTTTTGAGAACCACCACCATTTTTTCACATCAATCCTTTAAAGGTGTTTTCAGCATCGTTTTTGGTTTAACAAGACCTTCAACTTTAAGTGTGTATCAACCCATGCTTATCTTTAAGATTTTTAACTCCCCATTTTCCATACTCTATGAATAAAGTAGATTACTATATTAGTTAGTACTACGAGCTTTGACTATGGATTTCAATCCAATTTTGAAATGTATTGTCAAAGCTATGAGTTGTGCTAGTTAGATAGTTGTTATTTATTACTTTATACGAGTAACGTTTGCTATGCAAAGCACTTTGTCTGCTGTTGTCTACTTTGCTTAATGTATTTACCAATTGAAATTGTTTTAAGAATAAGTAGTACCAATATTATATGTACTAGTATATTGGGTGTTTGAATAGTGGCAAATGTTAATCAGATACACTGAAACATTTGTAATGATAAAATAAAACGTTAAAAGCCAATAATATGTGCAGCAGAAACATACTTTACTTAGATTTAAAGTTAAATTGTATTTCATTAATGGCAATTATCAACCTAGCAGTAAAGAGAAAACAAAATGATTACACCTAACTTGAAATAATTTTAAAAAAGATACTACAAAAATCAGTTCGATAAGGTTAAATTGACAGTTTCTATTGCAATACCACAAAGTTTTAATGTGTTTGGATGGAAGTAAAAACGTGATATTGAACAAGGAAAATATAACATCGGACGGAATTGATTTTGAATTATAAGCTATGAGTTTTTTGTTATTGGGTTTGCCTAACTGCTTCTGAAATATATTTACAATTGCATACGACTTACATACAATTTTAAACCTTTATTCCTTTTGACATTTAAAAAATATTTTCACAATAATTCAATTATTTTTGTACCAAGGTGAAACTTGAGCATGACTAAGAGCTGAAGATGTACCATGTTTGGGAGCATCCAAATAATATTCTTCCAATTCTCATACCAAATAAATCTATGATGTACGAAAAAAATACAGATCTGCCCTTTAAAGAAATGGTAGCCGTCTCAAAAACGACAACTAAGCAAGCGTTTATGGTAATACTAAAACAGTAAGGTTAGCATTCCCTGTGCAGATGGGGTGAGGGCAAATAGGACTATGTTTGTGGAGTTGACTCAGCATACAAAGCCGCTTAGGCTCATCAAGAATAGGTTTACACTAAACTTGATGGAAGCTACGTATCTTATTTATTAAAACGTTAAGGGATTGGTAATTAAAAAACCAACCATGATGACGTTTCTTGAATAGTAAATATAAAATACATCAGGAATTTGAAACTATTTAGATAATTGTTAGTGTCAAGGACTGATCTAAGAGTAGACAATAATCATTAATTAATAATGTCCCAGTAATTATAGTTATTATACTTTTTTGTGTTTTAAAATCACACGTTTCTCACGTTAGTAACTCATTTCGTTTTCAAGTGAAAATATATAAATAAACACGGAAATGCTAAAATACATTTTAATTTAATTTGGATAGAAGGTGTTTGAAAACACGAGTATATTAGTTCATATATATTTGTACACTAATTTTATAGTACTTTTACATTGACAATTTTCCATTATGCAATATTTCATTCTAGTTTATCCCTCTGAAATTAATATCCTAAATGTACCTCGTTTTATGTATATTTATTAATAATATAATATGTTGTGTATGTATACACATTTTAAATAGTAGAAAACTGACTAAAAATCCTATAAATTAAAAAAGCTGCAATATATGTAAAATGACAGCAAACCTTAGCTCTGATAGAGCAACCACATTTCTTGCAGCTCAAATCTCATTTCAAACAAATTGTAATTGAAAGGGCTCGCATTGAGTGGTGACTTGGCGTTTCCAGACAGAAAAATTAAATTACATTACGTCGAGTTTCAACTCGATTTCAATGCTAAATGGATGCGCTACGTAATGTTTTGGAAAGTTTCACGTGTTTGTTGAAACCCTTCTATCTTTCTGTGCTAACTTAATCAACTTCTAGCGTATAAGTATTTGTATACATAAGTAATAATAACTCATTAGCGGATTTCCCATGGGGAAGAAGCTGGTGCCGTAGGTCCATGGCAAGACCTAATGCCATAACCATGTTACTTTTTCGTTTTGAGGTGCCGAGACACCAAAAACGTCGTTAAAAATATTTTTCTCTATCTCTGATGGTTACCGAGACATAACAACCATATGCAGTAAGTTGTATTTTAGGGCTCCAATGATGGATAAGAGAAATTAATATTTCATTTATTAACCTACATTTTAGTATACGGCTTTGTATTAAGGTACTTGTAGTTGAGGTCCTTTCATTTATGCTTGAAAATCATAGTTTATGTGTTTATCATGGCAGCTAACCTGCATACTCTTTTCACATGTAAGTCATATAGAGATTAAGCAAACTACTTTATTTATGGACAGATGTAAATGAAACTTGGTATAAATGGTAAAAACATTATGCTAGAAATGCCTATTTTCAGTGTTTCTCACAGCAGCAAGTCTGCATACTCTATCTCATTTTAATCTTTTGGAGAATAGGCAATCTCTTTTATTTATAGACATATACTGAACAAACTTGTCATGTATTACTATTGTCATACTATTGATTTGAAAATTTGCTGAAATATTTCATCTTTTGGTCAATATGGAAAACCGTGTGGTGTTTTAAAATATTACTATACAAATATCTTTACTCCTAAATATGTTTATGAGGCTTGGCTAAAGATTTACAATTACATGATCATTCATTCATTGAAATACATTCTCCTTTTATAAAAACTATTTCAAACACATTTAATAAGCTGTACGCATAGACATATGGTTTCCAAGAGTGGCATAGTTTTGAATTTATGACAAAGTAAATAAATCTTAGAATTATATCTGCATATATGCAAATACAAATAAATGGTTTTATTAAAATTTAAAAAAAAGTTCGATAAGTCTAGAAAAAATTTAGTTAAAAACTATCACAAAAATATAATAAAAAATATAGCTACTACGTCGAGCAACGTAAAGTATAAAAAGTAAAACATTGGATGAAACTTGTACCCTCTGTTCGAAATATGAAAACGGTATCTTTGACATCGCGTTAGGCTTAACAAAGTTGCTTTTGCAAGTACTCGGTGGAATGGAGCGAATATGAGAAGTTGATGAAGCTAGCTGGTTATTAAATTTCACATCAGCCCCGATGTAATATCTTCATTCTCTTAACATGCTCTTGTTTATTGGCCGCCGCAGTAACGAGCACACAATGTCTTGTAAGGCCTAATCCGCCTTGCAATTAACCAGCATTTTAATTTCGTCAAACTACCGGGCTGGTTTTTGTGTGCAAGTTAGTTGCCTCAGTAAAAACCGAGTGTGTATGATACAAAACAGAATTTTTTTACACACAATTTAGTGAGATTAATACAAATTATTATAAAGTACGAAAAATGGAGCGTTACCCTTGTTACTAGATTCAAAATAACTAATAGCTTAAGTGAATTTCTTACTAATATTATTACTGGTACTTTTTGAAATGTTGACCTACCCAGGTAGGTCTTTTAAGCCAAGTACGAAAGAGAAATGAGTGTATGATGGGTGTGGGGTGATCTCGCTGTAGTCTTACGGTGTTGTACTGTAGTCTTGTTTCTGAAGACCAACATGTTCCTCAGACAGTACTGTTACAGAGAATGACATCTAAGGAGCTCACAGGAAACGTGAGATCCGAACCATAATTTTGCCTCTAAATTAAGGACAGATTTACTTATGAGTAATTATGGTCTTTACGGATAAATGTAATATTCAATAATGCGGACGTTAATCCACACAAGGTGTGGATAAAGTGCAAAGGGAACCACCCTTTTAAAAAACAAAATTAAAATAAAATATCTCGAGATTAGGCTTAAGTCTTTTTTTGTACTTTTTTCCTTTTTTAAGTGGCCTTGGTTTCCGTATACAGACAGGCACAACATGTAAATTTCGACTCTCAGCTCATATTCAAAAATATTTAAATACTTCTCCGTACATTTTGTATAGGCGAGAAAGTAAAAATGATTAACCTAATTCATACTTAAAACCCCCCTTTAAATGGCCCCCATTGTGTGCCACAACTAGGATTAGCTTTCCTGGTGAGGTAATTCGTATAGTGACGAATCATGGGTGCGGGGCCACCACACCCTGCAGCTGCTTGCACGTAGATAACAGAGTGATAACACTGTGGGTCGTGTGAAAAAATCACGAACGTATTTGGTTGGAGGATAAAACTGGACACGTCATACGTCCGTGTTTATGTCCTGAGTGTTTAATACGAGAGAAAGGAATACAAGATGCGACTAGAAATGTAGAATCAAGGTTTCACGGTGGGTATGGTTAAAGATCTTACGACCTTCATCGCAAAATCTGTACAATAAAGATTTCTGTGTAAGAAGTTGGGCTTGCTTTTCAGATGATCTGTAAAAATAGACAAAAAAGTCTCAATATGTTAGGAGGGAACAGATACGTTTTGTAATACGTATCCTACAATATTACTAAAACGAAACGAAAATATGATTCAGAGAACTCCCACCTCTCTAAACGGTAAAATAGGATGCAATAATTCAAACGTAATCTGCGTGAAATCAATGTTCTGAAAAAGGGTGCACGTGAATAGTAACGTAGATAAGGAGAAGTAGGAGGAAGGTGAGGAGGGGGAGTAGGATGAGGATGTGGAGGAGGAGGAGGAGGAGGGGGGGTCCTTTGTCTGGTCGGGCGAACGGCCAGAACACGACAGCCAACACAACGGTGCCAAGCGGGTGACATAGGCAGGTCAAAGTCACAGGTCACTGCCCCGTCCCAGCTCTGAGGCAAACTGGGGTAAGCGTTGCACGCTATGGTTGGCAGCCTTGCACCTTCAAGACTACAAATCTGAGCAGAGAGCGTATCAAGCAAAGAACAAGAAGAGATGGTAGAATAACGTCACCAAGGACACATCATGGAAGTGGGGGCAAAATTGGAAGAGACAGGTGATAGAAAGGGATGGAGAGCAGTTGTTGGTGCTTTCAAATCCTGCATCGGGCATAAGTGGCTATAGGAATGAGTGAGTTAATAGTGTATCACCAGATATCACCAAGACTTACACATGACTTCAGGATAAATCTAGTTGGCCCAAAATTATCACATACGAAAATTGAAAGAAACCCAAAAGCATCAGCTTTTGAACTCGCGACATTGGACCTCAAGGGCTGATCTGCCTCTAGTCCACCTCCTAAAACTGATTCACATCACGAAATTTGTACAAGCAACATTATTTCTTCAGCAAAGAAGACCATCCTACTATGTGGTAAATTCATGAGTAATCAATATTTGCACGAAAATTTGAAAAAAATTACATAATACGGTTTCTTTTGGACGCTTCTTGACCCTCACTCCTGGATTTTCAGGAATCTTATCCGGAAGTACACTTGAGGTTGGGTCCTACGCAATGAATAGTGGCTTTGTATTCATCCAAACGTCGGCAATTAGTCGATGACGTAGAGGAGCGGCGCAGGGTGTCTCCGTACAGGCTTTGGGCGACGCAACTTGGGCCGATAATAGGGCTGTGATCTCCATAAATTACCATAGTCCGGTGCCGTCCCCACTCGCCTATCTGGGGAGATACTCGGAATTAATTAGGGTAGGTGATCTAAGCTCAGGGCCTAACTAGGAATGCAAATACCAGTCAGGAATCATTAGATGCATTTAATCATTCAGCTGCCGGTAACGATTTTTTACGAAGAAAAATTATTACTCAACAATGTATGAGCCAATGGAACAAATTACCTTGAATTTAATTGAAATCAAAAGATAAAAATGTAATTTTTAATTTAAAAATAGAGTGTTACCTTTAAAACTATTTCATTTTTCAACCATCGGAAGATGCTGCCAAATGATTTTGTCGAAAAAGTCACCCATACTTTACTTTATAATTACTTTAAATTAAAATTAATTTAATTTTTAAATAGTAATTATTACTGTTTTTTCATTTTTTATTTTTACTTTAAAATACTTTAAATTGTTATTATAATGTTTGGGAATGAAATGTAAAATTCCAAAATATTAAAACAAAGTATAAACCTTGAAATAAATTACATTATTATACATTATCAAATAGAGATACTTGCAGAGATGTTTAAAACAGCGTCATGTTCTTCCACTGCCATCTGTAGGTCTATACGTTCTGCAATGCCTTCTTTTTATAAACCTAATTCCCAGAAATCTAGTACAAGGAATCATGTTCATCAATATCACACCAGAAATACTCAGTTATTGCAGTCGTGCAACACTTTTAGAGAAGAGTCCTTCCTACATTTGTCTAAAAATTTTCAATAACTGCATAAACTACATGAAAGAGAGGCCGTCATTCAAGAATTAAAAAAACATGCCATACATTTTTCATATGCAAACTGCTCTTACAGTATTTCTAAATACTTTGAGAAACTAAAAAAATAGTTATAAGAATAGTGTAGATAGCCTAAACTGCGAAGAGTCTACTGCCTATGCCGACATGTAATGCAAGGGTGTTTATTGATTAAATAATTAAAGTAATTAATTAAAATTGTATTTACATATAGACAAGACGGATTATTCTATTGATTCGTCAATACATTGACTATGTTTACAGGAATAAAATTTTTATCTTTGTAATTTGTCAGATAATTGAATAAAATGAAAAGAAATGTATTTATTTCCCTGTGGGAAATAGGTTAGATCATGGATAAGTCAAAAGGAATATTTTCAGTTCCTCTAAACAGCTGTTTTTATTCTTAACGAAAAAGTAACAATTTCAAAATTGGTTAGGGGTTAAGGGGTTACTACACAGGGAGAATAATTCAAGAAACAATTTTATAATGTATAAAAATACAATGATATAATTCAAAGTAGGAACGGGACATTCAGCTTCCTCGTCAAATTGTGCGTGGATATAAAGAAATAACGAACCTGGAGCATGTCTCAATAGAGCGGAAGGCTTTGAAGAGGGTCCCTACACACAGTCCCGGGCTTCAGCCTGTGTGACGCGACGCCCTCTCTCTGTCGTCTGTCGTCACTCCCAATTTGCTCCAGATTTATTCAACGAGGATTAATTTGACCCCGTCAAACTTGCCTAGCCCACTAATTCTCCCGGTGTTATTAATGGGCTGAACAAATGGGTGGCGCTGCGACAAAAAACAACTGACGACAGACGACGCGCGGCACGGTGGGCCGGTGGCCGCGTCATCGCTGGAAACTATTTCTTTTTGTAGTATACCACGGTCACTTTTTTATAATCGGCGAACACACTTTGGTTTACATTATAAAATATGTGTATTAACAGGAATATAATTGTGTTAGAACCTTAACCTTAAAATTAATGTAAGTTTTAAATCTTTATTATGAAAAAACGATTATATACTTTATAATTTATTAAATAAATACTTGTGGAATTGTTTGGCATTGAAATATGTGAGCGTGTAAATGTCGATGAATAGTTAGTAGTCACAAAATATGAAACTGTCTATGGAAACATTACTCATAATTAATTTTTAATTAGGCATTGGTTCGGTCTTCACGTTAAACTGTAGTATTCTGTTTGGGATCAATTCTGTCAACATGTCAGCCTTAGTCTCAATACAATCAAGACAAACATTCAAAAAACTAATTCATAGTTCTAAAAATTCATCTGTTAAAACACTCAAAATATGATACACATTTTGTACACATAAAATGTGTTTTAAAAAATAAAAAATATTTTTTTTAACGATAAGATTAAAAAAATAACACTATTTTTAAATGCAATTAATATAAATGTGTAAAATAAATAATTTATTTTATTTGTAAAAAACTACTTTGTCGTAACGTTTTCTATTGTTTATAATTACTGTAATCACTAATTTGGTGTGTAAATCTTAACTCCAAATGAAATTTTTTAATATTTTAATGAGATCAAAAATTTTCATAGTGACCAGTAAAGTACTGAATTAACTAGGAATACAGTGCAAACAAAAAACATGCACACAATACGAAGTACATGAGTTTTGAAAGATTAAATTTTAACGATAAGTAAAAATAAATACGGTAACCACTTTTTCTATTAGGGTCTAAACCGAGTGTTAAAAAGGCCATCATTTGTAATATCAGAATGTAACATACAATTGCAAGTTGAATTTTATCCTGTATCAAAATATAACCTGCTTATTATAATACGCATTGCTAATTAAATTAATAGCTTTTTTCTAAAAAAGGATTATACAAAACCTTTTTTCACGCTTGCGTGGCTAGATAAACAGGCCCCTAGTAGGTTTTCAACCCCTGGCCCCTTGAATTCAGTAGCGGAATAAAAGGGGTTTGAGATCTGTTGTATTACCAGTTTGAGTGAGAGGGAAGACGAAGGAAGATTCACTTTACAGTTAAGTGGTGGATCTTCACATGACAGCAACTTTGTTATTTGTAGTCTACCAAAAGCAACAAAAACATGATAAATATTAAATATGTGGAAACCTATTTTCAGTCGTAAAAAGATAGTGGTAAACAATAGGTACATAATTACCCTACAAAATAGAGATATTATGTTTATGTACCCCATGTCAAGTCAAGCCTGGTGAAAAATGGACCTAGACACCTTTGCTGGAAACTCTTCAACACCATCCCAGGTGAAATTAAGAGTTTAAATTAAGAGCTTCAATGATATTGACAAATTTAAATTGAAGCTAAACGAATATCCATTGGAAAGAAGAACTATTACTTAAAGAAAGGGCCAAAAATGTTTAAAACGACCATGGTGTGGATACACTACAAGTGGGACATTCTCCAGTATCAAGAATCAATATTTTTGTAGCTATGCAATTGCTTACAATTGAAGAGCAAACTTCAAAAATGAAATAATGGGCACTTAAACTGAGTGGTTTCTTTCTATAAGGAATGAAAAATTTAAAGAACATATTTTGTGTAAAAAATGCAAACGTAACAAAAACCTCCAAATTTGGGGGTAGTTTTTTAAAGTAAAATGTATTATGAATATAGTTAAACATGTTATAAAAGACATTGCAATTTTTCTTTATGAAGATTAAATTCATTGGTTTTAGTACCCACTAGAGCAAAGTGTCTCTTTCCTCTCCAGACATTTTAGTTTTAATTTGAGAATAGCCTCTTACGATTAAAGAGTCACAAAAGTTCTTGGAAAATATCAAGTAATTTTGCGTGGGAGAGGGTCTCACTAGAGACCGCAGTTGTCTCAATTCATCACAAGTGTAGTCCGTCTACAAATAAATATAGTGTGCAAATAGAAATTTCCTTTCCATCACAAAATAAATCGTTCTTTATTCACTATTTTATTACCACGTTAAACTAAAAGAATGTTGGTTATTTTAAATTAATGATTGCATTATTTTAATTTATCGTAGTATTTATTAGGAAAGTTTAGTTCTACTTTTTACCAGGAAGTGATTATTAAAATTATTTTGAGTATGGACTTCTTAGGTATAATATTGAGTCATTTCTAACCACGTATGAGGAGTCTACCTTTTAGAAGTTGAACGATTATATCAAGAATAAAAAAAGTTTATTACATTTTATTTGTTTCGATTAAATAAATTTACTTGATTCTACCATACCGTGAAAATAAACATTTATTATGGTTAGATGGTTAGATGCTGCACAAAGAAGGCTTTGTTCATTAGGCTATTTAATATCTCAATTACTATTGTTGGCTGAGTCTATATTCCAACCAGATTTCTTCAAGTAATACAGTTGAGTATTCGGTTGTTCCCATTCGATAATTCCATCACCATATGTCGCGGCACGTGCTGTCGGCCTCTCGCATGTGAGACAAGAAAGTTATTTATGAGCCAACATAAAGGTCCCGACTTCGGTACGTGCACGTGCGTGGACAAAAACTGTAGGAAAATATGCTTGATGTCAGGCGGGTAATTGAGACTTGACGGAGTATCCGACAAATGAAAATGTTAATTGAACTGTTCCTCGGAGTCGAGGTGGCCTTTCTTGAAGTTGGGGCGTTAAAATTCTCTAAATGCTTATTATTCTCCTTTTTCTATCTTAATTCCTCAAGTCAACGACCTACTCTAGTAAGTTTGGTAAATATTAGTGACGATTGGTCGATATGAGTTTTATGGATTTTATTATATGTAGCTTTGTTACTGAGAAAGGCTACCTGATTTATGTTTTGCAGGATCATACACTTAGACTAGCATTATAAACCCATCAACTATGATTTTAAGCATAACTTGACGGTTCTCAACCACTTGAATATGAATAGCAAGTTTCATCCAAAAGTATTGGTTGGTAAGTGAATATTAGTTTGTTATTATCCTCCATCAGATTAACGTCGTAGCTGCAAAGTACAACGTACCGACGATATATTTGGGTTACAAACTCGTCCAAATAACGTAGTAAATCACAGCTTTACCATACAACCACCACATCTGTCTTGGGGAGGGGGGGTGTTGGCAATTTGCATCACCAAAATTTGAAATCAAGAATCTTTATTTCCGTACAGGCATACAGTGTATGTATTTGGACATGTCAGATATAGAGAGAATTTCGAGGAATCAACATTAGTCAAGATATTAACGAAGCAATTACAATCATGGAAGTACAAAATAGAAATTTAAATAACGAAACACATCAACAAGGACAGGCAGGAGGACCAAAACAGATAATATATTAGAGTACAGAAAAAAGAAAAAGCAATAATGAGTCACAGCATTAAAAGAGGAGGATTTTTAATTTCTAGATTGGCGTGGAAAAATTTCACTAATATTGTAAAAGGGGTTCACAAGCAGCCATTGCAAAATCTTTTATTTGAAAGTAATAAATGGGGACTCAGGAATAAACAGTGTAACAGAGTAATAAACAGTGACGTCATATGCGTAATGACATCATATGTCTATAAAGACAGCTATTTGGAGGAACTAAAAACATTCCCTTTGACGTATCCATGATCTACCCTAATTACCACAAGGAAGTAAATGCAATCATTTTTAGAATAGCTATCGTAGCCATGGACACACACACACACACACGCACAAATACACACACACAAACTTATATTTTTTAAAGATTTAATTTTTTTAAAGATGTTTAGTTTCAAACAAATTTTTAATTCTTCAAAGAAATTAAACCATACTGATGACCAGTTTTTGGTCGGTTTTATACAAAGAATAACCCAACTGCACACTAAAAATAAACGAATTTCAATACGTTTTAATATTTTTCACTCAATTCAGGAGAAAAAATCACACATAAAGAATATTATTGTGTGTTTATCAGAGTATTTCCTAATTTATTTACGTAATCCGATTCGTATTTATAAACAAAAGAGTTGAAAACATTTTAATGAATAAAACTTACTTATATGTAAAATTAAAAATGCAACATATATAATAATATTGGATTAAACAACACGTGTAAGTTTACATTTTAGTGAATATGTGTTACCTATGAAAGTATGTAATTCCATACTTAACCTGGAAAAACTCGTGGTCTTAGCATTAAGATCAAATTAAATGTTGGATAGTGAATTAATTTAAAGAGAAATTGGCATTGTCAAAAAATATTGTTCATTATACTGTTTTTAAAAAATATATATATAATGAACAACATGTGGACATAGCTCTAACAACAATAATAATAAATTACTATAAAATCACAGAAAGCAAATACAAGGTTAAAAATACATGCAAGAAAACTCTAAATACATTATGCAACGGTAAAACTCTAAAATAAATCATTTAAAAAAATCACAGAAACCAGTCATTAAGCCTAAAAATATATGCATAAAAACAACTCCATAAGATGAAACGATCATACTTCTACTGTAAAAGTATAATGGTAAGTATAACGGATATATAAATATGAGTTAGTATCAATTTAATTCTCATAACAACATTTGATACTAAATAATGGTATATATGAACTTTTTAGGGTTTAATAGCATAAAATGCCTTATTCCAAAACCTTATCACTTTTTTAACCGAAACGAAACTCGATCTCATAAATACGCACGATATACAAATACGGCCAGTGTAAACAAGAAGTAAATGAGAGAACAAAAGCATTAGTGGAAATATTGTGTAGTACAGATTGTCGCCGGGTGTCGTGGCATTAGCATGACAATGGCGGTTTTAAATGTGCCCCTGAACATGTGCCCGGACCATTGTGTCGGATCGTACAGATAAATCTGAATCTCGGTACAGTAGTCTCCACGTGGAGTGCGGATAGCTCCATTCATACAAGTTGCATGCGGAACTGCCCCGCTTTGTCTACAACCCCCATCCCAGCTTTGATCAAACCTTCTGCTGAAACGGTTATCTAAAATGCCCTTCACCACATCGGTCTATTACTGTGCTAAACCACTGAGAATGATATTGTTAAAGAAATTCTACTACCTAAACTTAATAGTCTACCAATTTCACAATCGATATTTGGAACGTCCGAAATTTACAAAAAATCTATAGTTATTGTTGCAGTTACTCTATAAACTATGTGCAATCGAATGCTGAACTCGAATCAAAAGTATCATCAATAATCTTTTACGGCTTAGGATTTAAAAAATCTTCATAATTCTATGTTTAGTCCTAGCAAAAAAGAACGACTTTTGCTGTTCAACACATATATCCTAAACATCTGTTTTTAAAGCAGTATGAAGGAAAAACCATTTTAGTGTAACTATTAGAAACATTAATCGTACAATCGTACAGCTGGACAAGGTCTTTGTCTGGTATGATGTATACAACACAACAATAACAGGTAGCTGGCCGTCATGTGAACATGGCTCATCACACACCACAAAACACATGTTACGGGCACTGAACATCTGTTATCATAAACACCACGCTCTTGCCGTTCGACTGCTACACAATCGTTCTCTTTTATTTACATTATATTACATTTATTTTCAATTATTCCTATTAAAAAAAAAGTAAACAACTACGTTAACTACGTAAGTATTAAAGTAAACAGTGTTAGTACTGTTGGATAATTTATCAATTAAATCATGTTTTACGAATCAAATATATAACAGTGTATTCATTAAACATATTTGTGAGTTTGAAAGTTAAATATAAAATTGTTTTTGGAATTCCACTCCGAAAGGACTTGATTTCTATTCGTGTATTTCTATTTCGGTTTCGTGGTGTTATACCCTTTGATATAACGACAAAATAACTTTTTTAAATCATAAAATTATGCTTTTCATAGCTTAGTTGTTTCTAATTCAATGCGGAGTTTGAGTGGCTTAACTTTATTATGCAGATTTGTACTGTTCGTCTCTTAAGTGTCTGGCTGAGGTCTAGTCGACTGTTGAATTTATGCGTAGGGGAAGAGAATTTAAAAAAAAACGTCTTTAGTTTGAATTGTATATAATATACAACGTTGGTTGGGTCTTTTTAATTACACGATTAGAGATACTTTATATTGTGCATGTTCTTAATTACACCACTCACAACCTAATAACTGGAGAAATAACAACAAATATAGTAAAAACATTAATATTCATAAATTAACTCACTAAGCCACTGTAGTAAAATAATACACTTAACCAAAACAAAATAAATAAAACGGTCAAACTATATTTATATTTGACCATGCCTGATATAAAATAAGCTTTAACATACCTATACGATTCCAAACGGTTATGCATAATTGGGTTTTGTATATGATGAAACGAGACGTCTCGAATGTAAACATGAATTGTCTTGAGGTGAAGAGCGGCTGACCGGCGTATGAAGGGCGGGGCTGTGTACTGACATTGATAAGTGATAGAGTCGGGGAGAGATGGATAATTGATAGACCCGTCAGATGAAGGAGGGAGACGGAGAGGAAGAGGGAGAGAGATTATATCAACACTCTCGTGTTGTAGCGCGAGCAGACCACGTGCCTATATTGGCACTGGGGAGGAACCCCTGTATACCATGTTATACCAGAGTAACACATTTAATAAGAAAAAAATAGAATAAGTTTTCGTCAGTTTTAAGCACATGTAGCTCTGAATCACAACTTACAAATTAACTACACTTTTTACAGCTTATACATTACAGGACGATGGCGTCGTCCTGTAATCTAGCTACTTGGAGGTCACGAATTGTGGATAGTTCTAAGCCATTGTTGGTGGGTGTAGTGAGTGTCCTCTTGTGTGGATTAACGTCCGCACAATTGAATACTACGTTAATCCGAAAAAGACCATCTTCATAATTAGACCAGTTCGTAATTCAGAGGCAGTGGTTAGTATTCCACGTTAAACTAAAGTCTGGATTGTCATCGGCTGTTGGGCTATTAATTAACAGTCCTGCCTAAGGAACATGTCAGCCTTGCAAGGCACGACTACAACATCACGCAACAATAATCATATATTTTATCCTTATTCATACTTGGCTAAAAAATACGTATCTTGTAGCATGGTCGCCATTTCAATAATCTAATCTAACTTACCAAAAACTAGCAATCTGGTTTATCTGACTTGTGAAACTATAATTGTTCAATCAAATTTCTTATCTTCATGTCTTAACTTTAGTGTGTTATCGGTTAAGTTTTTTTTAATGTCATAAAATAGCGAAAAGAAGTTTCCGCCATTTTTGTATTTGAACAGTACTGTCACATAGCTAGCTCAGATTAGAAAACGTCTAAAGGCTCTAACATTATATAGATATTATGTTCAGTTCATATAATTTTAACGCAAAATGTTGTGCTATAATAGATAGATAAATAGGATACTCAACTTGAAAAATCATTTAATGTTACATTTGGAACCTTATAATTATAACTTAATTCGTGTACTTATCGTGAACTTTAAAATTAAGGACAAAATTAGGTTTATGATAGAATCAGACACAACAATTTAGAAATCAATAATGATCAGGAATATTTATTTGGTGCGAATTGGGTCGAATGAAATGTTTTAATCACGGTTGAATCTCATTAGCCCAACAGGTTTTTATAGTTATGTTAATCCGTCAGAATCACATCGATTATTGCATGTTCAACAACTCAATAACAAGAGGCTTCTTCGACCGTTGTGATAGGATTTTGTACCCTAAAGTAGTAAAACAAAATCAAGTACAACATAAGAGCAGCTCAATATCGAAGTCCTCTACAACTGGAGATTTAAACTTCATTTCCCGGAGCTTATAAAGAATCCTTCCACGCAGTCCGACTGAAACATCCTTTTATTTTTACTACCACACTATACGTAGTACATATGCAGAGAAAGGTTTTATTCTATTAAGGATATAAATTCCTAAATAGTACGTCGATTCAAAGAAGACGTATTCAATAAGAGATTAGGGTGAATATTCGTGTGTCCGAACAAACTATTTTTGACTAATATTCAAAATCTATTCAATAATAGGTTAAAGATTCAGCTCAGCCTGAATTTTTACTTCGATATAATTAGTTTTCAATTGCAGAGGGTTTACCATGATACTATAGTAAAATTAAAATATATTAGTATTAAACTGTACAAGAAAGATAATGATGAAATAAATATATCAGATATTCGTATATACCGGGGAGAGGTAATGAAATGGCTTACTTTTTAACTACACGACTTGGCACCACACTTTAAATTTGGAACCAGCTCAATTTTAAGGTTCATTAAGGAATACAATT
Organism: Nephotettix cincticeps; assembly: GCA_023375725.1. Taxonomy (NCBI): domain Eukaryota; kingdom Metazoa; phylum Arthropoda; class Insecta; order Hemiptera; family Cicadellidae; genus Nephotettix; species Nephotettix cincticeps. The sequence goes on along the minus strand of CM041789.1, from coordinate 65,343,775 downwards.
TCAGATTTTTACAATATGGCCGCCATTTTCCAAAATGGTGGCTAACTTAAAAATTACTTACAAAACGCCATGTTTTTTTATTTTGTTTTTTTATTCTACTCTCTAGAATAAAACCTTTTTCTTATTGGGTGTTTTTCAATATCTAATGGTTTAGAAGCTACGATGACATTTTAACATTTCAATTTAATTTCAAGCCGCCATTTTCTAATATTAGAAAATGGTGGCCATCTTCAGAACATTTGAAAGTGTATTCCTAAATAAAACTTAAAATTGACTTAAAAGTTCCTAATTTAAAGTGTCCTGCCTCATATCAAAGAAATAAAAGCTCGAAGTCCTCGTAGTTTCTAAACCATTAGATATACTGAAAAAACACTAAATTAATAAAATGTTTTATTTTAGAGAGTATCCAAAAACAAAACTAAATACAGAATGGTTCATAAGACATTTTTAAGTTAGCCACCATTTTGGAAAATGGCGGCCATAATGAAGAAATCTGAAATTGTATTCCTGAGTGAAACTTAAAATTGAGCAAGTTTCAAATTTAAAGTGTGTAATTAAAAAGTTAGCTAGTTGATTACCAAAAAAAATCCTAGATATATTAGAAACCCAATACTGTTTATTTTAATGTTGACGTGTTGACCATCTGCGTTTGTTCATTACGTAGAGATATTGGAGCTGAATTAGCTGGTCTTTATATGTTACAAAACTGCCTAATCCATTAAACTGTACTATAAACTTATCACAATCGCGCTTTACTCACCAACTTAAAATAACCACCAGAGTAGTCTGGTGTCTTTTATATGAATATGTACAAGTCATTTTATGAGTTATGAGTATTTCTTATCACTGCTTCGAGCGAGAGTTAGATAAAAAGCTGGTAACAAAACAACCAGAAAACTTAAAATTACAAATGAATTCCTTTGGAAAGAAATGTGAAGGAAAATACGAGGTAAATATGAAGTCGATTCGAAAAGCATACGACAAGCATAAACAGTCGTTGAGTGAGTTCATGAATGTTCCTCTAAAGAAGAGGCTGGCGCTTTAGAGGGGTGGAGGGAGAGAAGAAGCTGGTGTTAAAGGGAAGGGGCGCTACTCATTCAATTTGCAAACATGTGACGTAAAGTGCTTTTATACATAATCTGAGAGGTGGATATAAACGAATATTTCGAATATCATCGCACGTCAATTTCAAATTTCCTTTCCCAAGTCTATACTTAGTGTACAATACATACATAAAAATGCGTGTTGAAATGGTATTCTCTTCTCATATCTAAGTGAATTCTTAATTGATTTTCAATATAAAACTATAGAATGAAGTGAATTGAGCTAAACACGTATTTGTAGGTCTATTAATTAAGAAATAAAACTGTCTGTACAGTTTGAAGGCTATTACAGAAGCTAAATCTCGTGCCTTAATAATTTAATTTAAGGAACGATTTAAAGGATCGTGGAAAACAAATAGAGAAATTGTGCACACACAAACTTCAATAGACTTCAAATTGCAATAGAAGGTAATTTCATGAGATTGATAAGTTCCATACAGCAGGTGTTAGGATATTTATTACAAACTTGATTTTCTAAAACTTTTTTTAAAAATTATTTTTTTATGAAAGGTTTTTGTAAATAGCTTATGTTATAAGCGACGACTGTAAAATACAGAAACAAAAATTAAATGTTTGGTAAGAAATAGAATTTAATTAGACTACAGTTAAGGGAAAAAATAATAGATCAGACACGGTTGGACGGGTTCCGTGTAGGAGCACGGTTCGTGAGGCGAGCTTGATCACAGAACGAGCGCGTCAAACCCGTGTCAGATCTTGAAATAAATCCACATTTCGCGTGCACGCCACTCAAACACGTAACATATTGAATTCGCGTTCAACGAGTCATCGTGTCTATTCAACTGTGACACTGAATACACGTCAGGTATCGGTGATGGAACAGTTACAACTGTACAAACTGTGACACTTCCTCGTAGAATAACACGTCAGGTATCGGTGATGGAACAGTTACAACTGTACAGCCCTCAACTGTGACACTTCCTCGTGGAGAATAACACGTCAGGTATCGCTGATGGAACAGTGACAACTGTACAGCCCTCAACTGTGACACTTCCTCGTGGAGAATAACACGTCAGGTATCGGTGATGGAACAGTTACAACTGTACAGCCCTCAACTGTGACACTTCCTCGTGGAGAATAACACGTCAGGTATCGGTGATGGAACAGTTACAACTGTACAGCCCTCAACTGTGACACTTCCTCGTGGAGAATAACACGTCAGGTATCGGTGATGGAACAGTTACAACTGTACAGCCCTCAACTGTGACACTTCCTCGTGGAGAATAACACGTCAGGTATCGGTGATGGAACAGTTACAACTGTACAGCCCTCAACTGTGACACTTCCTCGTGGAGAATAACACGTCAGGTATCGGTGATGGAACAGTTACAACTGTACAGCCCTCAACTGTGACACTTCCTCGTGGAGAATAACACGTCAGGTATCGGTGATGGAACAGTTACAACTGTACAGCCCTCAACTGTGACACTTCCTCGTGGAGAATAACACGTCAGGTATCGGTGATGGAACAGTTACAACTGTACAGCCCTCAACTGTGACACTTCCTCGTGGAGAATAACACGTCAGGTATCGGTGATGGAACAGTTACAACTGTACAGCCCTCAACTGTGACACTTCCTCGTGGAGAATAACACGTCAGGTATCGGTGATGGAACAGTTACAACTGTACAGCCCTCAACTGTGACACTTCCTCGTGGAGAATAACACGTCAGGTATCGGTGATGGAACAGTTACAACTGTACAGCCCTCAACTGTGACACTTCCTCGTGGAGAATAACACGTCAGGTATCGGTGATGGAACAGTTACAACTGTACAGCCCTCAACTGTGACACTTCCTCGTGGAGAATAACACGTCAGGTATCGGTGATGGAACAGTTACAACTGTACAGCCCTCAACTGTGACACTTCCTCGTGGAGAATAACACGTCAGGTATCGGTGATGGAACAGTTACAACTGTACAGCCCTCAACTGTGACACTTCCTCGTGGAGAATAACACGTCAGGTATCGGTGATGGAACAGTTACAACTGTACAGCCCTCAACTGTGACACTTCCTCGTGGAGAATAACACGTCAGGTATCGGTGATGGAACAGTTACAACTGTACAGCCCTCAACTGTGACACTTCCTCGTGGAGAATAACACGTCAGGTATCGGTGATGGAACAGTTACAACTGTACAGCCCTCAACTGTGACAGCCCTCAACTGTGACACTTCCTCGTGGAGAATAACACGTCAGGTATCGGTGATGGAACAGTTACAACGGTACAGCCCTCTACTGCAAAATATTCTTGGGGGAGTATAACACGTTCGATATGCTGATGGAACAGTTACAACGTTAAATAGATCATTTATGACACATTTTTGATTAATCAATATCTTTTATTGGACTTTAAACAGACGTTTGTGTTTTTAACAACAGAACGTTTCCTGAGGTGAAGAAACTCCTCACATTTTTAAGAGATTACAAAAAATAATCAATATAATGAAAGAACCCCATTACCACAATAACGTTAGACAAGATATATATTTAATATTTCAATTTAATTTAATTTATTAATTAATGTCATTTAATTTCAAAAGTATACGCATATTTTCGAAATATTATTACTGTACAGTGAATGAGATATGATTTAAGAACTGCTTGATTATCACGAGCAACAACTTTAGAAGTGAATATTTTAAGTTCTTGTAAAGTATTTTAAGTCAGTCCAAAACTAGGTTATCCATGAAAGTGGCCCAAGAGACACTCGGAAGTCCTTAGAGGGTGTTTTTATTACAGTTCTTTTGTACACTAGACTTTATAGCAACTTTTATTCTCGAAGTCGTTAGTGGGAAAGTGAAAAGTTTGTTTGGAAGCGAAAAGAAATTAAACACTTCCGAAAAGTCGTTATTATGTTGTAATACAATTTTTTGGAAAGTATTTTGACACTTATTTTAGGTAAGTATTGTTGTATTGTTAATGAACTGAATATATTATTTTTTAGCATGATACCAAACTATGTCACGTATTTTGTGCACTGTGTTTAAAAGTAACAGTGTTTTAAATCAGATATTAATTTATTTGCCCACTTAAGACTCAATTGAAAACGTAGGAAACAAAAGTGAAACATTTTTTAAACACTTTTGTTATTGTTAAACTGTTTTATTCATGGAAGTTAAAAAATATAAAAATATACTTTGCTCAAATAGGTGTTATTTCATTACCACATTATTTTTACCCTCAAGCCAAGAAAGATTCACTATGTATTAATGGGGAAAAAATACGAATTTCACTTTTTAAATTTTTGAACTCTGTTGCGGTTATAATATAATTATTTTAAAGCAACCTTTACTATAATATGTGAATCCGTTTCGTCAAAAAATAACTAAAGTAGGTATAATTATATAAATTAAAACAGTTTGAACTAAATTTCACAAAAAATTTATTTATATAGTAACGTAATAGGCTGATAATAATTCTAAAAGTGCTAAAAAGGGTTCATTTGGATTGGATCTAGATGGACATATTATATTGCAACGTATAACATGTATAATATCTCCGACTTTTTTGCAGGCAATAAATTACCATATTGAGAAATTTTTTGTGGTAAAATTATGAATAAAGAATTTCTACATAAAACTGTATCTCGTTATTTCTATTATCATTTTAATTCTGAATATCCTTCATAGGAGAAAAGTAGATACAACACATTATATTATGTCCTACTGCTGTACGGATGTAAAATTTACGATTTACGGGACCGTTGTTACGGTAACTATATACCATGGTAAAATTTTACAATAAGTTGAAATTAAATTATAGTTAAAGTAGAAAAATCAATGATTATGTATTTATGTTAAATACCTTTAATCATTTAATTGATCGGAAAAAGTGTCTAATATTGCACATTACTGTATTTTTTAAATAAAGTTATTATATTTGATAAAGTATAGACCGGTTTAAGGATCACAAAGAACCTTTCCGAATTGCATATAATGGCAAATATATTTTTCTGTTACAACCAGTGATCCGTTTATTCCGAGAATACAGACACAAAAGAATTAATTAACTATGTGCTACTGTTTGAACAGACAAAACAAATTTTAATAAGACCCATTATAACTTTTTTCATTTTTGATTACGTAAATTTAACCTAAGTAGCATGACTCCAAATAACGTACAGGCAAAACAATAGTATATTTCATCACTAAGACCAAAAATAGGCTTATTTGATACGAGCACAAATTGAACAGCTGAGGCTGTTGAATGTGCTAGTATATATATCAAAAAGCCAATTTTGGGACGTGTGATAAACTATATTTTTCGTCATACTGCAGATAAAATGAAACAAACATAAAATATACATAAATTATTACCTGATTTTGTACCGACCATTTTTGTCTCTTTAGACTAATCAGCTGTTGTGTTACTTATGTTCTAGAGGTTCTTACTTTATTTCTGATTGGTTGTTTAGGTTATGTTAGTGTTAGTTATGCTGACCTCGAATCAAAAGCATCATCCATAACGATCCTTAGCAGCCTAGGACTCAAAATATCATCATAATAATAGGTTTAGTCTTAGGAAGAAAAATAGCAAATTTTGGTCCTCAACAGATGTATCTTAAATAGCTGTTTTTTAATCAATATGACGAATAAATATTTACACATATATAGTATATAATAAAAGAAAATAATATAAAATCTGACTACCGTGCTTAAACAATACAAATATTACAATTTTTTCAAAACTAATTCGTATTTCAGGTGAAATTTCATAAGGTCAATTTCTTTATACATTAGTATGAGGTCAAATACATGGGAATCACATTAGGTAATATCAGTGGAGATGGGAAGAAGAGAGCGAGCAGCGTGTAAAGTTGGTAAAGGGGTTGAATAGGCTTACAACTTTGTACACTTCCTCTGTAAAGGTATTATGAATCCTGTTGGGGCTTACTTGTAATGTAAACTCATCCGGAGTCGCCGCAAACAACTAACTTCTTGGTATTTCCGATACGTTCACAAACCACGAATAATATTTCATTAGTTACTATATCGTTATATGAATATACCAATACCGTCCTAATATAGACTGAAATTACCTCGTACTACAGATTACTGATTCCTAATGCGTCATTGTTTAGTTTCGATGATTTTGCTTAAACCAACTAAGATCAGGTATTCCTGTGATTTAATAACGTCTACAATAATTTCGATATTGATTATAAAAGATTTAATAATAGAAAGCTATATTTATCCTGTACCTACCATTTCTGAACCTCAAAAATTTAAGTTTATTCTTTTAAAACTTTAAAAAAGACGGAAAAACCATCACGTTACACAATCTCGCCACTACTCTTGTAACAGAGGATGCTGGGCTAAATTGTAAAATGTTTTACACATATTGATCAAGCTTTTATCTTTTAAAAGAATTTACTTAAAAGCTTTTCGTGTCTGATTTATAGATAAATTCAATTATCGGCTTTTGACACAACAACTTTTACTGATCTAGTTTATTTTTGTCTAGAGGAGTAAGGAAGTGCTGTGAATTAAAACATCACTTTAATGAAAAGTGACCAAAACATAACTAATATTAACAAATATTCACTTATTGGTTTCGCTCGTTATCCTTTTTATCAGCTCCAACTAATAAAGTAAGCACAGACGATATTCAAACGATACTAGCCTAATTATTCCATCTTTAGTGAACAATGTTAAATATTTATCTGCAGATTTTTCAAATTCTATTACATATGCGCTATGAAAAAAACAAATTATCAGGAATGATAAAATCCGTTTGGGAAGCTGAAATTTAATACTTAAACATAAATTTAATAATGTAATGGAAAATATTCGGGATATAAAAATATTTCAACAAAGAAAAAACACTTTTATAAGCAGTTCATGGTTACCTGAATAAGAGTGGAAGCCTCGGGTCAGAAAATATAGGAATTATATTAAAAGAACAAGAGTATAAAAAAATGACGCCGTCTATTTTATAAAAGAAAGATGTCATTTTATTTTATTCCATTTTGTTTCAAGAGAGCCAGACAGAAAATGTCCACTCTACAGACAAATTCAGATTAACTTGAAATATACAGGGGTTCTGAAAATTATTGGTTATGTGACACAACAAAGATCCCCGGTAGATCCAAGGGTGGAACCCGGTAAAGGTTATGTCTTGACTCCGAAGCTTACCAATTTGAATATTTTGAACACGTCCTTGGATCTTGCCCTCTTTTGAAAAATCACTGTAAAGTAAACGCCAAAACTACATCAGAACACTTACAGTCGATTGATTAAATGAAAATATTGAGGAATGGATACGTGTGGCAAAAGTGGATTCATAATAAGATGCGATGGATGCAGTTGCTATCAATGCGAGGAAAAATCTAGAGATAGCATCGACCCAAGTTTAGTATTCGGAAGTCACAAAATCAGTCATTAAATGTTCAATAAGAGAATGAAGCTATGTTTGACCCAAAAAAAGATGACCTCTTGAATAAATACGAGATTTCAAACTAGAAGCCAATATTGTAATGGTAGGAGCAAGGGGAACAAATCGTGGTTTTTAAAAACACATTTTTTTAATATAACACTTCTTCTTGAGTGAATCTTCCAGAGTAATACCAAACTACGGTTCTGCAATACTCAGTCTATATTATAAGAAATCATTATTACAATAATTAATATTATTTAAGTTTTTATTCAAATGTAATTAATATATATTAAAAGTCACACGAACGAATTGACAACCTTTGTTATTGGACCTTACTATATTTTAAGGTGTTAATTTATTAATTAAAAAAATATATTTTATAAAGAACAATTTTGAAAAGTAAAGTGACAGTAGACGGGGTATAATTACTTCCTGTAAACGTTGTGTAAAACTTTTGAAAACGTTCATAATTAGTGTATAGGCATTTTCTTGAACTTACAGTAAAATATATTAGACGAGTAATAGTGTATTTATAGGTATTTACGGAACAATACGGGAAAATAGCTTTTTGGCATGGCAACCCTTATCGACACACTATAAATAAAAGCTCCATTCATTCATTTGAACATGATATATCTTAGAATAAAAACTGTAGGAAATTTTTAGCAAACTAATCAATATTATTTTATAATATAAAGAAATACATATATTTGTACCTAACATATCTTATGATCAATCAATAAATAGTTTAAGATTCCTGGTGTGCTTCTGTTTTCGCTGGTTTAAGTTGACTGTTTTACCTTATGCAAGAACAAAATTAGTGCAGGGTAAAAAAAGTCCTTATGTTTAACGTTTTTTAAATATTTTGTTTTGTAAAAATTGTACTCATGTTCCGAACGAAAATCTATTATTTAGTTTGACGAACGTATATTTTGCCAATTTTTTTAAGTTGTAAAACTCATAATTTTTATTGAGATTAATATGATTATATAATTCTTGTTTTATCACCTTAGCTGAATGAGAAGCTTCTAACAGGAGTCACAATGAAACTTGGCCAAATCACATCAAAGAACTAACTGGCGCCGTATGGGAAAACTTTCCCAAATAACCGTAAGGATTGTGTTAGATTCGACGAAAGTGGAACAATTTTCTTACCTGTTCCACATTCTCTTGTGTAATAGTTTGCAACTGTGCTTATTTGAACAAACTTCTAATATTATTTTATACTGTTTTATATTCATATATAAACACCTACTTACTCTAATGAATATATTAAGGTGAAGTGTAAATGTAATAAGTGTAGTGGATTTTATTATACACGAGTGGTGAATGGTACCGGAATAGCTTAATATTTTTCATTATTATCATTAATTATCCTAAAAGTGTAAAACTTAGTTTGATTTAAAATTGAATTACGGCCTAAAATACTACCATTTCAACTTATTACCAACTATCAACCTCAGGATGGGGCGGACCATAAGGAGTCAGTACGAAACCTTAAACAGAAGCATATGTTGATATGCTCACCAAATGGAAGATCTTATTTAAGATGCCGCAACACTGACTTCAAAAGGATAACCGATTCGGAAGTAGCAGACATTTAAAGATAGGTTAAATTTGAAATTTTTAGGATCTCACACGTTTTAAATGCGTTAGAAGTATTAGATTAGATAGCAATGTTAAAAATAGTTTGTTACCACTTAAAAATTTTAAATCCAAACACTCTTAGGATGGCTGCCATTTTTGTTCGATTATCCTATTGAAGTCTGGATTGAGGCATTGTACTCTGCTAAATAAGATATTTACTTTGATATACATATCAACTGCTTTAGTTAAGATTTCGTATTGACTCCACGTGGGTTGTTCTCTATCTGAGGTTGAGGTCAGTAATAAGCTAAAATATTAGTTTTTAATGTCCCAATTGAATGTGAAAAGTTTTACTTTTTAGAATAATTAATAATAACAATACTAAGCCGTTTCGGGTCTTTTCTCCACCCCTGTATGTAACATTTTTACCGACAAAACCAGCTGATTTTTTGCCAGGATAAGTTATTAAAATCTCAATAATAAGAGGCAACTTGATCCAGCATTCATCACACGATTTAGTTAGAATTTTCTCAGGACTTTCACAGTTGTTTTGAACCCAGTTACGTTTTGAATTTGTAAATATATAAATAAATAAGCACTATAAATCTAGTTTATAATATACGTGCTGCGTATAATTTGGTGGAAATGTGATGTTTCCAGCGCAATATCAGCCGAGCTTAGCGCTGTACATCCCTTCTCATTATTTTTAACTACGGCTTTAATCTCCCTGCCTCTGTTTAACCGATATTAATGGGCTGTTATTCCACTCCGTGGAAAATGTAACTGTTCGATATTAAACAGCGAAAGTGATTTTTTACTCAGATTGTTTGTTATATGGTTTGAAAGTGTCAATATTTTACAGGTTAAGGATCCCAAACCTCGCCGACTAACTTAGGGGACGGTATTTTTTTCTATTGTCCATCAATGGTTCATCAATCATCCGGTAGTGAGTCACTGTTAGTATAAATTTTAAGACATTTAAGGTTGATTTGTTTCATCAATGAAAACAATTATGTATCTTCTGAAGAAGGGGAATTTTTCAAGTTGTTCATCATTCTTGCCATTAAATATGAAACATATTTATTTATGCCTGAGATAAATTTTTTAGTTGAAGGGAATCCAAACTTGCTCAGTAGGGCAGTTGCCCACAATGGTTTCTGAGCGGGATAAGGACCTGTCTAGATTCTGTCCTCGTCAGCTTTTACATTCGAATCCGACACCATCTGCTCTCATTGTCGTTCACCTATTTGGATAGGACCAAATATATATTATATTTGTTCCAAATATTATTTATAGGTGGTCTATATAAAGGGTATCGATATTCTAATTTCAACTCATATTAATGCCACAGTGAAATTGATAGGATTACGACAGTCAATCTAATATTGAAAACTACAATATAAAGAACATTTTTTAGAAGAATATATGTACATTTTTTCTTCTTAGAATTTAGGCTATGTTTCTAAAATGAAATAAAATATATATTTTCCTGGCGATTTATAAATTGCTACACTTACGAATCGCAACAATTATTTAATGCAACAAATTTACCATAAGTTTGTTTAAACAAAATTAAATTAAATAATGAGTTTTTTCTATGGTGAGTGTAATGAGTATTATGAACATTTAATTTTCCTTGTTCTTAGGGAAACGTATACAACCAGCCAATCAGCAGTCAAGATATAAAGAATTTATCAGGACGCAACAGTTATTTTGTGTATTAATCCACCCGTTTTTCCAAAGTGTTATCTTTATAACACAATTAATTTCCAGTAGTTTAACTGTTACATCATTTGGTAATTTCATTAAATCTTTCAAAGTATATAAATCGATTTCTCTACCGTAGACTGTTTTCGTTCAGCGTGATGAGAGCTCTTAGCCAGGTTATTTAGGTGAGAGGGGGGATAATTATTTTCAAAAAAGTTTAAACCATGTTAAATGAATAATGTTAAAATTAACTATATTATGAAATAATTAACAACTAAAAGAATATTATATTAACTTAAAGTGTATACACATTGAATCTAACATTACTACAACATACTATCCAATAAATACTAGAAAAGAAAATAGCTACTATTCATTAAACACCATGAAACATAAAAATAATCTTAGAGTGGCTAAAAAATTAACATTTTGGCCAGCCTCAATTGTTGGAGCTATCATAATTTATTATTCCTACGACTAGTATTAGCCTCTGGTCAACTGATTTTGTTAGATACAGAATGATGATTTAACAGGAAAAGGGATATTTAATTTACACCAATTGGTTTGTTAGTGTCTTCAAGCAATAGTTTTCTATCAAAACACGAAATATTTTGTAAATACTTTACTCTTTTTTATGTTGAACAGTTATTTTATTTTACTCTTTAGTTTTTACAAATTGTTTACTAATTTAATACTTTTCCATTTATTGCATGCGTAAAATAAATATTTATGCGAGACCTCTATTCACATCCTACAATGAACATATTGTTCTCCACCATCTTTAATCAACAACTGTCAAAAGGTTATAAACAAATATTTTGATTTGTATTGTTTACATTTTATCCTCCATGAGCTTAATGTTAATTTTTTAGATTTTAAACTTAATATTACAAGAAAATCGAGATTATCCTGGACATTAAACCTATCTAGAACTTGTTTTCTACTCGGAAATCAGTTATTTCTAAAATAAAAAAAAACGTTGGATCCGTTGTCGAGATTCTTCTGGAAATATGCACACTTTGCACGCATTATAATATTGGATAATTTATCATGCCTTTATAATATATAACGAGTGATTTCTAAACTTATAATGTCGTGTAAAAAACTTTCCATGGATCAAAGAAACTAGAAATACATTCACTGTCACTTCTACCCTTTAAACATGCTTCGTGTCGTAATTGGCCCCATGGGGGACATTTCGGGGGATGAAGATTGAACGAAACGCTCAGGAAATAATTTAAACACCCTCCCACGACCGGTAACAAGCCCTGGCGTTCATCCACTATCAATCACAGTTACTATGTGTACCGTCTTGTTATTTTGATCAATTTAGCTTACACAGATTTAGTTCGTATTAAACGAAGTAAGGGTAGTTCATAAAATTTAATGGGTAAAATGTAAAAAAATATAATAGTGAATATTAAATAAAGACCGTATCAATTTTGTAACCGAATCTGCCATAAAAGGTATCGGAGGTTTCGTCTTTGTTCAAGTTTACACAACGTAGCTTATCCGATCCTCAAGTGTTCAAGTTTGACTAGGATAACATCAAAGTGAAAACTTCCCAAGCCAAGCCTTCTGTGATAATGGCAAGTATTACTCCAGGCATTGTTTCAATACTGGAATCTTTTACACACAGTAGACTCAAGCTTAGGTTCAGGTTTTCCATTGTGAATTTGATACTCCTCTGTAAAACAATATTAACTATAGTATCCGATAACTAAGTTGTTTTAAAACACATACAATATGTATATCCAAAATTAAATAATGTGTCAAAAAGTGCTCTACACTTTTGTGCTTTTCCTCTAAAGGCATTAAGGTCCGTATATTTTAATTGGTGTCGTTGAAATCTTCGAGACATTTATCCCATCATTTAAGTGTCTAAACGTTTAAGTATTTAATTGTTTTACTGGTTTTGAGTACTTTATATCATTTTAAAGACAAACTCTAAAAACTTACATTGACGCGAAGTGGTATCGAGCATTTAATTATTACATATTTTGGTTTTCACCAAAGTAAGGAAAATGCAAACTATTTTTTCTTTTTTTCTGACATATTAAATATCAGTAAAAGCACATTATACTTTGCAAGAGACAATTTTGCCAAGTTAGGTTGTTATATATTTAGGAAATTTAAAGCCCCATGTCGGCTAGAGTATACAACAACTATAACATATACAGCAAACGTAAATGACGAAGAATATACAATGACACTAAACTTTTCACGACATTTTCACAGAAACAATGTTTAGCGTTGAGGTTTAAATAATTCATCTTGGTTATTTAATTTTGCAGGTTCAATTTTCTGTAAAAGTTGAAAAGTTTGAGCCCAGGCATTATGGGTCTTTACTGACATGAAAACTTTTAATGGCTTGTGTGAATTAATCACCATTCGTTATCTGTAGGACGCGTTCGATTTTAAATATTCATGAATTCGTTTTATACATAAAACTATGACAAGGTGATGTATATTATTTGTCTTGTATTAGGAATTAAAGGTCTACAATAATTTTAAACTCTCAATTAAAGCTATAAAATCAAATGAGTTTTTTTAGTTTCTTACTTTTATAGTTTTTTTGCTTTGGACATTTTTATTGATTTAATGGCTTTTTGTTTGTTTAGTAATACTTTACTAGACTAGAAAATAGAATAGATTACTATCCATCCTATTTTCTAGTTATGAACCAGATCACGGATCTTACATTTTACTTTATAATGTTCAATAAATTACTTATATCGTATAGATAAGATCAACTCTGGTGGGTAAATAAATGTTTTAGGAACATTTATTATCTGTTTTCTGCTGTACATCCGTTCTGGAGAATATTCTTGTGTTTGATAAATATCACACAACTATTATCGATAAAGGTGGTAAAGCCTTATACTTGCAAGATCAGCTGATTAATAGTTGTTGACCTGCTCTTGACCCGAGAGACTTTCCCTCTGTCGCAACACGGTCGTTCACTTCTGCCGCACTAACCTACCTACAAGCACCGTCGTCTGGTGTAGCACGACTCAAATTACAATACAAGTATAAAAACTCGCTTAAATCAGTTAAGAAATTCAATTCGATTTTGGTAGATTTTTATGGAAGAAATACATTTTTGACTAACGAGAAAGTTTGGTTTTATACTGCTATCAAAGCTTAATTATTTCTATGATACTTAATTGCATATAGACGAATCAAAGTATGATGATTGGTTATTCAAAAGGAATACAAGGAAGAACAAATTTAACAATATCAACTTTGTTATTTTTTCAGTTATCCGTAGTTTAAACTACGATATCATACAGTATAATTTCAGATTAAAAATAAATCACATCTGTCTTCTGTTTGAAAATCAAACAGTGTAATAGTTTCTACAAAATTACATGAACCGTATTTCCAACTAATCATGAGATACGAGTATATTAACCGATTCGGTGTTCAACGTCCATATTCCGTGGTTTTAGCCGCTTTAGAAGGTAAGGCTCAGTTTAGATAATGACTACAATTCCCATACTTTTCCTGGTGATAACAGGTCTTGTGTAAAACAGTTCGCTGAAAAACGTTGGTAAAATAATATTACATTATCTGAACAAAAATGCTGAACATAAATTGTTTAAATAATTTGCACTGCTATTGATCCAGGTTAAAACATTCCTTCCATTTTAAATACTAGTTAAAAATAATTACATGAATAATTATTATGTTTAAGTAAAATCAATAAAACTTAAACAAATCAATAGATACGAGTTTTTCAAATTAATAAATCATAAAAAATTGTTTAGCTAAAATTCAAAGACTAAAGCCATTTAACGCCTTCAAATTGAATGATTGCATTAGAGATTCTGTATCAATATTGCCTCATATTTCTTACAGGGTTTATATTCTCATTCATGGAACTCTGAACCTGCACAAGGTAATTACTTTAAAGGTGGATGTGTGTGAATCGAAAAAAGTGTATTAAATCTAAAAACCAACCATAGAGGTCAGCTGTAATTAAGCTGTTAAGCTGTCTAATTGAAAATAGTTTCAAATTGATTCCAAGGTAGTGGAAACAATTACACATATCACGATTTAAATTTCAATCTAATACTAGAAAAACATGATTTTAATTACAATATCGTATGGATAGTTAACCAGTAGACCATCAAAATCTAACGGGGTACTTTTAAGCCCAAAAAAGATAAATAGTTTTATGTTTTAGCATTGGTATGAAATAAATGTTACGTAATATTGGTGTAGGTTGTCCTGAGACCTACCACAAAAATGGTAAAACCCTGTTTATTTACTTTAAACTATAAAATACTGTGTTACATCTACTAAAAATATCGTTTTGTAGGTATTCCTGTCATTATAACTTTGCTTTAATTTTGGCTTACTGCGTTTTCACTTATTTTAAATTTTTTTTTTAATTTATATTAATTATTTTGTGTTAAATATAAAATTAGTTTGGTTCTTTCTGATTTATGAATTGGAAAAATCCCTGCTCTACTGAATCAATTTTTAAAGAAATAATACTGATGTTGAATACTGTCAAATTAGTTTACTTTACTCCATTTTCAGACATATATTAATCCCATGTATACTAAATATTACTTGTCATGTTAAATTTAGAATTGTATTCTTGTTGTAAGCAACACTAGAGATCATCCTAATAAACACATAAAATAATTTATTACAATTTCTGCCATTTTAACTAGTGTTGTTGGACATAGAAGTCATTCGTTCAAATTCAAGTATGTTCAAATGTGTGACTTTTAGTTGCGATCACGTTATTTCGCTCTGAACTCAGGAAAGATAAATATTATTTTCATGTACACTTATTTTTTGGTTGAATTGATTACTTAAACGTGCCTTAATTTTTCCTTATATGACGAATAATTAATTATTTTTTGTTGTTTTTATTAAGAATGTTTCTTGTTTTTTTAAAGATGGAGTATAGTAACCCTCACTATATGATAACTTTAACCTAAGATGAAAATTATAAGAAAATAAATACTATAACTAAAATGCATCTGGGCTTATTCTTTGTTGACTTCCATTTCAAATCCAGAAAATGCTTGAAAGAGAGCACAAACTGGTGTAAAGTAATCACAAATGATTAGTACATCGTTTCCATAAATTAGCTAACATTTGTACGACGAGTCGCAAGGAAAATGTCAGTTAAAATCTTGTAAATTGAGAATGTGAAGGTCTGACAGGTCCCGCGGCATCCATCTTGCTGCCGTCGCCGCCGGCGCGCCGCCCCAGTCGCTCCATCACTTATCAACGTCAGTTAAGTGAGCTGTCATATCGCATCAAATCAAACTTCCGATGGAAATGTCTTGCCGGTCTTCATTAAATTGGAATTCGATGTCACCGTTAATAAACCTAATGAAAGCTACGGCCTCTACACATTTTACTGAACATCTGATCTATTATAGTAAAGCTATTTAACGTAAATAAATAATCTACTTTTACTGAAGGGGTTAAAATAACACTTTTTGTCCCTGAAGGGAACTGTTGACAATATCCTAAGGTACTAAAAGTACTTTTAATAACACCTACATAAAAAGTAACACATGTTAGACTACAAATTACCCAACCTAGCTAAATTTAGCTGACCTGAATCACTATAATTTCCAAAAATGGAACATAAGACAGCAATCAATGCAATCTATCATCTGACCTTTCAATAATCACTACTGTCAGCTATTATTATTTTTGATAGTTAATTTCAGGGTGTGACAGATTTTCGCATGTTACTCAAACGGGATTGTTTTTAGTCCCAAGGGATTAAACAAATTTCTTTAGTACTCTATTCCAGAGAGTAAAATACGGCTTTAGATAGTAGGTAGAGGGGTATTTTTTTTAACAATACATGGATTTTGAACCGATTCCAAAATTATGCTTGGCTGTCTTAGTTATAACTAATTATACTGTCTTAATACGTTTCTAGACACTTATAAAGCTGGGCCATATTATAGCTTCTCAAAATAATAATATTACAGTCCAGTTTCGCTCCTAACATTCATGCAAACTGTTCCAATGATGGGTATCTTGTTATTAAATAACTCAAAAATGGGCCACTCACAGGCTTCTCAGACCAACAACCACTAATGTCGAAGCTCCACAAATTATTTCTATGACAAACTTCGGACAAGATTGGAAAAATAGTATTATTACTGACTAGAGTTTACTCAATTATGAAATTTTTAACAAGAAAACAAGCTTCGTTTCTATCTAAGTATAATATCTCTCCTAGTGAAATAAAGTACAAGACAAACAAAAAAAGTAATTATTTTATTGCTAATATTTAAAATAAAACATACCTCTAGCCGTAAATTATTGAGTGACCTTTCAACCATAGATCGAGAACCCTCACCTGTAAAAGACAACACTGTAAACACGTTGGAATGCATGATTTAACTTCACATTTTTTTAGTTCCCCTAGTATAAAGATAAGGTAATTGGAGTTTCAACACTTTTACGACGTTAATTAAAAACTTTATTTTAAATAATACTTTTCTACAGAACACATATATTCTGCATTAGTCAAACCATTATTAAAAACCATGTTGCATTATTTTTAAAGTTATCTTAAAATAACATAGTAACGTAGACCAAGTCATATAGGCCGGTTTAACATAGACTTAATCGATTTAACAATACCAATTTAGTAAAAATATTAACGATGTTTTATGAATAGGGTGCAAGTGTAAACCTGTTCCCATTTTGGAGAGATTCTTTTTACAACATTTGCGTTTTTAAGTTATAAAGTATTTTCTTCATTAATATTGATAAATGGAAAAAGTGTCGCTCTTTATCTTATAGTAGGAGCACCACTGATTCAACGTGGTTGAAAAAGTTGCAAAACACATTTATTACTCAATGAAAAACATTTATAAAGTCCGATTTAATACACCATAATTAATATAGCACTGAACAAAAAGTATCGCCCCTGGTGGGTATGGAACTCGCGGCCTATAGTTCTTGAGGCCGACACGCTACAACTCGGCTACGACGTTAGTCAATTGAGCGATGCCGTTTAACGTCTTTTAGCCAAAGCCGATCATTTACTGTTTAATTATCCATACCGTTATTATTAGCCTGTGATCAACTGATTTTGTTATAAACGGAATGAGGATTGAAAAGCAAAAGAGAAATTTAATTTACATCAATTAATTGGTTTGTTACAGTGGCTTCAAGCAATACAACGAATACGTTTTCTATCAAAACACGGAAGATTTTGGAAATACTTTTTCTGCTTTTATTTCGCACAGCTATGTTATCCTTAAGTTTTTACAAATTGTTTAGTAACCTGATAATTTTGCATTTATTTAATTCATAAAATAAATATTAATGCATAACCTCTATATTGTTCCCCGCAGTCTTCAATCAAGAACTGTCAAACGGTTATAAACAGCTGTTTTGGTTTGTATTGTTTACATTTTATTCTCCATAAGCGTAATGTTAAATTTTTAGATTTTAAACTTAATATTACAAGAAAACACTGTTTCCTACATCTAGAATTTTAAATTAGTTAGAATTCCTCGATTCTTTTTACAACATTTGCGTTTTTAAGTTATAAAGTATTTTCTTCATTAATATTGATAAATGGAAAAAGTGTCGCTCTTTATCTTATAGTAGGAGCACCACTGATTCAACGTGGTTGATAGTTGCAGAAGCTGACGCCAGTGGCGCCACTGTCGCCGACTCCCATCCCGGAACCTCATTACCTGAGACACATTCCTACTCGGCCACTGTGCTAGTTGGAGCAGTTATAACGAATATATTCTCTTTAATCATGTTTTGTGCCTCCTCAATCATGATACACACTGTAACATGTTGCTAATATTATTCTGTTAACGATTTCGTTAACTATTCGTTTTGGTTTTTGTTCAATTTGGTTCCTATTCGATCGCGAATAACCATTTCTATAATTTATCGAAGAGTGATAACTCTCATAACGGAAAAATAAATAAAAATTATAAAAATTTATAACCGAATTAAACCATTGAACGATTGACCTCAATAATGAGATGAAGGAGCGTGTGACAGCCGTCTGGCATGTGCTAAACTCGCAGAATTGACGAGGCTACTTTTCCTCATTCGTGCTCAAAATGTCTTTGGATGAGGATGAAATGTTGCTTTTGATTAGTGTTATAATTATAATAAGGTTAAAGAAGGTTACATGTACAAGGAGAATATTAGGTCAAAAATATACATTGGAAAGAAAATATTGATAGCAGCCAGTTTGCTATTGCAT
The DNA here is from genome assembly GCA_023375725.1 of Nephotettix cincticeps. Taxonomy (NCBI): domain Eukaryota; kingdom Metazoa; phylum Arthropoda; class Insecta; order Hemiptera; family Cicadellidae; genus Nephotettix; species Nephotettix cincticeps. Next base: position 65,324,748 of record CM041789.1, on the reverse strand, counting down.
ATAAATTGTTTGAACACCCAGAAAGGTTTTAAACATTTTTGTAATGCAATCAGAATCATTTTTAAAACTTTAAGCTTAGTAAAAAATGAATTATCAATCAAGAATCCTATCTTATTTAGATTTTTTTATTGCGGACATTTTCCATCACGATTTTATGTAAAACAAAGTTTCAAGACGTTTCGGGATCAGGAACCTGATACCGTCCTCAGGTGAACTAATATCCTAATAGATAATAGCTATACAGATATTAGTTCACCTGAGGACGAGATCAGATTCCAGATCCCGAAAAGTCGAAAAAACTTTGTTTTTCATAAAATCGTGATGGAAAATGTCCGCAATAAAACCATAAATAACATAAATCCACCATAACCAATAATGAATTTCAAACAAAGAAGACTCCAATGTCGTATGGCATGCAACTCAAAACACCAACAGGTCGGTTCACATTCTGCATGTGCCAGACGCAGCAGTGTGTAAGCTCTAATTTGATAACATGGGTTAGACCTTCGTGTGGCGTGCGTCTGCACAAAATATGCATCGTGCGTACATACACCGGTGTGCACAAGGTACGGTCCATTAGGCTCAATGTTAAATAAGGCGAACTTTATGCCCCACTAACTCAGAAGTTGCAAAAGATACAAATTTTAAATTGTTACTATTTATTTAGGTAGAAAATTAAAAATTGTTTGAACCTTTTACTTAATTTATTTACTTGTAGTAATGATTGAGTTTAATGTCAACAAACAGATTTATTACAGATCGGTGAGTTCTCTATATTTACTTAGTAGAACGTAAAAATTTCAAATTTATATCTTGAATACGTTTTAAGTGTACCATTTATACCAAAAAATCACATTTTTTGTAAACCATGAACACAAAAAAGTCTGTATGAAGGTGTATAATGCTGATAGGCTGAAAATGAGAGTGGTGAGTTACCTATAAATAATAGTTTAATATGTTGCAGTAGCTTTTTCCCCTTAAATTTTGTATTTTATCGTTTAGAAGATACTGAAACACAATAATAAAGATTAAAAAAATGTTTTGTTGTGCTCACGTTCCCTTAATTGAAAAACTATATCAATAGTGTGCTGTGTCTATAGATATTTGACAGGACGATGCGCCCTAAGACCCCTGGCACTGTGTTTACGTAGGCAAGGAGTAAGCCGGCCTCCGGCTCTTCCTGAGAGGAGCTTTCAAAGTTCCATCCACTAACACTCCCGATCCTATACTCTCCCCTCTTCCCTTCTGCATATTCAGCCCTAACGAGAACAAGGAATCTCTCTATATTATATCATTATTACGCTCAAATAAAAGAAATACAACTTTCTCGGTGGATAATAATCCCCAAAAACTGATTTTAAAATAATACTGGAACAAAACCTTTATTTAGAAACATCAAACCGATGAGCGATAGTTGATAGATGTAGTTTTCTCGAGTGTAGATTAACGTCCATAATGTAGAATACTACGTTAATCCGCAAAGCCCATAATTAGATAATTAGACCGTAATTCAGAGGCAAAGGTTCGGATTGCATGTTAAACTGTATGTCCCTTAGATAAGCCATTGATTGTTAGGCTTTAATTAACAATTCTATTATTTTCATTAATTCACTTAACTTTACACTTTCATTCATACTTTGCTTAAATACATGGAAAGTTTGCCATTTGAGTAACTAACTAACTTACTACAGACGTAATAACAATTAATTGTAAAATCGATTTATTTATCCCCTTAGTTGCTGGACACAATGTAAGACTAAATTACCTAAGCATAGTTCCGGCATACAGTTCAAAAAGAGTTTAATATTAAGTTAATATTGAACTCTATCTGAACTATCTGATAGAATTTTGCGTGACTAATATTGTATTCCATTAATATAGGATCTAAACATAATAATAAAATTCAAAAACACAACTAAATTGAACGTCTCTAAATACAGTTTACAACTCAGTTACGCTACAACTTCTACAACGTTTTCGAAGAAATATATTTAGAAAGCCCATTAACTGGTAAATTAAAAGAGCAAAAACAATAAGGCCTGCTGCCAACTCCATATTTTCCAACGAAGAGCAATAATGAATGTTTTTGTGTCGGTAATTGTTCGATTGTTTTCGTGGTCTCGACAAAAATGGGCTTTGGACGGAATTAAATCTACGACTGCGTTTGTTTTTTACAAATAGTCAAGTAAGTAACCCTTAGATTTAACCCATTTGTTTATGTTTTAGGTGCTAAAAGAATGCTTATTGTTTAAGCAAATTATTGTAACTAGTTTATAAATCGCAGCGTAATATTAGGCATGTGATAAACTCGATAGTCTCACAGATATTAGGTTTGTGACGTATAATATGAGGCGATTGAGTGAAACTAACACGTTCCTATTGTCAATTTGACTAAGACCGAGTTAATGATGTGCCATAAGGTCACATCCGAAATCGAAGCCCGAAATTATATTTTTTATACAAATTACTTCAAAATTCTTCACGATTTATGTAGGCAATTATAAAGCATTTGGATACCTAGATTGTAGAAAGTTGTCTACAATATGTATAATGGAGTATATGAGACGTCTTTTAGTGAAACACTCCAACATTTTATTTTGCAAGTCTGACACGAGATCAAAAGTATTTTGTTCTTGACACAGTCGCCCAGAGCGGTATCTGAGCGTATCAAAGCATTTGACTTATCTTATCTTGAGAGGTTTGTTGAAACTCTACGGGAAATTTTATATACTTTTTTAACTGTAATACACCTTGTAAAAAATCACCACCCATACATTTTAGGATAGACTGAACTAGGTAAATAATATCTTTTAAGTCTGCAGTACCCGTTATTTTTACTTCCTTTCCAAAAGAACAATGTTAAATTAAAAGAATCGATTTGACGTTGTGTTGTATCAGGAAATATGTAACTTAATACTATATCGGATGAACATCAAGCAAATAATGGAAAATCTTTTCGTAAACTATAATATATTTGAATATATTTCCGATAGATATTTAGTCGATTCATACTTTAGTTACTAATCAAAAACGAAAATAATATTTCAGCTACATAAGTTTATTCAGATACTATGGACGTTCCTTATAAAAATATACCAGACTAGTTTAAAACAATACTAGTTATACAAAATATATTATATAAAAATATATAAGGATTGAAATTAAACAGGAGGATGCATTTGGTTCAAATGTAGGAGAAGCAAGCACTAATGACGGCTCAAAGGCGCCTTTGACATCCACTTGCACTCTTGTTGGGGCCATTGACGACCACAACACTAGTGAATAACTCAACACCAGTATTCTGTTGAGACAAAGTAACACAACGCAAGTGATTAACATAACACGAGTGTACGTTTGAGGCCAAGTGAGTAACACAACGCAAGTGATTAACATAACACAAGTGTACGTTTCAGGCCACGTGAGTAACATAACACAGGTTTACGTTTGAGGCCACGTGAGTAACACAACGCAAGTGATTGACATAGCACAAGTGTACGTTTGAGGCCAAATGAGTAACACAACGCAAGTGATTGACATAACACAAGTGTACGTTTGAGGGCACGTGAGTAATACAACGCAAGTGATTGACATAACACAAGTGTACGTTTGAGGGCACGTGAGTAATACAACGCAAGTGATTAACATAACACAAGTGTACGTTTCAGGCCACGTGAGTAACATAACACAGGATTACGTTTGAGGTCACGTGAGTAACGTAACACAGGTTTACGTTTGAGGTCACGTGAGTAACATAACACAGGTTTACGTTTGAGGCCACGTGAGTAAGACAACGCAAGTGATTGACATAACACAAGTGTACGTTTGAGGCCAAGTGACGGCACAACACAAGTGTTACACACCACTTAAGTCCTTTCATGGTAAAGTGACGACCAAAAACAAGGGAGCAGCGCAAGTCTTGTAAAATAATTATAATTTCCAAAGAATCACCATAGAGTTCTTAAGTCAATTTCAAACAAAAATCATATATTCAAAAAATTTAGATTTCGTAATACGTACGTCTATATTCTTTAATATTGAAAAATTCATAAATTACACTTGATACACTTGAACATGATAGGGTGATAAAAGATCAGCCAAACACAGGATATAAATATTAAGTGCTTTCTAAATTAAACCATAAAATCCTATATCTGTAAAGATAAGGTTTCATGTATTAGCTCTACAGTGGTAGTCACTGCACTTTGCGTAATGGTTGTTTGGTAAACACTTTAAGGCGAATCATTTCAATTTACAGAATCTACCCATTTCCGGAATACAGTAACATTTTTGTTTCCTCACTCAACTAAGTTTCAAGGTTAAATTTCTATATTGAAAAATCCATAGTATTTAAATTTAATATAACTTAAATAATAAATAGCTAATTATTTCATAGACGATCTCTTTATAACTCTAGTCTCTGCTTACGGTAACTGACGTAGTTTCCAGCGGGCTTTTTGGGCTGAGGCCTCGTTTCGAATTGCCGCCAGAATGGATTGGATGGTTTCCGGATTGTTCCGGATGTGGCCGGGAGAGAGAGGTCCGAAACACGAAATCCATCTCCGATATTCATCGTTGTTTACCTGTGATTGTCGATATTTGCGCCGTTTTAAAGGGGAGATGTGACATTTTACATAACCAACCAAACCCGTCATAAATATTTTCGCTCTGTATCTGTGTTAATAGAATATTACTTATTTAGTTTCTCATCTCCTAGGACTGGTCTGGAACTGTTTAGCACATTACTTCGGCCTAGGCATTTGATTAATACGCCACTAGGGCTTTCTTCGTTCGAGTGATCATTGTACTAAGGCCTATAGCTCCGACAATGTTGTCAGGATGGATTGCGACGCCCGATCTCCGCAGAGTGACACTCGCTGCGCACTCCATCTCTAATGTCTGCAATGGTAAAAGGAAATATTCGTAGGCCAGAAATTATTTAGATTAGACGTAGATTAAATATTGCATAGTCAAATAGCTTAACTTTTCCAATAGGAAATTCACCAGGATTAAAGTTAATAGAAAAAAAGACAGTATTAGTGATAAAAGATCAGCCAAACACAGGATATAAATATTAAGTGCTTTCTAAATTAAACCATAAAATATCTGTAAAGATAAGGTTTCATGTATTAGCTCTGCAGTGGTAGTCACTGCACTTTGCGTAATGGTTGTTTGGTAAACACTTTAAGGCGAATCATTTCAATTTACAGAATCTACCCATTTCCGGAATACAGTAACATTTTTGTTTCCTCACTCAATTAAGTTTCAAGATTAAATTTCTATATTGAAAAATCCATAGTATTTAAATTTAATATAACTTAAATAATAAATAGCTAATTATTTCATAGACGATCTCTTTATAACTCTAGTCTCTGCTTACGGTAACTGACGTAGTTTCTAGCGGGCTTTTTGGGCTGAGGCCTCGTTTCGAATTGCCGCCAGAATGGATTGGATGGTTTCCGGATTGTTCCGGATGTGGCCGGGAGAGAGAGGTCCGAAACACGAAATCCATCTCCGATATTCATCGTTGTTTACCTGTGATTGTCGATATTTGCGCCGTTTTAAAGGGGAGATGTGACATTTTACATAACCAACCAAACCCGTCATAAATATTTTCGCTCTGTATCTGTGTTAATAGAATATTACTTATTTAGTTTCTCATCTCCTAGGACTGGTCTGGAACTGTTTAGCACATTACTTCGGCCTAGGCATTTGATTAATACGCCACTAGGGCTTTCTTCGTTCGAGTGATCATTGTACTAAGGCCTATAGCTCCGACAATGTTGTCAGGATGGATTGCGACGCCGATCTCCGCAGAGTGACACTCGCTGCGCACTCCATCTCTAATGTCTGCAATGCTAAAAAGAAATATTCGTAGGCCAGAAATTATTTAGATTAGACGTAGATTAAATATTGCATAGTCAAATAGCTTAAATTTTCCAATAGGAAATTCACCAGGATTAAAGTTAATAGAAAAAAGACAGTATTATTAAAAATAAAAATAAAATAAAAATCAGTAAAATTAACCTTCTAGCCCAAGTCTAGTGATAGTGTTTTCACACTAAGTTAGAGCGTCTGGTGTAACCTATGGAGTACTTATGTAGACAGGATAAACGACTTAATGTGATTTTCAAATCACGGTGGCGGTATGAGATGAAGATTTTGAGAAAAAAAATCTGAGGGGAATAGGTTAGGCCCCCCTAGATCATGGATAAGTCTAAATGTTTTCAGCTCCTCTAAACATCTGTTCTTACAACCATATAACGGAACTTTAGTTACGGATTTTAGTCTGACAGATTTACCAATAACCCCTTCCCCCAGAGCTAAGTATAACTATGTCAAAAAAAGTCTGAGGAAAACTATGACACGGCCAGGATTTGAACCCAGGTCTTTTTTATGGTAGACAAGTACCCTAGCCACTCAACTACGAATGTCCACAGCTCTTTTCATGTAGTAATTAAAAAAAATTTTTTCATAGTCCAAAAATCCTAAGTTTTAATGTTACACTTTTTGAATCCGTAAAATCTAGAGTCAGTTTTCCCAGGTCGACAACTTGTGACAAGATGTCGCCCCTTTTTTTACTTCACATCTCACCGGGTTTTTTCGTACAACGACAGAGTTATTATGTGTACAACGACAAAGGCCGGACTGGTAAACTTCATAGACTGTTCCGGAACACAAGCTTATGACGACTTCCATTGTTAGCGGAAGTTAAATGACCCGTCTGAAGCACGCTTATTTACATAACACAGGAAGTACATGCCCTCTTGTGGCCGGAACCCAAAATAACTCGCGTGAGGGGAACTGCAATAGTCTTCAGTTAAATGTGTGTTTTCAAGCAAATATGAGATAAATAGTTTTGGTTTAAGCAAAACAACAGTAGAATACAGGGATTTGGGTTTTAAAAATACTCGTATTATCCACCAAAGTTTAACAGCTAAATAGCATCGTTTTAATTTAGATATATTTATATTATTTCGTTTAGATTTTTATTACGGACTTTCCAACATGATTTTAAGTAAAAAGGTTTCACGACGTTTTGGTATCTGGAATCTGATCTAATCTGAGCTACCTAAAACATATGTGACAAGATTAGTACATAATCCAGACTGAGACGGTGTAAAGCTGAAAACAAAAAGGTTTAAAGCAGAAAGAATCAGATTCCAGATCCCAAAACGTCATGAAACTTTGTTTAGCTTAAAATCGCGATGGAAAATGTCCTTAATAAAAATCTAAATAACATAAATCCATCACCAACAATGAATTTCAAACAAAGAATATTACTTCCTAATACCAATTTTAGCATAACATTCATTATACTTTTCATAAAGAGACGTTTTGTTGAAATTAATAGATAGCTAAATTCTAGGCCAGGGCTCAGTTCCGACACCAGACTAATACTTACAAACGCTATCTTTGGAGGGAACAAATAAAATCATTTATTCATACAAAAATGTTCTATTTTAATGTCTCGCAAATAAATTGTATTTAAAACACTCATAATTATTTGTGTGTACGTGTGCACTTTCAAACATATTTAGATTTAGTGGAAGAATGTTCAACGTGCCTATCTTCTTGTAAAGTAGCTTGTTTGGAGAGGGTTCCGTTGAGTGATTTTACCACAAACTGTATAACATGTTTCTCCTTTGCTCCCTTCTTTCCTGGTGACGAACATTTCCCTGTTCAACAACATAGTTGATCATACAAAACGGAATTAATGTAACAGTAAACGAATTAAGTATTTTTTCAGTTTCATTATGTCACGTTTATATGCTTTAAAATACTGTCACTAACGCAATTAGTTTTAATCCATCTCTTGTTGACAGGTTATCAATACAACAATTTAATCTATATCCAATCGTTCGCTATTCTCTAGTAGGCCTAACGTATGAATTACCGATATATATTAATCAGGTAGCAATATTTAATTACTGACCATAATTGAGCGTAATAGGGCTCCAGGTGCAGTTAATTATGTTTAACGTCAATCATCATTAGGGATGAAGATGATTCAGATCCTTGATTAGTAATCATACGATCCATAAACGAAGGTGAATTGTTATACTAAACAAATCCGTTGGCTATTTACAGACAATCACTATTGTAAGCTATTCATATTCTGTATTACTTCAGTTAGCTTTTACCACACATCATTGGTTTGGCTAAAAATATTTGATGATGCGAGTACATTTGATCATTACTGGATACTATTATTTTAAATTCGTTGTATCGATTAATATTAGATGTTCTTCTGGTGAGCGTAGTCTAGAATTCTGTATAGAACACTTAATCACAGATTTACGTTTGTACGACTGTTACAACTGTAAGCTAAGGGGAGAAAGTAAAATATATTCATTTAAATGAACTTGAAACTTTTATTCACCTTCATTTGTATTTTTCCATGGATATGTCTTACCTCTGGAGGTGTGTTAGAAATTTGCGCGAACAAAATTTGAATCAGTGACGTCACTTAGTTAGTGAAGTCATATGGTTAATGACGTCATAGTTTGGCTAAAAGAAAAGCTGATTAGATAAAACGAAAATATTCCCTTTAGACATATGCATGGTCTAACCCATTTCCCACAGGGAAGTAAATACAAAACATTTTTTACCTTCAATTTGTTATTTTTATCATTAATCACTAAATAGCATCTATATTTTCCACTATGAGGTAAGCCCCAGACGCCACTATAACTGTTTTTTTCTAGAACTTAAATCAATATTGGGTACAATAAAAAGAAGCTTTCCAATTAAGTCCAGTGAGACCGGCTTCCCAACTACCTTGAACTCTTATTGTCTCTTCTGATAGCTTCGTTGACTCCCGGGTAAGAATAAACCCCCAGTCTGAACTTTAAGGTAGATTAGATTACCTTTTTTGAAATGGGGACCTACCCAAGTAGGTATTCTAAGCCAAGTATGAATGAGAAATGAGTGTAGGGTGAATGTGGCGAGATCTTCTACCCTTGTGGCAGACATGTTCCTTAGACAGAACTGTTAATTAATTGCCCAACAGCAAATGCCACCCAAGGGGCATAAAGTTTAACGTTGAATCCGAACCACTTTTGCCTCTAAATTAAAAACTGGTCTAGTTATGAGGACAGTCTTTACGGATGACCATAGTATTCAATAGTGCGGACGTTAATCCACACCTCAGTATATCACATCCACAGACCATCGTTCATAACTATTCACAATTTGTGACCTCAAAGTAGATGAAATACAGGACACGCAATCGTCCCAGTCTAAGGAGTGTGGCGTATATCCTTACAGTTCACCTGGAAGGATGTTCTGGAGGAATTTTGCTTACTTGGCATGTCTTTGTAGTTTGCCACGAAGGGTAATGTACTGCTATGTGGCGCGTAAAAATGCTATGTTGATGGCTTTCTACGCCGGACCCTTTCCTTGCCTGGGGATTTTTTGAGTTGCAGTGGTAACCCTTAAGGTTGTGTCCGGATTTGGACTGGTTTGGAGACTCTTTTACTTCCCTGAATATTGTGTGAATTATACAGAACATTCCCTCTAAATTTAAGTCCCATTTAAGTCAATTTGCCTTCGCTATAATTTGAACACTACTGATTCGGATTCAGGTCTTATAACATACAAAATCATCGGTTAAAATGTGTGCGCCTATTTTACACACATTGTTAATCTTATTACAACATTGTCACATATCAACAATTTTAAAACAACTATTATTCTTTACGAGAAAATCTTGAACTCGAGCTATTTAAAAACACTATCATATTAATTAATCTTGTTAGACTTATTTTTCCATTTACATAAATGTGCATGTTAAATTACTGATCAAAATTCAACTCCATAAAAATACTATACCCAATAAAAATCAACAGTTATTATGCTTAAAATGAATACCTCTATACAAATTATACGCATAGATATCAAAGACGAATAAACAGTAATTACAATGAGGGTGGGTAATTAAATGTATGTAGAGTGTAATAACTCGTGTTAATTGCATCAGTGTTTACTGCCCCTGCAGGTGTTTAACATACCGAGTCACGCCCTGGGCATGATGCTATAGACCCTACTGTATAGCAGCTTGGCACTCGGCTGGTAAAGAATAGCTATTTGTGTAACTTGAGCGCAAACGATGTCATATCGCACAAGAGGTTCATATGTGAACTTCGAGGGCGGCCATGACAGTTTGCGCTCGTATTACACACTATATTTTTCCTACAATAAAAATTCATTTAGGTTACCTTTGATTTTCCCGTTGGTATAAAATGTATACATGACTTAGGTTTCCGGTTATCTCAGTTTCATTGCGCAAAACCGGAAATTAGTGTTTGCAAACGACTATCGTTTATCAGCTGACTGAGAGCTTAGCGCATGCTATTGGTTAGTCTCATATAGATTTGGAGAGTTCCACGTATGTGATTGGCCGGCTACTTATCCGTCCTAGGGTGGATATATACTGCTTATACGTTCCGCCAACATTGCGAAATGTGCCTGTTATCGTGTGCTTATAGGAAAAGTTATTTACGTCATCACATTACGCTAAATTGACTGTAGTAACAAAATCCATGTGTCTTTTTATTTTCACTCATCACACTGTACCTTCTTTTATAACCCACACCTGAGCACGTTTGTGTCATAAGAATACAAACTTTACTAAGAATACACAAAAGCAAATATACCTGACGAAGACATCTCGGTTTTATTTTGTTTTGAATAAATATATTTTTATTCCGGTTGTGTTCTAACCCACGGTAAAATTACCCTTGTTGTTACTACAGTTTATTGTTTGGATAGGGGAAACGAAGAGTATAATAAAAGTTAATTTTACTTATTTAAACCTTACAATCTCTGAAAAACCCCGAAAAGATAATTAAAATAAACAAAAGTATAACCTAAGTCGTTCGTATTAATAATAAAACAATAAAAAATACCATACATTGATTACAAACTTACGAATCTAACAAAGTTTATTACCAAACAGTCTGACTTAAAATATTTTGGATCTACAAATTTTACGTTTCAGAGGTTGAGGGTTAAGGAAAATTGTTTATCCTGCTGGCAAATGCCGTTCCGATTAAAAAACATTTTTAAATGATTTGTCGTCTATAATATCGACAATTACTTGTAATGTGATTAAATGGATGTCGATTAGCGCATAACACAATTGTTACACTTTTAAACAATATCTCTTGCGTTTTCGGAATTTAGTTATAATTTATATTTCATTTTACATTCATAGAAGGTAGGTACATGTACAGCATCAAACATTTTGGTAACTTTTAAACGCCCTGTAATGAAATCACAAATTAATATCACAGAAAGTATAAAGCACGTGACTCGAGGTTTCATCAAACTCGACATGTAAATCTCCTGATGAAACAACGGAGGGTGGCTGTTTAAATGAAGTATGAAAGGGTTTGATAAGATGACGGGGTGGGAGGACAGGGTGATGAGGACGATGGGGGTAAGTCCAAGAAAAGCTCCTGTCACGCCGGTTATTCTATTTCAACAGGAAAAATCGTTTGTAAGAATATTTTGAAAATTATTTTCAGCGAGCTGAATTTACAACGGAAGTTCTTTTGTTGGAAATTGATGGACTGGATGTGATACCATTTTTAGTTCCATAGCTCAATTTTCTTCTTAGAAGCAATTGATAAAGAGACCTCAACAAACTTATTAGGTAGTCTTAAAGAAACAAAGATACAATTCAACAAATTCATTACACTCATCAAAACCATGGATAGATATATTTATATGAATACGAATATTGATGAGAGGTAAATCAATTAATGATTATTCGGGTAACTTTGGTAAAACATTGTTTTAGAAATATTTCTTTTCCTCAGTTAGTAATGTAACAGATTGTTAACCTAAACAAAGATACCGCTTTTGGATCTAGATGATAACTGAAATTATACAAAAACTGTCTACCCGATATCGCGTCGTCTCTAAGCGTTGAACTATACCAAATAGTTCTCATCTCATGAGAAGAGTTCTATGAATATGCAGTTTCTCACGCTAATTAAAAAATATTGAAATTTTTGTGGGTTACACAAAAAAACAACAAACTGAAATACAGACATTATAAGTTTCCTTATCACAAAATCCTCTAGAATTCCTAACACGGCTAAAGAAAAATGTTGCTTATATTGGTATATAGATATAGTGATATTATAATGGACGGTAATATGCCACGAATAGTGTAGAGGGGTAGCAAGTTTCGAAGAGGCAATACGTGCTGAACAATGCATCGTAACCCAATTTCCAAGTCTAAGCGAAGTGGAAGAGGAAGTGGTGTAAACTGCAATAATGATCGACGTATTCGTCTCGGAGCAAGTTATGATTGGCTGGGTAGTTTGCATCTCGCGCGGAGGGGTATCGATAATGTATCAGCGACTTGGTGACGACGTGACCGCCATGTGGAACCCCCACCGCCGCCGCCGCGTCGACTATTTACTTGTATAACACATCTCGACAAACTCGTGACGAAGATGCCAACCGCTGCTTTTGTCGTTCTGTTTGCAACCGATCCCGATAAATCGGTCTCCCACTAAAACGAAAATGTTCTTTCGTTAAGAGCATTTTCCGCAATACTTCACCCATCTTGGATTTTGAATACCGTAAAAGCGATGTAAAAAATCTGGAACATGTCTCTCTTCAAAAACAACTTTTTAAATTAGAGAAGATGCATTAGTTTGAAAACAGAATAAGTTTATCGAAATCGTATCACTTTAAGTGATTAAAATGTCAATAAGTATGTTTGGAATTTGTTGGTAGTAATTATTTGTAACTTTTTTCTAGCAGTATTTATAATGTATGAAATGAGTATCTGGAAAAATTAAACTCTAATGAGATAAATTGATAGGCATTATTATGGTTTTTTGAATTCCACCAAATACACGTTCTTTTGGTACAAAACAACTTCCCAGAGTTTGTTTGAATTTAACATGTTTCTTATGGTAAGAAAGTAAAAAAGGCACAAGTATTGGGGACTGTTTCAGGTCTACTGCAGCCGCGCTAATGTACGACAAGGTTCCAGTAATCCTGTTTTAGAATACATTATTTGTGTGGAAACGCGCAGTAAACATTTTTTTAATAAAGGATAGAAAATTGAAACCTGTATGTATGGTTCTGATTATTTATTCCACAGGCCACCACTTAGAATAGACTCAGGCTTAGTTTTAGTAAATCTGTTCTAAGTTTCTCCAGCGTACTTTGTCCACTTCCGAGTACTCTGGGTAGACCTAGTGGTTTGTCATATAATTACATATCAGCTATATCTAGTTATTTTTTTAATTGATGTTTAAATCCGGACAGTTGGCGACCAAGTTCTCTCCCTCTAGACCAGAGCGCCCACTACGTTACAGCCATTATAGATGAAACCTTTTTTTATAATTTTTATATTTGTATTTGAATTAACTAAGATTTATTTCAACCTGTAGGTCTATTAGTTTATATATCTTATCTAAAGATGAAATACCAGAATGAGTAGGCCGTAGGCCTACAGTTTTGACATGGATATGTCTTAGCTCTGGGGGCGTTAGTGATTTTTAAGATGGAAAATGTGTAACATGTTTCTATAGAAACTATCAGAGCTATTGTATTGAATTTTTAATATTAAAGAATAAGAACAGCTGTTTAGATGAACTGAAAACATTGCCTTTAGACATAACCATGATCTATCCTATTTCCCCAGGGAAGTAAATACAAACATGTTCATTGTTATTTTTTAACAATACTGCACATTTCTTACATAACTAGTGTGTTCTAAAACAAGATTTTTCCATACATATGTATTGTTTACTTTACCTAACTTATCAATACAATTTTATATCACCTACATAGCTACATAACTTAATGTAAATTTTTGACTGAGGTACACGTAAACCATATCAAAGTACTCGTAATTCGTTATACTAAAAAATAAATTTGTGATGTAATCTGCTAGATAACCTAACTTTATCTTTTATCAACACCGAAACTTTCTTTTGACGACTGATATGTGTCCAATAACGTTGTTCTTACGGGACCAAAACTTGATATTACAACACCAGTGAAGACTCTTAATACCATTTCACCATAAAACTTTATCCAGAAATATAAAAGCTATATTTTACAGAACGCGGTCACCCCCACGTCGCTGAGCGTTAAGTTAATTGCCCGAGAAAGGGTGGTAATTAACATACACATGGGGTGGCGCGAGCACCGAGCTCAGACCTTTCACAAACCCATGAGACTAGAACAGCACATTAGACTGTCTCATCCCATCCACACTCACCAGCACACTCGTAGTTTAACTGGTGATTGTAGAAACATTCTAGTTTTATTTAGTTTTGTGTTTTTTACGCCTCTCGGCATTTTTTAACGTTTTAATGGGGAACTGTCCACCGGTCTTGTTACTACCTAACGTGAACCTGTTGTTAGGAAGCATCTTTAATCAATAGTCCAATAAATTACGAAATGGAAATTGGTCCACATTCGATCTAATAATATTTTACTTTTCAAATCACAGGCTTACAACTTCAAGCGTACTCATGAAAAAGGAGTGCTTTTACAGTATAAAAACCATAAAATATAACATTTAATCCTACTAATTAGTTTTAAATGTCATAAAATAGTTTTGTTGAATCAAGTGTACATATCCTTACATGGTAAAAGTAGGTTAAATATCTTAAAATACAAATTTTATAAAATATGCTACATTTAGGTGGAAAACAACTGAATCCCAATTTTATGACCAATCGATAAAAAATGCTTTAGGCCTGAATGGTTTTTAGTTTCTAATATGATACTGCTTTTAATATTTAATACAAAATATACATTGTTTATTTAATCAACTAATATATGTAACACTTAACGTTCAAAAATTATGTGAAAAATATTGTCGCTTTTTAATTTATTTATTCATGTAAACATTATAATAAAGTTACGAATAAAATGTAACAACACTGTAAACATTGTAAAATATTAAATTATAAATTGTAACATTATAAAATTGTTGTAAATTGAGTAACAATTGTAGCTATAATGACAGCTTTTGTAAAAGTCGAAATTTGTATGTCAATTTCTTGAGTAAGTCGAAGGATTTGTGAATTCACAGGTTAGCCAATGAGTTAAGCTACATTATAAAATGTTTTTAAAGTGCCTATCAATGATGTGCAGATAGAAAATACGAAATGTGACGTTGTATTTTAGGAGACTAACAAGATAGTTTAAACTTATACCTTCTAGACTAAATAGAACAAATTAAAATTACATAAATGCTGGAAACCTAATTGTTTGATGAGGCCTTAACGAAATTATACTCGATTACCGGTATCAGTGGACTAACACATACTTGCTCCCTTAAGCAAATTTAAAAGCAACAACAATAAATTTATTCTTTTAAGTTTATGTGAATATAGTTTAAAAATGTATTTTTTCAAAAATAACAATCCTATTTCTAAACCCTACAACAACAAAAACAAGTTAAACAATTTATTAAAATTTTTGAGGGGCATAACCCCTCCCTCCCTCACTCCAAAAACCACTTATTAGATTCAGGGAGCCTTGAAACGTTCATTTTTACTCTCAACATAAATTCGAACATTTTGAGGAAAATAATACTTGCTACATACACTAATGTAGAAGGGGAGAAAGTATAAAAAATAGAAATAAAAAAATAAAATAGAAATAGAAATAAAAAATTGTTTATATTAAAAGATAAATTAGATAGAACAATAAAAATTGTTTATATTGAAAGATAAATATTATATGTTTGATCATTTGAGTCTACCAACGTATTCTTAGTATATTTTATATTGTTCGTCTACTTGTGGACATATTTATGAAATTTATATTTTAAATTCTTTATACTGTTATTCGTCAACGCTAACAAGTGTTAGTTAACGCTCTTTTTCAGAAACGCTACACAAAGAAAAGATTTTTAGTTTATAAGCACGAAAAAGTATACCGAATTGAAATGCTATAATAATTTACATCTTAACCTTTCACCGCCAATCAAGATGGACGTCCGGATGGCCGGGGACGACCAGGTCACAGACGGCGGCCGCATATCGGATCTATTCCCAGGCTAATTGATTGTCCTGCATTCCGACTACGTAATCGACCAATGTAATCAACTAATTGGACATTCGGTTGCTTTCTGATTGCGTAGTTGCTGGTGTAATCGATTAATTTGGCGATTAGTGTTTTAACAACGTTTGTAACTAATTTAGAAAATTAATTCGGCAGACGATTAAAAGTTAAACCATTACATCTTACTAAAATATATTTCATATTTACTTTATTGAGTATTTTATAGTATATTAAATATATATTTGTACCTCCATAAAATAATAGCAATCCTATGGTATTCAAATTCCTTTAAATAATTTTTACCTGATAGATACGACTTAAGTTGTACGTTTTGATAAGATCACCATAGTGTTACTATTTCTATTTAATTTTTAAATGGTGAAATCTACAGATAGGTGTTACCGTTAACTAGACAATAAGTTTAAATTTTCTTTGGAACCGTTAGACGTACACTAATGATTTAAAATACCAAATATTTATTTAGTTTCCTAAGCCGTGTTAAATGGTTATAGTATTAGGTTTATAAAATAATTAGTTTACCTTTTGATATATTTTTAGTATGCTGGTCGTGTCATATATTTTTTGAGATCTTGATAACTAAAAACCATGAAATGTTAATCTATGAATGAAAAATGTGTGTATGATGATTGTGGTGCGGACATGTAGTTTTGTTAAGGCTGACACAATTCTTAGTTGTAGCATTGCGTTTATGGTTGATAGTTATGAGTGGTCTATTTATGAGGATAGTCTTTGAGGATGAACGTAATATTCAACAGAGCAGACTTTAATCCACACTACAGAATATGCCTACTACATACACCAACCACCGCTCATACCGATCCACAGTTTGTGACGTCCCCATAACTGGATTACAAGACACGCTACCTCCCCAGGTCTCCAATCGTGGTCAGCATGGTGCGATCTACATCGTGTTAGTACCAGACTTCTAGACCAGGATGAGCTACTGAAGTAGTAGTGTACTAACCGCCTCAAAGGGCTGTATGAAGTTCTGGGTGACTTCAGATTGCATTATTGTTACTATCTACCGTGTGGATTTGAAACCAAAACCTCAAGCTCTGTGTACTTGTGAAAATTGTATCTCCATCACCTTATTAGTTGATAGTTCCAAAAACTGTGTCAAAAAAAATTTACAAGAGCCGGTGTTATACCTTTCTACGATTCATCATCGGCCTCATAATTTAGAACTTCATAATGATATAGATCTTTTATAACCCACCAAAAGCATTTGTCAGAAACACACATATGTCCAACACTTAACACACTAAACCTAAAATACTCGTATGAAAACTAAAATACACTTAATGTGAATGAACAACATACCGGTAGTTCCAGACTATTAATTTTTCCCACTACGCAATTAATGATAGTTAATACATACATATAATAGCCATCAAGGATACAAGACACATACGTTATTTCTATGCAATTTATGAAGCCCCCACAAGAAAAATGTTACAAAAAAATACACAAATACATCAAAAATAGAGTAAAGCTTTATACTCGTGAATGAATCCTTGAAGAAGCTCTTGAAGTAAGTTAAATAATAGCATCGTTTTAGAAAACCAGCATAGTTTTACAGTTCTTTGTTTTTATGTTTACTATAACGTGATGTTTTATTGATGCGTGTTCTTTGCAACAATAAACGTCACTACATAAAATATAACGTCTCATTCACCTTGACTACTGCTGCAGTTGCTACTTTGCATGGTCTGTAAAAATTTCGTTAAAAAGAAAAAAATATGATGTATGCTGTTTCGGTTTGAGACTTATGTGAGGATCAGAGACTAGGTCTGCTCGCGCCACGCCAGCGTAAACGAAGAATCAAGTTTCGTTACAAACTAATTGTATCATAAATTCGTTTCCAACGGGATTCAATAGAAGATAGAAAACTATTAATTTGTTGATATGTTATATTTTGAAGTGATACATGTAAAATTTTGAAATACTCGATTGTATTTGATGAAAAAGTGGTTACTTATTTTAACTTGTGGGCCTAACACAAATGTTTGATTATAACTTGGTTCTGTTACATCAGCACCTCAACGTATGATAAATTATATGCAACTTCAATACGTTTAGTAATACATAAATAATACTCATATGAAACAGTTAAGTAGTAACGTAAACAGTAAACAATACATTGAAAAATTCTGCAACTTCAGTGATCAGAAACCCCGTTTGTTTTACCTGGATGATATATACTCCCCTCTATCCTATTAAAGCTGTCACCGTACCGTCACAGTTTCAGGCGTGGCGAGTCGCGTAGGGTGGGTGGGGGTAGGAGGTGGTCAAGGAGGGGGAGTATCCAATTATCCCCATAATTACAAACCTGTCATAACACTGTCATAATCTACACCTCGCCCTACTGGCTTTGTTCCACTGTATGCAATGTGGATTAACAGAGTACTTTGTTTTAACAGACTCAAACGGTTTTAAAAAATCCAGCGAGTATTTTACTTATTAATATTCAAAGATAAAATAGTTTTAAAATAGGTATTCTAGCTGTTTTCATATTTGCTATTAAATGGTTTCCTTTGAATTTGCATAGAGATTTAAGACTGATGTTTATTCATCAATCCGATTTTTTCCGTTTATGATGGGCTCAAACAATGTTATTAACCTTTTTCTACTTGTGTGCGTCTGTGTGTCACTTAATATGGTAAAATCAAAAGAAATATTGCTGAGAGCTCATGGGTGCGTTTTCAAGGGTACTGACAGATATGTCAAAGCAAACACTTGAAGTGAGATGGATAAATGAGTCAGCTGTTGAGAGGTAGGTCTGGGTCTTCCTGACTAAACCTTCAGAGATTAAGAAAACAGAAAACACATCTGGAGCATCCGTTGATTTTCTTTATGGTAGAATATAATACATTTTATAGATCACCTGATTTTTATTCAACCCATTACTAGCATTTACTCGATTGTTTTATATACATCAAGCCAAAGTACCCGTCATTCGCTAGGGTGAAAAGGTTTGAGAGAGTTTTCTTTTTCTCTTCGGCATCAAATAAATATTCTAAAACATGAAAACTTCATTAAGAAAAAATTATTTATGTGAGGTAAAACACCATTCATATTAAAATAGGTATTTACTAATAGTACTTCATTCTAACACGAGTGTCTACAACAAGACAAAGTATTACTTGTTAAGTAATATTGGAAAAAGATAAGGAATAGGGATCTATAGAAATAGAGGCAGGCATCGGAAGAAAACTTAAAATCTACCATTTCAGGCAATATTAATTTTAATCCAGAAGTTTGTCTGTAAAATGAACGTTATTTCTTCTTCTTCCCAAAATGTCAAAATGTAGTGTAAACAGATGTTGACATTAAAAATGTAAACAATGAAACCCAGGACGGTCACGACAGCTCTTTCTTCTTCTTCCTGAACTGGCAAATTTTAGTGTTTACAGCTGTTGACATTCAAGTAATTTAATGTTTTCATTATTTGAAAATGTAAACATTAAAACTTATGATGTTCACGGGGCGTAGCCTGAGGGAATATTAACGAAATGGATATGCCTATGTGTTCCATGAGTTTAAGATCTACCTTTGTGTAAAGTTTCAAACCGTTCGGTTCAGTAATTTTCGCGTTACTTGCCACAGCAAACTCACAAACATACAGAAACCACATATTCTTTATAATATTATATATAGCTTTAAAACTGAAGTCCATATAATACAACAACTTATAACATCACGGCAAAAGTTATTGAGTAAAACTAAGTGAAGATTTACATTTGTAAATTCAGGTTATTTTTGGTCCTTTTTCATTTTATAACAACGGATTTGCTATGTCAATATAAAATAATGGGTTAATAAATACGTACTTCCCCAGTGTCGATACAGGCACCGCTGATGGCGGTGTTACAATACCACATAATATCATATTGATCGAACAAGTAAAAAACCTATCACCGTCCAACCTTTAGTTTTACATATGATTCAACCACCCATAGTGCATTTCTTGTGTGTACTCTTTTAAATTAATTGTCGTATAATGTGCTTCATAATTAATGATTAACCTCAGTTGGTTCCGAACAATGTTTTTTTTATTTTAATAATGCATAAACATTCGCTAATGTATTGTGTTAGTTCATTTATCTTTTGTCGATATTTGTATAGATTGTAATGATGAGTGCCCCGACCATACCTCAAACGTATTTAAGCTCCTGGCTACGCAACTGAGTACAGGAAGTAGCGGGCGGCAGGAGTGGGTAGGGGGTAAAATTGGCCGGGGGGGTTGCGTGTGGAGTAATGTAAATGTATGACGGAAGAGATGAGTAAAGTAGCCTTTACTCGGGCAGTAATGCGCTCGCCATTGGGTGCGGCTCCTGCGACGGACAGGTCTCCCAGAAATCTCCGACTCGGTCCGCACTGTCTATTTTTTTGAAATCAGTTTTGTGCGAAGGTAAGAACGTATAATGTCAAAAATGTATACAGTGTGTTTGAAAAGTCTTCAAACGCGTTTTGAATTTACAAAACATTGCAGGTACAAAACTTTACCTTCTTAACCGAAATCGGACTTCATTAACTAAACCTTTGGAGGTGGGTTGTACTCCAACAATGGAGTTTTCAATTTATTAATGTATATATTTTTTAAATATCTTGCTTTTATTTTTACCATTGGACTCAGCTAAAAAACACACAATTTAATATTCTGAATCATGACTAGGAAAAATGATTACTGAGATAATTAAAATGATAAACCCAGTACGTTGTCAATGGTAATCTAATTTAATTAGCTAGAAATCAATAACTCAGTTATTTACTTAAATATTCTACAAATATTTGGTATACGAGTACATCTAGTTAAGTTTCATCAATACATCCAATAAACCCCCAAATTTAATGTTTCTTATGCAGCAAAACTACGTATTCATTGCCCATGTAATTCTTTCAGAGAACATAATTTTATAAAATGTATGAAGAAAGTATTCTATGCGCTTTTACTTATTGAACAGCCTTAATATAAGCATATTACTACATAAAACAACCATTATTGCACCAAACCTGCATACTCAGTGCTATTCAAATACTGTGATAGAAATAACATAAGGTCTGTTAAATTCACTTTACTCACTCCAGCGTGCTACGTACTATTTCGTTTTAAATTTATGTACTGTAATTCAAAAATTCTGTACTTTTTCATTGAATTTTATTAATTTCAAAAGTATAAACAAGCATAATACAAACAATCATTCTGGTTTAATATTACTATCAGCCGTCAGAATATTGTATTAAGAATGATTTTCTTTTAAGGAATTTATACCTTAATACGTTTTTACCTTAAGTTTACTCTTTTCTACATATCGAACAGGTTGGCGTTGTTTTATTTAGTGATATACAATCCTAGGAGACTTATTAGACATCAAGTAACGTACATAAATTGGAAAGATACATATTTTTATGTAAAGCGTATGTAAATAATAAGCGTTTGTATTGCTTTGTCACACGTATATAATCTGTATTTAGTGTGATATTCGCGGAGCACTTTCGAATGAAGTAACAAGTAAAAACGTTTTCTCCAAGTGAACTTGGCAACTTAGAAACTTCATACTGATCTCTTTTCGTGACAACTACTTAACTGGAAGTTATTCTGTCCTTTCAACTTTTACAGAAAAAGTTTATTTTTAATGACTTATTTCTTTGTTCTTGCATACTTTATAAGTATTGTTTTTAGATGGTAAAGTCAGTTAACGAATTAAGTTTTTTAAAGTTTAATAATAAAATTATAGCTCTGTACACTCTTGACAACCTTTTAAAGATTGATAAATATTGAGTCTTAATAAATTGCCACAAGCAAAGAGCAATGCTCCATATAGTGGAAAGACGAACAGTGCGATATATGTGGACACACACTACGGGGAATTAACTAAAAACACTAAACAATGACTTGACAAACAATCTTCAATAGGAAACCCAAAGAAATAACAATTTAAAACAATAAAAAACAACGTAAGTTTTTGAAATTTGATAGATTAGATTAGAATTGGAAATGACGACCTACCAAGTTAAGTATTTTAAGTATGAATAAGAAATTAGTGTAAGATGATTGTGGCGCGATCTTGTAGTCTTTTTAATGCCTAAGGCTAACATGAAGCTTAGACAGAACACTTATACCTAATTATTATCCCAACAGTCAATGGCATATCTAAGGGACCATAGTTTAAATTGAAGTCCAAACCACTACCTCTGAATCACGAGCTGCTCTAGTTATGAGGAAAGTTTTTGAGGATGAACGTAGTATTCAACAGTGCGGATGTTAATCCATGAAAGATAACTCTACATCCACCGACCATCGTTCACAACTACGTACAATTCGTGACATCCAAGTAGCTGGATTACATGACACGCCATGATCCCTTTGGTTCCTTTGAATTTACTTTAAAAACTGCTGAATATTAATTGTGTTTATTTCAGAATGAATGTAGTACCTATGAAAACCTATTAGAAAAAATAGGGTTTACAGTATAAAAAATATAAAAATTATTAAAATGTGATTATTGATCAAAATCAACAATGAAGTTGATTTAACAAAATTTAAATTTAGTTTAAAAAATAGCATTGTTTCTTTTAGGAAAATGTGTATTAAAACTTTATATTATTTGACGTAAACATAACGTGACGGTATTCCTAGTTTCCTCCAATAACATGAATGAATCTTGAATATTAAAGCCACCGTCTGTAGCTTCAGTAATAAAACCTGCAATATAGGCTGGGATAGCAATTAACTTTCTATTCGTCATTCACAACACACGTTCGTTCGAGATTTTTCAACCACAAAATTATTTCCTCAGTCCTTTTGAACTGAATTCATTTACTGGAGTAGAATTAATATTTCTTATTGATTCGTGCGAAGCCTGGAAATATAATATTTGGTGATAACTACACTTTTTTATCTGACTTTGTATTTTATTTCACTGATTTAATCAACATATTTTTCAATTTTTAAAATGCAATGCAGGGAAAACACGAATTAAAACAAGCATAAAATCGAGTGAAATTCACTTAGATAAAACCCCGATAGTATTTTTACCTACGAAAATTAACCTCGGGAACCGAATATTTGTTTTTTGCTTACTTACTTGTATGAATAGCATTTATCACCTTACCTGAAACAATACAATTAAAAATTAGGAATTAAATATATAGCAGTTTCATTTTCAGTTTAACGTCACTTAAAGTACACAAGATAAGATGAAATACTTTGAATAACATTAATGAAATAAATATACAGTATAGCAAATATTGTTAAAAAAGGTTTCTTAGTTATTATTTAGGTGTTATTATTATTTTTCCCTTTTATCACATTATGACTTGTTTAAGTTTGATTAAAAAAATGTGTATAATTTTCTAAATAATGTAAAATGTTCAGATTGATGCGATTTTTGTGATTTTTTAAAATGTATAACATGTATCCTGTGTAAATGAAATGAATAAAGAATTTATTTATATTTATTTCTTATTGTTTTAACTTAATTGGACAATAGAATGTTTAAAAATTATTAAATTAGTAACCTAACACAAACTATAGATTTATTCAACTCATTACTCCCTCTCAAAATTCATATACGTGCTAAGTTAAGCACTTAGATGTTAAAATATATTTGTTTTTGACAAATATTTTAATTTTACTGGATAATTTATCATCAAACTCGATAAATGTAGCCTAATGGAATTTTATGAATAAAATATTTATTTTGTAAAACAAACAAATTATAGTCCATATATAATCATAGTATCTCCAGCATTTTATAGTCACTTTAAGGATATCGATAGGGTAAACATTTATAAGAATATAATTCAATATAGTTTATCCACGCTTAATAATTTATTATTTTTTATACCTCCTTTCACCGCAGTTTTATTTGGTTTATGTTGGTATTAACAACGGCGATAAGTTTAATATTGGCAACACTGATGAGAATCTAAATGAGCTGAAGGGGGGGTGTAAGCCTCATTATTTTGGTCACTTTTTACACCCATCAAAAGAATATAGAAATTGAAATAAATAACTACGAAACTAGAGAATAGTCATAATTTATTCTATTCATAGCCTCCCTTGTGATTCATTAATTACATCAATAAATTTAGCATCTTAAACTAAATATTTTAATAAACGTAAATAGTTAAATTATATATTTTAACTTATAGCTATTGTTATTTGTGTAGGTTGAGGAATAAGTACTTTGTGCGCCTCAGGAACAGTGTCCTTCGTAGACAAAAAGTTTAATTCTAATCCCTTGTTGCTCAGATAACTATGCTACAAGCAATAATCACACGAGCAACTAACTACCCTTGTCTTCGTTAGGTGGCACCCTTATAACTGAGTATTTGAAAACCCGCTGTGATGAATACAATACAAGGATGACGGCGCGTGCCGGTACGCCACTAAGGCTGATTTTTCGCTACAGGCGCGATAAACAACGGGCGCGGCTCGCTATAAATATCCGCCATGATAAGCCATTAACGATAACAGGAAGTGATAAGCTGCGGAATGCTGAGGTTGATGGTGCCTCCCGCCAAAACAAGCGGTCGTCTCCCGCCAAAACCACAGACTGTGGTTTGGGTTGACTTATTCTAGTATTTATACACGTCCCATTCAAGGGACTGCGGTATCTGTGCCTTAATTCCAACACTAATTATTTTCCAATAATTCAATTCTACCTTCCCTCAGTAACAATGTTAAATACGAAAAAAAACGCCTTGGCATTTATCGCATCATATCCACCCTAGTGTGGGAATGTACTACTTATACGTTCTGCCAAAAGTGCAAAATGTGTTTGTTTTCGCTCGGCTGTAGGAAAGATATATTTATGACAGTCATAGTCCGATGTCAAACTAATCTAATGTGGGTTGAAGTTAAAATTTGTGTTTAAGCGAGGAATATTTTTGTTTTTAACATTTCTCTTAATTACTTAAGGGAGAGGTGTAACAGACTCGAAACACCCGTTTAAATTTCAATCAGAACAATACGTGATTGAAAATTAAGATGTTGAAATTGTTATTTATCAAGAAAACGTTAATGAACTGAAGAAAGCTTCGAGGGATTAATGGCGCAGAATATTAGTTTAATTAATGTATCAATTCGTTCTATATGATGTAATATATAATATTGGAAATTTAAGTCGTGGATTTGGACGACAACAAAGAATAGGGCCACATTCATCTCGTGGGTTCCAGTATTGGTTTACTCCAAGCAATTCTGTTACAACAAATGACTCTTAATAACTGTGCATCAGTTAACAATAAGTATTTGTGCAGTCTAGGATTCAATATGAATCTTATGACAGATTCTAGAGTATATATAGTCTATATAATTCAAAATTGTGACGAAATTATTTATATAGTCTACATATCACGAATGTATTATTATAACAATAAATATTACAACAAGCAGACTAAATTTTTATTTACCCATACAATTCTAATATTAAACCAACCCTTAGCATGTAAAATGATCTTGATAAATACTAGAAAATAAGAAGATACTTCAAAATTCATTTTATGGAAAATATAATGTTCAGCTCTTAATATTGGTGTGTTGGTAATCTTTAACAGCCCAATACTTAAATATTAATTTCTTTTAAACCTAAAATGTATAGGACATTCGTATAAAATAACTTTACGTGAATTGAAAGTATTGAAAGTATTCAATAGTAGGAAACTGAACATTTGATATTACTTAAAAAGAATTAAATCCAATATTTATTTGAACGTTACCTACCAATGACAAAAGTAAAACCTTGAAGGAAACTTGCCAAAAAGTTTGTCACGAAACCGTTTACCAACTATAAAAAATATTACGTCAACGAAAGAAATTTTAGGAAATTAATTTATCGCCGAGTGCAAAGACTGCGCGCAGCGCACAAATCTCACGCCGGCCTTCACAAGCAAGAATAATAGCCGCGTTTAAGCGTTTACTGAATGTCGGTGTTCTTTGCAGGCAGATTCTGTTAGAGACTTTAGCTTTGTTCCGCCAATCCTTGTGAGAAGAATCCCGTTCCGATAAAGTAATCAGTAATTTCAGTTTTAAATTATTATGATTTTTCCACAATTAAGTAACGAGATTTATTGCTTGTTATGATATACGTAAAAATTTACATATTTATTATATGCAAATTATTAGCACATACCCGAGGGTAGATAAGAATACTTTTTGTGTTAATACTTTCACAAGTAGGTTTTATGTTGACTAGACTAAAATTATATACAGTAGAATAATGAACAACCTCACACTTCTCAAATAGCATACATTATCAGAGGTCACCTATTGAAGAATCATGACAAATGCAATTCAAACTAAACAATTATCAGTAGGCTAACGGATGAACTGTGGTAAAACAATACATATATAAATATTTAGTTAAAAATACAACATATATCCGGCTAAATTCTTATTCCCAGTATGCCGATTACAAAGTATCGCTCGACATACAACCGATGTCAATTTGAGAGGTAAAACTGTTTATTGATTCTATCTGTCCTTTTAACATAAGGTATTAACATAAAATTATAAAGATTATATTGGCATTTAAACATAATATCAAAAGGCAGCGATTTTCATAAAATTTCTTCTATCTCAATTTCTGGCGCAGCTGTAAACACAGATGTCAGTTTAATAAATTTATTTATGGATTGAACATGAAATAAATAAAAAATGTTTCATTATAAACAAAATTAATGATAATAATAAAAACTAAAAAAAATTTAAATACTTTTATTCACGCACACAAACAAATTTTTTACGTTCTACATTATTTTGGTTTTATATTTGTCTCTCGTTACGCATATAGTACTTCCTATTTAATTTGTAATAAAATGTACACAACAAATAAGTAAAAGAATAAACTTCAGTGAGCTGGTACTTCAGTTGGTAGTCTATCGGACTCTGAACTCAGGTCAGCTGTGACCTAGGTCAGAGATGGCCCAGGTCAGGGACGGCTCAGGTCAGCGATGGCCCATGTCAGCGATGACCCAGATCAGCGATGACCCAGGTCAGCGACGGCTCAGGTCAGCTATGACCCAGGTCAGCGATGACCCAGGTCAGCGACGGCTAAGGTCAGCTATGACCCAGGTCAGCGATGATTTACATCATAGATGACCCAGGTCAGCGACGGCTCAGGTCAGCTATGACCCAGGTCAGCGACGGCTAAGGTCAGCTATGACCCAGGTCAGCGATGACTCATGTCAGCGATGACCCATGTCAGCGATGACCCAGGTCAGTGATGTCACAGATCAGCGACGGCTCAGGTCAGCTATGACCCAGGTCAGCGATGACTCAGGTCAGCGATGACTCAGGTCAGCGATGACCCAGGTCAGCTATGACCCAGGTCAGCGATGACCCAGGTCAGCGATGACCCAGGTCTCAGCGATGACCCAGGTCAGCTATGACCCAGGTCAGCGATGACCCAGGTTCAGAGTCCAGAGAAGCCAATCAGTTTTATCACCCCTAACAACCTTTTACCATGTCGGCTCACCACTATCTTTGATTAATTCGTCCCACGTATCCATAGTCCTTATACAAAATACTTAAATGAAGTGCAAACGGGGTTAGGGGCAACTCACATCCGATTAGTCGAGCTAGTTTTGCTTATTCATTACGCATTTGTGATTGAATCTTCCTGTGTGACCTGTTTAAGATAACAATCCAGTTTTCGTAGATTTTTAAATATTATTAGAATAAAAAATGGCATATTTTTAAGATTATCGGATCAAAAATGTGGCTTTTAAAAATAATGTTTGTAGTATAAGATTTTGTACTTCTTCAAAATGTCACATAGGTTACGTGAAAAAAGGTCTGTTCCCAAAATATCTGCGCAAAAGCATAACTTTTCCCACTCTTGCACTAAAACCACCAAATGTGTGTATTTGTGACCCTGTTATGCTGAACGTTTTCACTAAAACTTTGAAAAAATTATGCCAAAGCATATTTTGATGATACAATTAACAAATAAATGTAGTAATTATGTTAGTAGGATAGTAGATATTTTTGCTAGCACCACCTAATTTTTTGATATGGCTGACGATTTGAAAACAATATTATACTTTAAACTTTGATGTTATAAGTTGCGGTCGACATAACAGTATTAGCCTTTTCTGACGCTTTTCCACAAACTGCCCGTACGTTGCCCGCGGTTGTTCTTCCTGGAGTAAGCTTGAATTGAAAATTAACGCCGGCAGCGGGTTTTTAACATCTCTCCACTAACGAATTGCATCACTATTCACTGTCGATACTGCCGCAGGCTGCTTCTGCCATCACGCTGTTTGCGGAGTTGTTTCGCCCACTCTTCTGTATTCCCCGTGTTTCTTGTATCTTTAGCATTTACAATACACACGCCCAAGGCATATCCGACTCATAGGTTGCATTTTTCTCTCTAGCATTGTTTGCCTGAGGTGTATTTTCAATATTTCGATTAGATATTCCTTATAAAATGTACTTATTTAAATGTAATTATGTTTATATATTTATTATTGGTATTGCTGACAAACAGAAGTATCTGTCCTTAACCATCCACATTTACATTTAACTTAATATCGCACAAAAATAGTAATAACATAGGTTTTTCGTTCAAACTTGGTAATATAAAAAATTTAATAAATGAAAATATAAAACATTAATATTATTATGTTATATAATAGTTTAGTTAATTTTTAAATACATTTTAAATCCTAATTTAAATAATGGGTTATATTCAATTGAATAGTACGTTTTGTACGAAAGATCTGAATTTTACCTACGTTTTGATTGTCTGTAGAAACGATAAAGATATTTTCGCACTCATTACAAATTAATTTTCTATCTTTCTGCTATATTCTATAAAGAAGTTTTAATAATTTACTGATACCCATTAAACTACTCCTTAACTTTAAATTCAAATCATCTATTATTCTAACATACATAACCCAGAGGTATGTTCCTCTAAAGTCTTGTGTTGCCAATGTTTGTATTCTAATCCACAGTGGAGAGGTTTTAGGTTATATGACTAGAAGGAATTACTTTCATTGCTAAAAGCTGAAAAAGGAATGCAAATTACTAAGTTTTTAAGAGAGGTGAAAAATAAAATTTTGGACATCTGGACCAAATCATTTGAAATTAAATTAATATGCATAAAAACCTCTCAAATACCAAATAGTCTGTAAAACCTTTTAAAGTCATATTCAACTAAGAATTTTTTAAATCCATATCAGTGAGTACTATCTTTAAAATAGATATATAAATTGATAGCAAATGAAGGTGATACTTTTGACAGATTACAATTTATCGTTTATTTATTGTCGTTAGAACTAGAAGTTTTGCACACAAAAACTAATAACTAGGACGGGACATGATTCTGCAATCATGACTGGCATCAGCTGTTCCAATCCATAAAAGTTATGGAATAAATTGCCGGATACAATCACTTAGTTTTCCAATAAACTGTGATTGGAAACGGATCACAATCGCTCTTTTATTCAACCCACTCTGACTCCACTAAAAGCATAGTTTAATGCCACCATATTACCGGCGCTGTATCAAATAACAATTAACTAATTACCAAGATTAACAATATCCTGATCGATGTTTTTAGTAAATTTCCCATTGGAAAGAGGCTATTACCGTAGGTCTCATGGCAAGATATAAGCCCTGTTAACTTTAATCTTGAGGCGCTTAGAGACCAAAAATATTTGTTAAAAATTGGACGAGATAACTCTCGTAGAATTGGTCCAATGGAGACCAAATTTGGTAAAGATGTGTTCATTTACTCAGAGAAGTTCCTAATCCAAAAATCGGTCAATCGGAACGGTTAGTTAGAGGGGTTTTGTACACTAAAATTGGGTTTTTGCGTTTTTCACATGTAATTTTTAGATATTTCTTTTTTTAGATTTTTATTTTTTTAGATACTTTTTTATGTTTGTATTTTACAATTTCTTCAGCTTAAAACTACACAGTTAAGTACTTTTAACAAAAATAAAGTTTTGCTCTATCTCCAATGGTTACAAAACGTTAAAAAACTGAAGATAGTACGTTGTAGTTTGAGACTCCAATGTTAATCGTATGGAGGATATGAAAAAAATTAATATTTTACTTATTAACATATATTTTTGGATGAAACCTGGTATTTAGCTTCATGCGGTGGTGATCCATTCATTTATGCTTAAAATCCGTAATTTATGGGTTTATCATGGCAGCCAACCTGCTTTTTCCACGTTAATCATATTATTGATTAGGTAAACCGCTGAGTACGCAGATCTGCTGCGACGGGGGTATTTTTTAATTATTACACCTATTCATACTCGTATTTAGAGGGTCGTGGACTCAGTGCGTAGCGAGGAACTCTAATCTTGGGCAGTTATGTATTAAGTTCAGATTTTAGTGTTGTAATCAGTACTGGCCTTTCAGTATTACGTTGGTTCGCCCCTACCCATCTATGTTTGATATTTCTCAATCACATATTAAATAAACACAATTTATAAATTAATACATTTATAATAATTGAACTCTTACAAAAATAGTACAACATACCAAACTAAGAAATAATGTATTCTTGATCCTAATCCTAGAAATAATAATGAAATTGTATATGTCATTTAGATTTTCTTAGACGATTAGTACATAGCTAAAAAGCTGAAAACAAAAAGAATTTAAAGGAGTAACAAAAATTACAAACAAAACCATTCACTAACAATGAAGCACACAAGAAACAAAACACATCCCTTGTCACAAAGACTTACATGAACCTTTTTTTGTTTTCAGCTTTGCACTGGTTTAGTCCGGATTGTGTTCTTATCGTGTTATGTTTTAGGTTCAAGCTTACCTGAGGACGGGGTCTGATTCCAGATCCCGAAACGTTGTAAAATTTGTTTTACTCAACATTGTGATGGAAAACACAAAAATCCAACATCACCAATAATGCATTTTTAAACAAAGAAACTAGATATCTCACACCTCAGGTTGTCCAAAGCCCTCAATTGTTATGAACTGCTAAATTTAAATGTTTAATAGGCTTTCGTTAGGAAAATATAATATATTTATTTCCCTTCGAATATAGTTTATCACATGGATTACAGGATTTTTTTAGTTCCTCTAAACAGCTGTTCTTATAACCATAGAAGTTACTAACCATTTGACGTCATCGTTAAAAGAATTGGTCTGAAGGATAGACAATACCCCCCCTCAAGGGCTAAGACATATCCATGTAAATAATTAAAGTGTAGAACCAAGTAGAGTAGGTAGCCCTTTTGAGAACCGGTAACATTTAATTACTTCCCTTAGAGAAATAGATATGTATAAATGGAATGTTTTCAGTTTCAGTCTAAACAGCTGCTGTTCTTACAACCATGTTACTTCCGTTACAATTTTTGCAACTTTCTAACAACCCTTTCCCAGATCTTTCCTTTTTTCCATGTCAAAATAGTTCTAATAATTTTAGTTTCTTTTTTAATAGCTGTAAAATCTACATCTCAAACTTCCTCTGTGCAATGTTTAGATAGAGGCTTTGTCCATGTACACGTTGCCGAGATTCAAGCCCCGTGTTACAGCCTACCGACAAAGCCACGACAGATTGGTTCCTGTCGCAGTTTAGGATACGTGTCGCTACGTGCCGTGTTGTCGCCAATTGGCTTCTCATTGGTAAAGAAGACGTGCATGTACCACTTCAACAGCCGTTCACATACCTAGATTATTACTCTCACTCTCACATATAAATATAAAGTATATAAGAAAGAAATGATTTTATAAAAGTTTAGGGGAGAGTGGATGTGTGCATAATGAGCACCCCTTCGTAAAATAGTTCCTTTGGACTAATGTCTGCCTGTCTGCTTATGTATCCTCCCCCTCTGAAACTCCGGATGGTAATAGTTTTATGAAATAAATGTAACACAAACAAATGTATTTTTTGTAAAAGAGAGTTTTTTTGTTAAACCTACAGACCTTTTTCAACTTTACGTTTTAATATCAGAGCTAGCAGACCTTTTCTGACCGGATTCTCTTGTGACACTGCAGAGATTTATAACTAATTCTCTTGTGCTTTAAATGAATAGCAAATTACGCTTTTACTTTGTATGAACAGAACCAAATCATTGACATTTTTTAAATCGAGAAATTGTACTGGTAATATTTATGATAACAAATAGTATACATATTTTTGGCGTCATTGTTAAATTTTTTAACAAAAATGGTTTAAAATTTGATAACTAAAATCTAGGAAGTTTATAATAGTTATCAATATATTTTACTCCATGCCTAAATATTAAAACAATCAGAGAGCTATTAATTACAAGTGCACGTCAAGCACATAATGTTTGTCTATTTTACTTTAAATTAAATAAACAATTAAATAAAGAACAATAACAAATGATGATGGTAATTTTACGCCCAAACGAGATCAGACAATAACTTTTGAGCCCATCGTAATTCCTGTTAACAACCCAGATATTGTATTACCACAACCACATGAATTGCAAAGTCGGGGCGTCCTTCAAAAATATTGGACTTGTATTCAAATTAAAGCCGGCTCCAACAATTTATTGTGTATAATTGCCATCCTTACAATCAATTGTCTGATACGGCTTTACATATAAATCTACAGAACTCTTATTGCTTTTTGTGACCAAAGCCAACAGATAACTATCTCTCTGCCTCATAAAAGTAAGCATCAGTCCACAAACCTTTTTTTATTACATGATTGTACCCTTGTAAATAGGCTACACTTTATTTATTTTCAATTCAATGGAATTTAAAACAAATGAGTTTTTAACAGTTTCTTTCCTAAAGTTTCTCTACGATGAGACCCAATCAGAAAAACAATAATTTTGATCATGTAAAATAAAAGTTTCATTCTCTTATGTATTTACTTCGTTAGTGTCTTTTAATCTATTATTTTCGTAGGGAACAAACCCTACTCTTGTAAAAACAAAATGACACAAAAAAGGTGTACACACCTGGAATCAACTTTGCGTAAATAATCAAACGAAAATTACCACTGCAGCCGGAATCGAAACGGTAAACCTTAAATTATCTGAGGTCCATTATTTCCATTTTTAACCTGGTTAAATATTCAAAACAAGAACTAGATTGTACGATTAAAACAAGTATCATAGTTCAATGAATACTAAATTTTAGTATGTTAACAACTTAAAAATATTGTTTGCCAAAGATTAATTTACTAAGTTTATTTTTAACGGTTGTTTTATAGTAGCTTCAAGTATAACTCTTCACAAATTCGCGATGAATACCCTTGATTTGAAACCACCTCAGTTGAAACTAATTTTTATTGGTTTATTGTAAGCTAACTTTATAAATTTTTCACTAAACGCAGGAGGATTTTTTTCTCAGTTAAGTTACAGTCATGTTACACAATTGCTTCTTGGGAAAACCGTCTAGAACTAAAAAATAGATGGGCAGCCGGGGTTTGAACCGGTTCTCCGTCACCGAAGTAACCACACTGACCTCTAAACAGAAAAACTACCCAATATGTATACACTTAATATAATATAACATCTCTTAAGGCGATTCGATTTTTGTTCTATTATTCTTAGACCTATACAAGATAACTTTTGCTTTATTATAGTTTTTAAGTCTTTCACGAATACCTTTGATATAAACGACTGACGCACCTTGGCGTGAAGAACAAAGCCAGTAGGGCGAGGTGTAGATTATGACAGTGTTATGACAGGTTTGTAATTATGGGGATAATTGGATCATCCCCTCTCCTCTCACTTGACCCTCCCCTCCCTCTGATAGCCACTTCCCCTCCCAATCCACCACCCTCCTAGTGACAGCCATAATCCAAACTTTTGACGGACGAGTTTTAAAGATGTGCTTTAGGATTAGTTTTATAATTACTATACATTCCAATGGTTAAACAAAGTACGAGTATTTATAAAAGAGTAAAACGTTTATAAAATAAAAAAAATCTCGATCATTTTTCTTATTTAACTATTCAACTTAGAGCTAACTACTATTTTAAGATTAACGTTTTGAAAGAGGATTAGAGGTCTTAACTAATTGCTGTAGTATAAACTAGTTAGGATAAGAATAACACACTGTTTAATGTAAAAAATCATTCAATTTATTTCTCTTACTCTAACCTGACATTTATACGCAGTGTGACCGTATTTAAACCATAAAAAGTTGATATTGTAAAGGTTGCATTATACACAGTAAAATACCAATTCAAAGTCAGTTTATTATTTTAAGCACTTATCAGAGCTTTCATCACCTCAATGTATTTAAAACCAGTGGATAGAACGCTTTTGCTTACATAAATAGAAAGCATTACTTTGACGAATACAGTTCAGAGTTTTTAAAGTTTCACCATTAATAAAGTTTCAAATTTTGTTCCACTGTAGAAGGGTTTTAACTACCTAAACTTATTGAGAAGATTATTAAGTTAAGCTATAATTTATCTTTACATGCATAAAATAATGCACTGTTTAGTTTTAAAATATCTTAGATTAAACATTTTTCTTACCCTAATACCTTGATTAGCATTAAAATCCTTAAAATATTGCTGATAAGAGAAATTCATTAGAGTAAATAACAGATTACAATACAATAATTTGTATATAATTAAGAGAGTAAAAATCTACTGTTTTACAGCCGCATTAGAATTTATTATCGTCGAGAAACCACTAACGTAAACAAAGATCTAGTTACTTCATAATTTATACAGTAAAGACTTGGTTATGACTATAGAATCGAGACTCCGATAGAATATAATACAGAAAGAGTAAACTGGTGCCTGCTAATATCAAGCCTGATATTCTGGGAAAGAAAACGTAAGAGTAGTGGCTGGGTACACATTGGTAGCCATGTCGTGGCGAATATTGATACCATCATAACATCTCCCTCAAACCTTTATTATGAATATTTACGGTGTACAATAATTAATTGATTGATTGTTTCCTACAGTACTTGTATTTTTGTAAAATTTCAATAAATAATCTATAGTTATATTTCTAATCACGTAAATAAAAAACTCCCATTACGAGTATGCTTAAAGTATTTTTTCATCTGTTCATCTATCCTATATTAAATAGTTATTTGTGCAACAAGGAATTAAAGTTAAACTTTCTGTCCATAAAGAAAAGCGTAGCCGAGGGAGACAATTTTCTAAGGGACAAAAAAGACTCTCATGATCACAGTCTTTTCCTCCACCTACACATAAAAGTAAGACAAGCTAAAAATTACCCACTACTAACTAACCTGAATCAATATAATTTTCCTAGTTGGCTAATTTAACCTCGAAGCAATGGATGCAAACTATCAACTAAGTTCAAGAATTAATTACTAGAGTAAAATCTTGTATATCTGATGGTTCATTAAAGGGCGTTCCAGTTTTCCTTATGTCATTCTTATGGTACATATTACCTTTTCTTCCTTGGGATTAAAAACTACATACTTTTTCTCCCTTGGGACAAAAGGGTAGGCATAAAGATATTTCATAATCGATAATTCCGAAATTTCTAACCCAAAACCAGCTTTTTCAAGTCAGAAAAGGGATTCGGCGATCAAAAAGAACCTTTTACCGAGTTCTTAAGAGTAATTGCGCTTCGACCGACATCAAAAGTGTCCTCCTTGGAACGTCTCATACAAAGAATATCAATATCTCACTATTATATGCCAGGGTTATTGGTATTTTGTGCAAGTTAAAATGTTTACTTAAAAACTGTCTCAAGTTGGATAATATTAAGATAAATACAGTTAAACTATATCGTGTTTTTAACTTTATTTTATTCCCTGTTGAAATTTATTTAAGAATCACTTACTACTGTAATATAACACGACAGAAAGACTATATAAACTGAGTTTTAAATGAATTCAATAACAAATTAGCACTAATTAAATTAAATATTCTCTCAAAGAGTTTTTATTTTCCAGAAGTAATCCCAAATTTAATTAACACGATGGTTAAATTTAATCAAAAAGTAAAAAATGGGTTATAATCCCATTGTTATAAAGTGATTACCTTATTCAGTACAATGATTATTAAGTTAATTTTTGATTATAAAATTTGTCATGAAAATAATAAATGACTAGGTGAAAATATTTATTATTATTTAAACGTACTAAAGGGTTAAACAGTTTCCAAACAAAATCCCACAATATTTGTGTTTTACTTGGCAGAGGTAAAGGGTGAAGACAGAGGTGAAATAAATTCACCCCCTAAGCCCACCACTTGTTGAAGCAGCATTAATAATAGGTGAATAAACTAGCAGGTCAGGAAACTGTTCCTTCCATTCTTTTCAGTTACAGGAATAAATAGAAAAAATTGCCAATAGTCCCATAAAATATTTTTTAGCTATCTTAGAAATATGAATAAAACAGTACTACAATCTTTCAGGGGTTCCTGCATTTTAAAGCATATGCCTACTAAGAAAACCTTTTTTGAACCTCTCAAAGTTGTCTGTAGATATTTTTTTAATATTTCAATCATATGTTGAAATTTATCCGATATAGCAGTAACAGAAATATTAATAAAATTATGAACTTAAAAATTTGTGTCATGGCACTACTGGACCTATACGTAAACCATTTCGTATCCTTACAGCTACAAAGTATTTTAGGACAAATGCGTGTTTATATATTTTTTTAATCTAGCCTGATAGACTGGTTTTTATTAAATCACAAGGTAAATTTAGCAATATCTCACTTTTTCAGGTTCTTTAACTTTCGATTTTTAATGGTAGTTCAAACCCAACATCACACTACAAATACAATTAATTTCGGAAAAGAAATTTAATTTTTAAATATTTACAAGGACAAAATTAGAGAAAAGTAAATCATTCGTCTCTGGTCAGCACATTCAAAACACTTAGTGTTATTATTATTGTAAATAACAAAACAAATGTTTACTAATTTCTCAACCAGTTTGAGATATAGTATGCAGCTTAATAACTTATGTAAAATTGTGTAACTTAGTATGGTAACATCATTAAACAATTTAAGATTTTCTGAAAAGGAATAATTTTCCTTCCTTTTAGAAGGTGATAAAAATTCAACATTTATAAACTTATAAATAGAGTGTGAAAGAAAAAATTATATGATTATTTTAACCGTAATATATTTGTAAATGTTTATATAAAATGTTTATCAAAATGTATACAGTTTTAAACTATGTTTAGCTGGAGAAAGTATCTGTCAATTCACTGATATTACATATTTTGTATAGTTTAAAGTTCCCACACATTAACGAAAATTCTGTATAAAGAGTAAAGACTGTTGTACCGTGAAACATTACAGGCCCAGCGATTGGCAATGAACACAACAAACTTGAACGTAAACATTTCGCTAACTTTTAACAAACTGTATCGGCGGAAGTTTCCTAATCACTACCTCAACTTGATCAAACAAACCTCCTTAATAGTAAACCAGAATCCTAAACGCCTGGTTGGTCAATGTTAACCGAAGGTATTTGACATAAGGTAGAGAGGGACGAGCACTGAGATAGCCTTTGTTTGACCGGAGTGTTTTGCTCTTCTGATTCGAAAAAAATTTTAACTTACATTTTAATATGGGTATTTCATTGCTATACGAATTATTAATATTTTACATATCAGTTAAATCTCTATAACTAAAATTTAAACACATTTTTGTATGTTGTAGCATCTTAGGTTACATTCCCTACTTCCTCGTTCAATAATGATAGACTCTTAAACCATCAGTAGTTTTTACGTTAATTAATTTGTTAAACATACAATACGCCCAAAGTATCTTTAATCATGTTCAAATAAAATACAAAGAAGATCAGTGGCATTACTGCTACACATTTGTCTTTGGTAAATTCCTCAACCAACAAATTTATTGGGAAAAATCGATTCATTACATAAAATTATTACTTTCAAGAATAACAGTATAAAAGAAAATAAGATAGTCTGCATAACATTTTATAAACTGTGATGCAATTGATATTACTTTCAGAATTTCAAAATTCACATGTTAATTATATCAACAAATTAGAAACCTAAGTATTAACTACGAAATATACCTCAGGTTGCATATCATCAATAACATTCAACACCTAATTGTGGCATGCTTTAAGTTTTATACAGTATTTTGACCTCTTTTTTTACTAACATTTATTAATACACACTTTGAGGAAAACATAAACAACATACTCAATAGCTTACTTCAGCGATCGCAGAGGATTGTACATTCCAGTCACAGTTATTCGAGATCCACTGTTAAATTATATGACTCACATTAGACAATGAAACCAAATAAC
The DNA here is from genome assembly GCA_023375725.1 of Nephotettix cincticeps. Classification (NCBI taxonomy): domain Eukaryota; kingdom Metazoa; phylum Arthropoda; class Insecta; order Hemiptera; family Cicadellidae; genus Nephotettix; species Nephotettix cincticeps. The sequence goes on along the minus strand of CM041789.1, from coordinate 65,286,463 downwards.
GCAAATGGCCACATTTACATTGCTATAATACATTGCCAATTAAATTTAGCACTCCTAATGTTCAAAATGATCGGTTCAACATATAATAGAACAACACATAATTTTTATTTACTCACGAAATAATTATGGCTCTCCTTCACTATAATATCATTTATTACTTTAACATTTACAAAACTGCAAACCTTTCATTAAATGTGGGTCAAAATATGACAGTAAGATAAAATATAAAAATAAGTTTATTTTATGGTAAGTCATCTTTTGCAACCAATTATAACGTAACGTTGAGTTAAATAATTAAAACCTAAAAAATGCAAGGAGTGTAAGGGGAAGGCCGCGGCCAAGTTTGTCCCTTACAACGACCAAAAGTGTTGTCATTATGTAAATGTCCTCTTGAAAAGAGGAAACAGGGCATGTCAAAAACGGAAACCAACTTCAGCTCTTGGTGGGAAGGTTTTGGAGGTTACCGTTCAACATTCAGGAGACTAACATTAAGCTTAAAAATGTAAATATTATGATAAATATATAATTTATATATTATTCTATAAATAGTCTCGTTAAATCGTATTAAATTCACATATTATTTCGCAGTTATATAATGTTCTTGATTTTTTTAATGTATCGTTATTTTAAATAAATTTTATTTTTATTAGAAAAAAATACTACTTTATGCAGATAGTGTTGATTTAAAGCGTGTGTGTTTAATCTGTTATTTAAAATCTTTGGAACTAAGATGTATTTGTATGTTAAATAAACAAATTAATAAAATGAATCTATGCTAAAGCGTTAGGGCGGAAACACAAATCAACAAATGACAGAGATGAAATAAATAATGTGACGAAAAAATAACAAATAATTAGAAAATAACAAGTATTCAACATATAATTATGAAAATAGCATAAAAAACCCTTTCTTAATGTTTTCCCTACAAGTTTTTTTATAATTTTCCTTACAACAGGAAATTTAAAGTTTCAAAGGGCACGAGGGAGGTCATTGTACGATGCCGGCCCAAAATAAGAAGAACTTCTCCAGACAAACTGAAGCCTCACTCTTTGGAAGTGCAACTTGGAATCATGGTGAAATCTCACTATGAGAGGTTAGCCACTCCCTCAGGGACAGGTGCTCCTTGAGTGCTTGGATTTTATGACTCATAAATTAAGTTATCGGTTTGCAAAGGTCACAAAAGGTTACATGTCAACAGCATCACGTTGTTCGGAAATCGGATTAACAGCATCATGATGTTGATGTATCTGAGATTCGCGGGTTCAATCCCGGACCAAGGCGCCATTTGTATTTGGGCTACCTCTCTAAGGTAGTTACGCAGTGAGTTGACATTTACCAATAACAAGACCATGATTCAAACCATCCACTATTAAAATGTAAAAAAAACAAAACGTAAAGCGTAAAAATATAAAACAAAATACATTTCAGAATTATACATACGTATTTTTTAAATCTAAAGAATACTTTCTCTGTGGTGACCTTAATGAGATTGACATTAAAATTACATCCTTCTATGATGTGAGAAATATAAGTCATTAATGAAAATTAAAGCTATTATAAAATTAAAACTAGTGTATTTGCATTAATGGTGATAGTCTTTAAGAAAGAATGAAGGTACCAAATTTAATATTAATACTTAAAAAACTAATATAATTACTACGATAGATTACATAAATTAATTCTTTTATTCTTATGATTATATATTCTTACCCGTTACTTTATTTCACGAGGTAAATGCACAGACATTGATATAATACTGAGATAGATCAATATAGAGATCCCCCAGGAACTATCGTATTAATATCATTAATATGCATGACTCCCCTCATGTACATTTGCTATCTGTGTTAATGCTAGTAAATTAAGATGTATAGAAAGATTTGATTCAAATTTAAAAAAAACAGATACTTTTAAAATACTCCCACAGATGCAGGCACTGTGAATTTCCATACATTTATTACATACTTGAGATAGTATACTATCTTCATCAAATGTAAACCAAATGGTATCAGAATGTTTTATGAATACGGAAATTATTAATAACATGGAAAACGAGTGTATCTGTTCCTTGTTTTTTATTAGATTCATACTGTTTTACATTCGTTAAAAAATAACGACTGCATATGCTCGCGCTTCTAGGGTGTTCGGCAAGGTTTACATTTTTTTAAATAAAACTAGCCAAAGTACCCCTTTTTCGCACGGGTAAAAGTGGCTTAGAGGTGTGCTGGTACATTTAAATTATAGTTAATTAATTCTTCATTGTTTAAAAAATTACATAACACGAGTGTATACAACATGACAAAGTAACACATTTCAAAGATTGGTAAAGGATAAGGATTACCGTAATAGGATTAACATTGCATCGGCAGCGACAGAAAACTTAAAATCTACCATTCCACTATTTCGAACTAATATTTCGATCATAATTTATAATTTAGATCCAGCAGTTTATATTCTGTAAAAATGAATTTTCTTCTTCCCGGACTGTCAAAATGTAGTGTAAACAGATGTTGACATTAGAAAATGTAAACATTGAAATCTAGGACGGTCACGGCAGCTCTTTCTTCTTCTTCCCGGACTGTCAAATTTTATTGTCCAAAAATGTTGATATTCAAGAAATTTTATGTTTTCATTCTTTGAAAATGTAAACATTGAAACTTAGGACGTCCACAGGACGTATCCTGAGGGAATTTTAAGGAAATGAATATGCCTGTGTTGCATGAGTAAGATCTACCTTAGTGTAAAATTTCAAACCAATCGGTTCGGTATTTTTCGCGTTTACTTGTTACAACAAACCCAAAAACATACAGAAACCACTTCTTTTTATAATATTATAGATTACCCAATTGCTCCATGCATAATTTCTTGCATCATCAGTACAATACAGAGTTTTGTACGACACATTGACAAAAAAACTTCGCACAGTCGAATATATTAACCATTTTTCGAATTTACTGAAATCTATCTGAATTTTTTGATGCGTCCATCTCCTTCACTACTTCCATTTGTGTAATCTTTCTCTGAAAGTTTTTTCCCCGTTAGCTTTGTCATAGCTCATTTTAATCCACCATTCATACAAATAAATGGATCCAATTGGTGAGAATAATGAAACCCAATATTTTATGACGATTCTGTATATCTATTAATTTTTGTGATAGTATACTTTACACGATTATGTTTATCATCATACAACTAATTTTCTCTAACTGTGATTAAACCACATTTAAACATATACTAAAAATATTTCAAAAACATTATCAAAAGTAAAATCACATAATGGTATTAATAATATAGAAAATTACTTCTTCCCGGAAAAGGGGTCTGAGATACACTGGTTACGTGAGGCTTCATATCTCAAACATTTATGCTGATAAAATTTATTCATAATCAAAGGGTGGCTGGTTCAATTCTGTGCCCTCGCTATTTGTGCTTGGGGTAGTAATAAATTATCTATTTAACAACAGGCCGAAGTTAGGCGGAAACAGGATCAGGGTTTGGGCCGATCTCTTTTAAAATTTATAAAATATCGTGGATACGTAACTATAAAACAGCTTTGTGAACAGATTGATTGCCACTTTTTATTACAGTACAAACTTTTGACACATTATTTTGTGCCGCATATGTAGTTTTAATCGGTTTTGTCAAAAAATATCCGATGTAAATATGCGAACCGCTTCGGCTGCCCAAAGTGCAGTCGTCTAATCAATACAATCCTTAGTTTTCCTCTCGGAAAGTTCATTTAGAAGCCCTTCTAGTACCTAATCGCCTTAACCGACGGAGTTTCTCCTATGGATTCCTGGTGGACAATCCTTGCAGTAAACATATTGCATGAAATATATCCACATCGTTAGCTCATATTTCGGTGGGAATTAGGTTACAGCATGTCTGAAACTATTCTCTGAATATATTTTCAGCATTATTGTGTTTTGAGAAAATAAATTATGTTAAGAAGTTAAATAAAGAATTTCAACATAGTATTGATTAATTATCAAGTACATCGAATGTTTTTTATATAAAAAACAAATAAATGTTTTTAATTCTCTAGCTAGCCGATATAATATTTTTAATTCTCCACCTCAACTATCGCGTTTAAAGTGAGGTTTAAATGTAAACTCAATTCACAACTCTCTTATCGGATTATAATTGAATATAATGGGCTCTGATTAATACATTATTCAACCGTGCGTTATGGGGTAATTGTTAGTTTTACGTTCTCCCTTTACATGAATATATTGCTTTCTTTCAAGTTTTGGAATACAGTTCAGAATGTACTAATTTATTTTGAAATACACCTATACGGATAGTCCAGATTTTTCCATCAAATTTAGTATAAAATATTTTAAGATTTGCAAATATATCCAAAATTTATTTATCACTTTTCATTCAAAAATCTCCAAAGAATTAGAATATTCTTCTCTGTAGCGGTTAAAGTTCCAAATTATATGACTTTAATTTTTTAACGTATTGAATATAAGTTTTATTAGTGTGTGCCATCTCTGATAAGGTTTTTTTTGAGTTTTCACAAAGCCATCAATTTGCAGGCTACGCAGCGAGCAACGTTGACGGGTTGGAGGGACCCCCTAACGAGGTTTATAATCTCCACACCAGGGAACATGCATGAGCGGCCAAATTGTATTTGCCGTAATCCTCACAATATTAAAATACCATTTAGTAAATCCCCAAAGAGAGAGCAGGTTTCAGAACACGTTTAGTTTTTTAAGCCGCTTGTTTTCTACCAACGGAGCAATTTGAGGGTTAATTACTTTGAATAAACTGATGTAATTCCGTAAGCTTTCGGACACAATAGGATATGAAAACACCGTGGATAAATGAAAATTCTTTGTTAGTAATATTCATTAGTTTACTCGTGCATACATATTAAATCCTTAGGTTTGGGTAATTACAAAGAATGATCCTTTTCTAAGGAAGCTTGATATATTTACCGTCTAAGCTGCTATAAATAATAAAATACTAATCTACTTGCATTATTTCCATCAAATATCTTAAAAAAAATATAGCCATAATATTTTTGGTATTAGAAAACCATCATAAGAAAGGTAAAATCGTTAGCATCAAGAATTGATTATCCGGAGGCATAAAAATAGATTAAACGTTACGTGCTAATAAAGCACTGAGTTAATCTTTTGCCAATAAAGATCTCTTTGAAAAATATTAACAATGTTTTCATTTTTCGTTTCTGTGATTTTCTGAGTATTATGTCGTGTTTATTCATGACGAAAAGCCAATCCAATTTAAAAGTATCTACATCTGATGATGTTTCTAAACCAGTTATGTCCTGGAATCATATTTTTCAGTTTTCGGATATTTTTCGCTTTTTTAGTCTTTCATTAAATCAAATACAGACGTAACTTGATTAAAAATACAGTCTCTTCCCTAAAGATATATTATAGATTTCTTTGATACTTCTTGTTTGTGTATGTTTATTATTTATTTTAGATTAATCGCACGTTTGTTAATTTGAATGCTTTATATTAGAATTTAATGGATTGCGTGAATTTGTGTCATTGCAACGAGAATATTAAAAGTTGGAGTAACTGCAGTTTGTTTTTATTTGCTTCTCATGTAAACAATTGCAAACCTAACCAATTTCTTTCAAATTTGATGTTGGATATTATGAGGTATGGTAATTTACTCAGTAGATACATGATAAAAGTATTGAAAAAAATAGATCTTCGAATAGTACTCTTTATTATTCACATATCCAAAGGAGATTTAAGGAAACTTAAATCACATACTCACATTGCTGATAAATTTATTTACGATAAACATATCGTGATCTAAAAATATTCCGATGTCATGTTTAGAAAATTTGAGAAGAGAGGTGTGTTTAAGAGTTTTTAGTATTATTCTTTTTGAGCAAAAAATCCAAGATGGTAGAGCTACTGTTGACTGATAATCCCTGAAGATACATCAAGTTGCAGTCTTGTGGACGCGTGTCTGTGCGTTTACAAGTTTAAATGACTATTACAAAGTAAACATTTCTATAACTGTGCCAATATTCGGATTCTTTCCGTTTTACGTAAACCAAGTTTAAAAATTAGGATCATTGATCTAGCTCTTATGGCGACTACAAAAGCCTAGTATCCTATTGAAAATACTCTAAAAGGTAACCAAACTGATAAACGTTTATTATATCACAATGAACTAGTTTATAACTAATAATGATCATTTTCAACTGAAAATCCCTAATTTAAGATTTTTACCTGCAGTTCTCTTATGACGTGTCGTTATTTGTTTATTTTTTAAACTGATGTCTACTAGTCACGCTTATTATTGATGCATGCCCTTCTAGTAATGTTCTACATTGGTTTAAATGACAGTAACTTTAGTTACATTTCCGGAAAATATAACAATCAACAATCCTTAGCAGATAACCGTAAAATTTCATAAAGAACTAAACTTGTTAACCTAAACTAACCTATTCTAGGAAATTATAAACAATACCGCTAACTTTAAGAACTTGAACACATGACTTGCTGAATTATTATTTTTTTACAATAGAAAAATATACCACTGTGTTTACTATTGTGGTAAACGTGTAATGGAAAAGATTCCATTATTTACTTAACGAAATCTCAAGCTACAATCAAGATACGATCACTGAGAAACGTCTGATGAATGGGATCGTATTTCTCCTCACAAAGATGATGTGAAACCCTTTTTATATTTTTAAAAGCTTCAGAAATTTTGCTGTAAAACATTTACCAATAATAAGTTTAAAAAAATTTAGACGTTTAATATTATGGACGCAAAATTTTGAACACAGATTGGGATATGATGTAATATTAGAGAGTAAAAATAAACCAATGAAAATGGTTTTCAAAACAGCTTTTGTTACCTTGATTAGTTTTTTAACGCTTTAATGACCCCAAACCCCTCTAAAACCTATACAACCACCAAAGCCTCCTTTTTAGCCTCTAGAATATGGCTTTAAACAAAACAACACTTTTATTTAAGTATTTTAAGTCAATTATCGCCACCATATTATATTTCAGACCCACGAGATCACTGTTAAATTTTGTTCTGTATTACTACTCATAGCGGTGGTTATCTAGGGAAATACAAAACTATATGGGTTTCATTACTTTAAGGGAAGCAAGATAATTAGATGCTAACTATCATGTTTATTAGAGGACCACTATAAATTATTCGAGGACACAAATTCTTTGACTAGTCTTTTTATCAAAATAACTTTTATGGATATTATTTATAAACTCGTGCATTATCTCAACAAACTATTATCTTATTAAAATTCTTGCAAAATGTTTTGTGTTATAAAACCACACAGCTTTTCTGGAAGTGATAGAACTTAATTTTCAAGTAATTTATCCATATCTCTACGTGAACAAGTAATTTATTCCTGACGAAAGAACTAATCAGAGTTTGCATAATCATTTTTACTATATGAAAGATTAATAAGATTTTATATAGTAAAGATTTAATTAGTATAATATGCACAAAGCAAGCATACAAAACCAAGTAAATATATATCTTAAGTCGGGTGACAAGTGTAACTATCAACAAATTAACATTTTCTTCAATCAAAGTATTTTATTGTTCTTAAAAGTCTGTAGTACCTCAACAGTTTTAGATTTTTAGACCTGAAGTGCAACTCTGAAACACGTCTCTCTTCAAAAAGTAAAACAAATTAATACACCTCAATTTAAATTAATTAAATTTTAATAAACCTTGTATGTGTCCATACAAGGTTATTACTTTATCAATTTATCCATCGATTAAAATATAATCTAAATTTTATCAGATAGATCACTGGACATTATATTTTTCCTTCAAAAGACGTCAAAAAGGACATGGCTTTTTATAAAAAAATCCTTGTTTGAATTTAGATATTGTGTTAGTGGGAAGTGAGTAAACTAGATGAGGTGCTAAAGACTTAAATAACTACACTCAAATATAAGGAATAAGTAAACATCATTGCCATCGATTTAAAATTCAAACTCCACTGGTTACCTTAGTTACCTATATTTCATTCTAGTCCAATTGTGTTATATTAAGTGGTAACAAAAATATTCTAAAGCGGTCACTCCACCTGTTGACAGATGTGTGCGTCGCTATATTTACTCTGCAGGGTTGTTGCTAGCGATCACTGCAGATTACGCCTATATTTATGGGAGGGAGCCCAAGCTACACGCGTCATTGGGATTTACGGTCCGAAGCGACATCTAACGGCTTGTTATCTCTCTAAATTGGGAGACAAAGAGCTCTGAGGGTCCTGTAAACAGTTTGTTAAAGAGAGGCACAATCAGACACGTTTCCACGTCATTCTGTTGTGAATACAGATTTTCCTTATTGAAAATCTATTTCGAACTAGCGTTACCCGGCGACATTCATACCGCCTAACGATAATGAAAATTTCAAATGGATTTAACCGCAGCTGTTAATTTTGTAAAAGATGAATTTATAAAACCTGACACTGTACCCTTGTATGCCCTCGGAGCACTTAGGACAGATTTGCAACCTCCACAGAAACCTTTCTCCAAACATGCTTAATAATACCTAAAAGTTTCTTTACCATATTTCGAGCACAGAATCTATAGGCAACATACATACAAATATATATACTTCCTTTTTTATACATTAAGGTTTCCGTCTAGCTTATCAATAGGTCAAAAAAGTTGTAAAATATATGTAATGTATTCTTATGTTATATTTTAGATAATATAACACATTTCTTAAAGACCTGTGTGTGGGGCTTAGTAGAAATGATTGGAGTGGGCAGAGACAATACATTATAGAAAGTACTAATAAAACTTATTAGTACTTCTGCGATTCGGACCAAACCAAACTTTGACCAAGGTTCAGCTGGTCACGCAACCAACTAAACCACTAACTCATCTGGCAATATACAAGTAATTCAATATGGCGATAATGGTTAAGACTCTTAGAGTAATTTACTAGTGGGCGATTTTTTTAGTTTAGCCCCTTTATGTTAATAAATTAGCAGTATCACTAGTCACCCGACTGTCTTAATAAAATTATCATTAGGTTTTTTTTATTTCTGCTTCGTACGTATTGCCTTTAGTTATTCTTTAGTACTTTACTTTATACTTTTAACTGAAATGGCAACCGTATCAGATCGGTATTTTAACGAAGTGTGCAATAGAATTAATATAAAATAGGTGTGGTACGATCTAGTAGTCTTGGACTAAGGCAGGACTGTTAATTCATAGCCCAACACCCGATGGCATAGATTAGATTAGATTATGGAAATGGCCACCATACTACAATGTAGCCAAGTATGAATGAGGATTGAGTGTAAAATGAGTGTGGCGCGATCTTGTAGTCTTGTTACTGACTAGGACTGACATTTTGTTTATCAAGACTGTTAATTAATAGCCCGACAGCCAATTTGCAACTAAAGGACCTGCAGTTTAACGTGGAATCCGAACCACAGTCTCTGAATTACGAATTGGTCTAATTATGAGGATAGTCTTTGTGGATTAACGAAGTATTCAATAGTGTGGATGTTATTCCATAGGAGAGAACACTACACTCACCAACCATCTGTCACAACTATCCACAATTCTTGACCCCTAAGTAGCTGCATTACAGGACGTAGCCGTGATCGTGGGATCCAACCCATTTTTGCCTCTGAATTATGAACTTGTCTATTAATTATAAAGATTGTCTTAGCGGATAAAAGTAGTATTCAATATTGCGGACGTTAATCTAAACAAGAGAATACCACAGCCAATGGCCATTGATGCACAGCTATCCATAGTTCGTGACCTCAAGTAGCCGGATTAAAAGACACACCACCGTCCCAGTCTATAAACTATAAATTAATAGTAACCATAAACTTACCAATTTTGACATATTTTACTGATTTATTAGAGACCCATCCTTGCTTTAAATCTCACAAGTACTAAACTCGCGTGATCTAGGATCTACCTTTTTAAAAGACTATTTTAGAATACACCACTAAACTACGATGTAGTATCATGTCTAGTATTAACCAAGTGGGAAGTACCAAACCTACCCCCACACTATTTCCCCGTTCCTTTTCCATTCTCTGAATGGCCTACAAACAGGTGGCTGATACAAATCCAGCCACAAGCGATCGTAATCATCTGCCTCATTTCATCTTCTTTTCAAATTTATTCTGTTTGCCTAATCTTGCAGAAACCGATTGTCCAATACAACCCACTGTTCACTGACCGGTGAAATTCCGCTCCATTCTTCAAGATCACGATCCAATCTTCATAATGAGGTATACAATACCTCCCCTCAGGACACTAAAACTTCACAATAGTGATCAATGATTTGCTTAGATTTACTTTATTTGCGAATCATAGGCTTTCATCAACGTACTTAAGAACAAAATACCTGCATTTAACTCTTTAGTCCATTCGACCCTATGTTATGGAAGTCAATTTTGGGGACACAGAGAAAATTAAAATGTGGAGTGTGTTTTGAGAGTTTTCACAAAAATATTTTCATGTTTAGTCTTCCTAAAAATGTGCCAAACTGTGCATTACATTTGAATAATGAATTTATTTCCACATATTAAAAACATAATTGCTCTAATGCAAAGCTTGTGCAATTTAGAGACTTGGTTAAAAAGTTATTCGTATACACCTTACACGGTCAGGATGGAGACATCCTGCAAGCCTGTCTGAAATCCGCGCGGAAATCTCGTTATCACCAGATCTATAGTGCCCTTGACCTTGAACATGACCTTGATCACCGGTCTTACGTGGCTGCTAATATAGGTTTCTATTTGAAACGTTGGACCATTAAGGCACGAGCTGAAGCAATCACTTTAAACTACAAACCCTGGATGAATAAACAAAATTTGTAATGCTCGTTATGTAATTTGCAGGAGGATGAGGAAACTGTATTTCATTATGTTGGTAGGTGTCCAATACTGGCGAATATTCATAAACAGTGGTTTTCCGTTACCGAACTAAGCTGGGATGATTTTTCATTATTTATGAATGGAAGGGATTGGCGGACTTTAGGGGGGTGGGGTTCTTAAAAAATGTGTGGTATGTAAGATGGAATATGGTTTCTGAATTTAACTTTTGAGATGCTTCTGTGGATTAAATATATGTAAATATATTTTCTTTATTGTTAAAAAACTTTATTTTAGTAAACAAGGTGAAATGTATTTTAAAGTTTATAGCAAGTAGTAATTCTTATCATTTTAACAGCTAAAAGAGATTACTTAGGAGCTAATGAAAATAGTTATTTTTTATAGTGCGGAACTTTAACTCTTAAGAGTTATGCCAACTCGGTTCAACTAGGACCATACTGTATTAGTGATTTTATTTATATGTAAGGTTCCTCTATTGGTACTGCTTAGTTTAATTTCTGAATGTACTGTACATATTTTGAAATAGAACACTATTTATTAATATTTTGGTCCAACGGAATTCCAATACGCCCTCAAAATTAAGACATATCCAAGTCAAATACATGTATTATAGGGTATATGCATGTAAAAAACAAAAAAGATTTATTGAATATTATTATAATATATTATATAAATATAAAAATAGTCTTAAAAAATTAAGGTTTTGCGTGACGTTGTGTGGGGATAAAATTTATACTTAAATGGACAACCCATAAAATTAATGCGGTATTGGAGTCAACAGCGCGCCAAGGGTTGCAGCCCTTCGCCGACTCTCCTCGGTGTGGGAGAGGGGGATGAAGGGGGAAAGTAGCACTGCTCAAATGATTAAATGAACGTATTCTTTGTGCAAAGCTACGATTCTATTTAAGATAAACCAGGTCTTGCTTTGTTTTGTAATTCCATTGTTTTAGCAGCGTTTAGCCGCATTTCGTTTTAATTTACATTACTTCTGAAACCCTTTTTCTAACAATAACTTGGATGTCATTTAGGCATCTGTGCGCTTATTTACACTAAATATTATCATCTTCTCTCATCAATGGTTTTAATTTCAGGTGTACAAAGGAAATAAATGAATTCAGAATACATACTTTTTCTTTTATCAAGCTCTTTTATGCAGGGAAAATATTTTCAAGAGAATATTTTTTGTAATGATTAGAAGTATTATTTATTATTATAGGATTTCAAATGTTTCTAGCCCTGAAAGTCAAACTTAGCTGGTTGTAAGGCAGTTAAGAGTGTTGACCTCTGTCAGATACGGCCGCTACGGTATGCTTCTAATTAAATATAGTGGGGTATAATAATAATAATTAAGTAGTCTTTAATTATTTTTAATCTTAGTACTTTAGTCTTAATTCTTGATCTTTAATCTCTTTCTATAATTGTATTGAAGGCAGTGAGAGAGCCATGAGGAACAACTGAAATCCGTTTCATGCAAGTTTTCTGAGTGACCGATAACAAGTGATAACGATTCAGTTTTTTTGTAAATCTTTTAAATTTTGAGACCTCCAAAATGACATATATTATAAGATGATTGGATCACAAATGTGGTTTAAAAAATCATTGTCTGTAGTATACGATTTTTTCTTATTTAAAAATGTCAAAAAGGTTACTTAAAACTGGTCTGGTATTCATTTACGTTCCCAAAATTTCTCTACAAGTGTAAATTATAAATTGATGCATTGGCCATTAAATAGACTAATGTACAATAAATTTTTAACTTACTTTTTCCACAAAACATTTTATGGATCCAAGAAATAATTAAACATTTAGTTTAACTTCAAAATAGTGTAATGAATTATGAAGTTAATAATAACGTATTTTAACACTTATCCCAGGAAACCTTAAAATAAATTGTCTTTCTTTACTATGAAATAACCAAACCAAATTTGTCCTTTACGCCAAAAATTTACTGAGAATTCCGCAAAACGCATTTTCATACTAAGTTGAAAGTCTGACTGATGTGTGGAACCGTGTCTGGCGACTTGGATGAACCCAACAACAAAGAAATCGGAACTTAAAATATATATATTCCATGTAGAAACAGCTGATAACCATAATTTACTTATGTGTATCTACAATTTCAATAAAATATGAAAATGTCAATTTACTTACGGAAATACCAAAAGAATCCCCACCTGAAACAAAATTGTGTCATTTGTAAGATGCATTAGGTGATATTTTAAATTACAAATAACATGTACGAAACTGACGCAACTTATAAAAGTATCAAAGCTTATTTTTATATTTTAAAACGATAATTATTAATAATTAATTTCTAAGGACAGAAAAATGGGATACCCTGGCATGATATTCAGTTTAGGATATCGATACCCAATTTTATATTTATGAAATATTTTAAACAAAGTACAATATTTTTAAGGTACAAAATTAAATATTGAATGCATCTTTGTAGATGAAAACAGCAAAGAAATTACTGAAATTCTTGTATTTAAATATTGCTAAAAACAAACTTGAAATGAATACCGATCACAGCTTGGTAATCTGCAATAAATAGCAAAGCCTCGTGGAATTTCCAAATAAGCCTTTGATTGGCATCTCCTAATTTTCTTGTCACCGAATAAACGGTTCAAAGCCTTGTTCATTAAATGTATATCATACCTCTAGACGATCATTAATGAATCACAAGAAGAATCCAAAACTATGTTTACAACTAATGGATGTTTCATCACAATGTTTATTATTAATAAGTCTCACGAATTTTTACATCAAGACAAATATTTTCCCTTGAATATTTCAAACATGATTTCAAAATCTATCACATTAGGTTTTCTTTGGATTTCTAATACAGTTGTTGAACTGTGAACTGTTTGTGTTGTGTGTGGCTAATTTAGGTTAGTCCATAAGAATAATTATCTATAGAGTAGAAATCTAAAAACGTTTCCATAGAATATTTTCCATTAGACTAACCTTTCCTCAACCTTTGCCTGGTCAGTCGCTTAACCATAAACAATAAAGGGTTCGTTTCAAATAGATTTGACTCACTGACTCGCCAATCACAGAACAGAACAGAATCGTCATAGCTTCCCAACTGGTTGATCAAAAGCAAATAATGTTAATTGATATAATGTATTTATAAAAAATTTAACCAATACATCGTTCGTTAGTGATTTAAATATAATATTTAGATTACTCTTTTTTTAAATATTAAAAAAACTATGTGGTCTGCACTATTAGTTTTATAGGAAAATGTCTCACCGTGTATACACCTGAAAAATATTTGGAATGTTAACTAAAACACACTGAAAATACCATCCAATAAAATGTAGTGCTCGTATAAAATAATATATACATGAGTGTGTATCGCTGCAGATATATTTTAGGTTCGCCTATTCAATTCTATTTATCTTCTTCAGCACTATGAGAATTTATTTGTTTGTGACCTTAAACAATATATAATGTAGTGGATTATTATTGATTATAGAATTTAATTGCGTTTTAATTAACATTAAAATTTTTGAAACTATTCTGATTTGTGGATTAATATTTGAGAATTAAATATCTGTTATTAGTACTAATGATGAATAAAAGGAATGTAGATATTGAGGGATGATGTGATAGCAAAGCTAATATGTTATAAAAGAATAATTTACTGTTTTTGTAAAGTGTGGATCAAAAAGAATGGATAGATTATTTACGTAAATGATGAACAAAAACATGAATTCCGTAAAAGCTAATATAACTAAGCTCAGAGGGGAAAGTCGGCGCGGGTGAAAAATGTAGCCGTTTTTAAAAGATTAAAAGAATGTTCCAATTCTTTGTGGAGGCCTGCGATTCTATTAAGTATAAACCAGGCCTCTTTTGTTTTGTAATTCTATTGTGTAAAAACGTTTACTTCTGTTTCCATAATTCATTGCCATTACAAACGCCGTCACTTTTGCGCACCCGAGACTTGTGAGGTTTTTATATGTAAAATACAAATCACTAAATTAATTAGTTCATTGTAATCTTTTCATGAAGTATTTTATGTTTTACAGGCATACTCTTTGACTCTAAACATTTTTTTTACTAAGTGATCACATTAGATTATCCAATGCATTAGGATTGAGTGTGAATCATATATTACAAAGAACATCAATTCCAATCCAAAATTTACCCTTTATTATATTATTATTAAGTCCTAACTTAAGAGTAAAGTATTTTTCAAGTTAATTATTAAAGGTGCTCTCAAATTCTATAAAAAATTTTTTTATTTACTTTTATACATCAAAACTTAACAGTTTACAATTTTCAGTAGCTTAATTTGTAAAGAATATACTAGAATTGGCAATCAACTATTGTACCTTAAATCTTTTAATATATTATTCCTGGTAAGTTATTTATATTTTGAAATTATAAATGTAATATGAAATAAAGTAAGTTTTTAACAGTTAATGATCATACAAACATAAACTACATTCCGTCTTAAAATATAAAACTCATGTATAAACTAAAAAACATGTATACACGTTTATAATTTTACTATGAATCTCACATGAACAATTGGAGTAATTACGGGATATTTTCAATTATATATCTTAATCAGGGTTCATGTGTAAAACATAAAATGAAATTACATTAATTATCAAAGACCACATCATTAATTAGTGGATATAAACGTTGCATAACGAGCTTACCTGAATTGTATTTCCGCGTATAGTAAAATATCGAGCAAGGAAAATTAACAACGTTTATAATTTTATGGAATAGCTAACTTGAAAATAATAAAAATATCTGTTTAATGGTATGAACTTTAACTAATTGAAAATGACCTAGTGTAATGTTCCTGGATTTGAGATTAATCTAGAATTATTTAAGTACCTTTGATGGAACGCAGGTGGTTGTGGCACAACTCGATCCTTAGAAGTTGTGAAAAGTTTAGATAAAAGTTTACAATTCTTCAGCAACATCCGCGCTAAACATTTCTGTTCTTCTCTTGCGAATCGTATTTGTAGTTTTAGACGTACCAGCTTAATAACGCGGTCTGTAACTAAAATTTTAAATAGCTTGACGTAATGGTAAAGTATATTTTATTAATTTTGTACCATACTATACAATAATAATTTTTAACAATTACTTTTTACAAGTTTTTATAATAGTGGTTGAAAATGTGATTCCTGTTGTAGATGCTCTAATACGCAGCCAGTACCAGGTGTGGTGTCAATTGTTTTTTTGTTTTTGTGTTTTGTATTTTTTGATTTCAGCGTCCGTTAATTCGTGTACGTGTGAGAGATTATTAAATGTTTTTATGCAATGCAGATCTTAAAATGAAGGACCTACATCTCTTTGGCAGGTCAGACAATGGTTCCATATATAAACCGACAAGGTGTCTCTAGCATCAAATTGGATATGATAAAAGAAACTATTTAATCAATAATTAACTGGCTGGGCGGATGAGTGGTTATAGGTTATAGGCCTTCAAAACTGAAGGTCGCCGGATCGAACCCAGCCAGGGCGAATCATTAGATTAGATTAGATTTGTTAGATTATAGAAATTAGCAACCTTAACAAATTTAAAGCAAATTATGAGTGAAAAACTAGTGTATTATGATTGTGGCGCGATCTTGTAGTCTTGTTAGTGACTAAGGCTGACATGTTCCTTAGACAGGACTGTTAATTAATTGCCCCACAGTCAATGGCAAATCTAAGAGACCTACAGTTTAACGTGGAATCCAAACCACTGCCTCTGAAATACGAACTAGTATAATTATAAGAATGGTAGTTGCGGATTAACGTAATATTCAATAGTGCGGACGTTGATCTACACCAGGGAACATTTTACCCAGCGACCATCGCTCACAATAATCCACAATTGTTGACCTCGCAGCTGGATTACAGAACGACGCACCAACCCAGTCATTGGGCCATTTCGTCATTGGGCTATTAATTAACGATGCTTCCTAATAAAAGGTCGATGTTAGGTAGTACCAAGAACGGGGTTTGGACCGTTCCCCATCAAATAAAAAAAAATGCCGTTAGGCGTAGAAAGACACAAGGATCAAAAAAGAATAAAGCATAATAAAGAATATAAAAACCTAGTAATTTAAGGAATATATTTACTCGTTACAAGAGCATATGTAGCTGGGCACAGGTCCCATAAATCAGTATCTACCTTTTAATCGAAAGGTTAGAGGTTAGATGAGGCGGTGGCTTCGTTGGTAGAGTTACGCAACCCGAAACTGTGTCTGCTTAACAGTAGTTCTGATTCCAAACTTGCCAATTTTCGCCCATCTTTGTCAGCGCATATTATCCGAAACCGAACTCAGACAGATTTTTAGTCTAATTGGTTGAGCAAAAAGTAGGTTATACAGGCTGCGGTCCTCAAAAAAGAAATGAAAATCCGAGTCTAGATTACTATAAATTCCATATATTACGATTAAAGTTATAACATCATTAATAACGTTTATAATTCAATAATTTTCCCGGTTTAAAGACCTGAATTATAAATTTATAGTAAAATGCAAATAATGAATTTTATTGTCAGCGTGACATGAATTACTTCACGAATTTTCAACAGTTATGGTTAACAGTTATTTTGAACAGCTATGGAAAATCCAAGTGATATAATAACGTTTCAAAATTTTGCCGATAGCGTTTCTAAGGGCGATTCCAACAAGGAGAGAAAATTATACAAGGAAGTTTGGAAGTGATAATTTACCCTTCTCACTCCCCCAGGCAATGTTCCTACTTGAGCTGGGGAAACTTCTTTCTAACACCTTTTGATAAAATATTTGAACAAATCCTATCAGACACTAAATAAAGTTTCATTTTAATATTTTTTTGAATATCTCTTTTCAACGAGCTTAAAACCCTTTAAAAATTACTGAACACAATCTAAAATGTATTTTTAGATTAATTTATTTGCATTTAATCAATTTTTGTAATCTATTATATTTCTTTCTAAACGTAATTGGTTAATACAGCCCATAAGCAAAAAATAAAGTTCTGAAGATAGCAGTTATTCTCAGTTATTTTAATTCAATTATTTCTGTTGATTTTTTTTGCGATATGACCATTTTTTTATCCCAGATTTAAAACCTTGTACAGATCTGATAATAACATTAATTTATTGTACTTTATCCTTAACTTATTTAAATACATCATTGATTTGTAATGTTTTTTCCTTCCGGAGTCAAACGACTTTCTTTTTTATTTTAAAAGATAAATTTGACATTGTTCATTTTTTATTTATCTTCTTTTAGTTCTTTAAGAAGTATTTTAAAACGTAAATATCAAATTTTAAGTGCGTAGGTACTCCAAAACAAGTTAAACCAACACAAAGAGTTTCATGTGTGAAAAAAGCAAATGACTCTACTCCAGGAGAAAATGATTACGTATGTCTCACAGCTAGTCCGGGAATTGAAGGAACTGCGTATAGCTAGAGGTGTAAGTGCATAGCAGCATGTTGAGCGACGCGCGGGTGCCAACAGTTCCACGAACCTCGCAACTCGCTGACCACTGCCTCCCGTTCTCACGATCAACAGCCACTCCAATGGAGCATTAGAAAAGTAGATTAATCTAAAACGGCTCAATTAAAAAGCTGCAACCAGCTTACATGAACGAATGGATAAAAAAATTTGCAATCCCAACGGAATAGGAATTGAGAGAAACGAGATCGCACGGAGCCTCTGGCGTGAGTAGAGAATTCCAAAGATCTTATTCCCATCATAGTAATCGAGTAAGTCATAGTAATAGTACTGAGTATGCAGGTTTTCTGTTATATGGGTTGAGCGTGGCTAAAGTAGACAGTGGTTTTTAATTGTATGAATAAGCCGTGAAAGTTTGTCAAGTAAACTCATGTATTGGAAATGAAGAAGCAAACATTGTCAAGAGTATTGAAGCAATGTTTCACTGGATTGAAAGATATCAGTAAAACTTGGGCTGGGTGTGGATGCAAGAAAGGTTGCATAGGTTATAAATGATGGCTAAAGTGTGTTGTTAGTTAGTGAAAACTCAATTGATTAGTAGGTCGTCTGGGGAGGCAATCAGTGTAGTCTTACGGTATGAAGAGGGCAATACTGAAGGGATACTAAACAATGAACAGAAAAAATAGTTATAAAATAGAATTAAAGGAAAAATAATTTGATAATACACTTTAGGAAAAAATTCAATTAGTTCGGATAGTCCAACCTCTCCAGAACCAATGTATGCAGAGAACGGTAACATCCTGGTGTTGACTGTACCGCCAGAGGCATCCTCCGGTTGACTGTACCGCCTCGGGCCGTCTAAACCGGTTATTGCGTAACCACGTCTTGAGGCTTCGTAGCTACAAGAGTAATTATAACTGCTGTACCTGTCCGATAGAGCCAATCTACCAACAGTCAATCCTATCCCGAGGCGGTGGACTCCACGTCTTACAAGCACTGCTGCCAACCCCGCAACACAACCGGAATATGTATGAGGATACGTACGGGTCTCTACAAGCATCCAACTGTCTATAGATCTGAATAGATTCTGATTCAGAATAGATTCTTGGATACCAGGCAATGGTTTGGGGGCTTAAAGTGTTAAAAAATTCTGCAGGGGTTGTGACCATCATAATTTGTGACTACGTGCAAAGGATGGTCTAAAAAAACGCGAGGGCAGACGAATTGGAACACATGTTTTGGAGAAACGTTGAACTAGAACACTCATTAGTGAGGATTAATCATTCATTACAGAAATTAAAAAAATATTTTATTGCCTTTGTTAATATTTTTTTATATTTGAAAGAAGGAATCAGTTACTTATAATTTCTCAAAATTAACTTGTCTGGATAAAGATATTCTAATAAAGTTTCTTTAAGTTGCAGGAAAAAGGACGGCTATATTAATAGTTCTGTTTATTGTGGGGTTAGATCCAAATTTAGCACAGTACGGAGTGTACGGATTTCCTAATGCGTATTAGTCGCCTAAGCAATCAAGTAACTGTAAGCTGTGGAGGGAGATAAATCCGCTGACCTGGCTGCCCACCCCTCTGGGCGCCGCACCGGAAGAAAACTTTTCAATTAGCGCAGTGATTCACCGCTAGCGGTTTATTTTCGCAACCCCATTTTCAGAAACAACAGGTTTAAGTGTATTTACCCTTGGAAACCTAGTTTCTTTTCCTTATATCTACCTCTTGTCACTTATACTCTTACGTAGATGGTAAGAGCAATTTCAAAATGGACAATTGGATGTGCGAGGGCTATTAAGAACGTCACTACATTCAGTGTTTTCTTAATAATTTGGATTCTGATTATTAAGGATTAAATTTCTTAAACAATAAATCATTTATAAAATACCAAGGCTGTTATTGTAGACGTCATTGACTATTTTTGTTTCAACGTACAACGAAATTATACACGGAATAGTGTGACATAAACGCTTCTAAAGTAAAGCGGTATAAACCTCTATTTTTTAGACATTCTATGAATCAAAATCCTAATCCGAAGAAATTACTAAATGAGATGACGAGCCTTTCACTTATGCATGAAATTTTAGAGTTTTGCATTTTGTACCCTGAAAAAACTCTAAAAGTAAAATATCTCCTCTTCATAGTGAATTTAAGTAATCTGGTCGGAGACTGACACAAATCGGATAGACTAGACAAAGACTTCACGCCCTCATTATACCAACATAATTTTTTGGTCTATCAATAAACTACGGAAAATCTTGGACAGTCCCTTCTAACCCCAGTAGCCGGTATAAAATGTATGATTGAAATTTTTAATCTGACCTAGATCGTCCGTGTTACGCTTAGAAGAAGTTGGAATTGTACTTGAAATGATCTAAAAAAATCAAACATTAGGATTCCTAGAATTTTTCAGAAAAAGTTTAGAAAGTTTCAGCAAATCGTTTTCTTACTTTTTGATCGAGATTATGATTTATTAATTCTTAAGAATGAAATTAAAATATTGTGACTCGCCCTTATAATGTCTAAAACGGTTATATTTTGAGCCTCGTAGATTTTATTTGTCAAGGTTTTCTACAACATGGAAAACATTGTAAACAAGCACAGGGTTAATTAGTATAAATAGTTTTAATTCTTTGCGCAACGGGAAGGTAGATGAGCAGGTATAGTAATGAAAGTAACATTTCCAGTGAAATGACTGGGCTGAACGTAGGTTCTTTAAATAATTTATACACTGATCTTGATAAACGTAATCATGTGTCGTCGTAGATGGAACGTTTATCTGTACATATCAGCTGGCATAGCCACTTACCCGGAGTAAAATCTTGCAGGATAAATGTCGCAGTGTAATGCAGTGCAAAATCAATGTGGATAAAATAAATGTGCGACGTGTACGAGGATATAAAATATACAGAACGATTTTTAAGACGGTGAAAGCCTCATTTTGACATTGATATGTTGAAGCTCGGGAGGGGGGTGTTAGTAATTTCGCGTCACTTAAAAATTGTAAGTGACGTCATATGGGTTATAAAGACAGCCGTTTAGATGAACCGAAATCATTCACTTTAGACATTAGATTAGATTATTGAAATGGTGACCCTACCACAAGGTAGGTATTGTATGAATGAGAAACGAGTGTAGGATGATTGTGGCGCGATCTTGTTGTCTTGTTACAGACTAAGGCTGACATGTTCCTTAGACAGAACCTTTAATTAATAGCCCAGTCAATGACATATCTAAGGGACCTACAGTTTAACCTAGAGTCCAAACCACTGCTTCTGAATTACGAACTGGTCTAATTATGAGGATGGTCTTTACGGATTAACATAGTATTAAATAGTGCGGACGTTAATCCACACAAGAGAACTCCATACCCATCGACCATCGCTTACAACTATCCACAATTCGTGACCTCCAAGTAGCTATATTACAGGACGACGTCTCCGTTTTAGTCGAACATATCCGTGATCCGAACTATTTACCGACGGGGAGTGAATACATTTTTATATATACTTTTACCACTCACAGAGATTCTTTGTGCATGGTACGTATCAAGCAAGTTTAAGGGTACGTTCTGGTAAGACTGGCCAGAACTGATTGGCATCTCTAGGATCTAAAGTACGTCCTGTGACACCGCTGGGTCGGGTTTGAGATCCGTTAGCCTACTCTCTCAACTAAGCAATCGACTAGTTGCTTAATTAGACAGCAACCAAGGTTATCACAGTACTCCACACTTGGTGAAATCCTATCAACATCTATGTTTTCACAATGCTAGTTTAGTAATCCCACAAGTTAACCGCAAACGTTGCCAATGTATCGTGAACTGTTGCCTCACGGCACGGGATTGCCCGGTCACACTTCACTTCCTGATCTAGGGCGAGGGCGGGGGCGGGGATAGAAAGCTCTGGTTGCGCGGGAAGACAAACGACCGGAGTAAGGAGGCGGTGGCAGGGAGAGACAGAGACAGAGAGACACGAGCCTACTGTGCCGACTAATTGCTAATAGCTGAGTCAGGTCGGTGACGTTGTCAGCGATGCGCGCTGGCGGCCATGTTCTTTGTCCACAGTCTGTCACCTGGGACGGGACCTTGGCGACCGACCACCTGTAAATCGTTCTGTGTTTCTTTGGCATGGTGTGAACTAACACTGGTATAGTATACTGCAGAGAACATAGAGTAGGGTGGCCAGATCATTCCCTGATGAAACCGAAACAAGATTACCAAGGTTTGGGTAGTATTCCATACCCCCAACAGCCCGGGGGGTCCAAAAATCTTGAGAATTTTGAAGTAAAATGGTTAATTTGAAGCAGTTATAATGTGACTTCAAAGATACCTCTGTTCTGCTAACAAATTCGACACAATCTCAAGGATTTCGAGTTAGGCCTCCCCATATCACCCTGTATGACAAACATTAGTACATAAAACACCTGTCACCAATACTGCTCCGCCACGTTCAGGAGCAAGAACAGACTGCAAAAAAAGTTTCAAACCATGCACTGTTTTTTTGTGTTATCAGCGGTCAGATAATCAGCTGATGTGGAAAGGTATCTTATTTTAATTAATGCTTGTAACTGTAATGTGTTGTGTAATTGTGTATGTTGTGTAAGTTTTATTTATAACGAGTACATTAACGAACATATCTTTTTGGAGTATTTTAAAATGGCATAAGCCGAAACATGTAATGACAAATATAAGAATTATCTTCAGATGGAGATATTTATCATCTTTTTAGTTTAGATAGAGTTTGGGGCTATTAGGATGAATTTTAATTAAATAATTTTAATTAAAATTAAAAAAAGTATTTTCATACAATGATTCTTTATTCATTCCTACTTTTAATTTTTTTTCATTCTTACTTTTACTTTAACTTAAATTTAGATACAGTAGTATATTTTGAATACTAAAAACGATTTAAACAGATTTTAAGAGAGGATAATATGTGTTAAATGAAATCATATACACAAAACAAAGAATAAACTTTCGATGTTTATGGAACAAATTACATTTTCTTTTCTGGAGAACCAACAAAATTCTTCTCTGTGAGACAAATGTTGGGGCAAAGTTGCCCGTTTTGATTGGTTCGGTTCTCCGACGACCATCGTTCCTCATCTCGATACAAGGAACGGTCCGTAATTTATGATGTTTTTATCTCCTAGTTCTCACAACTTTAAAGTGTTCAAGTGAATAAATCACGACCGGGTCAGAATCCATGACTAAGAGCACGAAGATAAATTGGAGAATATATACTCGATACAAAATACAACATTTCCAATTAACCAGAATTTATAATTTATAAAAATTATCTAAGTATATTGTGTTAATTGAAATTACCGAATCCAAGAAAATTAATCTTTTTAATATCAATTCCAATTTTAAACTAACACATTTATATGTTTATGTTATATGTTTTATGAGTAGAAGTTTACAAATCAAAAACATAGTTTACATAGTTTGAAAAATTTGCACTTTACACTCTGAAACAACAATCACAACATTGAACAACTAATCTAAACATTTTTGTATCAGTTCAAATTTGTTAATATCCGATCAGTACACCCTCATAACAATTTTTTTTGTAAAAATCATGAAAAATGTCTGTCCATTGTTGTACTGCAGCTGCTTGTTATTTGGTATGAAACACACAACGAGCTTTGAACCTCATAAAATAATTATAAAAATATTACTATTCTAAGGACGAATAAAAAGGAATTAAGTTAAAACGTGTTATAAGAAAAACTACTGTTAGATATGGAATGTTTTTATATATACGAGTTGACTGTGAAGTACTTCGTGAACAACATTTAGACCGAAGAGGGAAAAATGAGGTTGCAGCAAGGAATTTTTACAATAAAAAAGTAGAATGAGAATAAATATATCTATAACAACGCAACGGAGTTTTAAAACAAAAACAATCGTGATATTCTCGAGGTTTAGTCTAGGAAACTATTTTCAACCTAGGGGTGACGGAGAGCTCAGTCTAGCTTGGAGTGGCTCAAGAGCCTGACGACGTGTCAGTATTAAACAGATTATAGGAGAGCCAGAACACTTGGTCTATGACGTCACACCTCGGGACAGAGAGAAGAAGAAGAAGGTCGGTGACCTAAGGTGAGCCATAAACTAACGTTTAAAATGCTTAAAAATATTCAGGACGTTTTTACATGATCCATCGAGTTTTTTTTAAATCTTGCATCTCACGTAATTATTATCGTTAATGATTTAAACATATGATTTAACGTTTTATAATCAGCTGTTCCAATGGTAACTGTTTATCTTGAATAACTCTTAAGAGCTAGGTTTGCGTAGACATTTTAGGAAGAATTATTCAACACAAGGATCATCCTATGGTGTTGTCAGTTAAAACCTCTTTAAAGTGTTTGAACTTTGGTAACGCAAAAGTTGTGGTAGTTGGAGGATACTTATTTAAACATAAACAGTCGGCCTAATTCAAGCAAAGGCGTCAAGAGTCGTTAGATAGTGCTGGTCTGTTGTCCCAGGTTTTGAGTATTTACCCGTGTATTTGGGTACATTCCCAATTTATATATACCCAACCCACATCAATATTGCGGACGTAAGAAAAGTGATATTTTCCCAATATCATCTATGAATAGGCGAAAGGCAGACAAAGGTCGCATGGAATGCGGTACAAAAGGCAACGGACAAGAAACGGTAGCCGTGAGGTCGGACAAAGAGGTAGTGATTATACCAAGATTAATGAGATACTGCTATGTGAGACAGGAAGGAAGCCGAGGTAAAAACAGTGAACTGAATGAGAGAACGGGGCCATCGTCGCGGCAGCCTCCGAGGCCTCTTTCTTCGTAATTGACGTCTAGAAAACGCTGGATTAAAATCTTAACCTTTTAGGTTGGATTCCACCAAAAACTAAAACCGCCGTTAAGTTTGCTATAGTTGCAGTTAGCTGACTAAATCGGATTTCACCACTCGCCGTTAGAATATAATCCGCCATTAAACATTAAGTGACTAAATTTGGGCGACCTCAAAATCTCTCGTTAAGGGGAATTTAACTCAAAAAAATCGATTTTTATGATTTTTTCGATAAGAATATCTGGCAGTGTTTGTTTACTGTTGAGTTAGAAGTCTTTTGCCGTACGCTGAAATAAATTATTCATCTGTGGTTTCAGTATTAAAATAATTTATTATTGTATTAGATTACGACTTTATTTACATTAGATTATAATTTTAAGTTACTATGGAAAGTGAAAAAAGCTATACTTCTCTTGTCATTAGTTTAATTTGAAACGTTATAATTTGTAAATGCTATTTTAATAAGCACATAATACTGTTATAGTTATATAGTAGTTACATAAAAGGGATAATTTTTTGTAAGTTCACTAAAACAATTGTTTTCAATTATATAATCTATGTTGATACGGATAATTCTTCGGTTACGTTCTTGTTCACTAGACAGCCAAGTGCTATGATAGTTCACTTGCACATTGATTTACTCAATCTTTCTTTTAAGGAACTAGCGTTAGTTTTTACATGTTTTTGATGGTGAAATTGGTATCCTTAAATCATTAGGCAGTTTTAACGGCTGATTAATAAATCTATCATTAGCATGATTTTGGTGAAATCCGGCCTTTATTTCCTAAGGCACTAGTGTTTATCATCTAGTGCGACGCATTTTGAATTATTAAAAATATACATGGTAAGTCAGTAAAACTGAGAATGTGAACTTGAATATTGAAAAAGGAAAAGGGGAGAGAGATTTCCTTAAAACTCTTAGAATCTGAAAAACATCACGGCGTTAACTATATATATTTTTACTCTTAATGAAATATGTAGGTTGTTTTCCTATAAAAAGAAAATTGGAACTAATGTTTTTATATCGTTAGTGCATATTAAGTTTCTCTAGAGTTTGTCACGGAAAAGTATGTAAACGAGGCGTATTCTGGTTAAGAATTAAATGTTCTACAACCTTATTTCTCCGATTTTAGACCTTACATAAAGGTAAAATAACTTTTAATATACGAATACACCACAACTACTCTTTATTCGTTACAGTAAACAGTTCTTCGGGACGAATATAATAAATATAACAGCCGTAGTTTCTGTGTTTTACAAAGGTCATACTGCAGTGCCCACATCACAATGTAAAGGCCGTAGGTTCAATCCTGAGTAAACTATTTAACAAAATTTTGTGATGGCTAATATGGGACTCGGATATCTGTATTCATTGGGCAGGGGCCACTTAATAATCATTCAGGCAAATTAATCAGCTGGGTTTTGTAAATAATAAATCAATTACATTAGAAAATCACATTCATTTGGACCAGAGCCAAAAGGAGAAGGCTTTTTGAAAAATCTGAAAAATATTTTCATCATGATTTCATGGCCATTCTCTGGCAACTGCTGATGAGCTCACCCGAGGACACGGTTTCTGATACAGACAGTATTAGATCAATTTAGCAGTACTATAGCAAGCATACTAACGTGTCCCAGGAAATTGCTACCCGAAATTCTACAGTATTTATCAGAGGCTCTTTACAATCTTGGTTATTAAAAAGAAAATATGCTAGTAAAGAGATTCTGATAAATACTGTAGGATTTCGGGTATCACTGTGGGTCGGTGTTTTACTGCAGGTCTGAATATGAAATAGATTAGTTCATTTATTATAAACTATGATTGTGGCGAGATCTTGTAGTTTTGTTACTGACTAAGGCTGACACGTTCTTTAGGCAGGACTTTAATTAATAGCCCAACCGCCTATAGCATCTAAGGAACCTACAGTGTAACATGAAATCCGAACCATTTTTGCCTCTGAACTATATAATGGTTATGGAGGCACCTTAAATAGTATGAATTAGGAGAATGCTTAATATATTTATTCTCGGCGGGATTCCTTTTTTCACGACGAGCATGGACGAGCACGTTTAAAAAAGTCAAGTTAAGAGGTTGAAAAAGTTAATAATGGAGATGGAGGAGTTCAATCATTATTGTCATTTGCGTACTGTAAAAATGACTAAGAAATGTTTATATATCTCTCATACGGTTGAGAGAGGCCTGGTTGCGAGTTTCAAATCAAAAATTAGAAGCTACAAGAATGATTGAAAAATTGTCATTGTTTAGAAATGATTTTTTTTAGAGTATACCAAATATATTAACAAACTTCAACTCATACTAGAATGAATAGATTAGTAGTTTAATGTTCTAACTGTAGTTTCAGAACGTGAAACGCATGAAACGCTTACAAACATACTGATAGTAGCATTAATATTCAGTAAAATATTTAAGAACCATCTTATGTATGAAGGCTACGTTGGTGAAAGTCATTTTATATAAAGGAACGAAGTGATTATTGCTCGAGAACGATTAGGTTTGGCAACGAGACGAGATGTTCGCCCCAGAATAACACTTGTACACAAATTGCGTTTGCTTCTCCTCGCTAACTCAGCTTCATTTACTTAATTCAACTTGTCACAGCTGACGTGGACAACCCTTCGACCCTCCTTTCTTGCTTTTGCACCTTCAAATACAAAGGTGCGTACCCTATGAGTTAAGTGAAACATATTTATTTATGAAGTACTTAGTAGTATGAAAATTTAGACTTACACGTTGGTACTCTAAATTACCGTGGTTTTGTTAAGACAGTAGCCTATAAACTCCGGATTGCATGCAGAAGTTACTTGTAACAGATCATAAGCAATGCAAATGAGATTGAAAAGCCTATATGACCACAGACGTTGAATAGCAACATGCTGGCACAATAAGCCAAAAGCATCTGGTTTAAATTCAGTAACGGACGACTCAATTCAGATCAAGAGCGGTCAAGAGTCTATCGCCGGCCAACATATATGATCGGAAATACGCCTAGTAAACTTTTAATACGTGTAGTAGTATATGTGTTGTATTTTGTAAACTTCATTTTTTGTGTTTTTTTTAAGTAGTTTGACGTGTCTTTATGACGAAAATTTAACATGATCCATGACTGGAAGATGAAGTTTTTGACTTCGAAATGCGCATAGTCGCATAATATAATAAGAAATGTTTGGACGGATGATGTCAGTAACCTAGTTAATTCTCCAACAACAGATCAGGAGGCAATAATAAAATGAAAACAAATTATTCAGCCTTTTTGCCAGTCATTTGATATTCCCGTGGCATTTAATGGTGATAAAAATGAACTTGATCCTTTTTACTTATTCATAATCAAATTTTATTTATAGTCATAAGACAACTATCTCTATTGTAAGCTTCTATTGTTTTTGCTAGAAATATAGCTGATTCTTTGTCCGTATCAAAACTAATAAAATTAAAAAATATAATCCAAGGATGAAACCGTCACTATTTTCCGACTTTGCTCAGGATCACCTTGCTGTCGTTTTGATCATAAAGCAGGTTACATTAAAATGCATATATCATTATTGGACTGGGCCTAGAGTGTCCCGTAATCCAGCTACTTGGAGGTCACGAATTGTGGATAGTTATGAGCGATGGTTGGTGGATGTGATATTTTCTGGTGAGGATTAACGTCTACATCCGCAAACCCTGTCCTAATAATTAGACCAGTTAGTCTAACTGTAATCCAGAGGACCAGAGGTAAAACTGTAATTCGGATCCTACGTTAAACTGTTGGTCCCTTAGATGTCATTGGCTGTTAGGCCAATAAATTAACAGTCCTGTTAAAGGAGCATGTCAGCTTCGTCTGTAACAAGACTTTAAGATCCCGCCAAAATCATGTTACAATATTTTCAATACACAATATACTCAATATTTTATTTACAATATATTCATATTTGGCTTAAAATACCTTTTGGGGTAGGTAACCTTTTAACCATGAGGTAATGTAATGTAATTGATATTGAAAAGTAAATACATATTTTATTGTATTTTATACAAATGTTGGACGTTCTCACTAATATATTCGACATCACACGACCTGACTCCTACGACTTCTGAGGTGAAATATAATACATAAATATTAACCAGAGTCGGCTGAAAGGTAACGAGGCTCGCTCAGAGGAAATCTTGATTGTTAATACAACACCGGAGGCGGTCGATGTTGACGCACCTAGCGGACAAACCTTCAATTAAACAAACAAACGGCTTTGTATCGGCCGGACCATAATGAAAACCGACTGACTATTTGATCAAAACTCCCTTCGGCGAGTTTTATTTTAGAAACACACTCAACAAGAACAAGCCGCACTGTTTTACTTTGTTTATAAAAAACATCTTTTTTATCTTAATTCATAAAATGTCATTAAAAATACAATGTTTGTATATTTCGCTCTCGTATTCAAAAAAGTAACCTGCTATTATAAAATTATTCGGTTAATTATTAAAGTATGTAAATAAGTACTCCTTTATCTCGACTACATAACCAAACTTGACTTTACTATATATTCTCAGAACTAATACTTTACTGGAATAATAGAATGATTATTTTAAACAAAAAAGTTTTTCTCCAAACGTTTTGGTGGCTGTAATTATTTTAATCAATCACACTACATAAAAATTGCGTGTTGTAAAAGCTTTCATACGTCCTTTATTTTGTATGCGAGAAGTTATTATAAACTAGTAATATATTCTATAATCTGAATAAAGTTTTACACGTTTTGTATAAGGCTTTAAATGATACGTTAATTTAAAGAACTTGTTCTGGGTATGGGTTAACGATTTCTTAATGTGTGAAATTGTTTTTGGAATTTGTAAAAACTGTTGTCGACCAAAAAGCGTGTTTATCTAATCCCAAATTCTCTTAGGTGGTCTTACAGTGCGCAACACAAGTAATAATTGAACTACTTTGTTTCCCTAACGAACTATTTTCAATCTCTACAACGCTCTGCTGCGATCTGGATCTGGAGTGGTGGGCTGGAAACGGAAACTCTTGTCTGTGGGAAAGAGGAAATAATCACCGGAAATCGTCCATACAAGTTCTCCGTCCAGAGAGAGGGAGGTGTCAAAAGTCTACACTCAGAAGTCAGATCACGGACGGGTTGTTGCGATGGGAGTCGACAGAGCGCTGGGAGCGAGTACAAGGTCATTCCTCTCCGGCAGGTGCACTCCGAGCCTTGACATGGGAGTCGATGTGCCAGAACCCGGAGGACTACCACCCCCCTCCCGGTAATATGAAGCTTTTTTGAGTGATCTTGTTGGGTGATGTGACCTTACCCTGCATACCAAGTTTTGTGAAAAACGATTGGGAAATAAGGAAGAAATTGCATTTTTAATATTCTCCATAACATAGGCGCTCTCCGACAATGCACTGAGTTCACCACAGACATTAAATTTAACTTTTCGCTGGAGCCGTAAGTCGTAGACTAACGTTTAAAAATACTAATTTGTTTAGTTTCTAAGCTGGTTTTAATGGTGGTAGTCAAATTATACTTTATCTTAACTTGTTTTGCAGGAAATTAAAAAAATATTTTTGTTTACTTTTGAAACACCATTGTTTTGAGAAATGCGGGTGATGTCATTTTGCTTATCTCATAAAGGACTATAGATCATGTAATTTTCATTAAAATCGTTTGAGCCGTTTTAGGGACATTTTCATGTTTCGTGTTTTTTGGGGGTTTTAGAGGTAAAACACCCTTAAAAATAAAAATTCAACAAACAAAATTTCGAAATACCATGGAATTCTATCTACACGGTCACAAAAATCTTACCAATAGTCTCGAGGCTTCTGCACATACCCCAACACATACAGATATCACTCTAAAAACCACTTTTTTATTCAGGGGGCATAAATCTTGAAGCTTCTGCACATCCCCCCCCCACACACACACATAGACAAACATCAATCTGAAACAACATTTTTAGATTCAGGGGGCACTAAAATTGATATATTAACCATAAACTCAAATTAAAAAATTCTGACGTAAACAATACTTTCTATACTATCGTATTGAGGGAGAAAGTAAAATGGTCCGATCGAAACTAAAATCGTAATTCAGATATATCGGCCATATGGAACTAGTAGTTTGTGGAGGGGGGAGTTTGTTTCCAAAATTATTTTTCTCTTTTATGATTAGAATAGACTTTAAAAACTACACAATTTAGTATATTAAAATTTTGCTCAATATCCAGGTTTGCGAGATGTAAAAAAACTAAACACAGTATGTTGTATTATGGGGCTCTGATGTGAATCATATGGAGGACGAGGAAAATAACATACAACCTATATTTTTGGGTGAAACTATGTATTTAGCTTCATGTAGTTGTGGAGATTCATTCATTTATACTTAAAAGTTATAGTTTATGTGTTTATCATGGCTGCTAGCCTGTATTTTCTTTTCCCATGTTAATCGCTTAGAGAATAGGTAAACGCCTTTATTTATGGACAGATGTTGATGAAAGTTGGTACACGTAGGCAAAATAAAAACATTTACATTAGAAATACCTTTAAAACTATTATACTTTTGACTGAAATTACAACCTACCCAGGTAGGTATTTTAAACAT
The DNA here is from genome assembly GCA_023375725.1 of Nephotettix cincticeps. Classification (NCBI taxonomy): domain Eukaryota; kingdom Metazoa; phylum Arthropoda; class Insecta; order Hemiptera; family Cicadellidae; genus Nephotettix; species Nephotettix cincticeps. Next base: position 65,254,778 of record CM041789.1, on the reverse strand, counting down.
GAATGAGAAATGAGTGTTATTGCGTGAACTTGTCGTTTTTACTGACATGCTCCTTAAACAGGACTGTTAGTTAATAGCCCAACAGCCAATGGCAACTCCGTACCAATTTAATAATCTGAACGATGATCCACTTCTAAATTTACCGAATTATTTAGTGTTGAATGATAATCGTAATGTAGAGCTTAATGGTTTTCTTTGTCCAATAAATGAGTTAATGCACTGGTTCGAACAGGCGCGTTGACTATGACGGTCAATAAACATGAGCAATCAGCTAGCTTTGTGTTCGCCACCAACTGCGTCCCGACTGTGTCTAGGATCATCATCTACATTTTCCAGTGATTTGAAGTATTTTTTACAAAGGACTTTTATTCCGTATCAATTACACCTATAAATACAACATCTTATAAATTATAATCTAAAGCAAGCACTGTCCAAGCAATTGTTTTGTCAATGTATTTATAGTTGTATCGTATAATATGGGGGTATTTGGTCACGAAACATCCATGGTAGCAGATCTGAAGGCTGCTAAAGGCTTGGTAAAAATTACATTTTCGTTCCATAGCCCTTTAAAGTGTCCATGTTATCTTTATGGACCTTTTTGTAGCTGCATTTAACCAAAACAGCTGATTTAGGATGTTTATATATTAATACTAAAACATGTAAACAATAAATGTTTAATTTTTGGGTTAGTTTGAAAGAAATTTTTAAAAATATTTATAATTTGTTTTGCTTTTTTACAAATATTTTTAGTGTTAAAGGTTTTAAGAATAATGTTTGGATTTAAAAAATTAAACGCGACAGACCTAAGAAACGAAAACTGTGTTTATATTGAGCACATGATAAATGAGTTTTAATTTAGCTGGTTCACTTATCTAATAACATGTTTTATTCTATCCGAGAAAAGCTTATTATAAGCCAGTTTATATTGTGTTAATGAAAATCAGATAATTGTTATAAAAAAAATCAGGTTGAATAATAATGAGAAAATATACCTAACTACTAAATAATTGGTCCCGTTGTATTGAACACTTTACGTTTAGCAAAAATAGTAATGTGATATATATTACGTTATATTTTCAGACAGATAAAATTTACAATTGAAATCCAAAAACAAGAAATTAATTTCATGGATATGGAAATTTGGTTAAAAATTTAAAAATAGTAGTAAACATGGATTCAAAATTTTAACGAATCCGACACAAACAGATTTGATTATTAACACAGACTCAAACCATCCATAGCAACAGAAAATGTCTAGTTTTTATTGAATGATTCACAGACTTATGAATATCCCAATGTTAAAAAAGGTTTTGAAGAATAAAAACGATTAATAAAATCATTGGCTCTCAGAAATGGATATAAAATCAAAAATAGTAGACAAAATTATCCACAAAACGAAACAAAAACCATCACAAAACAAAGAAGACAGCAAAAAAGATGTCATTTGCATGCCTCATAGCTCCATTCTCAACAAAGCAATATGAAACACATTCCAATATACAAATTTTAAAGTCAGCTTCAGAACTAGAAACAATGCATTTAACATGATACAACGATTCGCCTACAAAAAATCAACAAAAACACTAGTTTGTTTACTCAATCAGGAATATACAAAATTAAATGTAAAGATTGTCCAAAATATTATATCGGCCAAACAGGACGTCATTTCAAATGTAGATACAAAGAACACTTACAAGCCATTAAATCTAATAATCAAACTTCACAAACATCAATATTTGCAGATCACATTCTAAGAACAGACTACACTTGGAAAATTAGAAGATAAATTAAAAATTCTATCGGTTGAAAATAAAGGAGAAAATGAACATTAAAGAAGAATTATACATATACATTAACTATACTGAAGGCAAAGACAACATACTGAACAAAATGCAAACACAACAAAAAGAAAATTTTTGAAAAAATCTAAGAAATAATTATATGGAAATTTAAAGTATTCTCTAGCTTATAAAATCTCATACTTCATCAAGAAAAAAACTTATGACTCAACAAAACACTACACTGTTTAGATATATTTTGCTTTTAAGGTTAAGTAAACACTGTGATCATGGGGTAATCCCCGAAACACGTGTCAGAATAATAAAAATGAAAAGAGGGTACTCTGGCATTATTTATTTCGTAATTACGTTTTACGTATGTTGTAATGTTCATAAATGTTTAATTTTTTTTTATTCGTCATTTAATTTTGGTTGTGTGTAGTAAATAAAATGTTATTAATAAAGAATCTTGCACAGTTTTGACCCTGTAGATAGTTTCCAGTATTTATTTCTGTATTACTTTTATAGTCAATTTTTTTAGAAATACGTAAATAAACTATAATATCTGCCTACTAATACAAAACCAAGGAATAGTGGTCAAGTAGTTGGATGGCAAAGCAGAAAGCTATTCTATTATTTGGAATTTAGACCCACAAAGTCTTTGTTGTGCATATAAGAGCGAAATCACAATCTAATGTCTGTTTGAAGTTAACAGAATTGTTTCCGGAACAAAGGCCAAACAATCCGGCAGAAATAAGAGCGGAGTCGGTCTTTCTGCGACGTGATGACGCGATCCCTACAGAGTGTTCCTAAAGTAATGGGCAGGTTTAACCTTGTTTGCTTATATGTAAATCCATTTTGTTATAATAATTATCTTTGATCCTCATGAACGCCTCTACACCTTATTTTATTCACCACGGGTACAGTTAATTCATGGTTAGATAGAGATATTTATAAAATCTTTATAAAAGATCAATTGTAGGCTATTTTACTTCCCTGTGGGAAATACTTTTGACCATGGATATACCAAAAGGAAATGTTTCGATTTCCTCTAAACAGCTGTTCTTAGAGCTATAAAATGTCACTAAGCATATGAGGCCACCGTTAAAAATTTTGGGTCTGACTGATTTTCAATTACCCCCTCCCAAAGACCAAAAACATTTCCATGTTAATATTGAAATTTAAATAGATTCTTTATACAATTGTTTGTTACAGGGTTGTGAGGTTGTACAGGATTCTTATATGAAAAGGCGTAGAAACGTGGATTTGTTCCTAAGGCCTCCAGTTGTCTAAATGAATATGTGTAAATACTAACGATCCTGCAACAAAATATTGATATTGTTTGGAACACATAAATATGAATTTATTCAAAAATAGTGAAAAAAGCAGTTCAGCAATGAATTCAACAAAATATTACACTTTATGAATCTTTATATATACGTTAATTGAAACAAATTATGTAAGCATAATTTTAATCTGCTGAAAAGCTAAGTACAATATTTTTAGTCTTTCTAAGCTGCACACACTTATAAAATTGTAATCATCCTTGTAGAGACAATGATTTTAATGAAAAGTTAATAGGTGAAGGAAAAGGTATATATTATATATGTGACCTATTATCAGTTTTATTGTGCTAAAACGTGGAATACATGTTCGATAAGCTACGTTCTACCATTGTGTGCAGAAAGTCCCGTTTTTATACTTTTTATGAGTCTAAACTTTTGTGTTTCCTATGTTACTCTCATAAAGGATAAATAGGACAACAAATAATATATTTCTAAATAATTTGATCAAACTTACTATTTCATAACTTACTACAAAGCTCAATTTGTATTATTACAAATAACTTAAAACTATTCCAATTCGCTGAATACGCGAATAGATAAGTCTAATTTTCATTTTTACCATTATATTTAGCTCAAAAACACACAAAATTTAGCATTTTGAATCATTTAGCATTGATTCCAGATCAATTGGTTACTGAGATATTCAAAATGGTAAACCCAGTACATTGTGAAATGCTAATCTTATGGAGAATAGCTAAATATTAATAACTGACTTAATTACTTATATATTATTCCAAAACTTGGTAAGCAAGTCAATCTATATCTTTATCAATACATCCATAAAAATCTCAAATATATCGTTCTAATGGCAGTAAACCTACGTATTATTTTTAGTTGTAACGGAGAATAGATAAATTGGTAATAACTCGCTTCGTTATAGACATAATTTGGTAAAATATTGTAGGTGTTTTTACTTAGTGAACAGGCTTAATATAAGCACATTGTCATGCAAAACAACCCTTATTGCAGCAAATTTCGTATACTCAGTACTAATCGATTACTAAGATGGGAATAATGTAAGTTTTGTGAAATTCCCTCTACTCACGCCAGCGTGCTGCGTGCGATCTCGTTGAAATATTTGTTCATGTATTAATACAAAGAGATGATTCAAGATGGATGAGTTAAGTAATTATCGTTCCAGCTGATGGTGGAAAAGCCGATTCTCCGTAGAGGTCGAGGGCCTCTAATGAGACGCTCACTTCTAACGATTTCAGCTTCTAAGTCCTTCAACTAACACTGTTATCGGGCTATTAGTAGTTTCGACTCATGTATATAGTATGTAATTTACCCACCTTTAACATTATCGATAAAACACCACCATGTATACTCTAAAAGGCTCGTCGTTTTTATGGTTAAAGAATAATGATTCCACGTTACGTTGATACGTAAACAAAATTCTGAAAAATTCTACTCCACCTTACATTCTGCGAAAAATTAAATAGTACGTTTATTCAAATAATAACTTAATAACAAATAAATAACTTTGCTAAGTTATAAACATATTCTTTAATAATTATTGTTGATTTTGCTTTATTATCCAGAGGAAATTATTGTTTGGTAAAATTCTAAAAATTCTAAGAACGCCTGCAGGGAATGTTGTCTATCTTAACCGTCTTGTATTTTGAACCAACGATTTCCTTGTTTCAAACTATATATTGTTATATAAATAATTGGAAAACTACTAGTTCATTTCAAATTTAAGACAGTGTATTTTACTATGTAACACATAGAGTTTTATTAAGATTAGTCAAGTTATAGACATTATAGCTACGTTTTCTGTAAAAGATGTCCTAAATTGACAATTTGTGAATTCAATCCATGATCTCACATTGGTAATGCTACCCTCTTGATTATCAGGACAACGAATTACACTCAGTTGAATTTAGTTTCACTAAGATAATTAAAATTTATTAGAGATAAAGGGGTGGATATTGTTCATTTCATAAAATTACCACCTTATTTGTTTAACAAATTCAATTCATAGTCTTATTAAATTTTCGGAATATTAGAACTACAAATCTATGTAACTGTTAAATGATCTCAAAATGATTTTATTGAAAGGATATACTACACTATAAGCGTGAGTCTGTCCAATACATAAGACGATAGACCGACGCTGACTGGAAATTAAGGTAATATTATTTTCTCTAGTGTGTTAATATTATGCATCTCAAATTCGTGAAATATCATATATGTAATAAGTAATTTAAATAGTGAGGTCGTAAATGATATTACAGGTATTTTAATAATAAAGCTAATATTGCAACATCAAGTAGGTTTAATATAAATAATAATATTATATATAATATTTTAATATATTAATATTAATATCTTTGCATTAGTTTGTTTATAATTTCAGGTTAAAATTTTATCACAATGATGGATTTAGTACAAAGAAATAACCAACAGCTGTCAAATTCAAATCAATTTTAGCTTGTGTACATCAATCACTAATTTTAAACCTATTTAAAAATTATTCTACATTAAAATGTTACCTTGACGGATAATGAATAATAATTGTACAAATTTAATATAATTTTTACAATAATAAACTAATAGGTCTACTTATAAATATAGCTGAGAATTAAAGTTTTCTTTGTGTTTATTTGTTTAAGATTTAAGATTTATACATTGTAATGATAGCGGTTTTCTCTTTTCTTAACACCGAATCTTATTATTCATACAAAGGACGGACTTACTGCTAGTTGAAAATAAAACGCAAACACACTATTCCACACTAGAAATATAGTAAATGATTACTATTTTATTCTATTTCATGAAATAATTAGGAATTTTATTGTCAATATCACCACTGTGGTATATGAATAGTAATATTTTTCATAAAATAAAAAGCTTAATAAAAATCAATACTACTATCAGTTATAGTTTGAATGCACTGTCGTAAAAACTAAAATAAAGTTTTTCGGATCACAATTATGATCCGACCCCTGAAGTATTAAAACAATATAATATTTTTTCGAACTAAACATTCCTAAACTATAACATAAACTATTTGTCTAATAAGTTTTCACAACTTTTAGAAAATCACAACAAGATTACTGGTTCATTAGCTTGGTAGAACAGATATTATTCTGGAAATAATTTAAATGTGATATGGTTCACAATCATTTAAACCTGGTAAACTAAGGAGAATTATAGGATAGTTGTGCATTTATATCTACCAAAAAACATTTCATTTAACTTAAGTGATTCTGCTACTAAAGTGTTGGCAGACTAATAAGAAAATTATAAATAGTTAAAAATGAAATACCTGACGATCAAATAGTTTAATCTTGCTCCAATGTAAGTATAGCGACGTGGATTCTGATAAAAACGTTGTAAGAGCCCTTAATTAAATCACACAGGAACAAAGAGGGCTCTAATTAAACAACGATTATGATTACATTAAAGACGTTTCTTTACTCTATGAAGGAAAATTAGCTTTATTGGTAAAAGGCGGATTTGACTCTAAAATATTTTAAAGGTGGTTGCTCCTAAAACATAGATTATGTGTATTTTTACTTATTTTTAAGAAACACCACTTCTTGAGGCTTACATGAAATTGTGTTTCACTACGTTTTAAAGTGCAACAATTTTAAATTTCTTTCAGAGATAAATGGATAAAAGTAGATTTTTAACTTAAAAGTATTTAATCTTAAAATTAAATCGTTCAATCTCAAAATTGTTTAAGTAGATTTTAGTTAAATACGAGTAAAAACAAGTTTAAATTAATATTAGTTACAAATGTATTGAATCCAGCCGTACTATTAATCAACTGAAACGAAGTAGTATTATGGATTACGGTATATTCATTTAACATTTTAATACTGTTTTGGTAGATTCGGGAGATCTAGATCGGGGGTATATATGTTTTCTTTAGTTTTAAAATAAATATTTTATATGTCCTTTCTATATTCCTAAACATATGCTTTGGGGTCTATATAAATGTTATCTTAATTTGTTTACAACTGATAATTTCCTATTAATCTTAGATACACTCTAAGGCATTAACTCAGTTTTGAGTACAGTGTTACTTACTCACAAATAGGTGTTATTAATGGTCGTTTTAAATTATCAAATAGTGACTTCCGACAAAAATTTTGTATAACATTAAAAAAGAAAAGAGTATAAAATGAATGCCACAAAGGCATTTCTATAAAATTTAGTCAAGGCTTGTGTTAAAATAAAGTTTAAAAGTTTATCCTCAATTATGAAAGAGGATAAAATATATATTATCTAATTAAAATGTAAATTAACAATCTTACACAAAAATTCGTGAATTTCAACAAGTATTTGTTTACATAGAGATTTATATACACGAAACAGAGACTACTTAATGGATAGCTCCCAAAATCATGAGTTTGAAATTAAGGGATAAGCTAGAGGGGTGAAAACACGATTCCATTCGCCTTGAAAAGTAATTACCCTATCATTAACCCAAAGCTCAGTCCGCTTCAGCGAAGACGTCGCTCAGCCTCTGGAATACTTACTAGACTCGGGGAAGAATCGTTAACCGGTGGTGCTGAATGTCCTTAGAATAAAATAATAAAACCTTGGACATTATACACCCAGCAACACCCAAAATCGTATTACTTTTCACTAGTGTGTCATTGAGACTCGAACCTAAAATATCTAACCTAAGTAAAAATAGATATCCATTTTCGATTTTCATTCCGTATTGCATAACTTACTCATATCATGAAGTGTTTTAATTGCCTCAGAAATTGTAAAACTACGCAAAATGTTTATTAACTTTAAATCGTTATTGCGGCAATTTTCCATCACGGTTGGTAAAAACCAAGTTTCACAACGTTTCGCCAATCCAATCTAGTCCTGTCCTCAGTTGAGATTAACTTCTTAAATCCCACGAACGCGCCGGTGCGTCCAATACCCGTCTCCTTACATTTCATTAATAAAATAATTAATTAAAATTTTAAAATAAAAAACACCCGTGCCCCCCTCTCTTATAACTACTAACCCCAAAAACAAAACAGGTGTCCGCTGCAATCCCTCAAATGAAATCAAATTTAGATAATACCACTTAAATAAGCCATCTAAAGCTATACAATGTACAGCTTAAAATTATACTCTAATGAATAAGGAGCATTTTTTTAAGAGATGAAATTAAAAAGTTCTTGAAATTTTTAAAAGGCATCTCCTTTACGTGAGCAGGGAACTTATGGCTTCGTTGAACCTTCTCCAGTCTAGTTGCATGTAAGTTATAAAAAGCGATTAAGTTTTTAGAAAGCAATTGTGAATGTCTAGAATGTAGCTTAGTAAAGTATTTAATGTTGGACTTATTAATTTTTTCTCTAACACTAATTTCCTGTTAATAATTAACAGTGAACGTTTCAGCTAATTGAACCGTACGGGCGATTTGGTAAAAAATATGATAACCAACAAAGAGAATCGGTTATCGTTATCTTTTAATATTCCCGTGACAGGTGCGAGATGGAAAACAAACAGTGGGGAAATTAATTAAAATGGGGCAAGATCGAGCTCTGGCGATGACGTGCGTGCGGGCTAACAAAGGCAAAAATCCGCGCTAAAACATCACACTGAAAAATTAATTAACTGTGAGAACAAACAATGTAATTAAAAGTCTAGTTGCATAAAGTTCTTGAAAAATTGAAAATTTTCTTTGAAACGATAGTCAAGTTTCTCTGTTAAGTTCTGAGTCTTTAACAAGAGTAGTAACAGTTGTTTTAATAAAGCTGATTTATATTTTAGCCTGTTTCCATTAAATTATTAATTATTAATACATTTATTCTTATGTCCTAAAATATAATTAATTAGCTTTTTAATTTAAATTCATGATTTATCTGAAAATACAAGAATGTACGAAAAGTGTGCTGAGCAAATATCAGTCGAGTAAGAATATTTTACTTTCAATAATTTGATATAGATCAATTTAATAGAGTAAACTGAGTAACCGGGGAATACAGCATAACTAACTGCATGAAACATGTTTCAGTTATCATCAGGATTAAGAGTAACGGTGCTGGGTGACCTAAATGAAAAAGAGATGAGGGAATTATAATGCCAGACATTGCCGGACGTGTCAATTACATCCGGCATCACAGCGACTCATCAGGGCTTTGAAACGGAATCAGTGAGACCAGGGGAAATACTAGCAAAAATAGTTTTCATTTCTCATAACAAATCTTTAAATTACATTTTTTAACTACTAAATTATACTATAGGAACTAAAGTAAAGGAAAACAGCGTTGATTGTGATTTAAGTAGAAATGTGCTTAATACATCAATCTTAAATTTTGATACTTAAAATAAATCGTATGTGTCACCATCCGTGTGACGGGCATTTGAATAAGGAACAAACAGCAACACGCAGCAGAAGTCGATGACGTAGTGTAGCAGCTCGAGGCGAGATCTGCACAGCGCATGCGCAGACAGCCAAGGCCGAGCGCGCACGCGCATAAGGAAGGTCATGACCGAGCCTGAGGCTCTGTTGTGGGAGGGGGGGTAACAACGGTACCGGGCACCGCCCTGTGACTGCGCCTGCGTCGAGGCTAGCTGCAGCTGCGCTGGGGACCTTCGTGAACTAGTTAACGGAAACATAAATTTCTCTTACTCTATATAAATTTATACTTTGTACTAAGATGAAATTTTCATTTAAAGACGATACAGAATTTTTACTGTACTCATTACATAAATTTCAAGATTTTCATACTTAGTTGGGCAATTAGGAGTGAATATTGTATAAGTTAAGAGTGTTTATGATGAGTAGAGTTTTTGAAACCATTTGGATTCAAAGAACTAACCGATTAAATTTTGAGGATAATCAATTAATAAGGCATATACAACTGGTTTTGTTTTAAAAATCTAAATTTTTGCGAGGTTTCGCCCTGAATTGATCGGCTTTCAGATAACGACGCTGACATTATACCTACTTAGCTGCTTGTTTGGGAAATAACCTTTTTTTCTGCAGCACGCTTCTAATTTGATTAAAAACTAAGCAAAAAAGGTACTTATGTCCATAGTTCAAAGATTTGAATGATTAACAGAAATAGTTTACTATTTTTATGTAGTTAAGTAACGTTTATACACCTCAAAAGTAACATAAATATCAAGTAAAAGTATTAAAACTTATAGTTCAATCAAATATTATAGCCCTTATCCTTAACCGAAACTAAAAACTAAAGTTTAAATTGCCTTCAGTTTAAAGTTGTACTGTACTTACGTATAAGTATGTTGGAAATTTCGACTGTTTTACCAACCTGCAATAACAATACAAGTATTAATTTTGTATCATAAACTTAAATGTAGTTCATAAATACGTAAACATATGAAATACACACACGTTTGGTTGGTTGTGTGTATAATTGTAGTGTAGAAAATCGGATATTACTTAATATACGTAATACCTATTCAAATTTAGATTAGCATAATACGTATTACAAACTAAATTACTAAAACCACTAAGAATTCCATTATATTAAACGGAGTGTGAAAGAAAATAATTAAGATAACTAGAGAGTTTTCGCGTTGAAATATAAACCTAACTTAGTTACCGATAAAAACTACGAGATTAAACGAGGATTTCCGAGCGGGATGAAAGTAAGTTTGGTGAAACAATACTTCGTTTCCAGTGATAAGGCGTTACGCCAATGTACAGCTTATTTGCATCCCAGATAAGTTTCCTCATGCAAATCCAAGCAGACATTACACTGTTGGGAACTAACCGCCGCCGAATAAAGCGTGCATTATGAATATACATCTTGGAACTGTGAGTACACACACAGTAATGCATAATCGTTGCAAATCTGCAAAAATGGATTATTCTTAATAGTTTGAGTTTGTTTACATCCCTGTGGCGCATTCAAGCGATGAAGTTTGAATCTACCTAGCCGGACAGATTCCCCGTGTGTGCATTGTGTTGCCATTATAGCCAAATTCTGTGTTGTAATTGACTGGTTCATGTAATAAGAATTACACTAAGTTTTTAACTTATTACTACTGCTACATCTTAGGTACTATCTTGAAAATATCACTATATTAATTACGAAAACATTGGTTCATTTTCTTCGCAACTACTGTCAGTCATAAAATTATTTTTTGAGAACGTAAAATTGTACTATTTGCAAGGATTCTCAATTGATTTATTCTGAGTGATTCTTAGTTTATCTACTGCATTTTTCTTTCTTAAATCGGAAGAGTCCCTTTTGGGCCGGCCGCCACTGCCAGTAAAAAACAGTTACTATCACATGTCTTTTAAAATATTTATGTATTTTTACCTCGTAAACCTCTGCACATTAATATTTATGCCTGAAAGTGTACCTCTTGGATCATTGCAGGTAAGCCTAAGCCAGCTGATACGCTCTCTGAAACGTTCCATCAACAACGACACAGGATTACGCTTATAATGATCAACGTATGAATTATAAACAACCTACTTTCAGCTCATATATTTCCCTGTAAACTATTACTTTCATCTCCCCTGAATATCACCCCGAGGCTTAAATAATATACTTCATACGATATACTATACTATTCACCCCTGTATTTGATAACGTTGTTTTCAATATTGTAGAAACCATTGACAAACAGTCTACGTATCAGACGGCTTAGTAGAAAGATGAGCTTGAAGTTTAGCAGTTGTTGGGTATATACACTTACGTAGAGATTAAACTATTGTGGTAAACAATCTCATACCACTTTAATACATTGAGTCGGTAAACGCATTGGAACATTATGCTATTAGTAAAAAAAACGTGTTTGGTCAGATCAGACATTAGAAAATAAAACAGTTAAAATCAAAATTTACGTAAAATAATTTAAATAATTGTTTTTACATGGAAAATTATTTATTTCATCTTCAAATTAGTTCTTATTATTAGTGTAAAGTAATAATTTATTAGGAAACTATTATTTTTGCAAAGAAGTTAATATAGTTTTTAATAAAACTAAAGATAATTTAATGTTTATATTTTTTATACACAAAGTGATAGTTAAAAAAGTATTTAATTTACCATTAAACGTTCAAGCTATAATATTTTTGTCCCACATTGGTTTCGTGTCATATGATCTCATTTTTATCTCATTGTTTTTAATTTTTTTTAATTCTTCATTATGTGTGTCGTGCTCGTACTTCTGGGGTTTCAATGAAGAGTCTTTAAGAAAATTAAATATAATATAAGAAACCAGAAATGACAAAATACAATACTTAAATCTAGGATTACTTAGTAACCTAAAAATTCTTCACAATACTTAAATCTAGGATTACTTAGTAACCTAAAAATTCTTCAACGAGTATAGGAAATTTAAACTCTTTTCCAAATTTATATTACTAATTTAAAAAAATTAAACTACAAAACATGAAATTTCATTCGGAAATGTATTAGACTTAAATAATTATACATCCATTTTTTCGCTCAATAGATTAATGACAGTTAAAACGTAATTTTCTTAACATAACAATTTAAATACTTGACATGACATTTAAAAGCTGGAGGAAGATCCTGTGTTCAATTTCTACTGAATCCTTTGTCCAATCCCCCGGGATCGGTCGGTTAAGCGACCGTCGTCGGTCTTCAATTCAATGAGGGAACCTTGGAAAAGATTTATTTTATAGTAAACTAATATAATGTAAGTCATCGTTACATTAGAAAAATAACCCAGAACATTTTTTTTATTTGTTCAATTAACAACTTTTTAACACATTTACATAAATTAGCATTCAATACAGAAGTTTATATGAAAATGATAAAACAATTAAATTTCATAAATATAAAAATTTCAAAAACCAATTATTCACATTTAATTTAATTACTACCGATTTTAAGGGAAACTCTTAGACATGATAATTGTATTTTAAGCCTAAGTGTAAGCCTAGAACCTTGTGCGGTATCGCGCATCGTCTCCCACTTGCCTAATGTACGCGTATTTGTGTGACTACAGTTGCTAAAACCGTATGTATGTGTGTGTTTCATAGAATATATGTTATTGTGTTTTAACAAAAATATGACATTCAATACCGTAAGCGAAGTTAAAACCTGTGTGCGACTGAAGATGCATCGTAAATGATGCGAAACACGTCTCGCAGGAGAAAAACATTTGGTACCTTAGGCTTCCAAAAAGTTAAATTATTTGATTAATTGTATTTTAGTCCTCCTAATGTACTTACACAGTACAGTATGTGTAAAATACATGTAAATTAGTTGACTAAATTGTAAAATTATTATGAATACAATAAATGAAATGAAAAATAAAAATAATATCAATCAAACGAGTTTTGAACATCCCACAAATCAACGTATCGGACCTGCAACGATAATCACATTATCAGATAACGCACACGTGCTGATTAACACGATAATTAAGCTTATATATGGTCGAATTCGAGGAATCCATATCCGGTCACCACCCTTCATAAACGAGAATTGATAAATAGACCCTACATTTGTTTATTAGGGGGTTTCAAATTATTGATAAGTAATTACAAATTATGTTTTGTTTTAAAAAATTAAATACTTAATTTTGGTGTCCTATAATTCTGTACAAATCAATTTTTGAGTACACTATGGCCCCAACAGGACGGAAAGTATGTGAATAGTTCTGGACGCTAGGCTTTTAATATAGTTTTAAATACTGCATACGATCTGCTGGTATCTACTGGTTCAAAAATACACACAAATAAAAAAAAACTTGAAATTTTTTAAACATTACACAGAAGGCCTAACTAATTGACAGATAGTAGTAGAGAGCAATAGTTGTCCACAAATACATAATAATGCATGTTATACATTTTATTAAAATGTAGCAAAATTGTAGAAAACATTTTTGTTATTTACAAGAATAATTTAAAAACAGGAAAAAGGATAAAATTTGAAGAAACGTGTATGAAGAAACAATCGTATGAAGAAACATCATATGAAGAAACATCGTATGTCGTTTCACAATAGCAATTAAAATGTTTGAAATATTTACTAAACTATGTTTAAGTGAATAAACTAGAACTACCAATTGTGTACAAACTATCGGTTATACGGTAGGATTATCGATTATCGATGACTTTCGAGAATCCTTGTTGAACGTCCGCGGCCAAACAACACTGTAAAGTCCGACCAAACAGTTAAATCGACTAATGGCGGGTATTTATCAACCTTACAATTCATTACGGTAAATCACCGGTCCTTTGTGTAGGAAAAGCGCCATAAGAAATATCGGCTACAGGTACGTGAGTAATCAATCCCTTGTGTCTCGTTCTGAGATTCATTGTTGGAAAATCTATACCATTCAGAACATCTAAGATATCGAAAGCAATTACACTTTCTCTCTATTCATAGTATTTGGAGAAAGTAACCTTTTCTTAAATATATTAAAATATGAGTTGAGAGTTTAAATATCACTTTGAAAGCTCCTTGAACTCTAAAAAGTTGTTTTTGGACTGATTTGTTTTTGTCTATGTACCGATTCCGAGCTTCATTGAAAGTCAAATCTTAATGAAAGTTGGTATAAGGGTACACTTTTGCAATTATGTGTTTTTAATTTTGGTTTTCTGAGTTCACTCCCCCACCAAACCCTCTGAGTCTTATATCATTTAATGTTCTCAAAATTTGCTCTACTAATTTTGTTTATATTGCATAGTTTCCCATAATTAATGTCTATAATAGTGCGACTCAACCCACAAATCAAAATAAAAAATAATAAAACCTAAACAATTCATAGGTTTTTGAGTGCCAACAAACCAAAAACGTATAAAAGTGATTTTGCTCTGTCAATATTTAAACTACAAATTAGTATCTTACGTTATTTAGCTGTGACAAACATTCACAGTGTAGTTGTTTAGGGGGTTTTGTATTCATATTACATTAATAGATAAAACGCTGAACTACTCTGGTGAAAAAATATTTGTGTTTACTTCCCAGTGGGAGATGGATTAGATCATGAATTTGTCTAAGGGGAATGTTTTCAATTTATAGAAACAGTTGTTCTTGTAGTAGTCTATGATGTCACTAACCAAATGACGTCATTGTTTCAAATTTTAGTCTCTCAAATTACCAACCCCCTCTAAGGGTAAGATATATCCATGTCAAAAAGGTCGTATCAGTTCACTGAAACCGTTTATTTGTGTTTTAATTCAAAATTAAATCAAATAAACGTCAGGTTAAATGAGTATTTCAGTGTTTGTAGTGTTCCCTTACAAGCCCTCGCCATAACTTAATTTTTGAGTTCAACCGTTTAATCACTGAGATTGAATGTTGCAGTTCCGGCTTCATCTCCGGAAGATCGGTTAATTGTTGCCTCGAGGAGACCCGAAGTTGGTTCGTCAAATAAAAGTACTTCCAAACTGGCTGAATAATGCCACTCACTCTGCGCTGGGACGGTACTACAGTCTACAGCATCTTTAACAGCTTGGACTTTGTACCACGCTACTCTGAACCGTGATAGTTCAGGAATAACACGCCAAAAAGTAAAAAAAAACATGCTTCAAGTCAAAAAGTCTTCCTTTAAACCAATGGTGGGCGACGTTCGTCAGATCTTGGGCGGTCAACTCTGACTCCGTGGCTAGACTCTGTCACGCCGCTTCGGTACCATGAAATGCCGTGGCGTACGGTATATTTACCTTAAGGTTTGATTACCGTACGGTATATTTACCTTAAGGTTTGATTACCGTACGGTTTAATTACCTTAAGGTTTGATTACCGTACGGTTTAATTACCGTAAGGTTTGATTACCGTACGGTTTAATTCACTCACAGGCCCGTGTTGATGAGAATTTTACGCATTGAAAATATTCATATCAAATTTTAAAACCATAGAAAACTGGATTCATTCTTATTTGAATACTGTATGTTTATTAATATTTTATTTTATTGAATAGATAACTTTGGGACTTAGCAATTTCGTTTATTGTAACGATAATTTTGTTTTAATATTCTAAAAGCTGTTAATATAAACAAATACTGTTTATATTTACTTTCCCGTGGGAAATAGATTAGATCATGTATATGTCTACAAGGAATGATTTCAGTTCATCTAAAAGGCTGTTCTTATTCTTTTATATTAAAAATTCAATACAATAACTCTAGTAGAGTAAACCGCACGAAAATGGTCCGATGAGGTCTTTGACAGCTGGTTCCCCCTTCACCCCCTTACCAGCAGTGTTGCCATTTTTCATTTAGCCTATCAGCTGACGTAACCATATGCTATAATAGAATACGGTGATTCGGAAACACCGAACTGACTCTCATCGGATTTTCGTGCGTATTACTCTAGTTTCTATGGAAACCTATTACATATTTTCCATCTTAAAAATCACCAACACCCCCCAGAGCTAAGACATATCCATGTAAAAAATACTGTATGTATTTCCCTGTGGGAAATAGGTTGGATCATGAATATGGGGGATGTTTTCAGTTAATTTAAACAGCTGTTCTTATAACCATAAGATGGCACTTTCGTTAAACACTTCCGCTGCACTTTTTGCGTTCCACAAACCTAACACCCCTCCCCTTGAGCTTAGACATATCCATGTCAAACAATTTTTATAACCCCCTTCCTAATGATACTAAGGTAAAGGTTTTCAATGGCAAAAAATAGAATGAGACTGTTTTGTTTCATATTGCTCTTTGCAGTCCTCTTCTGTGGCAGCATATTTGGTTTTAGTCCTATTAAAAAGATGCAAATTTGTTGACAGAAATACTAGTCGCATAAACAGCCATAACAATGATTGTTGAGTGATTAAATTAACATTATAGTTTTTATGAACATTAATTAAAAATGAGATAATTACTTCTAAAATACTTTGTTACTAGTATAAATTAAAATTAATTACCATTTCGGTCAGCTTATTGGTCAATAATACGTTAATTTAATAAATTATATGTTTTATGACAATCGAATTGTAATGGTGGAAAACAGTATTAATATTCATCGAAATAAATTCAAAATGGCGGCACTGATGTGTTCTATCAGAGTGTATGGGAAATAAGGCACGGGTACTGCGGACTTTTAATGGGTAGCATAAATTGTATCAGCGTAAAACATTTAAAGATATATAAAATTAAGTGATTTTACTGTTTGATCTGAAAGAATTTCTGTATGTAAGGTTACCATTAGAATGTGTTTGTTTGTTTTCAAATGAAGCAAAAATCGCATGACTTACGTGTACAGAATCTTTTATTGGAAATACCTTGTTTTAGGTCACAGCTCTCCACATGAGTTGTAGCCAAAACACATTTAGCGGCGTATACACAGGGTGTGACAGAGCTGTCGCGAGTCACAGGAGTGGGATAATGTGGTAGTCGCAGCAACAGCTGTCAAGCACGCCAGGGAAAATATCTACATTCGACGCGTGAATACATCGTTCAGACCGCGTTTTGTCGACGTTTTCAAACTTTTCTTTTAAAAGTTTATAAATAAAGTTCAGTTCAACAAATATTTAAAGCTATTCCTTTTGTATAAAATCGTCTTGTTACATGTTGTTAAGTTATTCAAAAGTCACTAAACCAATGTTGGGTTTAAAAACGTTCAACAAATTAACCCAAGGACTTACACACAGGCTGTAAATTTGTATTATAAATAACCCATTTTCTCCATATCATAATTTTACTGCTAAAAATCTTATAATAATAATATTCGTGTACCCTTATTAGGTCTAGTGTTAGAGTTTTCAGGTCGCACTAGTGTATTGCCTCTAACTTGCCTTCCGAAGCACGGTGTCAGTCTGATATTAAATTTCATACATATCACGACCGGGAATCGAACCCGGTTCTCTTGAATGGTAGAATATTACGTTAATCCACAAAGACCATCCTCATAATTAGACCAATTCGTAATTCAGAGGCCGTAGTTCAGATTCCACGTTAAACTGTAGGTCCATAAATTTCCATCGGCTGTTGGGCTATTTATTAACAGTCCTGTCTAAGGAACATTTCAGCCTTAGTCAGTAACAAGACTACAAGATCGCAGCACAATCATCTTACACTAAAACCTCATTCATACTTTGCTTAAATTACCTCCCTTGTGCTATGGTCGCCATTTTAATAATCTAATCTAATCTAGGCCAGAACTCTATCCAATTAACTATGACTGTCAATATATCATAGTAAATCATTGTAGTATGAATATATGCATTACACAAGAGGGGTACAAATGCGTATAGGTATATATATTGAATTTTATTATGTACAGTAATAAAATGTACATACTTAAGGCAGTTTGGATTGCAGTTCTGAATTTGTTTCTTGGGTTTAATGACAATAAAATTCTTATCTGTTTATTTCTTAATGTTTCCAAAAAATTGTATGCCCCTTATCATAAATGGTCCAAACCGTATAGGGGGTTTTACAAATAACGTGTTTGTGAGTTAAATCCCGTTTGTTCAAACTCAGCAGAGATCCAACAAAAATTTTGTATCCCGGATACACCTCAGTAAGAAAATTATTGACGGATTTCATAAATTCATAAATCATGGAAACATTATTTAACTAATGATTCGGTCACTTTCTAGGATAAAAAACCATTGTCATTTGATGACTACTGAAATTGAGTTAAAATAAAAGTGCGTCGTCAAAGGTGGTGTAAGTGTTATAATGAATATTGAAGCCTAGTCCACACTGGGGTACAAATGTTCGCAGACTGTAAGGAGATTGTATGTACTAGTAGATTGTAAGCATACTGTTGGCAGGCTGTATGTAGACTGTCTGCATACAGTCTACATACAATGTTTCACATACAAGCGTATACACTGGTCAGTCAGTCTCAAAATGTTAACTAAGGAAGGTGTGCTTTAAGCTTGTGCGAGCTGTTTTTTTCTAATTTTAAACTATGTAAGTATCATACCGAGTGCTAGTGGATCCACAAATACCTTCCCAAAGAAGGTAATATTACAGTTACCGTTAGCTGAGATTTGGAGATGGTGCTGGTTTCAGAATCTTTTTAAGAATGACTCCAAACTTCACTAATGTAATCATTTGATTACTCAGCAGCTTCCCTTTAACGCGTCTCGCTTTTTGTTCCGACTTTTATATTCTGGGAGCGAAACGTCCTATAACGCTGCTCGCGAATGTAGCTCCTATATACGCTTGGCAATCCCTCCCTGGATCCAAGAATCATAGTCGCTCTCACAGTGCTGAACGAGATCGCACGCAGCACGCTGGCGTGAGTAGAGTGAATTTTATAGAAATTTTATCATTCCTATCATAGTAATCTAACAATATGATTGTGCAAGTTTGCGGTAATAATGGTTGTTTTATAGATGTTGCCAACTAAGGAAAAGCAGATACCAATTTATTTTTATATTATGTAAATAATTAAGCGAGTCATACCAATTGATCTATCCTCCATAAGAATTACATGGGCAATGAGTAAGTGGGTTTGCTGCCATGAGAAACATTAAATTTTGGGGTTTTATTGATTGAATGATAAAACTTAACTATATGGACTTGCATACCAAATTTTGGAAGAATACTTAAGTAAATAAGTGAGTTATTGATTTTTATTTATCCTGCATAAGATTAACATTTGACAACGTATTGTGTTTACCATTTTAAAAACCTCAGTAATCAATTTCCCTACAGTCATGATTCAAAATAATAAATTGTGTGTCTTTTTTAGCATGGCTGACTGCAGAATAATCGATTGGAATGGGTTTTTGTATTTTAGGTTCATCCCTAGGTTGTTTCAAATAATCAGGCAGTAGGTATAGAAAAAAAGACAGAAGGGTCCACACATGTCTGTTAATGATTTTCGAAGTATTTATTCTCACAGAATTAGATAATAAACTTGACTCGAGTGGTTTGCTACTAAGCTGCAATAAGGATAATGATACAATTATTGAATGGGAAGGGTCAATTACTAATTAAATATACAGATCAGTCTATTACATAAATATCAAATAGTTTTATGGTTATATTGGAACATACGGCTCATAATGAATCAAAGTAAGCGTTTACAAAAATAGATAAAAACGACAAAACTGGGAGTATAATTGGATACCGTAAAATATAACATTTTATGATACGAAAAGTGGTTTTAAATGTATTAGGAATATGTTACTTACTGTATTTTAATATGATGAAGCCTATTTTTGGTTTGATGAAATCTGAAAGTTAATAATGGTGCAATAGCATGGTCAAATCATTCAAAGCGTAAGAGTTACTATATTATTTTATTGGTGATCTTGTAGGTAAAATTTTGCTATGACTAATTATTCATAGTTTTCTAGAAGCTTCATTGGAAACTCATAACACAACTTCTTTCTAGAATTTAAAATTCAATTTGAGTACTTTATCTAATTTGCTTCTAGGTACATTTAAGGCTTTAATGACTATTGTAATATTTAACCTCTTCCTAAAAATTTACAAAAAAAGGTAAGTAATAAAAAGTAATCTTTAATTATAACTTAGAGTAAATTTAAAAATATGTTTATATCAAATACTAATTCCCTGGTTAATTCAAAGCATTAACAATTCACTTACTACTAATGAATGTGAATTAACTTTTTTCATAATACTAAAATATTGCTATATATTTAAATTTCAAGCACTTTCCAGATTAGAGCTTGATATAAAAAATGTTGAAACATATCTTTTCTCCTACTATAACTTGAAAAATAAATGTATCATTCGATGCATACTTATTTTGAGGCAAGCCAAAGCTAAACAAACTGCTGGATGTAAATTGGATGATTAAATTAGAAAATTGCATTGTGAAAATAAACATGCACTGGACCACGACATAGTTTTGCTTATCCAAACTAGCGTCCCTACCCACAGCAACTTTATAAGTGGAATACTTCCTCTGAAACTATTAATTACCTTTCCATGAAATTGTATGAGGATCACATATACAGTAATTGAAGTAAACTTGTAATAGTATTCAGAATGTTTGTAAGCATTAAACAAACCAAACCATAAGTGCTTTCATGTAGCAATGTTTAACAAAGTGAATTGAATTAATTGTATAGGTTTCTTGAAAATGTTATATCCTTTAGATGTGGCACAATGTCAAGAGTGCCTTAACTTTACTAATTAGTGACAGGACACAGGATAATGAAAGATGAGTGTATTACAAAGCGAATAAAAATGTTTCGGAAAGAAAAATTTTAGAGATGAAAAATCAGCAATAGCATAATCAGTGATAATCCCAGTAATCAGTGTTTAATTAACAGCCGAAGACAAGAGCCGATAATGCCTCTCCCTGCGGACTTTTTAATCCCGGATGGAAATTTTAAACTGAACCTCTTAGTGGTAATATTAGAGTAATACTGCGACAATTCTGTTCAATATAAAGTATAACCTTAGGTTATCTCTATATATAAAATTGAATGTATGTCTGTCTGTATGTATGTATGTATGTATGTCCTTTATGCGTTGCCAAACTACTCATCCGATCGCCATGAAATTTTAGGAAGTTGCTCTACATGTGTCCGGGAAGGTTTTAGTGAAAAAATATTTTCGAAAACCCCATAAGTTTCCATTTTATGGCGTTTTAAATTTCTAATGTTAACCTTATGGAGAGTAAGTTTGTATACAAATTGTCTACAATGAAAACATTTGATTTCTTAACTACAGCTGATTGGTTTACTTTCCATTAGCAATACCATATGCTTTACTATCCAATGCCATCTGAATCATTCATTAATGTGAAACTATGAAGTAAATGTGTACTGTAAAAAATGAACAGCTTTATTCACCACGTTAATAGTTAACGGTTTTGGGGGATTATGTATTTATATTTATATTTTCTGTCTGATTAAAGTCACGTGTTTATATGATAATTATAATGTTTATTTTATTAAGTTTATTATAATAATCAGCTGTTGTATATCTTTCCTATAAAAGCCGTATTACAGTTAGGTTTCGTTTGGGTTTGGATTGGATTTGAAAATTGTGAATTAATCCACTCAGATTTATCTGTTTTATGGGAATGTTATTAATATGTTTTATCGTTTCAGTATTGTTATTCACTATGCAGCGACCCAGAATATATAACCTTTCACAATGAAGCCGTATTGCTATTCGACTTCAGAACATGGCCAATCTTAAAGTTACCATGTGTTTACTGTGAGGCGTTACGAAGTTCGCCGGGTCAGCTAGTTTAAAAATATAAATTTATTATCAGGTCTTTGATGAGTTTAATTTAATTATGTAGTTAACCTTTTTTTATTTATTTTCATTGCCATTTATTTTATTTTTTCTATTTTGTGTATTTCTACGCCAATGGCATTTTTAACGTTTTGATGGGGAACGGTCCAAACCCCGGTCTTGTTACTACCTAACGTCGACCTGTTGTTAGGAAGCATCATTAATTAGTAGCCCAATGACAAATGGCGACTGGGTCCAGATTCGACCCTTGCGGGATTCGATCCGGCGACCTTCAGTTTTGAAGGCGGGTATTATAACCACTACACCACCCAGCCAGTTAATTCATTGATTCTTAATACATATTGGAAATCTCTCATTCTTTAGTAAAATCTGAATACGTGAAAACCCTATACGTGGATAACTTTATATTAGTTTTTGGTTTTATACAATACGTTTTATTGCATTTTCTAGAAAGTAGTGTAAATTAAGTTGAAATAAAACATAAGTATTCCTTGCTTTTAATAATATATCACATTTTTATACTAAAGTGTCTCACTTTAGTTTATTTGCATTTTTATGCTATGAATTCAAATGATCAGAATGTCAATTAGTATGAAAAGTGATATTAACTATTCTTAAAGTTTTTGTTTTAATAACTCGATGAAAGTTTAACTTGTATTCTAGAGAAAATACAAAAAAATTCAAGTTTTCCTTTGACCAATCATCACGTTGATTCAATGAACGCGTATTCGGTGGGGTTGAATAGTTGGAAATATAGTATTCTGGGAAAATAATTAGTACATTAAATAGAACTGAAACAGAATTGCAGTGGATATGTGGAACTGTGTTTTAACACAGGTGTTTTGCAAACTTGAAATTTTCACCGGATGAAACTGGACAGCTGATAACAACAATCCGGTATAACGAGCATGTCTGTGATGATCACGGTCACAAACGGCTGGCCTGTGAATAATCACGACTACAGTGATCCTGTGATCCTGCGATCCTGTTGATTATTACAACAACCGTCGTAGTTGACCGGATAAATATGTAGTGCGAAACGGATGTTACATACAGTTGATAGTGGTACTTCTAATTTTATTTAGTTAACAAAAATGGATTCATCTTAGAGTAAAATTTTACTTCATTAACGTAAACATCCAATTTTTACGTTTGGAATGTCTATTGTTATCAGTGTTATACTTAGTTTAAATTTTAATGCATGAATGTGAATCCTTACAAAAATGGTTAATTTGTATCTTCGCCATTATACGTATACCAGTTTTTAAATAGCGGTTTAATTGTTCTATGGTTTAACAGAACCAGTGGTGTAGTGGTTTTTAGTGGTTAATTTCTGTATAAAAATGTTATTAATGATTTGAAAATATGAATAACCAAGACCTAACTTAAATTCGCTGTGTTCTGTTTGTCAGTGCCCGATTTATATTGCGTAGTATCATAAAATACACGTGGTATTGCCGACCATACAGAGTTTTTGCGGGGTAAAGTTAGGTTTGTTTTTGATATTTTTATATTGTTATTATCATGTTTTTAATGGCATTATTCTCTATAAAACCACTGGTTTTCTGTTAAACCTATATAAAACTAAATCTATGTTTTGGACAAGGATGTGTCTTAGCTTGGGGAGGGAGGTAGCAACTTGTAAGACCAAAATTTAAAACAGAAGAACAGCTGTTTAGATGAACTGAAAAAACCCCTTAGATATATCCATGATCGAACCTGTTTCCTACAGGGAAGTACAAATGTTTTTCTAAAATTACTTCCACAATAATTAGTTGTGCTTTTTTGGAAATTCATTAGTGAAATAGATTTTAAAATGAACTTCAATACAACCTTTCCAATTATTATGTTCTTTAACAACAGAAAACCATTGAACAGCTGAAAAGTTATATGCGTATAAGAGAAAAGATCCATACTTTAAAAAAAGTGAAGCAGTGTTAATATTAAAACAAAAAAAGGTTAACTATAATATTTACTAGCTTCCCTAGAAAATTTTCTATATTTACTAGGGAAAGTAATGAATGTTCCTATAGTTGTATCAGATATGTTTAACAATTAATTAATGGATAAAACCTAATAAGTAAATATATAAGAAAACTTAGTTCCCAAACATCATGATTTACGAGACTTTTTAACAACATAAGGATATCCGTCAATACTTTTCTCAGTAGGTTGTTGTATCCGCGATACAAAACTTTTGTCGGATCTCTGCCGAGTTTTCACAAACGGGATTTACCTTACAAACACGTTGTTCGACAACCTTCATTCGATTCGGACCATTTATACTAAGCTATATAAGATATACATAGAAAGAAACGAGATTTTCATCAACTCAGGAAATTTTGTGAATATTTCTATTTTTAATATTTAAAGCGAGCGTTCTCACTACAAGCAGTCATTGGTACAGTTTTTTGCGGCCGCAGACTTTTATGAATTAAAACAAAATGTAAAGTTAGTAAAGTAAGTAAAAAGATATAGATTAGATTAAATTAGATTATTGAAATGGCGACCATATCAGGTAGGTATTTTAAGCCAAGTATGAATGATGCTTGGGTGTATGATGATTGTGGCGCAATCTTGTAGTCTTGTTACTGACCAAGGCTGACATGTTCCTTAGACAGGACAGTTAATAGTTAATAGCTCAACAGCCGATGGCACTAAGGGACCTACCGTTTAACATGGGATCCGAACCACTTCCTCTGAATTATGAATTGGTCTAATCATGAGAATGGTCTTTGCGGATTAACGGAGTATTCAATAGTGCGGACGTTAATCCACACACGAGAACACTACACCCACCGACCAACGGTCATAACTATCCAAAATTCGTGACCTCCAAGTAGCTGGATTACAGGATGAAGCCACCATCCCAGTCGGTAATACACTTAAAGTAATATACTTACTTAAAGTTAAAAGCATTTTCACATTTTTTATGTCAATCATTTTTGGAAGTTATTTAACGGCAAAGACTGGCGGACTTTTTTTGTTTTTTTTTTTAAAACATGGTTTCAGGTTTTTATTTTAAAATGAAAATATTACAGCACAAATGCCCACAGCCTCCTTTTATTGGGTAATGTTCTATACCTCCCTCCAAATCTACTGCTTGCGGCTCTGGGGAAAATCGTATGCATACCAATTGGCTCTCTGAGAAATCCTAGCGAGAAACACGAATTTAGAGCATAAAATAGGTTGAAATAAAAATACAACTTCTAGATTGGAACGAAAAAATATAGTGAATATAAAAATCATAGGTGAGGTTAATAGATTATAATAGATAGATAGATAGATTAGAGGTATACACACTTCATACTTACTTAAATATAATTATGGAAACCATTTTTATTCTTAATTTTTCCTGTTAGAAAATTAAAAAAAAATTAAAGTAACATCAATCAACTGCGCCGATGGTTTAACTTGATTTTAGCTAAAAATTATAACTTATGTATACCACTACGAAAAATACATAAAAGTGTATACCTAATTGGCTCCGTGAGCCGGGTTCATTTCTCGTAATGGACCAAACAGCCGTTTCCGCTAATGGCGTCTATTTACAAACTTTTCAATTCCCGTTCGCTAATTCACCACTTTATTTCTGTTTGGATTGACGTTAGAAAGCCTAGTCATTTGCCGCCAACAGGAAACGTGCTCATCTACCTCTAACCATGAATAATATGTAGTGTCTATTTGCACGTCCAAACTAACATATTGATACTCGGGTTTTATTAGGATAGTTTTTTTAATATTTCAAAAAATACCATCAAACTATTTCGACGAACGGTGAACCTCTATTCTGCAATTAATGGTTCAAGATAAAAGTAAAATTCACTTTCCATAATAAACATACTTAGTTGTCTCAGAGCACCTAATGTTATTTTTATGGGAAATATAAAAAAATCAATTACTTCCTTATTTCCCAACCTGTTTCCATGAATTAATTTGGGTATGCAGCGTAAGGCACCCAAAATATCCACTCAAAGAAGGTTTAATGGCGGGATTGGGGCAATGCCACCCCCAAAATTTAACTTTTTTCTCTTGTTAGTTTAAAAATTCGATGATTATTTTTAACCAAATTAAAACACAACTAAAATGCAAACTAAAAATCATTAGTTTGTGAATTTACAGAGGGAAAAAGGTATGTGTCAGCCCTCTGATACCGTTTTGAAATGTAAAAACTATTTATATAATTAAATTAATAATAGAATTGTATAATAAATAACTATTTGCTTTGAATTTTAACAAACACATCTAAAAGCATAGCATGACCAACAATTGTTTGCAACATGCATGGCCGCCATTGAAAATAGTTTTCTTTCGAAAACTTTTTTTGAGTCGTACCTTTATCTCAGAAACTAAAAATGGTAGAGTACTAAAATTTTGTGTGTATTGAGATCTATATATTTTTTTCATATGGTTACAATTTACCATTATTACCTTGAAAAAAAGTTACGTTTAAAAAAATTTAGTTGATTTTAATTTTTTTCTTATTATTTAGTAAAAGAGTATAGATACCTGTATCGAAATGCTAATGGGTGTTCAACAAATTGCTACTTATTAAAATAAAGAAATAGGGTTGTAGCTTTTTCAGTTTCTAAAATAAATGTACCTATTGATACCTATGTTCCTATTTATAGGTTTATAGTTTTATATGGACAAGAACTTTCCGCTCCACTTAGAGGACAACAAAAATTCAATCCAATCCCACCAGGACACTGAGATTTGCAGGATAACAGTCCCCAGCACCTTTTCCTGAGTCCCTGAGCACAGAGACGACTTTACCGGGAGCGGTATACGATAGTATCGTATATCGTATCCTATCGATATATCAGTACCGTATAACAGAAACGCTGGCCACACATGTTACCGCGGCACTGCTGGCGGTGCGGTCACGACTCTGTTACATAGACCCAGTTCATTTAAAAAATATCTCTGGTTGTATCTG
The DNA here is from genome assembly GCA_023375725.1 of Nephotettix cincticeps. Lineage (NCBI taxonomy): Eukaryota > Metazoa > Arthropoda > Insecta > Hemiptera > Cicadellidae > Nephotettix > Nephotettix cincticeps. The sequence continues at coordinate 65,227,643 of CM041789.1, read as the reverse complement.
GACTGTAATTTTATTGTAATTAAATTAAATTTAGAACAATATTTACTTTTAAAATGTTAAGTAGGCTAACACAAATTTCAAATATATAAAAAGGCTAAAAACTTGTCAGGTTACAGCGAATAAAAATTGATTTGAAAAAATTTCAGGCCATATTTAAGCTTTAACTAATTTATTAAGATATACATTTTTAACTCCTAGATTAAACTTTACTTTGTTACAGAAACATGCAAATACGTAAAACTATGTTTCTAATCAACATATTCACCTTAAAATCAAGTTCTGCCTAAATATTTAGTAAAAGATATAATAATATGTGGTGAAAACATAAACAATATATCAATTGCGTCGCAAGGTATTATATCTACTTTTGTCTGAAGATTTCTCAAAATTCAACCTTTGGAAAACTGGGTTTTTAAGTAATCGTGTGTTCAATACTAAAATTTCACCCATATTTTTATACTTGTGAAATAAATTTACACAATATATTAGGTCAAAGGTTTGCATAATACATCAATATTAGGTTACATTATCATATCAGTGTTCAATAAAAGTCATTATGAGCTATAATGATTTTTTCATATTTCGAATCGTGATTTAGGTCTTAGGTACTATATTCTTGTTCGGTAGGTTTTCAATGACGAAAAGCACAACAAAACAATCTTCCTTAGTTTTGATTTTTCACTATTTTCAGTGGTGAATTTCTTTAAAATATTATTTGCCAACAGTGCATTTATAACTCAAAGTGTTTGATGTGTTAACAAAATCATCTTGGTTTGGAGCCAAAAAACGTTTTAGATTTAAAAAATTGCTGGACATTAGTCTCGTCAGGAAATAATTAATTGACCTAGAGCAATGATTCAAAATACGAAATTGTGTGTTTTTTAGCTATATCAAATGGTAAAATATAAAATTAGATTGTTTCCAAAATTATACATGAACAAATTAAAAACCCCATTTTGGGGGTTCAAAACCCCCAAAGGTCCGAGTGCGTTGTCCAACGAATTAATCCAAGATATTACAGAGAGGAACACCTACACCGAATTTAATTGCGGCCGTTATCATGCCGTCACATTTATAGGGGTTAAATTATGAACTTCTATCATGGTCCCGGGTGGGTCATGTGAATAGCTCACTTTTCTATATGAAATTTGCTAATAAAGTTCTTCGAAAATCTCGCATATTGCGAGGCAGAAACACTGGGCTTTACAAGTAATCCTCATACCCTCTTGTTACCACAACGTGTCTTCTCTGCGGCTTCCCAGATTTCATGCATAACTTATTTAAATTAGATTTTAGATTACTTCCCAGCTCTTGGCGAGCGCCAGGAATTAGGTTACTCACAAATATTGCGTTGTACGGTTAGTAATACTTCGTAATTTCGGTATTTTTTTGTTTTATTTTCAGCAGTAATTCATCAAGAATAAAACATGATTGCAATTTATTTTAGAAAAGGCGGACATGTATTTTACGTGTAACCGTGTCTTAGCCACAATTACTTATGTAAAATACTGAAATTTACAAAATCTTTTACCACATAAATTTGTATTCATACAGAACATTCTTGTTGATTATATATTATTTTCATTTTACAGTTAATTAAAATTTAAGTGTGACTGAAAAATCTATTAATAAATTTTACGTATTTTCAATAATTTAATTTTGAATTTAAATTAAATATCTAGTTATAATAATTAAATAAATATTGCGATCTTAAAATAATTGTGTGATAAACTTTTATTTTTGTAAAAAAGTTATAGGAATAATGATGTATGTATATTCCTTGATCACCTTTATTCTCTTTTCAAAAATTGCGCCCTCCTCAGAGTCCAAACTACAATTTTTTCTCTGAAATACAAACTGGTCTGATTGTGAAGATGGTCTTTGCAGATGACCGTAGTACTCCATAGTTTGAACGTAAATCCACGCTAGAAAATATCACCGACCATCCTTTATCCACAAATCGTTACCTCCAAGTAGCTAATTAAATAAGTAATTAGTTTATAGCAATACCCACAACTTTAATAAAGTGAAAATGAAGATCATGAGATTATGAGATCATGATTTCGAATCGTTGAGCTTGGGTTTGGACCTTTTTCCCAAAAAAAGGTACGTGAACTTTGTAAATATGCATAAGCGGAAGATACAAGTATTAACACCGGAGCACTGGCGTCCTCCTGACAACAATGAGCACTGGCGCCAAGTCTAACACATCCAAATGGCTTAAAACTCTAAAAGCAACAGTAATTACACAAAATGACTATTGGGGAATTATTGGCTTTAGGATAGAAGAGAATTTCCAACCTGCTCCCTCAACACATCAGTCATAAAATCAACACTCAGGTATGTGAGACTTGCCGCCAATGCTCCAGGGTTAAATTAAATTTCGCAATATTCTCGTTCGAGTTGTTGTATGATACAATACGAGTGGAGGATCGGTGTCCTATGTTTCATTAGACAACCGCCGCCGGATAGTGGTTGTGACTGTCAGGTGGTGCTCTACGCAAATCAAATAACGCCAGCCAGCTAGCCTGATTAATCCCCAGATAATTGGATGGCGGCATATTCATATGGGAAGCGCAATGAGCCCACCTGTTCCCTGCACGGGGAACGGAAATGTTCTTTGTGTCAGGCTAAAAAGTTAAACTGGTTTAGTTCAAAACTCCCGGCAGGTAATAATATTTACATTTATTAGGAATAAATATAATAGTTTTAAAGAAATTTTAAAGAAATTTAAAAACAAAATACACACCATAGTCTTTTAATGCACTCCAGTTTTCAATACAACACTGAATTTCACGTTTTTAGGGGATGATAAACAATTATGAAAAGACATTTTTTAAATTTTTTAAGAGAGTGATATTCTCTTTTACCTTGGCCGCTAACATAGGCTACAGATCTGAGCGTGAGATAGCAAAATTATAAGTAACACCAACATAGTAAAAGGTGGACATGTAGTACTGATAAAAACTTTTAGGATACACTGGGATCCAAACCAGAGCTTTCACTAATTCAAAATCCTTCACGCTATCAACTGGGCCACCGAATCACCCAAACATCTCAATGGTTAGACATTAAATTTTGTTAACTATTTATATTAACCTAATGAAAAACTGATTTGTTAGTTGTTATTGACCATTTTCGAGTTTTTGACGTATATATACGCCAACTATGCTAATTTCTTGCGAGCGTTTGCCGTATATATACGTCAAAAAGTTGAAACGTCATTTACGTATTTTCAAATTGTTTCTTGGTTGTCAATAGTTACCTTAGGTTATAAATTCAAGTTATTGTTATATTTTTTATTTATTTGGTTAACCTCTGTTTAGTGGGTAGGCATCACTGATATTGAACAATTTGTTATACCGGCCGACCGGGTCATCCTCGTGTTACGTGTTATTGTTTCGCGCGCTCAGAGAGTATTTGTTTACGTTAATTAGACTGTGATGATTGGTGAAAATGACCTTTAGGTTTAATGATCCGATTGTATATTTATCTTAAACCATCAGATAAAAGTGGAAAAACATCAAAATAGATTTTAATCTCAACTAAAATATTTTTTTTTTTGGTGCGAATGTGGCCACGCGTAGTGACCGCCGCTCGGTAGGCACATCTCTTAACAATGTGAACATTTCATATTATTTTTAAATTCATTAAATTTCCAAAATTATGTGTGTATATTTCTTTAACTACTGATGAAAATCTTTGCACACTAGATTTAATATTTATTTTAACCCTTTTTAATTTTATTAGGATAAATACAGGTTTTTCAGCCACAATACCTTTATCATGTAATACACGTATTGTACAAAAACATAACAATGCCATCTTAAAAATAATAAGTAATTAACAACGTTATAACTGAAAAAACGTAGCTGCCTGATAAAATTGATTTTCAACAGTAATGATAATGTTAAATTGGCAATAAGAAAATCACCCTACAATTACCTTACTTACTCCCATTGCCTCAATCAATTATGTATGATATAAAATTATTTTTGAATGATTCCATAAATACCGATATATATACAACTTCAAATAAATTTATATTATCACTTACCAAATGAATGGTGTCTGCCTTTCAGGTGTCAGTTTTAATAAATATTATTTAGAAAGCCTGGACACCTATTCATAACAGCTGGTTTTCTAACTACCTTACTACTACCTAACTACCTACACTAATTTGGTAAGTGATAATATAATTATCAAGGTGTCCAGGCTTTCTAAATAATAAAAATAAATTTAATTTTAAGCCTAAATGCATAACTTATTCCTAAGATACTGGACCTCTCTGAGATATGTTTAATAAAATTTGCCTGGTTGTAGAAACAGTGTAATATATTTACCAAATAAAATTAAACTGTTTAAATATCTCCAGGGTATGTTTACTCTTCAAAAATGTATTCTCCTAAAACTCGACACAATTTATTAACAGGGAAACTAGATATTAGAGAAAATTCATTAACTTGTGAAAAGGAAAAACAGCACGAAGCGAGGCGGTGAGTTTAAAAGAAGTTTATTTATAATTCACACAGAAATTTCCAGCAAATCTGATAATGCAAATTTTCTCTGTTTACTCAACACGTTCCTGTTGACTTCCCCGGTGAAAGCGAATGTGTCCAAATTGTCTTAAATAAAACATCACAAGTTGGTCATTCCATATTCCGTCTCGTAAAAGTGTTGTTATCGATCTCTACCGTTGTTAGTCAAATGCCCCATAGCAGCAGACCTGCATACTCAGCAGACTGTCAAATCAATAATATGACTATTGAAGTTTGTCCGATGTCTATCATTAAATAAGGGAGTTTGCCTATTCTCTGTAAGATTAACACGGGGAAGATTATGCATGTTTTTCTGCTGTGAGGAACACTAAAAGTAGGCATTTTTACCACAAACAAAATTGATGGAAAAATAAAAAAGTAGAACTATTTAAAGTAAAAAATTACGAACGAATTAGGTAAATAAATATAAACAATTTGCAAGAAAAACTATTAAGCATGCATCGTATTAGTGTAAAAGGTGGTGAATGAAACACTGAATTATGTTATTAGTAAAGCAATGCAATGAGATATACAGAAAAATTTAAACTGCTATATTCATTCTGTCAGCACCTCTTTGAAGCTTTGAATTTGAAATATCCAATTACTGTAATCAACTGAGTTTCATGATGTCATTATTTATTACGTTTAACTAGTTTTAGCTAATTTTCCATAGGGAAGTAGAAGCGATTACCACAGGTTATCGCAAGAACTAAGCGTGGGACCATGTTACTTTTTCGTTTTGAGGTGCCTAGAGACCAAAAAATATTCGTTAATTAAATTATTTTTTATGTATAAACACGATTAATTCATAAAAATTTGAGTAATTGTTACATATTTTTAACATGTACCCGCAAACACGATAACTCCCGTAAAAATGGTCCGATCAAGACCAAATTTGGTAGAGATGTGTATTCCTACATTTACTAGGACGAGTTTGTAATCTCGATGTATCAGTCAATCGAAACGGGTAGTTTGGGGGGTTTACCCCAAAATTAGAGTTTTTTTGTGTAATAAAAAACCTTATTCCCCATAAGAAAATTAGACAAACATTACACTAACATTACATTTTATGTTAACATTAGAAAATTAAAACTCTATAAAATGAAAACTAATTTATGGAAACTGAATATGCCTATAGCATGACCGGAGCAGAGACGAATCCGAAAAATCAAAGATCATTAAAATCGGTCCAGCCGTTCTCGAGTTATAATGCGTGTAGCTAACACGACTTTGTTTTATATATTTAGATTAGATTATATTTAGTACACTGGTCTGCTACGACGGGGGTATTTAGTCTAGGAAGTTTAACAGTTATTCAATGGTGTGGTATTTTACAGCCTAATTATAGGAAATGGGTGAGTTCTCCTCATGACTACGGATAATATATTAAAAATGTTCTTCTCCATTCCAAACTAATTATGAAATTACTCTTGAGGAGTCATTAAAATTAAATGATTGAGGTTTCAACCTAGCGAAACAACTATTTTGGATATAAATTTGAGATTTACCAAGGATGATATTTAAAAAAAAGGAGCTTAGAATTCATCTTTTGTTTGGATGTAAGTAGAAATAGTAGCCGTTTGATGTTTTCAGGGAAGCCGCCGCCAGCATTGTCGTGCCCGCATGTTTCCGTTGCTTCATAACTTGCAATGATACCACGCTGTGCCATTGTCATCTTTTATAAACTCGTTTTGAAAATAAGTCTGAACGTTTAGAGGATATTCTAAAATAACCAAGGTCCTGTCACTCGCCTAAAATTTTAATAATAAATGTGTACACTAAAATGTAATAAAAACTGCATAACTTATTAAAATTTTACTTAATTCATTTTTTAATTCATGAAATACACTTAAAAATAAGCAAAAAAGGAAATAAAATTAAATAAATTGGTTTGCTACATTGGCCTAAACATCTAATAGAATGAATAAGTTTATACCAAAACACGAAAGATTTTGGAAACACTTTTTTTTAATTTTATTTCGGACAGATATTTGACCAATTGTTTACTAATTTGATAATTTTTCATATATTACATACATAACATACATATGTATGCAAAACCTCTGTTCACATCCTACATGTAACATATTGTTCGCCATCATCTTCAATCAAAAACTGATAATTGGTTATAAACAAAATGTTTTGATTTTTATTGATTAGGCTGCATTTGAATCTCAATGTTCACGAAACGCGGAATTTTACTAATCATTAGACTTTTATCTAGAGCTTATTTTTAACTCAGAAATTAGTTGTTTCAGAAATTTAAAGAAATTCTGTAGAACCGTTTTCGAGATCCTTCTGCAAATATATAATCAAACCTTGCTCGTATTATAGTATCGTATATTACATAATGTGTAATAACTAGTAACTCAACTGAATGTACTAATAGTTAAAAATTAAAAATTTATTTCTATAAAATTTCTTGAAAGATTAATTGTTGTTGGTACAGTGAAATTAAACGACTTTGCACCAAGCTGCTAAGTAGCGGGAGCTCGGCGTACTCAATGACCATTCAAGTCAACTTACAGAGATTTACTAGCCGTTTAAGGCTGTGAGAATGCTCGTACTCAAACTGTCACTGACCTGAAACAGAAACATAAAAGTTGTTCAATTAAAGGTTTTTTTCAGTTTCTAAATAAATAAATTATTATCATACACACATTTTGTAATTGGAGACAAACTAGTAACTGTAAAGAGTTTTAAATTCGTTATTAAATAAAAACAATCATATTCAATTTGGTAATCTGTGCAGAGTACTTTAAAAAGTTCCTAATGTGCTACTGAAAAGTATTTTTTTTCTATACCATATTTCTGAATCGAATTTTGTCTCAGTCACTATTTAAACATAAAATCTAAGAACAAAGAAATTGTTTCAACAAAAACTAAATAAACTAACAATGAATAATTTGAGTCTAGTGAAAAGGATTTGTTAAATTGTTAACGAATCTGTTGATTTAAACCTCGAATATAAAGTTTCAGATAATTTTTTATTCATTCAAATGTAATTTCGGAATAATTCCTGACGAATATACGCTTTCGTCTTAGAACACAAATTACGGAGTCATACTATATGTAGTTTGACTAAAATTTCTTACAAAATTAATTAGTAAAAACCTTTCATATGTGAAAAACAACAACACGAGTGCATAATCTATTATGTAATAACAGAAGCCAATAGAAATAGTTTCAACAACAATACTGTATATCTGTAATATTTTCCGCAAAATTACGAAAACTGAAGTTTGTGCAACAACAGGAACCGGTTACCCAATGTTGCCTTCCCATCGGTGCATCAAAGAGCGCATCGGCTGCTGGAATAATTATAAAGCTCCGTTAAAGACGAGAACTTCAAAGCAGATGTTTATTCAACGATAACAGCCCATAGCACGTTAGATGAAACGCCGACCGAGGAGTTCTGGGAAGGGAAGTAACAGGAAGACAGAAGCGCCAGGTGTGGACCCTGTGCTGCGAGGTTGGTAGAGGGAGGCGCTGGCTGTCTGATCATACTTCAACTTACGACTATTTTGACGACATCGGAGCGAAAACATTACGTTTGAAACGAAATTAAGTATTTTTGACATGACTGTGTCTTAGCTCAGGGGGGGGAGGTATTGGGAATCCCTCACAGCAAAATTTGAAATGGAAGTCACATCATCTATAATATTATAAAAAGAGGTGGTTTCTGTATGTTCGATCCCGCAACTTCATGAATATACTAATTTTGATGGAAAATATCCGCAAATATAATTTAAATATGTAACAATATCATTAAAATTTAAAAGTATTTAAATAAAATGTTTAAAGTTTATCATGACTTTTAAAAATATTCAATTATTTTGCTATTTAAAAACACTATCATAGTTATTTACTTCACCAATTTTTCAAGGTCTTGGGTAGAAATTCTTCATTATTTGTGTCGAATACCTTAATCGTGTTTTCAACAATGAAAATAGTACCAAACATTTTTCAAAAATAATGATTAAATAATAATAATAAATAGATAAAACAAAGCAGAGGAATAATTCAAAGGGATGACATTGTTAATACATCGCGGATATTGTGAAGTAGCGGAATGTTTTATAGACCTGCCAGTAGACGCATAGCGGAATGTTTTATAGACCTGCCAGTAGACGCATAGCGGAATGTTTTATAGACCTGCCAGTAGACGCATAGCGGAATGTTTTATAGACCTGCAGTAGACGCATAGCGGAATGTTTTATAGACCTGCCAGTAGACGCATAGCGGAATGTTTTATAGACCTGCCAGTAGACGCATAGCGGAATGTTTTATAGACCTGCCAGTAGACGCATAGCGGAATGTTTTATAGACCTGCCAGTAGACGCATAGCGGAATGTTTTATAGACCTGCCAGTAGACGCATAGCGGAATGTTTTATAGACCTGCCAGTAGACGCATAGCGGAATGTTTTATAGACCTGCCAGTAGACGCATAGCGGAATGTTTTATAGACCTGCCAGTAGACGCATAGCGGAATGTTTTATAGACCTGCCAGTAGACGCATAGCGGAATGTTTTATAGACCTGCCAGTAGACGCATAGCGGAATGTTTTATAGACCTGCCAGTAGACGCATAGCGGAATGTTTTATAGACCTGCCAGTAGACGCATTAGTGACGTCAGATCGGTCCGCTGCCTTGGGATCGACTGCGATTTCCACATATCCAGTCTATGTTTGCGATTTCAGTCTAGTCTTATTTCACTCCAGGACTCCTTTATTAATGTTCAGCTATCTAAGTTTACTAAAAATTATCGATTGTTAGTTTCTTACTACTAGAAAGTTTCCATATTGTATTATTTTCACATTTATAATAATTATTGTAGTTTAATTTGTATTAATAATTGTAAAATCAAATAATGCGTATGCATTTAAAATGCAGTACGATCATTAATGTTTATTTCCGGACATATTAATTGTAAGACAAAATCCCATCCACTTCACTGCTAGTGTCTGTACTGCATAACAAATATATCAATGTATGTATAATCTAAAAATACTACAGTACATTCCTTTTGACTGTGCCTGAATTTGCACAGAAACAAGCGTTTAAACTTTGTTTTACTAAGTTCACTTAGAATATAATTAGATTTCAGGAGTATTTTGAATTTCAAACACAAAGAGATTAATTTTTAAGTCTACGAGAGTGTTTAGAAACATTAGGATAATATTTCCTTGATATCACCTCATAGATGTGGGTAATGTTTGACCTGGCACACGTATTGAGCTGCCATAATCGGCTTGAGACCGGAATCACTTGTGCTGGACCGTATAAAGGTCCTGATTGCACCACTTAATGCCCGGTACCAACCAATAACCGTCGTCTGCTAGGGTCAGCTGATATCTCCACCAGCTGCATCACGGCCTGCAGTATAACTAAATTAGACCTCATTAAACTCACGTTACCTTTGAATATATTAATACAGCGTTTAATTCACGATATTTTTGTAGTGTGTAGATTAAACTCGAAACTTTATTTTTAATATGTGAGACTTTACGCTTTTAAAGCAGTACACATCCGTTAAATGAATATATATATATTAATAGATTAAAATATGATATATTACAATTTTTATAAATTGTATAAAAACACAAACGTTTATCCCAAATTCAAAGTTACTGCATAAGAATATTTTATAATATTTTTCACAATACCGAATTCGTATGGTTTTATTTTCATATTTTCAAAAGGGTATTCAAAGGTGATTTTATTTTACACATTGAAGGGCGGAATTTGCAAATATTTTAAAAGCAAACAAAGGTTTTTTAGACATTTAAATTACTAATATCTTCTATTTTGGCTTGAATGAAGCAAAAACACTTAGTTATTTACGCAGTTAACGTCAATAATTTCCGTTTGATAGATGTTTCATCAGTCTTTATCCACAGTAAACGATCGTTTGCGTATTACTCAACATTAATCAGTATTGGAATGACACGTGTGGTTACAGAGGACAGAATAGCTCCTGGCAGAACACACTTGATTGCTTTATAACAGTTTATAGACAATAATTTATTTGCTACAACAATCTATCTCATCCCTATTGTAGTTCGCAGACCAAAATGTAATTTGTTAAAGGTTTGAACATTTTAGAATCAAACAAATATATAGCGATTTAACTGGATTGGATTGTCGCCTATAACATTACATTACTATATTGTAACCGCGACCAATTCAGGTATTTTAAGAGAAGTTATAAATGAGAGATAAATGTAATATGATTGTGGTGCGGTTTTGTAGTTTTATCACTGACCAAGTCCTAACTGGCTCGGTGGTGTAGCGATTATAATACCCGTCTTCTAAACGGATCGAATCCCTCAAGGGTCGAATCACCATTTCTCATTGGTCAACAATTAATGACGCTTCCTAACAACAGGTTGACGTTAGGTAGTAAAGTAACAAGACCGGGGTTTAGACCGTTCCCTGACAAAACGTTAAAAAATGCCTCTGGTGTAGAAATACACAAAGTAAAATAAAATTAAACTAAAATGTTCCTTAGGTAGGACTGTTAATTAATAGCCAAATTAATGACGCCTAAGGGAACTACAGTTTAACGGAAAAAGCACAATTTTATCTCTAAATCATGAAGTGGTGTAATTATGAATATTAAAAAATAAATATAGTTGATACTCTAGCTTAATGAAAATAAATATGCAGTAGTGAAAATCCACTTTATTGAAGTACATAGCCTGGATCTGCAAGTAGGCATAAACGTTATCACCAGGGAGGGTTCCAGGCCGGTGTTATTATTAATCATATAATAATAATTTATTTATGAGTATAAGCCATTCTCAGTTAGAGTTAACTATATGAAGATAGTCAGCGTAGGAGCTCTTCCAGAGGATGGGTAAGTGCACCACCTCCCACTGAACCACGCTCCTTCACCTTGGGTTACTCAGATCATTAGTAACAATAAAAAACCTGAATCAAATGTTTCCTTCCCAAACCATATAAAAAGTTTCCCAAACCAAAAGACAGAATTAAATTATTTATTACGTTATATTATGTGGTTAGACTTAATATTCATAATCTTCCGACACGGACCCAACCACTTAATGGATATTTTTAGGTGAATATGAGCGAAAAGTCAGTGAGATGAGTGGGATATGTTTTGGGTAGTATATTTTTTACTGGGTAAGACAGGCTGATTCATTTGGTAAAGCCAGTAATTGAGGGCCTTACGCAAAAACAACTGCGTCAAGTACTGGTCCATCAAAGTTTTATTTGTGGAATACTACTCAACTTTTCCCTAATTTCGTCACCGATTTTAACGTTAGTGTTTTCAAAACTATGATATTTGTTCAGGGAATTCCAATTAGATCACGATTTTCATTCGTGAAATTTAATAACGGAATTACAAATATACTGTTTCAATTGATCCTAGATATATTGGGTTCTCACTGAACCGACCACACTCACCCTCCTACATAGTGGCGATGAGCGCTAACTACAAACCCCAAGGTATCGTGAAACTTCCAAATCAATTTACGTTATTGATACCTATCGCTTAATAAAACAAACACCGTTCCTGGGAACAAAGATACAAGGGTATTGTAATATGCAGGAATTTTAAATAATGTTGAACTTGCAGTAAAGTGAGAAATAACCGCTGAATTTGTTAAAACTCACAGTTGGAAGCGCTTTATACGACTATGGCCGACGTGTGCAAAGTCGACAATCCGTTTATCTCTCGAAGATAAGAGAAGGCTCAATAAAATAAACACATATAGCTTATCAGAGGAAGTTCAAAACGTTAATGCCACAGCTAAGGTTGGTGACTCTTAAACTCCTCTGATCAGCTGATAGTGTTCCTAGATATTAGATGCAAACATCTATATAAATAAAATTAGAGTTTTGTCTGTACATTGCTCAGAATTATTAGTTTTTTAGTTATTTTTACTTTTCGTGCGTTAGAGAAGCCGAAACCGGTCTTATTTCAATTTTTGTCTGTTTGTCTGTGACGCTCCAGGAGCCATTTTACGCTGTCTTCTCCGAAAAACGGGAGAACTGATTACAATGAAACTTATTTCATGTATTCTCTACATTCCAGAGAAGGTTTATAAATGCTTGAAATCGCCCGCCGCCCCTTGAAAAGTAAATAACGAGCATTTAAAAACCCACTTTTTCGCATTTTGATCAGTTTTCAATGAATAACCTACTGCTAATAATCCGCTGTCTTCGTAGTTTAAACATTTAATAGAAATAAAAACAAACAGCTGTCAAATCAATATTAGTTAGTTTATATTGGTCATTGATTTTAAACCCATTTCGAAATTATAATATATTAAAAAGTTATTTTAACGTATAACTAATTATAATAGTCATATAAATGTTCTAATCTATTTAATTGTAAAGTAATGCTAAATAATAAAGCTGGGTATTGATTTATTTTCTTTGTATTAATTGTTTAGGATTTCAGGTTTACATTTTGGTATGATAATCTTTCTTCTTTAAACTGATTCCTACAACCCGTACAAAGGACGGGCTTACTGCTAGTTTACTATATTTATGATAATAAGTCCAATGTTTTGAACACTGCCGTAAATGGAAGATAATCTTTATGGTTCTATGCGGTCGGGTTCTATGTAGCAAATATTTTTGTAATGTATTGTATGTAATGTAATGATTTTACTGAACATATAGCATTAGTCTTTATGATGAAACTACTTTTAGAACAAAAAATTTAATGCTCAATTTAAGAGCACGATGTTCTAACAGTTATAAAATTAGTTTTAATTTTCTTTGTTCTTAATTAGCAAGATTCTTTATCTTTTTTTAAATTTATTTTTATTGAAAACCTTACTATTTTTTAAATGAAACGGACAAAAAGATATGTATTCCCGATTTGGTTTCTAGTATTTTTGAATCACGCGGTACAAACTTTAATAGGTCATTTACCTCAATACCTGAGGTAAATGACCTATTACCGGAGACCTATTTCTATCTTACCATTGTTCGGTAGTGCCGATGCGGATTTTCCGTGGTTTAGACCACCGTCTTGTATATTTACAGTATGATGTAGACATACTGTAAAAAATGTGCTGACTTTCCTTTGGGAAATAGCTTAGATCATGGACATGTCTAGTCTGAAGGGAATGTTTTCAGTTCTCTGTCAGCTGTTCCTACAATATGTAGTCACTTCCGTTTCAAATTTTGGTCTATCGGATTGCCAAACCCCCCCCACCAAAATAAGACATATCCATGTCAAAATTAGTAAAAAACTGATAAATATTAAAAAACCGTAGTCCACGCCATAAACATAATGTTTCACCAATGAACGAAATGACATGAACCACGCACAGATTTCATATATGTATATTATTTTTACGTTTCGCGCCATAATGAACGTAACAGAGGCGGTGGCGGGCGTCTGCTGGCATTTAATTAGGTCTCATACCTCGAGAGCACATAAACAAGGTTGGTGCGGCCTGCTAAATGCCACCGCCTAACTCCATTCCTATACCCATTATGTTGCAGCACTGCCATTCACTATTATATGAGTCGTTATCATAAAGCTATCAGCATGACGGCCATACTGCTACGTCACAACAATTACTGTACAGTGTACAATCCACCGTTCCATGAATACAACAGGGCTCTCAAACTGTTTAGTGGATCATTTAGGGGGATTCACTACCTCAAATACATTTTTTTAATTATTTTATTTTTTGATAATAATTTTTGGCAGTTGTTTATACCTACAGACCTAACAATTATATGAAAATGTATTTTGATTTTTTTTGTTATTGTGTCGTGCCATAAAAAAATAAGAAGTTATTTTTAATTTATATCTTTTGTGTTTTACTATCTAGACATTGTTAGTTTTAATAAATTAGAACGATAAATTTCCAAAGAGCATTTTTAAGCGACATTTAAGGTCAAAAATGAGACAAAAATAAAAAATTTAAAAACGAATAAATCGAAAAAAATCTGTAATCATCCCTGAATCTCAACTAAAACATGTAAAAATTGCTGTCTTATACGAGTTTCCCGGTAGTGTGGACGTTTTTGAGCAATGTTAACGAGATAAAAGTAAAGGAAACAAATTGTTAATTTCCATAAAATGTATTAAGTTCTGTATATTTGTAAGTCCAGGAAATTTATTTGAAGTGTACCAACCTTGTAAAGAAAGTTTTCAAAAACAGTTTTTGTTGTCATTATTCATTATTTTATTTACTGTGTCCCACCCGTGACACCAGTTAAATTAAAATTAAAATGAATATATTAAATATAATTTAATTTTGAACTTAATGAGATAAGGGTGTTCTATCCAAATACAAAATGTCCTTCAGTTCTGTTCTGTAATTTCTCAGATTTTTTATTTTTTTTAGAATGATACATAGTGTCTCTTCCTTTTTCTGTCCCGCCCGTGTCAGGGTTTTAAAGTGTAATAACTCTTGTTAAGTAAGAAACAGCCCTAAAATAATTCACAGTATTTTTATAATTATTAATAAGTACAGCGATACAGTTTTTAATAGACTGTGCTTATAATTTAAAATATACATATTGTCTTTCATATACAATTGAACACGTGAAACTGTCCCACTCGTGACGATGGAATGTCCCTATTATTGATAACACAAATGTGTATTTTTCTAAAAAAAAGTAATTGTTTAAAATTGATATTTTGGTAAAATTATTATCATTTTGCTATCTAACTGTAAACAAAATATCGTTAGCAAAACCAAATATTGTTTTTTTAATATTATATTTGTAAGAAAACAATAGTCCATTAACAATCAAAATACAAGAAATATTTAATATATCACTGTTACTATAAGCATAAGTCTCATCTACCTAACCTCAACAGTTCTTACGGAATATCAATTTAAAGTCCTAAACTTAGAAAAAATCAACATTCGGGTGTTGGCACTTTACACTGTGAGTATAGGTGGATGTGATTTGTAAAGGGTTGGGAAAACTTAAATTACACCACTAAAAGTTAAGTGCCCTTAACGAAGTTATAGTCTAATTGACATGATAAAAAGGTTTTATGTAGCAAGTAGTGAAAGAATTTATGCTACTTTTATGCTAATAATTAAATATTCATAATAAATTAATTTCAAGAACAGAATTAATTCCTTTGGTACTTTTAAGACGGATAATCTACTCTCAGTGTTGGTATTTTAAAAGCCAGCAATCCCCTTAAGAGCACCCTCAATTTGTATCAGATTGGGATGGACCCAGTTTTAGTTTTAATCTTACTTTACTGTAATTTGATTATCAAGTTTAAACTTTTAAAAATGACATTACTAAAAAATAAACATAATTAAACGTAAAGTCAGATAGACTTGACGAAATGTGAGAATGGACTCTGCACCTGCTAAATACACTAGGGGAACACTTTCTACTCGTAAATGTATAAATATTGAAAAATTGAAAAACATTCTCTAAAAATATACTTTATTTTATTTTTAAATATAATACTTTATTTTTATTGGCGTAGCTTAGGGTTTCCCAAACCTTTTTCTTTCTTTAAAAACACAATCACATACATTGAGAATAAATGAATTTTAAGTTTACCTAAATACCTACCATTTAATTAACAAAATAATCAATTTTGAGTGAGACGTTTTTACAAAATATCAATTAAATTAAGTTTTTTGAGACAAATACACATTTTTTTCAAAACTAAAAAATAAATTAAAACAACGTTTTTCATTGTTAGGTCTCTATGGATAGACCACTGCCAAACATTATACAAAAATTTGAAAAAATGTTTAACTGGCAGCGAATAACCTTAAAATACCTCCGCGTCGTTATATCGTATTCTGCTTCCTCAGCTCGTGTGTCGGCTTCATGTTTTGTACTAATTAGTAATCACTTTTCCACATTCATTTGTTCTACCACAAATTTTGATAAGCAACAATCGAAAGACATGGTCGCACCATGACATAATAACAATTGTATAATTCTACGATATACAATAGAACCTCGTTAATTCAAATCTCGATAGTTCGAAAACCTCTACAATTCGTAGATTTTGACTGAATACCTGGAAACCCTAAAATGTCGTATGATTAGAAGTGTTTTACGCATAACTTAGGATCTAAAATTTGAATAATACTCCTTCAATTCGAAACCCTACCTCTTCTTTACAATTAAAAGTCTATTCCCACAAGCCTCTGAGATTCAAAGTAATTAAAAAAATAATAAGACACTTGAACGTGAACCTGTGCGTTTCCGCAATTCCTTCAGGTATGGCATGGCATTGTTTCCTTTACTGCGCTATAACACTGATTATGTAAAAAAAACACTGTAACCATTGTTTTGTAAATAATTACTTTTTTGTGGTGCTACTGTATTTAATTTACACTATAGTAGTGGATATTTTTGGTAATTATTTTAAAGAAGTACAAGTATAATGCGATTTTTATACTTATTTTATTTTTACAAATTTACGAATTGAGCCTCTTCGATTCGAGTTTTTAATAACGCAACCTTTATAGTTCAAACTTCCTTAAATTCAAGTAAATTGGCGTTCCCTTGGATTTCGCATTAGCACGGTTCGATTGTATGTTGTTTCACACACTGCATTGTTGGTGGCACTACTGGTTTCTGGTTCTAACAATGCGGTTAGCAGAATTTCAAGTGATCTTCCAAGCCACTAGTATCCACGTCACGATACCATGGTGGCCCGTTTTAATGCTCCATTTGAATCAATCACATCTCGTATCCACAAAGACAGCCCCACAAACATGTTCCAGTGTGCAGATTCCCTAATTTAATAATTTTAACGGACTGTTTTTCTGTTCTCCTGTTACTGGAGATTTAGATATGTCACAGATTTACATTGTTTATCCTTCCATATCCTTCCAACAGTCGCAGCACGTGTTTTACCCTAGTCCTCACGCTTCCAGCGGGCAAAGCCGCTTTGCGTTTTAGCGTTTCCAATTGCCGACGGCTGTGTAAGCCGCGTCATAAGTCCTAATAGGCTCCCGTACAACAATATGGCGTTACGAGAATCTGGCGTATGCTCATTAACTAAACATATTAACGTCTGTGTGGCGAATTGCCACTTTGCCGGTGAAATTTATATACCAACCGTTTCTGGTAGATATTGAATTAATTCTGATACATGTTTAGTTTTTAGTTAAAAAATGTCTTTATTAGTTTAAATCAAAGATATACCCGATCTACAATACATACTTTAACTTTTTAAAGGGGTATGAATATTTAAATATTTATTTGGCATATTATACTCTGAACTCGTTTTTTAATCTATCTGATATAGTTGAGGCAGACGGTATATTATGATATACATATTTATTTATACACCCTTAGGAATACTTCTAAGAAATTATCAATAATAAAACGAACCCATTACTAAGCGATGAAATAATGTTTTACAAAATTAATCTTTAAACACTTTTTTCGGTCATAATGAAAGTCTCTTTGGCGCAGTACCTGACCTTTGCACTTTATACTCTCGCTTTAACAACTACGAAGCTATCCTCAATTATCTTTAGAACTCCTTTTTTCCGAGTATATTATTTTGACGTTTATATGTTACATGCTGGAGGATTAAGAACTCCAAGCAAGCGTACTAGACACGTCTTCAAGTAAAAAGGGTATTCATAGGAACGAAAAAGATAGAAAATGCACATTCTACTTAATAGTCAGAGAAATAAAAGAAAACCCTCTGGATTTAGATTCGGATTTGGCCCACAGATCACAACAATTGATGATTCAACGACTAATGGGCAAGTATAGGGTCCGTCTCAGAGGAACCTCAAATTTTAATTGTAAGGTACACACTCTAGGGTATAGCATAGCCTGGCCAGCAAACCCCTAGGCATACCAAACATCACTGGACATTATGATTTTAAAGGTGCATTTTAACTTAACCGTGCAGCTACGCTGCATAAGGTTGTAAGATTCCATTTCCCTCCCAACATTAAGTATGTAATATGGTTAAAATTTATGCCTTAATTTAAAGTGAAAGAAATTAATTTACAGTTGATTTATCAAACAGTATTTTTATACTATTATTATTAATTAAGTTGAAACAGCAATCTTGTGTCAGTCAAGAAAAAATTGTTCAGACTGCTGACCGATTATATGAATAAAAGTGTAAAGAAAAACAAAAATAAATGCCTTTAACAAGTTCTCCTAAAATAGAACCGTGTTTTAATCGGTTTATTGCTTTGAGCTTTTAGGCGTTACGGAGAAAAAAACATAATTGCATTGTAAGGAAAAAACTTACGTAACTGAAAAAATTACCTAAGTAAAACTCCTAAGTTATTCCAAATCGTCGTCTTGTATCCAGCTACTTGGAGGTCACGAATTGTGGATAGTTATAAGCGATTGTCGGTGGATAGGATATTCTCTGGTGTGGATTAACGTCCGGGCTATTGAATTCTAAGTCCATCCGCAAATGTCATCCTCATAACTAGACCAGTTCGTAATTTAGAGGCAGTGGTTCGTATTCCACGTTAAACTGTAGGTCCCGTAGATACGTCACCGACTGATAAGCTATTAATTAACAGTTCTGTCTAAGCAACATGTCAGCCTTAGTCAGTAACAATACCACAAGATCGCGCCACAATCATCATACACTCAATTCTCATTGATACTTGGCTTAAAATACCTACCTTGTAGTATGGTTGCCATTTCAATAATCCAATCAATGCAATCATATTATATCAGTATCAAAGCAGACGGTTTCAACAAGACACGCTGGTGTTGATAGGTCTACAACTTCAACAGCTGCACTACGCGAACAATTTGAGGAGCAACTTTATGTTATAGTGTTATAGATCCAATTAATTTACACTCATATCAGACTAGTTCGGTAACTTTGACTAACTACATGCCGTATCGAATAATTAAATCATCAAGTCTAGTCTGTACATTGCATAGCAAAGACTTTCGGTATTTCAACTTTTCATACGCAAAAACCAAAAATGGATTCCTCAGTTTATGTGTGCCAATCTTGCCACACGCTAATTAAGCCATTTTCACAGTCTTCTCCTCGAAAACTAGACCAACAATTGTGATGATACAGTTATTCACTATACTCATACCGTACGATGTAAAAAAACGTTTTGTATACCGTAAACTTGTCCAAATTGTTAGAAATACCAGTAAATAGTTTTCGAACCCCTTATTTTTGAGCGGTTTACACATTATACACGTAGGTTTGCTTTTTACTGAACCTGTGAACTATTACAGCTCTTTAACTCTATAATTTGGGAAAGAACTACATGATAAAGGTAACCCTATATTGAAATAAACTTTAGTGTTTTAATACGAATAAATAAACATCTTACATGATAAGTTTCTCTTATGTTTCTGGTAAGTAAAATCGTTTTGTATTGGAAACAAAATTTTTACCTTAGCTTGCTTGAAATTATAAAACACGTTTTACTTTTATTCATTTAGACATGGATATGTCTTAGCTCTTGTTTTACGTTTAGGTGAGGTGATTGAGGTATTTTTTATCCCTAACACTGTGAGTTTACCCTTACAAAAGGAAGGACCACTTAAGAATATTCATACGAAGTTGGAAGTAAATAAATACGTTTAAAGACCGATAACCTTACAATGAACTTAAAACTGACTTTTGAAAAAAAACTTATAAAGCAACTATTAGACAAGTGGTTAAGCCACTTTCCATCACCTGTCACAGGAGCTTAAGGAGGTCCTTCCATCCAAAGAGAAAATAAATAGATAAAGAAGCTAGTAACAAAAAAGAAGGCAGTGCGCGTGAGGGAATGTAGCGTCTTGGAGGCATTGTTGTCGCTGGCTGTACAAGCCGCGTCCAATCACAACTCAAGGTTGACGGCAACTGAGGTCCACGGTAGACTCAAAGTACCAATCAACTGTTCTATTTACATCTATAAACAGTATAAATCTGAATGTAAACCCTAAGATCCATACCAGAGCCATCGCTAAATCAATTGAGCCATCGGCTCACTAATAAAAAACAAACTCTTAAGCTAAACCAAATTGGGCTACAATATTGAATATTTTAAAGCCTATAAGTTTTAACGTACCTATTTATCGTTATTTCAAAATTAAGGTGAAAAATATTTTTTTACATGGATATGTCTTAGCTCTGGGGGGGGGGTGTTAGTGATTTTTAAGATGGAAAACATGTAACAGGTTTCCATAGAAACTACTAGAACTATTGTATTGAATTTTAAATATAAAAGAATAAGAACAGCTGTTTAGATGAACTGAAAGCATTCCCTTTAGGCATATCCATGATCTAACCTATTTCCCACAGGGAAGTAAATACAAACATTTTTTTATTTTCCATCTGCAATGTTATATTTAATTTTGTACGATGAATATATATCCGTATCTATGATTTAAGTACAAATATGAACGTAATTGTTTTAATAGTTTTAGTTGTTTTCAAAAATTCCTTTAAGAATATACAGTGTGTCCAATAAAAACGTTTCAGGACACCAGTGAGTAATTAGGTACATTAAAAGGAAGAAAAAGGTTCTAATGGTGGTATGGCCTAAAACGCTTATTTTCTCAGATATCTACCATTTTGTATTTTCCGCAAAATCTTTTGTATTTCAAACATTTTTTACGGACTATTTTCAAATTCGATATGTGTTTTACACTAGTAGACTACTATTTTTTTAAATAACTAGCATGATCCAAGCTCAAAATAGAAAATGGCGGCCATTTTAAATTTTAAAACTAAATTACTATGCTAACGGTAAAATTTTAAATGGCCGCCATTTTGGTATTAGTCATTTTAATTTAACAAGAATAATAGTACCTGGTTCACTTAAAGAATTTGACCACATTATTTATACTCAATTGTTTTGTAAGGATAATAAATCTAATAAGAATGAGTATAAAGTATTTTCCTAAATATACATAATAGTTGAAAACTATTCACAGTCAAGAACTGAGTTGCACATCAACAATAATAAGTGGATGCAAATATTATTAGGCTCAGTAAGCTTAATTAAATCACGTGGAGCTAATATTGGCCTACTCAGTATACAATTAATAGGGTACATGCAGGATACATGGTGATATTCCATATTTAGTCCCTTGAACTGTGAAATTATTAGACAAACGATTAAACGTGCTTTGTCGTAGCAGTTAAATTTGTATATAACATATTTATCCAGTAATATCATATCATATTTAAATATTTCCTTTAGAAAGCTACCCGTATGACATTCATATGTCTTATATAAAATAAATATGCTATGCATTCTTGTTTTTTATTGCTGTACATTCATATTTAAAACTTAAAATCTATTCTCTAATGTGATTTAAACACCATTTTTCATTATACTGGACTCATCCGTGTGCATATTTTGTAGTGTACATTTTTTATAACTGTCATACTATTAATACTGTACATGTTTTATGTCTGCGAGGGTTAAATTGTAAGTGTATGCCAATAATTTACTCAATGGAGAAATCCGCCTTGGTAATAAAACCCCTTTACTGAGGTAGGAAAATTGAGATACATATGGTAAAAATTAGAACAGTGATATGGATATGGATAGAGTAGTGACAACGGAATTTGATATAGGATAAAAAATGTACTAATATTGCTGTTTCCCGTTTAACATAGCATTCAAGTGGGCCTAAAAGTTTATAGTATAAAGAAAAAATGTTTGTTAATCGCAACTGAGTAAAATATATTTTTTTCAGATTCAAAATGCTTTATTTTGACAGTTGTTAACAAGAACTGCATAATAGTGTCTAAAAAATTACTTAGTAGTCTTAATAAACTATGTATAATAATGAACTAAGAAAATAACTAGGATTCGTCATTATAACCAATAAAATCCTTAACATTATAATAACATTTTTCAATTAAAAATTTCTTAACCATATTTTCAAAAATTTTGGGGCAGCTTGCCTTTGCCTTTATGGAGTTTGGAAGAGCATTAAAAAGTGAAACTCCATTGTAAGAAAAATGATTTTGAAAAAAACTGGTTTTATGTTTAGGTACTCTTGCATTAAAGGTTTTTCTTAAATTATAATTTTAAGCTAATTGTGAAGAAAATTTGTAATGTTTGGTAAGAAAAAGGGTTATTGTATTTAATACATAAATTGAAGAAAAAGTTAAAATGTTATTGGTTTTGAAAAGTGACTTGCAAGAGTACCTGCGTACAAAAATTATATTTTGAAATAGGTTTATATATTCAAAATATTTCATAAATGATATCAGAATATCATGTACCAGCGTGAGTAAAATTTTCTATTTTGATTCAAATCCTGTTTAGTGCGTGTTTAAAATAAAGTCATTTTGTACTAACACAAAATTCATTAAAACCTCTGCAAATCCCATATTTTCTTTTACTTCCGATTAGTGAAGTAGGCCAGCAATATGACTTCCACTATAAAATGGCAATATTTCCTTGGCTGGAAAAAAATTCCAAAAAAGTGAGTTTTTACTTTTGAGCGATTTCAAACTTATTTACTTGTTCTTAAGCTTAAACGTATAGCCTCATATTTATAACTTCTTAAATTGTAAACTCTTTATACATAAGGGGCGATTGATTTTATTAAATTATTGTTCATTCCTAGGGCCACTGAAAACCCTTTTGCACCGGCAAAATGAATATGTAACACTTATAATGTAATGGTGGCACAGCCTTAAAGTAGCAATTCAAATTAAATTAAATTATATTATTCATTCAATATACTTCCAGTTGAAATGATGTTAAAAATTTACTATATTTTTTTAAGTTGTGTACTTGTCAACTTTGATGCAAATGTTTTTAAAATCCGTGATAGAAAAGGAGGTTTGTACTATTGGAGGAGGGAAGTTTAGTTTTTTTTAAGTTTTAGAGAGGGATTTTTTCTCCCTTTCAATAGTACAAACAATTATCTATCATCACTGCCAAATTTTTCATGATTTTGTGTAATTATAGGCTTACTATGATATTTGAATTTAAAACCGTGTTTGTGTTAGTGTATAATACCTTTTATACAGTAAAATGTGGTGCTATCTTAAAATCATGAACTCTCGGGAATTTATGAATTTTTGGAATATTGCCGGCAATATTATCTGGGAATATTTCTCTGATTATAAATTCCCCAGAATCTCACTATCACGTGAATCAATACCACTAATGTTATGAAAAAGCACTAATACGGAAATTTATGATTGGTAGACAATAATTGTGAAAGTGTTCCCAAAAGTTTAAAATACTAAAATACGTTTACACCGGATGTTGGACAGACTGTTGGTTTAATTGTCCGCGACTGTGATAAGGGGTCACGGCCGTGGACACGAACCGCTCCAGATAACAACCGTATCACGCGGAGTCGCCGCGCGGCCGCAGACGTAAACACACGTATTATCACCCCCTCCCCCCCGCGATACTTCAAGGCGCTTTACAAAACGACTACGTTCGCCACGGTAACCACAGTATCACAGTTGAGGTTTTGGTTATAGCGATCTGACCACCGGTGGATTAACACATTTAGTAGTGCTATATAGATCATTTTACAGTATTACAAAAACTGTAATTTTCTGAAAACACATTTTTACGACATTACAATCAAGTGTTGACATTAAATATTAAAGATGAACACGTTTTGTGTTCGATTTTCCTATCAAGACTTTAATAAAATTAAACGAACTTTTATAAGAATTAAATAATGAAAAAGTAATTTCTAAATGCACCGAGAAAAATGTCTAATTCAAAATTAATTCTTACTAAGTAAACATTTATTCGTTGGAATAAATCTACCTCATGAAAGGTTCTTTATAGGTTTACGTATTGAAAAGTTCACTTAAAACAATGTATTATAATTTTAATATGCCAAATACAATATTACTCTTGAAAAGGAATACTTTAATACGATGTTTCAAGTTTAAATTTACCATTGAACAAAATACTTAGCATTTGAACACCTTAAATTACAACCATCATCATCGTCAAATAAGTACCCGTAAAGTAAAACTGACAAGTCCACGAGTAACCGAAATCGTTCATATCTTAGAGTGATTCAACGGCTCTACAACATGCGTTAATTGCCTGGAGATAGCAGGGCTTCCGCAACCAGAGATACGAACCAACAAAGTGATGAACCGAGGTTATCGTCAGCCGGCGATATTGAAACATTATCAAACCCGTAAACGTTTCTGTCTGCTGCGAGTGCTTACACTGCAACTCATATTTAGATTTATAGAGCAGTTTATTTTCGTGTGCAGTAGTGAAAGCAAATATTCCAATAACATATTATTTTAATGTAAACGCAACGCCTGTGTGACTAGGCGAGTAGTCTAATAATGCTGTGTGCATTAGTATTGCACCTAGCACTGTCGCAACGCAACGCCTGTGTGACTAGGCGAGTAGTCTAATAATGCTGAGTGCATTAGTGTCCCAATTGTCCACCTAGCGCGCCACTGTCGCAACGCAACGACTATGTGACTAGGCGAGTAGTCTAATAATGCTGAGTGCATTAGTGTCCCCATTGTCCACCTAGCGCGCCACTGTCGCAACGCAACGCCTGTGTGACTAGGCGAGTAGTCTAATAATGCTGAGTGCATTAGTGTCCCCATTGTCCACCTAGCGCGCCACTGTCGCAACGCACGCCTGTGTGACTAGGCGAGTAGTCTTAATGCTGAGTGCATTAGTGTCGTTGTCCACCTAGCGCACTGTCGCAACGGACTAGGCGAGTAGTCTAATAATGCTGAGTGCATTAGTGTCTGTCCACCTAGGCGCCACTGTCGCAACGCAACGCCTGTGTGACTAGGCGAGTAGTCTAATATGCTGAGTGCATTAGTGTCCCGTTGTCCACCTAGCGCGCCACTGTCGCAACGCAACGCCTGTGTGACTAGGGAGTAGTCTAATAATGCTGAGTGCATTAGTGTACGTTGTCACCTAGCGCGCCACTGTCGCAACGCAACGCCTGTGTGACTAGGCGAGTAGTCTAATATGCTGAGTGCATTAGTGTCCCCGTTGTCCACCTAGCGCGCCACTGTCGCAACGCAACGTGTGTGACTAGGCGAGTAGTCTAATATGCTGAGTGCATTAGTGTCCCGTTGTCCACCTAGCGCGCCACTGTCGCAACGCAACCTATGTGTGACTAGGCGAGTAGTCTAATAATGCTGAGTGCATTAGTGTCCCCGTTGTCCACCTAGCGCGCCACTGTCGCAACGCAACGATTTGTGACTAGGCGAGTAGTTTATAATGCTGAGTGCATTAGTGTCCCCGTTGTCCACCTAGCGCGCCACTGTCGCAACGCAACGCCTGTGTGACTAGGCGAGTAGTCTAATATGCTGAGTGCATTAGTGTCCAATTGTCCACCTAGCGCGCCACTGTCGCAACGCAACGTATGTGTACTAGGCGAGTTAATAGTCTAATCATGTGTGCATTAGTGTCCCCGTTGTCCACCTAGCGCGCCACTTACAACGCAACGTGTGTGACTAGGCGAGTAGTCTAATACTGCTGAGTGCATAGTGTCCCAATTGTCCACCTAGCGCGCCACTGCCGCAACGCAACGACTATGTGACTAGGCGAGTAGTCTAATAATGCTGAGTGCATTAGTGTCGTTGTCACCTAGCGCGCCACTGTCGCAACGAACGCCTGTGTGACTAGGCGAGTAGTCTAATAATGCTGAGTGCATTAGTGTCCCGTTGTCCACCTAGCGCGACTGTCGCAACGCAACGCCTGTGTGACTAGGCGAGTAGTCTAATAATGAGTGCATTAGTGTCCCCGTTGTCCACCTAGCGCGCCACTGTCGCAACGCAACGCCTGTGTGACTAGCGAGTAGTCTAATAATGCTGAGTGCATTAGTGTCCCGTTGTCCACCTAGCGCGCCACTGTCGCAACGCAACGTATGTGACTAGGCGAGTAGTCTAATAATGCTGAGTGCATTAGTGTCGTTGTCCACCTAGCGCGCCACTGTCGCAAACGCAACTATGTGTTAGGCGAGTAGTCTAATAATGCTTGTGCATTAGTGTCCCGTCACTAGCGCGCCACTGTCGCAATAGTGTGTGACTAGGCGAGTAGTCTAATAATGCTGAGTGCATTAGTGTCCCGTTGTCCACCTAGCGCGCCACTGTCGCAACGCAACGCCTGTGTGACTAGGCGAGTAGTCTAATAATGCTGAGTGCATAGTGTCCCAATTGTCCACCTAGCGTGCCACTGCCGCAACGCAACGCCTGTGTGACTAGGCGAGTAGTCTAATAATGCTGTGTGCATTAGTGTCCCCATTGCCCACCTAGCGCGCCACTGTCGCAACGCAACGACTATGTGACTAGGCGAGTAGTCTAATAATGCTGAGTGCATTAGTGTCCCCATTGTCCACCTAGCGCGCCACTGTCGCAACGCAACGCCTGTGTGACTAGGCGAGTAGTCTAATAATGCTGAGTGCATTAGTGTCCCCATTGTCCACCTAGCGCGCCACTGTCGCAACGCAACGTCTGTGTGACTAGGCGAGTAGTCTAATAATGCTGAGTGCATTAGTGTCCCCATTGTCCACCTAGCGCGCCACTGTCGCAACGCAACGACTATGTGACTAGGCGAGTAGTCTAATAATGCTGAGTGCATTAGTGTCCCCATTGTCCACCTAGCGCGCCACTGTCGCAACGCAACGCCTGTGTGACTAGGCGAGTAGTCTAATAATGCTGAGTGCATTAGTGTCCCCATTGTCCACCTAGCGCGCCACTGTCGCAACGCAACGCCTGTGTGACTAGGCGAGTAGTCTAATAATGCTGAGTGCATTAGTGTCCCCATTGTCCACCTAGCGCGCCACTGTCGCAACGCAACGACTATGTGACTAGGCGAGTAGTCTAATAATGCTGAGTGCATTAGTGTCCCCGTTGTCCACCTAGCGCGCCACTGTCGCAACGCAACGCCTGTGTGACTAGGCGAGTAGTCTAATAATGCTGAGTGCATTAGTGTCCCCGTTGTCCACCTAGCGCGCCACTGTCGCAACGCAACGCCTGTGTGACTAGGCGAGTAGTCTAATAATGCTGAGTGCATTAGTGTCCCCGTTGTCCACCTAGCGCGCCACTGTCGCAACGCAACGCCTGTGTGTGACTAGGCGAGTAGTCTAATAATGCTGAGTGCATTAGTGTCCCAATTGTCCACCTAGCGCGCCACTGTCGCAACGCAACGCCTGTGTGACTAGGCGAGTAGTCTAATAATGCTGAGTGCATTAGTGTCCCCATTGTCCACCTAGCGCGCCACTGTCGCAACGCAACGCCTGTGTGACTAGGCGAGTAGTCTAATAATGCTGAGTGCATTAGTGTCCCTGTTGTCCACCTAGCGCGCCACTGTCGCAACGCAACGTCTGTGTGACTAGGCGAGTAGTCTAATAATGCTGAGTGCATTAGTGTCCCCGTTGTCCACCTAGCGCGCCACTGTCGCAACGCAACGCCTGTGTGACTAGGCGAGTAGTCTAATAATGCTGAGTGCATTAGTGTCCCCGTTGTCCACCTAGCGCGCCACTGTCGCAACGCAACGCCTGTGTGACTAGGCGAGTAGTCTAATAATGCTGAGTGCATTAGTGTCCCCGTTGTCCACCTAGCGCGCCACTGTCGCAACGCAACGCCTGTGTGACTAGGCGAGTAGTCTAATAATGCTGAGTGCATTAGTGTCCCCGTTGTCCACCTAGCGCGCCACTGTCGCAACGCAACGCCTGTGTGACTAGGCGAGTAGTCTAGTAGTGCTGAGTGCATTAGTGTCCCCGTTGTTCACCTAGCGCGCCACTGTCGCAACGCAACGCCTGTGTGACTAGGCGAGTAGTCTAATAATGCTGAGTGCATTAGTGTCCCCGTTGTCCACCTAGCGCGCCACTGTCGCAACGCAACGCCTGTGTGACTAGGCGAGTAGTCTAATAATGCTGAGTGCATTAGTGTCCCCGTTGTCCACCTAGCGCGCCACTGTCGCAACGCAACGCCTGTGTGACTAGGCGAGTAGTCTAATAATGCTGAGTGCATTAGTGTCCCCGTTGTCCACCTAGCGCGCCACTGTCGCAACGCAACGCCTGTGTGACTAGGCGAGTAGTCTAATAATGCTGAGTGCATTAGTGTCCCCGTTGTTCACCTAGCGCGCCACTGTCGCAACGCAACGACTATGTGACTAGGCGAGCGAGATTGTGCTCTAATTGCGCGGTAGTGTGAGAGCTGGCGGCCGGCGAATGTTCACAAGCGTGACCACTCTTCCCAACAGTGGGAAATTTTCACTCACGATTAAATATATCATAAAAACGTCCGCATAATCTCATTAAATAACATCCTTTATAATAATCTTGAGTGATTCCATCACTAAATGTTTCCTTATTCAAAATATGTAGAATATGTCCCAATGCTCTGAGAGCGAAATGGTTTGTATACAATTTTCCCCAGGGCCGCAAGCAGTGGCGGCTTATGATCGTTTTTGAAGGGGGTTCACATTCGGTGGTATATCATATTCACCAGTAAAAAAAGGGGACCGGGGCAATTTTAGAAAATACTAACCTAAAACCGTATTTCTAAGCTACCTGAAGATTATTTGCCTTTAAATGTAACGAAGAATCCCACACGCACGAGTGACGTTAAATAATTAAATAATTATATTATTATCATATAAGTTAATTACAATAAGTTATAACAAGTTATAATAAGTTAGTTATAATAACTTGACAACAAATGAGTTAGAAAAATTTCTATTTTGTCAACTTGAAAAACAATAATATTATATAGGTTCATTTCCGCAAAATAGGCGAGCCAGCATGTGAAGATGTTCGAAAGTATGGCAAAGAGAATAAACACCTACGCCTGCTGTTAAAGTTTGGTACACGGTAACACAGGGAAGCCAGGCTGAGGGTCATCATGTAAAATTTTGTACAAAAACATTAGCTTATTTATACATATTTTATACTTACAAATTAATCCTTCTATAATCCTATAGATCGCAGGACCTGTAAATCCTAGTCCACACGTACCGATATATCGCAGTCATCTGATCGGTACCAAACTTATCGTTACGATTATCGGAGCGTGTGGACAGGAGATCGCTGCGATATATCGGGGTTGGACGGTTGATGATAATGTTGATCAATCTCGCAACGATATTGTAAGGTTGCAGCGACTCAATTAATCACTAGTACATCTGCTCCAAACAATAAACAGACAGTGTTCCCAAGAGTAAGGTACAGTACGCATTTCATCATAGCGGTGTTAGCCTCTCGTGAGTTTTTAACTGAATTTATAGAATTGTATAGGAGTTTTCCTTGTAAAAATACTTGGCTTACTCCGAATCAGTTGAGATGTACAGGGAAGTTGAACCTGCAGCCGGTAGGAACGATGTGGTAAATAAAATTAGTAAAATTGAGTCGTGAACGAAACCACTTACTTCTTGGTTTCTGTAGTCTCTTCTCTTCTTCGCTTCTCTTGCCAAACAAATTGCATACAGGGACCACAACAGTATATTTTCCATGTTGATCACAACTAAGGAAGGCTATCTAATTGAGGAAGAAGCAGAGACAAGAATCGTTGCGTTTGGACAGAGCCGCAATATCCAATTTATCGCAACGATTTGTTGGTATCGATCATATCGCTGCGATATATCGGTGTGAGTGGACGTCGGTGGCTGTTTCAGTAGAAGGACGGTACGTTCCCCGCCCGCCGGTCACCGGACATTCCGCCTACCACCACCGTCCTGCACCATGCCTTAATAAGGCAACGGTCCACAATCGACGGAAGTTCCAAGTTTTTCTCAGCACCGAATAATAATGCGTTCGTGAAATACAAAAAATAAACACAATAAAACCGTTGTAACGCTGGTGATTCATTTGTCTCACTGATTTCCACCAGTCACTGGTAAAACACCAAAGCAGATCTTTCCATAATAAATTCACGTGAATTGGTAAGACTTGAAGTTTAAACCACACTTTACACGATAACCACATTATAAGTAATAATGTTTACTGAACACCTATACGTAAAAATGGAGAATACACCCAACATATTCCCACACATAACGTTTTTAAAATTCAAGTCGGTACCCGTAGGGACAACCCGGTACGGGTAAGTTTTTTGACACTAGAAATGCTTATCCATTCCTTTAACAATGGTATACATTTAATCATCAATATCGCTGAGATATATGGAGTTATATCGTTAAGATTAATTGTACTTTTTTCAGTAAGGTACGCGCACCCACCTACTTCCTTCACCATGCTTAACAATATTCCACAATCGATGTCCAAGTTTTCTCAGCATCGTAATAATACGTTATAAATCTAAAAAACTACAACAATAAAAAATTGTAATTGACATTTGTTTCACTGATTTCCACCAGTCACTGTAAACACACTCTGTCCTTACAGATAATTTCATTTAATCACCGTTGAAACTTATATAGACAGTACAAGACAAAGAAAATATTGTCGGCATAGACCACTGTATAATATTGAACAATTAATAATTCAGCGTGTCAGTCTGGGGCGTCAACCCGCACTGGTTACATTTTTGTTATCGGCTTTGTCGGTGGCGCACTCTATTGCTTTTCTACAACGGATTATTTTTTAATTGTGACTATATGGATATTAAAAACTTCTAAATAAGACATTTACCTTTTTCTTTTTTACTTTTTGTTCATCATTCTCTTTATTAAGTTTCAGTCACACAATATTTGTTAATTTTAAAACAGTTCGTGTGGACACTCAATTTTGGTCTATCATTGGGTCTATTAGTGAGTTATTCGGCACGTCACGGTTTATTCATTTTGTACAAAAATAAAAAAAATTCAGGAAATAAGTTAGATCATGGATATGCCTGAAGGGAATGTGTTTAATTTTTTTCAAACAGCTGTTTTTTAAAAACCATGTAACGTCACTTCCGTCACTCTTTTTGCTCGTTAAATTTATAACCCCCCCCCCAGAATCGTATCTACGTCAAAAGAAATTAATTTCATAGCATGAATAGATTCATAAAGATTTTATTTCAAAAATTAAACAACAAAAAATTCACAATTGAATAAAAAAATATTTTCAAAATTCTCTTACGGACAAATTAAACTTATCTAAACTGATCTTAATTAAAACCATATTAGATTGTAATTAATATATATAATTCAACAAGTAATAATTCATTTCTATTTACTCAGTTTAGTTCGCCAGCCTAAAACATAGTTAATGATGTTTGTCTAGTGTTTAAATGATTTAATATATAATTTAACTTATTTTATTATTCAACCTGTTACCTAGATGACCTGGCGTTGTTTTTAGTTCCATTGATTATAATTTACACATTTAACCAAAACTGTTTTCATTATAAACGAGGTAATTATAATTATGACACGTTGTTACATGAACGATGTCAAGTAATATTGGTATGTAGTTAAAAAATTTATTGGGTTTATTGGATGATGTAATAATATAAACGAGATCACACGCTGACGCGAGTACGGCAAATTTAATAGAACATCATAGGCTATTATTCCCATCATAGTGATCCAATAGTACTGAGTGTGCAGATTTGCATTTTCATTACCTAGAGTAATGATTAAAAATATTAATTTTTTTTCGAGTGGAATTAAATAGTAAAAAGGAAAATTGAATGCTTTCTAAAATGAAACATAGATAAAATTGTAACCCCTATTTTGGGGGTACATGCCCCCCCACCAAGTCTTGTCAATGTAGTTCGATTGGGTTGCTCAACGAACTTAAAGCGAATCCATAAAGCGGATATATTGTTATCTTGATCGATATACAAAACTAAATAAGTATTATAGTTTTTTATTGCATACCATAGTGAGGTGTTTAGTACTGTCTTGAAATTTCTATTTCAATAAATTAATCATAGTTTGTATCTATACATACTAAACACATAGTTGGAAATGAAATTTATGTATTTTTATTGCGGATATTTACCATCACGATTTTGAAATAAAGTTTCACGACGTTCCGGGATTTGGAATCTGATCCCGAAACGTCGTAAAACTTTTTTTACATAAAATCGTGATGTAAAATGTCCGTAATGAAAATCTAAATACCATAAATCCACCTTCACCAATAATGGATTTAAAAAAATGTAATCTAAAGAATTATACCGTAGTCTATGTTAATTCTAATTAAACACTGAAACAGTATGAAATTGTAAAGTAGGTGAAGTATGAATGCGCTCATGGGTTTTTAAATAATTTAGGTACAAACAAAACAACTAAATATTTATTTACCCCTTACTAAGCACCTCATTCGACTGCATTAAACACTTGTCTATGGTGTTAAATAACAATTGAGTGTAATAAAAGCGAGTGAGGTATAAATAAATAAATGATATCCGAATTTTAGATGAATAGTTATCGACAGAGTCTATTGTTTGCCATTTTCGATTTTCTGGTGGCACTAAATGTAAAAGCGAACAAAGCTATTGATTCCCTAAACAATGCGAGGTCGCGGTAGAGCCCATACCAAAATAACCTAAATATCACAGTGATTTTTCAATCATCAGATATTTTGCGATAGCATTATTTCCTCGCTTGTCTATTAGAGATAAATATTTCATTCTATTTGTTTTTCTTTGTTTTTATATTATATATATAGCCTACAATAACACTTAACTGTATTGACTTTTCTTGTACCAAGTGTATTCATGTTTTAATAATAAACACAAATCATTCTTTCTAAGACACTGGTTTAAATACGAACTAGGAAATTAAAAAAGTAAGCTACTTTACTTATCTGAGTACACAAATATTTCAAATTACAGACAACATTTGATAACTGACTGTAGATTAATTCAATGTTTTGTGATATCGAAACACATAGATACAAACATTCCAAAACAATACAAATCTTAATATAAAAAGTCTTGACACTAATACTATGCATCGCTTGCACTTATATACAGGATGTAACACATGTAAAGCATTGGTCGCTGCAATTCATCTGCCAATACGATATTAAAAAATGTTATTTTTGCACGGTTTTTACTTAGTTTGTTCAACAAGTTTTTCACTAAGGAGAATGTCTCATAGGTATATATTATGTATAAGTAATATATTAGGTTTTAATAACTAATAATTATTAAATAAAAATTAAATTCACACTAAATAACTGTAAATAAGACAAATAATTGTTATTGCATTACGTTTTTTTCTATTATTTATTCAAGAATAGCTTTTTATTTACCTACGTGTTGGGAGATATCATGGTTTTATTAAAATCACGTTGGTATTAAAGGGTGGATTTGAGAGGGACAAAATTTAATTAAGGGTTTGAAATTTAGGACTTTCAGTATATGAATGCAGAGAATTTAGTGATTTAGAGTTTTTTTTATTTGTTTGCTTCAGTTTTAGAAGCCTTAATGACGTATTGCACCGTACTGTATTTTTCAATCATATTATGGTCTTGGAAAAATGTTTCCCCACAACAGGGCAGCAGGAACTCGATAGGGCGGTATATATTTAATTTTTAAATAATTGCGATAATTAAGTGTAGCCTAATCAATATATTACAGTGATATATAAATTATTTTAAAGCAAAACATATAATTAATTTAACATGTAATGGTAAACATGTCATTTTGAGATATGTGTATCTGTTCGCATTCATTGAGAAACGAAGGATTATATTTTATTTGACTTTAAAGGAATAAATCCAAGCTTATCGCTCAAATAGAAAGAATATCCATGAAATATACCTAATAAATATACTATATCTTACTTAAACTTTTAGATTTTAGATTAACCAATAAATTTTCTTCTTTAAAAGTGTAGGCTAAAACAATTAAACCTATAGAACCCGTCTGAACAAGCTATGCATATAATATACTTTTCCTAATGGTTTGTCTACAACATAATAGTTAAAAAGTGGGTGATTGATATTTTGACAAAATAGGACAGCAAACAGGTATTGTGTAATTTATCGTAGCCATGTGTCGTTCTCGAATGTAAATACTTTGATCTATGTGGGCTATTTATTTTTTATTAATGACAATGCGTGTTGTAAAGAGTGATGTATTTATTTTAATTTCGAAATGGCTTAAAATATGAACTCGATACCCCGAAACTACGTCCCTGACGACTACGTATAAAATAAATAGTTTGACGAAGGTAATATAACCTATTATTAGTTAAAACTATCGAGTTAATCAAATTCGTACGATAGGATTCTATAACGATTGCAGTATGTTTTTAGAACCACCCTCATTAATTTTAAAATTTTTTAACGAAACGTTGACAATTATTTGTTACCTTTATCTATGTTATCCAACGGGCTGTTTCCAGCAACGAAGTCGCTAGTCCTCTCAGAATGTTCAGAACCACCCACTGACACTAACACAACCCAGTAAAAGATAACAACATAGAGTACACCGTTCACACTCCACATCGTCACAACACTTGTTTAAGCGGCTAACTAAAAACTAACGTCTGACAGGGAGCGGACCGGCTAGAGCGAACACGTCATGTCATAACGGTGGTCGGCTCGAGACTGAGCCGCTGGCCCGCCAACGCCGCGCGTTCAACAGTTGGTACTATGGAGGGGAGGGGCAACAATGGTGTCGCGTCGCGCGCTGCCCGGACAGTGCTCCCTGATGTACAATAATTATAGCGTCCGTACCATAATATCACGTTTGAACCGAGCACAACAATATATGATAATTTGTTATGTAATCGTACTTTTGTTTGAAAATTATCCATCGCTTGAAGGTTAAATATGTTCATTATTTGATTGAGATCACTTTTTCTAAGGTTAATAAAGATACTTATTCGCCTAAACTAAAGATTTTATATTGTATAAATGTAACTTAAAGGAAATAGTTTTATTTGCGCTTTAAAATATTTGTAAACATTTTAAATAATACAATTATTATTTATTTTCATACTCAATGGTTTAATTGTAGTTAAAGGTTTCCTAACAGGCTTTGCCTTACAGGTTCTACCTATTTTCTTAGACTAATTTTTTTTTTAAATACTTCGTAATTTTAAATATTTTATCCAGGACATTTCAGTTAGATGTTTCCGGTACTCTCTAGATTATTATTTTTTACCTGGCAAGATTTATTCTATTTTATATCTAGTATATTGTATTTTTTTGTAAGAAAATAACATCAATTAATTGTTAATTTTATTTTATTCATTCTAATGTGTATCACAGCGTTGTAGCTTAGATTTATCAAGCATAGTTCATTGATCTCGACGAACACGGTCTTCAAAATTGGTGGATTCAGTGTATACATGTGAATGAAATATTGTCATAAATAAATAAAAACAAAATAAATGGCTAGAACTTATTTTGTATTTTCAATTATTTATTCAGACATGCTTACGTATAATACCAGAATTAAAACTAATTCACATTTACGTTGTTAAAACGAATTTCTCATTAATTATTTTATAATTTAACATACACACATTTACTCTAATGTGTGACCTAAACAATGTTATAATTCTTACTTATATTTCTTTTCATCCCGTTAAAGTTATTTTCCAGTTATTCATATTATTGTATTAATTTAATTAGCACCTTCCCTGGCTCAATTTATATTTTATGGGAGATTGCTGCCCATCAAATTGTATACATTTTAAATATATAGATTAAAAACTAAAATTATTCTGCATACATTACGCCAAAGTCCAACACCGAACTATTTTGCAATATGTATATGTATGTCAATCATGTAGTTTGAAAAGCCGTTTTTTATTTCATATTCCTTTAGTAAGATAGACGATATTTTTGCTGGTGGCATACGATAGTGACATTTTTTGCATTTGAGAACCCTGGCTCAGGTATAGTCTGTGACTTGTTGCGGGACGCTCCGGACAGTCGGCTCCACTGACGCTAGACCACTACAACGTCACGTCACAAACAACTGTTGTATTGATTGAACTAGCACGTCAAATAGAAACAAATACTAGTTAGACAAATATTAACAGGCGATTAGACAACCATGTAATCTAAAAATAGCGTTCCGTTATCGGCTGTCCATTGTTGTTAAAATCGAACTGAGAAAACTTCAAAGAACTGTTATAACTGAATATTTAAATATTC
Organism: Nephotettix cincticeps; assembly: GCA_023375725.1. NCBI lineage: Eukaryota > Metazoa > Arthropoda > Insecta > Hemiptera > Cicadellidae > Nephotettix > Nephotettix cincticeps. Next base: position 65,191,160 of record CM041789.1, on the reverse strand, counting down.
AAGACTTGGAAAGTAAAAAATACAGTTTTACTGTGTTAAATTTTAGCAATTTATTACTTATTTTAATTAATTATAATTTAATCTAATTAATGTAGTATAAAACGTTAGTTTACAAACTTACGGTGATAAATTATTTAGTTGTCCTATTTAGATATCGCAGACGTTTAATTATTTTTAGTTATATTAGTTTCGATAAAAGATTTTCACTAAAAATGCTATTTTTATATTCGACCGATTTTATTTTTTGTCCAATAATACGAGATCTAAAGGAATAATATAAATTTTAATTTCGTAAATAAAATTTCACTAAAATAAATTATTGAAGTGTGTGTAGTTATTATTCTTTTTTTTAACATTCAGTACCATCTAGCAAGCCTGTATGAGGACACCTTCTTGTTTTATGCTGTCCTCTTGTTTTCTTGGGTATACTATATATATACTACTACTATATAATACTATACTATACTTTGACTATACTATGTATACTATATAATACTACTATATAAATACTATATTGATCGTATTTAGAATACTATATTGTGACTATATATGACTTTAGGTCAGTTGGTTACATTGAGCAATGTTAATTTCTAAAAAACCTAAAAACCAATTACTCACTTATTTATTTAAATATTCTTCCAAAATTTGGTATATGAGTCTATTTAGTTAGGATTTATCAATACAGCCATAAACATCCCAAATTTAATGTTTCTTATGGCAGCAAACCTACGTATTTATGCCCATGTAATTCGTACGGAGAATAATAGATAATATTAGTAAAACGCGCTTAGGTATTGACATAATTAAGTAAATTGTTTATGTGTTTTTTTATATATAATTAGATACATTTTGTATGTGTTTTTACTTAGAGAACCGCCTTCATAAAAGCACATTACCATGTAAAACAACCCTTATAGCTGCAAATCCGAATGCTCAATAATATTCGATTAGTATGATGGGAATAATATCTATGTATAAGTTCTATGAAATTCGCTTTACTCACGCCTGCGAGCTACGAGCGATCTCGTTAGAATTAAACGAGAAATATCGAAATGAAAAAATTGAAACAATTATACGTTCACGATACTTAATCTAAAGATTTTTATTGAAGTGCAATTTAAAAATCTTAAAAAAATAATTGAGATTTTTTGAAGATTATTTTCCCATTTATTTTTTATTTGAAGAACCTTTAGAGCAAAATTCCACATCATGTAGGTATGAAATTCGGAGGAGATGTGGAGTTGAGAGAATTCTTGAAGAAGGGGAACTAGAATATTGCGCGCCTCAAGTACACAAATTACTTTGGAAGCAATTAAACATGTATTTAACCCTCGAAGCTGGGAGTCGCTCGATTTATTGCCGCAGACGGTCTAGTTCCGGAAATCATTGATATAGCAAATTTATTACACAGTAAATTTATGCCCTGAAAATTTATTATTGTTCCTTACTCGAAAAGTTAAACTATTATTACCCTATACTATTAATATCCAATATATCACAAACCACTGCATATACTGAATTCCAATACAGTACTAACATTTAACAGTATTATCAAACAATCCATATATATACTTGATCCCCTTAACTAAACTTTGAGTGAGAAAAATTTTTATTTTTGGTATAAAACAATTTTCCTTTAGTTCTTTAGAGTTTAGTACTATAATATAGACTTGATTTAAAACATAAATCCGGATGAGAAGGTATTAGTTTTAAGTTAGTTATTAACTTGATTTGAGCTGGATATGTGTTGCTCCTTTAATTCTAGGAATTCACACCTACACTGATCAGTTGAGCGCTGGGTATCCTTGGTTTTGAAGGCTCTTTTGTTTTCTAAACTAAATATAATTATTACAAAATGTTTATAAAATACTGATAAGTAAAAATCTTAAAAATTACAAATTAGGTAATTTTAATACACCCAAGTCTTATTATAATTTTATAAATTAACAATTATTGTTAATTAGGTTTTAGTTGATAGACGTCAAGCTAACGTTCGGTAACAGTAAATTAGGGAATAGTCTTTCAAAATACTTAGTTTAAAACGAATTTGAAGTAACCTAAAAATATCATTTAATAACGTCGAGACCCTATGTATCTATTATATTCACGTTTTATTATTCATATGATTTCGTTTAGAGTTATATATTTTTCATTTCATTTACATTACTTACTTCCCATTCTCTTGCCAGGACTACAGCACCCGAACCATCACCTAGAACCGTTTTCCACATTACTTAGAGCTAAAACTTAAGAGTCTTGCCATTTTTACTACGAAACGTTGAGGCATTGAGGCATTCGAACCTGAGACTGAAGAACTTCGCTCTACCTCTGGACATATATCCTTCCCAGGATAGCTCCAAACTTATACCTTGCCATGTATAATAAAACTATCGTAAAATATAACACCCTTTTAGATTGACTTCCGAACTACATTACCAAAATTATAATCATAAACAAACACTTATCAGCTGATTAGCTGATAATTTTACAATAAGTTAATGTGACCAGTTAAATGCAACTGGCAGAAGGTTATTTTTACATTTTCCCCCGTCTTCATCAACTGCCACTTCTCTTCTCCTCAATTGGTCTGCGTGTTTCCTACGTATTAACCCTCCACAAATCACTTCATATGAATATATACTGGCAAAAGATTATTCCTACAGTTACCACGATATGAGTTCCATTGACATGCGTTTACTCAAGGTTAATAGAAATATACAGGTTGAGGTAATGGTGACGTAAATAAAACTGGTGACGTCACTAGTAAAAAATGTTTATCTTTACACTTCAGCAATCAGATATGTCAAAATCTTTCAAATTGCATGATGATTGATCCTAACCTAACTGGCAAACACGTTTTGAAATTTGTCATATTTTTGACCGGTACCACGACAAGAACCCTTTTATCTTACTGTACAGGCTAACACATAACAATTAGATATTTTACCTCAGCTAAACACATTATTATAGAAAAATAGAGTTTAACCATTTATTAGAAGTTAACCAAATTTTAAAATAAATACTATTCAGTTATTCAGGTAAATGAACAATCATGTCATTGTTCAGAAATTACCATAAGTTTAGTGGGTAGTTTGCTCATGACCCATACCTCTATGTATATTTCTAGTTACCTTTCGTTTACTGATACGTTTAGAACATATATGTTTGTTTAAAATAATTACAAAAGAAACATGTAGAGAGCCAAAAGAATCAGCATGTTCTGTACTAATGAGAACGATGCCTCAACAAAATCACCGGCGATGTTTGTTACAAAAGGATTTAATTAAAGACTACAAGATGTCATTGCGATATAACGGTACTCTTTATTATTTAGTAATATTCGTAAATTTGTTTTTACTGGCGTTTTCGTATAAACTGGGATAAAAATAAAAGCTAAAACAGTGACTTTTATCGGTTTTTTATAAATCTGAATATATAAACGTAGGTTTTAATTGTAACGCACGAAACATCTCTGTTTGATTGTTACTGGTACGTTAAATTGAGAATTATACGTCACATAAAATAGAATAATCTTTTATGGGGTTTTGTAACGAATTTATGTAATGTTTGAACTTTATCGGCTAATTATTTTGAGATCATACTCTTTATAAATTATGGTTCCGATTTTATGTGGTTCTTTGAAATATCCATGCTAAATTAATAAGATTAAATCTTTTTATACGTAATTTTCAGCACACACCTTGTGGTTGAATTAAAAAAAGTTATTGTTAGTAGCGCCTGCACTCGCTTGGATATGCAAAGTGGTTGCTGATTTTAAATTGCCTACCTGCTCCTGCTAGTCCAGTGAATTTCTTGCTTAGTTTTTAAGCAATTAGGTCCCTTAGAAAAGTATTTTGTATTTTAAAGATAATTGAAATCGGCCCTGCCGTTCTCGAGTTATAAATAGTGTAACTGAAACGACTTAAGGTAATTTCACAAAAGACCAGATTTTCCCGAGTAAATCTTAAAAGATTAAAACACTTACAAAATATTTTCATTTACTAGATGGAAATTGCTTTTGGAAGTTATTTAAAATTGTAACATTAAATGTGCCATTGTGTACACATTTCTGTACACAAGTAAAAAACATTGTAAATTGTATTTTTACTATATTACCATATATTTCCATTGTTATTTTATGTTAAATAAAGATTTTTATGTAGTCCCAGTCCATGATTTCAAGAAATATTAATCATATAATATTACTAATGAGGTATGATTGTAATTATTATATTTTTTGTTCAGTCTAAAACAGTTTCTAAAGAAAAAACACTACGTATACATCAATATTTTTTATTACTCTCTCCCTGGATCATTCTCAAGAAGGTTGTAATTTAAATGAGACGTTGGCCCACCAGTATTGCTGGCATTGCCCTGAGCGCGGGCAGACCGAACTTTGAAACGACTTTAAAACTTCATTTTAGCTTTCCTACCTAAGTGGTTAACTGTTCTAAGTAATTCTTAATTCTTCTCAATTTTGTCTTTGTTCTTTTTTGAAAAGCCTGAAGCGAATGTGTTATCTGAGCTAAAAAGGTTTGGAAAAATGAAACAAGGTAATTAATTAAAGTTCTGGAGTTTTTAGAACTAGATCATTATACTAATGAAATATTTTAGAATTCTCACATATATAGTAATTTGTTAAACATTTTAATTTTGAATAAAGTTTGTAAACAATAATTCTATTCTTTCATACATAATAACTATACTATGTGAGTAATCTTCTATAATATTATAAAGAAGGGGTGGTTTATGTATGTTTGTGGGTTTGTTGTGGCAAGTAAATGAGAAAAATACAGAACCGACCGGTTTGAAATTTTACACAAAGGTAGATCTTAAACTCATGCAACACATAGGCATACTCATTTCCTTAAAATCCTCTCGGGCTACGCCCTGTGAACGTCCTAAGTTTCAATGTTTACATTTTTAGAGAATGAAAACATAAAATTACTTGAATGTCAACAGCTGTGAATACTAAAATTTGACAGTTCGAGAAGAAGGAGAAGAAGAAGAAAGAGCTGCCGTGACCGGCCTAGGTTTCAATGTTTACATTTTCTAATGACAACATCCGTTTGCACTATATTTTGACAGTTCGGGAAGAAGAAGAAGTAAAGTTGATTTTTCAGATAAACTGCTGGATCGAAATTAGTGAATTATTTGAAATAGCGGAATGGTAGATTTTAAGTTTTTTTCCGACGACTGTCTCTATTACATTAATCCTTATCCTCTCCCAATATTTGACATATGTTACTTTGAAATGTTGTAGACACTCCTGTTTTGTCATTTTGTAAACAATGAAGAATTAATTAACAATATCTTAAATGTATCAGTAGAGCCTACACCTTTCAGCCTTTTTAGCCCGTGCGAAGAACGGGTACTTTGGCTAGTGATGTTATAAAACACGTTTAGTAATTATATTCTGAATATTTTATTTTTGCTGAAATAGTTTTTGAACACTAATATACATTTTTTGAGAAAGATGATAATTGTAAAATCAATATCTGGTTAACCAATAACCAATGTATTTGATAACTTTGAATTAGTTCTGAGAAGTTATAAAGGAATTTAATATGTATGATGCGTGACAAATTATTTCTTAAAATTCGTTAAAGCTTGAAACACCTGGGTTCTAACAAAACACTATATCCGTTGGCCCATTGAAATTAAGGAAGCCGTTTCCGGTGCACTTAACCGAAGTGTAAAGAAAACCCAGATAACAGAATGCTGCTATGAATTTAGGCCTATAACTTATTTTTTTCACCTTAACCTAATTATTTGTTTTCTTTAATTTTTAGAACACATTAGCATAAAACGTTTCACTAAAACAATTGCCTCGGAGAACCAAATGACTCTAGTGAGGTGAATCCATACTGAGGGTGGAGTAAACATATATTAATACAAATCACACCACAAATCACAGTCCATTGAATGTTGTTACATTGAAAAACTATTTTTATCACTTTTTTCAAAGTTGCCCCTATCATTACTTATAGGATTTTTTTATCCGTTAAACAATTATTTTTCATTTTTCTCTGGTAATATTTGGCAGTTGTGTATGCCTAGATACTCAACAATAAAAACATACTTATTTTTATTTATTTAATTTTGATAGCAACAATGTGTAATTTTCTGGAAAAGTTGTATTTTTGATATTTTGTAAAAGGTACTCACTCAAAATTTATCATTTAGATATCAAATATTAGATAAAGTAAAAATTTATGTATTTTCATCTTTATGTTTCCAAAGAAAGTAAAAACAAAATTTTGTTTTTAATATTCAATTTAATTTGCAGAAAACCAAGAGGCCAATGACATTCAAAATGCAAGAAGTCTATTAATAAATCACTGTTAATAACCACCAAAAGTTTCGTCCACCTAACCTCAACGGTTCTCTCAGAATATCAATTTGAAGTTCTGAAAACATAGAAAAAGTAACTTAAATAACCAACACTTCGCGCTGTGATATTAGGTGGATGTATATGTATAAAGGCTTAGAAAACCTTAAACTACCAACAAAAAACTTAATATTATATTTGAAGAGATATTTTCTTAATAAAAAATAAAGTATATACTTATACGGCTTTTTAGCGAATTTCCCATAGGGAAGAAGCTATTACCGTAGGTCTCATGGCGAGACTTAAGCCCGGGACCATGTTATTTTTTCTTCTTTAGGTGCCCAGAGTCCAAAAACAATAGTCGTTAAAATTTATATATATATATATATATATATATATATATATATATATATATATATATGTGTGTGTGTGTGTGTGTGTCTGTGAACACGATAACTCTCGTAAAAATAGTCCGATCAAGACCAAATTTGGTAGAGACGTGTATTCCTACAAATGCTCGGACGAGTTCGTAAACCAGACATATCGGTCAATGGGAACGGGTAGTTTGGGGGGGTTTTGTACCCCAAAATGGGGTTTTTTGCGTTTTTCACATGTAATTTTTAAAAATTTCTAATTTTATATTTCACTATTGGAATCAGCTTAAAACAATACACAATTAAGTTTCTTAAAGTTTTTCTCTATCTCCAATGGTTACCGAGCTATTAAAAAATCTAAACACAGTACGTTGTATTGTGAGGCTCCAATGTTAATCTTATGGAGGATAGGGAAAATTAATATTTCCCATATTAATCAATATTTTTGGATAAAACTTGATATTTAGCTTCATGTAGTTGAGGTCTATCCATTTATGCTTAAAAATCATAGTTTATGTGTTTATCATGGCAGCAAACCTGCATACTCTTTTCCCATGTTAATCTTATGGAGAATAGGCAAACTCCTTAATTTATGGACAGATGTTGATGAAAGTTGGTATAAATATTAAGATAAAAATTATTTATGGTAGAAATTACTACTTTAAGTGTTCCTCACAGCAGCTAACCTGCACACTCTTTCCCATGTTAATCTTATGGAGAATAGACAAACAATGCTCATGTTTATGGACAAACTTTTATAAAACTTGTCATATATTTATTATTATTATGTTATTGATTTGGAAATTCGCTGAGTACGCAGATCTGCTGCGACGGGGGTATTTTAAATTGTATCCATTTACAAATAGCAAATTCTTTTATGCTCCCATTTATTGAGCTTAGAGTTGTATAGAGTTTTAAGTATCTGATTTCTGTTGTTATCTTAAAAATAAAGTATGTATGTATAAATATTTGATCATGATTTATTTTGTACTTAGAAACTCAGTATTCTCTTAACGGAATTGTACTGCGTTTTTTGTTCTTTTTATATGAGTAAAATTCCTATTAAACACTGTCAGTGTATTTTGTTATGACTCACTTTTGTAGTAATTAAATAAATACAGTTTTATAGTAATTATATATTTTGGTATGACCTGACAATTGGCTCGAAAACATATCAAGGCAGCGAAGCTATAGCAGGTGATCTCTAGTACAAAATGGTGGAATTTGGAAAACTATGACCCTGAGTTTTTTAAGTCCCTTCCCCCCTTGGTTTTTGCTACAATTTACATTTAAAGTAATTTTCAATGATGGGATTCATTTTAATAGGAACATATATTAACTTTATAGTAATTAAAAATGATGGGAGGTGCCTAAGGTCTAAGATATAGGAGTCAACTTCCAAATTCCTTTTAAGAAGCTAGTCATGCGACATGTCAAATAGCACTCATAAGGAATTCTGAAGTTGACTCCTAATCTTAGACCCTAGGTACCTCCCAACATTTTAATCACCCAAAGGTTTTTTTATTTCTTGTAACAAATAAAAAAATAATATGGGGAAGGGACTTTATAACCAACCTGTATAAACTTCTTTGAAATAGGTTAGACTATGTATATGTCTGAAGGGAATGTTTTAGTACCCTAAACAGTTGTTCTTATAAGCCAGTGACATCACTAAGCATATGACGTCAGATTCTACCATTTTGTACTGGGTTGAAGTAGAGAACCCCCATTTTTTGTCAATCGTTTTTAAATTCCAAGAGCTTTAAAATTAGGTACACCTAGATGGGGCTTTAAATTTGAAAATTTGGAGTTTCCCTAGTTTGAGTTTCTGCCATAATCAGACGTATAAAAACTGTTTTAAGTGGGTTTCATCTAATAATGTGTCTGCAAGCTTCATGATCAGTGGCTAGGAAAGTAAAAATTATCTCTCTATAACAATCTTAGTAGTTGAAGTGGCGCAACTATAGTTTCGGCCTAATAAGATTGTTATAGAGAGGTATATAAACCATTTAATTTATTCTTAACAATCTGGAGGCTTAATAATATCATAATAAAAATTATCAATATATAATTCTTAAGTTATTTTTTTATTGATATTTATTTGTTTCAACGTTTCTACTGTGAATTTATTACAAAAAATTAGTTCATTTTTAACCAGCTATTTATAGATTTTCATTCGTTAAACGTTAAATCATATAAATCTTGGTAGAAAATAAATGCAAGCTGTATTTCTATAGGAACAATTTACTATGCAGCTTAATCCTACACTATCCAATAAAACACACTCAAATTATATTTTATTATGTGTGTTTGTTATTAGAACTAATTACAATGGTGGTGTGATTCCCCAAAATAGTTTAAATTTTTTAAATGGCAAATAAAAGAAATTTAGTATTTCAAAATAACATGTTTGCGACGAGTAATAAATTAATATTTTTTTAGTAATTTAAAAAGACGATAATTTAGGTTTTAATTTAAAACCATACAATTTTAGCTTAATTTTTAAGGGAGAATGTATACAGTTTTTTATCTGTGCAGTTTATTTTTGTTTACTGAATTTTTGCTTTCTCTCGAAAGCACTTTGATTATTTGGCATCTGGGGATCTAAAAGAAGTGTTCTTTGTTGCTAGGTAGTGCTATGTCTACCACGTCAATGACTATTTCCTACAGAAAATTCACTATTGGAAAGTAGTGTACAAGTTTTAGTCTTACGGATTGCCAATCCTTCCCTCAGAGCTAAGACATATTCGTGTCAAAAGTATTCACGAAAAAGTAAGAGGTCTCACTTTATTAAACACTTCTATTGCGATGAATGTATAAAAGCAATTACTGGCCACTCAAATAGGGACTGAGTCAAACTTTCACTGCGATATAATTCATTTGCATGAAGTTGAAGTTTTGAAAAGGTTAATTTGCCTTCGGAATACCATTCTCGGCTGAGTGGACAACTGGACACGCCCTGGCACGTCGCTTGCCCTTCGCTCCCGTCACAGCACACAGTAATAGCCACCCTTGCAGCCGGGACCGGTGGACTGAATGTAAACGGGTTTATAAAAAAATCAGCGACAACTAAGAAATGAAATGAAATTTCCAGTGAAAACCCACTTATAATTAGAACTTTACTGATGTACGGAGAAATTTATTGAATAAATATTTGAGATGTCAAAAAAAGAAAATTGATTTATGCGGACTTTATGAAAAGATAAGTATAATAGACATTTGCTCTTTTGTTTTTATTACATCTTCCAATTTAGACATTCAAATACTCGTATTCTTCATTGAAAATGTATACGTTTCTAAGGGGCTCATTTTTAAATAAATATTTTTCTCCTTTCTTTTTATGTGTTATAATAACTGACTTTGTTTCTCGGTAATACTGACAGTATCTTGACTTCATAAAATTTCATATTATTCTCAATTAAGTAGTTCAGCACAGCCAGACAAGGTTTTTAACAGGGTTTGTATCTATTTGCATGTAAAGTAATGACAGTATACAGTTGTAACATTTACGTAATACATCTCTACTTATTATATATACTCTTAAAACAGCATTTATATGAATTTTTTTACAATATAGTTTCAAATTATAGAATCAAAAATATATCACATCTTTCTTATGTTTTTTATACAACATTTTAACTTAAACAATAAGTTTGAAAGGTTTTAATAGGTAGGAAATAATTAATTTTTAATTTTTATTAGTACATAAAAGAAAGTCTAAATCTCACTTCATGGCAACCCATTTTACGGTCCTTGATGCAATATAATCTGTAAATAGGATCAATGTTGTATAATAATGCATTTAATATCTTGTTTTACAGATGTAATATCACTTTCATAATGTTCTCCAAACTTGACTCTCTTCCGTTTAAAAATAATTGTCTAATTGTCAATATCATTGGTATTTGAAGTCTAATGATTGATAAAACGCTTTCTATTAATGAGAACTTTAAATTATTGGTAAGATTTAATGGTTAATATAATAATCAATCTTGAATTTAGCGCTTCCCCCCCGGAATAAAAACGTTCCAATGAAGGTATGGCCTAAAACGCTTATTTTCTCAGATATCCAACATTTTGTATTTTCACAAAATATATTTTCAGAATCAAAATGGTGGCCATTTAAAATTTTAAAACGAATATACTTTGTTAACGGTAAAATTTTAAATGGCCGCCATTTTAGATTTTGAGCTTGGATCATGCTAGTTATTTTTTTACTAATAGTAGTTTATTAGTTTAAAATACATACCAAATTTGAAAATAATCCGTTAAAGCATGTCCTAAATAAAAAATATTTTGTGGAAAATACAAAATGGCGGATATCTGAGAAAATAAGCGTTTTAGGTCATACCTTTATTGCAACTTTTTTCTTCCTTTTAATGTACCCAATCACTCACTGAAGTCCTGAAACGTTTGTCATGTACACCCTGTTTAATTAATTTAATTTCCAATATTTACAATAGAGGTCACTGGTTTTTCTATACAAGTACGAGTACAAATATGAAACGGCGATGAATAAGTGAGTCAACGGTGACATTGACCTCTGCTGACGACATGCAGGGCGCGTGGACGTCGCCCAATGACAGTTCGTGTTATATAATCATTAAACCATTAGCGTTCCATGTACGTGGAATAAAAGTCCTCAACGATTATTGCCCACTCGCACGCACGCGCTCTCACGGCTTGTTATTCAAATTATCAAACTTTTTAGTCCACTTCGTTAAGGCTTTTTGTTAAATCTATAATCTATACTAAATTTTCTAGTAATTAATAAAATCAAAACTAGGTATAATGATCATCGTATAGCAATAAATGTATTTTACGTTTAGTGTAAATTATGTTTATAAACATAAATTGGAAATCTTATAAAAATTGACTCTGGCCGAATTTAACTTTAGTAGAATATGTAGTTGTTAAGCAGGGGCTGAACTCCATAATCTTAGGAGGACTTATGTAAGACTAAACCTAACTTATGTGACGTAATTAGGGGGATGTAATACGTCCCAAAAAAACAACTGATAGGATAACCTAACCAAATTGATAAGGGTGATCAAGTTAGCTAAAGTTGTTGAAAAAATTAAGTAATAATATTTTTATTGCTTGTATATGTACGGTATACATCTAGGAAATAAATACATGATAGGCAAACGTATTATTTTTCCATATTAGTCAGCAAGAACCGTAAGTACGATATAGATATATTTAGAATATAAACATTTCCTTTAACCACTTAAATAATGCACAATTATTCACATACGAGGCTCTACCTTGACTTAATACCTTAATAGGGTCTTCTTAATAAGGTGGTAGTCAGTGTGGGAGGGTTTAGTGGGTGCTAGTCCCACACACCGGGGAGTATACCGTTTTGTTTTTTTAAGTGATCCAATACCCAACTTTTTAATTACACGAATTAGCATCACACTTTAAATTTAAAACTTGCTCAATTTGAAGTTTCACTCGGGAATATAATTTCAGATTTTTTTACTTTTCAAAATGGCGGCTAACTTAAAAATGTCTTATGGAACACTATGTATTTTAGTTTTGTTTTTGGATTCTACTGACTAAAATAAAATATTTTTTATTGGGTGATTATTTCAGTATCTTTAATTGTTTAGAAGCTACAGGGATTTGAAGTTTTGATTTCGTTGATATGAGGTTTTTACAGTAGTCTGATACAGTAGCTAGGACACTTAAAATTAGATATTAAAAACCTCATATCAAAGAAATAAAAACGTCCTCGTAGCTTTTAAACCATTAGGACATTATAACACCCAAAGTTTTATATTAGAGAGTAAATAAAAAAGAGTGTTCCATAAGACATTTTTTAGTTAGACACCATTTATAGAAAGTCGCGGCCATTGAGCGAATCTGAAATTGTATTCCTAAGTAAAAATTAAAATTGAGCAAGTTCCAAATTTAAAGCGTGGTGCTAAATCGTGTATTTAAAAAGAGTACTAAAATATATATCTCAGGATATTAAACAAAACTTAGAATCAAAGATTTATTTTTATTACTTTTACTGAAAAGCAAAGAGAGTATGCTTCAAGCAATTTTGTCAGTGAGTATCAAAAATTATCAAAGAATGGAAAGAATTCGTTTAGGATTTAATGTTAAACAATTTAATCATTCGTCTTTAAAATTATACTTTTGCAAAAAAAATTATTGTCAGGCATCGAGGAAATTTCAGTTTGAAAAAATAATGAAACAATTGCGAGGACTTTTTTGGTGTTTTCTCTCTTGTGTTACTTTATTGGAACTCATTATAATTTAATTTTTATTTTTGACATGGATATGTCTTAGCTCTGGGGGGGAGGTTTGACGTGGAAATATCTTAGCTCTTAGGGGGGAATTGGTAGTTTTCAAAACCAATATTTGAAACAGTGACGTTATTTAGTTGGTGACGTCATATGGTTAATGACATTATAGTTTGGTTATAAGCTTGGTTAACAGCTGTTTAGACGAAGTGAAAACATTACCTTCAGATATATCCATGATCTAAACACTAATTCCACCGGGAAGTAAATACAAAATTTTTTGAAAAAAAAAACGAAAGTGAAAAGATTTCCAAATTTGAGTTGAGAGTGAATATATCCGTTTTGAGGCTCCATGAACTAAAAAAAATTGGTTTACTGAGTGATGTCTGTCAGTCTGTCAACTGTCAGTCTGTCAATCGGTCAGTCTGTCAGTCTGTCACTTTTTGTCATTCCTTTTGTCATTCCGTCAGCCTATCGGTCCGTCGGTAATGGTGAAAGCACTCCTTCCTGTGGAGCCTGTAGTAATTTGTGCCACCACTTCTTCCCCGAGGAGAGAGATTTTTACTTTTCTACTGAACTGTAGTGCCTCGATCCACCCATGGAGCTCTCCGCTAAACCCATGAGTCCTTGCAGCGTTCAACACAGCAGATGTTGATATGTTGTCGAATGCTCTTTGAATATCCAGGAAGGCTCCGAGTTTCTCTATTCCAATTCTCTGTTGTCCAAGGTATCTTCTATTCTCCCCACGAGCTGGTGTAAAGCACACTCACAGGATTTACCTGACGTATAAGCGTGCTATTGTTCATGAAGAGGAACTTGTCTGAGTGCACCATCCCAGATGAATCTGACGACCAGCTTCTCCAACGCCTTCAGAAGAAATGAGGACGGGCTACTCCGGGTATTTACTTCCTAATAAATCGAAACAACCCAAACTGAGCTGAGCTCTTGAGAGGATATATTCTAAACCGTCCACCAGAGGAGAAAGGGTGTTTGTTCTGAGCTATAGGGTGTGTATTATGAAATTACAAATGAAGGTTCACTGCGGTAGAACTTCCCGATCATATGATAAGGGTTTGTTGAGTTGAAGCCTAAATATTCTTGGGGTATTCTCTAACCTGAACCTGGACCTTTTAAATTTATGGTAGTTGAATTCCCCGAAATAGGTAGATAAGTCTTCCTATCTTTATGATTGCCTTTCACATTACTCTAACTTATTTCAGAGTTCAATTCTTTTATTCGTAAAATATAGAATAGCCTTCGGGCTATTCAAAGAGTAAGAATTAATTTCCGATCTAAATAAACTAAGGTCGAGAAACAATTTTTTATATGCATTTTATAGATTGTCCCCAATGACATTGACGCTTTTTTTTGGACCGGTGGACAAGCTTTGCAATTTCCTCTTCGTAGAAAAAATGCTGCCTGGGAACTCTGCCACTCGACGCGCGCCTGGAGTTCTTCTTCGTCCTCGAAGCGCTCAGATGTCAGACAGGACTTCCGCAGAAACATGTGGTAGTCACTTGGAACCACATCGATTCTGTAAAAATGATATAGGAAAACCTCCAATTTGAATCCAGTGATTCTAGGGTTCGATACGCTGTGTGTGATCGGGCATTGTCATGCACACATATTTTTTATGCCAACATTCAACAGCTTTTTCGTATTTTACAACAATTTTTTTTATTTCGGGTATTTTTCTGTAAATTAGAAATCCTTTTAAATTATCCTTATAATTTACATTTTCCCTTAATTGCTACTGTTGTAACAGTTCCCTCCATCACCATTAGTTTAGATATATTATTTAAATAAAGTGGAGTATTTATCTAAATGAAAGCGACGTGCGTGGCCTGATATCTGCTAACGGGGATCTCGCGTGCGCCGGTCGCGGGTTCGAGCCTGTTCGCGCCTTCATTATTCTTTGATAACGAATGACAACACATTCACCCACACTGAAATTATATTTTAGTTTATACGTCACAATATTGCGTGCGTATGTCAGCGCTTCACGCCCTTCACGAAATTCTAAAATGTAAACAATGTGTGAATAGTACAGTAGCCAATCGACTTTTTCATCCATAATCGTTAATGGAATGGTGTCAACTAGCATTTAATGTATTCTTTATGTGGCCTATACATACACATATTCATATTCTATCTATAAATATATAGGAATCATTTTATATTGTTATAGGTCATTAAAACTATAAAGAGATATTTGTAGAAGAAAATCTGTTTTAGATTAAAACTAAAGCATCTTCTTCAGTGGTGAATATCGTGTTTTACCACATAAGAATAATACATTTTTTTGAAAGAGTTACTGGCCACAAAATTGTCATAGAACTATTATTGAGGTTTTACATTTTTGACGTGGATAAGCTCAGGGGGGCCAATCCGTTAGATCACTATTCGAAACGGTGACGTCATATGCTTAGAGTAACGTCATGTGGTTATAGGAAAGATGTTCGAGGAACTAAAAACATTCCCTTTAGATATATCCATTGTCTAACCTATTACCTACAGGGAAGTAAATACAATCATTTTGTTTAAGAGATTAGAAAACATTTAATGTAATTTGATATAATAATGGTTTCATCATATTTCAAATATCACTAAGCCATATTAATTTTCAATTGCTAAACTTTCAAAAATAATTTATTTGTTCAAATTTTAGTTCAACAAGTTTACAGAACAAAACATATTTTACATATACCTAGGATTGAAATTGCATGCAAATATTGTAACAATTTTAAAATGTAATAATGAAATAGTAATATATCACTTTTTTATGTTAGAGCGACTAAAATATTAATATTTTTTCAGGGTTCCTAATTCTAGTGAAATCCCAAAAGTCTGCATTTTAAAATTTGTATCATAAATATTTTATTAAGTACAAAATGTTTTTAAATGTATTTCTTATGTGAACATTACTATGATATATTTTCTATCGTACATTGACACAAATATAACTCAGTGTAAATTTGCCAGAAATTTACAAGTTTACCTTGTTAAATTACGTCACTACAATTTTGGCGTTGATATGATCTGATGAAGCTAAACGTTAAATCAATGTAAAATTGTTGTCGTTTGGATTTGATTTTCCACAGTTAGATCAAATCCCCAGCCGTTACCTCTTGGGAGTCGATTACAGCCGAAACTTTGATTTTAAACAAAAAACACGCTCATGCCGCTTTATTATTGGCTGCAGAATGTCGGTAGCTGTGAAAAGTTAGTTTTTCTGTTTAATACCTAGAGCTGTAATATTTTTTGTTATTTTGAAGTTTTTACATCAGAAAAACAAAAAATGCCTACCTGAGTTTTATCTGTCTGTCTTTCTTCCTGAAACACTAAATAAGGCCTTTTCATAACGCTTCTCCATGAAAACAAGAGCACCCTTAATTAGGTAACTTATTTTCATTGTTATATAACTTTTTGAGAAGCTTTCGTTTACTTTAAATTGAGCCACGCCCTGTTAACACGAAATAATAATAATGGGTATTAAAAAAACTCGCATATTATTCAATCTAATGTATAAAAAAAGGTTAGGAAGCTCTGAGTAATATTTGACACAGTTTTACTGAACATGTAATATAATAGCAAGAAATAGCCAGCAGTCAAAGCAAAATCAATATTAGTTTGTTACTATAAATCATTGCTTTTGAGTTAGAATTTTGAAAATTGTTTAAAATATCAAAGTTTTTTGAAATTCATATTATCGATTGATTTTAATTATTTATTTTACATTTAATTGGACTTTTTCTATCGCTCTAGTGTTTTAAACTACACTACGATCCTGGAGGTGGAGAAACTCTTCTCATTTTTAAGTGATTACCTAATAATTTACATTAAAAAATTGAATATACTATATTGATTGACTACAGTCGTGCTCTGACTGTCGTTCTGAGCACACGCTATCTTGTGTCGCCCCGCTAGCTCGGAGACGGAGTGTTGTGGTTATTTGTTGCTTTATCAATGTAGTTTTTATTTTTAGTACATGATAGATAAGTATTGTGAACATGATATAATAATACCCGTAACCTAATATTTTAATGTAGGTTAATTAGGTAAACACTTGAAAACGTGATGAGTTTTTCCACCTCCAGAAACCTAAGTGTAGTTTAAAACGCTAGAGCGATAGGAATAGTCCAAATTAAGGTAAATAAATAATTAAAAATTATCTAACCATAAAATGTTTCATTTACGTATAAATAATTTCACATATAATACAAGATACCAAACAAAATCTTAACAAGATCATATTTTTACGACAGATTTATCATACATATCTTTCAGGATTACGTAACAGCATTTGTTAATCAATGCATCATCATTTCAGAAATAGTGTGAGCCAAACAGATTAAAAAAAATTGTTCGATAATATTGAACAATTGATGTTAATTCCATCATAAAATTAGGTCCTGAATTCCTAAACTAAAATTTTCTGATTTATTTAAGTGTAGGAGCTTATATTTTAAACCATTTATTTATTTTAGAGTTTATTTTTAGACCCTTTATAGTAAATGAATATCAAATAGCCATTTATAACATATCATACTAATCCAATTTACAAGGAAAATAAATTTTA
Organism: Nephotettix cincticeps; assembly: GCA_023375725.1. NCBI lineage: Eukaryota > Metazoa > Arthropoda > Insecta > Hemiptera > Cicadellidae > Nephotettix > Nephotettix cincticeps. The sequence continues at coordinate 65,173,622 of CM041789.1, read as the reverse complement.
AGTGAGTAAAATGAGTTTAAAAACTAAACTGATCGGAAAATCTGCATCCTCAATAATATTTATAATATAAAACACTCTCTTATGTGAAAATATATTGTCTGCTCTTATTTGGGCTTCAGATATATCAAAAATTGTATATTCCGATAGAGAACAAGATAATTTTAACTCAATAGTACTTGTAATAAAAAATGAAGTAATTTTTAAAGAAAAGTAAACTAGGAAAACAACAGAAAAATAAAAAAGTTTACATAACCTCTTGCCTAATTTCTACCCTCTTTCCGGAAAACAGAAAACATGCATTCCCAACCAATCCTGATTGCTGTTGGAAAAAGTATATATTAAAAAAATCAAAGTTTACAATCATAGCCACTTTCCTAATACCTTCACATTACCTTCATTTCTCAAAACAGAAAACGGCAATTCCCAAACAATCCCAATCATTGTTGAACAGTAAGATAATATTTTAGCGAATCGCCATTTTTGGTCAAAACCATAAATCCGCCATTTTGGATTGGAACAAACATTATTCTGTTTTGACGTATTATTTACAATAAACTTTGCAAGTGAGATTTAATTAGCATGGATAAATTTGTTTTATTTCTTTTCGATGTAGGTATTCAAAATTTATAGATATTTTCCACACAAAATTTTTAACTCGTCAATTTCAGAAACAATTTTACGTATTTCACTCAACATTCAACTTTCACTCATCCTTTTTTTATACCTTTGCAAAAGCGAATACTGTTCAACCAATTAAATGAGTCAAGGGAGAAGTAAATCAAATCAATGGAGAGAGAGGATATACTGTAGTATTGTTGAAGCAGACCCGCGCAGATTGTAGTGATCACAATCGTTCGTATATTATTTTAGAGGTCACTCATGACGTACAATAAATGACTGATTGACACATGTTGGTTGATAGAAATTATGCATCAAGCAATTTTTATTTGCTTCTTTTTCAAGTTACAACAAATGTCAACCCGAAAACACAAGTTAGGAAGTACTGTTGCAATGTACTTATGATTTATGATAGAGAACAAGATAATTTTAACTCAATAGTACTTGTAATAAAAAATGAAGTAATTTTTAAAGAAAAGTAAACTAGGAAAACAACAGAAAAATAAAAAAGTTTACATAACCTCTTGCCTAATTTCTACCCTCTTTCCGGAAAACAGAAAACATGCATTCCCAACCAATCCTGATTGCTGTTAAAAAAAGTATATATTAAAAAAAATCAAAGTTTACAATCATAGCCCCTTGCCTAATACCTTCACATTACCTTCATTTCTCAAAACAGAAAACGGCAATTCCCAAACAATCCCAATCATTGTTGAACAGTAAGATAATATTTTAGCGAATCGCCATTTTTGGTCAAAACCATAAATCCGCCATTTTGGATTGGAACAAACATTATTCTGTTTTGACGTATTATTTACAATAAACTTTGCAAGTGAGATTTCATTAGCGTGGATAAATTTGTTTTATTTCTTTTCGATGTAGGTATTCAAAATTTATAGATATTTTCCACACAAAATTTTTAACTCGTCAATTTCAGAAACAATTTTACGTATTTCACTCAACATTCAACTTTCACTCATCCTTTTTTTATACCTTTGCAAAAGCGAATACTGTTCAACCAATTAAATGAGTCAAGGGAGAAGTAAATCAAATCAATGGAGAGAGAGGATATACTGTAGTATTGTTGAAGCAGACCCGCGCAGATTGTAGTGATCACAATCGTTCGTATATTATTTTAGAGGTCACTCATGACATACAATAAATGACTGATTGACACATGTTGGTTGATAGAAATTATGCATCTTGCAATTTTTATTTGCTTCTTTTTCAAGTTACAACAAATGTCAACCCGAAAACACAAGTTAGGAAGTACTGTTGCAATGTACTTATGATTTATATAGTATTTTCAAACTTTTCTTCAACTCTTTGCTACTTTGCACTACCCCCAACTAAACTATTTAGAGAAACAAATTTTATGTATAAGATAATTAATTTATAAATTTACCAATGTTGTAGCTCAGAGGTAACGCACTGACCTGAAAGTCAAACGTTCCCGGTTCGGAATCAGTGGAAGTCCCCTCTTGCTCGCTTGCAACTAACTGCGATACCTCACTGTCTAGTAAGTTTCGGTTTCGTTCTACCCCATGACAAAATACGCCTCCACGCTAAAAATAACACAGCTAAGATAGGGAGAATAAGCGTTGCAGAGCATTCAAATGTTCATTATATGTATGTAAGCAATGCAAAATAAAATTAATTCGATAGGGGATAAACAATTTTACTGATCCTTATGTATCTTGTTTATTAAAAAATTTGAGCTGGGCCTGGTCAAAAAATACCACTTTTATATAAATCACAACAGTTTATTTAAAAATGTTTTTTACGCATCACCTTCATAAGTGCAGATTTGTGTCTATCAAGCACTGTCTACTGCACAATACTAATTCAATTGGCGCGTTTTGAATCACAATTGCTCGAAATTTTGTTTACGCCAATACAGCCGGGGTAAACACTTTACGAGCCCCTTAGTTCACCGCTCTATGAGCCCGTCCATGGTTTTTAGCAGATAAGTTAAATAGCTCGAAATCAAATCAAATCCATTTGTTTCATTACTGTACAGTATTTCTACAGTGAATCAAAATTACATAAAAGATATGCATGAGTTACAAAGTTCCTGTGTGCTAAGCGAGTTTTTATTAAAGTACTTTAAAACATAATTATTAGTTTTATTACCCATGGAAATTTAAATTAACTATAGTAAAAAGGAAAAAATATTATTTTAGAGGGTTGCTGTCATTTGTATTTTTAATAATAAGATGATGTGTATAAAAAACAAAAAATAATAAAGGTAAGTTTATTACATTTTAATAGAAAAATTATAATAAAATTAGCATTTCGCATAGTTGATTATACAAAATAAACATATTACAAATTTATATTTAGAGAAAAGTTTTACAAGATTTTAAAAATATATTTTAAGAATAACCGAGGCTGAGATAATATTTATTCATTGGAAAAATATTGGAAGATATAAAAAAATTGGAAGAATTTGAAGACTCCTGAGTATACTATCTAATTTATGAATAGTGTAGCTTAATCTGCTGTGATTTGGGAGCCAATGTGATACTAGTACGGACCTCGAATGTAGCCATTACGCTTTAGGGCAGATGATGGAGACCTGATGACTGATGTATTTGCTTAATCATCTAGAAGCTGTTCATCTATGTGAGCTCCGGCACTCATATCATGGCTCGCCCTAGGCTCTACTTACGTTTCATGGAAACGGTCATTACAACCCCATCTGATCGCACAAAAATTTACGATTTTAAATAATTCTTCTTCTTCTGGAAATGCATAAACTCTGTGAATGTTGGTTACATATGGTACATTCAACGCTAGCGTGATCTTTCGATGAATCAGAAAACCAATAGGAGGGCACAATTTATGTTTATTCTGCATGATATATAGTCGTATTTGTACTGTTAAATAATGATTATCTAATGTATCCCATGACAAATGGGATATCTAATGATATACCATTCTTTTTTGTCCTCAATAACATGTAAATATAAAGTTTCTTTTATTAAACTGTGTATGTATTATACAGTTAATAAAATGTTGCAATATTAATTTATTTGGCAATGTTTATGGGAAAATTTTAGATTGTATAGCTTATGCAATAATGTTCTAATACTTAAATTTCAAAGATGCATTAGATTGAACAGTAATAAGTTGATAAAGAAGTATTTAAAACAAAAGATTTAATGGTAAATCATAATGAAGGTTAGTTTTTTAATGATGACACTGACTAAAGGAACATATATTGTTATAAAAGCATTTTTACTAGGTCTTATGAATCGGAGTTATCTCCGAAGCTTGAATTTTCACTATCTGAAGTGACATCTTCGTTGTCGTCTCCTAAATGGATGATAATCTCATCTACTGCGTCTTCCATCACGCCATCTTTGGTCCAATATTCGTTTTCAATGTCTATCATGTATGCACAATATTTCATCTATAAAGATGGAGTCACAGAATTCAGGACTTTCGTTGTCACCTCGGTAAGAACGCTTAGTGACTTAACCTGGTTAAAAATAGATATTATTGAAAAAACGTAATAAAAACTTTAAAGTGGATTTTTAAAAATAAAAATAGCTATTTTAAGTCGCGTATCTGCTAGAGTTTATTTGTTACACGAAATATTTAGTTGATATTTGGCGAGTCGCTTCTTATCATGGAAAGATTTCTAAACTAAATTTTCAAAACCTCGTTGGCGTAGGCCAAAGCAAACACTAGATCAATTCTTTGATATCCAATGCCTTTATATTAGAATTATAAATTAATTTAACAACTGGGAATTATAGTAGCTGCGACAGAAGTATTAACTTAATTTTGATATATTAATTTCAGTTACACATAAATATAATTTTGAATATGTAGATCACCGAAAATAAAAATATGATATCAATCTAGACTTGTTAATTAATAGCCCAACAGCCAATGGCTGTTAACTAAGGGGCCTACAGTTTAACGTAGAATCCGAACCATGGCCTCTGAATTACGAATTGGTCTAAATATTAGGTTGGTCTTTTTTGTGGATTAACGTAGTATTCAATAGTGCGGATGTTAATCTACACTAGAGAACACTACACCCACCGACCATCGCTCACAACTTTTCACAATTAGTGTCTTCCAAGTAGCTGAATTACAGGACATCGCCACCGTCCCAGTGAAATTATTGTAGCCAACAGTAATAAACTTTAACCATCAGATGGAAGTGGAAAAACATCAAAATTTCATAATATATGTTTCTAACCCCAACGATAATATTGTTGGTATAGTACTGCCGCGCGAAAATAAAAAATATTTTTAATCAATATTCTGTAGCTTTTACAGAAAATATTCTATCTTTAACTTCACTGGATGTAAACTTTCTCCTGTTTACGAACGAAATCCAAAGTTGAATTACCAAATCTCAAAGAAAACGTATACATCCAATAAATTCAAATTTCACCTGGTTAATTTTATATTGTTGGTTTACTCCATACATAAACAAACGAAAATAAAACAAATTTTGGAAACTCAATTCAGACTTCAACGTTCAGTTAAATATTTCATTCGATTCAATACGTTTTTATTTTACACAAAGCGTACAACCAAACCGCAAAGAGTGGTTTGGAAACGTTTGTATGGAAACAAAGTTGTTCCCTCATGAGATAGGCTGAACGATACAAGATGAGATTGCCAAGTCGCACGTGTCGCAGGAAAGATCATTTCTCATGTCTGCCCTGGGGTCTCAAGAGTTATTGAAGGTTTCGTTCCACGGTTGGTTTCCTTTCAAGGCGGGTTTAGTGAGCAAATATTTTAGCAATCGGTACTACATAATGCAGTATATTTACAGAAAATAAATAGAACACTTTCAATGCTGCAACAGTTAAGATATATTGTGAGTTGGTCATGCTGTGGACACAGTAGTTTTCAAAGGTTAAGACAGTTTTCTCAATTTTATAGATTAGATTATTATAAATACAGTACTCATTCAACTTTTTTGTTTGAAAACATGGTAAAATAAATATAAATCCCTAGAATATATATTTTTTTCTGGGGGAAATCAGTTATTGTGATACGAAATAGCAACGCAAGTATGTATGTATCCAATACCATAATACGAGCAAGATTTGTATATATATGTATATATATATTTGCACACGGATCTCTAAAACGGCACTAAGGATTTTCTTTAAATTTTGGAAATAACTAATTTCTGAGTAGAAAATAAGTTCTAGATAGGTCTAATGTCCAGGAAAATTCTTGTTTTCTTGTAATATTAAGATTAAAATCTAAAAATTTAACATTACGCTTATGGAGAATCAAATGTAAACAATGCAAACCAAAACAGCTGTTTATAACTGTTTGACAGTTGTTGATTGAAGATGGTTGCAAACAATATGTGAATAGAGGTTTTGCATTAATATTTATTTTACGTATGTAATAAATGAAAAATTATCAAATTACTAAACAATTTGTAAAGACTAAAGGGTAAAATAACTGTGTGAAATAAAAGCAGAGAAAATTATTTCCAAAATCTTTTGTGTTTTGAAAGAAAAACATATTCATTTTATTGCTTGAAGCCACTGTAACAAACCAATTAACTGGTGTAAATTAAATTTCTCTTTTGCTTTTCAATCATCATTCTTTTTCTAGCAAAATCAGTTGATCACAGGATAATAATAACAAACTGTATGGACATTTATATTCAGTATAAGATTAGCTAAGACAATTGAGGTTGGCCAAAAACTCTTAAACGACGACGTGAACTTGTCTGACGCCGTAGCTCAGTTAGTAGAGCTCAGATCTCAAGTATGCAAGGTCGCGTGATCGATCCCCACCCGAGGGCTATATTTATGTTCAGTATTTATGCCATATTAATTAAGGGGTATGAAAACGGTTTTATTTAAACCACATAAATGTTTTCATTAAGCAGTAAATTTGTTTTAATTTTGCTAATTAACTTGTAAAATACATGTCTTATTCTATCCGAGCAAAGCTCGGTCACCAGGTACTTTTATATTAAACATTAATTATGTTAGCAATAGATTACAATTTGAAATGGTGACCTCCCAAGGTAATTATTTTAAGCCAAGTATGAATGAGGATTGCGTAAAGATTATTGTGGCACGATCTTGTAGTCTTGTTACTGACTAAGACTGACATGTTTCTTAGACAGGACTGTTAATTAATAGCCCAACAGCCGATGGTAAGTAATGGACCTATAGTTTAATGCGGAATCCAATCCACGGCCTCTGAATAACGAATTAGTTTAGTTATGAGGATAGTCTTAGAGGATTAACGCAGTATTCATTAGTATGAACGTTAATCCACACAAGAGAACACTACATCCACCGACCATCTGTCACAACTATCCACAATTCGTCCTCCAAGTAGTTGGATTACAGGACACGCCAACGTCCCAATCGTAAAAGGGACATACAGTTTATCGTGGGATCCAAACCATATTTGTCTCTCAATTACAAACTGGTTTATCTCTATATATAAAATTGAATGTATGTCTGTCTGTATGTATGTATGTATGTATGTCCTTTATGCGTTGCCAAACTACTCATCCGATCGCCATGAAATTTTAGGAAGTTGCTCTACATGTGTCCGGGAAGGTTTTAGTGAAAAAATATTTTCGAAAACCCCATAAGTTTCCATTTTATGACGTTTTAAATTTCTAATGTTAACCTTATGGAGAGTAAGTTTGTTTACAAAATGTCTACAATGAAAACATTTGATTTCTTAGCTACAGCTGATTGGTTTACTTTCCATTAGCAATACCGTATGCTTTACTATCCAATGCCATCTGAATCATTCATTAATGTTAAACTATGAAGTAAATGTGTACTGTAAAAAATGAACAACTTTATTATCCACGTTAATAGTTTACGGTTTTGGGGGATTATGTATTTATATTTTTATTTTCTGCCTGATTAAAGTCACGTGTTTATATGATAATTACAATGTTTATATTATTACGTTTATTATAATAATCAGCTGTTGTATATCTTTCCTATAAAAGCCGTATTACAGTTAGGTTTCGTTTGGGTTTTGAACATTGTGAATTAATCCATGCAGATTTATTTGTTTTATGGGAATGTTATTAATATGTTTTATCGTTTCAGTATTGTTATTCACTATGCCGCGACTCAGAATATATAACCTTTTACAATGAAGCCGTATTGCTATTCGACTTCAAACATGGCCAATCTTAACATATGTATTTACTGTCAGGCGTTACGAAGTTCGCCGGGTCAGCTAGTTAATTATAAAGATTGTCTTTTCGGATGAAAATAGTATTCAATTATATTCAAAAATAGTATTGCGGACATTAATCTACACAAGAGAATACCATATCCAATGGCCATTGATCACAAACTTTCCTTAGACACAACTGTAAAATAATAGTTTTTGGGACCTAAGGTTTACCGTGGAGTGCGAACCACTGCCTCTGAATTACAAAATGTTCTAATTATAAGGATGGTCCTTATGGATTAACGTAGTATCCAATGGTGCGGACGTTAATCCACACAAGAGAACACTATATCCACACACCATCGTTCACAACTATTCACAATACGTGACCTCCAAGAAGCTTAATTACAGGAAACTCCACGGTCTAAATAAGGATTTGATAGACAATTTTACTAAAAGTAAAGTAAAGTTTCGTGTAACCTTCTGGCCAAGGTCTGATGTTAAAGTTTTCAGGTCGCACTACTGCCTCTAACGTGACCTAACGACTACTTATGTAGCCGGGACCAACGGCTTAACGTGCCTTCCGAAGCACGGTGACAGTCTGAGAAATTAAATTTCATGTGTCATGACCGGGAATTGAACCCGGGTCTTTTGGGTGGTAGGCCAGTACTCTACCCACTCAGCTATAACTGCCACGACAATTTTACTATTACAGTTGTGTCTCGTTCAAAAGAAATTAGTCCTACAAGTTTTATTTTATTACTTCTTCGTCAATTACATTCGATTTCAAGTTCCTAGTTCCAAGTTCCTCAAGTTCTATAGTTTCTAAAAGAGATTGTAACACGCCAGTACGAGTATAATATCATAGGTGTTACTAACAAAAAGATTTTTTTAGCTTTAAAATTAGCATGACTTCTTTTTTATGTTCAAAGCTTTAGGCCTACACCACGATCACCGGTGTTCTGAAACCCAAGGAAAATAAAGCAGATGTTTGTTTATTATATAGATTTATATTAAAAATTACGTATTTATTATTAATCTGATAAGTAACTGGCTGGGTTGTGTAAATGTACCGTATCTCTGGTGTAAAGGTATTCACCGTATCTTCTGTTTTATGGTTTTTTTCATTTTTTTTAAATCAAAAATTAAAAAAAGTTAGGGTAGTTTACCCCTAAAAATCCTTAAAAATGTAAAGATCCTAATTTCTTAAAAATTGCTTAAAAGATTTTGAATGAATTTGATAGTTTATAGTGCTACTATACTAAATAATTTGACACCACCCGTATGCCTGTAAAAATGATGGTTCAAAAGTTAGGGACCTTTAAAAGTAAAAAAATATTTTCAGCGAAAACGATAAATTGAAGTATAATTTGACTATCACTATTGACCAGCTTAATAACTAAACATATTAGTATTTTTTTTATTATTTGTCTACGACTAACGGGTCCGGAGAAATGTTTAATATACTGTCCACTATAAACGCAGTACGTTGTCTGGGAGCGCCCAATGTTATTCTTATGGAGAATATTACAAAATAATTTTTTTTCAACCGTTTTCCATGAGTTTTAGTATGAAGCGTCCTATCACCCAAAAAAACCCATTAAAAAAAGCTTGGTATTATCGGGGACGGGAGTTCCCCCCCATAAAATTGTAACAATTAATTTTATTTTGTTTCTCTTGTTTCAGATACTGAATGATTTTTTTTAAATAATCTTTTACTGACATTTAGATACATTTTAAATAATATGATAGTTTTATTACAGATTGATATTTCCAAATTCACTTAAGGGAGAAAGTATGTCAGTCCACTGAAACCGTTTATTTCTTGACGCTTGCAGTATCTATGGTAGAGAAGCGGCTGGGGTTTTTTGATTTACTGAAAATTGCATTTTTTCTCCTTTTGGTACACTTTTGACGCTTATTTGTTACCCGATTTTAATAAATATTTTACAGAACATCTTTATATAATAATAATAAATTAAATTGAGGTACGTTACTAAATTATTGATAATTCCCTTGTTATATTTTTTTTATTTAAACATTACAAAATATTTGTGTTTTTTATTTCATTATATATATATATTTTTTTATCCTCAAAACAACAATACATCAGTTAGTTAACTGTTGAAAAAAATATGTAGAACAATGTATACATTTTTCAGTTGATAGTGTACTTCTTAAAGAAGTGATGTGTACCTAAAAATGGTAATTTTAAACCAATACAAATTTACTGCGGGCTACAGGTTACCGAAAAAAACTTTAGATCAGCTTTAGCAAGGAACTATATTTTAATACAGCCAAAAATATATCAGTATCTAAAACTTGATACGTATTATATATTCACTTGTCAAGATTTATGGCCGTTATTACTTCAAATAGTTAAATTTATAAATAAATGCCGTTTTTCAGTTTTTTCTACGTTTTCAATAACGAGTAAAATGTTTTAATATGTAAAGTTATTTTTTATTATATTATTCATAATATTTGTATCTATTTCCGTGTTTGACAAGAATTAGTTTAGTTACTGACAACGTTCACGTTGAATTTTATTACATAAAATATTTAAAAAGGGTTCACATTTATTTCTCAATCCAAAACTTTAATGACATTGGAGTTGCAAGTTTTGTGGGAAAGAGGTCATCTGTCTCAAAACTCATGGGAACAAAGGATTTATGGTCATCGAGTCTCTCGGACAGTCGGACAGTGTTGCAAAAAATAAAAAATAAAACTAAAAACAATTAAATTCCTCTGTAAAAACTATTCATCTAACCATCTGTTTTTATATTTAAAATTTTCTTATGTCTTACAAATTGTTTCGTTTTACAAACACCATCCCCCTCAGAGCTAAGGGGCATCCCCCTCCGTTTAAATCACCTATTTGTTTGGGAAATATTATTTATCAACTAATGAGATGAAAAAAAACTAGCGGAATTAAACCCTAAATTTCAAAAAAATATACAAATCTACATATTTTAAGGTTATGAATTATGAAACCTGTTTTTAGTGGAGAAAAATTGGAAAAAGTTGAATTTCCCGTATAAGATCAATACAGATAGTTTTTTAATGGCGTTTTTAATGTGTGTTTAGTTTTTTTATGAGGTGAACAGGAATAAGTGAACAGAAAAATTAAATCAATCGGAAAAGCGGGTGTTTTTGCAAACATTGTTTTTTATGTTAATCGATGGATTGCATTTACATATAGGTTGGAAAATACAAATTTTCATCCATTACAGTATAAGTTTTAAATTTAAATGAAGCAAGATTAAAAATATCACAATTTTTTGAAATATTGAAACCAAATATAAAATGATCCAAAAATTATTATTTTTAGAAGCCTTTTACTAAACTTTGAAGACAAAAATATGTATATTTAGACTTGCATATGTCTTAGCTCGGGGGGGATGTTGGTGATTTTTAAGATGGAAAATATGTAACAGGTTGCTATAGAAACTAGTACCAGAGTTATTGAATTTAAATATAAATGAATTAGAAGAGCCGTTTGGATGAAGTGAAAACATTACCTTTAGACATATCACTAATCTATCCTATTTCCCACAAGGAAGTAAATAGAAACATTTTTAATTTATAATATTTTATGATTAAATTTCACATTTTTTATTGTGGTGCATACGGCTTCATAGATACTTTTTATTGAGTAATATTCTGTCAAAGACAATATTATGAACTAACTTTTGAAAGCATTACAGCCATCTTAGTTAAAACAATGAATATCGTTTTACGTTTTAAAAATTTTGAGTTAGGTAAATTGAAATTTTAATACATAAATTCCTTACTAATTTGCACATCCGAGAGTGTGTAGATATTACGTAATCCAAAAACAGCACATGCAATGTGTGGTGACATAATTAAATAACTGTTCATCCGGTAGAGGATTACTGTAAATTTGTCACATGATTACGCCTTTGATGTTAAGCATCGGATTGTGCATGATTATATGTTAAGCCGCTCTCGCAGATTACTACGGGATCATTTCTGAATATCACAGTCGCTTCTGTTTAATAATGTTTGTTGTATTGCTTTGTGGGCTTAGGATGTTTTAAGTGATGAAGTTTTAAGATGATGTCCTAATAAATAAAACATATTAGTTAAATTCATTCGAGCACTTGAGCTTGTTTGTTGAAACCAATATCGAAATAGGTTTTACGTGTGAGAAACACATAACCATAGCTTACATTACTTAGAATTTGAGCTTAAGAATAATCAGCTGCAATTATTGGAATAAAAAGGAGGAAAATACATTGAAATAACATACTATATGTGTGTTAGTATAAATAAAAATATATTTGTAATTTGTTATTTAATATAATATGGGGATATTATACATCATAAAAAAATAAGAGCATTTACTCCCTGTCATAAGAAATTTAAAAACATTCGGGTTTTGACATGTATTAATAGCCGTGAACTAGGTGAAGCTGAAAAAATCCTATCACCATATTACAAATAATAAGGAATTATATCGATTTACTTGTTCTCCATAATAATACTTACTAGTGCTAAAATAGATTTATTTTTTCTTTAGCAAATAGATTTTACTTTCTATATAATATACTATCAAATTTTTATTATTTTAATTATATATACCATTAGCATTATTTATATCTTTTTCTTTATTTCTTATAAAAATTTTATTTAAAAAAAAAACCAAACCAAAGTCTACTATTTTCTAATCATTCTTTACATCATAAGTAATAAGTCTTTTACAAATCCCTAAATCCATCTTCGGATAGTGCAATTTTGTGAGTAATTTCACATTTACATTGTCTCTACCGAATTTCATCAAGATTGGAGTTTTTACACGAGTCGTGTTTAAAAATTGAGTTTAGACGAAAAATAACCCACAATACTTGATCCCTGGTTTATATTATGAACCACAGTAATAGCTATGCTTTCCTATGGGAAATTAGCTAAGGTCCTGTAAAAGTAATAAAGGAAATAAATAAGTTTTACTTATTTACAATTCAATATAAATTAATTTTTATCTCCATCGTTTATATTTTTAAACATTATCATAATATTTAAATATTAAGAATTTTTATCAAATAAACACTTGATATTGCTGGACGTCATTGGGAACAAAATAATTGCGGACACAAAAACAATGAATAATTAAAATAATGGAAACACAGAATCACAACGCAACATAATGAGGCTATTAGGCTCTACAAACAGCCATAACTGCGTTAGTGGTCAACTACTCGATGGCTACAATGAAGTAGAGCATGACCAAAACACTTAACTCGCATTGGTTGTGTGTGATTACAGCATTTCTATACAGGGTACTGATTAATGTCAGGGACAAACTTCAAGGAATGGTAGTACTCATCAAAATAAACAAAAGATATCCAATAAACATATGTCGAAAAATCATTCGTTTAGCCGCTTGCCGCCATTTTGTATTTGTTAAAAAAATCTTTGTCTCAAAAAACCATTTAAGCTACAGAAATATAACTTTGCACTCACATTTATTGGCCGAAGAGAAAACTTCAAAGTGTCATTTAGTTTGCTTTAATTTTTTCATAACAGCGGTGGTTAAAAATAAAAAAAAACATTAACTTCATAAATTTTTTACATGATATATAAAAGAATATGATTTTAATTTTAAATCTAACGATATTTTGTTACACGAAATCCATCCACGGATAAGCGAGATAGTGCACTTTGATTTCGGTAGCTCAAATGGCTCTTGAGATATAACGACTTTTGTAACAAATACAAAATGGCGGCTATAGGCTAAACGTAGATTTTTCTACATATGTTTATTGGGTATTTTTTGTTAATTTTCACAGGTAATACCATCCCTTAAAGTTGTCCCCGACTTGTGATTACCCTGTATATTTTAACTAAGAAATGTAATAAGATATATACTTATTATTATATTCCGTTAAATTGCACTTTATATTAGGTTAAAGATTCCATGAGTGATTTGGGATAAAATTTCAATTCATCGTGAGTACTCGTGAATAGGAAAAATATGTATGTTTTCCTCAACCCTATCATGAAATGTTTAAACGAAACTGTATTTATGAACTTAAAATACATCCATCTAGTAGTTTGTGTACATATTTGTGTGTGGTTTTCGTACATATTTTCATATGTACGAAAAATTAGTAATTAAAATGTTGTAACCAAAAATTATTAGCTTAAACCTAGGATATTTTTTCACGAAATTGGAGTGATTTTTTACAAGAATATGTCTATGTCTCAACTCTGGGGGATGGCTTATTGGCAATCCGTCAAACGATAATTTGAAACGAAAGTGACGTAATAATAAGGTCAGCTGTTTAGAGAAACCGAACGTATTTTCTTTAGAGATAGCCATGACTAAGCTATTTACCCAACGGAAGTAAACACATTTGTATTCAATGTTACGAGGTATTGATTTGAAGTAGGCTGATTAACCTGTTTATACAAATACACGGACATAGTCGAATGTGACAGTAAAAGTGTTGGTGTGTTTAGCACCAGTTTACCCTGTCGCAGGCAGTGTTTAGATTCGTCTTGTTAGTGTCTCTGTTGACAATGTCACTTGTTTTCTCTCTTGCGTTGTTACGCCATGTTCTCTCAGATGTTTCTATTTGTTTAACTCTTCTACACACTGTGACTCCAAGTTTGCATTTAAACTTTCGGCAATACTGTAGTCACAATACGAATCTGAAACATATTCGTATATGTATATTGTACTGGACGCCGTTTAAATTTTGGTATATACGTTCAAAAATGATAAATCATTTCAACATCCTCTCTCTTTTTGGTTATGTTCGTTACACAATTCTTATATAATAATACTGGACACTGAGGAAATCAGTGGTGCAAGTTTTAAGAAAAAGTAAATTTTAAAGACCTACATTTTTTAGAATGACTGGTGACTGGAAGAAAATATTATGCATGCACTAGAGCCCTATTAAGTTTCCAAATCTGTAATATTTAAGATCTAATGTCTCTTCCCTCACATCTATTTTCTATCAAATTAATTGATTCTGTTGCTACTTTAGAGTTGAGTGAAACCAAACCCTCAAATTCTTCTTTAGACATTTTTTGTTGGTGTTGGTGGGTTTATTCAGTGGGTATTTTTGTGGGAATTTCATCACGATTAGTATAAAATCGTTTCTCGATCTGACCCCGATACGTCGTGAAAACTTAAAGGTCTAAATATCATAAATCCGTGAAGGATAAGAACTCTTTCCTTAAACACGTATCTATAATCTAAGCGGAAAATGATTTTTATATAATATGTGATGCGTTGTACTATGAAATTATTTGTACTATGAACTGACTAGATTCGATTTGGATTTATCTATTAAATTATAGTAGTTTAAGTTAATACGGATAGTACATCTTACTACGTACGTATATTAGATTATATCCAAGAGTAGATTTTTTTTAGCTGACAGCAGGCAATTACGAACGTTTTCATTCTTATTTAAATAATTAAAATTGGTGGATTAATGTTTCAACGATATTTTAAAACATGAGGGTTTGCAGAAGAACCAAGCAATGCGTCTTGCGACGGAGATGGTTCCGCAGCTCTCCACCAGAGTGCAGACTAAGCAGCGCAACCCTTCTGGCTCAACACAACTACTTGTTGTCTGCATAATCACTATTCTCATACCGTAACATTTATTTTTTTAAATCTTTTTTTACAACTTCACACAGTTTTTGTAAACTTTTGCCATGGATATTTCTAGAGAGGGAGGGTATTGTCTAACCGTCGGACCAAAATTTGAAACGGAAGTGACGTCATATGGTTATAAGGAAAGCTGTTTAAAGGAGCTGAAAACATTCTCTTTAGACTTACACATGACTTAAACTATTTCCCAAAGGAAAGTAAATATAAGTTTTAGAACATATATTTGATAACTTCATCATATTTGTAGCATATTGTATTTTGGCATGGACATGTCTTAGCCCTGGGGTGTATTGGCAATCCGTAGGACAAAACTTTGAAATTGGGACTTGATTTGCTTATGCGTCATTTGGCTATAATGGCAGTTGTTTATAGAAGCTGAAAACTTTCCCTTCAGTAAAAATGAAAAGTAGCACTAGTAGTAGGAAAAATTGGTAAAAGTATTCAGTTTGCTAGGTCCATGACCCATCATATATCCCACAGGAAAGGAATAATTATAAAAAATGTATCAACTAAAAGCTAACGCCCTCTGATTAGGGTAGCACTTACAATTAATTATGCATTCAATAACAACTACGCTCACTTAAATATTAGAGGAAACGTAACCAATCTTAAAGTTTTAAATCATCGTAAATTCGAATTTTTTACTTATATTTTTTAATTATTTACCATAGACCATCTTCAAAGAGAGGGGAATCGTCAAATCTTGAACTTGATGTTGTGTTAGTGTTAGTGTACGTTTGAGTGTAGAGTATTGCCAAACTATTTAAATGATTATATTTATGTTCATCTATGAATTCAGTAATAAAAGGTTTTATTTGATTAATTTCTTTAAGCTTATTGGCAAAAAGTTAATCATTTTGATACCCACAGTGTTTAAAGGTTTGCTAGTTTTATTAAGTCTATGTTGGCCAAATTTCTTCTTTGTTATTGTGACACTGGATTTTGAGTCGGGGGATTGGGATTGATTAATTGAAGTAATTATTTATTATTTGAAAAATGTTGAGGAAAATTAAATACGGTTAGGATTTGATAAACTGGTTATGTTGAAAACATTCTCTTTAGACTTACACATGACTTAAACTATTTCCCAAAGGAAAGTAAATATAAGTTTTAGAACATATATTTGATAACTTCATCATATTTGTAGCATATTGTATTTTGGCATGGACATGTCTTAGCCCTGGGGTGTATTGGCAATCCGTAGGACAAAACTTTGAAATTGGGACTTGATTTGCTTATGCGTCATTTGGCTATAATGGCAGTTGTTTATAGAAGCTGAAAACTTTCCCTTCAGTAAAAATGAAAAGTAGCACTAGTAGTAGGAAAAATTGGTAAAAGTATTCAGTTTGCTAGGTCCATGACCCATCATATATCCCACAGGAAAGGAATAATTATAAAAAATGTATCAACTAAAAGCTAACGCCCTCTGATTAGGGTAGCACTTACAATTAATTATGCATTCAATAACAACTACGCTCACTTAAATATTAGAGGAAACGTAACCAATCTTAAAGTTTTAAATCCTCGTAAATTCGAATTTTAAATTATTTACCATAGACCATCTTCAAAGAGAGGGGAATCGTCAAATCTTGAACTTGATGTTGTGTTAGTGTTAGTGTACGTTTGAGTGTAGAGTATTGCCAAACTATTTAAATGATTATATTTATGTTCATCTATGAATTCAGTAATAAAAGGTTTTATTTGATTAATTTCTTTAAGCTTATTGGCAAAAAGTTAATCATTTTGATACCCACAGTGTTTAAAGGTTTGCTAGTTTTATTAAGTCTATGTTGGCCAAATTTCTTCTTTGTTATTGTGACACTGGATTTTGAGTCGGGGGATTGGGATTGATTAATTGAAGTAATTATTTATTATTTGAAAAATGTTGAGGAAAATTAAATACGGTTAGGATTTGATAAACTGGTTATGTATTTTTTTGCAAGGTATTTCGACAGTGACTGTCTGATGACTACGAAGTACTTACAAAATAAAATTGTAACTGTTTATTGATTCAGAATCTACGTTATAGTTTTACATTTAACATTTGGAAATTTTTTTATAAATACATTTAGGTCTTTAAGGACTATTAAGGAAAATAAAATGTAAATATTTTTAACAAATACTAGTTGATTAAAAACTAACTATTTTATTAAACAAGGTTTCAATTTACCTACTTCTACGACTACTTTATCATTATAATTTAATTTCAATGTACTGGAAAATACTGCTAACCTCTCTAAGAGTCAGTGTTAACCAAGTTTACCGATGTTGATAGCTAAACAAACAACTTAATAAAATATAAATTATAATTTAACACCAAGAAATCTTACACCTAGTTAGAATATGGAATGAGCTCGCAGTATTTTATATTTGAGTCGGATCTGTGAATAGAAGCGCTATCAGTGTATGTTTCATGAGAAGGTCCCATCGACATTGAAGACACGTTCCTTCCAACAGCGTCTCTTACAACTTTATTAGGTCCCTCAGAGGAACGGCTGGGGATTTTCTGTAGTTCAATACCATTACGTCATATGTGAAATTGCCCAATCACTTATTAGAGTTTCAAAGAGAAATGGTATAAATAATTTATATATAGTTCAGGTTTAAATTTCAATATTTGAAGTCCTTAAAGTCCACAAAGTGCCGACTATTGAAGCAACATAATGTAAATTCATTCTTCACACACTCTTGATTT
The DNA here is from genome assembly GCA_023375725.1 of Nephotettix cincticeps. Classification (NCBI taxonomy): domain Eukaryota; kingdom Metazoa; phylum Arthropoda; class Insecta; order Hemiptera; family Cicadellidae; genus Nephotettix; species Nephotettix cincticeps. The sequence goes on along the minus strand of CM041789.1, from coordinate 65,155,506 downwards.
GTGTTATTTTTTTGCAACTAGGCCTAATGCAGAAAAAGTTTAAAATACTGAAAATTAATACTAAATAATTCTTAAGACAATGAAAGGTGCATTTAGGCTACATAAAGGTAATTCAACATCTGATATATACAGTATGTGTTCTGTCAATATTTTATTTCAATAGTTTAGGTGATAAAATTAAAAGAAGTTGTATGAACATTTAGTTTACATAACCATGGAAACGTCACCCAATACAAGCCAGGATGCGTTTAGCCATGATTAGTCCACTTGTTAATTACTGCAAATCCAACGGACAGATAGCTAATACAGTATTGACATACACACGCTTAGCTAGAGTGATTGTATTGCAACGTACATGTAATGAAGTGATCGCTCACTACAACAGACAACAAATTAAAATCTATGATCAAACGACGTTGTCGCTTTTGACTGGTGTTTTGTTTATTTGTTCACCTACGGTATACACTATTTCACAGAAATATAAATACGTGGCAATAAACTATGAAGTAATAATATAACAATCACAAACCAAAGGACCAAAACAATAAGCGAACTAACAATCAAAAGTGCTAAGTAGAAACAAATCAGGCATGTACACAAAATAGCTTATGCATGTTGCAAATTAATAACAATATATAAATAAAATATATCTTACTACGAGATGAACTACAATAAATACAATAAAATAAACATACATGCTCAAATAATAAAAATACATACTATGATAACGGTAACATAAGTGATGATGTAACCAACATAGTAATAGCATAGTGATAGCAATATCAGGCATGCCTGTAGACTGGCTAATTGCAAGTTGAAAATGAAAAAATTATAATGATATGAAGCACAATACATTAAGTAAATAATAATCAGGCATGATCAGAAATTTATAATAGTACAACAGTACAAACCAGGGACAGGTTTGTATGACTGAGACGGTGGCGACGTCCTGTAATCCAGCTACTTGGAGGTCACGAATTGTGGATAGTTGTGAGAAATGGTCAGTGGGTGTAGTGTTCTGTTGTGTACATTAACGTCCGCCCTATTGAATATTACGTCAATCCGCAAACACTATCCTCATAATTAGACCAATTCGTAATGCAGAGGCCGTGGTTCGGATTACACGTTAAACTGTAGGTCCATTAGTTGCCATCGGCTGTTAGGCTATACTTAACAGTGCTGTCTAAGGAACATGTCAGCCTTAGTCAGTAACAAGACTAAAAGATCGCGCCACAATCATCTTACACTCAATCCTCATTCATACTTGGCTTAAAATGACAAAATAAAAGAATAAGAACAGCTGCTTAGATGAACTGCGAACATTCCCTATAGACATATCCATTATCTAACCTATTTCCCCACAGGGAAGTATATACAAACATTTTTACCTAACAAAACGGTTATACTCTACTGAATGCTACGGATATATTTGATTCAGTGACCATGAAAACTGGTCTGTTTAACAATTAATATAGCCCTTACCGTTAACCTAACTTTAACTGCTTTAACAAGTCAATAGAATGATTAAATTGAGTAAACTGAGGTAGAATTACTATATTATAGTTAGCATAAAATGAAGTAGGGACTCGGATGAACGAATTAAAAACATATGAAGAATATTTCACTAATAAATCAAATTAAATAATAAATTAACGTAGTATATGGTCTACAATTAAATTGTGACATATTATATATAAGTACCTGGAGACCAAGCCTTGCTGGGATATGTATGCAAAACCTCTATTCACATCTTACAAAGAACATATTGTTAGCCATTTTTATTCAACAACTGTTTTGATTACAGATGATTTGATTTGTATTGTTTGCATTAAATTCTCCATAAGTGTAATGTTAATTTCTTAGATTTTAAATTTAATATTACGAAGAAAACCAGAATTTTCCTCGACATTTGGTCCATCTAGAACCTATTTTCTACTCGCAAATTAGTTATTTCTAAAATTTAAGGACATTCGTTAGAGCCGTTATCGAAATCCTTGTGCAAGTACAAACCTTGCTCGTATTACAGTATTGGATGGATAAAATATCCAATTAAATAATGAAATATATGTGAAGTTGAAATAATGCCAGCAGCTGCTTTCATAAAACCTAACCTCCTAAGGGCAACAGATTTTTGTCTGTAATACATTAAGGAAGGGCATTTTAATGCTGTTGAAGACAAAATCATATAAACCCGAGAACTATTCCTGAGATAGTATACCCGAGAAGTCTTCTTTCCTGTTTTGGTTTTCTAGTTGACCAAGAGGTCGTCTTTTCGTCGTCCGAGTTGTAATTATAAGATACCTTTGATCTCCAAAACATAGTATTGATACGATAAATTTTAAACAAAATAAACATAATTTTAACTAAGTTAGACTAGAAACCATACAATTCGTGATTGCGTCGTCTTTTATAACCCTATTTACTTATTTCCTTAAGAGGTTTTAGATGCTAACTACAAGGGCTTCATGTTAAAATCTGTTAAATAAATAGTTATAAACCAATAATTTATATGAATCGCTTTGTAAATAAAAGAGAACAATAAAGTATGTAAAAAACTGAATATTTTTAGTCAGTGTTGTTGATTTACTCAGTTATAGCGTTTTAGTCGTACGTGTTGTTTCGTTTTTAAAACTGTTCAAAGAATCCTTTTTAATCTAAATAGTCATTTAACTCGAAATCAAACTAATGCTAATAATAACTAAAACATGACAACTCAGTGATAACGAGCCGCGGTGGTAACGTTATACCGTCCTGGTTGGCGACCTTACGATCAAGAACGGTCTCCTCTGGCTAGCCTATTCGACTAGCACCTCTATAGATTACCGACCTCCATAATGATGGACCGTTTACGTTATCGACATAAATAAAATAGATTTAAAAAAACTTGACAATACCATTTGTGATTGGGTAGTAATTTACTTACTTAAAAACGTTAGTAACATGACTAGGAATTGAACAATTATTACCTATCAAAAATATATCACAACTGGCGTTGAAAATGTAAAAGAAATATAAAATGAGATACTTATAAGATTAATTTTGAATATAAAACACGATTCGTGTTTGGTTTGTTATTAACATAGTCAGGGATTTCGAGAATGATGACATTGAACCAAATCAGGTCTACCTGAATTATCCACAGTTAATTTGTGTGAGCTAGGTGCATAATCAAGTGAGCGTGTTGCCATCAAAGGAATGGTTGTGTGACAAACCATCACAACACTGCAACTGTGGTCGGGAATAGTCATAGGTTTAACATCCACATTTGTTTAAACAATCAGAACGTTGAGTTTCGGCATATCGTTTAGTGAAACCTATGAATATCTATTTATCTCATTTATCAACGGTAGTAAAAGAACATTAAACAAACAAAACATTAATCTTTTAATAATTTACCTTTGATAGTGCAAAATTTAATCATTTTGGCTCAGAATTGGCACGGTACCTGATTTAAATTAAATTTAATACTGTTCAGATTATTTAAATTTTTGATTTTTTGGTTAACAATTCTAATAGAACTCTAGCGGATTCTCTCTTGAAGCAACCATTTGGGGTTCTGCAAACTGCAGAACAAACCAACTTTTTTTACCGAAGAAGTCTGGAGTTTCGTTACAGGCAACCGTCAGGCTGTGTAGTTATAAGTCCCTATTTCAAAAGAGTAAAAATCTTTTCCATTTCCATGTATTTTAAACACAGGTTTCCCATAAGAAAAGGGGTAAACTCTGAGAAAATATTTTGTGAGTAAAAAAGAGAGGAAAAACTGCTTTGCACAATTGGTTTGTTTACCAGATATCCGCCATTTTGTATTAAAAAAAATTGTTACCTTTAAAAATATCACCCAACCTTTATAAAATTCAGGAAGTGTGTTTCAATAAAAGAGAACTACAGTTAAAAAATGCATCTCGGTCCTATTTTGAATTTGCGGCCATTTTGGATTTTGGATTTTGCCGTTTCCCCACCTTTGTAGATTAAAAGTTTGAAATGCATCCACCTCTTAACTTCAAATGGACCGAGTTGATTTTTTTCTACTGTACATTTCTATTATTCAAACACACATACTCAGTTTTATAAGATCGGTTTGTTAATTTTAAAGATAAGAAGTATTTAGTATAAAGTACAAAATGCCTGATATCTGATGGTGAAAATGTTTTTGGAAAAAAATTGTACCTAATTTTCCCTTTTTTACATATACAACCTTATCCTAGAGTTTTGCAGTTTAATTACGGTACACTCTGTATATGTAAAATCTCTACTATTATCTCTATCTATACTATTAATCCTCATAATAGATCAGATCATATTCATAATTTTTTTTTAAATCACACTACAGTCTCAGACCTCAAAAAACCCCAATATTCCTCACCAACCTCCTACTTTTAAAAGCATTCTACCTTTTACTGTATCATTTCTCTGGTGCAATGTTCTTCCATGTACCTTGGGAAAAAGGTAATACGTACTAAAGTGAGATCTTATATGAATTATTAATTTAATTTTTAATCTTACCAATGAATATTTAAAACGTAAATGTTTTAAATTGTTGATTAGATTTTGCCGCATGGATATGACTTTTATAATTAATTGTTTTTATGAAATTTAAGATTATTTTATCACATCTCAAACTTTTGTGACTGAAATTTCCTTAAAAGACGCTGTATGATTAGCAATTTAAAACTAAGGTCGTCACTCGAATTTTCGACTCAATCACCATGAGAAATTTGACTAATAATTGATTACCTATCTAATCGAAATAATATATCCCATCTCATCTCTATATCCAACGTCTAAGTGGATTGTTTATGCAAATTGTTATTGATTGTTATTCAGCCGTACTAAACGGGGGCACAGGTTAGTAATAAGACTGGAACGGTGGATTACGTCGTCCTGTAATCCAGCTACTTGGAGGTCACGAATTGTGGATAGTTGTGAGCGATTGTCGGTGGGTGTAGTGTTCTCGTGTAGATTAACGTCCACCCCATTGAATACTACGTTAATGCGCAAAGACCACAATTAGACCGTTTCGTAATTCAGAGGCCGTGGTTCGGGCTCCGCGTTAAACTGTAGGTCCATTAGTTGACATCGGCTGTTGGGCTATCAATTAACAGTTTTTCTAAGGAATATGTCAGCCTTAGTCAAAAACAAGACTACAAGATCGTGCTACAATAATCTTAGACACAACATACATGGCTTAAAATGCCTGCCTTGTGGTATGGTCGCCATTTCAATGATCTAATCTAATCTAAGTATTACTAAGAAATCACATAATTTTCCAACTTTAAATTTCGTTTCGCTAGGCAACCAAACTCGCCGATTAAATTTTATTCTATGATGAATCTGGTAACACAAACTTTACTAGTCAGTGCCAACGACTAGTGTGGCTAAATAGAACTATTTTTGGGAAACAATAATCAATTATCAATTGGCTTAATAATTGACTTGGTGAATGACTCTTGTCATAACACGAGTGGTCACGTCTAGTATCGGTTTTCAAATATGATCACCGCATAGAACTAAGGTCCAAGGACAATGGAAGTGTTGGTTGAAGATGTTTGTAAAAATAAAAAAATAAATTATTTGAATTAAAATATTCAACCAATTTATTAATAATACCAAAATGTTATATTTTGCAAACAAATATCATTAAGCATTAGTTCGTAAACAATGTATTATAGGTAGTTATATTGTTTGATTTTCCGTATAAACATCTTAAGCAAAAACATGAATTTTGTTTTTTTATTATTATTTTTCTCTCGTACAAACTTATTTAATTTGAATAACCCAATTACTTGTATATTGATTTAACTACAAGATATTTAAGATGTAGAATTTTGCACAACATAGGTAAAACTATTTTATTCGTTCATAAAAGACAAGTTTAGGAAAGAAATACATGGAATAAGGTTATTGAACTTTGAGTGAAATTTAGTAACATTTCCCACGATTATTATATCTTTTAAAATTCACCCCGAGTTTAAGGAGATAGGGACGGAGTCTAAGGCTTCATTATCTGCGGTGTTTGATAGCCTTCGCCTACATTGACGGTTCAAAGTCTCCCCCCCGGCTGACAAGGCCCAACTCTCTAGATCCTTTATTTTTAATGGGAACATAATCAGCATAACTTTCCACAAAATAACTGCACACTGAAAATGCTTTTCCGTCATACTGCTTTAAAACAGCCGTTTTAGATACATGTGTTGAAGAAAGAAGGCTGTTCTTTTTCATACTATGACAAAACCTAGTATTATGATAATTTTTTGGCCCAGGCCACAAAAGGTCATTGTTGGTGATACTTTTGATTTCAGGTCAGCATTTGTATAGATTGTATACTAAATAAAAGAATTTGATATCTTATACTTCCTGCAAATAAAAACGTATTTAACGTGTCCGATTGTGGGACAGTATAATCTACATATCAAATTACATTCTATTGCGGGTATAATAGATTAAAATACACTGTAATTAAAATCTGGGTCCTAATACCCTTACACTTTTAAGCCTACTTTTATATTAAAAATCTAAATTTCCAATAATATTTAATGTGATGGCATTAATTTATTATTATTTTTTATATTTGAACAATACCAAACTTTCTAATGTTTTTCAATGTGATAGCATTCATTTTTAGATTAGACCCTATCTTGTAGTTGAGAACATGAGTGTCAGTCTTGGTGGTGTGTACATGGCATATGTGGATACAGTGAATCCAGACACAGCAGAGAACATTGACAAGAGAAACACGTTCTCCAGCCGCGTCTCTTTCAAGTCTATTAGATTTTCCTTGGAGAAATAACTTGTAGAGTAAGCTCAAATTTGTAGTATCTTCCAAAGAAAACTGTGCACCTGATTATGACAAATAATAACGTGAGATATTTTATTGAAAAACACCTAAATTTTATTTTCATCCTCTGTTAATTCCTATTGCATTAAAGTCTTAATTAATTTTACTTCTTTAATTAAAAAATAAACCAATTTGTGTGTGTGTGTGTGTGTGTGTGTGTCTGTGAACACGATAACTTTCGTAAACATGGTACGATCGAGACCAAATTTGGTAGAAACTTGCATTCCTACATTTGCTCTGACGAGTTCGTAATCCAGACATATCGGTCAATCGAAAAGGATAGTTTGAGGGGGTTTTGTACCCCAAAAATGAGTTTTTTCCCAAGTAATTTTTAAAAACTTCTAACTTTATATTCCACCATTGGAATCAGCTTAAAAAACTACACAGTTAAGTTCCTTAAAGTTTTTCTCTATCTCCAACGGTTACCGAGATATTAAAAAATCTAAACACAGTACGTTGTATTGTGAGGCTCCAATGTTAATCTTATGGAGGATAAGGAAAAATTAATATTTCCCATATCAATCAATATTTTTGGATTAAACTTGGTATTTACCTTCATGTTGTTGATACCCACCAGTTTATGCTCAAGAATCATAGTTTATGTGTTTATCATGGCAGCAAACTTGCATACTCTTTTCCCATGTTAATCATATAGGGAATAGGCAAACTCCTTTATTTATGGACAGATGTTCATGAAAGTTGGTATAAATGTTAAAAATAAAAATAGTTAAGGTAGAAACAATTTCCTAATTTCAGTGTTCCTCACAGCAGCAAACCTGCACACTCTTTCTCATGTTAATTTTATGGAGAATAGGCAAATAATTCTCATGTTTATGGACAGATTTTTATAAAACTTGACTTGTCATATATTATTGTTATTATATTATTGATTTGGAAATTCACTGAGTACGCAGGTCTGCTGCGACGGGGGTATTTTTATTACTTATCATTTGAAATTCTGACTTTGCTTTTTGGACCCTATTTTTTATGAGGCAGGTAATTTTTAGGCCAATAAAAATTAGCGATTGTAGGTTGTTCTATTATTTTGTTGTGTATGTAAATCATGTATTTAAATGTATATGAACCACGACTGCACTTTTTCCTGAATCCCCCGGAATTCTATCGTGGCGTAGTACTCTAAGCCCAGGTCGGCATCTTACGTGGTTCCACCTAGCATCAAGTCTTGGAGAGATTCTCGAATGTCAGGCCGGGGACGGTGGCGATGTCCTGTAATCCAGCTACTTGGAGGTCACAAACTGTGGATAGTTGTGAGCGATGGTCGGAGGGTGTAGGTTCTCTTGTGTGGATTAACGTCCGCACTATTGAATACTACGTTAATCCGCAAAGACCATTCTCATGGTTAGACCAATTCGTAATTCAGAGGCCGTGGTTCGGATTCCACGTTAAACTGTAGGTCCCATAGTTGCCATCGACTGTTGGGCTATTAATTAACAGTCATGTCTAAGGAACATGTCAGCCTTAGTCAGTAACAAGACTACAAGATCGCGCATCAATCATCTAACACTCAAACCTCTTTCATACTTGGCTTAAAATACCTCTTCTAAAACCTGGTGTTTTGAGGAATTTAGGTGGTGTCAGTTTGTTTGTCTCATAATGTATAATTTAATGTTTGTCTATGAATCGTATAATTTTCATAAAATCGTTAGGGCCGTTATTAAGAAATGTTTTTTTGCGTTTTTTGGGATTCAGGGGTTAAATACCCTTAGAATAAGAAAAATTAAAAAAGTGTCCAAGATACCGTGGATCTTTACCTACATGCCAAACTTCATGAAAATCGGACCAATAGTCTCGTGTCTAGGTTTTTGCACTTCCTACACATACATAGAGACAGAAATCACTCTAAAACAGTTTTTATTCGATTCATGGGGCACTAAAAAGAATATATCCACCAGAATCTCAAATTCGAAAATTCTGACGAAATCAATACTTTCTCCTGATAGGGGAGAAAGTAAAAACAAAAAATCACCAAAATTAATCGCAATTATATTTGGTTGAAATTAGCATTCGAAATTATTTGGTTGAGTATTAAATTTTATACTCAACTCAATATAGGATATCTGCGGATCATTCGATGGAGTAGATACTAAACGTTTTACCAGACTAGAATCAGTGTCTAGATTCTACCCACAATAAACAAAAAAATTATAAAGAATGGTGAACTGTCAGAAAAGTATAAGTGAACTATTATTATATTTATTTATGGAAGTGTAGTTATCAAATGAGATGGTAAGACCATAAAGTGCACCTTGTTTAAAATAATGATATATTTAATTGTGTTGTAAGGAATTTGTTTTGTTTTATATCAATTTTGGAGTCTGAAATTTGTTGATAGTAGTTTCGTTGACCCACATGTGTATGGAGACGACAGAGGAGCTTTGCACAAATGACAACATTTGCTGGCTGATGAGGCGAGGTTTGCGGCGTGAGCTGAGTCTTTGACGACTGAGCTCTCATTAGTCATTAGTCATTAGTCGTTAGTCGTAGTCCAACTGTAGTTCATGCTAACCAACCTTAAAACATCTATCGGAAAAGCTTTAACCTCCTTCATAATTACAGTTAGTAATCTGTTAATTCTTTAGACTTTAGTTTGCATAGCAAACGCCATGCAATAAACTAAGGCAACAATAAACTACTAATAAGCATAAATCATGAAATAAATCACACATATACAAAAACTAATAATCATCAATTATAGAAATGTTTGTATTTACAGTACTTCCCTGTGGAAAATAGGTTAGATCACAAATATGTCGAAATGGATTTTTTTAGTTCATCCAAACAGCTGTTCTTATGTTTCAAATTTTCACCTTACAAATAAATTGCCAACACTCCCCCCCAGATCTAAGACATATCCATGACAAAAAACTAAACACAACGTTAAAATTCCCCTGAATCAGTTTTTAGCCAACTATTTCTCTCTGTATCAACTGCTTCAAGCCTTTTCCATTAAATCGTGGTGAAGATTATTTTTGAAAGATATTTCCAAATTGTCGAGTCTCTCAGCAAAGAAATAAGGGATATCCCAACTCCAGTTGCAACAGGGTAAAAGTAGGCTTAGAATAGTCCCATTTAAGAAATCTTTAATTATTATTTATTTCATTTAAAATTAATGAGGAGTAAAAGTGGATAACTAAATGTGTGATATAGTAAGCCAAAGCTTCAACTCTTTTTAACTACCGTAGCTTCAATAATTGACGAGAGTTTAATTCTTTATAAAATCTAATATAGTTTACTTTTGAATGCTTACCTGATTCATACAGTCAAAAGCAGAACCCTCCTTAGCCTTAGCAACGCTTATTGCCTAAATCAGCAATATTATTTCGTAGATTGGTTTGCTGGCTGATGAGGCGAGGTTTGCGGCGTGAGCTGAGTCTTTGACGACTGAGCTCTCATTAGTCATTAGTCATTAGTCATTAGTCGTTAGTCGTAGTCCAACTGTAGTTCATGCTAACCAACCTTAAAACATCTATCGGAAAAGCTTTAACCTCCTTCGTAATTACAGTTAGTAATCTGTTAATTCTTTAGACTTTAGTTTGCATAGCAAACGCCATGCAATAAACTAAGGCAACAATAAACTACTAATAAGCATAAATCATGAAATAAATTGCACATATACAAAAACTAATAATCATCAATCATAAAAATGTTTGTATTTACAGTACTTCCCTGTGCAAAATAGGTTAGATCACAAATATGTCGAAATGGATTTTTTAGTTCATCCAAACAGCTGTTCTTATGTTTCAAATTTTCACCTTACAAATAAATTGCCAACACCCTCCCCCCAAAATCTAAGACATATCCATGACAAAAAACTAAACACAACGTTAAAATTCCCCTGAATCTGTTTTTAGCAAACTATTTCCCTCTGTATTAACTGCTTAAAGCCTTAACCATTAAATCGCGGTGAAGATTATTTTTGAAAAATACAAAATTTTCTCAGCATAAGCAGAGAATCAGACCACAAAAGTATCATAAAACCTTATGAAAATCAAAGTTAAACTTTAATTATATATTCTATTTTAAATGTTTAAGAGGTAAACACAACTCTATAACCCCACAAAAATTTATTTTTTAATAAAACTAATGTGTGATATAGTTTACAACACGCTATAAACTGATAATAAAGTACAAATACATTAATAAAAATATTATAAACTATCACCACAAAATATTATATCGTATGGAAAAATTAATGTGTAAAACTATAAAGCTGACAAAACCAAAGATGTTTTCCCTAATCGACAATCAAATTATCCCTCTTACACAAGCTGTAATGATTTACCTTTTAAATTAAAAAATTTTAAAAATAATAACACAGTACAAAGAAGATAAATCGTAATATCTAAATTAATATTTTAAAGTATAATATCTTATTTTTAGGAGTTTTTAAAGTAGTATAGGTTTTAGTATAAATATTAATTGGTAAATTTTTGTACATTAATCTATCAATTTAGCCTTAAGATAGTGTTTTCAAGATTTATGAGTTTTCTTATATTATTTATGTTTTTTTGATACGTGTTAAAATATATATATATTGTTGGAAATAAAGTTAATTATTTTAATTTTTTAATTCTTTAAAAGATAATTATTTGTTTTTTTTTTTATATTAAAAAATAAAATTTTTGTGTTTTTTTTATCTTTTAACTGTTTTTTTAGTATATTTTCCTCACGTTTTTTTTATTTTTACTTGTTTTCTTATACGTTTTTTAAACTTAAGTTTTTTATTCTTTACAAATTGCCCTATTATTTTATACGTAAAAATGAGCAGCAATGATAATTATTTTTCAATTTATAATAGCATAATTATATAGTAACTATAAAATTAAATATTTTTTTAGGGACTATTGTGAAGTCACAGTTTTAGACTTAATTTTTAGTTTTATCATCACAACACGTATGCCCTATATTAGTAATGTTATTTCGTAGCACGTGAGTTTGATTCATTAAGTTACAAATACGTATTCAAACTAGTGTGCCTATCTTTAAAAAAGGAACTGCCCTATTAGGTTTTTCCTAACGTAAAAATGAGCAGCACTGAATTATTTTTCAAGCGATCAAACGAGCATATTATATAACCCTAGTAAAATATTAATTTTTTTAGGGTCAACTATTGTGAAGTCACAGTTTTCATAGACTTATTTTTTTAGTTCATGGTATCACAACACGTATGTACAACAGAATGGCGTCATACTTAAGAGCTAACGTTGAATAAAAGTTTACATTCTACAACCTTTAACTAATTAAAATACTCATAAAAATGCTTTACCTATTATGTATTTTTTTAAATTTCTTTTGAATATATTTATCTTGTTAAATTTTTATATCTCTGGATTAATTTAATTTAATTTTTTTTATTCTAGCAGCAGTCGGTTTTTAATATAAAACTCCAGGCTTTTGTGTCGCGTATTGTAATCATGGTGTATGCCCAATTGAGGATGTTTACCTTCGGAAACCTTCCCACAAGTAATTGTTTAAAAAATATATTTTCCATGTACTGTTATAATATTTAATTGAGAAAACTGTTTCACTGACCTTTACGGTCAAATTTTAACATATACGTATGGACTTATTAACGGGTTAAAATACTTATTTACTTTTTACTAGCCATAGTAGGCCTACCATGCAGCTCTATACCAAAACGTATATGAGAATCAATATGGGCATGATAAACAAATTTCAACAAGATTTCTTGTGATTTATTTAATTTAGTGAATTAGTGATTGAAAATGTGAAGATTGGATCATTTAACCAATTTCAAGCTAAAAAATATTTCAGCCAATCTATTGTGGTTGGGTGTTAGATTCAAGTCGCCTCGTAGACCAAGCATTATTAGGCTTCAATCCCCCAAGATATTACGTATAACTAGTTGCATTTCTCATTCCTGTCTTGGGAAATACCACGCCAATGGTAATAATGAAAACTCCAAATAATAGCACTGATGAACACGCCATCTCATTTTCCTGAACAAAGCAGAAATCATAATATCCCAATGGACACCGATACAGAAACTACCCCTGAATAGACTTCATATTGTTCAACATTCATGGTCGCATGTTCATTAATACGACTTTGAGGGAATCACTAGGGAATGATCAATTAAATTTTTAAAGTATTTTACTTATTTATTGGAGTGTAATAAATACTTTTTAATAATATGCACAACGTTTTGGTAATTGTTTTCAGGGTACAGTATTCCTTGAGACTATTTCATTAGACAGAAAATATATATAAATATTGTAATCAGTACAATATCTTACATGAATCTCATTAAAGTATTCGGCTTGATTTTAAATATGACTGGTATTTGTAAGCTGATAAAGTTCAAAACTAAATATCATTGTAACATATTTTTATAACGTCTTTAATAGTCTCTAGTAATCTCTAGCTCATATCACGCTATTGATAAAATTTCAATCATTCCAAATGACTTAAAAATTAAGGGACATTTTCACAGATTTTGACTCGTAAAATGTAATTTTAAGAAGAAGGATTGCTATTATTTAAACATTTAAAATTTTGTAGCGTATTTAGTAGAATAATTGTGAAATTATGAATTTAAATTCATAAACCTAGTTTATTAATTAAAATTTCTAATGTTTTGCATAGTTAACTTTTTTTAAGATTCCAATCCAAGTGTACGTTCCGGCTGGTGGTCAGTAAAGATAATTATTAACTGCTAACAATCGATGAGGTAGAATGTAAACCAGTTGAGTTGAACCAACAAACTAAGAGTGTTCCTCGAAAGTCAACGGCTTCATTGGATGCTTACAAAAATAACGAAACAAATTAATAAATACTTTCTTTTCAACTTTGTCAACTGAATAATTTATTTTTCATATTCTACCCTTCAGAAAAAATAATTCATGTAAATTTTGTGATATCCAGTACTATAATGCGAGCAAGGTTTGTATATATTTGCACACGGATCTCGAAAACGGCACCGAGGAATTTCTTTAAATTTTGGAAATAACTAATTTTCGAGTAGAAAATAAGTTCTAGATAGGTCTAATGACCAGGAAAATTCGTGTTTTACTGTAATATTAAGTTTAAAATCTAAAAATTTAACATTACGCTTATGGAGAATAAAATGTAAACAATACAAACCAAAACAGCTGTTTATAACCGTTTGACAGTTCTTGAAGACTGTGGGGAACAATAAAGAGGTTATGCATTAATATTTATTTTATGAATTAAATAAATGCAAAATTATCAGGTTACTAAACAATTTGTAAAAACTTAAGGATAACATAGCTGTGCGAAATAAAAGCAGAAAAAAGTATTTCCAAAATCCTCCGTGTTTTGATAGAAAACGTATTCGTTGTATTGCTTGAAGCCACTGTAACAAACCAATTAATTGATGCAAATTAAATTTCTCTTTTGCTTTTCAATCCTCATTCCGTTTATAACAAAATCAGTTGATCACAGGCTAATAATAACGGTATGGATAATTAAACAGTAAATGATCGGCTTTGGCTAAAAGACGTTAAACGGCATCGCTCAATTGACTAACGTCGTAGCCGAGTTGTAGCGTGTCGGCCTCAAGAACTATAGGCCGCGAGTTCCATCCCCACCAGGGGCGATACTTTTTGTTCAGTGCTATATTAATTATGGTGTATTAAATCGGTTTTATTTCAACCACATAAATGTTTTCATTGAGTAATAAATGTGTTTTAATTTTTCTAATTAATTTTTATAATACATGTCTTATTCTATACGAGCAAAGCTCGGTCACCAGGTACGTTTTCATTAACAGTTCTAAAAATTAAAAAAAATACAGATGTGTAGGTATAACGAAAATATATATTTTATTCTAGATTACTTTTGCGGCAATAAGGTAAATTTATTGCATTAAATGCAATAGCTACTCGTATTATTGTGTATCTAGAGCGCAAATTATGTCATATCGCACGAGAGGTTCATATGGCAGCGTGAAGCGTCAGCTGAGTGTTGTGAAAACTTCGAGGGCGGCCATGACAGTTTGCACTCGTATTACACACAAGATTGTTCCTACAATAATAAAGTCATTGAGGTTATGTTTGATTTCCTTGCTGATATAAATGGAAACATAGCTTTTAGGTTTCCGGTAACCTCAGTTTCATTGCGCAAAACCGACTTTATAATAGTTCTCTGAGAATTTATTAGCACATGATATTGGTTAGTTTAATTTAGCTTTAAAGCGTTCTGTGGTTGTAATTGGCCGGTTATTTTCCCACTCTAGTCCGGAAATGTACACTTATACGTTCTGCCAAAAGTGTGAAATTTGTCTGTCGAAAATTGCGTTTGTAGGAAAACCATTTAGAAGACCATATAAAATATATATTTACGAAAGATTGTCATAATAAAGTTTGTTTAGTTGAGATATATCAACATATGAATCAATTTATTTAGTTTCATCCAATCACACAGATACATGAAAATATATTTTAGCCATTTAATAGCCTAATAGTATCATGTGCAAAAATTTTTTTAATATAATTTTCAATACAATATTTATGAATATTTTGTACAACTGTTAATACAAATTGAAAAATTAATGTATTTTTTATGTGTTTTAATTAATGTAAATTTTTTTCAAAAACTAGAATTATAAAGTAACAGGGTTCACTTAGCAACTCTACTTGACTTGATCAACTTGTATTCTACTCTTTGATACCAATGTAACCCTCGGTAGCTCAACAATCAACAAGATCAACAATCCCTGAGCTCAACAAGGCCAAAGCTCACACTTTATCGACTTTGTCCTGTTTAAATGAATCCATCATTTCGAATTTGCTTGTGTACACATTTATTTTAGCCCCCTTTATCAATAAAAATTTAAGGAAACATCTACCTTTTTCCGGTACTCTAGTTTATTATAAAATAAAATAAATAACTCTCAGGATTTTACATTCATATCGTTTATTGGAAGATATAACATTAAAAAATTCCGAAAAGTTTAAACTATGAATATTTTCAACCGTTTCATATTGGATACACACAAAATATTATATTATATTAATATTAATATTAGTATATTAGTTATATTATATTATATATTAATATTATAATATATTAGTTATTAAAATATTATATATATATATATTAGTTTATATTAGAAATATTATATATTAGTTGCTTTATGTATGAATCTTTCCTAAAACAAAAACAGTATATCAGAATAGCCCCTTGGAAATGCAAATTCCAGATTCAATTAATGTATCCATAAAAATTGTGGCATAGCCTATTCGCAAGTTTACGTGCACAATTACCACACGCGTCCATTTCAAATGACGTCTACATTTCTTGAAAATGTGTTTTTTTTAGAAAGACTAATATTCAGGAATAATTAATTAATAATTGTATTTTTTTAATTTCATAAATATATTATAATGGTTATAATTATTTAAATTACAAATCAATATTTCACATAATATTAGCCAAAAATATAAATATACTTTTATGAAGAACGGATGACGACAAAAGGGAATGATTAAAAATCAAGTTTGAATGTAACAAAGTTTAAGGGTTAAGAGCGAATCCCAATCAATGGAATTCAATTTATTGTACCTAGATTTGGAAGGGTTATTAGAAGGATTCGTGCAATCACCGTTGATTATCAGTGAGAGGTCATCTATAGAATATTTACTTTTAAACTTAAGTTATTTTAAATCAATGCTAGTTACCATTAACACAAATTATCAAATGTTTTACAGGATGGATTTAATGTACTTGTGTGACTCATAAAAAAGTGTTTTCTGTAATCAACACATTGAAAAGTTACAAATATGTTTACCATTTCACAATAAACTACCGGTCAAATTACTTGCATATTCCTCACTTCAAATACTATATCCCCATGTTCAATGACTGTAGCTTTGTAAATAAAACTATAACTTACAACGTTTAATAGCTATTGATGATTGTGTTTGAAGTGGGTATGCCTAAGCTCCGGGAGATGTTAGTGGATTGTGAGATTCGGGCAAAAAAACGGAATTGATTTCGTATTGTTAAGAGAAGAGCTGTTTAGGGGATCTGAAAATATTTACTTCATACATATCCATTATCTAAGCCCTTTCTCACAGGTAGGTAAATATATTTTTTTTTAATTCTCTCTCTTAATTTAAAAAATAAAAATTTTTCGATAAGACGTTTACTTATCCTACTCCCGCAGTTTTCAGATAGTCCTTTTTTTAAAAAAACGCGGTATACAGCCTGAAGTTCACGCGGGGAAACAGTGTGACTCTGTTGGCGTCAAGTTATTTATTTTATTAGGAATAACTTTTGATATTTCACAAATATACTTAACAAAAACAGTTGGTATAACCTTTTGGGCATAAAAAAATATGATTTGGCTCCGATGTAAAATTTTATTCCGAAAATCCAACCAAGGTGATCAATCCAACCACTCTCAAACTTGCTATTAAAGTAGAAAAAAGCTCAAAATCGTTCACCACAATTTTAGATTCATCTGCGTTATACGAGTACAACTCCAGCTAACAATCCTTTACAGAAAGTTGTTTATTTTGACTTTGGAGATAATTGCCAAATTGTAGCCATTTTAACTCTTGTTAAACCATTTCCAACGTCTTTGGCACTGAAAAATTACTACCCTAACCATATTGCCATTGTCTTTGGCTAAAACAATTGAGGTTGGCTAAAAGACCATAACCGGCGTTGCTCATTTGGCAGACGCCGTAGTCCAGCGGTAGTGTGTTGGCCGCGTAATATGAAGGTCGCGTGTTCTAACCCCATCAGGGGCAATACTTTTTGTTCAGTGCTATATTAATTATGGTGTATTAAATCGGTTTTATTTAAACCACATAAATGTTTTCATTGAGTAATAAATGTGTTTTAATTTTTCTAATTAATTTTTATAATACATGTATAAACGAGCAAAGCTCGGTCACTAGGTACTTGTAATTAACTATGCTGCGATTCTAAATATCTTTCACAACAAAGCCTTATTCGACTTGTAACATGGTAAATTTTGAAGTTCACACGTATTTACTGTTAGGTGTTAAGAAATTCACCGGGTCAGCCAGATAATAATATAATCAACAATTTTTTTTAATATTGATCAACGAGATCAATTAACATATCCTAAACGAGTTCTCTAGAACTAGCTTCCGTGGTATACCGTTTGGTAACGCCGAGATTCACATTAATTAACAAGTTGTTTATCGTACTCCGCCGTTAGTCAAGATCACATAAGTAACGTGGAAAATGGAGGGGTGAGCGTCACGATCACATTTTTAAATGCCCTTGTAATGATATATATATATATCATGAATTTCGAATGTATTATATCATACCTTTTTGTTTAACCATTTTCCTAACCTTTAATTACAACAAAAACTTAATAAATATAGAAAACACATGATTTATTAGTAAATAAAAGGCCTTTTTAGTTGTGCAAGTTGTGCTTACTGCACCGTGTAACTCGTTATGAAACAAAAGTGTGGGACAGACTGAAGGTCACTTAACCTCCACCACCCCAATTTAACTAAGTAATGCTTGGTCACTAGGTTCTCAATAATCATTGAAAAAATAGAAATTCACTCAACAGTCTGCTGCGATGGAAGTATTTGTGGGTTTACCATTTAATGCTATTACTTTATAACTATCCATTTCATTTATCTTTATTATTAACACCGTATCACACAACTTATGCAAAGGTCACGCTTAAACTAAACTTACCAAAGTTACTGCTAGTAAGTAAATAATCTCGTTCTATCACTTAACTCAATAAATATTCATTTTAGTTTAGGTTTCGTCTATTGTGGCAGCGGATCGACTCGTCCGATGTCAAATTACCTCGACTGGACGGTTGACTGATGTTAATTGGCTCCCAAGTGATTACGCGTTCACTGGCAAATAAAAATACTAATTGCTTGTGAGCCACGCTCTCCCGCGACTCGCGCTGGTCGGCGAACGATCGCCACCGAACATGTGATAGTTCATATTTAGGGATACGTGCATGCAATAATCTGTTGGTTTTTAAGGTGTGTAGGAAGTTGGGTGGTTGATAAGGTCAAACACTTTATTAATATTTTTTTAAATCCTCAACTCAATGCCTTTAATTTTATATATAGCGTTTCCAGTTTGGATGAGTAGTTATCAATGTTTTAATAAAACCCTACACGCAGAAATTTCACTAAATAAGAGTGCTCGCTGTTAAAACACCATTCTTTCACTAGAAGTAAGCCCTTCCTTTATACGGGTTGTACGTTTTAGTTTAAAGAAGAAAGATTATCATACCAATATGTAAACCTGAAATCCCAAACAAATCAGTACGAAAATAAATAAATGTCCAGCTTTATTATTTAGCAATACTTTTCAATTAAATAGATTAGAACAGTTTTATAGCATTATTAAAATTAATGACGCGTTAAAATAACTTTTTACGATAGTATTTTTTCGAATTGGGTTTAAAATCAGTGGGCAATATAAAAACTGATATCGCGTAAAAAGTGGATTTTTAAATGCTCGTGATTTTCTTTTTAAGGGGCGGTGGACAATTTCCAGCTTTGAGCAACCTTCTCTGGAATGAAGAGAATGCATGAAATAAGTGTCATTATTACCAGTTCTCCCGTTTTTCGGAGAAGTCGGCGTAAAATGCCTGCCGGAGCGTCACAGACAGACAGACACAAATTGAGACTTGTTTCGGCTTCTCTAACGCACGAAACGTAAAATTAACTAAACAAATGAATAACTCAGTAATGTACAGACAAAACTCTAATATAATTTATATAGATTTGCAATAATTAAGAGTTTTAAGGTTTCGGTACACATATCTCGGTAAGTAAAAGAGAATTTTACATTATTTGTTTAGTTTATTTCATTGGATATAGAAGTTTTTTTGTAAGGAGATGAAATTGCTAGAGATATTAGTTTTTAAAATATTTAATTTATTTATCTGAAATTCTAAACAAAATTTAAACTTTTGACAAAAGTTTATTCAAAAACGTGAAAACTATTTCAGGAAACCCTCTGCTAAAATTAATTAAAGTAAACCAATTAACAAAGTACAAAAAATATGTAGAAATTATTTATGGTTCTTGAGAAACAGGTACCTAAAGATTACAAAATTTCAAATGGGTCAGATATCTTTAACTATCCATGGTATAGTAAAAAATATAACTGTCCGACTCCCCTTAAATCTGTGCAAGGCAACTTGAGTTAAATTTACAAAAAAAAACACATATAGCACTTGCAGATTTAATAATGTAATATTGTATCATCATTAAGGATAAATGCAGATTGAGCAGCTGGTATTATTCATAAGTGCCACTAATTGTATTTTAGTTCTGAAATATCAATATTTAATCGTGTTCTACTTAATTCAATAGTCATGAAACAGTCAAGATGAGTCTGAAGTACATCCGCCATCTTGGATTTTAGTCTCATAGCAACAATGCTACTTTGTGGCATCGTTACTAATCACTCGATTGGTATAAAAAGATGTTTGAGGTGTAAAACCAGAGGTAAATCTCTATATATAAAATTGAATGTATGTATGTATGTCTGTATGTCCTTTATGCGTTGCCAAACTACTCATCCGATCGCCATGAAATTTTAGGAAGTTGCTCTATATGTGTCCGGGAATAAAAACAATAAAAACATTTGATTTCTTAGCTACAGCTGATTGGTGTACTTTCCATTAGCAATACCGTATGCTTTACTATCCAATGCCATCTGAATCATTCATTAATGTAAAACTATGAAGTATATGTGTACTGTAAAAAATGAACAGCTTTATTCACCATGTTAATAGTTTATGGTTTTGGGGGATTATGTATTTATTTTTTCATTTTCTGTCTGATTAAAATCACGTGTTTATATGATAATTGAAATGTTTATATTATTACGTTTATTATAATAATCAGCGGTTGTATATCTTTCCTATAAAAGCCGTATTTGAAAATTGTGAATTAATTCACTGAGATTTATTTGTTTTATGGAAATGTTATTAGTATGTTTTTCGTTTCAGTATTGTTATTCACTATGCCGCGACCCAGAATATATAACCTTTCACAATGAAGCCGTAATGCTATTCGACTTCAGAACATGGCCAGTCTTAAAGTTAACATGTATTTACTAACAGGCGTTACAAAGTTCGCCGGGTCAACTAGTGTAATATATAAATAAAATAATTATTTGCAATTATTGGATATTAATAAATGTATGACAACCATTTTTTTCAGTATGTTCAATACACATTATACTCTTTTTCAGAATGAAACAATTTTTTAACATTTTTAAAGATGGGAATGGAATGTATGAAAAAGATAATACGTTCGAAAAGGGAACATGATAAACATGCTCTTATTGCTACAAATATTTGCGATCGGGTCAATTAGCCCCACGGCGATTGTATGTATGCACCGCTATCTCTATTACTGTCAACGAATTAGTGTCTATTTTGTTTATCGACTTTTATTTTGAATGTCTCTTAAGTTATCAAAATATTAGTTCTTATTTAAGGAGCGAAATAAAGTTTCCAGTTTGATATTATATAGTGCGAATAATTGAATTTTGATATGACGCGAATAACTAACTTCCTTGAATTTAACACAAACAATACATGGATTATAATTTAATTCTGAATTAAGCCTAGCATACATTAACTTAAAAATTACATTCACTATTATTTTAATATTAATAATTTAACAGATGGTTAAAACATAAACATATTTAAATTTTATATTTAAAATGTCAGCGAATGAGTTTGTTTTGGTATATTAACCCTTTAAAAACTTATTACAGTAACAATACTTTGAGTATGTTTCACTTTTTATTAAAAATATTAGGAACAATGGAAGACTCCAACGTCACTTTTTGACTATTAACTGAATCACTAGATTTAATGTAACCATCATTATCTATTTTATAGGATATTGACACTCGTCGTATATACTTAATAATGAGTAGTTCAAAATTTACTGTAGCCATTTCCAGTTCATGCAGGTCATAAATTTTTCCACAACCGAGGTTTCAACTCTTAAAAGTAATTATCATGTAGAAGAGTAGATCGATTAGCATATGTGATCAATGCATTATTAGTAGTTTAAATGTATGTTTTCTAAATTACAGTTTTCAATTTTTTTTAGGTCAAGACAACACTAATAACACAGTATTAGGCAAATAATAATCGAATAATAGCTTAACTTGTAAGTTAATTAATTCTTGGTGTTAGTTAAATCTAGAGATTGGAAAGATATATGACCTGCCTAAACTGGAGACGAGTAAGGCAATCTAATACTACTTATTATAGCAATCATTGGTCGAATTCCAATTAGTATAGGGTATTTCCAATCATTCTATTTTTGGCCTCCAGAACTCAAGGATTTTTAAGAAACTAGAACTGGTTGTGTTTGAATTAAGGGCTCAATTATCACAGATAAATCAATTATTAAGTTTTTAGATGTCTGTTAAGTTATAAATTTCTGGTTAATCAGGAATTCGAAGGATACACCGGTATATATGGAAAATGTATTACATTAATTGATTGTGAGAATACAACAGTTTTAATGTTAACGTTTGTTTTCATGCTGTGTGATAAAGAAACTCTTGTTGCCTTAACTTACTACGCGGTCGTACATTACTCTCTGAAATAGAGTATTAAAGTAATAGTTTTATACCACGGATTCTCTGACACTTTTAGTACCTACGGAGGAAAAATAGACATTTTTAGTACCAAGGGAAGAAAAGTAGACACTTTTAGTTGCCAGGGAGGCAAAGTAGACTCTTTTAGTACCAAGGGAGGAAAAGTAATCCTATAAGAATAACATAGAAAGATTCCGGAAACACTCAGTACACCAATAGATATGACGAAAAATTGAGCAACATACAGTTTTTTGTGGTGGTACCACTGACTGTTGCGTCTGCAGTGTTTCCTGAGCGTCAGACAAACGTATAAGATCTATAAAATAAACATTGAGCTCATAATTACCATCAATAAACTGGATGTATGTAAAGCTTTGTCGGAATAAATGTCCATGAGCGAGAGAGAAGAAGTCTAAGTTTAGTTATGCTAAACATTAAAATAGATTTTCTTTTTTCTGAATTACCTTATTATAAATAAACATACAAAGAAAATTAAAAATACAATACAAGCCAAAACAGGTAATTTATTTTAGCACATAACTAAATTAAATTGAGGTGTCAGTATTTATCTAATAAAACTAGAATGTATTAAAACTCAATAACAAAACTTATAAACCTGTTAGTTTAATATATTAAAATAAAGTATAAATTAAAGGGTACTCTGGCATTATTTCTCTCTTAGTTAAATAAGTAATATACTTTAAGGCTTTAATATTACAAAAAACGAAAGGAGGTTGTTTTAATATATGATTTTATTTTATTGTAATTTGAAGATATAAAGATATACTGGCATTGATAAAGCTTTGTTTTAAACTTGAATGATATATTGGTTTTTCCGAATTTGTTTGGACTAAAAAAATAAACTATTGTTTCTAAAAAGTAAAACTGTGATCAACAAAATAAGAGTTCCAGGAAGAGGCCCAATATTCATTAGAGTTTTAACCCTGGACCTTGTTTCCCGCTCTTATCGCCTGCTCCCAGTCCTTGATTTGTGAGTCTAAGTCCGCTAATCTCACTTCTCACTGTTGGGTTATTTGTAATGATTTTTAATGAATTTTTAATCTCACCTTTTCAAAAGTAATGTAAAGAATGTTTAATATAAAGTAAAAATCATATTTTTGAAACTGTTATAGGTTGATATCCAGATGGGAAAGTAATTACTTAATTGTATAAGTATTGACTAATCTGGTTAATATTTTTAGCTAAGTTTGAAATTCCATTATAAGCCGCTAATGCCCAAGTTTCTTTTTAGATTTTACTTTCTCCCCTTATACTCAGTATATGGAGAAAGTATTGTTTTCGTCAAAATTTTTGAATTTGAGTTGAGAGTGGGTATATCCGTTTTCGGGTCCCCTGAATCTAAAAAAGTGATTTTCGACGTGATGTCTGTTTGTCCGTGTGTCTGTCTGTGTGTGTGTGTGTGTGTGTGCGTAACGGTGCGCGCGCGTGTGTATGTAGGACCTGCGGCGGGGGTTGAGGTCACCTAATGCCTCCTAATCATTCTAAGGCACTTCCCTCACCCAGTTAACTTGATTCTAGAAGGCAATTCCTCACTCTAGCTGCTCAATTCCCTTTACACCACTTCTTAGATGGATTACATCTCCTGGATAAATTATCTAGTTTATTTATAACTTTATCTAAACTTTACTCAAGGATTTCGTCATTGTAATTAAATTACTGAAATAAATTAATTCTACATGTTGCTTTTGTTTTTTTCTTTTGAAAATTTTCTTTGACATGTTGATGATTTAATATGTCGTGTCACTAAAGAAATCAGCATGTTACATACAAGACACCGACTTTCTCTAGTGGATATTTTTAGATGACTAGGAATAAAAGTGAATAATACAAAGGATTTTATGACATTTGTAATTTTGATATGACAAAAACTAGCTAATAAATTTTCCAAAATTATAATTGATTAGCGTAATGATAATAAAAAATAAACATGCATAATGATTAGCGTAAGTAGCTTAGTATAGTATTGAACTATTAGAATTTTTTTGGAATTTTGCTTTGGCCAAATAACCAAACTTAAAGCGAGTAGTCCTGTCCTAAAATCCAGCTACTTGGAGGCCACGAATTGTGTATAGTTATGAGTGATGCTAGGTGGATGTGGTATTCTCTGGTATGTATTAACGTCCACACTATTGAATCCTCCGCAAATATCATCCTCATAATTAGACCAGTTCTTAATTCATAGGCAGTGGCTCCTATTATACAGTAAATTTTATATCCCTTGGATATGTGATTAAATATTGGGCTATTAATTTACAGTTCTGTCTAAGGATCATGTCAGCCTTAGTCAAAAACAAGACTACAATATCGTGCCACAATCATTTTAAACTTATTCCTCATTTATACTTCGTGTTAAAACACCTTGCCTGGAATAAAAATTACTGAAATGGCAGCGTGCCATTAAGGGTAAAATAAAGGGGGAAAATTATATTAATTTTATAGAGAGAATATAAATTTATGTTATAATAGTTTCAGTACAGAAATGAGTTACTCGTTGCGACGTGCCTAAAACCGCAATTGACAAGTAAATTAACGGTTACATTCATTATCAATCTCAGTCTAAATTAGGTTTAACATTGTAAACTGAAATTTAAAGTTAAGTAAGCTTTTCAAATTTTTAAAAAGTTGTAAAATATTCATATTGTATAGCTACTTACATCCTTTTCACTTAAGGTTTAATACTTACATTCATAACTAATATAATTTTACTGTGCAAGTATGTTTTATGAATTATAAAATCCACAAATTTATCTTCTAATCTCCATGAAATAGTAAATAACACTTTAAAAATGTGAACTTGATTTGAAAGTTATCAAAAGTTACGAGTATGAACTATAAAAACAAAAAATGGCATTTTAAAGTTGTTTAAACTTTAATACATATCGATAAGAGTTCAAAAACATTTTATAAAATACTCATACTGACAAAGGCAAACGAGTTGGTATGCAATCAAAGTCAAAAAGTTGAAATTAACTGTTATGTGTATCTTACAAATACCCGGTACAGTTGGAACATTGTGACCCATTTCCTCTTAAACGTCAACTGTTTGGAACCAGCAATTTTTCACTTCTGTTCTTAATACAGACCCTGTGACCGACTTCAACATTCTTGTCTGCAATATTACCCCTCGTCGTTTCTTTACTTTATTATGTTCGTCTTTAGAGAATGTTGTATTGTAAAATGTTACTCTTACTTAGTGGTAAAAATGCCGTAAATTTGAATAAAATAACCAAGTATTTGAACAATTTCATATGTAACTTTAAGCCTGACAAAATTAAATTCAAACAGACACAAGACGAAGACCGACAGACCGACAGACTGACATATTAGCAGACATACATACATTAGCCCGAGAAACACTTTTTGGATTTTGGGAGTCTTAAAACGTACATATCTACTCTCAACCTAAATTCTAAAATTTTGATGAAAACAATGTTGTCTCCATCCGAGGGAAATACGATTGCATTTAATTCCCTGTGGGAAACAAGTTAGATCATGGATATGACTGAAAGGAATTTTCAGTTCAGCTGAACAGCTGATTTTATTATTTTATATTAAAAATTCAATACAATAGCTCTGGTAGTTTCTATGGAAACATGTTACAAAATTGCCATCTTAAAAATCACTAACACCCCTCCCTTCCAGAGCTAAGACATTTCTATGTCAAAAGTAATAAACAAAAATTAAATAAACATGTTTCAGAAGGGTATCGACGGATCGCGGAAGCGGAGTCAGGATCAGGATCAGGATCAGGCCGGATCTCCCCGGTTGTCGATCACCTCCCCATGATTGATGTGTAGAGTCGTCAGTCTACGTCCATAAACATGATCAGAGTTTGCTTTCAAACCATCACAGTCTGTGACTCATTTCTAAAAGTAAATCCCTTTGCTTGTTCTGGAAATGTCAATTTCATTACATTCCTTGGATATATCTCAGTGGAAGGAAAATCAAAAAATTCAAGGGAATTGAAAAGTTCCCCTGCTGTTCTCATAACAAAACTATGATGTCACTAACCAAATGACGTTACTGTTTTAAATTTTTTTGTGCAAATTGCTAACGTTTCCTCCTCCAGAGCTAAGATATGTCCTTATCAAAAATTTGACTTTTTTGAAACTAGACAAGTTTGAAATTCCATATAAATTAATTCCAATCACATAATTTTTCCACTAAACTTTAGTAAAGAGCCATATATATTTTTTCCAGTGATACCTTTAGTTTTTACTTTGAAAAATGTTCAATGCTCTAGTTTACAAATTTTTAAGTAAATTTATTAAAGAATATTTTTGACATGGATGTGACTTCGCTCTGGAGGACGGGTATTAGCAATCGATTTGACCAAAATTTGAATCTGAAGTCATATGGCTGTAAGGACAGCTGTTTAAAGGAACTGAAAACATTCCCTGTAAACATATTCATAGTCTAAGCTGTTTCCAAAAAGGAAGTAAATACATTATTTTAATAGTATCGTACTTCAAAATCTTCCTCATACAGACAAATTGTTAAAATCAAATTTAATCAGAACAATAAAGCCTTTAAGTCATCTGTTAAACAGTTGATCATGGATGTGGTACAGTATCTTTAGAATAGTTATTGAATTTATTCATTTATATTTATTGTTATATAATCTATAATTTAATTATTTATGTATTTGTTGATAATAAATGCATTAATTATTGATTTCTATATTTATTATCAATGAAACTGTTATTTATTTATTATACTGCATCTTTGTCTTTATAATAGTACCACACTAAATTATGTATATAAATGTTTCTTAGTCAACACCTACAAAAAATATTTGAATGAGTTTAAATCAAGTATAGTATTTATTTAGTATGTAATATCAAAAGTGAATGAAAAAGGGACTGCTGGAAGATCAAAATATAAAAATATATATTGTAAATTATTTTCAAATCCACTCGTGCTTAAGGCACATGGATCCATGTAATAAATATGGTTAAATACACATAATTTTCATTTTGTTTCATTTCAATGTTTTAAACTTTGTGATACTGTTCAGTTTATATCACTAACATATGCTTGACATTGATGTGACAATGTCCACAAACTTAATGATAAGCTACCATTACAGTATACTATGATGCTTACTGTAAGACATAGACTATTATAACTATATATATACTGAATAAATAATTTGGTGGCTAAAATTTTTAATGAATAGTTTAGGGCTCTATATCATTAATAAGCCTTGATAATAGATGATATTATGAAGTATCCGATGAAGGCTATAGAAGCCTCCAGTCAGCTGTGATCAGCTGTGGGCTGAGAGCAGAACGGTGTTTCCGGTAATCTCCACACTCCGGAAATCTTGTATCCTCATTGGCCAATTTCTTGGACAAATCTTCTAAGAAACATTAATTGGGATTTATCAAAGCACAGATAGCCTATTATATAAAATCCTATATCGCTGATAAATGTATTTGTAATGGATTTAATTATTTGTATACTACAGAAGAAATAAAATGTACTGGCTAAATATTATTTCCAAGTTGTGAAAATACTAATTGTTGTCACAAGGTAAAAATGATTCATTTAGATTTCATGTGTACAGATGTGGTTATTCAGAATTGAGATTAAAATAAAAATTCATCAACAAAATTCTGTACTATTACTTGCCCTTAGGTAGTACAGTTACAGATAACAAATACTTTAGTTTAGTTTGTCAATATCACCTTATGAATACACTATAGTAATTATAATTATTTAATGATATTGTATCATAAATGACATAGTATAAAATTGTAATTTGTCCAATTAATATCCAAATTCGTTGTCCTGTTAAATTCTTGGGGTTTCAAATTACATACCGTATACATTTTCTAAACGTTAATTTAGAATAATCTAAACGCACAGTATGTTAAATAAACTAAATTTTAGAATGTGTTCTATATTTTCTACCTAATATTTAGATACGTAAAATGATTTATTTAGAATCAATACCACGGAGCTCACATGAAAATAATGAAATGGCACAATACACAAAAAAGTATTATTTATTTGAAAATTTTCTTCATCTCCTAAATATAGAGTATTTGACAGAGTTCAATAAACAAAAATAAAAATTCGTAAATTTATTTATTTAAAAATTAGTCTGGTTACTTGAGTAACATTGATCATCACGTATTCCGGTACAGTGTAACACTCCCAGCAAAAGCGTGTGTTCTCTAAATGCAACTACTGGAACAGATTTATGGTCCGAGAAGCTTTATGGTTCTCTAAAAAGAATATCCGCACTCTTATATAACTGCTGTACTGACATCAAACACTTTGGGGCTACCTGTCCTCGCTAATGAATATTTCAAACAATATTTCAGTTCCAGAGGACCGATTGATGCTCAGTGAAAATATAAATATTTATTTTAACAGCCTCCTCACAAAATTTCGTATACAAAATTTATTTAAAAGGTTATTTTGCTTTTATTTGAAACGCCTTGGCTTGACATTTATTTACTTTCTCACTTAATTGAATTTAAGAAAGTAAAACCTTTTAATTTAACTATAATATTCTTTTAGTTGATCTAAATGTCATTTGAATTTTTTTCCAACTTCTAAATATAACAAAAGAAACAGGTAAAATTAATTTATTTTTAACTTTTTAGGTAATGTCCCCAAACGTTCAAGGTAATACCAAACTTTCATTACAAATTATAAAAAAGTTTTACAGAATATTGGAAATTTATCTGGAAACAGAACTTATATCCATAACTTATTTTTCAATTATTTATAAGTCGATTAAGAGTAATATGGAATGTTTTAGAACCGTTTTATAGAACGTAGTGCAAATTTACAAATCTCACTCGTTGTAAAGATATGGCTTTACCTTTTATTTTATAGTTATTAACATTTTAGCCAATTGCTACACATCATTAGGCTAACAATACATTTTATTTTGTGTTTTCTTTTAGATTTTTATTTTGTCGTCTTCATCGTCGTTTCATATCAATTTTAAGTATTTGTGATCTTTTACAAAATAGGTTCATATATTTAACTATATAACAGTGACTAGATATTATTTTGATTTTTGTACATTAAAATGCAAATAAATCAACGTAACGATTCTAAAAAGACTCTAGGGGCTAATAACGTAAATGGCTTCGCATTGTTGCTGTTTACATATTGATTTTAGCATCCAAATAGGAATCCTTCAAAATAAATCATAAATGAAATCTCCCTTTAATTCTATACAAAGAGCTAATGTTTGACTGTGGGGAAGGGGTGCTTTTGACCATTTCAGGGGCGTGCGAGTCTGGTTTTGGCACCTTCACCCTTGTTTACTGAACAACAGCTGATCAAATGTTTAATCGGTCGTAGTTGGCGCACCTGCTTGAATTGGCAGCGACCTATCTTTATTATACTCACAGTGGTCGTGGTTGTAGCTAGAAATTCTAAACTGGATGAAGTATAAAAATATTTAAGTTACTTTACATTTTATTAGTCACTTGAAATTTCGCAGTTTTAAACTAATTAAAATAAAAGTTATAAAAGTTTATCGCTAACTTCAACGAGAGCTGGTGACGTAATGTGGGACATACAGTTGCAAAGTACATTATCCCGTCTGAAAGGCAGAAAGGGTCTCTTGTACCGTACTATATAAACGCATTACTCAGCATCATCATGAAGTACAAATTTTAAACTTTTGATTGTGAATCATTTCTTAGTTTCTTTGGGAGAAATATTTTAAGTTTTATATACCCCTGAAAAATTGTGATTTAAATCAATAGTCATTACATAGCTACTGCGATAGAACGCTGAATGTTTTGCAAGTTATGCATTCATCACATAAATACTTGCTTATAACCAAGTTGGAATGCAAGTGTTACGAACATAACTCTAAATACATTTGAAGAAATATTTAAAATAACACCGTCGCAGCAGACCTGCGTATTCGGTGTACACTACGTACTTCGGCTGGCTGATATCAATATTTAGATTTTTATTGCGGACATTTTCCATCAGGATTTTATGTAAAACAAAGTTTCACGACGTTTCGGGATTTGGAATCTGATCCCGTCCTCAGGTAAACTGATATCTAAAACATTACACAATTAACACATAATCTGGTCCAAACTGGTAAAGCTGGAAACATAAAAGCTTAAAGCATTAAAAAAACTTTCATTCACTAAACATTACACACATAAGAAACCAAACACGTCCACTCGTCACGGAGACTCAAAAACAACTGAAAGGAGTGGGCTTGTCCCACCGTGATGGATAAAATCGTAATAGAAAATGTTCGCAATAAAAATCTAAATAACATAAATCCACCATCACCAATAATGAATTTCAAGCAAATAATTGACAGCAATAATTGGCCTGTTCTTTTTAACAATCAAAGTAGACACTTTTCGACATGAATTGTAAAGTGAACAACATGAAGGTCTTCACTTGTAAACTGTTTTCCTGTTGCTATACCTGTAGATATTTTTAGTGAATCTCATACAGAAAATAGACCTATTACCGATTTCGTCGGGACATGACCTAAACCCCTGGATAGGTTTCATTTTTTTCGTCCTGTGAATGAAGGTATTTAAATCTGTTCTCAGGTGCTTAATACACAATTCGTTTGGGACTGTATATGTGAATTCATCCATAAATAATACAAAAAGCTCAGATATTTCTCAATGACAGCAAACCCAATGTTATTCTTATGAAGAGCAATAAAATTTATATAACTTTCTTATTATTTGAAATTGTGTTAAAACTTTGCGTTGGCTACATCTAGCTAAGGTGTGTTTAAAATGAAAACCATTTTGTTCCTTATGGTAGCAAACCTACTTAGTATTTTCCCATTATATTCTCAGAGGAATATGTAAATTAATTTAGCTTCTTTATTGGGCCAAGGATAAAAAACGAGCGAGGATGAAAAATATACTTTTAATCAAATTGATGAGATATATTTTTCGTTTAACAACACATTATATTGGGCTCAACATAAAAAAAAATCAAAACTATACAATTAATTAACTTCATAACTTTGCTCATAAAATGGCTTCTTCAATATTTCTTGCTAAAAGGATCGGCTGATTCAGGTTTATCATTACTTCATCATGAAGCAATGATTGATGTAATATTCATTACCTAAACATCAGCTGATGATTTATTTTTTGTACTATGGCGGAGACCATTGATCTCGTCACATAAATGGAAAATGACTTGTCCTACAACCACACGATGACAGGCTCATTTCACACTGTTGGCAGAACTTATGAGTAGTACATTTCCACGCTAGGGAGGAAATGAGTTCATATCCACCATAGTGCGAAAAGGTAACCGGCCAATCACAAGGGCGGAACGCTCCAAATATATGAGAAACTAACCAATAGCATGCGCTAAGCGCTCAGTCAGCTGATAAACGGTAGTCGTTCCTACAACACTAACTTCCGGTTTTGCGTAATGAGAATGAAACTGAGTTTACCGGAAACCTAGAAGTTATGTTTATATTTATCCCAACTAGAAAATCAAATATAACCTAACTTACATTTTTATTGCAGGTACAATCTTATGTGTAGTACGAGTGCAAACTGTCATGGCCGCCCTCGAAGTAACACTCAGCTAACGCTTCATGCTGCCATATGAACCTCTCGTGACATGAGATCGTTTGTGCTCTAGTTACACAAATAGCTATTTCTAAGCAGTACGGCATGATGAAAAATGAATTTATATAATTATTTATCTTCCAAGAGTTTGTTACATAAATTACGTGTTGAACTGTGCCCCATTACCTTACACACAATTACATTTAACATTCTAACCTTTTACCTTAGCAAGCAAACGTTCCTGACGTTGACAAAGCTGCAATATTTACGTTTGCGTACCCGTCCTTGATTGACACGGGTTGCCCACACTTGAAACCTTTCCCAAATGGATTGCTTGGATATTTTAACATTTTCAACAAACTTTTCAAACTCAATGTTTAATTCAATTTTTCAAACTGTTTAATTTTTCTATCAAAGTATATATTTAAAACAACGTTTTTTTAGTACTTTATTATTTTCAAATTAGTTTCCATATTATTATTGAACAATTTTTTATTTCATTTTAAATGTAAAACTAAACATACCAAAATCATACAGATTTTCAAGTGACTCTACAGCTTTGCAGTATTGTCAGAGAAAAATATTTGATTGTCATTTGAGTTTACATGTTTCGCATATCGTTTGAGGATATAACTTTCAACGACAAAATTAGAGATAAATTGAATATCGACTTAGATTAAAGGTTCTTATAGCCTTCTGGCCAAGGTCTTGTGTTTTCAGGCCGCAGTAGAGCCTTTGACCTGACTTAAACTATTATTAGTAATAAAGCCGACAACAATGGCTTTCCAACGTGCTTTCCAAACATGGTAGCATTCTCATATACAAATTTCATTTTGTATCATGACTAGAAATCAAACCCGGGTCTGTCTGTCTGTGATTCACCAGTAATCTTAAGCCTCAGCAACGACTGCAACTATTTAAAAATAACTAACGTCTTTTTAAGTAAATTTTTAAACCTCAAAGCTTTTATGTTTGATGAAAATAAAAATAAATTAAACACAAAAGAAGGAACTTTAAGGGAGGGGGAATAAGAGGGGTTTCAACATGAAATCGTTTAACTCCTCCCTCACATCATAAGAGGTTCGTTGCGGTCTGCACGGAAAAATATTTTCAGGGTACATTTTATTACAGCTGAGTATAAGTTAAGATCTTTATAAAGGAGGAAGTTCTTAACAATTTT
This sequence comes from Nephotettix cincticeps, assembly GCA_023375725.1. Lineage (NCBI taxonomy): Eukaryota > Metazoa > Arthropoda > Insecta > Hemiptera > Cicadellidae > Nephotettix > Nephotettix cincticeps. The sequence continues at coordinate 65,122,310 of CM041789.1, read as the reverse complement.
ATATGGTGTAAGGTCTTTGATACACTTTATATTTAGTGATAACGTAGTTCATAGTGAGGAGGATGAATGTTAATGGGTGGGATTAAGGAAATGAAGAAGGCAGCAGGCTCCAAGACTGAGGGAGCTTATGATATCCACATGTAGTCGAAATTAAGAGAAACATCTGACGTCACCACGTCACCGCAGGATACTAAATTTTATTGATAACACATTTTTATTTCAATGGAGTGATAATAAGGAACTTTTATTGCACATAATATTTTTAACCATCATAAACCTTCCAAGAAATTACATATGATATGCGCAAAGATGATGGGCTCTAAAGGACTCCATAGGTAATTCAGTAACGTCAACTCAGAATGACCCATCCACATCTATTACGATATGTATGAAACGTCAGGAGTTGGACGTTAATATTGTAGCCATCAGTGGCACCAGAAACAGTTCACTCTGATCGAAAACTAAATCAAAACTCCTCCGTTACTTGGAATTAAATTATTAAATTACCAATATGAGCAATAACCGTAGATCAAGTTATTCTTTGAGAGTAGTATACGTCTTTTTCTAATTCGATGATATAAATAAATTGTATTGTTTACAAAATGTATTACAAACGTAACAGTTTTAAACATAAGGCAAAAATAATTATTTATTAATTAATATTTCAGTAAAAGTGTTTAGAATGGATGTGTAGGTTATTAGGTTTCTTTTACCCAAATGGAGACTGCCCATTTGGGCCTGATGATGTTCGGTGTAACTGGACGAAATCGATCGCCAATTTAACAACTTTTGTATATATTTACAATATAAGTGTTTAAATATATTAGTAGTGTTGGAAGACGTGAGTTTTTACTTTATCCTATAAAAAATCAATAAACACATGCATTATCTCCTAACATTTAAGTATTACTGAATTCATTTAGCTAAAAGTAGCATAAAAATTTACACAATTCGAATTTTAACTCATTACAAAGTCAAAGGAAAAGAACAAAAACAAGACGTGGTTGTTTACACATCGTATATTCCAGGAATTGGGATTAGTCTGGACGATTAGCCAAACAACCGGCTTGAGTGCTGATAACACAACAGGAACACGAGATCAAAGAGGTCCCAGCTCCAGTAATCGCATCAAGACCGATCTGGCAGCCAGCGCCAATCATCGTCTCGTACAGGATCGAGCATTTGTAGACATACTTCTTTATAGCAATCAGATACTAATAGAAATACAAGTGGAAAAACAAGATTTATTTTTTGTGTGTAGGAATTAAAAACATGATGTATGGCTACTCTATAATAAGCGGAGTTAAAGGGGGGCATGGGGGCGGTGCCCCCCGACCTTTTACACGTTTTTGAATTTTTATTACCAATTACAGTTATATTATATTTTTATTTGACACAGATATTTTGATGGGGGTTTACTGTGGCTTTATATTAGTTTTAAGTAAATGTTTTTTCTATATTTTAGACTATATTGTGACAAAAACTAGGGAATTAACTCCGTACCTCCCAAAATGTAACCATTAACTCCGCTCGTGCTACTTATTATGTAGGCCTACTTAAGTAATTCACGTTTATACACATTATAACCCCCCTTTTTCATTTATTACGAATCTTTGGCACATATTTTCATATTTTAGGCATTGCTTAAAGTACTTTTTAGAGTTGTAAATCATTCACCCTTAAATTTCATGCAACGCCTTTACGTGTTTTATTATGGCTTAAGTTGGTTAGGGTGTCAATTAACTCGTTTTCATCTGTAATTCTTAATGAGGTTTTGTATTAAAATCATCTTTTTGCTGATTTTAAGCATTGATACAAACTAGTTTTAACATATAGCATAGTATTGTTTAGTTTTTTTCAACTAATAATAGAAAAGCAGGAGTAGGCATACGCACAAAAAAGTAGCGCAATCAAGTGTTTCTCCTAAGTATTTTCGAAACATTTTAATCAGTGGATCACTTAGTATTTTTAGTGTGGGGTGGTCAAATGTGCCAAATATACCAGTATATTGGTAAAGTTTCGTATTTTAATTAAGGGGAAACAATAAACGAATTTTGATGAATTGAACAAATAACTACGCGACCTACTCCACAATACATACTCCTTTAAAATTTATAGTTAATTCTAAATATTCTTTTATACCTGTATATAATTGTTTTTTGTTGTATCATTCCTTCCATACATTTTCAAACCCAAGTTTCGTACAGCCACTTTAAACATTGTACTTTTCGTAAATTTTCTGGAAAAATATTTTAAGATATTGCAGCACACTCATTGACTCTTGAACTTTTTAAATATATTAACTTGCTGATAAAGAATCTTTCAAATACATGATTGGGTTGGTTATAATTATTCAATATCTTTCATTGGATTTTTCTAGCGTGTCTGTGTTTTTAACTACACAGCGTTTCTGGAGGGGGAGAAACTCCCCCCGTTTTCAAGTGATAGCCTAATAATTTACATTAAACAATAAAAATTTGTTACAGATATTAACTACATCGTGTCGTTAATAACACAATGCGTATCTATCGTACACAATACATAAACTATATTAATAATGCAACAAATAACCATAACATCCCACCTCAGAGCTAGCGGGGCGACCCAAGATAGCGTGCGTACAGAACGGCGTAATGCCCCCTCTTCCCGGAGGAGGAGAGGGAATGCCCCAACTTTCAGCCCTTTCCCCTTATTTTACCTTTTCCCGGCTGATAAGTCCTTACGACATATCAGGCTCTTAATTTAAAATGTATGTAAAAAATTTATATCATTTCATATTGGAAAACACCGAGCGCCAAGCGATCGCACGCCATATTGTTTATTTGACAGGTTGGTTAATTATGCACAGCTGGATGGTGGATGTTCCCGCGCAATATCGTATGCCCAGCTTCACATGTCACATTACCCGCCAAATCCCCAGACTCGCTTATTGAACCACGACAGCTTAAATAATGCAGCAACAGTCGTCAAACTCCACAATTAGACCCTGTTATTAAGTAGGCTAACATTCGTGAAAGGTCAAAAGCTGTTATAGTAACGCGCAGTTTTTTGTCATTTACTGATTAAATTTAATTTCATTTATCCGCATCTCTTTGAAATAAATAGTTCAATTTAAAAAAAAATAATAAACGCAACAACTCTTCAGTAGTATATGGAGAAAGTATTGTTTTCGTCAATTTTTTTAAATTTGAGTCGAGAGTGGATATATTCGTTTTGGGATCCCCTGAATAAAAAAAGTGATTTCGACGTGATGTCTATCTCTGTGTATGTGTGTGATTTTGTATGTCTGGATGTGTACTAAAAGTACATAGCTATAGCCTTCTCCGTTGGTTCGATTTAGATCAAATTTGGTATGTATGTATATATTCACCATATCTCCTTTCACTTTTTTCAGTTTTTGAATTTTTGACTTTCAAAGGTAGTTCATCCCTAAAACCCCTTAAAACGTGAAAATCCATATTTATCAAAAATGGCTCTAATGATTTTAATCAAAATTTGATATTTGATAGTTCATATATTACTTAATACTATGACACCCACGTATCTGGAAACATGACGGTTTAAATGTAATGTTTAAATGGTTTTGTAATGTAAAAAATAAGTTTTTAAAAATTTTCGCAAAATCAATAAAGGTATAGAATAATTAGCACTATTGAAACCATAAAAACTAAACATATTAGCATTTTTAATAATTAGTTTACGACTAACAGTTCCAGAGAAAAGTTAAATTCAGTGTCCATGAAAAACGCAGTACATTGTCTGTAATGTTATTCTTATGGAGAATATTAAACAAATCAATTTCTTCCTTATTTCCCGACCATTTTCCAAGAAACATGGTATTCAGGGTAATGTCTCATCAGTCAAAAATTCTTCGTATTACCTGAGGGGAGGGGTTATGCCCCCATAAAATTATAACAATTAATTGAACTTTGCTTTCTCTTGTAGTTATTTTCAGTTATTGGATGATTATGTTTAAAACAATAAATTATTAATGATATTAAGATAAACTTTAAAGGATATGATAGTCCTATTACGGATTGTCGTTTTTAAATTTACTTAAGGGAGAAAGTATGTGTCAGTCCACTGATAGCGTTTATTTAATTTTATAAATCTTTTGAACACATTGAAATTTATGAACTCATTAATAACTATTATGACAGTCTCTCTAAATTTAAATGTCAATCTTAAATATTAAAAATATAACTCTAAAATTAATATATATAAATATAATTGAATATTTAAACATCGCCAATCCTTATACCCCGATCTTCCGTGGACCGGATCTTCGTAAAAAGCTTGTTAAAAAGTGAAAAAAGTATGTCAGATCGATTTGATAAAAAATAGAAGGATACCGTATTCGAAATATTTACCCGTTTTTCAATACGTAAATTTCCTTATATTCAATTTTTTTTTATTAGTCGTTGTCAATTTATTGCTGGTATATATTTATCTTAAAAACTAGACATTGTCAATTTATTTCTGGTATATATTTATCTGTTTCTATTTTAAATATGTTATAATTCTTAAGCCTAAAAACCTTCATTAGGACAATATTTGTGCACATTATAATGTTTGCAAACAATAAAGTAGTTGATTTGATTTTCCGCCCTATCTTATGAACGTTAGTACCTCAGCTGCCCACAGTTGAGTTGCCAATCAGAGCGCCACAGTCACCAGCTGTGACGTGACACGCCCCCTCTCCCCTGACGTGCGGACGTCCACGTAGACGTCGCTGACGGATTATCCGTCAAATCCGGCCGTCAGTCACCTTCCCGATGATTCACTGCAGTAATTGAGGCCTGTCCGTGGTGGGGCTGGCCCTTCTTTTGATATCTCGACAGCTCAGGGGATGGAAAACCTGGATTACTTTCTAGTTATATGGGGTGTTTCAAAACTCTCCACCTAGCTCAACTGCTCCCGAGTATCCATATATAAATTCTAAGTATCAAATTGAAAATACCCGGTAACCTGTAAGAGCAGGATTTTTTTCAATATTTGTCGAACAACTAAACGTAGTTTTTTTTAAGGGGAGTACAACGTACATATTTTAAGGGGAGTCGGTTTGCAACATTGCAAAGATAGGACATCTTTGCAATGTCAAATTCTTCAAATATAAGGTATATTTTCCCAAAAAACATTTTAAGATATTGCAATAAAACTTCTTTTACTTAAAGATACGTTTTAGAACAACTTGACGATGAAATATTTTTGAAAATATAAAAAGTTATTTTTTTATTAATGATAACATAAGCTAAAAACCATGTTTTCTCAAGGAACAACATTTATCTACATATATCTAAAATATATCTCTGTCTGATTGTGGGCAGATACAAAAGGAATAAAATAAATAATTACTATAAAACCATATATTATAGTTATTGAAAAAAACTAAATCTTCAGTAAACGCCATTTTGAAACAGCGCCCGAGGACGCCACTGGGGTTTTGGCAACCAGAAAGACGTGTACACAAAATAATTTATAATACTTGTCGTGGATGTTTTTTAATGTTTGAGATGTCAAATTAACAAGGATAAGCTACTAAATTAGAATATACAAAAAATCAATTTTTACTATTTGACCAACCAACTCCCCTTAATAATATGTTTTATGGAAAAAATTGAAATTTGTTCGACACAAGAATTCAAATTGAAAGTGATTTAAAAGTTTCAAATAAACTTTAAAACTGGTTTTATGATATAACATTTATATGAATAAATCTTTTTAGATATTTTAAAGAAAAATCTAACAAAACTTCAATTTTGAAAGTCTACCAACAAAAAAAATGTCTTTAGATTTCCATTTAAATTTTAGAATTTTTTGATTTGCACATTGTACAATATTTGTAGATTTACGAAGGAATTTTTAGAAACATAATTTGCAGTAAGTATTTATTAAAGTCATAAAATACCTCAAATGTTCCAATCAAACTGTTGTGGAATGAATTATTTGTATGTAAAATAAGAAAATACAGATATCTGCAAAAACGATGAAATATATACCTTTATTTTTTAATTGTCATGTATAGCCAGTTATGGATTTTCGTGACACCTGTATTTTAAGCATAATATTATTGCCTAGATATGATTATGATTATAATATGATATATGATTTTTCTTCCAATGACAGGTGCGTATTAGCTTTTGATGTATTCTGGATCATATTTAGAACCATGATTCCTAAAATTAAACATTGTTTTATACACTTTGATATGTTAAATTAAATATAAATATATTTTAATGTAGATTCTAACATATTTATATTTATTCATGTCTATTTATTTCACTATCAACTTTATCACTTTATTTCATTTAAATGTAATGTCAATTATATTTACATAGAGATGATTCCATATGAATGAAAAGTATCAACTCCTTGAGAAAGGTTTTACATGCTTATTATAATATGACATGCAGGTATTTCCCCTGACCTTATGTAATATAGCCTACGTACACAAGTATGCACAACAAATCTAATTTAAATAAAACATGCTCTTGTTTAAGTAATAAAAAATTCTTTTTATGTAACCAAAGATTAATAAAACTGAAAGTTATAGTAAAATGTTGACATTTTTTAATAAAGACATCAATCTTAACCTTCACTCATTTACAAATCACAATTGCACCGCTTAACTGGAAATTTTATAAGCACGATACCTTTATATAGAACTGTTTACTTCACAAAATAGTTCCAATAGTTTATCCCCCAAGAAAGCCCATTTCGTATTAGGCTTATTCATCATACTATTTTTTATAGTTTAATACAGGGTGATCAACTCAAGGAGGCCACCATTGGGATGTCGGAAACTGTGAGATTTAGAGAAAACATTAAATGGGAAACGTTCCTTAATTTTTTAAAGCGATAAAATATATTAATTTCGTTTGTCAAAATATGGCCGCCATTTTCCAAAATGGCGGTCAACTTCGAAATTTCTAATCGGAACCCCTTATTATGGATTTGGATATAACATGGAATTTTAAGACTTTTTACTCTTGGTCTTATTTTGATAAGTTTGACCGTTTAGTAAGTAACTAGGAGCGCTAAAAGTTGAAGAAATTCGCGTGATCAAGTCAAGAGGCCACAATTGGGATATTGTAACTTATAAGATATAGAGAAAGCTATTGAGGCGATTAAAATATTAATTTAGTTTTTCAAAATATCACTTTCAAAATTTTAACTTAGAAATTTCTTATTTGCCGCTGCATGTTAGAGGACAACTTATGTTCCAGCAGGACAGAACTCCACCACACAAGGATCAAAATGTCACCAGCTTTCTGAATCGTCACTTTCCAAATAGTGTAATATCTACTAATGGACTTGTAGCTTGGCCAGCAAGGTCCCCGGACCTAACTCCACTAGACTTTTTTCTGTGTTGATTCTTGAACGACAAACTCTATTCAAAAGACGGTGGCGACGTCCTGTAATCCAGCTACTTGGAGGTCACGAATTGTGGATAGTTGTGAGAGATGGTCGGTGGATGTGGTGTTCTCTTGTGTGGATTAACGTCCGCACTATTGAATACTACGTTAATCCACAAAGGCCATCCTTATAATTAGACCAATTCGTAATTCAGAGGCCGTGGTTCGGATTCCACGTTAAACTGTAGGTCCATTAGTTGCCATTGACTGTTGGGCTATTAATTAACAGTCCTGTCTAAGGAACATGTCAGCCTTAGTCAGTAACAAGACTACAAGATCGCGCCACAATCATCCTACATTCATTCCTCATTCATACTTGGCTTAAAATACCTACCTGGGTAGGTCGCCATTTCAGTCAAAAGTAAAGTATTAAGTAAGTATTAAAAAGGTATGACACGGTGGAAGAAATGCGAAACTCAGTAATGGACATTTTGCACAGCATCCACCATAACACGTTTCCTCGAGCAGTGAATGACTTGGAAGTGAGAGCGCACGCATGTATTTATGTTGACGGAGGACACTTCGAACACATGCTTTAATTCATTGTCGTTAGTATTTTTCAGTATAATAAATTATTTTCTAGATTAAAAAATGAATTCATCTTCTGTAACAAACATACTTTTTGATTAGAATTTCATAGTCTATAAGCGAAACACCACTGTTTAGTAAATACTAAGATGAGAATTTCAAAAATAATTACCACTCATAGTGATTAAACGGACGAGTTTATTTAAAACAAATCACGTAAAAAAGTTTTGAAGTTTCATGAAAAATTCAAATCTTTAATTACAAATGGGGGTTTCTATAAGAAATTTCAGTTTCCAACATCCTAGTGGTGGGTGGTCTCCTGATTTGATCACGCGAATTTCTTCAACTTTTAGCGCTCCTAGTTACTTACTAAACGGTCAAACTTATCAAAATAAGACCAAGAGTAAAAAAGTCTTAAAATTCCATGTTATATACAACTCCACAATAAAAACAGGGGTTCCCATTAAAAAATTCTAAGTTGACCGCCATTTTGGAAAATGGCAGCCATATTTTGAAAAACTAAATTAACATTTTTAATCGCTTTAAAAAAATTAAGGAATGTTCCCCGTACAATGTTTTCTCTAAATCTTACAGTTTCCGATATCACAATGGTGGCCTCCTTGAGTTGATCACCCTGTATGTTAGATTAACGAATTAAAGCATTACATTTCTTATCGATAATGTTATCGCGCTTAAGGTGAGACCGTCGTCCAAACTCGTAATTTTCATTTTGATTTTTTTCTTAGTTGTAAAATTTAGACTTCTCTGAAGGTTTTCATACAAAAAACAATAAGTTTTCATAATTTAAGGAGTAAATATGAATTTTTTTAAATTGGTCTGCACTGAGTTTCTATGCAGTTTACTAGCAACTGCTGCACCACCAACCCAACTGACTCTTCGATTCCCGAAAAACTCTTTTTTAAACACAGGTACACATAGCTTAGACACTGTTAAAGATATTTAATTAATTTTGTCACACTATATTTATCGAATGTTGCAGCTTTAGTAATAAAATTGTTATGTTTGGATCACAATTGTGGTCTAAAGGGGTGAAACCCCGATAAAAGTTATGAGAAAAATATGTTTTGGGAAATAAATCATAAATATAGACTATAAATATGGCCTTATGAAGTTTATAGTGGATACAAAATGGATAACGGAGTTCCTAGAAATTTGTTAAAACCTTTACCGTTAAATATATAAACTGTGTATCCAAGAAATTTTTTCCTTTAAAATTATCTTCTTTCAAGACTACATAACCAGTGAAATAATAAAAGTACACAACGTTCTTTAGCAGTTGTAAAGTGAACAAATAACCCGTCTACAATACTCGTGGATTGAAAGGCAACCAAACGACAGAATTCACCGACTTTCCCTTCAGTCCCAGTACGTGACAATTTTATCAAGCTTAAACTCATTTTATGTTAGTAGACGAGATTACTACCTCAGAGTAATTGGAAGTTCATAACGGTTTAAATCAAACAGAAAATGTTCAGTGGATATAATCTACCATTTTGTATGAGTTAAAGATTCAGAAATAACAATTATAGAATATTTATCCTTTATATTTACAAAAATATACGTTGTACATTAGAATAAAAACAATAACAAATAATAAATAATAATAAAAATGATTTTTACTAAATATATTGAATACATTAGTTTTAATTGTTACCCTTTTTTCAAAAAGAGAGGGGGTATAAAGCAAGATACACATGATCTAACGACACGGTACTGTTTATAAAATACTGAGACGATAGTTCAGAGGTATCACGCTGGCCTTGTAGGTCAAAGGTTGCTGGATCTAAACTAGCAGTGGGCGACTGCCGTCAAGAAAAGAGGGGGTAAACCCTGGTAGCCTATGTGACTTAATGCTACGGCAGGCCTACCTCTCTGGTTTATGGTGATGGGCAGTTGAGGGGTGAAAAAACTTTTCGAAAAAAACTTGAATTTTTCTGGAATAAAATTATTCAACGCTCTACCTTTGAGAATAAGAAGAAAGAACTGTGTCAGGGCGTTTGAGAGGAGGGTAAAAAGATATCTTCTAGAGAGTGTCTTCTATGACTTTCAGGAATATTATCAGGCAAAGGCTGATGTATACTGAATATAAATAGATAGTAAGAACATTGCTTAATTAACCTTACAGACGTATACTATATGTAATTTGCTTGACACTATTTCATGTAAATTTATTTATCTATGAAATGAAGAAGTTTTAGTTTGAGTTTCATCAACTTGCAAATTTTATTCCAGAAGCGTCTACGAATACATCTAGTGTTTTAGATCAAGTAGGTAAGTAGCTGAAGTTGTTATAAAAACATGTTTGAATGGGCTAAAAACTAATTAAATATTTTTGGCTGAAGATGAATTCCGAAACTGGGATAGTGAAAGTAAAAAGTATATTGGACAGCTGAAGATTTTACCACAACATTAGTAGGCTGAAAGAGTTAATAATATGCCTACTTCAGCATATAATAAGTATTATACCTTTTCTTTATTTTTCAACGGTTCAATGACAAAATTAAATCCCATTCAAATTTCCTACATCTATAAAATGTTTTATTTTTGTACAAACTATGTGGTATCATTTTTAAACTGTATGTCTGACTTTCATTTTTGACGGTATAAGGGAACGACAAGTGGTAAAAGTACTCGTTATAACGAAGGCAGTTGGACAGCCGTGAAATATTGTCGGTTGTAACTGCGTGACAGATCTGTTAAAATAGGAGGACTCTCGCCCAGAGCGACGAGGCGAATAAACTCATCTGTGGCAATAAAATATCCATGACAGATGAACGTGATAAATTGTCTGCAATATCGGCAAAAAACTGTGATTATTGTGGCTTTAAGGAGGGTTCAGATCCTATAATCCTTCTATAATAGTGATACAAGATAGCAGCACAGAAAATGAAAAAATAGTTATAACTAATATATATGTTATATAAGTGAGGTTGTAACGTCTACACAGGTTAAGTAACAATGTGCATAGCCTCAACTGATTTTTTAGTTTCAATCAACACAATTGTCGCTACAGACTCAAATTTATTCTACATAAGGAAAAAATCGTTATTCTTGACTCTGACTCATTATAAATAATTCCTGCTTACCTTGGGGGTTTTAAAAATGTTCTTAAAATACGTTTGAATAACTGTTTGATGTGCAGTAGTATAATTCTGAAATGGCAATAAAATCTTCTACAGCGTAACTAAATGAATAATATACCATGACAACTGATTATTTGAATCGCATTACAAGAGAAAAATATGTCTGATAAAACTTAATGCAAATCTGGGTTTTTAAGAGCTAACTAATTTAATTTTAACGAGCATGTGTTACTAATACAGTAATTCAAATACTTTCTGTATCAATCCAAGTCATTTGCAACGAGTTTCGACTTCATCAAGTAGGCTACGCCATCTTCTGACAATTGTAGGCTCTGACAATTGTAGGCCAATATATTTTTGCTCCATAGTCTAAAGACTTGCTAAGCTCCAAATAAACATTATAGCTTTGTCTGAACGTTTCTTAGAATAATTGTGGAATATTTGATTAGTTTAAAATTGCATTCATTCCATTAATTGAAAAGATGAATAAAAATTCATTCTTAAGTGCGTCATAATAACAGGAAAAAATCTAGATAATATCCATTTTGGCTTTCCTTGTGTAAGAAACAAAAAGACAGCCAATGTCAAAATTCAAAAAGTAATCTGCAGACAAAACTCTAATTTTATTTAAGTTAATAGGTGAAAATTGCATAGTATTTTTCAGAACTGATCGAAATCCGGATCCAATTAAGGTTTGAAAGACATGCAATTATTCGGCGGACCGGAGTGACAGGGCTCAGCGGCAGGCAGCGCGGCGGTCGGGACTACGAGTGTCTCGGCGAATAATCTCGTAGAGCCGAAAATACAACAATCGTCCCAGCTGAGATTTGGTTGGTACTCGCTGCTTTAACAGGATAAACACCTATCTCTGGACCACTGAACTTTTTACATTTTTCAAACTTATGCCGATTAGAGAACTCGCTTTAAAGAAAATTTCTACATAAAACACTTCGATTTGCACTACAAACACTACTTTAAACGTGAATATGTCAAATCTGTATTTACCATAACTAACTTTCTTATATAGTGTTCTAACTTTCTTCTTCTAACTAACTTTCTTCTTAGTGTTCTTAGTCTTTCTGATATAATAATAAAGGTTGTATTGTGAACGCAATAGGCTTATATTTACCAGCCAGCATCAGTGTTAGAACAACATAATATAATATGTCAGTCATTTTTCATTCTGAAATAAAAAGTCACCTAAAATTGCTGTTTGTTGAATTACTATAAAAACCATATACAGAACGTTTTATGATTACATTTTGGACTAGGAAATCAATAGAGTTTGGTCTACTACTTGGTTGAGTAAAGCAAGTTAGTGTATTTACAAAACCGAATGTTAAAGAAAAACTTAAAACAAATATAAATCAAGTAAGCAATTTCTAAATGCTACATTTTGGACATAAATGATAAACTTTAATTTAGAATAAAAATAATTAGTTAAATGATGTAATTTAATAATTAAATAATAATGTGAGAAAATCTAAGAATAAAAGAGTGCCAATACCTCCCCACACCAGGAGTTAAGACATACATGTCAAAAAGTTAGAGATAGTGGCATATCCACATATTAACAATCATATATGTGAAGGTTGAGATTACTTTTATTTACTATCAATAATAAGTAAACTAATAAAACCACATCGTAACTAAATTAACTTTAATATTGACACAATTATTACAAATTTTAATTTTATATGGGGACAATGTATTTAATGACCTATTATTTTTTTGATATGCATTTAGAACACAACTTAGATAATCCTACTCTTGGACATCTTTGAAAATCGATTGTACATTTGTGGATTCTACATACTATGATCATACACTCAATCCTCATTCTTCCTTGGCTAAAAGACCTACCCTGTGGTAGTATCACCATTTCCTTTTTACTTCATACCTTAAAAGGTTCTTAAATATTATAACGCGTTTAATTAACATCTGATATAACTTATGCAATCATCGCTTGTAAGAAATCTAGTTAAAAAGCACAATCAAGACTTGTAAAGTATTTCTTAGCAAAGTAGTTTAAAGTAAAATGAAGATCTAAGTGCCAATGAATAATTCAAAACTCATTAAATTAAAAGCTTTGAAGTAAGAAAAGTTAACTAAAACGCGCGTTTTAAGCAGAAGTATATAAGACCCATCCGTTTCCTTTGCTTATTGCCGTGTTTCAAATGAATAACTATTTAGTATTCTAAAATTAAAGTACATTTTATATTCTCAGAAGTGTCTTGTCATGATTATTTATACATTATTTTTTAATTAGTTAGTGACTTTATAGCATCACGAAGTGTTGAAAAATCAATCTAATCATTCTACCCAAATAAAGTGGGAATCAAAAATCAAAGCCGGCCTATCATCCCTCGAACGGTAACAGAAAAATTTAACTTGACTCAAGATACTATTTGAAAAAAGAGCTTATAATCCAAAGAAAAATATAAAACATTCAACCGGTTCAAACCGGGCTAAAACATTTATTATTTATGCAAAATACTGAATTACTTTTAACCAAGATCGATTCAAGATAGCGTCTTTGTTAGCGTGAACCGTGACTTCTACATTTTGTTTGAAAGATAGCCTATATTATTAATAATCTCAAGAAATACGAAACTTAATTTATCAAATTCAATTCTGGATGAAGAATATTTCATTCTTGAAGTTTGTTTGTGTAAAGTTTATTTTTACAAAATACGAACGAGGTGTGGGTAGGTGTATAAGAGTTTTTGCCTCTCTTTGTTTAGGATTTACTTCTTTCCATTTTAGCGGTGCAAAATAAAGTTGTATACAATACGCACTACCTTCTTGGACTATAGAGATTATACACCTATGGATTAGTTGTAGCAAGAGTATGTATGATTTGTATGGAAATATAAAGCTCTTTCCTGGAAAATAGGATCCTCCAACAATATTTTTAGAAATGCTTCCTTTTTCTCTAAATTTTTAACCTATGAGTCACACAGCCAAATAAAACTGGTCATAACATCATTTGTTTGACATTCTTTATTGGTGATAGTGGGTTGATGTTATTTTGATTTTGACATGGATATGTCTTAGCTCTTAGGAGGGGGTGTTGGCAATTTGTAGGATGATACAATTTGAAACAGGTTTCCATAGAAACTACTAGAGCTATTGTATCGAATTTTTAATATATAAGAATAAGAACATCTGTTTAGAAGAACTGAAAACATTCCCTTTAGACTTATCCATGATCTAACCTATTTCCCAGAGGACATGTTCCATCACGTTTTACGACGTTTCGGGATCTGGATTTTAATCTGTCCTTAGGTGAGCTAATACCTGTAATTAGTGAGCTAGTAGAGCTAATGAACATAGCTCGATTAGTAAATAATCCAGACTAAGCCGGTATAAAGCTGAAAACTAAAAAGTTTAAAGCAGTAAAAATACTTACAAACAATACCGTTCACTAACAGTTACGTTCCCTAGAAAGAAAACACGTCAACTCATGTGTTGTTTTCTTGTGTATAATTTTAGCCAGCGTACTACAGTGCAATGAACTAGAATAATGCACACAAACTACAAATAAATAATTCACCGACTTATTGAACTGTGTAATTTAGTGTTTTGAATCAATATATTCTAAGAAAATAATTAGATTTAATTAGAAATAATTAGAACAAGATAATTCTAAGAAGTGTGGTAGAACCAGACGTTAATGTGGCGGCAAATACAGTACGTCGCCTAAAGGTACAAACATTGACATAAAATAAAATATTTTTTCTCTACCTAACTGAACCTGAGAATAACACTGAGTAAAAAATAATTGGGTCATATCACCTAATTAAAATGGCTACACGATATGTTTACTTTACGTCAGGGCAAGTTGGGTAAAAGTTACTTATGTAAAAGTTGTTCATGTAAGCTTCTTTTGAAGGGGGAAAGTTGGCATCAGTTTACAGACACTATTTATTTGTACTTTGGTTTAGTCGTGTTCTAAATACTTTGTACTCTGTACTTAGATGTGATGGAATTTTTGGTCCTGAATAAAATATTGAATTCGTAACATTGAGTAATGTTATTGAATGTAAATTTTACAAACGTTTTTCACATATGCTAATATTTATCATTATTTCAAATATTTATGAATTTTAAAAGCAAAAAGTAATAATAACTTTACTAGCGATTTAGGTACATAACTATATAATTTATTTTATCGATTTCACAATAATTTCCTTGATAACCAAATAAATAAAATGCCTGGTATCATAATTTGTTGATTCGACACGAGTCCTGACGTACTTGGACGTCGGTAACTTGGTCCTGACTGTAACTGAGTCGGAGATTGTCGTAATACTCCTTAATCACTCTACGGACGCAGGTTAACTTGATTCTTGCAGGTAATTTCAGTCTCATTTACTCTGTATCCCTTTACATCAGCTCTTAGACTGATTGCGAGGCAGGATCTGTTCCACTGTTTCCGACGTCAACTGCATCATACTCTCTGAGGGCTCAAATCAATTTTTCGATTTTAACTTGTAACTCCTAAAGAAATATTTAAAAATCAACATATATTTTTTTTAAAGAATTTAATTTTGTATTAAATTTGGAAATTGGAGACATGGAAATGATTTACCTTTATCTGATAACCTTTATCAGTGAGAATGCTAGCCTAACTTTTTAGCACGTTATTATAAATTACGCTTATTTATTACTTCACAAAACCTTCACATCTGACAGTACTACTAGTTTAATCATGAATAACTTGGACGATCACCTAATTATTGTTCCGCCTTTCACTTTATAGATTTTTTGTAAACTCAACAATTGTTTAAATATATATATTCATATTCTTGTTATGAAAAATCTCAAATAGATTTTTAAGTTTCTTTTTTACTGGTAATTTCATTTTTATTAATGTGAAAAATCCATTTAATGATTTCTACAAAGTTTAGTGGATTCATTGAGAAAAGGTTTATTCGTAATTTGTTTTCTTCAGCAAAGTACGATGTCACACTGTTTCCTATTTTAATGGAGAATAATTCTGATAGAATTGAGTAGTATCACCAATATTCAAACCAGAAACTTAGATTTTCCTATTTCGAGGCAGTATTGCTTCTATTTAAACCTTCAAATTGAGTCCTACTTTATTTATTTGCGATTCCAAGTAATAGGGAGTAAATATAAACTAAAGTTTCAAAATTAGTTATAGTGAAAATATTTATAACTTTTAATTTATTTATAAAAACACTAATTTATATTTATTGTCATTTCCTACGAGGAATACAATTTCGGACTCAAATAAAAGTTAACAAGTATTTAAAGAGTGTAAGAATTGTATCAATGTGCAAAACTACTGTATAATGGGTCTACATTTACTTCAGCTCCATAGCGCCGTCTAAGGGATGGGTTTGCTGTATACATTTTGGTGCATCACAACCCTCAAGGACCCGTCAGGACAGCATGACACTTGATACAGTGTACCAGGTCCGCAGTAATCAACTACGTACATGGCAAGTGTTCATCTCCACGTAGCACTGCCTTACCTTAAATCAAAATCGTATCCTACAATATAGTATAATCAATCTCCATATATTCGTGTAAAAGTCTCTAAAAAGGACTTATAGAATTTCAATTTCAAAAGTTACAATTCCTCATAAAAAAACTAATGATTCACAGTTTCAAGTCTTTTAGGCCCATGTCCGTTAAAATTTCAACACTATACCAATCTTTTGAAAATTAAATAAATGAACAATTTGGCTTTTAAGGAGCTAAAATTTAAAAAAATAAACATGGCATATTGAACAAAATTGACTTACTAAGTAACACGTACATGAAATATATTCGTGTTGGTTGATTTATATTTTTTTACCGGATTAGTTTAGATTACATTATTGAATTTTGAAATGGTGACCTACCCAGGTAGATATTTTAGCCAAGTGTGAATGAGAAAAGAGTGTAGAATGATTGTGACGTAATCTTATAGTCTTGTTACTGACTGAGGCTGGCATGTGCCATAGACATGACTCCTAATTAATGTCCTAATAGACAGTGGGACATACTAATATCTAATACTATTACTCAGACTATACTAATATCTAAGAGACATATAGTTTAACTTGAGATCCAAACCACTTTTGCCTCTGAATTACAAACTGGTCTAATTATGAGGATGGTCTTTGCGGATGAATGTAGCATTCAATATCACGTACGTCAATCCACGCCCAAGAATATCAAATCCACCGATCATTGCTCATAACTATCCACTATCCATGATTTCCAAGTAGCTTGATTACAGGACACGCCACCATCTGAGTCTGTATATTTTTTGGGACACTGACCTAACTACTGAGTGGATATTTTTATGGTTAATGTGAGAGAAAGGTGAATGTTAAGTAATGGATTTGGTGTAGCTTTATTACTGACAAAACAGCTGTTTCATTGTCGGGATCATAACTAAAAGCCCAATGGATAAATGCATCTGGGTCCAGAACAACCAGCACCCAATCGAACAGGTAACTTAAAAGGTTATGTAGCGAGTATTAAAGCCATATAACCACACAGACAGTAATATTTTTTGGTCTTAGACCTTGTTCGAAAGGTGTGTGTTTTATATTAGCTCGAGTTTGTAATTTGAGTGAGTAGTAAAAAGACACTTACTTGAGACCGGTGTTGTAAACTATATTTTTCGTCACTCCGTATATAATATTAAAATAACTACTGTATAAACAAAGGTGTAATAAAGGTCTAGGTGTATTGTCTACTGGTCTTCTGTAACTGATTGATGCAAATAACGGATTATCACTTTTGATACTATCGATAAATTAATATTGACATACAATAACTTCATATGTTCTCCTCTATTATAATGTACAGCTAATGACTTCAACTACAGAAGAATCTTTCCTCCCTAGGGTGGTAAAGGATTTCTTTCGATCCGCAAAGAGTATATACTGTATTATAACGGTAGTTTTCGCAACAGTGTAAGAAAATAGTTTTATGAGTTGACCTAATGAGTTTTCCAACTCGAAACTAATTTACAGCATTACAATGATAATTAAGAGAATCACAGTCACATAACAACTAACAAAACAAACCAAGCCACCAATAAAACACAACATGTGTCCCACTTTATCACCGGATATAAAACAACTGTTTCAGTCAGTTTATGTGCCTTATTTTGTTTTTGTTCTTCAATTAATTAATTTCATGTTACACTAGGACAGTACGAAATATTTTTAGGAGTCCAAATGATTCATATATCTTAAGTCCTACCTCCGTAAATTTATAAAATATTATAAACAAAAAATTGAAGTAATTAATCAGTGTGTAGCATCTGATTGGAATGATGTAACCTTGTTAGTGTATTCAATATACAGCGTGTCCATGAAAAACGTTTCAGGACTTCGGTGAGTGATTGGTACATTAAAATGAAGACAAAGTTCCAGTGGATGTATGGCCTAACACGCTTATTTTCTCATATATAAGCCATTTTGTTTTTATCACAAAATATTTTTTATTTAAAAAAATGTTTAACTGATTATTTTTAAATTTGGTATGTGTTTTACACTAGTAGAGTAGTATTATTAAAAAAATAATTAGCATGATCCAAAACTCAAAATGGCGGCCATTTTAAATTTTACCGTTAACATTGTATTTTAGTCTTAAAATTTAAATGGCCGCCATTTCGGACTTTGAGCTTGGATCATGCTAGTAATTTTTTTAATAATAGTAGTCTACTAGTGTAAAACAAATACCAAATTTCAAAATAATCCGTCAACAAATGTTTAAAATAAAAAATATTTTGTGTAAATACAAAATGGCGGATATCGGAGAAAATAAGCGTTTTAGGCCATACCTCCATTTTTGTCTTCCTTTTAATGTAGGCTACCCAATCACTCACTGAAGTTCTGAAAAGTTTTTCATGGCACTCTGTATATAATTACCTTCTGTAAAATAAAAAATAAACAATTTTAACCTTAGTCGTGCACTTATGATTCAATATACAAATTAGTTTGATTTTCAAAGGTGGTTTTAAGGGTGATTATTTTTGGTAACTATTGTTTTGCCAGATAATTATAAAAATATTTTTTTACATTTTTAAGTCCATAAAATTTGAGCCATTAGTTTACAGACGTAAGGGTGGTGCCATATTGCTTGGATCTTAAGAGCTATAATCTATGAAATGTTAATCAAAATTGTTGGAGTGGATTTTGAAAATGTTGTATTTTTATATATTTAAGGTTCTTCAGGGCTAAGCTACCATTAAAAAATGGTCTTGAGATCTAGCCAAAGTACTCCTGTGTACCGAATTTCATAAACATCGGATGATCAGTGTGGCCTCTGGGTTTTTTCTCAGGCTGATTGACTGACGGATTGGTATTAGTCCAAAAACCTTTTTTTTATTCAGGGAGCCTCAAAACGGATATACACGTTCTCAACTCAAATTAAAAAAATGGATGAAACTCAGTATACTATATATATGGATATAAAGTAATAAGATAAAAAAATTGAAAATAATAAACATTTTTTAATTTGTACTTTTTTAATGAAGTTTTAAACTTTAAATTTGCTCATTGTAAATGATAACAGAAAACATGCATTGTATACAGTAGGTTTAAACTAAACTAATAAGTAATTTTACTAAAATGATGATCGACGAAGCTTGATCGAAATTATTCAACATAAATCGTGGAACACACGCGTCATCGCCACCTACCGGCAACAAGTGTAAACATTAGTTTGACAGGTGTCCGCCAGACAGCGTGCACCGCTGATTAACGTGTGCTTTATCGTGATCACGATTTGTCCTTTTACCATAGTCGACGTTTGGTAAATAGAATATATGTCTGCAATAAATAAATCAACATTATCGATATACACTATTGCTGCCGTAAGTTATCTTGCAGTGATCATATTAGTAACGTATTAGTATAAGCCAGTAACAATAGTATATATCATACAAGGATGGAAAGTGCTTGTTTCCATGCGCCATTTTGCCATGATCGAGTTTAGACATGACGCGTTTAGCCGAGCGTTTGTAATTCGATCTAGGGACGGAATAACACTTCCAATCTGAGTTATTACTGTACCGATATTTTTCATTACACTGTAATCATATTATTATAAGAACTAATCTATATAAATAAAATTAGAGTTTTGTCTGTACATTGCTCAGAGTCATACATTTTTTAGTTATCTTTACGTTTCGTGTGTTAGAGAAGCCGAAACAAGTATTATCTCAATTTGTGTCTGTGACGCTCCGTGAGGCATTTTACGCCGTCTTCTCCGAAAAAATGGGAGAACTAATATAAAAATAAAATAAAACCTATTTCATAGATTCTCTACATTCCAGAAATGGTTTTTAAATGCTTAAAACTGTTTTCAAATCCTTAAAAAGTGAATCACGAGTATTTAAAACCCCACTTTTTACGCGATATTAGTCGCATTTTGCTTCCAATTATCAATGAATCACCTACTGGTAATAATCAGCTGTCTTTGTAATTTGAAGATTTAATAGAAAGAAAAAAACAGCTGTCAAATCAATATTAGTTAGTTTATATTGGTCATTGATTTTATCATACTATATTAAAATGTTATTTTAAAGTATAACTAATTATAATAGTGGTATAAATGTTCTAATCTATGTAATTGTAAACTAATGCTAAATAATAAATCTGGGTATTGATTTATTTTCATTGTACTGATTTGTTTAGGATTTCAGGTTTATATTTTGGTATGCTAATCTTTCTTCTTTAAACTAAATCCTACAATTCGTACAAAGGACGGGCTTACTGCTAGTTACATAATGTAATTGCTTAGACTGACCTTTAGTTTCCCATTTGATTTCCTCAGTACCGATACAATGGTAACAGTAGTATTGTTTTTACAGCTGGTTTCACTTTCACATCCTTTACTGGCAGACAAGCTACTGGCACTGAGCGCTACTAGTGTTAGAAATCGTAACTAAATACTAGTGTGGGTAGAATCTCCAGCTGATTTACCCAGCCAAGGATAAACATTACTTTCTGTAGTCACAAACAACGTCGAAACAGCTGGTTTCAGAACAGTGCAATAAATATTTGCAGTATGAAAAGGTAAAACAAAATTGTTTGTGATAAGGACTCAATAGTTGTTACGTACAAACGTTGGAATAAATATAGGAAGGATTTTGCCCTCAATATTAGATTTTTGCCCGTATATTACTTAGAATATTTTTTTATTTCACGATTCATATCCGAAAAAAGCTAAAATTCGTATTATATCCTTTTTACGACTGATATATGCCTGTATCTATAGCTATACATAAAGCATTTTCAGCTAATTTCCTATGGAAAAGTGAGCTATGTTTTACTCACGCAGCACGTTAGCGTGAGTACAGCGAATATCAATGAACTTATATTATTTCCATTATAGTAATCTAATAGAACTGAATATGCAGGTTTGCTGCAATAAGGGCGTTTTTGCATGTTAGTGTGCTTATATTAAGACTGTTCACAAAGTAAAAGCACATACAACATTTTATCAAATTGTGTCAATTATCAAGCGAGTTATACCAATTTATGTATTCTCCAAAAGAATTACATGGGCAATGAATACGTAAGTTTGATGCCGCAAGAAACAATAAATTTGGGATTTTTATGGTGTACTGATAAAACTTGACTAAATGGCTTTTGGCATAACACATTTTTGAAGAATATTTAAGTAAATAAGTGAGTGATTGATTGAGCTATTCTCCATAGAATTGACATAGCTCAATGTACTGTGTTTACCATTTTAAATATCTCAGTAACAGATTGACCTAGAGCCATGATGCAATTGTTTGTTTTTTGAGCTGAATCTAATGTTAAAAATGAAAGTTAGATATTTTCAAAAATTATTTAATAGCTGATGTAGTCCGATTGCAATGCCTAGCGAACTCGCCCAAAATATTACAGAAATGTACAGCTCCACCAAACAATATAATAATCCCACAAAAACTGCGGCCATTGTCGTGTCGATGCATTTACATGCTTTTATACCTATATAGACTATATTTAATTTTGAATGACTCCACAAATCGTGTTTAATGGGTTTAGTTATGAACTTATATCATGGTTCCGGCCTTAACTGTCACCATTCGAGTCATGTGAATAGTTTTATTTTCCATTGGAAGTTCACTAATAACAATTTTAATGTTCTGCAACAATAAACGTGTTACAGTTGGAGTTGAAGTAAAGCAATAGAAATACGTAGATGTACCAAGCGTTATTACCAAGCTTGATAAGCGGTGAGAGTTATACGTTCGGGATACTGATTAGAATAAACAAGATCCAACACTGGAGGTGTGTGAGGAGTTGTAGTCAGTCACTCTGTAGAATGTTGCATGTTGCATGTTGCACGTTGCATGCTGCAAGAGCGCGTGGTTCTAGCCAACTTTACGATCACATGACACTTTAATGAAACGGTTCATCATGACTGATAATTTAAACGTAAAATACAATTACATTGCGTCCCTAATTGTTTCATGTAACACAATCAATACATTTTATACTTGAGACTAAACCTGAGCTGTGACACAAGATGTTGAATTCTTTCTTTAAGGGGAGTTCAAGCCCATGTCAAGTTGCCTTATTGACATGGTTGTGTATTAGGAAGGGGGTTTAGGAATTAGCGAGACTAAAATTTGAAACAGTGACATCATTTGGTTAGTAACGTGGACAGGATGGACAACCTTTTTAGAGGAATTGAAAACCTTTCCATATCCATGATCTAACCTATTTCCCACAGAGGAGCTTTTGTACACTTACCTAAGAAACAATTCGTCCTAGGATAACCAAACTTTGAAAACATTTTTTGACAAACAATATCAAACATAACTATGTATCTTGAAAAATCTTGTATCTTTTTCAATATTTTACAATTGTATTTTTTTTAAATAATTTATTCACTAAAGAATTGTATCATGTTTTATTATAAGTCAGTTAAAAATATTTTGCTACAGTAGATTGCCATTATTACCTCTGTAGTCAATAATATTTTAGTAGTTCATCCACAACTGAAGTGATAAAATAAATATAAATATTTTACCAGTGTAACTTAACCCAAAAATATATTTTTCTGTAAACTTTGTGCGTGCAATTTCAACCCTAATAAAATGTAAAATTGGTTTTAAATAGCCGATAAAATAAAAAGACAACCAAATAATAATACGGGATAAGCCTATCGCCGTCAAATTCAGTTTTGTCGACAGATTAATATTCACGCCACCCCTAACCCGCCAGAGGGTGCAAATCTGTCCCGGGGCGGGATTCAATGTGACCTGTGGGGTGGGGGACAAAAATTAGCTTACATACAGACCAATGAATAACAAGATTTAGGTGAATGCCATGATGTGTTTAGAGGGTCCCTGCTTCTATTGTCATGGAAAACGTATTCCACTTTTAAATTCAGTGCCACACTTTCTTATGGTGGATTTAAAATACACGAGGAAAATTATTTTATTTTTAACTAGTATTTTCATTTTTTACTTTCATAGTCAACTTAACCAAAAATCTTAATGATTTCAAAATAATCACGGCTTATATTAATTTACTTTAATATTTCGCCACAAAATAAATACTTCTAAAACACTTGTTACTACTGTTGATACATTGACTATGGTGTAAAACATACAGGGTATTAATTGAGCTTCTCAAAGAAGAAGGTTTTATTGACATATATCAAGTCTTTTTTATATTTAAGCAAATAATTTTGCTTTTTTTAATTTTTGTGACGGAAAATGTCTATAATAAATTTTAAATAACGTATGTCTTATATTAAAATTAATATTACTCGTACATAAAGTAAAATAACGGCTAGGTCTACGTATTGGTTGTCAATTGTGTTGGATAATTAAAAGTCTTATGGAAACAATAACTTACTTTCTCTGCATAAAGAAATACCTTAATATATGCCTTAGGATGAAAAATGTTTACGAAAACAAGGAAATAACGGTGGTTTTCTTTCAAAATTTAGATATAGGTAACAGAATAATTTTACTCTGCACCAATCAAAAAATACGTTTAAGAGACGACGATATTTTATTCTAGAAGTTTTTTTCCAAAATCTAATTTGAATTTACTTTATTTACATTTATTTTTTCAAACTATAAAAATATAATCCTGTTGTGGTGACTATTAGAAACATTGTTTTTTAACAATTGTACTTGTAATAATGTGTTAGGAATTCTTAGAAGACATTTATCTGCTTACCAAGGAAGTGTTTAAGGTTTTTCAACTTAACAAAGGCTTCCGAATACTAAACCTAATCGTACGAAGTAACCGGATCTAAGAGGCAGGCCTGGTGTAAGGAGAGATCAGGAGACGCTAATGGAGGTTAGTAATTACTGGCGGGAATTGAGTTACGTCACGCTCTGAGAGATTAGAAAACCTCCGAGTCGATCCAGAGGGGGCCACTAGGCGGTCACCCCCTACAAACGGCACATGCATGGTCGTATACGATACATACTCGTATGTTACAGTGGAATTGACGAATTTACGTAGGGATGGCCTCTTATATCTTAAAAAAATTAAAGTTAAATAAATATTATTTTTAAAACTATTATTATAAATACTACTATAAAAAAGTTACATTAAAATAATTTAAAACATGTACACGAATAATGGTGGACGATAAAACTATTAAAATATATAAACTCCATTAAGCTATTATATCTAACTTTTACGACATTATGTGAAGCCAAAATGCTAACAAAACACACACAGTAAATATTACACACATCTAAAACAAAAACACACAGGGCCTAAATATACACAATCTATTAAAAGTGTTAATAGTTGACTGATTTTCTTTAATTTGCTCGTGCCCTGCAAATCAGAACGTGGTATCGTGAGGTTATTATTAATAGAAAAACAACTGCATTGTCAGCAGTTTTTTATGTATGTTGCATTTTTTACCTTCACTGGTCATTTTTATTTTTTTTTGTATATGGAAGAAAGTATTGTTTTTTAAATTTTAATTTGTGTTGAGGGTGGATATATGTTTTAAGGAATCCAAAAAAAATACTTTAACCTCCGTGTTCTTTGTGTGTGTGTGTGTGGTGTGTGTGTGGTGTTTTTTTTTGTGTTTTGTGTTGGTTTTTATTGTCAGTGTACAGGCCACAGCCTCCCCGTTGGTCGTTTTAGATGAAATTTGGTATGTATATATATGTCACCGTAACAGTGAATATTATGAATGAATTTTTCACAAAAATATTTAAAAACTAAAATAATTTTTTCATAATCTAACGATTTTGATTAAAATAAGTTTTATATTACAGAGTAATAAATAATTTACACATTGTGTCTGTAAACATACGGTTAAAATTATCTTTTAAATGTCAAAAATATAAATTTTATTTTTCTAACTAGTAAAGATAACTTGATGGTACCAAAACCAGTAAAAAACTAAACAAATTAGTATTAATTATACGACTAACACAGAGAAAGTTAAATTTACTGTCAAGATAAACTACGTTGTTGAAGTGTATTCTTTGGAGATATAAAACATCAAATCTTCCTTACTTTAAATAATGAAACTGGTATGAAGTTAAGGAAATAACGAAAAAACCAGCTTTGTGGTTTATTTTTCCACATTTAGAACATAAATTAATTTATTTTAATTTTACATGATATGTTTTTTTCATTTTTTCAATAGTACATTGTTTTACTGGAAATATTTTATTGACATTGTAAATCTATATAAAAGTTCGTTTTGTGAAATTAGGTTTTCTACTCATACCTATGCACCAAATGTGCATGACATCATTATAAGGTAAACTCCTTGTTCCTTAAGTACTGTACCTACAAGATTCGTCCAAAACTCTGGTTTGGCAGCGTTACTAAATAATTGAATACAAAATATAACGTAATAAGTGTACAAAAGTCTTTATTCAAATCAATACCGAGTAAACAACAATTGACAAAGCTATGTGACAGCAAAAAAAGTAATAAAATAATCAGCTGTTAATACATGCTCTCCTCCCCCCCTTATCCTCTTTTCTAGCAAAAACAGTGTTTCTTATCTTTCTCCCAAAGAGGAGTTCTGCAACTGCAGGACTACAACCTCAGCTTAGAGTTGAACGATTCGCTGATAAACCATCATAAGGATCTTTATTCCTCCTAATATTTTACTAAACTCAACTACATTACTTTACAATTACTTTGAGAATACATTGGACTTGAGGTAACTAGTTAAAAATGGTATTGTTTTCAAATTATCTGACCTTCTTCGAATAAAATAGACTGGCATTGCACCTCAGAACATAAGTTAAACTTCTTGTGACTAAATTACTCATAGAGGTGGTTCAAAATCCTGATTTAAGATAAACTCCACGTTTCTCAAGTACCCACAGAGATTGTTCAAAACTCTGGTTTAAGGCAAACTCTATGTTTCTCAAGCACCCATAGGGATTGTTCAAAACTCTGGTTTAAGATAAACTCTATGTTTCTCAAGCACCCACAGAGCATTTTTAATGCAAACACTGGTTTAAAGTAAACTCCACGTTTCTCAAGCACCCACAGAGATGGTTCAAACCTCTGGTTTAAGGTAAACTCCTTGTTTCCCATGTACCCACAGGGGTGGTTTACTCCGGTGGTCGGGTTGCGGTGAGCTCCAAATTACCAACGAGCAGCGGTCCACCCATCGGGTGGTCTCCACCGCTGTTGACTGATTGTCGGTCTCCCTTGATTAATGTAGTCAAAGCTCTACCTACAAACCTGCACATAACATGGGATGAAACATTTTGCATGAGTAGAGATGTAAATAAATATCAAGTTCTTACATTAATATGAGGTGGTACACTCATTCGCATTTCGTAATATGTTTTTATTTCTTCTATGGAGTTTTTGTTTTAATGCATATCTGAAATTATTATATTTTTATGTTATTTATATTCTTGAAACCTTACTGTGGTTGTGTTATAATCCACACGTGTTAATTTAAAGTGTGAGATTTGTCTAATCTTTTATTTATGTTACTGACGTAATTTATTTCGTACATTAACGTTACTGTTGAATTTTTCAAATCTTTGGTTCAAACCGTAATCGGTGCCCTTGTTAGATGGCATCTAACAAAACCATATGCTCTACATAATATTGTTTAATCTTTTGTCTATCACCTCAGGACTTAGTAAATGCCTAAAGAACAATGTACCACACAGGTTTCGCATCATTAAGTGATTATTCACATCCGTTGATCGTCAGGAGGGAGGGAGAGGTGAGGTGTACATGGTCTGTTAGATGCCATCTATACACGAGACCGATTACGTCAGTCAAATTGCTAGCCGACATATATACTCTTGACCGTTAGTTTTAGTGTTTGGTGTTATATGTGTTTAGACCTAATTCTGTTTTGTAAATAATACTTGTTACTTGTTTAGAACAGTGTTTATAAATTGTAGAATATTGTTCTATAATACCTTAACTTGTCGAGGAAATCAGGTGATAATATTATTCTTAGTTGGATTTAGAAAGAGAATAGTTTTATAAATGAACTACGAGAAGAGATTCTAACAAGTCGTGCAAGAGATTGGCAACGAAACTGATGTTACATCAGCATTACGCGCGCAATTACTGATACTATAAACAAAATTAATGAATAATAATGATTAATAATTACAATAATTTAATTGAATCCCAATTTATATTTCTATTACTTATGATAGGAAAGTTTGAAATACTTGTTTCGACTTATTTATTAATCCAGATAACTTAAAAAAGATTTGTTTTAACACTTTAAGGTTATCAAATATATAGTTTTAAATGAACAGTCGTAATTATATGTCTAACTATCTTCATAAGCTTATAAAAAAATTTGAATCGAAGGGAAACACGACGTTAGATGCCAGCTATACGCACGACCAATCGATTTGGCCAGATGGACGGGACCAATGGCGGGTTTAAAAAATCGTCAAACATTTAATGTTTGTGAAAATGAGATGAAATCAAATTGAAGGTGGGACTGAATGAGTTATTGAATAACTGGTAGTAATCAATTGCTTCAGAAGAGGTTGGCGTTTGAAGCATTAGGAAATACTGTAATGTATTTTATTGGTATTAATCATAATTATAGCATTACGAAAACAACATGTTTTTAATAATTATTATTATTGTTTTAAACCCATTTTCAGAATTTAGGCCTAATATACAAATATTAATGTAGATAAAAATTATCTTCCTCAATTTGTAGATTAGTACGGGTTTAACGCACTCTAAATACATTATTAATTCAGGCGGCGTTGAGTGCGACCCCTCTTGTTTCGTCAAACTAGACTCTTAATTACGTTCCTTAACGACGTACTTACGTCACTCTTGTACGTACTTCCTGGGTTACACAATTACGTCACTCTTGTACGTACTTATCATGTTATGTTTTTACACCACTCGTGAACTAACTGTACTTACTCGGTTTCATTTTATGCTAGCTACAAGTAATACTAGTTATTAGTTACATTATAAATTTTAGTATGTGTGAGTGTGTATTTGTATATAATTTTTCAGTCTGTTTATAATTTATTATTTATTAGTACCTTAACAGCATAAGTTTAAGAGAAATTTCTGTTTCTTAAGAACTTTGGGTTGCCAGTAGATATATCCATTTCAGGATATAGTTGTCCCCAAAATTCGGTCAAATAGAAACATAAATCTACTAATTACTTTTCTATATGTATTTGATTAAAGTTGGTTAGTGTGAAATAGGTGTGAATCAATGTTTGGTAACGTAAAACTACTAAGTATTTAGTAAAAAAATTAAAATTCGCAGCAGTGATGAAATATTTGAAGTCCGTTAAATTAAACCCGGAATTCACTGTCATTTATTTTTAATTCTGCACAAACTTATTTAAATACTAAATTGATACTCCATTTTTGCATGTCAGTGTTACAAAGTGAGGCGTTTGAGAAATCTGAGAGTGTTTAATATTTAAAATATTTATGAATGCCATGAGGACGCCCCCTTACAATTCACTGATGACCTGACAGACATGGTGTCGCGTTCCGACTAACGTTTACTTTAAAAATTTTGCCTTCCGGATTGAGTAATGGCTAGATTATAAGGTTATAATACTACTGTCTTCAATCCAACGTCCTTTTTAACACGACTTGTTTCGGGAACAATGTTCCCATTTTCAAGTGTACCTCAAGTGTTAAAAATCATATGTTAAATATTATTTATTTACAAAATAAGACATCCTGAAATAACCTAAAGACACACTTGAAGTACACTTGAAAATGGGAACATTGTTCCCGAAACTAGTAGTGTTAAAAAGAATAATGGATTTAAGACTGCAGTTATTATAACCTTATAACGTTTACTGTTGTAAACCGGCATTATTGTTTTTGTATATACCAAAAACGCGTAAATATATAAACTTGTCACTATTGAATGTTTTCTTCGCCCTCTATCTGATATTTACCCGCTCACATCCTCTACGCTGCCTAACATAATATGAAAATACATTCATTTATAATATATTCATTTATTATTGCCCCTGCTTGCTCTTGTTTATGTGTTTTTGCTCGTTATTTTGTTACTTCATGATTGTAATTTTAATCGTAATTTTATTTGACTAATGTTATTGATTCCAGATCTGTAAAATTGAAGATTAAAAATTATTCATAAATATATAGATTCGGCCTAATAACTTTAAAATGAAAAAAATATCACCACAAAATTTGACCAATCATTACTGGTGATAGTAAGTTAGTTAAGGTAATTGAGTAGTGCCCATGAGGAGTTAGTTGAAAATAATAAAGGTAAGGATAGGTTGATATGTCGATCAAATTAAAGGTTTTGTCAGACTAAAATCAATACCGCAAACCCGTTAAAGGTTGATGTTAAACAAAATGTAGGTATTAAAAAGTTTCAAGTATGAACTTCAAACCGCAACCATTTTTTATGGATCGACCTTTTTTGATCTGTTTTCAGGGGTTTTATTCCAACTTTCAACGGAACTATAAATGGATACCCTTTACCAAATTTGACTTACAATGCAACTTACGAATTTATCCCAACTTCTCAATAGTCGATCTATTGGGATATGAAATTCTTAAAATCGCAGCATAAGTGTAATTTTTTCAGATTGTAGGACCTTTTAGTGAATACATTTCCTCAAACTGGATCCCAAAAAAATGATACCGCCATTTTGTTTTGAATATCAGAATTGCGGCCTTTATTTCAGTTTTACAAGACCTTTAATTTTATGTATTGTACCAACCTATGCTTACCTTTAACATTTTCAACTCACTCCCTATGGACCAACCCCACCACATACACAAAAAGTAGCTAACAATTGCCAGTATTCATATTCCAAATTTAGTTGCTCTTGTTTTGTTTTAAAGTTAAAAGTCGTCCTAAGACTTAACTGTCACAAACTATATTATTCCTTACAAGGCTTTCTCTAGGTTGACTAGGTTGTCTATCTGGTCACGTCTGACTCCCGAGCACAATATATGATGCAAGACCAGCAACAGCTCAGTGTAGGGCATGATGGAAGGTGTACAATACAGTTTCAAGCTGAGCCTCTGCCAGGATCATTATGTCACCCGGGATAACACACAGGCGTCCTACATTGTCACGTGGCCGGGGACTGTGATATATGCAGCATCTCAGGGTAGCGTGGGTGCTGAAACACGCCAACGTTGCATGATTTATCGGATTAATGAATCCAGCTATCAAACATTACTTTTTTAGTAAGAAATCAAATTAATAGATGATGAATTATTTTTAAAATTAGCTTCGCTCGCTAGGGACTCCGCCCTTAGGTGTTGACGGCACTCGGCAGTCCTTACTAATTAGAATACAGTTAATGGCGGTGTAGGGAATGTGTGGGTAAAATTTCAAAACAATATAAAATAACGTAACACAGTAGCAAAGTGTGCAATAAGAAGTCACAGTTAAAAATGTGTTAGTATTTACTTTCCTGTGGGAAATAGGTTAGATCATAAATATGTCTAAAGGGAATTGTCTCAGTTCATCTAAACAGCAGTTCTCATCATTTTGCATTAAAAATTCAATACAATAGCCCTGGTAGTTTCTATGGAAGTTTTCCATCTTACAAATCGCCAAAACCTTCCCAGATCTAAGACATATCCATATCAAAATGCTTAGTCAATCGCCTTACCTTTAAGTGCTTCAATCTGTCGAGTATATCTTCAACTAACAGATATAGTAAAGCAATCAGCTGTTGAAAAGAAAATAGTTATAATGTCAACAAAGTTCTCGTGCCACAGTATGGGATCCTTTTTGGGCTTTTAGGTGGAGACCTAATTGAGCTACAACAAAATTGATGATCCATAAACCTGCTCCATGAAATTTTACCTAAGTGTACCACTTTTCATGACAAATTGTCCAACGGTGTCCGAGTGCATAAACCTCAAACATACAAATATGTATATAAACATCCTCTTCTATAGATATATTCTATAGATATATAGATGCTATAAAGAGGAGGTGGTTTCTATATATTTGTTTTTTGTGAGAAGTAAACGCGAAAAATACTGAACCGACCGGCTTGAAATTTTACACAAAAGTAGATCTTTGCAAACTCATGAAACTCATAGGCATATCCATTTCCTTAAACCTCCCTCGGGCTACGCCCCATGAACGTCCTAGTTTTCAATATTTACATTTTCAAAGGATATCAACATAAAATTACTTAAATGTCAATAGCTGTGGACACTCAAATTTGACAGTATTGGGAGAAGAAGAACGAGCTGCCGTAATCATCATAGGCTTCAATGTTTACATTTTCTAAATTAAAAATCTGCTTACACTACCTTTTGACAGTTCGGGAATAAGAAGAAAGAAAGTTAATTTTAACAGATAAACTACTGGATCGAAATTAAATTTATTACATTAATCCTCATCCTTTCCCAATATTACTTAAGAGAAATTACTTTGTCATGCTATGGACAACATATTTTGTTATTTTGTAAATAATAAAAAACTAATTAACAATTGAAATGTATCAGTACACCTCTAAGCCGTGAGAAGAATGTGTACTTTAGCTAGTTATTATTTAAATATTCCAATTTACAATTCATATAAATACCACTGGTTCAAATCTGGCTCCAAGAATCCATTACGATGAAACAGTGTCCTAAATAATTCATATAACAGTCAATGTTTTGCCACCAAAATTCATAAAAAACTGCATTTAAGAACCTTATCATCTGGATGACAAAAACTTGCTAAACCTTTTTAAATTAATTTATATTTACTCAAAATAAATAAATTAACTTATTTACGATTTAGCCATGGTTAATTTTAATTTTTTTAAACCTATCTGAAGTATGTTATTTCTTATTACACACACACACACACACACACACACACACACACACATATATATATATATATATATATATATGTATATATAAATCACGCATAAATGAAATAAGCGATCATTGATATGTTTTACAACTTTGAATACGATTCATTGATACAAAGCTGGGTGACGTTAAAATTATACGTTTTTTCGGAAACCTTTCAAATTTCTAAAAATGAAATTAATCTAACCAACTTTATAGACTGATTGCATTCAATGAAATATTAGATACGATCCAAAATCGTACAACTTTTATAGTCAAATTTTGTAAAGGGAAATTTCTCATCTTCATTTTTTCCTGATATTTCACTTCAATGCTGACTACTCCCAGTTAGTAGTCGTAACCATAAAACGGCCCAAGAAATGTGTCAACTGGTAACGCATATTCAAGAATTAAACATATCATGGTTGTAAGAACAATCCAAATCATGTGTCAGGATCATTGTACGCTACAGGGAAACACCTACGGTTGTACGGCGTACGGCGTACGGCGCTGTTACATACTTGGCTTAACCACTAATGTAACGGGTTGCCGCAGGTATCAGTTGCGGATTTGAGTTGCTCCGCCAATGTATCGCGATGGATCACAGTTACATTAGTAGTTCAGGCACATTACAGTTGGTTTAACAATAATTCAATACTGACTTTTCGTATTTTTATCATTTAGGATGAATCGAATTAAATGAGTAAATGAAATTTAACTTTTGAAGAATTGAAGTTTTGAGAACTATAATTAGATATTAAGAAGTCGTTGTGGGGTGACTAGTTTTATACGGGACTAACTGACTCAGCTAAGTTCGTAACGTCTTACAGTAAATATGTGTTAACTTTAAGATATGCCATGTTCTGAGGTGGAATAGCATAACGGCTTCATTGTGAAAGATTAGTTATTTTTGGCCCGGGCATAGTACATAACAATACTGAAACGAGAAGACATATCATTAACATTCCCACGAAACAAATAAATCGTGGATCTAAAACCAAACAAAACCTAACTGCAATACGGCTTTTACATGAAAGATCAAATTTTCTGAATAGCGGCATTGTTTATAATAATACTTGCGTAATCTAACATTCATTAATTTCGCTCGCACAAAATAACTAATAATTACACTGGGACAAACAAACCAATCAGTATTATATACATTTTTCTAAAATAATCACAAATATTTGCTGAAAATGACGCACAATGACGTTAGCTGTTTACTGGTGAAAATAAAGCAA